>CM062062.1:4810000-6082739 GCA_030954485.1 Citrullus mucosospermus
TATACAATGTTTACACTATGTAGCTGGATGAGACGAGATCGTAAGCATCGCGGTTTCACTCGCTACCTGGAAAACAGAAAATTAAAGAAATCTATGAGTTAGGTTGCCCAGTGACAGGCTTAGGAAACTTTATTTAGCATAAAAGCATTAACAGAAAATCATGCTCGATAAATAAATAGAAAATCATCAAAGTTACTTGTCATGAAAACTTATAAACATTGTTTTAGCTTTTAAGATAACCTTAGTTGAGCGAAGATCAACACTACTTAACGTCGAAAACAACCTTAGTTGGGGTGGAGTAATCTCAACACATCCAGCGTCGAATAACCTTAGCTGTGTGGAATAATCTCAACACAACAGTGTTGAATCTCTCTCTATGTGCACATAGGAATAACTAATCTCAGACTGTCCATGTATCTTGTCATGTCCTTCAATTCTGGGGCCCCTAATGATATTTAAGCTATCCATATGCCTTCTCAATGTCTTTCGACATTGGGGACCATCTTTTAACATGTTAAGAATAAAGCATGCTTTTGAAAATAAATAAAAAATAAGCATGAGTTCAGGAAACCTCAGAGTTTCACAAATCATTCACTAGGTAAACATGGTTTTCATAAAACTTAACATAATAAATCAACATGCTTCATAATTCAATGCACAAATATAAATCAAGTTCTAACTTAGGCTTGGAAATTCATGATTGTTCACTAAAACTTAAGAATATATCTTAAAAATCATGCTTCACAAACATTTTGACCATACTGAAAATAATGTGTAAATAAGATTTATTTTAAGTAAAATTGTTACTCACAACTTGTCTTGGGCTCCTAGTGAATTATACATCTTCTTTATCTTTTTTCGGCCTAAAATAAATTAACTTCCTTCGTTAAGTTTTCTTAAAATCCCCTTAATTCATAACCTAGGTCAATTGGGTCTTAAATATTGAATTTCAACTCAAAACGACTCATCAATAGCTAAATACTTGATAAAAATGCCAAATATAGTAAACTACCCCAAGGCACGTCCAATAGCCCTATACAGCCCATGCCTAGCCTGGCTAGCCCACCATGTGCGACAAATCATGCACAACTTCACTGCCCCGCACACACTAGACCTCGTGGGTGGCAGCTCCCGCACAGATAGAGGCAAAATAAGCTCTAAAGATTAGAGGGCACGTGATTCCTTCAGCTATGGACACCAACAGGGCATTGATCACCCATCTGTCGATGCCCGTGTGTTATGCCCGCCTTGCCTGTTGCCTACATTGTACACCCACTCTGCACACCAGCACGCCTCGCCCAATTGCCTGCACACTCGCAATGTCGGTGGCATGTCAGCTCGCTCACTAGGCATCCAAAACGCTTAAAATAACCATTAATGAATTCTTACCTTTGGCCATTGCCCAAGCTTCTCTGCACGCAGTCCGTCTTCAACCTTGGCTCAACCTTACCCGACAGACTCAAAAACATTGTCTTCTCTTCAAGCTGTCAAAATGAACATTTTTTGCCACAATTAAACTTTTCTCTCTCTTACAAACTTGTAAATAAATGTCTTAACTAGTCTACTTCAAAATTTCAGGTTCTAATTCTTTTTCTTCCACTAGATATCAATAATTATTTCCACCCTACTTTAGATTAATCGACAACTTGCACTACCTTGAATCTTCGGCAAATTTCGTCTATCTCCTCAAAGAATTCTCTTCTAGCAGCCCTCTCTTTGAAATATACTCACTTAGGAGTAATTGGGTCGAAGAAAATCTCAGATAGCACGAGCAGTTTGCGCAAACCGACCTTCAACGTTTAACCTTCTATTTATAGCCTTCACGAAAATTTCATGCACATTCTCAACTTGACACCTCCTACTTACCAACGCTACAATTAACCTCACTTTGAAACCTAATCAGAGTAAACTAATATTTAATTGTCATATTTATCCAATTGGGAAGAAGTCATAAATGCATCCCCCAAAAACAACCTCCTCTAGGCATGGTTGATCAACTTAGAGGTTCTCTTTTCCTTCTCTTGGCTACCCCCCTGCATGTAACCTCCTCTTGGCTGATGGACGCCCCATTTAGATGCCACTTCTCCTTCTCACCAACAGCCTCAAGACACATCATGCCTTCCTTGCACCCTCAAACGCATCATCCTTCAAGCTACTCAAGCATGCATCATCCAATACAAGTATACACCTTAGAGACGCATCCTTCCCTATCTTACTAACCTCACAAGGACGCATCCTTCAACAACCTCAAGCAAGACGCATCCTTCAGCCTACTCACCCAACACATTTATGCCTGCATCACACACACACACTTAGAGGGCTCGACTACTCCATTGGTTTTCCATGCCCTATTCCAACACTTAGAAAATTTTTCCACATGATCTTCCGCATCAACGCCGATCACACTCAAGGTCATACAACTCGACTACACCACACTTCCCCATGGCACTCAGCTACTCTTCTCCTCAACCTACCTGCCTTATCACTTACAACAATTCCTTCTCCACGGTTAAGTCCATAACAAGCCTGCTTTGTGCCCACTTTTCCACGCTCTTCAAGCCTAAACAAGGGAGATTTTTCTAAGTCCACAACAATATCACAACTTACTTAAGTTAAGTACTTGGAAATGAAAGTAGAGTTTACACAAAAAAATATATTTTATATTATTATAAATATTATAAATTAGGTGTATTATAGATGTCCATACTTAGTGTAAAAAATCCATGTGTCTCAAGATCACACACTATTAGTGTTCATGTAATTTCAGTTCCTATTTCTTGTCTATAAATAGTGGCCTTTGGTGGATCTTGAAACACACACATTGGTGAGAAAATTAGAAGAAAAGAATGGAGAATAAGAATTTAGAGAATTTAAAATTCCCATAAATTTTCATGTTTTATATTTTATTATTTTATTATTTTATTATTTTAATTATTATATTATAATTTCTCGATTTTCGTATTGTCGTGGGGCGTCCTCTTGATCCTCAATTTTACAATACGTTTATAGCACGAGCTCCCGCTTCCCCGTCACATGAAAAACGTATATTATAAAGTTGTCTGCTTCATCTTCTAGATTATATTATGTTCATATACGAGTAACTGAAACATATGCAACAATCCATATATATTTGCTATTTGGTATGACAAATTGGGTCATCTAGGGTCTATAATGGTGAGAAGAATTATTGAGAATTCACATGGACATCCATTGAAGAGTCAGGAGATTCTTCAATCTAATGAATTATCATGTGATGCTTGCTCTCAAGAAAAATTAATAATTAGACCATAACCAGCTAAAGTGGAAACTAAATCACCTGAATTTTTAGCATGAATTCATGGTAATATATGTGGACATATTAACCCATCAAGTGGACCATTTAAATATTTTATGGTATTAATAGACACATCCAGTAGATGGTCACACATGTGCTTATTATCAAGTCGAAAAACCTTACATTTGCAAGATTACTTGCTCAAATAATTAAGTTAAGAGCACAATTTCCTGATTATACAATTAAGACCACTCGTCTTGATAATGCTGGTGAATAAGTGTTGAATATCATGTAGCTCATGTTCATACACAAAACGATTTAGTAGATTCATTTGTAAAAGGTTTGCAATTAATTGCTAGACGACCATTGCTTATGAGAGCTAAGCTTCCTACATCCATATGGGGTCATGCTATTTTGCATTCCTACATCTATATGGGGTCATGCTATTTTGCATGCAACGTCACTTGTACGCATTAGGCTAGTAGCTTATCATAAGTACTCGCCATTACAGTTAGCATATGACCATGAGTCAAATATTTTCCATCTGAGAATTTTTTTAATGGGCAATATATGCTCCAGTTGTTCCACCAAAGAGGTTAAGAATATATGTTCGATACGATGCCCCATCAATTATTAGATATCTTGAACCCTTGATGGGTGATGTATTTACTACACGATTTGTTGATTGTCATTTTACTGAAACAAATTTTCCAACATTACGGGGAGGAATTAAGAAGTTGGAAGAATAAATTACATGGAATGCATTGTTATTGTCTAATTTAGATCCCCGTACAAATCAATGTAAACTTGAAATTCATAAAATAATTTATTTGCAATATAACAAATTAATTACCAGATGCATTTATAGATGCAAAGAAAGTAACTAAGTCACATATACCATTTGCAAATACTCCATGAAAATTGATATCCCAACACAAAAAGTTGTCATTAATGAGTCTGAGACATGACAAAAGCATGGTAGACCAGTGGGTTCCAAAGATAAAAATCCTCGAAAAAGAAAAATAGACAATAGTAAAAAAGACTTGGTTGAGGATGTAAATATCCATGAAGAAACCCTGAACATGACTGATAGTTGAATTAGTGAAGAAGGTGAAATACCTAAAGATAATAATGAGATTTCACTAGACTATGTCATGACATAAAAAATATAGAACTAAACTAATGTAATTATTCACAACAATTTTGCATATAATGTTGCTCTTGATATTATATCTGAAAATGAGAATTCTGAACCAAAATCTATTGAAAAATGTTGACATAGAAAAGATCAGCTTCAATGGAAAGAAGCAATTGAGGCATAATTAAATTCACTTTTAAAACATTAGGTTTTTGGACCAATAGTCTGAACACCAAAAGCTGTCAAGCTTGTGGGATACAAATGGGTATTTGTGAGAAAAATAAATGAAAATAATAAGGTTGTAAGATATAAAGCAAGACAAGTTGCACAAGATTTTTCACATAGACCTGGTATTGATTATGAGGAGACAATTTCTCTAGTGGCGGACGCAATTACATTAAGATATTTAATTGGCCTAATTGTGTATGAAAGTTTGGACATGCATCTTATGGATGTAGTCACAATATATTTATATGGATTTCTTGATAATGATATTTATATGAGAATTCCAAAAGAATTTAAGATACCTAAAATATATAAATCAAATTCCCAAGAATTGTATTCAATAAAGTTAGAGATATCACTATATAGATTGAAACAATCAGGACGAATGTGGTACAATAATTTGAGTAGATAGTTGTTGAAAGAAGGATATCAAAATAATCCAATGTGTTCCTGTGTTTTTATAAAGAAATCACAGTCAAAATTTACTATTATAACTGTATATGTTGATGACCTAAATATAATTGGAACTCTTGAAGAGCTTTCAAAGACAATAAAATATTTTAAGAAAGAATATGAGATGATAGATCTCGACAAAACAAAATTTTTCCTTGGATTGCAAATTAAGCATTTAGCAAATGAGATATTTGTTCATCAGTCAACTTATACATGGAAAATTTTGAAAAGGTTTTATATGAACAAAGCACATCCATTGAACATTTCAATGGAAGTTCGTTCACTAGATATGAAGAAAGATATATTTCGACCTCAAGATAATAATGAAGAACTTCTTGGTCTTGAAGTATCGTATCTTAGTGCAACTGGTGCACTTATGTATCTTGCTAAATAATACAAGACCAGATATTGCATTTTTAGTAAATTTATTAGCTAGATACAACTCTTTCCAAACAAAAAGACATTGGAATGGAATTAAGCATATACTCCGTTATCTTTGAGGAACGATGGATATAAGTTTGTTTTATTCAAATAAGTTTGGTTATGCAGATTCTAGATATTTATCTGATCCACACAAACCTAGATCTTAAACAGGTTATCTGTTCACATGTGGAGGAACTACTATATCATGGTGATTAGTGACACAAACTATAACGACTATTTACTCAAATCATGTTGAAATTCTTGCAATTCATGAAGCTAGCAGAGAATGTGTATAGCTAAGATCAATGACTCAATACATTCATGAAACATGTGACTTGTCTTCTAGTAAAAATCTTCCAACAACATTATACAAAAACAACACAGCACGTATAACCCAAATTAAAGGAGGATATATTAAAGAAGATAGAATAAAGCATATTTCACCAAAGATTTTTTACACCGTGATTTTGAAGAAAATGACGTCATCACTATACAATAAATTTGTTCCAAGGATAACCTGATAGACTTATTTACAAAATCATTACCAACTGCACATTTGAAAATTTGGTGTACAACATTGGAATGAGACGACTCAGATATCTCGAGTGATGTTTCCATGAGGGGAGCAAATATATTGTATTCCTCTGGGAGTATTAGATTATATGAAATACGTACTCTTTTTCCTTCGCTAGGTTTTTTTCCCATTGGATTTTCTCTAGTAAGGTTTAACAGAGACATATTTCCTATATATAAAATGAGCATCTAAGGGGGAATTAGGTGTATTATAGATGTCCATGCTTAGTATCCAAAGTCCCTGTGTGTCTCAAGATCACACACTATCATTGTCCATGTCGTTCCACCTCCTACTTGCCAATTTTTCTATAAATAGTGGCTTTTGGTTGATCTTGAAACACACACATTGGCGAGAAAATTAGGGAAAAAGATTCGAGAATAAGAATTCAGAGAATTTTAAATTTCCATAAATTTTCATATCTTATATTTTAATATTTTTGTATTGTCATGTTGCATAGTCTTGATCCTCAAATTGACAATATATATAATATTTTAACAAATAACTAATTGTAGTTAAACTTAATTATTTAAAGAGGAAAACAAATCGTAACAAACATGGATATAATTAGTTAGGTAGAGAAAACTAGTTTTAATTATTATTCTTGATCATTATTCTTTTAGAAAAATTATTATAGGTGGAAGAAAATATTCAAACTATTTACAAATATAGCAAAATTTCAACATGATAGAACAAATAGATGTAGACTCAGATAGACATCTATCTGTGTCTATATGGTAAAGTGATAATGTCTATTTGGATCTATCACGGTATTTTACTGATAGAAAGTAAAATTTTGTTATATTTGAAATTATTTACAATGGTTTTTCTATTTTTCAAAACATCACATTCTTTTACCAAATTTCCAACAGCGTAGTTTATGCTGAATAAGGAAGTGAAAATTATAACTAATATATTTTTAATTGATAAGAATCAATAATTTATATTGAATAAATTAAAACATGCAATTTAGATTGAAAACTGTAAGATTATAATGCAACTTTATTTTGATATATAATTAGTGTTGTTTTCATGAGGATGGTTAAATTAGCCCACAAGTACATGTGTAGAATTGGAATTATTCAAAGTGTTAGCAAAAGATTCTTTTAGTCAACAATGTTTGTTAAAAGCAATGGAGGAAATCAAAAGTGTTTGAATAATTAGCCTACACACTGACATTTATGTTTCTTGCATACTTATTTCACATAGCTTGAATCCAAAGATTCTTTGCTTTCCCAACACAGCACAATGTTCTTTCATAAGTGATGCCCTTTTAATTATTTCACTATAAAAACATCATCCTCATAATCCCTCTCTTTAAACCAACACTCACAGTTCTAAGTTCATTTTTGCATCTAATTTCTTCATCTACACCATGGGAGGCAACAACAGGCAAAAGAAAGCTCACTCATCTTTTTCAATCTTTAGCTTTTTCAAATCTAGAAGGGGTCGAAAAGGAGACCATTGCGACCACGGTGGGTCTTGGCTAGACGAGATGCCGAGATCGAGCAAGGTGTGGCCGAGCGATGAGGACAAACCTCATCATTGGGTTGCTGAACCTGGTATTGATAGAAAGGCCAAAGATTACATTGATAGGATCTATCGAAACCGTGTTTTTGAATCTGAGCGCCAAACTGTTACCGTACCTCCCAATGGAACAAAACCCAATGTGTAGATAATTTGTGTGGATATATTTTTTTTTCCATATAGTATTTGTTCATTAAATAATGTAGTTTTATGATTGTAGGATTTATTTTGAGTTGATTAAAGTGTGACTATGTATCTCCTAATGGAGTTCTCTCTCATTTATATATGCCCCTCTTCTCTATCACTTGCGTTGTAGTTTTAGTTGTTTACATTTTTTGAAGTATTTTCACAGATAGTTTTCCAAA
The DNA here is from genome assembly GCA_030954485.1 of Citrullus mucosospermus. Classification (NCBI taxonomy): domain Eukaryota; kingdom Viridiplantae; phylum Streptophyta; class Magnoliopsida; order Cucurbitales; family Cucurbitaceae; genus Citrullus; species Citrullus mucosospermus. The sequence continues at coordinate 4,817,977 of CM062062.1, forward strand.
TGGCCGTTTACTGTTAATATCAAAAGAGTTGAGTTATAAAAGGTGTTCATAAAAGTTATAATATTAATATAGGAAAAGTGGGTACATATAATTACCCTAAAAATAAACCACACCTTTCTTCAGGGCACACAATCTGTTTTGGATCCATCCTTTTCACTACAAGATTCGTGTCTCATAACACATCACTACTCCTAATCTTATTTGTAAAGCTCAATAAACAACCTAAAACTGAGCATTATTACCCCCAACGTTGTCTTTGAATCGTGATTGATCAGTCAAAAACAATCATAAAAAACTACAAATGAAAAGATTCTGAACGGTAGGGCCTAATTTAGAGCATAGTACGCAAGTTTGAAACTACTTAAAATGAATCCTAATCTACTACTTTTAGCCAAAAGAAGCAGTTTTATTATATATAGTGATAATATGATATATATTAAAAAATTGATAATATAATATTTATCAGAAATATTAATTAATCAAAGTTGAGGGGTCGAAAGAGATATAGTTCGACCATTAATTCAAACTTTATATGAGGAAAGCTTACAATAGAATTGAGTGAGAGTTTCTCTGTCGAATTTTGACTGCTTTGGGCTTTCATCTATCTTTGATTGGTTTGATTATGGATTGTATCCCTACACTATACTTTGATCGTATAAAATATCGGGATCAATCGGTCCTGGTTTAAAGCCATGATCTAGAAGAAAACAAATTATATATTTATCGAGTAAAACATACAAATAAATTAGGACTTAAAAGCGAGAGAGAGTGAGATAGTGAGAGCACATGATAAAAATATTAATTTTACTATTGAAACATTGGTTACATGATAGAAATGTTAACGAAAAAAATCTCTAACTGTTTGGTGCCTATCTTTGTAACGAAGGACATTTCCTTCGATTATGACCTAACTGATTACAAAATCCGCAACGTACTTGAGAACTTGGTTCTGTCCAGTCCATCTCATTATGATATCGTGAACTCTTTGGTCTACCAGGTTTTCTCAATAACGTCGGGTCGGCATGTAAAACAGGCAGCGTATGTCAACATTTTATAGTAGTCCTCAATGAAATCTTCATAGTTCATGTTAAATCGTGAGCAAACTGCCATAAAATGCGAACATGGAATGCCAAATGCTTGCCACTTGTTACATGAATAGTACCGTTCGGAATCACTTAGCTTTAGTATTTGAATATTTCCTCCTTTAGAATTGAGGCTGTGACGTCCGGTTTTCACATGAAATACACCTTCATATCGATCATATGATTGGATTTCATGTTTACTGGATCTTGCAGCCCATTTTGAGATTTTTTCGTGTGCGTACCTGAATATTTACTCACTTAGTATTATAAAAATATTTGGAACAAATTGTTGATTACTAAAAAGAAAATTATTACCGGGTGTATTTATCTCGACGCTCCAAGGTAGCTCTTATTTCTTCTCTTCTCTTCTCAAAATAATTTACACATTTGTAGAATGCTATTTGAGCAGGAGCATTGATCGGCAACATTCGAGCTCCTTTGAGGACTCCATTGATGCACTCTGATAGATTCGTCGTCATCCACCCGTACCTAAACCCTCCATCGTGTGCTTGAGCCCATTTCTCAATACCAATGTTGTCAAAAAAATTCATACAACTTCTATTTATTCGCTTGATGTCTTCCACTGCTTTATTAAACTTGCGAACTTGGAATTGACATCTAGCACGATATACAAAATTTTTTAATGTATTGTACTTGTATTTTTTATTAAAATTACTTACAATATGGCGCAAGCAGAATCTATGGTGACATTTTGGCCCTGTCCAACCATTTTCTGGATTGTTCACTGCCGAGATGATGCCACCATACCGATCCGAAATCAAGCACACCTCTTCATGTATAACAATTTCTCTGAGGTGTTTTAAAAACCATCCCCACGTGTCAGCAGACTCTTCATCTACAACGGCAAATGCAAGAGGAAGAAGATGCCCATTCGAATCAACTGATGTAGCAATTAGCAACTTTCCTCGATATTTTCCATACAAGTGAGTACAGTCTATTTGAATAATCGGCCGACATCTATTAAATGCTTCTATACAATGACCAAATGCCCAAAATGCAGAAGTAAGGATGGCATGTCCTTCAGTAGCTGTGCTCTTTATTCTCCACTCCACTCGTGTGCCGGGATTTGTATGCTTAATCATATACAACCATCTGGGCAATAGTTTGTACGAGTCATCCCAATCACCAAACACTCTGGCCAATGCCTTACGTTTACCCTCCCACACCCTGTGGTAAGAAACATGGTATCCCCATTTTGTTTTGATGTCGGATTGTAGTTGTGCCACACTGATGGATGGTTTTTCCCTCACAGCTTCACAAAACACAAGTGCAATCATTGAAGAATCTAATTGCACATGAGTTTGGCTAAGCTCTGAGTAAAAACATGTATGTTGATCAACATACTTAGTTATCTCGAACAAATTGTGAGATTTTTTCTTCGCTGACGGAGTCGCCACTTGCAACCATCCTCCCATTTCTTACACCGAATTGCCCAAATATTCGGTGTTGATTCCACGACCTCGTATGGTGCGTGACACTGGATAGCAAAACACTTAACCAAATGTTGTAACATTTCTTTGTCTTGAAAAATCATACCATTATACAATTGGGTATTGTCAACGACTACCGGGGCTACAACTGGGTCATGTTCTCTAACACTATCTATTACATTCATGTCAAGATTAGCGAATGTACTTGACGGTATTTCATGTTCACGACCATCGAAATCCAACTCCTCGACGTCTATTTCTGTTCTAAACTCCCTATATTGATTACCAGCCACCATATTTTCATCGTTATAGGCTGGTGCAACTAATTCAGGATCAGCATCAATACATTGATTCGGGTCTTCGAACTGACTCAACGATTTTGCATTCAAGTCTACATCCAATCCTACTCTACTCACATTAACGTATAAATGCACTAGGTTCGAGAGCGGCATTGCAATCGAAAACATCAGATTCATTGCTTGTTCGTTATGAATGGGGAATGACATATACTTTACAGATCCTAATGGTGTTAGATTAGGATGTTTGTATATTATTTCTAAGTGGTTTGATCTCATATCTACACCAAGTGACAGCCTAATCATTTCAACAAATTGTTCAAAAACAAGTCCACTATTCACATTTATGCTAAAACCCCCAACTCCATCAACACCATCAATCATATGACCATTCGTAAACAACATAAATCCCAAACACTTGTCTGCCATTTTCTAAAAAAAGAAAACAACAATATACATCACTAATTATTTAACTAAAAACTATAATATTAAAAAAATCTAGTAATATCTAATATGCAACGAAAATATAAATTTGTACTAAAAAATGAAAATATTATAAATATAAAATGCAAAGCAAAGACAAATTATAAAAATATTATATTAAAATTATCAACATGGTAGATCTAATATAACATTAACATGGTAGATCTAATATAATATTAATATGATAAATCTAATAGAATATAAACAAGAACATTAAATTATAGAAAAAACTCATAACATCAATATATAAATATTATTTAATTCAAAGACTATTAACAAAATAAATAAGAACATTAAAATGACATATTTAGCTTAAAATGATATGTCTAGCATAATATAAATACCAGAAAATGAAATGGTAACTCGTAAATAGGGACTTGGTTTAGCTTAAAATGAAATGAAATGACATATTTATAAATACCATAATATAAATTAAATGTTGATTTCAGGTCTTGAACAAAGGGTACTTGCCCTTTCACTGGTGCGAGAGGGACTTGGTTTTGTTGGGTTTTATGCCCTAAAACTCGTAAATAGTAAATGTAATATTTGACCGAACATTTATAAAATGTTATTGATGTTTTTTTTTCAATAAAATGTTATTGTTTATATTATATTTATCTTGCCTAAATAACCCTAATCCAATAAACTAACGTCCTAGGCCATTGAATAAGTCTTGAACAGTATGTGGAGACATACGGGAATCAATGTTCAAGATACAACCTAAAGGGCCTATAGTAGGATAAGGCTAAGTACCTTATCCTGGTGACACTATGAATACGACTCACTTTGTATTTGATACAAACGCAATGATCCAATGCATTCGTGTAGTATCCTATGCAATGAGTTTGCATAAGGCTGGACTACGAAATAGCAATTGCTAGCTGTATCACCGTTGACTAGTTAGGTTTCTATTTCACTAGAATGACTTAGGCAACTTAGTCTCAATCCTGAGTGGCTTATAGACTTCTGTTCACGAGGGATTGTCCTTTGATTTGTATGGGTGAGAGTGGCCGGTTTGCCAACTCAATAAGCCTACCATTTTGGGAACAAGACCGAGTGGGGAGCTGGGAACATAATCACACAAGATAGAATTCACTCATTCCCTACTTTTTTATAGGAGAAGAAAAAGGGTTGTAGAAGGAATAAGAATCCAAGGGATGAAACATGAATGTAAGTTTGTGGGGGTAACTATTCAAACTTTTGGGAAACAACACTCTTTTCATTTCCTCCATTGCTTTGTTCCATTGTTGACTAACAAAGAATCCCTTTGGCTAAGACTTGAATAATTCCAAATTAATTACACTAGGTTTCTCTTTTGCTAAAATTCTACTTCCTGTCACTCAGCTTCCCTAACTACACATGAATGGAGCCATCAGTCTTACTAATATAGAATAAAACTTGTATTTTTTTGTTTTTTTGAAGTATGCTACATTATTAACTAGTTTGATGCATGTACAGATTAGTAATGTAGTCGACATTCTATTAAAAGTTTGGAATAAATTAGTGTATGCTTTAAATTATGTATCAAATTAAAACCATTGAAAAAAAAAAAAAAATCTTTTCCTCCTTCGATCAGTGAGATTCTCGTGCTTGGTTATTCAGAGTGCTTAGATAATATATTCAAGGCATTCTAGTAGTAATTTTAACTCCTTAATTTATAATTACATCATTACAATACCATGAAAAGTAAGTTCATTTTCCTCCTCAAAAAAACCTTGGTACATTTGATACTCTAACTAATTTAAGCATCAGAGTGTTTGTGAAAAGCACTACTCCTGATTAGCTTTTTTCAATCGGTAGAAGAATTCGAATCAATTCCACTCACATTAAAAAAATAATAATAATATTAAAAAAAAAAGTGTCACTGTTTGGAACTAGATTGGGGCTATAACTAGAGGAAAAGACTAGTGCATGTGTGTATATACACATACACAAGTGGGGTTCCGAAACTTAACATTAGGGGTTACAAATTTAAACAAAGTTAGCTTATAAATTTCTAAATTTATGTTTATGTAAAAGTTCTTTTTGTCATTGATACCAATTTTGTGCTTAATAGATTCCTAACTTTCAATTTTGTATCTAATAAGTATCTTACATATTCAATTGATTGCTGCACAAAATTTAGTTTAGTTGAACAAACAACATTAGTTAACAATCAAAAGCAAAATTTCGATATGATTTTGATGATATTTAATTGATCAAAACTATATGTTCCTTATATTGATAAATGTCATATTTTACATACTTTTTGCCCTTGACTTAGTTAAGTTTCATGTATAAAATGGCTCTTAAGTATGTGATCAGTTTTTCCACCAAATTCTGAGATTTTTCCCTTTATCCTAATTCACACCCGATGAAATGGAATTCAAAAAAGACAACGGAAAAAGGTTGTCCCATCTCTCATCAACAAGCCTATTGTGTCGATGTCTGCCCTTTAGAGAAAGACGAAGGGGCTGTCATCCGATTGTTCCAGAAGAGTCTTACGGACCCTGCACTGAAATGGTTTACGTTAGCATGCTTTCCCTTCATTTGTTTGTGCCCTGCGGATGGAGTCCTTTTAAAAGACCCAACAACGGATCCCCCAAGCAAGGGCGTGTCTAACTATCTCATAGATAGCATCCACAAGACACTGAATTAGCCTAGAAATGGATGCATCCTTTTGCTGTCTTTCACGACCCCCGTCACTAGAAAATTGGAAGGCCACAAACCGCCCTCTACAGTTTCAAATGTGAAATGGTGCTAAAGCAAGTCAATTAAAATGTCAATGTCTGTCTATAAGTGGTTTTAAGAGAGTTTAGGATGTTTTGGAATAAATTGGGTCATTCTTAAGTTCATTTTAGGCTTTCTATATATTTGCAAGAAAACACCCAAATGCGACTGCATCATGTCGTAGACCCGGTGAATGCATATTTCACAGCTGACTGTCTGTTGTTGATTTTTCGATCTTCAACAATTCTTTGACTCCAATTTCGACTAAGGCTACTAGGAATGAGGATTTCACCCATCACTCAACCACTGAGGATCTTTAAAAGGCGAAGGAACCATCAAGGAAGTGACCCAATTTGTGTCTTTGAAGAAAACCCCAAAAATAGTCTACACTCTCTTGAAGAAGGAACATTCTTCTGAAGACTAGGCTCTTCGAGGTCAACTTTACCCGTGAGAACGAGTTGTACAGTGAGATTCAACTTAAGAAAGGTTGAATTCATCCAAGAGGGCACTTTCGTTGTGAAAGATCATATGGCAACACTAGAGTGTAGTGAATAGGGTTGCTTGCAAAATTTAAACTTTTCCAAGAAATTTAAACTAAACCAATTCCATCTAAAATAATTTAAACTAACGAAATAATTAACAACAAAAATAAGTAAAATGCCGAAATTAAAAGAGTAAAGAGAAAAAGAATAACACCGATGATTTATATAGTGGTTTCGAATCCCTATTCCACTTCTTAAACTCCTTCTTGGGTATTTTACTACACAGGTTCTCTTACCGGTGAGAACCAAACCGATTTACTACTCTTTTTACAAGTTCAAGTGACAAACCACTACCAATGCTTTTTCAGGTTTAGGATCCAACCTCTAAAAGATTTTTTTAATGAGTTCAAGATCGAACCACTACAAAAAAAATTTCGGGTTTAGGATTAAACCATTTCACCCAACCCAAGGTGCACCCACACCTTATTACAAAACCCAATAATGAAATGATGAAATTTAAATCCCACAAAAATAAAACTCTCATAAGAGTAGATTACATAAATTCTAAGCACTCAAATATAATATATCTCTCAAAAATAAATTTCTCTCACAAAAGCAAATTTATCAAAGAAATGAAGCTTTTAATGTAACGACCCAACTCCCGAGGACTCAAGCTAGGCCGTCACTTATGCATGCATACCAGTCAAACAACACATTTTTCATAATACGGGCAAAAATCAAGGAGACGTTAATAAAGTAAAGTACTTGTCGATGTTTGATAACCAAAATCTTTTAGTTGGGCACCCCTAAAACACTAATTTAAAATAGAAATTTTGACACTAAGACATAATTAAAGGAAAACATGATTTAGGTTCAATGACAATCACAAATGCTGAGATGAATAGGAAATCGTGAAAACTCGTGCGGAAACATTAGTCTAGTCCCAATAGCTCAGTCAAGGTTTTCTTCCGTCGTTCGCCCAAGTGCCCTTCCTCTCACCTGAAAAAAAAATGATAAAATGATGAGTAGAAAATACTCAGTAAGTAACCTCACTACTAGGGTCAAGCTAAACACTTATGTCCAATAAGTGCATCATACAATATGCGCATCATACTAGGGGGACATGCATAAACAAGAAATTCTAGATGGTCATCTAGTGAACGATTTAACCCATCCTAACACATAGCTGGTGGCCCAAAGGCTCACAAACGTAGTAGGGCACCCGTCGGCACTCGAAACATAGTAGGAAATCCGTAGGTCTCCAGTAGCATAACAAGAAACCCGTCGGCTTCTGGTAACATAGTAGGAAACCCGTCGGCTTCCAATATCGTAGCAGGAAACACGTCGATTTCCTGTAACATAGCAGGAAACCCGTTAGCTTCCGGTATCATAGTAGAGTTAGGAGGATAAATCGTCACTTCTCTCTAAAGATGCTTATGTTTAAGTTCACATCATAAATCATATCAAATATGTGCTAATATCATCATACTTATAAAACAATTCTAGATATAACCAACTCAATTTCATCCAAATTAAGCAAATCATTCAAAATTATCTACAATTGTCTGGCACAAAGGCGGTTCTAGTAGTAAGATTACTTACTTAGAATGAGGTTCCAATAGCTACCCACGCCGCCAACTCTCACAAAATTCACGAATTACAACCTGAGCATTAATCCAAACTTAACTTAAACTTCTAGGCTTAACCCAACTACAGAATAATCAAAATTACTCCAAATGATCTTACCCAAAGCATGACCAAATTATCTTGAAATTACCTCCACTTTTCCAGGTCAACACCATGATCTACAAAATTTCAAAATTAGAAATCTATAATCCAACCAAGAGACCCGCGAAAAAAATAAAAGTCAACAACTTACCCAAGGCCACGCTTCCAACAATCGCAACCCACAGCAACTGGAAAGCAGAACCCATGACGGCGGCTGATAGAAGGCAGAACGACGTTGTCGCTGCTTCACACGCACAGGGCTGAGGCAACTGGGCCCGGCGGTGCTTGCGTGGTTGTCGGACAGAGTTGTGGTGCGTGCAGGAGGCGGCAAGCTCGATGGCGGCGGCAGCGATGAGCAGCGGCAGGCGGCTAGGCAACGCAGTCGGAAGAGAGAGGAGAGAGAGAGAAGTCGGCTGGGGAAGAGAGGGAGAAAAGAAAAGGATTTTTTTTAATTTGGCACGCACCTCGAGAACTAACAATTAAATACATATATCTATAAATATAATCTCCCTTTTCTTTTCCTTTTCCTTTTCTAATTTCTCTTTCCCAATAAAACTTAACAAATCTCTTTCAAATCCAATAAAATCTTACTAACCCAAATTTTAAATTATAAATTCAAATCTTAAATACTTAAACTAGATTTGATAAGCTACTGGGCCAACTCGTTCCAATATTAAGCTACTGGACCAACTCGTTCAATATCTCAAACAAGCCAATGAATCTAGGGCTCAACTTCTCCTTCCTTCCAAATCTTAGAACATCATAGGCGCCACTTTCAGGAATACCCTGTCACCTATCTCAAACTTCAGGTCTCACCATCTCACATCGGCGTAACTTTTCTATCTGCTCTGAGCTGTCTCCATTCATACCCTAATCTTCTGAATGGTCTCGTTAGTAAGTTGCACCAACTCAAGTCCCAACAATTTTCGTTCACCAACCTCATCCCAACAAACTGGAGTCCTACAACTCTTCCCATACAAGGCCTCAAATGGCGTCATACCAATCGTAGCTTGGTAGCTGTTATTATAAGCAAATTCCATAAGATGCAAGTGGGAGTCCCAACTCTCTGGAAAATCCAACGCGCAAGCGCGTAACATGTCACACCCCAACCCAGATTTACTCTATACCTAGGAAGGAGCATGATCCTATTTCCAACATAAGACTCTATAATATAAACACCATAAAAGATTAACAAATCATACGACAATCCCATTATCTCATCACAGAAGAACGTGTAAACTTTTAATTAACATGTCTGTATACACATAATAAGTACAACACGCTCCCCCTTTCACTACACTCTCATGAAAGATGTTTAGTACATGACATATGAACAATCTAAATATTTACAACTATCCCAGAGGTTCACTTCCAGATAGGCCCAGACGAGATTCTTCAGTAGGCTAGGCGTCCCGGACACGCTCGCTACTTGAAACAGCAAACAACAACAAACTGGATGAGCAAAAGGCTCAGTGAGTGACTAAATCTACTAAAACTAATCATGACAACTTAAATCCAGTTTGTAAGATAGTAACCAACGCATAACACATCCCAATGAACTATCAAGATTCACTTTTACACTATGCATATATAACTATCAAACTCTCATGTCTCACAAGCTTTCATCTATTTAGTGCTTTCACTTCCCGCCCCTCAGCACTTATTCATTCATAATTACTGTACCATGTGCCTTCACATGTAATCCCTCGGCTCAAGTAACAAACTCTATCCATGCTCAAGTGCCTTCACTCATGATCCCTTGGCACGAGCTAGTGTGTGATGGATTACTACATGCCTTCACTTACAGTCCCTGAGCATTGTAGTCCATTTCCTACTGTTATTCAAGTGCCTTCTCAGATCCCTCAGCACTTAATTTCAAACTTACTCACATGTAGCTTTCACCATAAGGTCCCTCAGCTACTTATGTGTTTAGACATTTATAATAATATTCTCTTAAATCACTAACACATCACATTCATAAGGCATACTACCATGAATCACGTTTCCTCATCAATATGCGTACTAAGTTTAATACAAGGTATAACAAACAGTCACTCACAATCGGTCCCGGCTCTAAGTGGGTTATAAGCCTCCCCGAGCTCTTCTTGGCCTGAAAATACACAATCCTCAAATTTAGTTTCCATAATCTCCCTTTTCCTTAAACATACAATAGCATCATTACTCTATAGGAATTAGTAAGCTACAAGCGTTACTCAACAGATATTCAAACTGTACTAGCGACACTGCGTTGATTAAAACCAGCAAAACTACCTTGAGGAGCGATACCCAACGATACTCTAGCGAGAGTTGTGAGACGCAAGCCTATCTTTGCGTTGCAGCGTTACTTTCTCTGCTGCTCAGTCTCTCGCTCACTCAGCGATACTTTCGCTGTGACAGAACCGTTTCCTTCTTCCTTTCTCCTTCCTTCTTCAACCTGCTAAACATTTCGTTTCAATCAATTTCAGTACCTTCTTCCTTCTACAAACTTGTTAGAATACAGGTCCTTCATCTTACCTCAAAATTTCATGAAGCACATCTTCCCCGTTTGGGACATATCCTCTGACAACTCCTAGTTACCTTTACTCATTCGACAGTTCAACTCCCGTCTCTTCTTCCTGAGTTTGACACACAATTAAACAATTTCAGCTCAAGCATCCTTCATGAAACCTGCTAGAAATCGAGTTAACTTACTAACCTCAAAGTTTCAGCCCTAACCTTCGTCTCTTCAATTTGTTCTTCCTCCAAAACCGAGCATCACTCTGAAAAGACCATAGCAACCGAAACCTCTGTCAAACCCAAGTTTCTCCCACGAATTCAATGAGATTTCTGCTTCAGATCAGCATGAACATCTTCTTCTACCTCCCTTCGATATTTCGCCTTAATATGGACCCTACTCGAGCTCTGAAATGCAAGCAGAACAATTGAATTCTCAATCCACTTATATATATACCACCGACTTGTACTCCATTTCAATTCTATGCTATAGTCCGTTCAACGCATACCTTCTATGCTCAGCTTCAGCAACGCACACGGCCTCTGGTGATATTTCATTTCAAACTCTCCTGCCAAATAGTTAACGTACGCATTACCTTCTCTCAGCCAACACTCCTTGTCTAACGCATACCAGCCTTCGACGCATGGTAGCGTTCGCCGCATAATAGCCTCACCGCAGATCAGCTCCCAAACTCCTCGTGACCTTTACTTCTAATCGGCACATTGCCTTCAATGCGTTTGACGCATAATGATCCTCCACGCTTTATGTCCTCAACGCGTCTCAACTTCAGCGCATGATCAGCTTCCCTCACCTTTGCGTTTACACCAAAATTATTTCCTCCACAACAGGTTGCCATCAACGCATAGCTTACACTTAGCCATTTTTCCCACTCCAAACGCAAGCCAGCCAACTACTTTACACATTCACCCATCTCTCGGCCCCCTTCTTACTTTGCGTTCTCATAAAGATAGACGCGAGGCTTACATAACATGTCCTTTACTACCTGGTTCAAACGCTCAATTTGGCCATCAGTCTATGGGTGGAAGGTTGTGCTAAAATCTAACTGTGTGCCAAGTGTTAACTGGAGGCCCTTCCAAAACCTAACATGAAGCGAGAGTCTCTGTTAGACACTATCGAAACTGGCACTCCATGCAACCTCAGCACTTCTCTCATGTAAATCTGTGCCCACCTGTTCACTGAGTAGGTGGACTTGCCTGGAATAAGATTTGCTAACTTGGTGAGCCTGTCTACTATAACTCATATCATTGTATGGCCTTTCACTGTTCTGGGCAAGCCCACAATAAAATCCATAGACACATTCTCCCACTTCCATTCTGGCACCTTCAAAGGCTACAATAGCCCTGCTGGCTTCTGCCTCGAGGCTTTCACCTGTTGACACACGAAACATATGCTGACATGCTCAGCTACTTCTTTCTTCATGTTGTGCCACCAGTAGTAACGTTTCAAGTCTTGGTACATCTTGGTGCTTTCAGGATGCACAGAGAAAGGAGAACTATGAGCTTCCGTCAGCAATTCATTCTTAACATTACCATCTGCCGATACGCACAGGCATCCCCGGTACAAGAGACCATTATCCGAAGATACTGAGAACTCACTTTCTTGTCCCGCCTTTGCCTGGCGGAACTTCTCCACCTGGTAAGGATCGCGTTGTTGTGCACTAATGATCCTTTGCCTCAAGGTCGATTGTACCGACAATTGGGCCAGCCGTGAGGTAGCCTCTCTAACGGCTACTGCAATCTCAGCTCTCTCAAAGTCTTTGCATAAGCGAGCCTATTTGGTAATAGTAGCTGCCAAATTACCGTTTTTCTACTCAGGGTATACGCTACCACATTTTCCTTGTTAGGGTGGTACAAAATTTCTACATCATAGTCTTTAACCAATTCCTACGATCTGCACTGCCGCATATTTAGCTCCTTTCGAGTGAAGGAATACTTCAAACTCTTGTGATCCGTGTAGATCTGTATCTTTTCTCCGTACAAGTAATGCCTCCAAATTTTCAAGGCAAAAACGACCACTGCTAACTATAAATCATGAGTCAAGTAATTCTGCTCGTGGTGCTTTAACTGGCGAGAGGCATAAGAAACCACCTTACCATGCTGCATCAACACACACCCCAACCCTTTCTTAGAAGCATCACTATAGACAACAAAACCTCCAGATCCGTCAGGAACTGTAAATACCAGTGTAGAAACGAGTCTCTGCTTAAGGTCTTGGAAACTTTCTTCGCAAGCTTTACTCCAAAAAAAAAAGGTGTACCCTTCCTGGTCAACTGAGTCAAAGGAGTAGCTTTGCGAGAGAAGTCCTTAACAAACCGATGGTAGTAGCCCGCTAAGCCCAGAAAAACTGCACACCTCACTAATTGTCGTAAGGCGAGACGAACTCGTGATTGCCTCTATCTTTGCAGCGTCTACTAAAACCCCACCCTTCGATACCACGTGTCCCAAAAAGGACACCTGCTTCAACCAAAACTCGCACTAGGAGAACTTAGCATATAACTTATGCGACCTTAAGGTTTTCAAAACATTTCGCAAATGCTCCTCATGCTCTGCCTCTGTCTTGGAATAAACCAGGATATCATCTATAAATACTATGACAAAAAGGTCAAGAAAATCCTTGAACACCCAGTTCATCATATCCATGAATATCGCAGGGGCATTTGTCAGGCAAAAGGACATGACAATGAACTCGTAATGCCCATACCTTGAGCGAACAGTCGTTTTAGGTATATTTCTGCCTTTTATCCTCAACTGATAATATCTTGGGCGAAGGTCAATCTTGGAGAAAATAGTGGCTCCTTGCAACTAGTCGAACATTTCATTAATTCTGGGCAGTTGATACTTATTCTTAATCATTACCTTATTCCGTTCTTGGTAGTCGATGCAGAGGCGTAGTGAACCATCTTTCTTCTTCACAAACAACACCAGTGGACCCAAGGTGACACACTCAGTCGTATAAAGCCTTTATCGAGTAACTCCTGCAACTAGATCTTGAGCTCCTTCAGTTCTGTTGGAGCCATCCTATAAGGGGCCTTCGAGATGGGAGTCGTACCTGACTCTAACTCGATAGCGGCAGCAGTCCTTGCAGGTCCTCTGGAAAAACGTTCGGGTAGTCTCTCACCATTGGTTATGAATTTAGGGCGGCTTCAGGTTCCCTAGTGCCGACCACACTAGCCAAGATACTCCAGGTACCTTGGTTAAGCAGCTTTTTGGCTTTCATGGCTGAGATTACCTTGGGCAAGACCACGGTTCCGACCCTTCTGAACTTGAAATTGGCTTCCCTAGGAGGATTGAAAGTCACTTCCTTGCGGGAACAGTATACTAGCATGGTTAGCAGCCAACCAATCCATGCCTAATATTACATCGAAGTCACACATGTCTAAGACTATCAAGGTTACCTCTAGCGTATGGTTTGCTATCTCTACCTAACATGCTTTTATCTTTTCCTTTGCTAACATCATTTCTCCAAACGGAGTAGAAACCAGTAAAACATAATGCAGAGGCTTTAATTCTAGCATGACATGCTTTACAAACATAGAAGATATAAATGAATGCGACGAACCGAAGTCAAATAATACCAGGGCATAATGCCTCAGAATAGGAAGTGTACCTGTCACCACTATATCTGACTTATTCGCCTCTCATCAAGTTGTATTGAACACTCGATCTTGCTCTTGCCTTGACTTACTAAAGCTCCCATGGTGAGACCCCACATGCTGTCCCCCACTATCAGTCGCATACTTCCTAGGGCATTTGTCGGCTATATGCCCTTGCTGTCTACAGTGAAAGCATACCCCACTACCAGCCAAACAACGCCCCCAATGACGCCTCCCACAAGAATTGCAAACTGGCCTGTCTTCTCTAACAGTTAGGAATTGAGAGCCTTGCTACCTCCAGTGCCGCACAGATCTGTCTGCATTTTGACCCCTCTGTTGAGGCTCTAGAGCTCTCTAGTCTGTCTTTTTCTTCCAACTTGCTGAGGGTCCCACTCCCAAGGATTTAAACTGCTCGGCGACTGATTGGGAATCTATCTGACTAGCCACACCAAGAGCTTATGCTTAGGTGGTCGGTTTAAAGGCTTGCACCAACCCCCATAACCCATCCCTTAGCCTCTGGACAAACCTCTTTGTTCTGTCTACCTCAGTGGCGACCATTGATAAGCACTTGAAAAGTGCTTTCTATTCTCTCAAATTAAGGGAGTTTATATTAGATTTCACTTGTTTGCTAGTGATTTTCAGGTTAAAACGAGGAAAATTAGAAGAAACGACTAAAAGATCAAAACCGAACAAGAATACGGCGAAAAAGAGTTGAAAAACCAAAAAGGGCAAATTTTGGGGGTAGCGCCGCGGCGCTGAAACATCAACGCATAGTTCTGGACGCAGAGTAGCATTGCGGCACCAGGATGGCGTTGCCTCGATGCATCCTTGTTGAACGCATGACAGCGTCGCGGCGCTAAAACCCGAGAGCAATATTTTTTAAACGCATTTTAGCGTTGCAGCGCTAAAACCCGAGAGCAAACTTTTTCGGATGCAGCCCTAGCGCCGCGGCGCTAGCTTTCCTTAAATGAAAAATTTGTATTTTTGGAAAATTTTTGGTCGGCCAAACTCTATAAATTTGGGGGTTTCCAGCAGCCCAAATCATCAAGAAAAATCCAGGCAAAGCAAGGAAGTTGCAGACCTAAAGAGATACAAATAGGAGAGAATTAAGTGAGGGTTCAAAGAGTGAGTTAGGTGCAAGGAAGAGGAAAAGAGTTCGAGATAGTCTTGGTGCCCTTCGAATTCCGACGTGAGAGCCAAGGAGATCGTGACGGTGCTACCTCAATCGAGAGCCTCTTTTCAGTAGAGTTTCCCTTTCTTTACACTCTTTCTTTGTTTATTTTGCTTAAACATGTTGCTTCAAGCTATGAGTGGCTAAACTCTTTAGTTTTAGGGTTTTGATGAATTGTTTATGAATTCATGTTAATTTTGTAGACTCATGGTTTTGTTGGAATGATTATGCTTTTCATTGTTATTGTGTTTAATTCTTGTGGATTGGCTATCTTCACATGTTAGGTTAGATGTATGATTGAGAGATTGTATGTTTAACTTGATCTATAACAATGAATTATTGTTAATCTATCACGAGAGTAGTTAGGTTGACAATAAAAGTTGCTAAAGACTATTTTTAATGCCATGTAATTTTGTGTTGGTTTTAAGAGATTAATAATCAATCAAGTTGCATGAGAAATGGTTGTTTTTTAGAGAAAATAACTTAGAATTAAGTTTCTAGACTTAGGCATATGAATTGCAATAAAATCCATGAAATCTATAATATTGCATGATGAGATAAACAAGGATTCATTACCTTAGAACTCTCTTTGACTCTTGTGTTTCTCCCTTTGATACTTTCCTTACTTGATTTGTATTTTTCCATAACTCATAATATTCAATTTCAATCCTCAAATAAAATTGATTCAATTCTAGAGTAGCTAAGTAACTTAAACCTTCCCAAATTGGATCTCCAGTGGAACGATATTCGGACTTAACCGTTTTATATTATAACTTGACCCGTACACTTGCGGTTAACACTAAAAGTGCGCATCAAGTTTTTGGCGCCGTTGCCGGGGATCGAAAGAATGGTTTTTGTTATTTAATATTCATTAGAATTGATAGATCTTAATTTGAGGTGTATATTATTTGATCGTTTTTATATTTGCTATTTTTATTTTATATTATTTCATTTTTTATTTTATTTTATTTTATTTTATTTCCTTTTTTTTCCTCTTATTTTATTTTATTTTATTTTATTATTTTGTTAGTTTATGCCTCGTGATAATACTAACCTCCTCCCTCTTGATCCCGAGATTGATAGGACTTATAGACGAAATCTAAGGGCACTACTCAATCAAACTACGGAGATGGCGGAGGAAATACCCAAGGCAATTCGAGACTACTTCCAACCCATGTTACCGGCAAGTCAACCCGGAATAATGAATGTGCCTATCAATGTCAACAATTTTGAGTTGAAACCGGGATTGATCCAAATGGCTAGAGAGCTAGCCTTTAGAGGAAGAACCAATGAAGATCCTCACAAGCACTTACAATCCTTCTTGGAGATATGCGGAACGGTAAAGATGAACGGTGTTTCTAATGATGCTATTAAACTAAGACTTTTTCCTTTCTCTTTACAGGACCGTGCAAAGGATTGGTTGGAAACCATACCTCCGGATAGCATTACAACATGGGAGGTCTTAGCTCAAGCCTTCTTGAATAAATATTTTCCACCGGCCTAATCCCAAAGACTAAGGACGGAGATTGGAACATTCCGCCAACTTGAGGATGAACAATTATATGAGGCTTGGGAAAGGTATAAGGATCTCTTGAGAAGATGCCCTCAACATGGTTACCCAGATTGGTTGCAAATTCAACTCTTCTACAATGGATTATCAAGCTCAACTAAATCCATCTTAGATGCAACCGTCGGAGGATCAATCTTCTCCAAGAATGCTCAAGAAGCCTACACCATACTAGAAGACTTGACCACTACATCTTACAATTGGCCATGTGAACGGGCTTCCCCAAACATCCCAAAAGCCGCCGAATTGTATGAGGTGGATGAGGTAAACTCTCCCAAAGCTCAAATGGCTTCCCTTACTAATGCTCTTTCTAAATTAACTGCAGGAGGCCAAGCTCAAACTAATCCACCATCTATAGCCTCTCTTGCCGTTTTGGCATCGGAGATGGCCACACAAAAGGAGTTGGTACAAGGAGACGATGAAACGGCCAACTATGTTGATAGAGGACATTATAGAAGTCACCAACAACTTCCAACTCACTACCACCCTAGCTTGAGGAACCATGAAAACTTTTCTTATACTAACAAGAGGAATGTTTTGCAAGGTCCTCCCGATTTATCCAATGTAGGTCCATCACACACCAAAAAGAAGTCTAACTTAGAAGACTTGATGATAGAGTTCATAAAAGAATCAAGAGGAAGGACAACCGCATTGGAAAGCATCGTACAAAGTCATGGTAAGGCCATTCACAACATCGAGGTACAAATAAGCCAAATGCCACGTCATTCCAAACAATGCAAAAGGGTAAATTTCCTAGTTGTCCCGAGATAAATCCAAAAGAGGAGTGCAAGGCCATGACTTTGAGGAGTGGGAAAAAGCTATCTACTCCCTTGATCATTGATGAGGATGAAGAGCAAGAGGTAGATGACACTATCCAAGAGCCAATTTTAAAAGATGAATCAAATATCTTAGAAAAGGAGGTAAAGGTAAAAGAGTCAACATCTTCAAGTAAGTCATCTAACCCTCTACCTTTTTTACCTAATACTATGCCATATCCTCAATGTTTTAAAAAGAAAGAAATAGACTCCCAATTTGCTAAATTTCTTGAGTTATTCAAAAAGCTTCATATTAACATCCCATTTGCTGAGGCTTTAGAACAAATGCCCAACTATGCTAAATTCATGAAAGATGTCTTGTCTAAAAAGAAAAAGTTTGGGCAATATGAGATGATTAGCATGACTGAGGAATGTAGTGCTGTGCTGCAAAAGAAGCTACCACAAAAGTTGAAAGATCTAGGGAGTTTTACTATACCTTGCACTATTGGGTCTTTAAATGTTACTAGAGCTCTTTGTGATCTTGGTGCTTCTATTAATTTGATTTCTTTATCTGTCTATAGGAAACTCAACATTGGAGAGGTGCAACCTACCACCATCACCCTGCAACTTGCTGATAGATCATTAGCTTATCCTAAAGGTATTGTTGAAGATGTATTAGTTAAAGTTGACAAATTTACCTTCCCTGCAGATTTTGTAGTATTGGACGTGGAGGAGGACTCTGAGATTCCTATCATACTTAGGAGGCCATTCCTAGCAACTGGAAAGACTATCATAGATGTCCAACAAGAGAAGTTGACTCTAAGGGTAAATGATGAAAATGTTGTATTTGATATTTATAAGTCCTTGAGTCATCATGATGAGAGTAGTCCTTGCCATGCTATAGACATAATTGATCATACTATTTTTAAGCATGTAGAGGTTATGTTGGCTAGTGATCATCTAGAACAAAGCCTAATGGATGTTGAGAATGAAGATACAATTTTTGATGAAGTAGCATTTTATGCTAGGTGGTTAGATAGGTTGTCAATATGTTCTAAAATAGATAGACCTATACCTTTGGCCCCCTTGCATGTTGTGAATGATATTGAGAAGCCTAAGCTTGAATTAAAGGTGTTACCTCCTCATTTAAAATATGCATTTTTAGATGATTTATCTTCTTTACCTGTTATAATATCTTCTGATCTTAATTCTGTGGAAGAAGAAAAATTGTTGAAAGTATTAAGGGATCATAAATCTGCCATTGGTTGGTCTATTGAGAACCTTAAAGGTATTAGTCCATCGGTCTGTATGCACAGAATCTTGATGGAAGATACCTTTAAACCATCAATAGAGCACCAAAGGAGACTTAATCCCACCATGAAGGAGGTAGTTAGGAAAGAAGTGCTCAAGCTTTTGAATGCAGGAATCATATATGCCATATCTGACAGTCCATAGGTAAGTCCTGTTCAAGTGGTACCCAAGAAAGGTGGCATGACTGTGGTTAAAAATGAAAAAGATGAAATGATAGCCACTAGAACTGTGACAGGATGGCGTGTATGCATTGATTATAGGAAGTTGAATAAAGCCACTAGGAAAGATCATTTTCCCCTTCCTTTTATAGATCAAATGCTTGATAGACTTGCAGGTTATTCTCATTATTGCTTCCTAGATGGATATTCAGGTTATAACCAAATTGTCATTGCTCCTGAGGATCAAGAAAAGACAACATTTACATGTCCTTATGGGACATTTGCCTTTAAGAGAATGCCATTTGGTTTATGCAATGCCCTTGCTACTTTCCAACGTTGTATGATGTCTATTTTTCAAGGGCTCATCGAAAATATAATGGAGGTTTTTATGGGTGATTTTTCTATATTTGGATCTTCATTTGATTCTTGTCTTGCTAATCTAACTCGTGTTTTGCAGAGGTGTCAAGACGCCAACCTTGTTCTAAACTGGGAGAAGTGTCACTTCATGGTGAAGGAAGGCATCGTCCTGGGGCACAAAGTCTCTCAAAAAGGATTGGAGGTGGATAGGGCTAAAATAGCTGTCATTGAACAATTGCCACCCCCCAACAATGTGAAAGGAGTCAGAAGCTTCCTAGGGCATGCAGGGTTTTACAGGAGATTTATTAAAGATTTTTCTAAAATTGCTAAACCCTTGAGTAATTTGCTAGAAAAGGAAGCTAAGTTTATCTTTGATGATGCATGTCTACTAGCTTTTAATACTTTGAAAGAGAGACTAATTTCTGCACCTATCATTGTTGTACCAGAATGGAGTCAGTCTTTCGAGATCATGTGTGATGCTAGTGACTATGCTTTAGGAGCTGTTTTAGGCCAACGTAGAGATAACATGTTTAGGGCAATTTACTATGCTAGTAGGACTCTTGATAATACTCAACAGAAATACACTACTACTGAAAAAGAACTACTAGCTGTTGTGTTTGCCCTTGATAAATTTAGATCATATTTGCTTGGCTCTAAAATAGTGGTGTATACTGACCATGCTGCTTTAAAGTATTTGTTTGTTAAGAAAGATTCCAAACCGAGGCTAATGAGGTGGATACTATTATTATAGGAATTTGACTTAGAAATCAAAGACAAGAAAGGATGTGAAAATGTGGTTGCAGACCACTTGTCTAGAATTGAGAATGAGGATGCTAAATCATGGCCCCCAATTGTTGAGATGTTCCCTGATGAACAACTATATCAGGTAAAAGAAAGTTTGCCTTGGTTTGTTGACATAGTTAACTATCTTGCAGGAGGACATTTGCCACCTGACATGAACTCTCAACAAAAGAAAAGATTCCTACACAATGTTAAGTCTTACCATTGGGAGGACCCACTTCTCTACAAGGTTTGTGCTAACAATATGATAAGGAAGTGTGTGCCTCAAGAGGAAGTGGTAAGTATTCTAAATGCATGTCATGCCTCCCCCTATGGAGGTCATTTTGGACCCACTAGAACTGCATCCAAGGTACTTTAGTCAGGATTTTATTGGCCATCCCTTTTTAAAGACTGTTATACCTTTGTTAAATCATGTGATAGGTGCCAACGTACTGGCAATATTTCTAGACAACATGAGCTTCCAATGAAACCTATCTTGGAAGTGGAGCTCTTTGACGTTTGGGGTATTAACTTTATGGGGCCTTTTCCTATTTCTTCTGATGGCTACCTATACATTCTAGTTGCAGTAGATTATGTATCTAAGTGGGTAGAAGCCATAGCCACTAGGACCAATGATGCTCGCACTGTTTTAAAATTCTTGCATAAAAACATTTTCACACGTTTTGGTACACCTAGAGCTATTATTAGTGATGAGGGCTCTCACTTTTGCAATAAACTGTTTGAATCCATGATGCAAAAATATAATGTTAATCATAAAATTGCTACAGCTTATCATCCTCAAACTAATGGCCTTGCTGAGTTATCTAATAGGGAAATCAAGCAAGTTTTGGAAAAGACAGTCAAGACCAATAGGAAGAATTGGGCCCTTAAGCTCGATGATGCACTGTGGGCCTACCGCACAGCTTTCAAAACTCCAATTGGTACTTCACCGTACAGGTTAGTGTTTGGAAAGGCTTGTCACTTACCGGTAGAGCTCGAGCATAGAGCTTATTGAGCCATCAAGAAGTTGAACATGGATTTCGAGAAAGCCAGTGAGAAACGCCTCTTAGAACTCAATGAGATGGAGGAGTTCCGTGCTCAAGCGTATGAGAATGCCAAACTTTACAAAGAGCGCACTGCAAGATGGCATGACAAGAAGATCACACCACGGACCTTCCTTCCTGGACAACGAGTATTATTGTCAAGGTATCCCCACACGGAGCCGTGGAACTACAAGGCAACGATGGAACAACCTTCAAAGTGGGTCAACAATTGAAGCACTACATCGGTGATGAAGAACGCAGATTTGAGAACCTGGCTTTCGTTTCATGATCCATTAGTCCCGTCTAGCTAGAAGACGTTAAACCAAGCGCTTATTGGGAGGTAACCCAATTTTATTGCTTTCTTTACTTTTCTTTTTTTTTTATTTATTTTCAATAAATCTTGGAGTCACTCATATGCTTTATCTCTCAGGAACTTGACTTACCACACAAAGTACTCCTTACACCTAGCCTGTTTGGTGGCTCCCCGCGTGCTCCCAGGCTTGCTCTTTCCTTGTTAGATGTTCTTATGCATTAGGGACAATGCATGAATCTAAGTTTGGGGTGTGGGAGGTGTCTTTCGTACTTTTGTGTGTTTTCTTATCCTGCTATGCATGCTAGCGAAAGGTTTCAATGATCGTATGCATGTCAATTTTTGAAAAATTTTTGAAAATTTTGAAGCTTTCAAAGTTAATGGGAATGTTGTTTATGGTTGTGTGCCTTGATGTTGATTGCCCATGATGAGATTCGAATTTGCATGATAGATGACTTATTGTGAAAATAGAATAGCACTATCTTGAGTTAAATTCATTTAAGTCTCTCTTAAAATCTCTCATATTCTTGAGCACGTAGCCACTTTAAATTAAAATCTTTAATTGAAAAAATGATTAAGTTAGGTGTATTTGGTTGTCACTTCGAAAGGCCCCACCGGTTAGAGAGTAAAAATGCATGATAGTTTGTAATATTAGACTAAGGAAAAAGAAAAGAGTATACATGCCTTGAGAAAAGAAAAGTGTACACAAAATATATGAGCGTTATTTGTCTATCTTTTTAAAATGTTAAACTTGTAATGAGTATGCATGGATAGGGGTAAAAAGAGCTACCTTTGCTGTGATCAGTAAGGACACCTGGGAATTGACTAGGTACGAGTCCCTACAGTGAATGTGTGAAAGCTAGCACCTCTAGGTAAAAGAATGCAAGTTTGGGCCCATAAAAAAAATTATGTGATGGAAAGGCACCTTAGTGGACATATTACTCACTTGAAATGTATGAAAGCTTGAAAATTGGTGCTGAGCTAGGCTTGCACACACACACATGGGAGATGACAAGATTTGGCCTTGAATGATTATAACAATATAGATATGCTTGCATGTTTCTACTTAAGCTCTAAATGCTATTCTCTGAGACATGAGTCAATTGTACACTTCTTCATCTAAACTCCTTATTATTTGATTTTATTCTTTGCTCGGGACTAGCAAATCTCTAAGTTTGGGGTGTTGATAAGCACTTGAAAAGTGCTTTCTATTCTCTCAAATTAAGGGAGTTTACATTAGATTTCACTTGTTTGCTAGTGATTTTCAGGTTAAAACGAGGAAAATTAGAAGAAACGACTAAAAGATCAAAACCGAACAAGAATACGGCGAAAAAGAGTTGAAAAACCAAAAAGGGCAAATTTTGGGGATAGGGCCGCGAAGCCGAGACGACGCTGCCGCGGCGCTGAAACATCAACACATAGTTCTGGACGCAGAGTAGCATTGCGGCGCCGGGATGGCGCTGCCTCGACGCATCCTTGTTGAACGCATGACAGCGTCGCGGCGCTTGGACGGCGCTGTCGCGGTGCTAAAACCCGAGAGCAATATTTCTGAAACGCATTTTAGCGTTGCGGCGCTAAAACCCGAGAGCAAACTTTTTTGGATGCATCCCTAGCGCCGCGGTGCCAGCTTTCCTTGAATGAAAATTTTGTATTTTTGGAAAATTTTTGGTCGGCCAAACTCTATAAATTTGGGAGTTTTCAGCAACCCAAATCATCAAGAAAAATCCAGGCAAAGCAAGGAAGTTGCAGACCTAAAGAGATACAAATAGGAGAGAATTAAGTGAGGGTTCAAAGAGTGAGTTAGTTGCAAGGAAGAGGAAAAGAGTTCGAGATAGTCTTGGTGCCCTTCGAAGTCCGACGTGAGAGCCAAGGAGATCGTGACGGTGCTACCTCAATCGAGAGCCTCTTTTCAGTAGAGTTTCCCTTTCTTTACACTCTTTCTTTGTTTATTTTGCTTAAACATGTTGCTTCAAGCTATGAGTGGCTAAACTCTTTAGTTTTAGGGTTTTGATGAATTGTTTATGAATTCATGTTAATTTTGTAGACTCATGGTTTTGTTGGATTGATTATGCTTTTCATTGTTATTGTGTTTAATTCTTGTGGATTGGCTATCTTCACATGTTAGGTTAGATGTATGATTGAGAGATTGTATGTTTAACTTGATCTATAACAATGAATTATTGTTAATCTATCACGAGAGTAGTTAGGTTGACAATAAAAGTTGCTAAAGACTATTTTTAATGCCATGTAATTTTGTGTTGGTTTTAAGAGATTAATAATCAATCAAGTTGCATGAGAAATGGTTGTTTTTTAGAGAAAATAACTTAGAATTAAGTTTCTAGACTTAGGCATATAAATTGCAATAAAATCCATGAAATCTATAATATTGCATGATGAAATAAACAAGGATTCATTACCCTAGAACTCTCTTTGACTCTTGTGTTTCTCCCTTTGATACTTTCCTTACTTGATTTGTATTTTCCATAACTCATAATATTCAATTTCAATCCTCAAATAAAATTGATTTAATTCTAGAGTAGCTAAGTAACTTAAACCTTCCCAAATTGGATCTCCAGTGGAACGATATTCGGACTTAACCGTTTTATATTATAACTTGACCCGTACACTTGCAGTTAACACTAAAATTGCGCACCAACCATGGCAAGGGCAAAGCGGGACAGCTGCTCAAACTCCTGGTCATACTCCTCCACAGACATGCTGCCCTGCTCTAAATGCAGGAACTCCTTCTCCTTGAGATTTCTCAGGTTTGCTAAGAAGTACTTCTCATAGAAGCACTGAAATGAACGGCGCCGTCATTGACAAATAGAGTCAGGTGTCTTTTATTCTAGAATCTTTTTCGAAGAGCTTTCTTCAATTCCGTAGCAATGCGGTTATGAATAAAATTGTGTACACCATGACAACCCTCGTGAATGAGTTACAGACTTATCAATCTCTTATGAACAATAAGGGAGCAATCGATGGAAAGGCAAATGTTGCCCATTTCAAGAAGTTCCACAAGGGTTCATTCTCTGGAATTAAGTCTGTTCCCTCATCTTCTGGTTCTAAGAAGATCCAGAAAAAGAAAGAAGGAAAGGGGAAGGCTCCTGCTACTGGGAAAAACAAGGGTAAGGCCAATGTGACTGACAAGGGCAAATGCTTCTACTACAATGTAGATGGTCATTGGAAACGCAATTGTCCTAAGTACCTTACTGAGAAGAAGGAAAAAGAAGGTAAATATGATTTACTTGTTTTAGAAACTTATTTAGTGGAAAATGACTATATTGCCTGGATACTTGATTCGGGTGCCATTAATCACGTTTGCTCTTCTCTACAGGAAATTAGTTCCTTCCAGCAGCTCGAAAAGGGTGAAATGACGCTTAAGGTTGGAACAAGAGACGCCATTTAAGCTCGTGCAGTGGGAGCTGCAAAGATGTTTTTTGGAAATAGATTTTTATTTTTAGAAAATCTATATATAGTTCCTGAAATAAAAAGGAACTTAGTATCTATTTCCTGTTTAATTGAACAATTGTACTTAGTTATTTTTTCTGTTAATAAAGCGTTCATTTTGAAAAATAGTGTACGTATTTGTTCTGCTAAATTAGAAAACAACTTATATGTGTTAAGACCAACTGAAGCAAAAGCACTTTTATAAGAAAAGGCAAAGAATTTCTCCCAGTAACAGTAGTACTTATCTTTGTCATTAGAGATTAGGTCACATAAATCTCGATAGGATTGGGAGATTGGTAAAGAATGAACTTCTAAATGAGTTAGAAGATTATTCATTACCTCCATGTGAATCTTGTCTTGAAGGTAAAATGACTAAAAGACCTTTTAGTGGAAAATGTTATAGAGCCAAAGAATCTTTAGATCTCATACATCCGGATCTCTGTGGTCCAAAGAATGTAAAAGCTAGAGGAGAGTATGAATACTTCATCTCTTTTATAGATGATTATTCGAGGTATGGTTACTTATACCTAATGGAACATAAATCTGAAGCACTTGAAAAGTTCAAGGAGTATAAGGCAGAAGTTGAGAACTTGTTAGGTAAAACAATTAAAATACTTTGATCTGATCAAGGTGGAGAGTACATGGATTTAAGTTTCTAGGACTATTTGATAAAACATGGAATCCAATCCCAACTCTCAGCACCTGGTACACCTCAGCAGAACGGTGTATGAGAAAGGAGAAATAGAACCTTGTTAGACATGGTTCGTTCTATGATGAGCTATGCTAAATTGCCTAGCTCGTTTTGGACGTATGCAGTAGAAACTGTAGTTCACCTCTTGAACAATATTCCCTCGAAGAATGTTTCTAAAACGCCTTTCGAGTTACGGAGTTTGCGCTACTTCAGAATTTGGGATTGTCCTCCACATGTGCTAGTGACAAATCCTAAGAAATTGGAACCTCGTTCAAGATAATGTCAATCTGTTGTTTACCCTAAGGAAACGAGAGGTGGTCTTTTCTTCGACCCACAAGAAAACAAAGTGTTTGTATCGACAAGTGCTACATTTTTTGAAGAAGACCACATGAGAGATCATAAACCACGAAGCAAAATGGTATTAAATGAAGTTACTAAAGAGTCAACAAGAGTTGTTAATGGGACTGGTCCTTCATCAAGAGTTAATGAAGGAGCTAGTACTTCTGGTCAGTCTCGTCCTTCTCAATCGTTGGGAATGCTGCGACGCAGTGGGAGGGTTATATCACAACCTAACCGTTACTTGGGTTTAACATAAACTCAGGTCGTCGTGCCAGATGATGGTGTTGAGGATCCATTGTCCTATAAACAGGTAATGAATGATGTAGACAAGGACCAATGGATTAAAGCCATGGATCTTGAAATGGAGTCTATGTATTTCAATTCAGTATAGGAACTTGTAGATCTACCTAAAGGGGTTAAACCCATAGGGTGTAAATGGATCTATAAACGAAAGAGAGATATAGCTGGGAAGGTACAGACCTTCAAAGCTAGACTTGTAGCAAAGGGTTACACCCAAAGGGAAGGGATTGACTATAAGGAAACTTTTTCCCCTGTTGCTATGCTTAAGTCTATAAGAATTCTTTTATCCATAGCCTCATATTATGACTATTGTCACACCCCCTCCCGGATTATCCTCCATAACCCAAGAGGATATGTGAAGACAACAACCTTGACTCCTCTGTAAGGTTCACTATCCAACCACTATCACCAAAAACGGCCTAGATGAGGTTCTTGCATAGGCAAAGCATCCCGAACTCGCTTGCTACCTGGAAAATTAGAAAAACATAGAAAAGCGTGAGCTAAAGCCCTGTGAGTTACTAGTTTTTCAAAAAAAAACTAACTTTGTTCGAAAACAGGCATGTTAAATCTATTACACATAAACAAGGATTTAAATATAATAATTCAGCAGAAACATATTTTCCGATAACTCTATCAAATCACATAAATCCGTTCCAAATCGTATAGAATCGTTTTAGAATAATTAGACAGAAAACCCATTTGGTTTCTCAATCTTTTCCCTTAGTTGAGGCAGAGCAAAACTCAACGCTCTCAACGTCGAAAACAACCTTAGTTGGGGTGGAGCAAGACTCAACACACCTAACGTCGAAATTAACTCTGGCTCGATGCGGAGCAAAACTCGACGCACCAGCCAAATCAACCTCTATGTGCACATAGGAATATGGCAGGTTGCCCAAGTACCTTCTCATGTCCCTCAGTACTGGGTCCCGGGGAAACTCACATGCCTTTAAGCATTGAGCCTCCTCTAAAATACTTTAGAAACCAGTATAAATAGTTCATATGAAACCTTTCATGGAAAACAGAATATTTTCTTAATAAACAACATCTCGCAACATGCCTTTCAATATCGTATAGAAAATCAGATAAAACATGCCTTTGAACAATATAATCAAACATCATGCTTTTCAAGAAAACAGTCATCTCACAACCATATCTCATAAGAACACCGAACTAAACATTTTCAATAAATTTCATTTTCAAAGAAAGAAAAGAGTCACTCACAAATCGCTTAAGAAATTTCCTCTTTTCCCCTCAAATTCTGCTTTCCCGAGCTTCTTTAATGCAAGGCTTGAGCATCTAAACCGCAAGGTAGCTGTTTCCCCTCTCTAGTAGCTCAGTTGGACGCAACCTTGCTCCTTGGATGCAAGGTTTAACAGCCAACACAAAGTGAATAACTTTTCTTGCTTCCCTATTTGATATGTCGACCTCTCTTGGACGCAACGTCCAATCTTGAACGCAAAGTATCTTTGGACGCAGCGTTCACCTTGAATGTGGAATTCGTCTTAAACGCAAGGCTGACCCCCTTCGACGCAAGACAACTTCTTTAACATCAGATGGCTAAGTTGTCAAGAATACCTTCTCTCTTGGCCGCAGACCTCTACTACAGACGCAAGGATTCCTCCTTTCTGCCTTCTTTCTCCCCTTTCTCTCAAGAATTCTTACTTCAGAATCATCAGTCGTTACTTTTCCCTCAAGGTCCTATTTATAGAGGGCTTGCCATCCCACTTCCCCTCTCTTTTTGCCACTTGTTTGCCACATGTCACGCTTCATGCCTAACTAACCGTGCATTAATCCAAGCGTCACCTTGCATGAGACACTTAACATGCCTTCTAACACCTCCTACTGATAAGATGTCAAATCTATATGAAGCCACCTAGCCTTTATAAGTTTATCTTATGCGTCCATCATAATCCAATATACAAACTATTCATTCAACCTAGTGTTCCCTATCCGTTAATATAATCCTCTTCCAGATTTTAGCTTCTTTACTCCCTTTCCTTACTCTCAGCTTTACTACCTTTAACCCCATTTCTCCACCACATTCAACTAGGCGTTTAAGTCTTAAACGCATACTACTATACGTTTCACCTTACCATATAATACCATGCGTCTGCCTTAACCGCATACTATCATGCGTCCAACTCTCTTTCCTTATGTCCACTCTTAGCTACAAATTCTTCTCTTGTACAATCACCCTTCTGACAATGTGGTTTACCCTTGACAACCAAATCCAACTCAAGTTCTTCCTCTATGCGTTTGTCCTCTTGCGTTTACCTTTACTTCATCCTGCATCCATGACCATCCTCCTTGAAGATTCCTTGATTATCCCTCTATGCGTCCTTGAGTTATATCCCAAGGTTATTCCTTTAACCCTTTTCCTTGCACTTAAAACTATTTCTCTAATGATAGATTAATATGCATCCACCACCTGCTCCAGTCTTTAAGTTTACTTCTCAACCTTTTACTTTCCAACACTTGAGAATATTCATCGATAGAAGTCTATGCGTTACTCAGTTTGCTGAAGTATTCTCCCCTCGGTTTCTCCTTATGCATTTATCCTTCCTTCCCGAGACTTAGATCTCCTTCCAACATTCCATGACTTAACTTTATACCTTCTTGCTTATTCGTCCTACCTTCGCCAAAGCTACATTTCCTTCCTTAACTTCTTCCTATGCATTTACTCGAGATCGAGGTTACATTTCCATTTATCATGGAGTTAAGCTCCTCAACGCATAACCTTAACAACCTATAGTAGCCACCTTCAACGCATAAGCTCCTCGACGCATAGCTAATTGCCACCCTCAACGCATAAACTCCTCAACGCATAGCTGTTAGCCATCTTCAATGCATAAACTCCTCAACTATAATTACCTTGGAACACTTAAATGACCTTTTCTGCATTTGCTATGATATACCCGAAGACTTCTTACCAACACCAAAGTCCTTACTAACGCATAATAAACCTTCAACACATGCTGCTCACGCCTTAAGGTTCTTCAGATTCACTTTTCTTTCTAGCTTAACGCCCTCCAAAACCATTCTCATAGCTTAATAATTTCCAAGATCAAGTGTGAGCCATGCGATTTCCTCTTCCTCCTAATTCTTGTGTTCCTTTTCAAATCCTCAATATTAAATACCATGCGTTAAAGCTTTACCATCTATGCGCAACCTGACTTCCAAAGATACATCTAACTTTAACTAATTCCAACTATACCTTTAGTCCTTCATTCTCACCCTTGGTGAGACATTCACTCTTTTCCTAATACTATTCATCTCAACGCATAGAATTTCTTGGCCATAATTCAGCAATTCCACAAACTTAACTTTTCTGTTTTGAAAGTTCCCTTACTCCACATACTTTTATCCTTACTAGCCATCTTGAATACCTAGGTTCTGGGATAGGGTGTTACAACTATGAAATTTGGAAAATGGATATCAAGACTACTTTTCTGAATGACAATCTTGAAGAGAGTATCTTCATGTCTCAGCCTGAGGGGTTCATAGCCCAAGATCAGGAGCAAAAAGTTTGCAAGCTATATCGATCCATTTATGGGTTGAAATAAGCATCCAGATCTTGGAATATTAGGTTTGATACTGCGATCAAATCTTTTGGTTTTGAACAAAATGTTGATGAGCCTTGTGTATACAAGAAAATCATCCAAAGTAAAGTAGCTTTCTTAGTAATTTACGTGGACGACATCCTATTCATTGGGAATGATGTAGGATATCTTATTGATGTTAAAAATTGGCTAGTAGCCCAATTCCAAATGAAAGATTTGGGAAAGGCGCAATATGTACTTGGGATCCAAATCATTAGAGATCGTAAGAACAAAACGTTGGCCCTGTCTCAAGCAATTTATATCGATAAAATGTTGACTCAATATTCGATGCAGAACTCTAAGAAGAGTTTATTACCTTTCAGGCATGGGTTCATTTATCTAAGGAACAGTGTCCTAAGACACCTCAAGAAATTGAGGATATGAGACATATTCCCTATGCCTCAGTTATGAGCAGCTTAATGTATGTTATGCTTGCACTAGGCAAGACATTTTTATGCAGTGGAAATAGTCAGTAGGTACCAGTCCAATCCAGGGTTAGACCACTAGACTATAGTTAAGAACATCCTCAAGTATCTTAGGAGAACGACGGACTACAACCGGGTGTGTCAAGCTAAGGATTTGATCCTTACGGGATACACCAACTCTGATAAAGTGTTCGAGGGTCATCTAGAAAGTCTAGGTCTGTGAGATATATACATTGTGTAATCTAGGGCAAGTGGGAGATGTGCAATGGATATATGGATGCCCTAGTTTATTGTATTTACATACTTACAATTCTCACTTCTCTTTATGTACAACCCACTAGAGTTTTAGTTCAAGTGGGAGTTTGTTAGGATTTATGACCTAAAACTCGTAGATAGTAAATGTAATAATTTTACCGTAATTAAGTCATTAATAAAGATTTATTGATGTGTTACTTCAATAAGCGTTATTGATTGTTTTTTGTTTGTTTTGTCTTAATAACCCTAAATCCAATAAACTAACATCCTAGGTTGTTTTATGAGTCTTGAACTGTATGTGGGGACTTATGGAGATCAATGTTCAAGATACAGTCTAAAGAGTCTATAGTATAGGGATAAGGTTGGTTACCTTATCCTTGTGACATTATGGATAAAGCTCACTTTGTATTTGATACAAACGCAATGATCTAATGCGTTCGTGTAGGTGACATGCGAGTGGGGGTATCCTATGCAATGAGTTTGAATAAGACCAGACCACGAAATAGTAATCGCTACATGTAACTCCATTGACTATAGGTTTCTATTTCAATAGGATGACCTAGGCAACTTATTCTTAATCTTGAGTATATTATGAATTCCTATCTACGAGGGATTATCCTTTGATTTGTATGGGGGAGAGTGGTCGTCTGCCAACTCAATATGCCTACCATCTTGGGGACAAGACCGAGTGGGCAGCTGGGGACATAATTATACAAGATGAAATTCACTCATTCCCATTTTTAGGGTAAGTAGATAAGTGTTCCCTTAAGTGTTGTCTCCGGCCCTTGAACAAAGGGCCCTACCCTCTTACTGGTTCAATAGGGATTTTTGTTTAATGGTTGAACCATAAACAGGTTGTTCATTGGAGGAGCACGGGTACATAAGGATTTAGAAGTAACCCAGGGGTAAAACGGTAATTTGACCCTAGCTGGTGTTAAGAACACTTGTGAAGGACTAATTTGCTGTTATTGGTCTATATCCATAGACACAGAAATATATCTGCAATGAGAAGAGTGCAGCTGTGGGTCTTTAGTGTAGTGTATCCACAGTTAACGAATATTGATTAATGTGGTTAATGAGTTTAGCCGATTAATCTCATATCGTTGGAGCTTCTGATTTGTAGGTTCATAAGGTTCCCTTACTAGCTCACTACAAACCAACAAGGGTCAACTACGTTGAAATAAAAGTTTGAAATGTTCAAATTTATGAGGGAAAATATTAATTGTATTGGATACAATAATTGCATAATTTATTATAAGTTTTATTTAAATGTGATTCAAATTATAACTTTATAATATGAAGAATTAATTTATTTGAATATGATTCAAATAATTAATTATTTATTTGGATAAAATCCATATAAATAAATAAAGGGAGAATTGATTAATTAATTTGAATTGGATTCAAATAATTAATTATTTAATTTGGATGATATCCAAATTAAAAATTCTGCAGAAAATAGATAGAGGGAGAATTAATTAATTGATTAGAATTGGATTCAAATAATTAATTTTTTAATTTGAATGAGATCCAAAATAAACATTCTATAAAAAAAAATATATATTTAAATAAGATTTAAATTTTTTAAACCATTTAATATGAGATATTATGTAGATATTTATTAATATTGGATATTATTAAATATTTAATTTAAAATTTCTGCAGAGGGTTTATCCTAATAGGATTAGGAGTAATCCATAGAGTTCTAAAAATAAGGGCCTTGGGAGTCTTCATAGAACACACTCTCTAACAGAATAATTTCTACGATTACTCTAAAAATCTTCCTCTACTAATTCTCCCAATTTTCTTAGAAAAATTTTAAGAAAATTCTTCTTCCCATTCTTTCAAAAAAGCGATTCCCACAAACCGGATCCTTGTCAGAGTCATAGCGAGGAAGATCTCTTGGAAAAGGAAGACTACAAGGAGAAGACTATGAGTTCGAGAATTATAGATTGGCAAAGGTATGATGCTTAACCTTTTTCTTTACTTTTTATATTTTTAATTCTTTCAATAAATCAAAGAACGCAATCACACGCCTTCGTCGGGATTCAATTCCCTTCAATAATGTCATTATAAGCCTCATGAATGCCTTCACTTTCGTAAATCAAAGTGTAGGGATCGAAAGTTATATAATTCGGCCATTAAATTAAACTTGATATGAGGAAAGCTTACAATAGAATTGAGTGGGAGTTTCTCTGTCGAATTTTGTCTGCTTTGGGCTTTCACCTATCTTAGATTGGTCTGATTATGGATTGTATCACTATGCCTTACTTTGATATCCTTCTAAAATGAAGGTTCTATCAAAGATATTTAGACCAACAAGGAGTGTACAACAAGGGACACTCGCTATCACCATTTCTATTCCTTTTATGTACAGAGGGTTTAATCATGCTTATTTACCCGACCTTGTAAGAGTCCCTTTCTCAGGTGTTATGTTATCTAGTTTGTGCCCTTCTATCACTATTCTCTTTTTCGCAAATGACAGATCAGTGTTCTTGAAGACTTCAGTTGAGGAATTTTGAATTTTGAAATAGATTTTAAGGAAGGTATATGAGTTGGCTTTTGGCTAGAGAATTAAAAGTCCAACTTATTATTCTCCCTTAATGCGAAATCAGAGTATTGTAACTTCTTACCAAGGATCTTACAGGTTCAAGTAGTGAATACTTTTGCTCTACTTTAGGATGTTTGATTCCTTTATGGACAAAAAGTGTTGGGATTTTAGGAGCTTAAAGGTCAGGTTTGGAAAACGCTCCAAGGATGGAAAGGTCATTTGTTCTCATGTGGCGAAAAGGAGATCTTAATCAAAAGTGTGGGACAAGCGATCTTTACCTATGTGATGGGCTTCATGGGGATCTAGTTATGACAATAAAAAAATTCATTAGGCTTCGTGGGAGAAGTTATGCCTTGTAAGGGAGCAGAATAGGGGTTTAAATTTAATTTTAGGGATTTGATATTCTTTAATCAGGCTCTCCTAAGTTAATTAAGCTTGTTTGGCACTCGTTACAAAATTTAAATCTTTTGTTGTCTAAGATCTTAAAAGGGAAATAGTTCTCGCACTCTAATATGGTAGGTTCGGAATCAACGACCAACAGTTTGTATTTCCAACAGGGTTTTATTTGGGGTTTAAGATTGTTGAAGGCTGGTGAGGAGGTTAGTAGTGTGGTGCATTAATTAGTGTTTTTAAGGAAACTTGGATTCCTAGGTCCTCAACTTTCAAACTGATTACTCCTGATTTTGGTCTATCTAGTTTCCAAGTCTTTTCCTTGAATACAACTGACTATCAATGGGATGAGGGGGCGATCAAACACACATTTTTTGATTGATTGAGATGTCATCCATACGATTCCCTCATCCGCGAGGGTGGAGGAAGACAAGTGGGTGTGGCACTTCAAATAAATGGGGTTGTAGAAATAAATAGGTTCCTGATATTTTTATCTTTGACAGTTCAAACCTCTTCCACCCCCAAACTTGAGAGTAGCAAGGTCCTCATTGCTTAAATTGTAAACAAAGACTATGTTGAAAAATTTTGTAAAAGAAGTTTGAATTGGTAGCTTGCATGCATGCAAAGTAGGTTTGCGTTTCTAAGGAATAGTATGCAGACGCATTGAGAGTAATCTAACTTAAGAGTGTACAAAAAGTGTAAACATGATTATCATCATAGTGACTAACTTTTCAACGCAAAGATAAAAGTTGGGAATAATTAAATGTACTAATAATGAATTTAAAACAAGGGGAAATGCAAAGAGGTAAATAGACATTCAATGCGACGAAGAAATGATGAACGCATACAATTAACGCATGACTGATAATTGCAGAGTGCAGTTCAAAGTATGCGTTGGAAGTTAAGTATTATGCGTTTGAAAAAATACAGCTCTAACCGCACCCCTAATCTTATCTTGATAAACACAGAGATCGTTTATCGATGAACGCATGCACGAATGACAGAGTATGCGGTGAAATCAAATAATTTGCATGGAAGCTCGACGCCTAATTTCATGTTTATTTAATTTACACTACTCCTAAAACTGAATTCAAAGAAAGAAAAATAAATACTAAAAACAAATTATGAATAAAAGAAAATAAGCAAGAGTAAAAGAAAGCGTCCCTGGAAAATTAGGCGTTTAGCAATGCAGGGACCTTTCAACGCAAGCTCAGTTATGCTTGCGTGGGTCATTGGAGCCTTTATCATGTTCAGGGTTCAACGCAGAGGAGACAATGAATTGCAGTATGACCTCCCTCAAGTGCACGTACTTAGGATGCGTTGGTCTAGTTTCTAGCTCATGCGTTGAAGGCTCTTCTAATAACTGCTCGATCTTTGCCGTGGATCTGTTGCTCCGGTCTGATTGCTCAAATTTTTGATCTAAGAGTAATTTGATTTCTTCCTCTTCACCATCTTCATTTGTCTTTGAGGACTTCATTTTTCAACGCTGCGTTTGTAGGTCTTGTCTTCTCATTGGTATCTGTGATTATCTGACAAGATTGAAAGTGATCAAGATCTTTCAATGCGTTAACCACATTAAATTTTACCTGTTGATCCCCCACGCGGTTCGTTGATATTCCTTCTTGGACATCAATCAGGACGCGTCCAGGAGTGGTATCTTTATATATATACGTAGGTTCTGCCTGCATTGCTTTTTCTCTCCTCTCTCTCTTTTCCTCTTCTTGTTCGGTGGAAGATGATGGTTGATTAACATTATGTATAGTACTCTCCATCGGTTGACTAATTGTTGGAGCATTTACGGGTTGCAAGTTTCCTTTCGTCCCCTGATTTTGCGCAACTGTGGGATTAGTTTTCCCACGTATCAATGTCACATATTGACATTGTTGTTTTTCGTTCCCTCTTGGAACTTCATTTGTACTTAGCAATGCTCCTTGCGTTCGATTCTTGAGCTCACTCGCAATTTGACCCAATTGAACTTCCAAGTTCCTAATTGTGGTGGCTTGGCTCTAGAGCATTGCATCATTTTTTTAAATGAATTCTCGTAAAAGAGATTCCATGGAAGATGATGAGAATAATGCGTCCGTTTGCGGATCCCTCTGAAACTGATGATACTGGCCTTGATTCTCTTGGTTGAAACTAGGAGGGTTTCCTCTCTACGGCTGCTACTCGGCCCTCTGCGTTTGTTGTTGATTTCCACCCCATCCGAAGTTAGGGTGGTTCCAACCCGGATTGTACGTCTCACCGTAGGGGTTGTTTTGAACATCATAGACTAACTGGAGGTTGTAGGGACACATGTCATACAAGTGCCCCGCACCACACTACATGTAACTTACAGTCGCTGTCGAATTCACTGCGTTCATCACAACAACTGATCCACCTTGATTATTCAAGGCTATCGTCTTCAGTAGAGATGTCATGGTTATCATCTACGCTGAGAGATTGCTGGCAGCATCAGCTTCAAGCATTCCAGCTTGTGTTCGCCTTCTATCGGTGGAGCGAAATCCATATCCGTCGTCCACCCACTCATTAGTATTCCACGAAATTCTGTCGAGAATATCTACGGCATGCATGTAGGTCATATCCATTAATCTTCCTGCTTATGCGGAAAATTCCTCACTAGTCGTTTGAATCAGGTCCAAGCTACGATTGGTCCTTCTTCGATTCTACCTTGTCCTTCGTCTGAAGGTCCTCTCAATCTCAGGGTCAGTGTCAAGTCCTGGATTGCTCCGGTCACTCAAATACTGTTTGGAGCTTCTGGCAGAGGAGAAACCCACAATACTCATTTGACTGAGGAATTCCTACAACAAAAATAATAAAAAAAATGAATCAATACAAAAATCCCTGGCAACAACGCCAAAAACTTGTTGTGCAACAGATCTAAAGTCCAAAAACTTTTTGCGTTTGACATGCTAAAGTGCCAAAACTTGTTGTTGTGTTTATCTATTATTATTAAGCTTACTATGCGTTCAACATAATATGTGTTTAACATGCTTAATATTATCCGTTAATAATCTGTCAAGTTTTCCTATTCTTAACCCAAGTATAAGCAAAGAAATTGGTTTACTCGGTGAGTCCAAGGTCGAACAAAGGGACTATGCTGATTCTCTAATTAATTGGATTAATTGAGTTGGAGTGGTAACCAAAAATATTAAGAATGATGCGTCTAACTAAATAAAGCGATAACATGTACACTAGATTAAAAGGTGGTAGATGGTAAGGTATGCGACATAGCAAAGTCAGCTAAGTGGATTAAATGAATGGGTAAAAATAGGATTCGGATTGGTTAACATCTAAAATCAGAAACGCATAGTGATAGTCTATTTATACTTGCGACTCTTCTCCCGGTTGTCAGCCGCTATGGGTTATATGTCTATACCACATAGGAGAGTGTTAAGTACCAAGGTTATTCCTATAGACAGGTAACACTTCTTAGCCTTGTCAATTGAGTTCCATAATCACTTACCCTCTCGAGCAGTCTGATTATTACTACTTGTATCGATTAGCTAGGTGGACATAAGCATCAGATTAAGATTACAATTGACAAGATGCAATAGTTACACTACGGTTTTAATTTAGATGCTAATGCAACCCGTGACCCTTGAAAGATTAGCTACTCATGGATTCAAAGTAATAGGCGGAAAGTGTAGAGAAATGGATAGACATGGAAGAATTGTAGATTAATGAACGAAATACAATTTTAGACAGCACAATGTCTTGATAACAAATCTAAAATCAAAGCTAGAAAAAGTGTCACACCCCACCTCGAACTACCCTCCCATAGCCCGAGACGGATTGTGAAGACAGTAGTCAACAACTTCCCTAACATTTTCCACTGTCAAACTTACCTTATTTCCCATTTAGGTACCCTTCTTAAGACGGTGATACCATTAATCTTTTGACAAACCTCGACTTCGATCGACAACGGGAACTGTCATGCTACCTGAAAAATGGAAAATATATGAAAGGGTGAGCTAACAACTCAGTGAGTAATGGTTTTTGAAAATATCTTACTTTAACTATAAAACTGGTCATAATTTAAACATTTTGAATCTCGCATAAAATATAACGATTCAAATCATATTAAAATATACTCAAGTACCATTGTTAAATCATGCATATCTATTTTAGAGTAAAATACTCAAAAATCTCATTTACTTCAAAATCTTTTTCCCTAGTTGAGGCGAAGCAATGCTCTACGCTTCTCAACGTCAATTTTCCCTAGCTATGTGGAGTAATCTCAACACATCAACGTCGTATATTCCTCTATGTGCATATAGGTATTATAATCCGGGCCGCCCACAATGCCTTCTCCAAGTCCCTGAGCATTGGGGTCCCATTTCCACATACAGGTTATCCATTTGCCTTCTACAAGTCCCTCAGCATTGGGTACCTTCTCTGTATTTATATCCAGGTTGCCCATCTGCCTTCTACGAGTCCCTCAGCATTGGGTACCTTTTTCTATATCCCGGCTACCCCTTTGGCCTTCTCCAAGTCCCTGAGCCTTGGATGCCTTTTCAAAGTTTTATAAAATACACAATATGTTTTGGAAACATTATATCATAAACTCGTAGTTAACCGTTTCCAAATAAAAGCATATAATATCAAACAACATGCTTCCAGTAAACTCTATTTCAAAGCTTTAACAGCATGCCTTTCAAACAAGTTTATTTCCAAATCTTTCATGAAATCATATGTCATCAAACATCATGCGTTTTATAAACTTATAACAAATAACCAGCATACTCAAATGCTTTTCAAATAAAAATGCATGCACTATTCGTTGAAAACTCATGAATGCATATTCCAAAGCAATGATATTAATCACAAAGAACTCATTTATACTTTGAAAAACGTTAGTGTTACTCACATTATACTTGCTCAAGAATGGTTCTTCTTCCTTCCCGCTATTTTCTCTTTCCCGAGCTTCTTGGACGCAGCGTTCTAATTCTGGAATGCAAGGCTTTACATTCCTTTGTCAGTTCAGTTGGATGCAACCCTGCCCTTGAATGCAAGGTACAGCCTAACTCTTCTTACTTCTCTTTTGGATGCGTCGATCTCTCTTAGACACAAGGTCCAACTTGAACGCAGAGTCTATCTTTGGACGCGCCGTTCACCTTGAACGTAGAGTTTGTCTTAAACACAAGGCTGATCCTTTAAACACAAGACAATTGTTTAACGCAAGGTAGCTAAGTTAAGAATAACTTCTCTCTTGGCCGCAGACTTCTACTACGGACGCAAGGATTCCTCCTTTCTGCCTTCTCTCTCCCCTTTCTCTCAAGAATTCAAAACTAAAGGATCATCAGTCGCTTCTTTTCCCTCAAGGTCCTATTTATAGCTTTGGAATAGAGGGCTTGTCATCCTACTTCTCCTCTCTTTTTGCCACTTGTTTGCCACATGTCACGCTGCATGCTTAACTAACCATGCATTTTTCCAAATGTCATCTTGCATGAAACACTCAACATGCCTTCTAGCACCTCCTACTTATAAAGTGTCAAGTCTATATGAAGCCACCTAGCCTTTATAGGCTTATCTATGAGTCCAATCATATTCCAATATACAAACTATTCATCCAACATTATACCCCTATGCGTCCATTGAATTTCCTTTAAGGTTTTAGCTTCATTACTTTCTTTCCTTACTTTCCACCATACTACCTTTGAACTCGTTTCTCCACCGCATACTACTAGGCGTCAACGTCTCAAACGCACACTACCATGTGTTTGTACCTTACCGCATCATACCATGAGTTCAACTTTTCTTCCCTTATGTCAAGTCTTAACTACAAATCTTTCTCTTGTGTGATCACACATCCAACGATGTGATTTACCCTTGTTAACCAAATCCAACTCAAGACCTTCCTTTATGTGTTTGTACTCTTTGCGTTCACCTTTACTTCGTTCTGCGTCCATGATCTTCCTCCTATCCTTGAGGATTCCTTGATTATCCCTCTATGCGTTCTTGTGCTTATAATCCAAGGTTATTCATTTAACCTTTTCCTTGTACTAAAATATTTCTCTTATGATAAATTAGTATGCATCCACCTCCTGCTCCAGTCTTTAAGCTTACTTATTAACCTTCTACTTTATCCAACACTCGAGAACATCCCTCGATAGTAGTCTACGCGTTACTCAGTTTGCTATAGTATTCTTCCCCCGGTTCCTCCTTATGCATTTATCCTTCCTTTCCAAGACTTAAAAATCTCTTTCCAACACTCCACGACATAACTTTATTCCTTTTTTCTTATGTGTCTTACCTTCGCCAATGCTTACATCTTCTTCATAATTACCTCCTATGTGTTTCATTTCTTTTCCTTCAAGCTCTCGGGTTACTTCCTATGCGTCCACCCTTATCATGCGTTACCTTAATCCTGACCATGCGTCAAACATGGTCTCTTACTTCTTTTCTTTACAGGCTCTTCAACGCATCGGTTTTTAAAAAGTACGGTGTGACAAAAAGATAGAAAGCAGGAAGGCGTTTCAATGTCTTGAGTTGCCGGAATAGAAGCGTGAAGTTTTGCTGTGAAGTGGTCAGGCTGAGGGAAGACTCTTCTCTCTCGAGCTATTCGTCTCTGATTTTCTTCTGGAGAGAACTCTGCTGTCACTTAGAAATTCTTCCGAGAATCAACAACCCTTTTTCAGCTTGCGGGTCTGCCCTTTTATAAAGGTTGCGTTCGTAATCAGTGGCAAATCTGCGTGATTGGAGGCACAATTGATGTCATGCGTCTATCTCGCCTAATTGCGTAATTCTCGGTTCAATTTAGATCCACCATTTTAGCCACAGATCATGCATGTCAATCTTTCTGACAACCTCTCAAGATTCTGATCTGATTTGTCGCTGCCTTGCGTTTCTGGTCGTTATAAGTCCATGGAGAACTTGGGTTCATGCGTTCACTTATGTCGACGCATCCATATGTTACTAACGCATCATCCTGCGTTAAGTGATTGTCAGCGCATCCACAGGTTGCTAACGCATAGTCCTGCGTTAAGAAGTTGCCAACGCATCCACAGGTTGCTTGCGTTCCTGCGTCAAAGCATGCGTTTTAGATTCACAAAGTTATAAAATAATTATCTTCATCAATTTACAAGAGTAGAACGCATAGGAAGATTTATTAATAGAATTCAACACAAACTACCGCATGATTCTCTATTTAATCTCTATTTTTCTAAGAGAAAGGCTGTAATAACTTGTATTTCTACAAGTTATCAAGGGTCATCAAATAATATAGTTCTTTTTATCCTTCCTATGCGGCCACACATCCATCTTTTCTAATTCTTTTAGTAGGTTCATGTGACATATTTCCATGAGTATCACCTCTAGTTCTACCATGATTGATATATACTTCTCAAATCTATAAGTGGGTTAATATCGTGTTGGTTCTCTCTCATCCAAACGTCACTTCTTAAATTTTGTTCTCTCCAATCTCTTATCATGGTCTCTTTGTTGAGGTCTTGGTGACCTTTTCGAGTTACCTCGTACTCTTCTTGATCAAAGTAGCTCCTTAACACTCATATATTTTTGGGCTCGTGTGATGAGCTCAACAGAGGATGTTTCTTCTCTCTTCCCCAACCATCTCACGAACCTTCTATCTCTCAACACACTACAAAAAATTTTACCTTCCATGACTCTTGAACAGTAGCAGAAATAGAGGAGAAAGAGAAAC
Organism: Citrullus mucosospermus; assembly: GCA_030954485.1. Lineage (NCBI taxonomy): Eukaryota > Viridiplantae > Streptophyta > Magnoliopsida > Cucurbitales > Cucurbitaceae > Citrullus > Citrullus mucosospermus. The sequence continues at coordinate 4,859,424 of CM062062.1, forward strand.
AACAGTCATTGAAGCCAAAATCACGCATTTTTTGGCAGGAAAAAACGGAATTTTTCACATTTGTTGGAATTGATGACTGTTTTTTTGTATCATTAATTGGTGACTCCAACAAACAATCATTAAATGTAAGAAAACGAAAAAGGCGCGGTTTTTTGGTGGAAAAAGACGTGAATTTTCGGATTTTTCGACTATTTTGACATTTTTTTGTGTCACTAAATTATGATTACAATTAAGAATCATTAAAAAATTTGAAATGTTCAAATTTATGAGGGAAAATATTAATTGTATTGGATACAATTAATTGCATGATTTATTATAAATTTTATTTGAATGTGATTCAAATTATAACTTTATAATATGAAGAATTAATTTATTTGAATATAATTCAAATAATTTATTATTTATTTTGATAAAATCCATATAAATAAATAGAGGGAGAATTAATTAATTAATTTCAATTGGATTCAAATAATTAATTATTTAATTTGGATGAGATCCAAATTAAATATTCTATAGAAAATAAATAGAGGGATAATTAATTAATTAATTTGAATTGGATTCAAATAATTAATTATTTAATTTAGATGAGATCAAAATTACAGATTTGCAAAAAAAAATGAATAGAGGGAGAATTAATTAAATAATTTGAATTAGATTCAAATAAAAAATTATTTAATTTGGATGAGATCCAAATCATAGATTCTGCAGAAAATAAATATTTAAAAAAAGATTTAAATATTTTAATCCATTTAATATGAGATATTATTTGGGTAGATATTTATTAATATTGGATATTATTAAATATTTGATTTAAAATCTCTACAGAGGGTCTATGCTAATAGGATTAGGAGTAACCCATAGAGTTCTAAAAATAGGGCCCTTGGGAGTCTTCATAGAACACACTCTCTAAGAGAATAATCTCTACGATTACTCTAAAAATCTTCCTCTACTAATTTTCGTAGTTTTCTTAGAAAAATTTTAAGAAAATTCTTCTTCCCGTTCTTTCAAAGAAGCGGTTCCCACAAATCAGATCCCTGCTAGAGTCATAGCGAGGAAGATCTCTTGGAAAATGAAGACTATAAGGAGAAGACTATCGGTTCGAGAATTATAGATCAACAAAGGTATGTTGCTTAACCTTTTCTTGATTATTTGTATTTCTAATTCTTTCAAAAAATCAAAGAACGCGATCACACGCTTCCGTCGAGATTCAATTCCCTTCAGGAAACCCGTCGACTTCCGGTATCGTAGCAGGAAACCCGTCGGCTTCCGGTATCGTAGTAGCATTGGGAGGGTAAATCGTCACTCCTCTTTAAAGATGCTTATGTTAAGTTCACCTCATAAATCATATCAAACATATGCTAATATCATCATACTTATAAAACGATTCTAGATATACGCACCTCAATTTCACCCAAATTAAGCAAATCATTCAAAATTATCTACAATTGGCTGGCTCAAATGACACACCTCCTCCCGAATAACCTCCTAACCCGCAAGTAAGTGTGAATTAATTAACACCAATACCTCTAAAGCATTCATCAAACAAACCTTGATATCTTAGAATTTAACCTGATAAACAAATATTCAACAACAACTATACATGACTCTCTCAACCCTTACAATATGTACAACATTTGAATAGGTTCAGGATTTACAATTAACCAAATTCTAGATTCTGAAACAGGCCCAAACGAGTATCTTTTGTAGGCTAAGCATCCCGAACTCGCTAGCTACCTGGAAAAACAGAAAAACAAGAAAAACATGAGCTTAAACGCCCAGTGAGTGACTAATTAAAGTTTTCCTCAACAGTGTATGAAAATATAAAATCCAACCATATCCATCACTAGCATACATCAGATCATAGTTTAACCACATCTGATTATCTATGGAAACATTATTCACAAACCGTTTCCTTTAAATCTCCTTCCCTAGTTGAGGTGGAGCGAAACTCAGCGCACCCAACGTCGATATTCCTTAGCTGAGTGGAGTACTCTCAACACCTCAGCATCACTAAATCACAATTTGCTTACGGGCTACCCGAGTACCTTCTCCCAGACCCTCAGTACTGGATCCCCAGGATACTCAAGTGCCTTCTCTACATCTCTCAGCACTGAGTTTTCAAATACAAGATTGCCCACATACCTTCACATCGTCCCTCGGCATTAGGTTTCTTACAACACTGGATTTCCCACATGCCTTCACATCGTCCCTCAGCATTGGGTTCCTTAGAAAACATTATAAAGCAAATATGCTTTGCATAAATAGTTCTTTATAAATCATTTTATGATAAACAGAACAATATTAGCATGAAGCTAATTACATACACAAATATCCCACAGGCCTTCTCTTCGTACCTCGGCATTGGGAGCCATTCAAATAAGAATACAATATAACATAAAATCATGAGTTTATAATATCTCATACATCACAACACTTTTCATATGCTCACACGCTTTCATTATTCTTACCTCATAATTTATATTCTCATTCATACTCTAGTAACGTCTCATACATCACAATACTTTTCATAAACCCATGTGCTACCTTTATTCTAATCGTCATAAATCACATTTCATATGTTCATATGCTTCCCTTAGTCTTACCGTCATATATCACATACTTAGTCATACTCTTGTGACCTTTCATACATCACAACACTTAATATAAGCTCATATGCTTCCATTTACTCACATAATTATAAATTTCATACTTTTCTTAAGCCTTACCACCATATAACACATACATATTCATATACTTGAGTCCACTCCCACATTGCAATATTAATCATAAGTTCACATGCTTCCATTCGTCATATCCTTATTATTCACATACTTTTGCTCAATCTATATATATAAATATATATCGAAACAGCTCATTATACCACACATGGAACACACATAAAGTTCATAGAATTCGATCATGTAAGCATTTATCAACAAATATTATCAAGAAACTATGTTAGGACTAAACACTTTTAGATAGAAAGTCATTCACGACTTGTCCTAGGCCTTGAGCGGATTGTACACCTTTCCTAGCTCTTCTTGGCCTGTAAATCCACATTTCTCGTGAGACTTCCCTAGAATTCCTTTCCATAATCATTAAGTTTGCATAATCAGACTCCAAACATGCTTCATCACCGAAACTCACTTCTCCCAAAACAACTCATAATGAGCGAGATTATAAATAACCAGCGAGACTACTAGTGAGATTGGGCTACAAATATGTAGTACTAGTGAGACCACAGTGAGCAAGACTACTAGCGAGATTGGGCTACAAATATGCAATACTAGCGAAACCACAGTGAACGAGACTAGCGAGATTCACCTTGAGTAGAGATTCCTTGCGACACTCAGCGAGATTTGTGAGACGCATAGCCCTCAGCGCTACCAACGATACTCATCTCGCTACTCTCTCTTCAACTTCTCAGCGACACTACAATTCCAGCGACACCCGACAGCCACAGTTTCTTCCTTTCCTTTTGTTCTCACTTCTATCTGATAATAAATCATATTTCCAGCCAAATTCAGAACTTCTTTCCTTCTACAAACTTGTAAAGAGATAGGTTCTCTGACTTACCTCAAAATTTCAGAGTATAATTCCTCTCCGTTTGGGAGATATCCTCAAATAACACCGAGTTGCTCTCAATCTCCTAGCAAACCAGTAGCAATCACTTCCACCTACAATTTTACATATTTTCCCTCAAATTCAGCTCAAACATCCTTCATAGAAATGGTTAAAAATTGAGTTAACTTACTAACCTTAAAATTTCAGCCCTAACTTCAACTTCCTTAGCTCTCTCTTCTCCAAAAACTAGACCATGATCGGATTTCACGACTGCAATCAAACTTCCTATTCCAACTTCAGTTACACCATGAAAACGATCAGAATTCTACTCGAATTTGATATGAACACCTTCTTCCACCTTCTCTCGTTGCTCAACTGCGAAATGGAACCGACTTGAGCTCTAGAATGTGTTTAAAATGATTAAACACTCAGCTCACTCCTTTATATAGGTCGCCGACTTAACCTCCACTTTCTCCCTTTCTTTAATCAATTTAATTTCCATTTATCAAAATAATGCAACCTCCTTTAGCATACTCGATTGCTGGCTCAAGTGCTTAACAAGCTTGGACGTATCACAACCTTAAACGCATACCCACACAATGCTACTTCCAATGCCGACTAGGCTAGCATCGTCCAAGACATGCTTCTTCACACAACCTCACCAACGCATGGCTTCAGCTCATCAACGCATAGCAGCAGTCCATCATATACAGCAGCTCTCCAACGCAAGGTAGCCTTACCAACGCATGGTAACAACCTTCAGCGCATAGTAGCCCTACCAAAACATAGCAGCAACTCTTCAACGCTTGATGGCCTCACCTACACATGCTACATCATACCCAAAGGCTTCTTGGTCAGCACAATGAACCTCACCAATGCATGATAGCCTTCACCAACGCATGATAACTCATGCCTTTAAGGCTCTCGGCCACTCTTTACTTACCTTCTTTAGCTTGTCATCTTTCAAAACTAATCTTTATAACTTGTTAACTTCCAAAGCTAAGTGTGGGCCTATGCGTTCACCTTTTCCCTCGAGTTCTCGATTTTCCTTTCAATACTTCATCACTTAACCATTTTCTTCCTCACAAGGGTTATTATGCGTTTCCTTAGCTTGACCATGCGTCCAACATGGTCTCTTCCTTATTAAGTGCGTGTCCAACTCCACTCTCTCCAGCCCTCTGGTGAGATTTCCTTTCCTCAGATCATGCTTCCAAGCTTAACAATTAGTTGTTTTACTTAGAATAATTTTAGAATTACTTAATCTAAAACTCAAGTAATAATCTTTTAAATTCAACGCATACCTATTCCTATTTGGCCAAAATCTAGTTAACTCCACAGGATTTGTAATCCAAATTTCACCTTTCTTATCTTACTTCTTTTTCTTATAAGTCTTTAAGCACTTAGCTCCAAAAATAGGGTGTTACATCAAAGGTGGTTCCAGTAGTAAGATTACGTACTTGGAATGAGGTTACAGTAGCTACCCCGTCGCCAACTCTCACAAAATCCACGAATTACAACTTGAGCATAAATCCCAACTTGATGGCGGCAGCAGTGATGAGCAGCGGTGGGCGACTGGGCAACGCAGTCAGAAGAGAGAAGAGAGAGAGAGAAGAGAGAGAGAGAAGTCGGTTGGGGACGAGAAGGAGAAAAGAAAAGGTTTTTCTTTTTTTTAATTGTACGCGCACTTCGAGAGCTAACAATTAAATACATATATATAAATATAATCCCCATTTTCTTTTCATTTTCTAATTCCTCTTTTCCAATAAAACTTAATAAATCCTAAACTCCCAAAATCAATAATTATCTCCAAAATAAATATATTAAATATTTATTTTTTTCTCTTTCCTTCACAACTTTCTAAAAACCCACTCCACCAAAATACACCACTAAAATAATTCTTTTTCAAATACAATAAAATCCTACTAACCCAAATTTTAAATCAAAAATTAAAATCTTAAATTCTTAAAGTGGATTTGATTTCCATAATTACCAAAAATTAAATTCTAATCTGGCACCTAAATAATTTAAGATAATTAACAAACTTAAAAATTACCTCAAAAAATTCGGGTTGTCACATTTAAAGAATGATTAACATTAGAGAATTTGCAGCATCTTTCATAATAGTTAGGAGATAAAAGTTGCTTTCAAGAAGAAGAAGAAGAATAAGTAGAAGATGATAAAGAAGATGATGAAGATGAAGAAGATGATTATGAAGATGAAGATGATGATGAAGAAGAAGATGATGAAGATGAAGATGAAGATGAAGATGGTAATGAAGATGATGATGATGAAGATGAAGAAGATGAAGATAAAGAAGAAGAAGATGAAGAAGATGAAGGTGAAGATGATGAAGATGGTGATGATGATGATGATGATGATGGAAAAAATATCAAACTAACAAATAGAAAAAATATCAAACTATAAATACAAATATAGAAAAATTTCACTGTCTATATATCAGTGATAGACCGTGATAGACTTCTATCGCGGTCTATTGTTAATAGGCTTCTATCTCTCAAGCGATAGAAATCTATCGCAGTTTATTGTTCATAGATAGTGAAACTTTTTTATATTTGTATAAATAGTTTGGCGCATTTTGCTATATTTGAAAATAGCCTTAGTAATAATAATGATAATAATAATAATTTTTTAAAAAAAAAAAAAAAAGATGGAAAGTGCCGTGGAACATTTTTCTTTTTTCTTAATTAATTTTTAATTTTAAAAAATAATATTTGGATAGAGCCATGTGTCACGATTCAGACCGTCCAATTTGACTTGATTATCTTTTCATGTGTGTGTCATCTATTCAGCTTGACGATTGGTTGTGCCACATCATCGTCACATATGATTTTTATTTAAAATCTTCTTTTTGGCCACAACTTCTTTGTAAGATGCCCAATTTGAACCATTCAAAGTGCGTTGTCTCTTTGAGTTCTATGCTATGGACACTTTAAAACGCTAAAATTATTAGTAAATAAACACATATGATAGAATTGAAACTCATAAAGCTAACAAGTTATGTAGGCTTGATTCAAAGACCATTATTACTGTTTGCCCACTTGTTTTCTTTTAGTTCTTTGTTGTCTTTTTATTTAAATTATGTCATCTCTTGAATTATTAATTGTAGCCCATGGAATTTGATTTAATTGAGTTGTTCATTTATGGGCTAATTTCTCTAAGGCCCCATTTATTTTATAGCTTTTGACATGGATTTTAAATAAATAATTAATATCTTTGCTTGTTTCATAGGATTTTATTTTTAAAACTCAAGATATTATTATCCAAGAAAATTTAAAACCCACCTTTATACGTAGGAGATGAACGTGAAAATATAACTTTATTAATTAATAAATTAATGTTAATGATTATTATTAATTTTAATTAATTATTAAATATAATTATGTTATTTAATGAATATTATGTTACCTATAAAAATTTATAATTAATTATTAATATTCTAATTAATTTGTACTTATTAAATTAAATTAACTTTTAATTAATGTTAATATAAAAGTATTTTTTATTTTTAAGTTATTAAACAATTAATTAATATAATAATATATTAAATAATGTTAAATTTAATTTATGACTACATTATTTGTTCTCTTACACTTAATTAAGTAATTATTTAATTTTTTTTCTATATACAAGATTGGTAAATCAAACACATATATTTAACTTCCAGACATTAATTATCATATATATCTAAACACAAACATTAATTATCTCAAATATTTAAAACTTATACCTGTAAATCCCTAATATTTAATATCTATACTCATGAAACAATATCTACGATCCAAATAGACTCTAAGGGATTTTGTCATGTGGATACCCTAAAGATAATATGGCTTGAGCCAATGTCTATTAATTATTTTAAATTAATTAATAAACATTGACGTTAATAACTTATAGTGAATATTTAATGAAAAATCAAGGTTAAAAGCATAAATCCTGAAACCTAATGACCAAATTAAAACAAAACTCAAACCTCAAGAATAAAATTATAACATTATAAAACCTACAAACTAAATTGAAATCAAACACAGAACATAAGAACTAAATGTGTAATATTTGAAAATCTATAGATAAAAAATAAATAGATCTCAATTAAAGCCCACAAAAAGAATTTTTCTCTAAAATTTACTATAACCTACCCGCTTAACCCTTTGAATTAATGGGTGGCAAAGGAATTAAATTGTGAGTGAGTGTTGGCTTGGAATTGGATTGAGGAGGTGAGAATGAGAATCATAGTTTTATATAGGAGAGAATTTACTTTTTATTTCCTTCATTGCTTTGTGACAATGTTGACCAACAAAGGAATCCTTTCCTAAGACCTTGAATATATAATTCCATCTTGCAATATCTTTTCCTTTGCTTAAAAAAATTATATTTCATGTGATTTCCAGCACATGGGTTGTCTAAGTTTTTACTTATGAATAACACAAGTTTATTTCTAATTTTCTTTTTTTATTTCATTGCACGACTTATAATTAGTTTATTTCACATTTAAGTATAAAGTTTTGAATAAATTTGATAAGTGTCAAAAACGTAATTAAGTTTATTTTAAATCACAAATTGATTAAAAAGCTTAAGTTTATAGGTAAAAATAAATTTAATATATATCATCTGACCGTTTATTTAAAAAATTAGATAAATTAGATTTTTTATTATTTAAAAAAGATTCCATGAAATATAATATATTTAGTAAAATATAATTTTAGTTAATTACAAGGTATTCTCAAAATTTATACAAATTTACAAGATCTTGACACACAAAAAAAAGAAAAAAGAAAAAAAAAACTAATTTATTGTACTATATGACAAAAAAAAAATAATAAGCTAAAATTATTTGTAAACATAGCATATATTATAAACATTTTTAAAATATGGCAAACATGGTTTTTAACTCTACCTTAATTTTCTCATTTTACCTTTATTTTATGATTTGGTTTATAAACATTATTATTTACTCCTCCACAACCATGTTGATTGATTCCTTTTTTCCAAATGTTGGATGTCGATTTGCTAAAGAACAAAGATGTAGGTGGTTTCGTATTTCATTTTTGCCAGGAACAATGAGTAGAATAGTCTATTATTGATAGACTGATATTCACCTGTAATATATATTAGTAATAGCATTGAAAATGTGTTATTTTGCTCTAGTTAATTGGAGTTGTTCTTGTATTTTACATGTTTATTTGGTTAATTTGTAGGTTTCGAGCTCCTAATGGGTAGAATGGGGCATTAGCGATGAAATGAAGCTAAAATAAGCCAAAACAGACCTTAATTGCATCAACCTGGAGAGAAGGCAAAAATCATCGTATTGCCCCTGCAAGGACAATGTCGCGGTGCCTTGTGGCGTTGCGCCCAGTGCTGTTCACAGAATGCAAGGAACTTGTGAAATACATACAGTACCGCAGCACTGTCTTTGAGCACCACGACGCTCCAAAGAAAGAATGCTACCTTTTTTGCGATAGCATCGTGGCGCTATACCAAGTGTCGCGCCGCTCCGACTATACATAAATAGGGAATGTTAAATTTTAGGTCAAATATTCGACAACCATTCCAATTCCAGTCGATGTTGCAGCCGTTTTCTCTCTTCTCTTCCTTTATTTGTTATCCTTTGATGTACTAAGACTCTTCCTATGGATCGGATTGTCGATAATGGGCTAAGGTATCTCTATCTAGCTTGGGTTTTAGGAATTTTCTTCTATTTTGATACACTTACGAGTTTTTGTACCAAAATTATTATGTTTGTTGGATTCAATTCTGTACTTTTTAGATTATAATCATACAATTGGACGTTTGTGGATTTTATGATTGAAGCTTTTGATTGATATTTGACAAGTGACATAGAATCTTTGAAGCGATAGGTTTGGTTAGCTTGTGAATCGAGTACGATAAGTATTGTTCTAATCGTCTTAGGATTGAATCAAAAGAATATTTAATCTTGGTCCGTCCAATTGAATATTCCGCCTAATTTTCTATAGAACTTAATGCAATTAGGACAAACTTCAATCCGCTTGCCTTTCATCAATTCAATTTGTGCTAATTAGTCGTTAAGGACAATTTAATTGGTCTTCTCAATTAAATTGATTAGATGAAAGCAAATACTAAATTCGGTAATGAGGATTCAATGATTAAGCATATTGAATAAAGAAAATTTCGTAACAACCCAAGCTAGGTATTTTTCTCATTGTAATCACAATCTTTCTCTTTATCTTATGCTATTTATTTTTCTTGCAACAAACAACCTTAAAACTCCATCATTCGGTTACCTTAAATTATTAGTTACCTGACTGAGAAATTCTAATGCTTCCTGTGTTTGACCCGATTTTACCACTACTACCGTTTTGGTGAGTACAGTTATTATTTGGAACGAAATTGGGCGACAAATTCCGTTCGCCAATCAGCCTGTGTGATAAAACTTAGATATTAAAGTCTATAATTGACAGACCATGATATTTCCTTGTCATTTTATACAAGAATATCATTCTTTCAATGATTAATAAATTATATGAGAACTACAACATCGATGGAGTTTCTCAGTTAGTGAAAGGATGGATTTTTATGCTTTTGTCACTTTAATATTGAGGAAAATTCAATTGGATGCCTCTATTTCTTTTGTACAACTTTCATTTCTATCGGATTTTAGTATGAATAACATTCAAAATGTAGTTCAAACTAATAAAGACAATGACGTTTTCATCATTGGAGCGTGGTAGATGTTGAGATGAATGTGTTGCCTCCCGTCATTAAACATTGAGCAAGAAGGCTTTGGAAACAAAGAATTCTATCAATTGGTGAAGTAAGAACACACACAAAATGTATTCACTGTAAACGTGTCAGTCACAATTGTAGGACATGTAAATTTCTACTCATTATACAATGATGTAACCTTTGCGATTGAACTTTTTTACTATTGCTATACATTTGGTAATTCTTTCATGGATATCAATGATTTAGATCCAAGTTACTTCTGCTGCTATGTTGCTAATTCTTTCATGGATATCAATTATTTTATTTTATTGCTAATTATTGTTTTTCAATTGTGATCTTCTAGTGATTTTTATTTAAAAACCATCTATAATTGTAATCTACCAAGTGTAAAATTTTATCAGTAATAGAAGTCAATCACCGATAGACCTCTATCACTTATAACAGTATACCGTTGTTAGAATTCAATAGTATATCAACATTATTGAGTTCCTCCTATTTAGTTGTTGAATATTTTTGTGGAGTTCATTGAGTACTACATATAACATAACCATACAAAGTGGAGATTGTGTCAATGATATTAGCCCACGAATGATAGACCTCCATCTGCTATCACTGACATACCTCCATCATTGATAGAGGAGTCCATCATAGGTTAGATTGTGAATTTAAGTGAAGGGCAATTAAGTAATTCTAAGATTTAAAGAAGAAGAAGGGAGGAAAAAGAAAAACTGATGTTGCTATAACTACAAATTGTTTTAAATGTTTCTAGATTTTCCATATTTGTACCTTGTTTTGCAAACTTTGCAAGGATGCAGAAAAGAATTTAGCTTTACACAAAGCAAATCAATGTAATTATAAGCGAGTTTTTTTCCCTTTCAGATAGTACAAATAATAACTTACAATTGAATGGGGAAAGCAACAGAGTGAGAGAATAAATTTACATATACAATGATGTGGTTATTATTATATAAGTTGCTTTCTAAGAGCAACAACCACCACTTTGTTGAGCTTGACCTTCCTGCTTTTGCCTTAAAATGTTCCTCTTTACAACAGTGGATCTTTCCTCCAAGAAACTGGGAACCTCCATTATCTGCACAACAATTACAAACAACATTTGCATATGGGAAGTTTCTAAACAATAGTTTCATATCTCAGATTCTTGGGAGATCCCTTTACATGAAGACAATTCTAAACGTGCTGCTTGCGAAATTTTCTACAGAGAAAAGCATTCGAAATTGCTATCTAGAATTGATCAACGGCGGAGCCAAGGAGCAAAGAAGGAAGGGGAGAGGGGAATTGCACCCTCTTGCCTTGTCTTAAACCGAGAAAATTATATAAAAAAAATTAGGGAAAATTATCTTTTTAGTACCTGAGTTAGAAACAGGTCCTAAGATTTTAAAATATACCCTTTTTAGTCCCTAAATTTTTAAGAATAAGCTTAAAACGTTTCTTATATTTTTATTATTGTTATTTTACCAAAGAAACAATAATTAAATAAGAAAATGGAAGAGGGTGGCAGGAGAAGGAGAGAAGAGAGATAATTTTGTAATCATTCTTTTTAATTTAAAAATATCATCTCAACCTTAAAAATAATAAAAATAAAATAGGTCCATTTAAGCTTATTCTTAAAAACTCAGGGATTAGGAGGGTATATTTTGAAACTTTTGGGACTAAATGTACCTATTATTGATGACTTAAGGACTAAAAAGGTAGTTCTTCCGCAACCTTAACATTTTTACGCATTTTCACTTATATCCACCCTCCTAATTGCTCATAACTGAAAAATTATACGTATCAAGAAGTAAAATACAGAATCTTGCCCCTCCCTGTGGCTCCGCCCCTAGAACTGATTGCTATTATTATTGGCTAAAAGTTTCGTTAAACAGTTACGCATTTGTAATATTAAAAAGGAAGAATGAAGCAACCATTTTCAAACTCAACTTTTAAAACTATTTTCTGCATCCACCACCAGCTAGTCTGCTATGTCTCTACTTATCACATTCACCAGTAAATGTCATCGGGTTTCTTTCTAATGTAATTAGATGATAACTGTCGCGTTAAAAAGTACCTTAATTGCAAGTTCTTCAAAGCATTTCTCTACATTTTCTCTGGTTTTAGCACTGCATTCAAGAAACAAAGATCCAAGCTTGTTGGCTAGTGCAATCCCATCTTCTCTGCTTACAGCCCTTTCAGATTCCTAAGATTATTGCAACACATAAAAATGAAAAATTGTGTGCACTGACATTTTTCTTTTAGATGGACCTTAAATCTGCAGTATAGATTATTTCTACTTTGCAGATTATTGCAGGGAGGGGAAATAACAAAACAAAACGTCGTCTATATTAAATGGTCTGAAATCGTATCAGATTATCATGCAATTTTGGCCAAAATCATTAGTGTCTGATCCATCATTTTTCATCCATTATTAATGTAGAAACTCTAGTTAATACATTTATAAACTGGATTGACTACGAGTGTGGTAAGACTTAAGAGATACAAAGGACTCACTTTATCAACTTTGTTTCCAACAAGCATCTTGACACAGTCCTGATCTGTCAAATAAAGCTCAACTTCACTTGCCCATACATCTAATAAGTTTGTAAAAGTTTCTCTCCGGGTCACATCATAAACTAAGACAAACGAAAATACAATGTCAGTAGACCAAAGATAGTGTAGTATGAAAAAGTGCCACCCTAGAATTCTTCATGAGCTCATACTTTAGGATCTAAAGAATCTGACGAGAACTAACATATTTGACAACTAACTGTCACTCTAGAATTTGAAGAGAATTTGATGTGCTCCGCTTTGATTCAATTAGTAATAATGTACACTGCTATAAGAAGAGGAAATGGAAAAGAAAGGAAAAGGTAAAATAAAACATAAAAAGTAAAGTTCTATCCCCCCCCCCCCCCCCCCCCCAAAAAAAAAGAAAAAAAGAAAAAAATAAAAAACCAATCAATCAGATATTTCAATTCCTAATCAAGCAACTTCAGAAAAGCAGTATGTCAAGCTAGACTGTGCAACTTCAGTGCCTCCATGAGTGCTCATCAAATGGCTGAAAGAACTTGTTCAGGGAGAATTCAACAAAAGGAATCAATACAGAGTTTCCACTTCAGTTAATTGCAAAAGAGGATTCGAGCACAAGAAGAAAAATAACGAACTATATTTTGACATCCTTCTCCTAATTCAATGGTATTATCAGGCTCAATCAAAACACTACTAGCACTTTCCAAAGAAACTAAGCTTCATTATAATAACATCGTTTGATATGTTTAGCACATTCAATGGACTCGAGAGCTGACAGTAAATCACAGAATGCATTTAAGTCAAAGCAGAAGAGTGCCATTTGATAGCTTACCAAGAATGATCCCTTGGGTACCTCTGTAGTATGAACTAGTTAATGATCTGAACCTCTCTTGCCCAGCTGCACCATGTTAAATCTTTAGAAAGTCAGCCACCTTTCTTTAAGTAAAATTAAATTATTAGTTCAATTCTTCCAAAAAATTTTGAATAGACAATTTAATGCTTTAGAAAGTCATCCGTCTTTTGAGAGAATAGTTTTGTAGTTTATATTTATAGTCAAGCAAGCTTTACATCCATGGAGAACACAAATATCTCCAGTAATTAAGTCATTAAGGGCAAGAAAGTGTACTTGCAACTTAAATTAACAGATCAAAGACCAAAAAGCGGTTCCCAACTGGCAACGACAGTTGGTTGCAAAATTCCTCCAAGAGTCAAAATCCCACTGCTCCAGTTACCTTCTTCTAGGAAATAATAATAATAAATAAAGGAAACCTTTTCCTCCCTGCTCACAATCTATTAAAATAGGGATATTTTCAAAAATAAAAAGACGGTTGAAAATAATTACAAATATAGCAAAATTTTAATTTCTATCTGTGATAGACGACGATAGACCCAGATAGACATGTGGGTCTATCGTAGTCTATCACATATAGAAAATAAAATTTTGCTATATTGGTAAATAGTTTGATATTTTTTCTATTTATAATAATTTTCTATTAAAATATATTATTTAGCCCTTTCAAAAAGTATCACAATGAAATTTCATTTTTTCATAGAAAATAACTTATCAAAAATTAAAAGTGATTCAGTTACCTATCTATCAAAATGCCTAGATCCCAAAAATATATGTAACCCCAGATGTTCGATCCTAATATTTGTCAAGTATAGAGACAAAATAGTTAAGAAAGACAGATGAACTGAAAATATGTTTTGGCCTATATTTAAAACTTCAAAACGATCCAAAAATTCAATGTTCAACTCCAAAATAGAAATCATTAAAAAAAAATGTAAAACAGAGTTCCATCACATTCAATTCATTACCAGTATCCCAAATAGTCAGCTTCAATCTCTTCCCACCAATCGTAAGTTGCTTGATCTTGAAATCCACACCTATAGATGACAATAAACACAAATACCCCCTTTAAACAACTAATCAGAATAAAGTCAATTCCACAAATCGCCTCAACTTTCCTCAATCCAATAAATACTTCCGACTCCCTTACTTTGTCTATTAAAGTGAAGTTAATGGATAACAATCAACTAAACACCAAAGGAAACCTACTAGAAGAAGCATAATGCAACACAAACAATGAAACTAAATCCCTTAATTTTGTAAGGGATGAGAGAGATTGGGAGTACCAATGGTGGGAGTGAGATGGTCGAGAGAGGCGGAAATGAAGGTGTGTAGAAGGCTACTTTTGCCGACGCCGGAATCGCCGATGAGGAGAACCTTAAATGAGAGATCGTAGGCATTGATCTGGGCGGAGGGCGATCCCATTCTAAGTTCCGTAGCTCAGTGGATGAAGCAATGGTTGAAGAAAATGGAGTTGAAAAGGGAAAACGGGAAAAGAGAGAAATGCATTTATAGATGGCTATGGCGACGTGGTTTCCTTCAATGAACATTTTGGATTGAAAGGAGAATAAAGCGCCAGAGGACCTCACAAGAAAACGGCTGCACGCCTCACCAAACGCTATGTAAATATTACTCTAAAACTTTACCTTTATATTTATTATCATTATAATTACTTTTAAGTTATGTCTAGCTTAATGCTAAAATAAAAAGTGAGTCCCAATTTATTACTTTTGTTATTGTTTAATTATATTTTATAATTGTAGTAAACTATGGGGACCTACAAACAAAAAGCATTATTTAATTGAAAAGTTGATAAGTAATCTTTGAGAATTTGGATCTAACAATCTTATTAATAAACAAGACCTTTATATCTCAAACTCAAAAACTCCAGATCAGACAAAGCTTAGGGCTCCCATCAACCATTGATCTTCAAATCAATCCACAAGCAAGATCGATCAGAAACATAGTACTAAGGCTAAAAGAAAGCTCAAAGGCTCTATCTACTACATTTTCCAAGTTTCTTCCCAAGTCTACTCTTTTTTTGAATAATTACATGACATTATATAGGCTTCAAAATTTGACTTTGGACATTTTATGGGTCATTTAAAGAGTTGTAACTCTCTTAATTAATAACCATTACTAGCCAGGATCAAAATGTAACATAAAACAAATAAAATTACTTAAAAATTGAAATTACATTTAATTAATACAATAAATCCGAAAATATTTCTTTTTAATTAGCAACCCATGAGTTATGAAGCCCCGCTTGAACTCTTTGCTCCATAAATAAAGTTTGATTCTTCATAAATTTCACTTGACTTCACATAATTCTTCTTTTTTGGTTAGTGTAAACTTGGACAACTTGTATGGCTCCTTCTTGAAGTTCATATTGCATAATTGAGGTTCCTCTATTCATATCAAAAGTGGATGGTGCTCAATCTGATTGTGGCTCAAAATTATATGGGCCCACTACCTGTACCTCTACCATAACAATAAATTGTGTCAAATATGTAATTTTAAGTAAACGTGATAAAAACCAATTCAATTACATTTACGATTCAGACTTACTACAATTGATCCATCCATGAAATTTCATTACAATTACATCAATTTTTATTACAGTTTGGGAAATGTGGCCTTAGTGTGAATTTAATTTTTGGGGAAATTATCTTTATGGTCCCTATATTTTAGGTTTCAAAATTGTACACATGTCTTTAAGGGGTGTTTAGGGTGCTGAATTGATTATTATAATTAGTAGTTATTATAGTGTATGTTATAATAATCTATATTCGGAATGCATATTTTTAATGTAAGTAGAAAATAGTAAACACTCTAACAAATAGTAAATGTAGAGAGATTTCAAATAGTAATATCGTACTTAATTGTAAGTTATAATAATTGAATACACTGACTATAATAATTGGTGCTCCAAATATGGAATAGGCTATAATAGCCCACCCCACCAAAATCAAATTGGTGGCCCCAGCACCCTCTAAATGTTGAGTTCAGTTTCAATTTAGTCGGTAAGTTTCAAATGTTACAATTTTATTCTTAGTAGTTCAGTTTTGTTTCAATTTGGTCTCAAGATTTCAAGATTTACACTTTTAGCTTCAATTTTTCATTAAATAGTCACTTTCAATCATCAATATTAATGTCTATTAAGTAATTTAGATAATTATGAAGTGAAATTTTAAATTTAATTTTAAAAGTAATTAAGGTGTTATGTGATATTATTTACAACTATTTAAAATATTAAGATCAACATTTTCTATTTATTTCATCACTTAAGATGTTTAAACCATTTACATAATAATTTTTTAAATGTCATTTGTCAAGTTAATTTTTGTGAATAATGTTGTAAATGATATGCCACATATATCTTTCGATTTCTATATCTTAGCATTACGCCAATTTTTATCTTATTTTAACTAGAAAGGGAAAAAATCTACAATGGTACTTTTAAAATCAAATTTTATAGTTCGGGAAAAAAAAAGGAAACTTCTCAAAGTATAAAAGCATATTAAAATTACAAAACAAAAAATTTAGCGGCATTCTATTTAATTTAACCTGATTTTTACCTTAAATGAGTGTGGCCATTTTCTATCTCCATTATTTATTGCTCATTAATTTTGTAAAATGCCCAACCATAATGTAACAAAAAAAAAATGTTAAAGTAAACCAAAACTTACTAGTTTAGTGAAAATCAAGTTTTGCATTTGATTGAAATTAATTATTAAATAGCGTTTGTTTTTAAATATAAAAAAATGAACTATAATATTTACACACCAAAATTTTAGTGTGATATTTTGCTGTTATTTGTAAATATTTTAAGTAGTTTTGTCATTTAAAATAATTTCTCCATTAATAACATTCTTTCCTTAAGAAAAGAAATAAAAAATAAACAAACAAAACATAAAATAGCTCCCTCAAAACTTACAAGTTGATTTCAACAATAGCGACATCATTAACCAAATTTGAACATGATTTAACAAGTTAAGATATATATTTTTATTAAGAGGTTAGAGCTTTAAATTTCTCGGTCCCTACCTATTAAACTCAATAAAAATAAATATAAAAAAAAAAAAACCACAACATTGGAATTGGTACCATTCTTCTACACTAATACATTGTTGTTTGGCAGACCAGATCATAATCTTATGAGAATCCATTAATTATTTGTGCTAATAAACA
Organism: Citrullus mucosospermus; assembly: GCA_030954485.1. Taxonomy (NCBI): domain Eukaryota; kingdom Viridiplantae; phylum Streptophyta; class Magnoliopsida; order Cucurbitales; family Cucurbitaceae; genus Citrullus; species Citrullus mucosospermus. The sequence continues at coordinate 4,877,278 of CM062062.1, forward strand.
AGATAAAAAAAACTCAAATCTCAAAAAATTTCAATAACAAAATTTGAAAAAGAACTCAGAAAAGTAAAATATGGAATGTTATATGATCTAATATCTCTAGGCAAAGAAAGTATATTGTTCCTTGTTTCAAATCCAAATCACTGTACAAGCAAATATGATCAAGTCAAATTTTCATTGAAAGTATGCAACTTAAAACACTTAAAATTCTCAATATATAATTAAACTTCATTCTAGGCTTTGCTCAAGGATTGCTTTCCATTCCCATTATGATTTTTTACAAAGGAATCAACAAATAAACTCTAAAGGTGGCATATTTTCAATTTAAAGGTTATACCTCTCCCATGTACATGAATACCATAAGAACAAAACTAACTTTAAAATAACCAAGAAAGCATAAATGAAAGATTAACTAAAATTACATGGAAATAAGCCATGAACCCATTATTCAAATCTCCCTACAACCTTAATCCTTAGCTTAAAGATCCAAGTTTTTGGTGAGACAATAACCATTAAATCTATGAAATTAACACTTCTTTATACAAAATTCATATCAACTTGGAGAAAACGGTTAAAATTAGATTTCCTCTTAGATCGGTGATCTTGATTTAGATTGAATCATTCCACAATCAAATTTGATCAAGACTTAATTGAATGGCTCACATGCATTCTCGCAAAAACACACAATAAACAAAGCTTAAAAAACTTAAACACAAAATTCTACATTTCAAAATTTTCTCATCATGTCAATAGAATTACATAGGTTTATATAACCTCAAAACAAGACCCTAGATATTCTAGGAGGCAACTCAAGGGTTATAACTCTCACACCTTATGACCATAATAAGTCATTATGTAAATGTAACCTAAAAAGGACATGAAAAGAATATAATATTAATCATAAATCCGAATTTCCTATATTTTAATTAGAAAACCATAAATTTGGAACCATCCATGAATTATGAAATCTCACTTAAAAGTCTTTGTTCATAAATGACACTTGATTCTTCTTAAATTTCACACTTAATTCAACTCATTTTGCTAGTAAATTTGGACAACATATAGGATTAAATTTTAGCATTTGATCTTCACGTTCCCCATCATATCATATGACAGGATACGATGTTAATTTTTGCCAATAAAGTTCATATCACATTTATGTTTTATATTATTATTATTATTGTTAGTATCATTATTATTAATAATATGTGAGGTATAGGAATCTAACTTCAAATATCGAAGTTGATAGAATAAGTTCATGTCAACTGAGCTATTCTCATATTGGTGTTTTATATTATTATTATATACACATGAAAATACTGTTCTTAACAATCCTCAAAACTAAAATATGTTATTATATAAAAATGGTTAACATTTAGGCCACGTTTACATATCAGTAGTCAAAATTGGTTCAATTGTAATGGCAATCAATTGCAAAGGGAATTGGATTTCTTTGAGCTTGTATAAATAGACAATCTACAATTGTAATTTGATTTCCATTGATATCTTTTACATTAACATTGGTAATAAAATAGAATATGTGTGATTACTATAATGTCCTCGATATATAATAAAAAAATTACCGAACTTTCTATTATTCGTGGTTTCAAACTCTTGAACATTCAACCATTTTAGACATTCAGTGTACCAATACATATATATGATCAGTATATAAGTTAATACTTTAATACATACTGACCAAGCAAAAAAAATGGCACTGCATGACTAAAAACAACTTAAATTGTATCAATATCACTCATATTTAGAGCGGTGTAAGTATCATCATACCGATACAAGGGTCGTTTATATAAAGCTACCAATTTGGTCACTCTCATTTAGAATGAGTTTACGGATTAGGATTATGATTTTCCGTTGTGGACCAAGCATTTTAATGCCAATTACAAAATATCGTAAAAACTAGGGTTGACAAAATACATAACAAATTTTAACATTTGATTTGTAAAAATGGCAAAAAAATTTCAAATTATAAAAATAACAAAACTAAATTAAATAATAGAAAAGAATTATTATTAATTGACAAAATTACCCCAAAACCACCAAATTAATAACAAACAAGATTCGAAAGGCACAAAGATTCAAAAACAACTCATAAACAACAAATACACTCTATCTAAACAACCTAAAAGAAAAGAAATTTAAATTTCAAGCAAAACCTAACAAATCAAATGGCATGCTGACAAATGTTATATTTTTTGATAACAATATAATATGTTTTTTAAATATAATGTGAACCAAATATTAAGAAAAAAAACTAATAATTAGAGAAAATCAGGATAATCTTTCATTTAAATGGAAAAAAGTCTTTTGTTTAAGTGACCTAAAATATTTGGGCAAAAGGTTATTTAAAATCTGAAAGCTCACAATTACAAATACAATGTATGTGTAATCATTAGAGAAATTGAGGTAATCTTTTATCTTAAAAGATTTCCCCCCCTTTTTTTTAACGAATCTAATAGCAATATAACTTTTTTTTAATGACAATATAATTTGTTTTCTAAAATAATTTGAACCAAATATTTGGAAGAAAAAAATCGAAACTGGTAATTGAATCAAATAGGTTATAGTTTTATAAATGAAACTTAAACAATTACACTATATTAATAACTTCATCATCAATGAAACCCATAAAGGGCAAATTAGGAATTTAAAAAATACCATCACGTGATCTGCACACCATTTGCCAAAAATCTTATTAATTTTGAATTTTGCCACATATCCAAATAAAACCTAAAATTTTGTCATATCATACAATTTCTCTGCCAATAACAATGGTAACTAATTGAGTTCCACCTTGTTATATGGGTTGTTTTCAAATATAAAGAAATAAACCAAAATATTTATAAAATATAGCAAAATTTCATTTACCATAATAGATTATTATTTATATCATGATAGACCCTTACAGTAGTCTATCACGATTTATCACAATTTATCGTAAATGGACGGTGATATTTTGCTATTGTTTATAAATATTTTTAATAATTTTATCATTTAAAAAATATTTTCGCTTTTTATATCACCATAATTAATTTCGATGCTGTAAGTAAACGTGACCTACAAATTGATGTTTCCCTCAAGTATTATGGCAACCCACCCCAACTTTGGAGTTAATACCTTTCTTTCGCACCCAATATGCTGCCGTTTTGCAAACCTCACCGACCCTGTACGAGAATCTTTTTTTTCTTTTTTTTTTTTCATTCTTTTTTATGGCGGCCTCACGTGCTACGTGCATGCTATAAAAGTTGATGGCGAGATGGCGTTTGATCCAGCGGTGTAGATTTCTTGATCTCAATCTTACTTCTTATTAAAATTTTCATATCTCATATACTTGTCTATGATGTGACTAATTCTTTTATAAAAAAGACTTAACTTATTATTATTTTTTTATTTTTAAATAAAGAAATGTGACTAACTTATTATTATATTTTTTTAAAATAAAGAAATGTGACTAACTTATTTGATGAAATCAAATTGTTGTATTTTATTTTATTTTGATTATGTTTTGTTTAATTAAATCCATAATGTGGTGCAATATTGTTTATTTTATTAAATAGATATGCTTGTTTACTGAATGTATTTCTCGTGATCATTAATTTATTAAAATATAAATGGTTGAAAATTAATTTTTGACATTTTTATTCATAAAAGTATTTGTTGACATTTATATTTTAAATTGAGAGAGACATTTTCTTTTTTAAAATTATAACGATTAATTTAACAATATTATTAGTGCAATTCTACTTTGATTAAAAAATTGTATAAAAATAGTATTAAAAATTGGATAAATATAAATTACACAAATCTGACTTAGAGTCGGTTTAGATTGATTAGGAAAAAAAAAGTGTTTTCCAAAATGTCATTTTCATTTAATCACGTTGATAAAAAACAGTTTAAAATAATAATGTGTGTTTATTTACACTTTCTCAAAAATGCTTTTATATAAATGGTGTCGAAGTTGGTCGCTGGAGTAGGTTGCCGAAGGTGGCGAGCGGAGGGCGGTGATAACCATGGTGGAGGTGAGGTAGAGGATTAATGAGGGTGTTCTGGTAATTTTATGCATTACAAGATTGGTGTCGCTAGTATCACTGGAAGCTTTGCGTTTCACAACTCTCGCTGGGTATCGCTAGTCTCGCTGAATAAATAAGTCTCGCTGGTATCGCTAGTCATGGTATCGCTAGTACAGTTTTATTCGCAACTCAGTTTTGCTAGTTAGTCTGGCTGGTTGTTTGAAATCTCGCTCATTAATGATTATTTTGATGAAAATTGGTCTCAGTGGTGAACCCTTGAATAAGTGTAAATGTGTAAAGCTTGTTGGTTTTGTAAAAGGGAATTTTAGGGAAGTTTAACACGAGAAATGTATTATTACAGGGCGAGAAGAGCTTGGAAAGATGTATAATCCGCTAAAGGCCCAGGACAAGTTGTGAGTGACAATTTTCTTTAAAATGTGTCTTCGTGAAACAAATTTTTATTGTTGAAAGATTATGTTTGGAAACATGGTTATATGATTATGCTTTCACGAGTTTTAACATGCATATTATGTGTTTTATATTGAAAATCATTTGAAGCATGCTGGTTGTTTAATGAGTTTATGAAAAGCATGTTGTTGTTAATTTATGATTTAATGAAAAATATTGAAGCTTGTGAATGAAATTGTGAAGATTTGAGATGTTAAAAACTCGTGAATTTATATTATGCCATTTTTAAGCGTGTTGTTTGTGAATGATGTTTGTGAAAAGACTCCCAAAGCTGAAGGACACGGAGAAGGCACGTGGTTAGTCGAGATCTGAAAATGGTTTCCAATCCTGAATGACTCGGAGAAGGCATATGGGTAACCTGAGTATAGAGATAGCCCCCAATGTTGAAGGACTCGGAGAAGGCATGTGCATGACCTAAATCTCATATATGGGTCTCGATACTGAAGGACTTGGAGAAGGTATTCGGGTAACCCAGGATATGATATCTATGTGCACATAGAGAGATGGTAGACGTAGGGTGTGTTGAGATTACTCCGTCCCAACTAAAGATGTTTTCGACGTTGAGAAGCATTGAGCTCCGCTCCGCCTCAACTAAGGGAAATAATTTGAAATAAACTGAATTTCTGAGTATCTTTCTTGGAATAAACATATATGATTTGAGCATGTTTGTGTTGGATATATTTTTGAATCGATGTTTTATACGTATTTTTTTACAATGTTTACACTATGAATAGTTTCCGAGCTAAAGGGAAATATTTACAAAACAAGTCACTCACTGGGCAACCTAGCTCATGTTTTCCTTGTTTTTCTGTTTTTCAGGTAGCGAGCGAGTCCAAGGTGCTTAACTTACACAGAAACTCGTCTGGGCCCATCATTAGTGTTTAGTATTTTGAGAATTGTAAATATTTGAACTTAATCTTATGTTGTACATATAGATGGTTAAGGATGAGTTGTGAAACTTATGTAATTATATGTTCCTAAGTGGAAAACAATGTCTGTATGATAACTTAACCCTGGTTTAAGTATGATATTCAAATATTGTGTTTAACTGCTTATTAAGTGACGGTCAAGTTTTGTGGTTGGCAGTGGATGCTGTAAGAGAGTCGGTGTCTACTGTCATCACACTTTTTCTTGAGTTAGGAGGGTACCTGGGAAGGGGTATGACAACGTTTGTATCAAATACAAAGTAGGTCGTATCCATAATGTCACCAAGATAAGGTACCCAGCCTTATCCCTATACTATAGACCATTTAGACTGTATCTTGAACATTGATCTCCATATTGTCCCCACATACAATTGAAGACTTATAAAACAACCTAGGATGTTAGTTTATTGGATTTAGGGTTATTAAGACAAAACAAACAAAAACAATCAATAACGCTTATTGAAATAACACGCTTATTGAAATAACACATCAATAACTCTTTATTAATGATTTAATGACGGTTAAATATTTACATTTACAATCTATGAGTTTTATGGCATAAAACTCAACAAACTCCCACTTGAACTAAAACTCTAGTGGATTGTACATAAAGAGAAGTGAGATGGTAAGTATGTAAATACAATAAACTAGGGCATCCATATATGTACATACAATAAACTAGGGCATCTATATACCCATTATACATCTCCCACTTGCCTTAGATTACACAATGTATATATCTCACAGACCTAGACTTTCTAGATGACCCTCAAACACTTTAGCCGAGGGAACCTTCGTAAATTGATCAACAATGTTATGCTCCGAAGCGATTTTTGTGATGATCACATCTCCTCGTTGCACAATCTCCCATATCAGGTGATACTTCCTCTCAATATGCTTTTCTCGTTTGTGGCTGTGAGGCTCTTTAGAGTTGGCTACTGCCCCACTGTTGTCATAGTATAACGTGATGGGCAATTCCATGTTTGGAACGATTTCCAAATCATTTAGGAACTTTATGAGCCATACTGCTTCCTTTGCTGCTTCACAAACAGCTACATACTCAGCCTTCATAGTAGAGTCTGCAATGCATCCTTGCTTGATGCTACACCATACTACAACTCCTCTATTTAAGGTGAACATTGATCCCGACGTAGATTTCCTAGAATCCTTGTCAGTTTGAAAATCAAAGTCGGTGTATCCCTTAAGGATCAAATCCTTAGCTCCATACACCAACTTGTAGTCCCTCGTTCTCCTAAGATACTTAAGGATGTTCTTAACCGGAGTCTAGTGGTCTAACCCTGGATTGGACTGGTACCTACTGACAATTCCCACTGCATAACAAATGTCTCGCCTAGTGCAGAGCATAGTATACATTAAGCTGCCCACAACAGGCATAGGGAATACGTCTCATATCCTAAATTTCTTGAGGTGTTTTAGGACACTGTTCCTTAGACAAATGAACCCCGTGCCTGAAAGGTAATAAACCCTTCCCCTTTCCTCCTTTCTTTTTCTGGATCTTCTTAGAATCAGAAGATGAGGGAACAAACTTAGTTCCAGAAGATGAACCCTTGTGGAACTTCTTGAAAAGGGCAACATTTGCCTCTCCATCGATCGGTCCCTTATTTTTCATTAGAGACCGATAAGTCTGTAACTCATTCAGGAGGATTGCCATGGTGTACACAATTTTATTCATAACCGAATTGTTGCAGAATTGAAGTAAGCTCTTCGGAAGATATTCTAGAATAAAAGACACTTGACTCTGCTCGTCAATGACCATGCCATTCATTTCAGCAATGTTGAATTGGACCATCAGGTCGAGAACATGTTCTCTCACCGATTGGTCTTCCTTCATACGTGCATTATAAATGTACTTGAAGGCCTCGTGCCGAATCTGTGAGGACGGTTGTCCAAACATTTCCTAGAGGGACTCCATGATCTGTCGTGCATTCATGATGGTCTCATGTTTCTTGTTGAGTACGTCAGACAGACTCGCCAAGATATAGACTCAGGCCTTGTCATTGGCCTTTGTCCAACAATCATATGCATCCCTAAGAGATTGGGATGCATTATGAGCGGGGATAGGAGAACACTCCTCCGTTAAGACAAACCGTAGATCATCTATAACCAGAAATCGTATTTAGGTTAGATTTCCACGTTGCGTAGTTTTTATCGGTTAGTTTTTCATTTTTAAGCAGCGAGACGATTGAGGAAGACATGCTTTAATTATAAACAATTAACCATTTTAGTTATCTTTGCCTTAACCCATTACACAAGCAAACAAAATTGCAAGTAATCCAATCAATTCAGCAAAAACAAGCAATCAAAGAAACCCTAATAAACTATTAATTTAGTTTTTGCAACGATGCTTCAGAGGTTTAGAGCAACAGCCACCAAAGGGTGATTAGTCACTCCTCCTTTTGAAATGAGACAATTCTCAGCTAATTCTAATGCCAGAATAACTCATATTCCTATATACATTAACCACCGTTGTTTGGGCAAGGATTCGTTAACTCTTAACTCATCCCTGTAAGTGTAACCCTCCCAGTTTTAGATCCTAGAGGTACGCAACAACAAGCTATAATTAGGAAAGAAAATTTTTGGTAATTAACCTAAGTGAACCTATCCTTTTCAGGAGTTCGCGGTGTTTCGAAACCTATGATCATGCCCTTCGAAGGGATGGTCGCTCTAGGACGACACGCAGACAGATCATAAAAATCGTATGGTGCAACCTAGGGTTGAAGGTCTTTACACTAATATTCTAGGTGAATTAAATCATTTAATTAACCTAATGACAATGCACCCTAGTAGGCCTTAGGTTAATTCAACTCAGGTTCCAATTCAGTTCCCAGTTAGGAAGTGTTCCGTAAATCGTCAACTTAAATACCCCAATCTTGACAAAACTGAAGTGGTAGAGTTCCCTTATAACGTAAAGTCCTACTTGTCCTACTTAGTCATATTTTAAAACTATTTTAAAACAAAGTAAGACAAAATTCTAATCTTATTAGAGTTAATGTGATCTTAGGTCTAAATTAATTTTAAACAATTTAAAACCAATTTCCTAAGATCTTATGTTTGCATGCAATTCTTAATTATAGGTTGACGGTTACTAATCATAAATTTCATAACTATTATGAGTTTTAATGGTTAGCCCTATAACATGCTTTCTATGGTTTAATTAATTAACAATCAAATTCTAATTAATTAACCAATTATATTACATACATTTCATAACATAATATAACAATTATATTAATCTATGGATGTATCATGCTCAATGCAAATTGATTTACATTTAAAATATAACACTTATATCAAATAAATCAATCATACATTAACAAAACATTAACAAATATAATTATTTATATTTATTTAATTAATGTCATACATCATACTTTTCCAATTTCATATATTTAATATATCAACATACATTAAATAACTCATGAAATTATTATCATGCATTAAAACCATATATTATAATATACTAAGATGCATAAACATGCTTAATCTATGGTGGGATTTTAATCTAAATGGCATACTTTATGCAACATTCAATTTAATTTATAACATACATCACAAGCATAATTAAATTAAATAAAGCAAAATTGACCAGCATATTTGGCATATCCTAGAAATTAAAGAAAAAAAATTAAAATTACAATAATTTGAATTTCCAAGACATATCTTGGTCTTCAATTTCTTCTTTGGCCATCAAAATTTAAGGTTTAAAACACCTAAATTTAATCCTTTGATATTTCAGCCGCACATGCTTTGATGGAATCTGCGATATGCTTTGATGATGCATAGTAGAATTTCCAGATTTGAAAAAAAATCAGATTTTCCAGATTTCAATATTTCGGGAAAACCAACGTCTTTTTTCAGCACTTTTACATCAAAAATATTACAAGAAAACCCTAACCCTTGAGGGTTTTACAAATGATCTAATCAAAACTTTAAAATCTAATGCCCAAATATGCCTAAACAATCAATTTTGCAAACCTTCACATATCTCATATATGAACAATTAAAACACCCATCATAAAAGATTTTTAATTCAAATCAAGAATCAAAGATTGGTTTTGATACCAATTGTAGGGAATTGAATCTCGGCAGAAACGTGTGATCACATTCTTTGATTTATTGAAAGAATTAAAAACACAAAAAGTAAAGAAAAGGTTAAGCATCATACCTTTGCCAATCTATAATTTTCGAACCGATAGTCTTCTCCTTGTAGTCTTCTTTTTCCAAAAGATCTTCCTCGCTATGACTCTGACAAGGATCCAGTTTGTGGGAACCGCTTCTTTGAAAGAATGGGAAGAAGAATTTTCTTAGAATTTTTCTAAGAAAATTGGGAGAATTAGTAGAGGAAGATTTTTAGAGTGATCGTAGAGATTATTGTGTTCTATGAAGGCTCCCAAGGACCCTATTTATAAAACTCTATGACTTACTCCTAATCCTATTAGGATAACCGCTCTGCCGAGATTTTAAATCAAATATTTAATAATGTTCAATATTAATAAATATCTACCCAAATAATATCTCATATTAAATGGTTTAAAATATTCTTATTTAATTTAATTTTTTTTGTCGAATCTTTAATTTTGATCTCATTCAAATTGAATAATTAATTATTTGAATCCAATTCAAATCAATTAATTAATTCTCACTCTATCTATTTTCTACAGGTTCTTTAATTTGGATCTCATCCAAATTAAATAATTAATTATTTGAATCCAATTCAAATTAATTAATTAATTCTCCCTCTATTTATTTATATGAATTTTATCCAAATAAATAATTAATTATGTGAATCATATTCAAATAAATTAATTCTCCATATTATAAAGTTGATCCTTGTTGGTTCGTAGTGAGCAAGGAGAACTCATGGACCTACAGATTAGAAGCTCCAACAATATGGGATTAATCGGCTAAACTCATTAACCACATTAATCAATATTCGTTAACTATGGGTACACTCCACTAAAGACTCACAGCTGCACTCTTCTCACTACAGATGTCCATGGATATAGACCAATAATAGCAAATTAGTACTTCACAAGTGTTTCTAACACCAGCTGGATCAAATTACCATTTTACCCCTAAGTTACTTCTAAATTCTTAAGTACCAGTGCTTCTCTAATAAACAACTTGTTTATGGTCCAACCATTAAACAGAAACCTCTCTTGGGCCAGTGAGAGGGTAGGTCCTTTGTTCAAGTCCCGGAGAGACCACTTAGGGGAACACTTATCTACTTACCCTAAAAATAGGAATGAGTGAATTCCATCTTGTATAATTATGTCCCCAACTTCCTACTCGGTCTTGTCCCCAAGATGGTAGGCATATTGAGTCGACAAACGGCCACTACCACCCACACAAATCAAAGGACAATCCCTCATGGACAACAGTTCATAATATACTCAGGATTAAGACTAAGTTGTCTAGGTCATCCTATTGAAATAGAAACCTAACTAGTCAATGGAGTTACATCTAGTGATTACTATTTCGTGGTTCGATCTTATGCAAACTCATTGCATAAGATACCCCCACTCACATGTTACCTACACGAACGCGTTAGATCATTGCGTTTGTATCAAATATAAAGTGGGTCGTATCCATAGTGTCACCAGAATAAGGTATCCAACCTTATCTCTATACTATAGACCTTTTAGATTGTATCTTGAACATTGATCTCCATACGTCCCCACATACAGTTCAAGACTCATAAAACAGTCTAGGATGTTAGTTTATTGGATTTAGGGTTATTAAGATAAAACAAACAAAAACAATCAATAACGCTTACTGAAGTAATACACCAATAACTCTTTATTAATGATTTAATGATGGTTAAATAATTACATTTACAATCTATGAGTTTTAGGGCATAAAACCCAACATTAACCCCATTATAGAATCAAATACTAGATCCTCAGATCATCTAACCATCCTATGCAGCTTTTACTTCCTTATCAAGCACTAAAATATTTAAATTCATAACATATAAACCTACTCGTGAAATCACAAACATTACTTAATGAAAGAATAACTAGTAACCACTCACTGTTGATTAGGTTTATTTCTTCAAAGTCTCCTTCCCCTATTTTGATCTTGCTTAACTTTAAAGCTCGACTTAGATTGAACCTCTCAGCTTCGCAGTAGGCTTATGGAATTAAGGACATAATGAGAACAACCTTTTAAAGCCTCAAAAAACTTTCAAAAACGTGGGAAAACTTCCTTGGACACAGAGAGCACCTTTTGGATGCAAGACAACACTTTAGGTCACCAAACAACACTTATTGGACGTAGCCTTACTTAGTTGGACCCAAAGCAGTATGTCTGGACGCAGGGCAGTACTTGGTTGCGAGAAAAACAACTTCTTGGACGCAACACATTGCTCAGTTGGATGCCAACTGCTCCTTGGACACAAGGTCATCTTTGTTGGACGCCTACGGTTCCTTTGGGACTCCTGATCTTCCCTTGGAAAGCTCTCAACTCTTCTCAAATAAACATTTGAAATGATTTTGAGTCAATGTAAAAATGACCCCTCGAGTTTATTTATAGAACTCTTTGAGAGGCTTAGTCACCTTCACCTTAGTCCTTTGTTTAACACATTTCATGGCACTTGTATTACATCATGTGTTTATGGCCATGCATGATGACACCTCCTACTTGTGAGGTGTTTAACCTGTAGCTTGCCACTTAGCACCTCATTTTCACCCTTCCAATGCATCCAACACTTGCCCAGAGTAGGGTTTATGTGTCCAACTCCTCCCTCTATGGGTCCAACTTGTAGGTTTTTAGGGTATGTCATCTTTTGTTCTCCTTTACTTCATCCAACTAGTTAACACTTAGCCAATTTTTCCTTCTCAACATCATGTATGCATCCAACTTTGCCTTTAGAAGTCTTGTACTTAGCCAAATTTCTTCCCTTTCAAAGAGTATGCGTCCAACCCCTTTATTTTTGGCCTACAAACCATATATTTCAACCTTGTATTTTTCCTTAGTCTTGCTCACTAGCCAACCATCTTATACTATATGTCCAACTTAGTTCCAAGGCTACTATACTTAGTCAAATTCCCACCCATGAAGCCTTCTATGCGTTTCCATGTGCTCTCCCTTGGCCTGACTCAATTTGTTCTCCATTCAACCTAGACAAGAATTCTTGCACTTAACCAAATTCTCAAGTTTTCTCCTTCCTATGCATTGAGCTTTCCTTTTCCTTCAAAGTGTTGCTTTTCAACTCCAAATATTATGCAGCTTATTGGTGTAGGATCGGTATGCCAACCCTAGAGGGGGGGGAGGGGTGATTAGGGTTTATTAAAATTAAATTAAACTTTTTACTAATGTGGGCCCAATTAAGCGAATTAATAAATTCTTAGCAAATAAGTAGTTTAAACAATATTTTTTATGCAAACAAATTCACTTTGAATTAAACAAGAAATTAACAATCACACTTTAAAGCACCCTGTTTAATTCTAATAAAAAGATTTGTAATGAATATAGAAATTTAAGAACAACCAATATGAGCAGTTAATTTCAAGAATTGAAAATTGCAATTAATTTCATGCAATAAAATATTGTAACAAAAATTAATTGCAAAAATAAATTAGGAGAGGGATAGAGAAAATGACACTGTGAATCTTATAGTGGTTCGGCAAAACCGGCCTACGTCCACTTCCCAAGCTCCTCTTGGGTACTTCACTAGAAGTCTTTGACTCTTTCCACGGCTTAGAGTCGAACCACTACAACGTTCTTTTTCTGGGCGCAAGAACAAACCCGATCCTTTCCACGGTTAAGGATCAAACCGTTACAACAACTCTTTTTCTCCGGATCAAGAGCCAACCCATACAAAAATTTGGAAAAACAAAGAGCACACTTGACAAACTCTCTAAATAGAGTGGATTTACAAGTTTAAGCACTTCACAAATAAATCCTCACAATACCATATATCTCTCTCAAGAATAGGATGAAAAGAAGAAAATTGAAGCTTGGAGAGAGAGCAACAATGGTGACTTAGTGAATTATGGAGGATTGAAAATAATAAGAGTTGTTATTAATTTTGGAGAAGATGAAGTGTTTAAAAAGAAATGAAAGTGAGTGAAAACCAAATTAATTTGGACCATTAGATCTTTGTAAAAGAAAATTGAATGGTGGAGATTTAAACTCAACTAGCCGTTAGACACAAACATATAATAATATTAAATTAATCCTTTTAAAAAGGCAACTAGCCATAAGACACAAACATATATAATATTAAATTAATCCTTTAAAAAAAAAAACAACTAGCCGTTAGACACAAACATATATAATAATATTAAATTCATCTTCTTTTTAAATTCATTTTCTTTTTTTTTAAAATCATTTTCTTTTTAACATCAATCCAAAAATAAAATCCCCACCAATTGTCACTTCTCCATTACTCCAAGTGGCACCTTTCAATTTGTCCACTTTGATTAAAAAAAAATCTGTCACGTCATCAACTCGAGATTTTCCCATTAAGCTTGTTTAGGTCATATCTTCTTCATTTGAACTCCGATTTGAGTGATTCAAATTGCATTGGAACCGTTGTTCCAAACTCCACACAATAGACACTTCAAAATACTCAAATGGTTAATAAATAAAATCAGATTTGTTATCATCAAAACACTAATTAATCAATCCATTAAAATTAATTAATTTGAGATTAAGGGCCAAAAAGCCAACAATTGGAGAATTTCTGTTTGCTAACAAGTCCAGCACGTTGGTACACCTGATATTTCTTCCACTATTGGCCATTTTGAGCGAGTTGGTAGGTATTCGTGGGGTGGTGCCTGTCTTGTATGGCTTTACAGAAAATTATATCGGGCTAGTTATGCACAAGCTTTGGAAATAGCAGACCCACTAATACTACTCCAAGTTTGGGCTTATGATAGATTTAACATTGTAGCATCACAAGTCCAATTACAACCTCCATATCACTTTATGGGACGTCCATTTGACACAAATTTTTTTATTGTGAGTTTGAACTAATTCTCAAGCATTGGACCCAAATTTAGGGTTAAGGACAAAATGAGTGACAATAAATACAAATATTAATTTTTTTCTTATATGAAATTTGTTAAGTTTGTTTGTTTTTTTTTTTTTTTTCTTTCTTTCTTTCTTTTAATTTAATGTGAAATTTAAGACAAACCAAAAAGGGACAGTTGTTCTGCCTTGCATGTTTAAAAAATATTTCTAAAATCGTGGTATTTTCTATACTATCGTTGATAATATGGTATTTATTTCAAAGAAATGATATCTGTAATCAACAATTTAAATGTTATTCATTAAACTTTATTAGCAATATAAAGTATTTTACAAACTCTTTATATGATAAATTTGATCTCAACGTTTTATCATAATCTTTCTTAATTGGTAAAGTAACAAGGGGACAATTTTGCTCCCCCTCCTTCCTTCTTTGTTTTTTCCCTTTCAATGTTTCAATAATTCTAAAATTGTTGTGCTTTTTTCCCCTATGATTGATAAATATGGTAAATTTTCAATGAAGTGATATGTTTAAAACCGACCATTTTTTTATATGTTAAGTACAAAATTATCTAGATTCCGTGTGATAACCATTTCGTTTTTTGTTATTTATGTTTGAAAATTAATCATATTTTCGCCACATTTCTTATAATGATTTGTATATTTCTTAAGTAAAATGGTGGAATTTTTAGTCAAATTCAAAAAACAAAGGCATGTTTTAAAAATCTACTTTTTTTAGTTTTCAAAATTGACTTGGTTTTTTAAACCGTTGGTAAAAACTAGACAACAAAGGATGAGATTTGGAGGTAGAAGTAGTGTCTATATAGGCTTAATTTTAAAAAAGAAAAATAAAAAACGAAATGATTACCGAGCGAAGCCCTAAACAGTCAATTCATATGCTTTAGAAGGTTCAAAACATGTCAATATATTGACAATTTAAGCCATTGTATTAGTTAACAAAGGCAAAATTTAAAAATTTAAGATCATGTTTGGTAACCATTTGGTTTTATAAAATTAAACTTATTTTCTTTCAGTTTATTACGATGATTTGCATCTTTCTTAAGTAAAAAGATTGAATTTTTAGCCAAATTATAAAAACAAATACAAGTTTTTAAGATCCCTTTTTGGTAACTATTTGATTTTTGGTTTTTCATTTTTGAAAATTAAGTCTATTTTCTCTCAATTTCTTATAATGAGTTTCATCGAGCTGAATTCTAAGCCAAATACTCAAAACAAACACAAGTTTTTAAGATTCCCTTTTGGCGTAACTACTTGATATTTGGTTTCTCATTTTTTAAAATTAAAGTATATTTTGTCTCAATTTTTTATAATAGCTTTCATCTTTCTTGAGTAAAAGAGCTTAATTCTAAGCCAAATTCTTAAAACAAAGTAAGTTTTTAAAACCCTTTTTTTTATTTTTCAAAACTTAGCCTTGTTTTTTAAAATATTTGGTAGAAAGTAAATAATAGAGTAAGGATTTTAGAGGTAGAATTTGCGTATATAGACTTAATTTTCAAAAACTAAAAGCCAACAAAACTCCTTTTAATAATCATTTGGAATCGGTGTTTAAAACACTTCTAAAATTTATACACACTTAATATTTGAAAATATAAAAAAAAAAAAAAAAAAAAAAAAAAAAAACCAAATGCTTATAAAAAGAAGCCTAAAATTAACAACTTAACAAAAGTAGTTAAGTGACAAAAAAATGAAATTTCTTCCTAAATGGATCCTAGAGGGAAAATTTTTGGAAGATGAGAGAAAAAGAAAAGAAAGAATGGTAGAAAGAGAAAGGTTAAGAGAAAAGTTAGAGTCTATTTTTGAGCATTTATGGATGGGTTGATGAGTAAAAAGGAGAGGTTAGGGTGGACTTATCCTACTTATTACAAAATTATCAGTTAATTAACACAATGCTAAATCCATCATTATCCTTAATTATAATACCTTTTTTAATCCAAAGGAATTGGCTATATAATAGTCTTCACTTCACACAAATATTCATATCAATCAATATTCACACGAAGAGAAACAGCTTCCAAAAAATACAATTTTACAAAGAGAATTTGGATCCAATATGGCGTTTCAAATGCAATTGTTTAGGCTTTCAATCATCATCTTCTTCTTTTCGGGTATATCTCTCTTTTTCTTTTTAATATATATATATATGATAAGAGGTTTTTCTCCCTCCAATTTAGTTTTTGAATTATAGTTATCCAAGTTCTTGGTGAATTGTGAATTCCATAGATGATTTTTGTTGAAATTATGTTATTTAAGTATCGTTTGATAATTATTTTAGGTTTTCGTTCGTTAACTATTTGGGTCTCGTTTGATAACTATTTGATTTTTTTTTCCTTTTTGTTTTTGAAAATTAAACTTATAGACACTACTCCTACTTCTAAATTTTTCTCTTTGTTATCTACTTTTTACCATTAGTTTAAAAAAATCAAGTCAAATTTTGAAAACTAAAAAAATAGTTTTTAAAAATAATTTTGTTTTTGTTTTTGAAATTTGGTTAAGAATCAACTATTGTATTTAGGAAAAATGCAAATCATTGTAAGAACTCGATTGAGAGGGAATAAACTTCATTTTCAACAACTAAAAATAAAAAACGAAATGGTTAACCAACAGAGCCTTGCTTTTTTATTTTTAGTTTTTGAAAATTAAACATATAAACACTCATTTCACCTTTAAATTTTTTTGCTTTTGTTATCTACTTTCTACCAATATTTTTTAAAAAAAAAAACCAAGCCAAATTTTGAAAAAAAAAAATAGTTTTTAAAACTTGTTTGTATTTTTAAAATTTAATTAAGAATTCAACTCTTTTATTCCATAAAGGTAGAAATCATGATAAACAATTAAAAAGGACATAGCCTTGATTTTCAAAGACCAAAAACAAAAATAAAATTGTTACCAAACGGACTTTTTGTTTTTCAAAATTGGGAATATTTTTTTTCTTCTTTACGACATTATTCATCCTTCTATAAAGAATTTTTTGATTTCATAATCAAATTCAAATTTGTAAACAATTTTTTAGCCAAAAAAATAAATAACAAAAAAGGAAATCTAAATAGGTAAAATTAAATTTTAATAATATTTTTTTATAATAAAATCGGAGACTAAATTGTTAATTTATTGATTAAAGTTTAATAACTATAAATGGTTACAAATTTGGAGTTACATCAATTAAATCATTCCCAAAGGAGAAAAGTGATTTTTAATTTTTTTTTTTCCGTAATATTTACAGGAGTTTACTCGGTGAACTTCGCCATTAAAAACAACTGTACTTTTCCAATCTGGCCCGGAGCATTGACTGGTGCCGGATCTCAACTATCCACCACCGGCTTCAAATTACTCCCCGGATCGACGGCGACGGTAAACGTCTCTTCCCCGTGGTCCGGGAGGTTCTGGGCTCGAACTCTTTGCTCCACCGATACAACTGGAAAGTTCTCCTGCGGAACTGCCGATTGTGGCTCCGGCCAAGTCTCCTGCAACGGCGCCGGCGCAATCCCACCGGCAAGCCTGGTTGAGTTCACAACAGCGGCGAATGGCGGCCAAGATTTCTTCGACATCAGCCTTGTGGATGGCTTCAATTTGGCCGTTTCAGTGAACCCAATAGGCGGATTAGATGGGTGTAAAGCGGTGGTTTGTGCCGGAAATGTGAACGCTGTTTGTCCACCGGAATTAGCCATTAAAGGAGAAGGCGGTGAAGTTATAGCATGTAAAAGTGCTTGTATGGGTTTTAATAAGCCGGAATATTGTTGCAGCGGTGAGTATGATCAGCCGGAAACTTGTCCGCCGACGGATTATTCGAAGATATTCAAGAATCAGTGTCCTCAAGCTTATAGTTATGCATATGACGATAAGACTAGTACTTTTACTTGCTCAGGTGGGCCTAATTATTCCATCACATTTTGTCCTTCATCTTCTTAATGCTGTCGGAACCTAACCCTCAAAGGAATAAATTTAATGCTAAATATATAATTTACTTTTTCTTTTTCCTTTCAATATATGAGAAATTAAATTAAAAATGAGAAAAAAAAAAATCTTTAGAATTCGGGATGGAAAATGACTAATGATATACCAATCTTTATAATATGACAAAAAAGTGACCAGATAAAATAAAATTTAAGAACACAATTTTTTTTTTTTTAATTGAAAATATGGGTTCATATTTAAGTTTCACTATGAAATTAACAAAATGTCGATTGTAACTTAGTTTTTTCACGACATGCTGCCAATGTTTGATTTCTGGGCTTCATATTTGTTTTTGGGTATATTAGAGGTCCTATGTTTAGGGATTGTGATCTTAAATATTTAGGGTTTTAGGTTTATATGAATCCTTGATCATTGGTAACCCTTTAAAAGTGATGAAAAATGTCAATGCTACCTCTTTTAAAAAATGACAAAAAATCACCTTTTAGAAAGCTTCCAACATGATTTCATATTCACCAAACTTAAACATCTAGGGACTATGGTATTAAAATGCTTGGGGAGTTTAAGTTTAATGAAGGAGATTATTTTAAAGGACAAAATTGTTGAAAATATATTTACAAACTGTAGTAAAATATCACAATTTGTCTGTGATAAACTATTATCTATGTTTATCATGACATTGATAGATATAGATAGTAGTCTATCGCGGTTTATTAAAGATAATTATATTTGAAAATAACCCTAATATTAATCATTGAAATAATATACGGGTAATTTAACATGAGAAAAAGCGTTTTAGAAATGACAAAGGGTAATCCTATCGACTAAAAATTGCCAATGCTACCCCTTTACAAAATGACCAAACAATGGCGAGAGAGAAAACATATAGAACGCTTTTTTTTTTTTTTTTCTTTTTACTGAAAACATGAGTTCATATTCACCAAATTTGAACATCTATCACATGAAATTGAAAAATGTTGATTGTAACTATGCTTTTTTATTTTTTTTTTTATTTTTTTTTTTATCATGGGCTTTTCATGATTGGTTGTTCCACGTTTCATGTTTCTTTTTTGGGTGTTAAATTTCTTATATTTAGGGATTATAGTCCTAATAGATTTGGAATTTTAGGGTTAGGTCAATAATCCTTGATCAAATTACTAGTAATTTAAAACAACGAAAAAAAAAAGAAAAAAAAAGCTTTTTATAAACTGCAAATGGTAACCATTTAAAAACAACGAAGAATGGCCAATGCTACTATTCAAGATCACATATTGAAAATATCAAGGGATCTCATATTCTTCATAAGATAGAAGGGTTACTCCTCCCATTGCCAAAATAGTCTTGATATGGAACCCCATGTTATCTAATATAGTATCAAAACCCATAAAGCTTAAATGGGTATTTGATCTAATAAAGAAAAATTGGGATTCAATAAAAAAAGGTGAACTAAAAAGAGGCACCAATCTTGAGGGAGCATGTTCAGGATTCGACATTGGAAAAATCAAGTGATCTCACACTCTTCATAAAATAGATGAGTTACTCTTCTCATTGCCAATTGGTTTTGAGATGAAACCTCTGTTATCTAATTAGCTCTTTTCATGATCGGTTGTTGGGTTTCATGTTTATTTCTTAATATAACAAGTGCTGTCCAATATACTGAAAGGGTTGAAATCCCTAACACAACGGAAGTAATACAGAACAATGTATTAATATAGTGGGAACACAGACACCCCACCACCATGAACACGGACCTCTCCTATTCTCTGAGTGATGAGATGAAGGATTGTGGATCCTTGATCAAGGGACCTCTCCTATTCTCTGAGTGATCAATTAATTATTTCATTTAAATCATATTTAAATGAATATCTCTCATATAACCTATAGTATTAATTCATTTAATTTAATTAAATTCAAATTTAATTAAAATAAATTAAGAAAATAAATTCTTTAATTAATTAATTGTTAAATTAAATATCTAATGACATAAATACCTCATCACTCTTTACGAGCTAGGAAGGGGACAAATTAATTCTCACTGCAGATATATTTCTGTGTCCATGGATATAAACCAATAATAGCAAATTAGTCTTTCACAAGTGTTCGTAATACCAATTGGGTCAAATTACCGTTTTGCCCCTAGGTTACTTCTAAATCCTTAAGTAGCAATGCTTCTCTAATGAACAACATGTTTATGGTCCAACCATTAAACAGAAACTCCTCTCAGACGAGTGAGAGGGTAAGACATTTGTTCAAGTCCTGGAGACACCACTTAAGGGAACACTTATCTACTTACCCTAAAGATGGGAATGAGTGAATTCCATCTTGTATAATTATGTCCCCAGCTCCCCACTCGGTTTTGTCCCCAAAATGGTAGGCATATTGAGTCGGCAAATGACCACTCTCACCCATACAAATTAAAGGACAATCCCTCGTGGACAAGAGTTCATAATATACTTAGGATTAAGACTATGTTGCCTAGGTCATCCTATTGAAATAGAAACCTAACTAGTCAACGGAGTTACATCTAGTGATCACTATTTCGTGGTCCGCTCATATGCAAACTCATTGCATAAGATACCCCCATTCGCATGTCACCTACACGAATGAGTTAGATTATTGCGTTTGTATCAAATACAAAGTGGACCGTATCTATAGTGTCACTAGGATAAGGTACTCTACATTATCCCTATACTATAGACCCTTTAGACTGTATCTTGAACATTGATCTCCGTATGTTCCCACATACAGTTCAAGACTCATAAAATAACCTAGGATGTTAGTTTATTGGATGTTAGGTTATTAAGATAAAACAAACAAAAACACTCAATAACGCTTATTGAGTAACACATCAATAATCCTTTATTAATGATTTAATGACGGTCAAATAATTATATTTACAATCTACGAGTTTTAGGGCATAAAACCCAACACCATATTGGAGGCAAGAGGCTGACTACAAGATGAAAGTAGATATTCCAACTTACAATGGAAAGATGAACATTGAAATATTCCTCAATTGGATAAAAAATGTAGAACTCTGTCTTTGACTACATGGGAACTCTGGAGCACAACAAAGTTAAACTCGTGTCTTTGAAATTAAAGAGTGGCACGTCTGCTCGGTGGGATCAAGTCCAAGGCAATCAACGAGCATATGGCAAATGACGCATAAGTAGTTGGCCCAAAATATTAAAATTGATGAAAAAGCGTTTCTTGCCCAAAAATCACAACAGGCTTCTTTATAATCAATTCCAACATTGCAAACAAGGTATGCGCTCTGTTGATTATTATTTAGAAGAATTTCATCGTCTTAGTGCAAGAAATAACCTTGCTGAGAGCGATAACCAGCAAGTAGCTAGGTATGTTGATGGTCTATGGTAGGATATTAAAGAAAACTCCACCTATATCCTATGACTTGTTTGGCTGAAGCAATATCCATTGCATCAACAATTGAAGAAGATGAGGCACAGAAGCAAAAACGTTGGTCATTTAGAAGGAACAATTGGGATAAAGCCTTCTCTACAACAAGAAAATTACCTTTAGATCCAACTACTAAAGCATAAAACAACTTCAACTTCCAAAGGAAAGGACACCGACTCCAAGGGAAGTTCTTCTTCTTCTGCCTCTAAGAATAATAATAACCCTTATAATAGACCTAATCTTGGCAAACGTTTTAGGTGTGGTCAAAGGAGACATCTTTCTAACGATTTCCCTCAAAGGAAAAACCTCACTATTCAAAAGGAACAAGAAGATGTAGAGGATGAAAAATTTCTGATGAGGACATCAATTTCGCTCAACCTTCTGATGGAGATGCACTATCCTATGTTGTACAAAAGGTTCTTTTAAGGACCAAATTATAAGGACCAAATTATATGTGATATCCTCGAAATGAATGCTTGCCACATATTGCTGGAGAGACTGTGGGAATACGATAATAATACTATACATAGAGGAAGTACCAATACTTATGAATTTGAATGGATGGGTAAAAAGGTGGTCCTTTTACCTATTGATTCTAAGTCAAACTCAATCAAAGGCGCTGTCAAGGACAAACAAAATACAAATGTATTCTCTGTTTTGACAAGTTTGGATTCAAGCAAATACTTTTACGTTAGCCTAGTTTGTTCATGAAACTTCAGACCCATTACTTCCCACACTTATAGATGGTAAAGTGCAAGACTTACTAAAGAAATTCCCCACAACTACAAAAGTCCCTCATGAGTTACCACCACTTTCAGACATACAACATAACATAGACTTTATTCCCATAGCATGATTATATCATTTACCCATTATAGAATGAACCCTACAAAGTACCAAACTCTACAAGCTATCATCCAAGATCTATTAGAAAAGAAACACACACAACCTAGTCTCAGCCCATGTGCTATCCCAACCCTTTTAGCTCCCAAAAAGAATGGTAGTTGGTAGTTCTGCATTGATAGTTGCACGATTAATGAAAAACGCTTGAAAAGTGCTTCTTATTTTCTTAAATTAAGGGTGTTTATATTACACTTCACTTGTTTCTTAGTGTTTTTCAGGTCAATACAAATAAAACAAGAATTGAAAGCCAAAAGAACTAAATCGAGCCAAAATCAATTGAAAAAGAGGAAAGAATCACAAAATTGTCAAAAATAGGGCAGTGCCCGCATCGCCAGCTCGGCGCTGCTACGACGCTTTTTCCCGAGCATAGTAGCGCTGGCGCGATGTTGTGACTCAGCGCCGAGGGTAGGTTTTAATGACACACAGTGTCGCGACACCATCTCACAACGCGGCGGTGCCACCATTTTATATCGGTCAACACAGTGACACCATTGACCATCGCTGTAGTGCCAACTTTTCTTATTTGAAAAATCAACAATTTTGGAAAGAATTTTAGGCGGCCAACTCTATAAATTGGAAGGTTTCCAGCAACCCTAATCACAAGAGAAAGAGAAGATATTAGAGAAAACACAATAGAGAGTCCCAAAGAGTGAGTGAGCTGCAAAGAAAAGAGAGAAAAGTTTGAGAGAGAGTTTGGTGCCCTTTGGGTTTTCGACGTGAAAACTAAGGACATCTTGGTGGTTCCTCCTCAATCAAGAGCTTCTTTACAGTAGAGTTTCCCTTTCTTCACACTCTTTCTATGCTAAAATTGTTTGTGAACATGTTGCCTAAAGTTGTGAGTGGCTAAATTCTTTAGTTTTAGGGTATTGATGAATTTTTTATGAAGTTATGTTGATATTGTAGACTTTTCATGGTTTTGTTTGTAATAAATATGATTTTCATTGTTATTGTGCTTAATTCTTGTTGAATGGCCATGATTGAAGGTTAGATTAAATATATGGTTCAAATAATTGTATGTCTAATTGGATCTGTGACAATGGATTGTTGTTAATCTATCATGCGAATAGTTAGGTTAACAATAAAAGTTGCTAAAGACTACTCTAATGCCATGTAACTTATATTAGTTTCAAAATATTAGTAATCAATTAGGTTGCATGAGAAAATGTTGTTTTTGATAGAAAATAACTTGGATTTATGTTTCTAGACTTAAGCATATGAATTGCAATAAAATCCATGAACCCTAGAATGTTGCCTAATGAATTAAACAAGGATTCAATACCCTAGAACTCTCTTTGACTCTTGTGTTTCTCATTTACTTGCTTTCCTTTTTAGTTTTTCTTAAAAACACAACTTGAATTCGAATCCTCAAACAAAATTGATTCAATTCTAGAATAGCTAAGTAACTTAAACCTTCACAATTGAATCCTCAATGGAATGATATTCGGACTTAACCATTTTATATTATAACTTGACCCGTACACTTGCAGTAACACGAGAAGTGCGCATCAATTAAAAGAATAACAGTCAAATACCGATTCCCAATCCCTAAATTTCTGACCTACTTGACCAATTAGCTGACTCAGAGGTGTTTTCTAAAGTTGATTTACATAGTGGATACCACCAAACTAGAATTCAACCAAGTAACGAATGAAAACGACATTCAGAACAAACCAAAGATTGTTTGAATGGCTGGTCATGCCTTTCAGGCTCTCAAACCCACCTAGCACCTTTATGACATTGATGAATCAAATTTTCCTTCCCTGCATTAACAAATTTTTTGTGAAACCCGGTAACATGACCTAAGCTTGTATTCTAAGAAAAGTATGGATTGGTGAACTATGGATGAAAATCTCAAACACAAGCCTGTGATGGAGTTAGAAAAATTTTGACATATTTGGAAGGCTATATACATTTGACTCATAAGAGAGGGGAAGAAAAGTATTTGTACAAGTTTGAGTTTTAGAGAGAATCTTAACCATAAAAGTGATTGGGAGAAAACCACGAAGTAGGGTTGCTAAAAAATTGGACCACAAAGAAATAGCTCTACGTGGTAAACAAAGAGGTCGACTATGAGTTGAATTCATAGGCTTGAGAGTTGAAGATTAAGTGTTGAAAGAAGAAGTTTGAAGCATAGAAATAAATATGGGAATTTCATCTACAAGGGGATAAAATGCATAGAACCAAAGCCAAACACATGCCTTGAAGGAAGATGGGCATAAACGCATGGCACAGGCATGTTGGAGATGCATGATGTGACTAAGTATTGAAGAAGTTTTGTTAGTTGAAAAGCAACACTTATAGCAAAAAGGACTATGTTGGATGCATAGGGTGAGACTTGGTTAAGTATGGAGCAACTTGTCTTGGTTAAAGGAAAAACTATTAAGTCAAGTTGCACAAGCCAAAGGGTGAAACGCATAGGAGGCAAGCTGGATGGAAATGTGGCTAAGTACGAAGTAATTTTAGGTATATTGGACGCAAACCTTAAACTTGAATAAAAATGGCTTAGTGTTGGATAGTTCATGTTGGAAGCAAAAGAAGTGTACCTTAAGGAAAATAAGAGTAGAACACATAAAATCTAGTCAACAAAAGTAGGGGTTGGACGCATACTAGTTGAAGGAGAAGAATTTTGGCCAAGTATTGGAGGTTAAAAGGAATCATTAGAAGCTTAGCTCAAGGAAGCAAGGGATGAATGCCTAAAAAGAAGGAAGTTTGGACACATAGTATGGGAAGTGGCCACCATGGACGCATAAGAAACATTAGTTGGACGCATGGAGCCCTCTCCGTGCTAGGTTGGACGCAAGGCATGGGGATGAAACATCTTGGACGCATATTAGAACCTAGGTGGACACATGAAGCTTGTTCCAAACAAGGTAGGACACATGGCAAAACTCATAAATGGCTAGGAGGTGGCGAGCTAGGAGTTGAACACCTTAAAAGTAGGAGGTGTCAACATGCATGTGTTGAAGAGGCATGATGAGGCCACCTATTTTGGTTAAGTGTCAAGCTAAGGATGAAAGTTGGATGACAAGGCTTGTCATCAAACTTCTATAAATATGATTTAAGATTCTATAGAGAGGCACATCAAATTTGAGTCTAAGGAAAGAAGAAGCTTAAGAAAAGAAGAGAAATTTTGTCTGAATGAAAGGAGAGGGATCCCAGGCGTCCAAAGTTTTGAGCTAGGCGTCCAAGGAAGACAGTCCATGCGTTCCAGAAAGCAGACTAGGCATTCTAGGGATTGGCCACATGTCCATTAGGTTGTCAGGCGTTCATCTACTATGTTCCAAGCGTCAGTTGGAGCTGTTTTGGCGACCACAAAGCTGTCTGTGGACTTTTCTTAGAACTTAGAAGCCTAGTTGTGTGCTCGGAAGGTGAAGAGCAAGATAGGGATTGGAACAGCGTAGCATCCAAGCAAGGATAATGGGACTTGGGAACTAAAGAACTCAGATAAGGTGAGTGACTATCCTCAATGATTTACTATGTTAAAGTTATCACAGACGCATGACTCTTATTAAGTGTGGTTAAGTATGTTTTTCTCATGAGTTGGAAGCTTGGTAAACATGACGATTTTGTCTTAAAAATTAATAGTATGCGAAATAAATGTTTTGTCAGCAAAATATTACTTAGGGTTTTGATTACGTACTATGTTCAAAAGCATGCTTATACCCTTAAATTAGGAATGACAAACTCAATGCTGAAGGACCATGAGAAGGCATTAAAGTATATTGGGGACTCAATGTTGAGAAACTCAATGCTGAAGGACCATGAGAAGGCATTAAAGTATATTGGGGACTCAATGTTGAGGAACATTGAGAAGGCATACGGGCAACCCTGAGATTGTGAAACTCAATGCTGAGGGACATTGAGAAGCCATTTGAGTATCCTGGGACCCAGTACTGAGGGACATTGAGAAGGTACTTGGGCAACCCAATATCTAATATTCTTATGTGCACATAGAGAGAATTGATGCTGTTGTGTTGAGTTCACTCCACAACAGCTAAATGTTTGCTTTTGTCATTGAGTGTATCGAGCTTGTTCTACCTCAGCTAAGGTTAAAAGGGTATGGGTACAACATGGGGAAAAATGAGTTGCTGCTAGCAGGGTAAAAATACGATATAAAATGTAAGTCATGTGGCTGAGCCATGTGTCGCCAGCAAGAAGTGGATACGACATCGAGGACAAGATGTGTTGCTAAGCCGTGTACAAGACTAAAGGCTTGAGTAGTTATCTCTGTTGGATTGTGTTATTTATTATATTACGTTTCCTTTTATGTTATGTTTATTTATATATTGAGTTTAAAGGTCAAGAGAAACCCTTTGTCTCTCACTAGGCTATTTATCTCATTCTTTTCTTTCATGTTTTTCTTTTAATGTAGAAGAAGAGTTCCTGTTGCCAGCAAGGTCGAAGTCTGCCATATGATAGCTTATTGTATTTAAGGGTAGAAAGTTATAATTGTTTGACTATCTTAAAAGGAGTTGTATAAACATTATTTATAATTTTCAGTTAAATAGAGTTTATTAAGTTTGTGCTTGATAAAGTGTGTAAAGGAGTTAAGGATCGGGCAATAGATGTCACAAAAGAGTGTTGTCTGTTGTCTTCATGCCTCTTTTTGGGTTTAAGAGGGTAACCCGAGATGGGATGTAAGATTTGTGGTCATTTATTTTGATGATATTTTGATATAAAGCAAGAATATCAATGACCATATCACACACCTCTAGGAAGTTTCTTTTATCCTTGAAGCTAATACTTTATAATTAATCTTAAAAAGTGTACCTTTTTATGCAGTAACATCAAATTCCTTGGATTCATCATTGGAAAAGAAGGTGTCCAAGCGAATCCACAAAAAATTCAAGCTATCAAGAATTGGCCCATCCCAACATTGATTAAAGATGTCCAATCTTTCCTGATTTAGCATCATTTTATTGAAATTTTATAAAGAATTTTAGTTCGCTAGTTGCCTCTTTAACTAATTGTTTAAAGAAAGGTAGATTTGCATAATCAAAGGACACACTTGATAGTTGTAACACCCTAAAAGATAGGCAGCTAGCCCGCTGATTTTAGCTATTCCTGACTTTACCAAACTACTTGAAGTAGCAGTAGGTGCAAGCTCCATAAGAATTGGGGCAGTACTCTCTTAAGAATCTCACCCTTTAGAATTTTTTAGTGAAAAACTAAATGATGCTAGACAAAAGTGGTCAACCTATGAACAAGAACTTTATGCCTTGGTTTAGAGCCCTTCATCAATGGGAACACTATCTTATAGGAAAGAAATTTGTACTCTTTGTTGATCATTACTCTTTAAAGTTTCTCCATTCTAGAAAAAATATAAGTCGAATGCATGCTAGATGGATCTCTTCACACAAAAATTTGATTTTGTTATCAAACATACTTCGGGTGTAACTAATAAGGTGGCAGACGCTTCAAGTAGAAAACCATCATTCCTTACAGTGCTTAAAAGCAATATCACTGCATTTGACCATCTACCAACTTGCTATGAAAATGACCCTGATTTCCATACAATTTGGCTTAAATGCTCCTCTAACTCTCCTCCTAAAGACTATCACCTCTTGGATGGATTTCTATTTTGTGGTAATAGGTTGTGCATTCCTCAAGGATCCCTTCGGGAGGCAATAATCATGGAAGCTAACTCAAATGGGTTAACAGCACACCTAGGCCGAGATAAACATATGAGTCTCTAGTAGATTCTAGCCTTAACTTCGGAAAGATGTCAATAACTTGGTCAAAAGATGCTTTATCTGCCAAACCTCCAAAGGTCATACTCAAAACACTAGTCTAATACCTCTCTCTCAATTCCTACTAATATTTGGGAAGATTTATCAATGAATTTTATCTTAGGATTACCAAGAACACAACGCAGGTATGACTCTATTTTTGTTGTTGTTGATAGGTTTAGCAAAATGACTCATTTTATACCACGTAAAAAAATATTGGACGCTTTAAATATTGCTAATCTCTTCTTTAAAGATATTTTCAGGCTTCATGGAACACCTAAAACAATTGTATCTAATAGAGACATCACATTTATGAGCTTTTTTTGGAAAAGCTTATGGAAACATTTTGGAACTCACTTAAAGTTTATTTCCTCAAGCCATCCTAAAGCAGATGGGCAAACAGATTTAACAAATAAAACCTTGGGAAATATGCTTCGTTGTATCAGTGGAAATCAACCAAAACAATTTAATACCAACCTTGTATAAGTAGAATTCACCTACAACAATATGTGAAATAGATCTACAGGGAAGTGTCCCTTTGATATTGTGTATACACAACCACCTCATTTAACTTTTGATCTCACTATCTACCCTTTAATGTAGATATCAGTGAAGAAGCTGACAAACTTATTGGCCGTGTTCAAAAACTCCATTTCAAAAGTCATTGAACAATTGGTGAAAGCATCCACTAATTACAAAGCCCAAGCAGATGTTCATAAATGACATTCCTCATTTCAATTGGGAGACCTTTGCATAATATATCTTTGCAAGGATCCTACAACAAGCTTAACAACAAGAAGTTTGGACCCTTTACTATCCTTGAGAAATTCAATGATAATGCATACAAGATGGACCTCCTAAAATCCTTCAACGTCAGCAACATATTCAATATATTAGATATGTTTCCTTATCAAGTTCCTGATGAATTCAAATTATCAACATAAACTCGAGGACGAGTTTAAATTTAAAGGGGGTCGAGTTGATATAAGGGTATTTTAGTCATTTCTTAATCGATTGTATTTTCTTTTAATATTTTCAGTTTATTAAATTCTTAGTTTAAATTTTAGATTAGGTGTAAAAACACTCTTCTTCTTTGGGTCTATTTAAAGGGGTTTAGGATTATTTAGGATTAGTTAGTTAGTTAGGTGTGAACAAGCCTTTTTCCCTTTGGGCCTATTTAAAGGGAACTTTGTTATCATTTTTACACATTGAATAGCACTTCTACTCCAAAGATTCTTCAAGATTTCTTAGTCTACACCACGGGATTAGGCTATGAAGTCACATACAATAAAAATCATTCATTTAATGAGACTTACATTCAAGATGATAACATAGATGACTATATATCTAGGTGAACTTGTTAACTCTTTCTATCATAGGTGTAGATGTATATGGCATAACATAAACATAGGTAGTTGATACATGCCATGAAATGCATGTTTTAAGGCTTTATTTTAATATATTTTCTTATCAAAAAATGGTCTTTTGCATGCTAAAATCCCCAAATTATGTTCTAAATGGATAAAATGAATAAGGATGAGATATTTGCATAATAAAGTGCATTTTCATCGGTCTGGGTCTGTTTTTAGAGCTTTTACATTGATTTTTGTCTATTTTGTAGAAACTGTCTTCGATGCGCTCGGATTGCAAAACTATGATGCGGCCGCATCAAAACCCTAATTTCCAGAAACGTTGATTAATCGTCTACAACTGCGAATTACTCGGTCTTTAGCCGTTATTTAGCGATGAAACTGATTGGGAAGCTCCAAATTCGTGGATTTTGACCCTACCTAACACCTTTGAAGTCTATATAAGGAAGGGAAGCCTTCTCCTCAATCATCTAGCTCACTTCCATCATGAAATTCAGTCACTCAAAGGAGATTTTCCAATCAAAATTCTAAAACTTCTCCAAGAAACGAGAGTTCCTTTGGAGAAGCTAGAGTTAGAATGTGACACCCTAACCTTTGACGTAGTTACTTAAGAGATATAAAGAGAGAAAACTAGGGTAAAGAATGTAAATTTGGAACACAAACCTGTGGAGTTAGAAAAATTTTAAGGTAGAAAAACTAGGGCTTGTGGAGCTAGCCAAATTTTGGCTAAATGTTGGACTTTTGGAAGTAGGTTGGGGCATAGAAGGCTAAAAAAGGCCATCTGAACCGTTCGGAAGTTGCTAGGAGCTTTTCCAAAAAAAGTCAAACTTTACGGGAAAAGGTAAACTTTACAGAAAAGTCAAACTTTACGAAAAAAGGTAAACTTTACGGGAAAAATCAAACTTATCGGGAAAAGGTCAACAGAACTTACTAAAAAGTTGGACTTACTGGGAAATAGTCGACGGAACTTACCAGGACGTCGAACTTACCGGAAAGGCAATTTTCAAGCATTGAATAGGTGGAATTTACTGAGAGTGAGCCGGCAACACTTACCAGGAAATAAAGGCGTGAAGCTTACCAAGAAGCTGAACCGCCAAAACTTACCAGGAACTTGGCCAAACCGCCAGAACTTATTAGGAAATCGAACTGCCGGAACTTATCAGGAAAATCGAACCGGCATAACTTTACGGGAAAAGTGGCAGAATGCATTTTTCCTTTGTTTTGACCCAATTTTTGGTGCTAAGTGGCTTCAATTTGGATTTTACACTTCATAAGAAGGAGGTGTTCGGATGCATGACCAAGAATACATGCAAGACAACAAATGTTTGAATGTATGGAGTTTTTAGCATGCAACATGACATATAGGAATTAGATGTCAACCTTGGAAGCAGAGGGTGGATGACCAAGCATGTTTTCCAACTCCTATAAATAGAACCCCTTGGAGAAGGAACTCCCATTCCACCAAAACATTCGAGAGTTCACCTTAAAAGAAAAGAGAGAAAGAAAAGAGAAAAGAGAGAAAGACAGTTTGGAATAAGAAAGAGGGAGCCTTGCATTCAAGTAGGATTTGTCGTCCAAAGAAGAGTTTTGCGTCCAAGGAGCTGATTTAGGGTTTCTGAGGTTCCAAGTTGTTGTATTTTTTCAGTCTCAGAAGCTCGGGAGAAGTTAAGAAGGTTCGGAAACCAAGGAGGAAAAAGAAACCCTAACGTTTAGAAGCTATTTTCTCTGTGAGTGGTTGATTTCTTTTCGCAAGAGAACTAAACTATGATTCTTGTGAATAATTGATAATAACACGCTTATGAGCCTTTATTTGATAGCATGATGTTATGGTATTGTTAACTTGCGTGCTATGGTGAGATATTGAATAGTTTGTAGCATATCGAGCTTTGTTGAATCTATGGATGGTCCCCAATGCCGAAGGACCTGGAGAAGGCATATGGGCAGCCTGAATATAAACCGATGCTAAAGGACTTTGAAAAGACATTGATGATTACGGTCGTGACTGGGACCGGGATTTGACACCGCACAGGATGGTCAGAGGATCGGAAAAGATCTAGTTTCTGAGCCTGTGGCGAGGATTTCCTCGTAGGATGGTTAGGAGGTAATCAGAGCCTAGCTCCTGAGCCTATGAGAAGTACTCGAGGGGATGGTCAGGGGAAGACGGATACAGAAACGATGAGATTAGCTGTGCTGAATGGGCCAGCGGGAAAAACCAATCAGGATTGCTGAGTCATGTGAGCTAGCAAAATAAACAGAGGAGTTGCTGTGTTGGAGGTGCCAGCAGGAAAAGATGATTCTGAGGATAACCCTACGGGGGAGGTTTAATTATAAGTTTGATATAGTTGTAGATGTACTTGCGTATGATTCGTATTACAAGTATTATGATTATTATTATTATGCGTAAAGGGTTTGTTGAACCCTAGTTTATTCGATCACTCACTTGGCTTCATTAAAACTCATCATTTTCTTATGTTTTTCTTCCTAGGTAGTAGCCGAGTTTCCGTTGTTGTACGAAGTCAAGGTCAGCTGAGGAATAATGTGCACTTAGCTGTAGGCGCCAGTTTAAATAAGGAACTAGGAGCATGTCTTCTGTAAACAAACTTGTTAAACAGTTGTATCAATAAATTATGCATATTTATAATGAATTAGTTTTCTTTTTGCCTATTTAAGTTGCACATGTTAGTTTGGGAAGGGTAAAGATTTGACGATAAACATCGCAAGAGGGTCGGTATCTGCTATCCTCACGCCCCATCTCGGGCTACCGAGGGGTGGCTCGGGGTGGGGTGTGACGTAGAACCCCCCCCCCCCCCCCCCCCCCCCCCCCCACCCCACCCTGTGAGAGCATGTGTAGAGAGTAAGGATTGATCCTTGGAAAAGGACAATCCCTTTTCTAGGGTGATAAAGACAGTGAATGATCCATCCAAGGAGTGTTTAATGTATTTTCAGCACTTACTTTCATTTCTTCTTGTTAGATCCATTCTTTTCTTATCCATTTTGCACTTATGATTTTAGAACTAATGAAAACATTTCATTTATTATTGAATATGAGCTAAATTCACTGAGGGGTTCAGCTATGTGGATACCTTAGGGATTTATGGCTTGACCATATGCCAAAGTTTCATACCATGCTTGCTTGCTCATTTCCTTTGTTGATTTTATAGCTAAATATTGTTCAATTAAATTAGTCACTTAATTCAGCAATCTAATAGAGTCCTAATGCTGAGAAGGTTTTGATATAAACGGAGTTTAAAAGGGAATATGGGGTAAAAGCTTAGGGATAGGAATACCAATCAACCTTAGGGATAAGGTGCACCATAGGATAAAGAATAAGAGCAAAATTAATCTAAGTAGTAGCTAACCATAGGGATATAGGTTTAGCTCCTTAGGCTCCTAAAGGAACTTGATACAAGACCAAATAGGAGAGAATTCTATCCATGAGTGAGTCAATGCGATGGTATGATGTGGTCGCATCATTCGAGCATAAGGAACTTAGGCTAAATATAGTTGCAACCCTACTTTTATCATTGATTGTCTTTACCCTTTTAAGCTTTATTCATTTCAACTCACAATTAATTCACCTTGGTTACTTAGGTCAGTTGATTGCATTGTCTTAAAAAAAAAAATTACATAGATAGCTAGTCTTGTGGGATTTGACTTTTGGAGTACTTCGAGATTATTACTTCATCGACGGTGTATGCTTGCATTAGACCACATTTATTTTCATTTTCAACACTCATACACGGTTAGTGAACCTCGAAGTCATACAAACATAGGTAGTGATCCTAGAACACAAACATAGGCATAGGTAGTGTTACCATAGGAACACAAACATAGGTAGTGATCTTGGAGGAATACATAGGTAGTGATCTCGGAGGAACACAAACATAGAATGTACACTGCTACCAATAGGCAGGTCAACTGTCACCAACTTGTCTAGCATGGAATAAACAATCAATATGTCTCATGCCATAGTCATAATATCATAGCTCACATGTATTCATGCATGCTCATAACAGTCTTTTAATTCATGAAACATAGCAAAACATTCCAACAATTTCATAGCATGCTTTTAAGATTTATTTATCTTAACATAATTATCTTAGTTAGGGCATTTGGTTTGTAGGCATTTTAGTACTAGTGTCACTGACCTCAAATTAAGTCTAGATAATATATTCAAGTGAAACATCCTCGAGAATGCGTATTGTAAACCTCTCTTCGACAATCAAATAAAAATTATAATTTACAGAACTAACTACTTATCCTCAAAATCAAAGAAATTCAAGGACCGCATAAATTCCATAAGAAACTAGGAATTAAGCATTAATCCTCAACATCAAACAATGGGTTTCACCTAGCCCTACGCTAACATATTTACCTTAGCCTTAAATATGGTCCAAGATAAGCTTTACAACCATAAAACACTCCCAAAAATGAAGAAATACAGTGAGGAAGAGAATTTTGGATTGGGGGGCTAAAAGCCCGAACTTCTCTACCCTAATTTAGCAAAATTTTCTTTTATAAAAAGGGCAGAGCGTTGCTACGCTCTAGGTAGAAGTCGGAGTGCCTACCCAAAGCATAACTACACTATGTACTGCGCTTGTGCGTGTGCACGCATTACTTTTCCATCAAAATCTAGAGCGTCATGACGCTCCTCTCCATTTTTGCTCTCTGCCTTTGAGCGTAGAGCACAGCGTAGCTGCACTTTGCTCTGCGCTGCTTCAAGTATATTTTTGTAATTTTCACATCCTTGAGCTCCGACTGCTCGATATCACTTTCGATAGCTCAAAATCAACCCCAAACAACCTGTAATGCTCCGTTATGCATGATTTGCTCGAATTCCTATAAAATAGCATAATAAACACATAAAATCCACGAACAAGCCCGAACTAAGCTAGGAAAAATAGCACTTTTACAGTGCTATCATCAAGCAAGGTAATCTCCAACAAAATTCCAAATTAGAACCTAAATCATGAACCAAAAATTAACTTTAACCTTTTGACCCAATTCCAAACATAAAACTATTTTAGAACCCTTAAATTACGTACCCAACTAGTCATTTAATCATAAATAACCTCCAAATCTTTAATCATGTAACTCAACCCAAACATAAACTAGAACCAGGAGGGTATAAACTTAATAAGGAACATCCTTAATATACCAAACGACTCTAAAACTTGAAATACTTACCAAAAACTGGTCGAATTCGATCTCGAACTTGCTGGAAAGCACTTCATAACTCTAAAAAAAAATATTGATGCAAACATAAAAATTCATGGGTAAGCAAATTCCCAAGCCAAAACCAAAATGGGTAATCCAAATTTACCAAAGGAAGCTTAAAAACCATAAAATTCACCCACAAACGTGATTCTGAGTCCTTTTAGCATGCTTTGTTCTCACTCACATGCTTTCTAAGAAAATTCTCAGGGAGTCACCAAACATATAATTGCTCCAAGCTGAGCATGCTTAACTTTAGAGTTATTATGATTGAGCTACCAAAA
The DNA here is from genome assembly GCA_030954485.1 of Citrullus mucosospermus. Lineage (NCBI taxonomy): Eukaryota > Viridiplantae > Streptophyta > Magnoliopsida > Cucurbitales > Cucurbitaceae > Citrullus > Citrullus mucosospermus. Next base: position 4,912,541 of record CM062062.1, read on the forward strand.
AAGAAAGTTCACCTAATTGGTATAGGTAGCAACTTTCAGTTCTTTTATCCCTTTCTTGGCCATACTTTCATATCCCTAAGATCCTTCTCATTCAAATGTGATATCAGTTCATTCATGTTCCCCTCCTAAACTCAAGGCATTACAACATTTGTAGAAAGTAGATAACAAAATAAGAAATTTAGAGGTGGAATGACTGTTTATAGACTTAATTTTCAAACACTAAAAATCAAATGGTTACTAAACATGGTCTGAAAAAAGAAAACTTCATTTGATAACTAATTGATTTAGTTTTTTGTTTTTGAAAATTAAGTTTATAAACACTATTTTACTTATTCATTTCTTTGTTATTTACTTTTTAGGAGTAGTTATATATAACCATGTTAAGTTATGAAAACTAATAATAAAAGAAAGTACTTTTTATGTTTAAAATTTGGCTATGTATTGAAATGCTTGGTCAGGAAAAAGAATAATATAAAAAAAAAAAAACTATGGTAAATAAGCACAAGGTTTTTTTGAAAAAGAAAAACATCAGAAGCCAAATATTTATCAAACAATAATAAAATTGTTACCAACTTCGGCCAAACTTCAAAAAAAAAAGGGAAAAACAATAATTGTTACCCTCAACCTGTCAAATTAAATCAATTTGAGAGTGACTTCCAATTTCATCCGATTATGGATCAAATTTAGGTAACTCTGATTTTAAACTTAAAAAAAGTATAGTAATTTTAACTCTTTATTAAGTATTCGCACCAAATATCTTTAAAAAAATAATCTTATTCATTAAGCGCATCAAAAAACATATGTATGAATATTTATGATACAAGTTTTTGTTGACCTGTGTGGTAGACAAATCCAATCTCTAATTTTTTAAGTTGAAAGGATAAGCAATATGCCAATGGAGTTATGCTCATTTGTGACTTAGGATACAAATTTAAATATATTTTATAGAAAAGTAATATTAAATTATGCATGCCAAATTTTATTTTATTGAACTTAATAAATTTTAGGGAGACTTTTACATCATCATCTAGTTTGTGAATTTAGGACAAAAATTACAACATTTATTCAAGTTTAGAGTTTTAAAAAAAGTTAAATTGATTTTTAAATTCATGAATGTGTTTCCAAATCCCATCCAATTAATGAAAATGAACTCAAATCTCCATTACTAATTCCTATGACTGCTCATTTAAACTAATAACCAAAACCCACAAATACTACATGCAAACAATCGCTTCTTCAAGGATAAGGGTGCAACACTACCAAAAACCTACTTCAAGACAACATAGTTTCTAATTAACTTATCAAACATCACAATGTAAAACCATATCAGCAATCATTACACTCTACAAAAAACCAACATTGGTCTCAAATCCTAGCAATAAACTAAACAAGAACTTTTTTTTTTTTTTTTTTTTGCTTTGGCAGAGGGAGAAATCGGATACCGATACAAAACTTGCATTGGATAAGCAGTGTTCGTGAGCCCGTGGAACGTGTCATCACTCTAAGTAAATTTATCCATCACTTGTCCATGTGAAGGCTAGAAGAACTATGACAAGTGCAGCAAATATCGTTGCACAAGCAAAGAACCACAACACTCCGCTCTGGACTCGGTTTCCTTCGTTGTCGCTCTCTTGACTAGTTGGCTCTATTTCTTTTAGGAGTTCCCTCACCTCATCAATATCCGCATCTTTTGCAGCTTGTACTAGTTTACTTTGAATCTTCTCCAACTTTGCTAGCCTTCGACGTCTCACAACGTCTTTAGCTGACCAAATGAAGCCAGTCATTTTCCATAAGAGGATGCCGACATATATTGCAACAACACAATCGACAGAGTAATGGTGCCGTTCTCGTATTTCACGCTGAGCACTGTGTATTACAAAAAACCATACAACAGCCGAGCTAAGACCTCCATAAGCTTCCTGTTTCAGTACTTCATGTATTAAGAGACTTAATTATAGATATAGCCAAAAACAAAACATATCACATCAAGCACACTACATGATAGAGTATATACCGTCCAGGCCATGGCTGTGAGCACGGCAACAAGCATGTGGCCACTGTATACAAGGTCGTTGCAGCCACCCCCAGCCTTCTTAAGCAAATTGTACCAGGAAGATCCTTCAGAGGGTGTTGGTCGAAGGAAATCTAGCAAGAAGCTCATTTTCCCCCAATTAGGTCTGTAGTCACCAAGAAACCGTCCAGGATCAGCTGGGAAAATAACAATTTTTACACGTTAACTACTCAGAAAAGTGGAAGCACAATGCATAAAATAGAGAAATTTCCAGTCATTATGTGCAAACTATCTTCTACAAAGCTATACATATAAGGAATTTAAAAGGTTGCTCAATAACAAATCAACTTATCTTAATGTTTGGATCTACACCCCTAAAAGTATAAAGTGCTATTTAGTCAAGTATTTGAGCCAAAAACACTCTACAAGTGTTTTCTTACAAAGCAGTTTGAGTGATTTTAATAAATTACTCTCAGTTTCAAATATTATGGTTAAGGATAAAAGTGTTGGGTGTTTAGGTCTTGGGAGTGTGCCTGAAAGAAATGAAAAAATTTAAGTTACTTACCAAAAGCTATGTCCCGATTTATTAACTGGCGAATTGTATCAGCATCTTCAGCATATGGAACATAGTACTTCTGTGCCCAACGATGAGGGTATGCTGGAACTCTGAATCGAGAATAAGCACACCATGGCCTTGCAGATGGTAGAATTGTAGATACAAAAGTTATGGCTCTAAGAAGTCGGCCGATTGCCATGGTGAACATATACCTTGCACCAAGTCCAAGTCCAGGGGCTTTTACAGAGTCAAACAGCACAGAGAACGCTAACATAATGAACAACATCAAGAAGTGGTGCAATCCAATAATTCGAGCTCTCAATATCTCCACGACAGCGTGAGGAAGTTTCTCGTTCAATGCCAAGAGTAACCATTGGCCAGTATCAGGAAGAGGAGATGCGTCACTGTCAAATGTCAAGAAAGCCACAATCTCAGAATTTTAACTGGAAATAAAACCAACAGGTAAATGAGAATATATTGCTAATGAGTAAATCAATTTTTTAGTTATTAGTATAATGAAAGAAAGAAAAAATTAGTCACTCAAGTGGATGTGGATTTATATTTCACCACGTACATTATAATGAAATTACATATAGATTCACATAAAATGCAAAACAAGAAACATGTATCTCACTGTGGCGGACCCATACAAGAACTATAATTCTGTACTAGAAGAGCCTTAGTTTTTAGAATCATCAGTTCTACAACAGCCTTTTCACAACCAAAAATAGATTTTCTGAAAGTTCCATTCCCAGATTTATACTTTTACACTATATTGGAAGCCTGTATCATAACAAAAAATTAATCTACTTGTACGAGCTAAATTACTGAATTGTCAAAGAAGAAAAACAAAAGTGGGTATTAAAAAGACTACTAAACATGTGCAAATATTTTTGTTGGGAAGATTGAAATTACTCTATGAGGCTTGTTAAACATCCTATAAAATTTCTAGTTGCTTGCAAGATTCAATCCTCAAAAACAACAAGCAAGGATTTTTATAGACTTCCTTTTAAATTTAATGGCTGCATCAACTATAATCAGATGTTCTCCTTAAATCCAATGACTAACAAGTAATAACGACATCGACTTTCATCCACTCACTGCATCTCGTTAATTTCATCACATGATGGGTATATATTCTGAATAAGCATAAGAATTGGATCTACAATTTCAAACGTTTTTTTTTTTAAAAAAAAAAAAAAAATAGAAATTAAGGAAAAAAAATGAAAATAAGAAAACTAATTGATTGATGCCCTGCAATTTTCAAACTGGGTTCTGTTAGTGAATAAAGGAAAATGCCAATATATGGGTTACCAAAATTAAATTTATTAACCAGATCTCTTTCCATTGATGATAGAAACGAACTATAATGAGCTTTAATACCATAGTGGAACTAAACTGACAAATTCTTTACAAAGAACGGTGAGTTATTTATGCCTCATAATTAGACAAACAATCAGGATATAAATGAATTTTCGTTCTTTAGACTTCTAAAACAGATAATTTTTTCAGTCAACGTCTTCGTGAAGTTCAAATTTGGGAACTCAAGCTTAACCACATTCCAAAAATATCAGATCCATCCCCAAATGGAATAATTTCCAAAACCGGCGAGTTAACTGAAGCAGATCCACAGAATCGCACCTAAACTTAACCACATAAATGCAAACAACAATCAATTTTAGGCTTCTTCAGCTCAAAAATCAGAAATCAATCTTCTCTCTCCAAGTAAAAATCAAACTATACATTCAAGCAATTCACTCCAATTTTTAATCTACCAACACATGGATCACAAAATAGAGAAATCCAAATCCTAACCTGTGCCAATCGAGACCGAGGACGGCAGTGACGAATCGAACGGAGAGGGCTTCGAAGAGCAGAGCGGCGAGCATAAAGAGCATGGATGATAGAAATGGAATGGCGGAACGGAACTCGGAGGACCAGTGCTTGTAGAAGGGAACACGAACGACGGCGGCAAGGGCAAGGAGGGACCAGAGGGCTGGCTGAAGACGGGAATGCCATGCCGGCGAAAGGTGGCTGAGGTAGTCGATGGAGACATATGATATGGCGATGAGGCCAAGCCCGCCGATCTTCGAGGCCGGCCACCGCATTTCCGGGTGGCGGTGGCGGTGGCGGTGGTCGACAAAGATGCGCAGAGTAGCAACTTGTTGGAGAATAAATTAGTTAGTCCAGCAGGAAGGAGGTTGATATTACAATTATATCTTTCAACCATCCTATATTTATTTATTACCAACATTTCTTTTGATCTATTTACTATTTACCGTCCATGATTAAAATACCAATTCCATAAAATCGAAACGTTTGATATTGATATTAAACAAAATCCCTAATATGTAAAACGTATGTTACAACTAATACTCACAAAATAAAGTATGTCAACAAATTTAAATGCAACTTCCACAAAGATCTCACAATTGCATTCAATGGAAGACAGTTAGCTTGAGAAGGAAAAATGGTGATAAAGAACTTGCAGTCTAAAGAATGAAGACGAAGATTGAAGAGAAAAAGGAACACCTGATTTAAATGGTTTGATAAAATTGCCTATTTCCACTGTGCAAAAAGAAGATTAATTATATTTCAACTTCAAAGAATGGAGAATTTTACAAGTATCAACCTCATTTTCTCATGTAAGGGTTCTTTTATAAGCTATAGGTGAAGTAGGGCTACAGCTTTATGATGACTTCAACTGAAATAGGTAAATTGGTTACACACTTTAACAATCCCCACCTTTGAATCAACATGAAGCACTAATCTTCTTTTAATTTCTTCGTGTTTAACTAATACCACCATATCTAGCTCTGCTTAATTCAAGGTCGTTCTTTGGTTTTATGTGCTTATTTCATTATTTTGGAGATATCGAACACCTAAGAGGTAAAACCGAGTGTAAGAGCTGAAATGAAACTAAAACGAGTCAAAATGAGGCATTTAATAGCAACTGAGAGGCAAAAAGGAGATTTTGGCAGGTAGTCTAGCATCTAGGTGCCACCCAGGCACTGCTCTAGGCGTCAAAGACCCGAGAACACCATTTGTTGGCTTTTTGGCCCTTATTCTCAAATTAATTAATTAATTAACTAATGTTTTGATGATAATAAGCCTGATTTTGTTTACTAATAATTTTATTATTTTGAATAGTTCATAGCGTAGAGCTCGAAACAACGATTACGATGCCTCTTGAATCACCCAAATCGGAATTCAAACGAAGAAGTTATAGTGGAAATAAGGTCAACAGAAAATTACTCGAGTTGGTGACGTGGCGGCCAAATCATCAAGTTGGACCATTTTTTAGAGTCCCACTCGGAGCTATGGAGTGGTTACACATGGTTGAGTTTTGATTTTTTTATTGGTTTTAAAAAGAAAATGATTTCAAAAAGAAAATGAATTAAAAAAATGATTTAAAAAAAATGAATTTAATATTATTTTTTGTTTGTGTCAATGGCTAGTTGGTTTGAAAAGAATAATAATTTAATATTATATATGTTTGTGTCTACCGGCTATTTGTCTTTAAAATAATAATAAAAAAAATATTTATTACTTTTAATCTCCACCTTTAGTTTTACTTTTTGATCAATCTAATGACCCAAATTAAAATCAACTTTTTACCCCACTTCTCTATCTTTTTAAACTTCATCTTCTCATAAAATTATTTTCAACTTTTACAACTTTACAATCCTAAAGAATTGAAAGAAGTCACCATTGTTGCTCTCTTTCCAAGCTCTCGAATTTCTTTCTTTTCATCTTATTCTAGAGAGATACTTTTATTGTATCGTGAGGCTTGAATATTGTGAGTTCAAATTTGTACATTTACTCTTTTTAGAGAGTTTAGTGTGTGATTTAAAACTTCAAGAATATTGTAACAGTTGGATCCTAACTTGTGGAAAGGATCGGGTTTGCTCTTGAACCCAAAAAATGAGCAAGGTAGCGGTTCAACTCTCATCCGTGGAAAGATTCAAAAGAGATTTTTAATCGAAATCTCAAGAGGCGCTTGGGAAAGTGGATGTAGGTCAAGTTTGACCAAACCATTATAAAAGTCACAGTGTCTTCTTCTCCAACTGTTTCTCAATTAATTTTGCATTTAATTTTTAGTAGCATGTTATAGATTACTATCCTTCTTGGTTGAGATTGATTGAATCTTATGTTTCATATATTTTTATCAATCTTGATATTTAGCATCAATTAAGATTTTTATTAATTTAATTCAAAAAAATAATTTAATTAGCTTAATTTGAGATAAGTTTCATTAAACCCTATTCACCCCCCTAGGGTTACCATACCTATCCAACACCATTTGGTGCAGCGCCTAGGCGCTTGCCTGATTTCTAATATACATGAGTTTAGTCGCCCAAGGTTGGGAGGATCTGCCATCACCTGAGTTCTACACCAAATCTTTCTATTTTTTCCTCTATGTTTTCAGCTTTTGAGTTTAGTCGCCCAAGGTTGGGAGGATCTGCCATCACCTGAGTTCTACACTAAATCTTTCTATTTTTTCCTCTATTTTTTCAATTTTTGAGGTATCCCAACAGTACCTTGATGTTTACTATGTCGATCATAGGCTAAGGTACTCGTTCTAACTCAAGCGTAGAGTGATTTTTCCTTTCAATTGTATACTTGTAATATTTCTTGGTTAAATAATTTCATGAGTGTCTGACAAACTTGATTGAAATTGTATAGTTGGATGCTAGAGATTAATTGCAATATGTGACATATAATTGCAACTTAATCTAAAAGTAGCAATAGGTTAGTTAGACTTGTAATTCATCGTAGATAACAAATAACATTAATCAATTTGAATGTTTAATACAACGTTTCTGATTAAATATTCGACTTAACAATTTTCTTGATCTTAATGCGATTGGTTAGATTAATTAGGATGCGTTTCATATAGTTAGTTTGACTAATTTGATAATTCAGACATTCACCTAGGGTTTCTAAGTGAGTTGGCTAAGGTAAAAATAAGTAGGAATTAATTTGATAAATCCATGATCAAGTTACAATGGAGGAATAACTCGAAAGCCTAAGCTATGTTCTTAATTATTAAATTTATTTGCAATTTAATTTTCTACAGTTTATTTTTCAAAAAATTTCACTTCAAACCCACCTTTGGTTACATACAACTAAGGTTGGCAACGGGGTCGGGGTGGGTGGGGATTCCATGTCCTCGCCCCCGAGATAGAGCGAGAACGAGTCAGGGAGAGAGGGCAAAAGAGAGAGCAAGACTTGAGAGAGAGTGAGAGCGAGAGCAAGAAGTTAACCAAGAGAGGAACCAAATTACTACCAATTAAAAAGTTGAGGGACTACACAAAAAATAAAAAAAATTCACAAGCTCAGAAATCCTTTACGCTTGGTTGGGACTTGGGTTTGGGCGGGAGAGTGTGAGTGAGAGCGAGAGTGTGAGAGAGAGCGAGAAAGATAGAGTGATTGTGAGTGAGGAAATGATGCGAGAGCGAGAGCGAGAGCACGAGCACGAGAGTCAACTATAAAATTAATTTTTATATTAAACAGGTTAGTGTCAGGGATTCAGGGTTGGGGTCGGGGTCGGGGCGGGGATACCCTCCCTGCCCTGTTAATGCGCACTTTTAGTGTTAACCGCAAGTGTACGAGTCAAGTTATAATATAAGACGGTTAAGTCCGAATATCGTTCCACTGGAGATCCAATTGTGAAGGTTTAAGTTACTTAGCTATTCTAGAGTTGAATCAATTTTATTTGAAGATTGGAATTTAAATTTTTAATTATGGAAAACATAAAATAAATAAGGAAAGTATTAAAGTGAGAAACACAAGAGTCAAAAGAGTTCTAGGGTAATGAATCCTTGTTTATTTCATCATGCAATATTATAGATTTCATGGATTTTATTGTCATTCATATGCCTAAGTCTAAAAACTTAATTCCAAGTTATTTTCTCTAAAAAACAACCCTTTCTCATGCAACTCGATTGATTATTAATCTCTTAAAACCAATACAAAATTACATGGCATTAAGAATAGTCTTTAGCAACCTTTATTGTCAACCTAACTACTCTCGTGATAGATTAACAACAATTCATTGTTATAGATCAAGTTAAACATACAATCTCTCAATCATACATCTAACCTAACATGTGTAGATGGCCAATTCACAAGAATTAAACACAATAACAATGAAAAGCATAATCATTCCAACAAAACCATGAAAGTCTACAATATCAACATGAATTCATAAACAAATTATCAAAACCCTAAAACTAAAGAGTTTAGCCACTCATAGCTTGAAGCAACATGTTTAAGCAAAATAAACAAAGAAAGAGTGTAAAGAAAGGGAAACCCTACTCAAAAGAGGCTCTTGATTGAGGTAGCACCGTCACGATCTCCTTGGCTCTCACGTCGGAATTCGAAGGGCACCACGACTATCTCGAACTCTTTTCCTCTTCCTTGCAACTAACTCACTCTTTGAACTCTCACTCAAGTCTCTCATTTTTGTGCCTCTTTAGGTCTGTAACTTCCTTGATTTTCTTTTGATTTCCCTTCTGATTTTATGATTTTGGTTCCTGGAAACCCCCAAGTTTATAGAGTTTGGCCGCCCAAAAACTTACAAAAAATAACACATTTTCATTTAAGGAAAACTGGCGCCGCGACGCTGATCCATAGCGCCGCGACGCTAGGGCTGCATCCAAAATTGTTGCTCTCGGGTTTTAACGTTGCGGCAGCGCCGTCCAAGCGCCGCGACGCTATCATGCATTCAACAGGTTGCGTCGAATTTAGGCGCCACGGTGCTACTATGCGTCCAGAACGATGCTTTTATGTTTTAGCGCCGCGACGCTATCCCAAAATTTTCCCTTTTGAGTTTTTCAGCTCTTTTTCGCCGTATTCTTGCTCGGTTTTGATCTTTTAGTCGTTTCTTCTAATTTTCCTCATTTTAACCTGAAAATCACTAGCAAACAAGTGAAATCTAATATAAATTCCCTTAATTTGAGAGAATAGAAAGAACTTTTCAAGTGCTTATCACCTGTCCTCAAACAGGTGCTCGAAAAAGGTTCCCTATTTGACCCCCATCTCTAGTCAAACCGAGGATTCCCCCACCCAATCGGAGAAACTAAACAGTCCCTAAGTTTGACCCGTGCTTCCACTATTACAAGTTTTGGTAAGAAATGGTTAAATTATTTGGTCCAGAGTTAGGCGAAAAATTCCACTTGACCATCAACCTTTTTTTAGGTAAATCAAACCTTATCACATCCAAGTATTGAAGCAATTTCTGTTTAGCAGCTGGTCTAATCGTTTACACAACGTATGTGGTCTTCCTCTAGGAATGTGGCATTTGTCGATACAATTACCTTTTCATCTTGAGGATCATAAAATAGACCACCTCTCGTTTCTTTAGGGTATCCTATAAATAGGCATAATTTTGAATGACGTTCCAATTTTTTAGGATTTTGCACTAACACGTGTGCTGGGCAACCCCATATCCGGAAGAGACATAAACTAGCTTTATGCCCTGTCCATAACTCATAGGGTGTTTCTGAAACACTCTTAGAGGGAACATTATTCAAAATATAAATCGCAGTCTCCACTGCGAATCCCCAAAACGAGTTAGGCAACGATGTGTAACTCATCATCGAACAAACCATGTCCAATAAGGTTTTGTTTCTCCTTTCAGATACTTCGTTCTGCTGTGGCGTATTAGGGGCAGAGAGTTGAGACTTAATTCCATGTTCTATCATATAGTCCTGGAATTCTAAGTCCATATACTTTCCACCTTGATCAGATTGAAGTGTTTTAATAGTTTTACCTAATTGGTTCTTAACCTCGGTCTTAAATTTCTTGAACTTTTCAAGGGTTTCAAATTTATGATGCATTAGGTAAATATAACCGTACCTTGAATAATCATCAATAAAGTTGATGAAATATTCATACCCTCCTCGAGCCCTTACATTCATTGGTCCACAAAGGTCCGAATGCACGTGCTCTAAGGGTTCTTTGGCTCGAAGACCTTTTCTAGTAAAATATCTCTTTATCATTTTTCCCTCGAGACAAGACTCACATAGTGGTAGAGAGTCATCTTCTAACTTGTTTAGAAGTCCACTCTTGACCAATCTCTAAATCCTATTGAGATTAATGTGGCCAAGTCTTAAGTGCCAAAGATAGGTACTTTGAGAAATGCGTCGTCATTTTGTTTGAGTTTCAACTATTTTAAATATTTCAGTATTGTAAATAGCCTTAACTCCGGCTGGTTTTAACTTATATAAATTATTATTTAAGTTTGCAAAACAAATTTGTACACCTCTTTTAGTAATGAACGCTTCATTAATTTCAAAAGAAACTTTGGACATATGTTCAATCAAACAATAACTTTACATCTCTTACTACCAAAGCTGAGATGAGCTCTCCTGATCCAACCTGGAGAGTTATCTCACCATCTTCTAGTTGTTTCTAGGAACTAATTTCCTGAAAAGAAGAACAAACATGATTAGTGGCCCCTGAATCCAGTATCCAAGTAGAATCATTATTCTCCACTATGCATGTTTCTAGAACCATTAAATCGTATTTACCTTGATTCTCTTTTCTAGCCTTCTTATCGACAAGGTACTTTGGGCAATTTCTTTTCCAGTACTCATCACCGTTGCAGTAGAAACATTTTCCTTTCTCTATAATGGGCTTTTTGCCTTTTGCAGTAGTAGTAGGAGGTGTTTTCCCTTTCCCTTTTCCTTTCTTCTTCTGAATACCTTTATTCTTTGGGACAGATTTATTTCCAGAGGTACATCCCTTTTGGAATCTCCTTTTTAAGGTAGTAGCAACATTTGCCTCTGCCTCAGAACCCTTATTTTTCAATAAGGACTGGTAAATCTGTAACTCATTGAGAAGAGTGGTAAGATTATAATTTATTTTGTTCATTATGGCGTTAGTTCTGAACTGGAAAAAACTCTTTGGAAGAGACTCCATGATGAATCCTACTTGGCTCTTCTCGTTCATGACAAACCCCGTTTACTTCCGCGATGTTGAAGTGGATCATCATGTCCAGAACATGTTCCCTAACATTCGTTCCTTCTTTCATCCAGAAATTGTAAACATGTTTGATAGCATCATGCATAGCCGAGGAGGACGGTTGTCCAAACAGAGCTTGTAGTGAGTCCATGATCTCCTTAGCGGTGACCATTTTTTCATGCTTTTTGGATAGTATATCTGATATACTTGCCAAAATATAGACTTTGGCTTTTTCATTAGCCTTGGTTCATCTATCATGAGCGTCCCGAACAGTTCGGTTTGCGTTTTGAGTAGGGACTAGAGGACATTCCTTCATTAAAACAAACTTCAGATCATCGATAACTAGTATAGTGTTTAAATTAGATTTCCAAGTTCCATAGTTATTGCCGTTAATTTTTTCGGAAGCTAATAGTTGAACTATAGATGTATTCATTACTGGAAAAAATGAACAAGTTTAATTAGTGAATGTACTCTAAATTTTAATCCAATTTATTTAGCAAGTAATAATGTACCCATATTTCATTATCTATTTTGCAACGATACTTCAGTGTGTCAGAATGGCCCCTATCGAAGGGCAGTCGACCACTCCTTCACTGAATCAAGATACTCTTGACTAAATACTAATACCAAAATAACTCTTATTCTTATAGTATTTAGTTACCGTTTCTTTGGTCAAGAGCTTTACTAACACTTAGTAAGTCTTGTAAGTGTATACCCTCCATTTTCGAATCACAAATATCAGAATCAAACAAGCCCTGGAAGGAGAAACAATTGCTTGAAAACGGATCTAAATAACGTTATCCATTTCTGGAGTTCACGGAGTTCCGAATCCTATGTTACAAACCCTCCGAAGAGATAGGCGCCTATAAACGCCAAGCAGGTGCAACATAGGAATCTCACGATGTGACCTAATGGAAGAGACCGTAGGACGTGTTGACACACACTCCTCACCCACTTACTATGAACTACTTCCCCTATTCACCTTGCTATTGACCCATGCAAACACTTTCCGAAAGAAGGTTGCCCAAATAGCAACTCGAAGCAGAGCATGGGATCTCAAGTTGTGAACTCTTAGAGACGTGAGAGCTAATGATAACATATCGTATACATTATTAATCTCCAACTGAAGTGTTGTAATTTTAATTGGGTATTTACTTGGTTATATTCTGGCTAAATATATACAACCTAAGTCTAGGTGAACAATCCAAGTATAACGTTTATACTAGTTTGTTTTAACCTATGATGTCTAAGTGATTTAAGCCAATTTAACTCACCTTACACCGCTCTCGCATGCTCATAAAATTGGTTTAACTCAACTCTGACGCCAACTCGATCCCTAGGTAGGAGGTGTTCCATAAACTGTCAACTTAAATACCTCCAGCCTTAGACAGGATTTTGTCGGGTGAGTTTTGTAAACAAAATTTTACAAGATATCGACCTAATTTTAACTATTAAAAAAAAATTGATTTGAGTTGCACCGGTTTTACCCTTGGTGAGCATGCAATTATCTTTGTTATAGATTTTAAAATTCTAATTTATTTTATAACAATTATAAAATAAACAATTCAAAAAACCATAACATACATATACATTTCATCAATTAATATAACTAATTATATTAACACTCATGAAATTAAAATAATCATACATACTATACATTATAACATTTATAACATACATAAAATACATACTCACCACACTATTTAAGATTTTAGTCCATTTATGAGCTAGTAAAGGGACCTAATGTCCTACAGATCATGAGCTCCAACGATACAAGATTAACCGGCCAAACTTTTTAACTTAGTTAACCAACATTTGTTAACTAACGGGACACTCCACTAAAGCCCGTAGCTGCATTCTCCTCACTGTAGATATATTTGTGTCTATTTGATATAACCGTCATCGATAAGTCAATCCTTCACAGGTCGTTCATAACTTCAGCTAGGTCAAATACCGATTTACCTTTGAGTTACATCTTTTCTCCTTAAGTACCATTGTCCCTCTAATGAACAATTGATTTAGGATCTAATCACTAAATCCATTCCCTCTCGGACCAGTGAGAGGATGAGGCCCTTTGTTTAAGTCCTGGGAACAATACTTAAGAGAACAACCTCTCTACTATCCCTAAGTTGGGTAGGAGTGAATTCCGTCTTGCAAATTTTATGTCCTCAACTATCTACTCGGTCTTATCCCTGAAATGGGAGGAATGTTGAGCAGTGCTATTGAGCTTACTCTCACTTATGCAGATCAAGGGATAATTATGAATAAACAGAAGTTCATAGATAGCTCAAGATTCAGATCAAGTTATCTAGGTCATCGATAAGTGAAATTAATCAATGTTAATCATAAACGGTGTTAATACGTAATAGTGATTATTTCAGAGTCAGTCTTACACAATCTTATTATGTAGAATACCCTCGCTCGCATGTCTTTACATGAACAAATCAGGATCACTTCATTTATGACACCTTACAACATTTGTAATAATCATGAAGCGGGCCGTATTCAATAGTGTCTCGAGAAAGAGGTACCCAACTTGATCCATGTACTATAGACTTATTTAGGCTACTTACTCGAACTGGATCCTGTTTTTGTCTCCACATAAAGTCAAAGTACTCATGATAATAGCCAAGGGTTCGTAGTTTAATTGGATTTAGAGTTAATAAATAATTAATTCACTTGAATAACTTCATATGTACTAAAATTCATTTATTTATAAAAACTATGAGTTTTTAGGACATACAATCCAACAAATGAGTAGTTCCCTTAAGTGTTGATTTTAGGTCTTAAACAAAGGGTACCCGCCCTCTCATTAGCCCGAGAGGAACTTGTTCATTAGAGGGCTCAGTGGTACTTAAGGAGCAAGAGGCAATTACAGGGGTAAAATGGTAACTTGGCCTAGTTGTAATTACAAACAACTTGTGAAGGATTAGACTTACGCATAATGGCTAAATCCATGAACGCAACATGTTCTACAATTCGAAGAGTACAACTATGTGTCTATAGTAGAATGATTTATAGTTAACGAATATTGGTTAATTTAATTAAAGAGTTCAATTAATTAACCTTAGTTCATTGGAGTTTCTAATCTCTAAGTTCATTAGGTCCCCTACTAGCTCACAACGGGTAAACAAGGACCAATAAGTTTTGAAAGAATTTGAATTGTTCAAATTAACTAAGGGAATAATATTAATTGTATATGATACAATTAATATAATGTGTCAAATATATTTAGATACATCATAATATAAAGTTAATTTTAAATAAGAATCAAAATTAAATTATAATAAAAGGAGATTCATTTTATTTGAATAAGATTCAAATAATAAATAATATAAATTAGGATCATATTAAAATAATATGAATTAGATTCTTAGGTTAAAATTTAATTTGAATGAAATTCATATTAAAATTATAAGTTATGAGAGAAATAAACATTTGAATATGATTCAAATATGCTTTGTTATATAATTAATTAATTGAATTATGTATTTAATTAAATATGACATTAATTAATTATTATTAAGGTTTGTTTCCAAAAATAGAAAAATTGTTGAAAATAATTACAAATATACCAAAATTTTACTTTGTATCTATGATAGATCATGATAGACCTAGATAGACATCTATCATTTTACTACATAGACACGAATAGATGTCTATCGCGGTCTATCACAGATACAAAGTAAAATTTTGTAATATTTGTAAATAGTTTGATATTTTTTCAATTTATAATAATTTTTCTATTATTAATTGTTTTAATTAAATTTAATAAAAATTAAATTAATTAAGTGGGAGAGTGATTGTGGTGGTTTTTTATCACTTCACGTTATTAAGATGGAAAGGGGGGAAATTTTATTTCATGTGAGTTGGTTATTACAAAGATTTCTAATCTCTCGCCCCCTCCCAATTCACTATCAATCTCTCTTAATATTGAGAAAACTTCCCTTTTTCTCTTTCAAAAGTCGGTTCCCACAAACTTCCTATTGACAAGAGAATAGGTGAGAAGACCCTATGAAGGCATCACAATCAAGTTCAAGAGGAGATTTATTGTTGTTCATTAAGAAAGAAGTACTGTTGGAATTTCTCGAAGAAGAATGTCTTCAAAGGTTAGTCTACTTTCTTCTTCTCTGTAATTAAGTTAAATATGCTTCATCTACTACGTTATGAATATATGTATTGTGATTTTTCTGTTTTGTGATGTAATTTTCAAACTAAAATTGAAAGCAAAGGGAACACTCACGTTCGTTGCAGGATTCAATCCCTTCAAACAAGGCAAGAAATCAAATTCATGTACTTTTCAAAATCCATTCAAGAAGGATTCAATCCCTTCAAACAAGGCAAGAAATCAAATTCATGTACTTTTCAAAATCCATTCAAGAGGTATAATTTCCATAAACATATCAATAAAATAATTATCTCAATAATTCAAAAATAAAAGTTACCAAAATAAGCTATTTTCCTTTGTTGGATTCAAACAAGTCATTTAGTAGTTGTCATTTGAATTAATTTCACAATTAAAATCCAAGCAATCAATTGCTTCTTGAAATCACATCTATTAAAAAAAAAAAAAAAAACTCAACAAAAAGATTTGGGTACCCATTTATTGGGTCCTTCATTGTTAGTGAGCAAAGATTTTGGAACCCGTTTTAAATTAGTTCCAACATTACTGGCATTGATTTTTGGCAAATAACAAGTGTTAAATTTATGACCAATTTTGCCACAAGAATAACATACAACATTAGACAAGAATTTCTTTTTAACAAATTTATTTTTCACAATCTTTTTCTCATAGAAATTCTTTCTTGGAGCATTTTTAATTCAAAACAATTTGGTCTAATATGACTTTTAACTCTACAAAAATGACAAGTAGGCGTAAATATTGACTTCACATTCATATTTCTAACATTTCCATGATTAAGCACAGATTTAGCATTATGGATACTTTTTTTATATTTCATGAACACATTTATGCACAAACTTTGATTTTTTATGCATAGATCTATCTTTTTCATGCTTATGCATAATCTTTACATTATGAGCATAAATTGATTTAGCATGAGATTGTCTAAGCACAAATTTTGGTTTTTCATGGATATATCTAACATTTTCATGCTTGGACACAAATTTAGCTTCAACAAAATGAAGCATATTAGGCAAAACATCTTTAGACATATAAGGGTGACTTTTAACAAAAAGTAGTCTTAGAATTAGATGATGAATGTTTTTCCACATGGTCTAATTTTTGGAAAAATTAAGAACTACCAATCAAAATAAACCAATTAGTTTCAAGAAAAAATTTGCAATTAATTTCAAGCAATAAAATGTAATAACAAATTAATTCCAAAATTAAATAGAACGGGAAATAGAAAAAATGACATTGTGATTTTATAGTGGTTTGGCACCACCCGGCCTACATCAACTTCCCGAGCTCCTCTTGGGTATGTCACTAAAAACCTTGACCATTTCCATGACTTAGAGTCAAACTGCTAAAATGTTCTTTTGCCGAGTGCAAGAACAAACCCAATCCTTTCCATGGTTGAATATCAAATCGTTACAACCACTCTTTTTAGGGATCAAAAGCAACCTTTACAAAAGTTTGAAAATGAAAAACAAGATGAGAAAACTCTTTGGAAGAGTAGATTTACAAATTTAAGCACTCAACGAATCAATTCTCACCATACAATAAATCTCTCTCAAGAATTTAAATGAAAAGAAGAAAATTGAAACTTGGAGAGAGCAACAATGGAGGGTTTATGTTTTATGGAGGATTGAAAGTAATATGAAATTGTTGTTAAAAATTTGGAGAAGATGAGTTTAACAACCAAAATTCAAAAATCTTGCCATGTGCACTTCCCTAAAGCTCTACTTGTCATCTTTTCATTGGTCCATCATGATGATTTGGCCGCCACGTTATCATCTCGGGATTTTTTTTGTTAAGCTTGTTTCAGCTATATCTTTTTCGTTTGAGCTATGATTTGGGTGTTTTAAATTGAGTTGAAATCGTTATTTCAAATTCTGCACAATGGACACTTTAAAACACTAAAATTGTTAGTGAATAAAATTAGGTTTGTTATCATAAAAATATTAATTAATTAATTTGAGATTAAAAACCAAAAGGTCAACACTAATCCTTTTTGTCATTAAAGGTTTATCCAAGTCAATAATTTTATCCAACTTTTGTGCACTGGCAGTCAATTTTTTAATAGATTCTTTTGTCATTTCAAGCACTTTGTTAGCAAACAATTCTTTCTCTTTAAGCATATGAAAATGATCGTTTTTCTCCGGGTTTATGCCCTTTTGGAAGAACAACCTGTTCCCATGTATTATTTTTCTCAAGAGCTTTCATTTCTTCCATAACAGCAGCCCTCCACTCAGGAATTTCCATCGCCACATATATGTTCTTTGTTATAGTTACGGTGTCAAGGCTAGCAGTAAATGCTTTGAACTTGGAAGACAGATTGTTATAAGAAAGGAAGCTATACATGGGATACCTGATGCATGACCTTGTGCCTTTTCTTAGAGCAATTGGCTTGTCAAGGGTGGCATCATACTCTCCTGATTCTTTGAGTTCTTCTATTGTGGGATTCTGAGGTATGTTCTCTTTTTCATTTTCTGGAACTGTAGTTGACACTACATCACTCTCAGCAACCTGGTTATTTTCTGTCATATCATCTCTATGTTCAACAATATCACTTTCAGCACAGACATTGTCAGTACAAACAGTATAATCAGGATCAGTAATATCTTGAGCCTGTATTGGTTCAGAAGATTGGACTGGAGCCGGCATGGTAGTAGGGGCCACTATTTCCTTTCAAAGATTCTTCCTGTAGTACGTTATCCACGAGACCTATCTGGTGGGTAGGACCGTGTCGTGGGTTGTCAGGATGGGCTCAAGAAGAGGATTAGAATAGTTAGTCTCTTCGTTACTGCTCTCCCCCTGAAGAGGACTAACGGGAAAGAAAGGTTTGTCTTCCAAGAATGTGATATCCATATAAATGAAGTATTTCCGGGAAGTAGGATGAAAGCATTTATAACCACGCTGGTGGAGAGGGTACCCAACAAAGACACATTTTTTAGCACGAGGGGTAAACTTGGTCTGGTTGGGATCGAAGCTATGGACAAATGTAGTGCACCCAAATACTCGGAGAGGGACATCAGGTATAAGGCGAGTGGTAGGATAAGACAGTTTGAGACAGTAAAGAGGAGTTTGGAAGCTAAGAACGCAGGAAGGCATCCAGTTTATAAGATGGGCTGCAGTCAAGACTGCATCCCCCCACATGTAATACGGTAGAGAGGTCGACAACATGAGAGATCAAGCAACTTCAAGGAGATGACGATTTTTCCTTTCAGCCACTCTATTTTGTTGGGGTGTATAAGCACACAAAGTCTGGTGAACAATACCTTTAAAGGATAAGAACTCATGGAGGGTATTGGTGAAGAATTCACGACCATTGTCACTCCAAAGGATGGCAATTTTGGTATTAAACTGAGTTTCAATGGTGGTGTAAAATTGTTGGAAGATGGATGAGACTTCCGATTTATATGTAAGAAGGTAGACCCAAGTAAGGCGAGTGTGGTCATCAATGAAGGTAACGAACCAACGTTTACCTGAAGAAGTGGTAATTCTTGAGGGACCCCAAACATCACTATGAATGAGAGTAAAAGGATGAGAGGGTTTGTACGGCTGGGATGGAAAAGAAACTCTATTTTGTTTTGCTCGAATACACACATTGAAAGATAATGAGGAAATGTCAACTTTATTAAATAAATGAGGAAATTAATATTTCATATATCGGAAATTATGATGCCAAAGACGGAAATGCCACAACATACAGTCATTTTTAGAAGTTGAAAAGTAGGAAGATAGCAGACTAGTCCAATAGGAAGAATCATCATTAAGGAAATAGAGTCTCCTATTGTGCTAAGCAGTGCCAATCGTCTTCCCCGAGCTCAAGTCCTAAAAGGAACATCATCTGGTGAGAAAGCTACACGACAATTTAGATCTCTGGTTATTTTTTCACAGATAGTAGATTATAGGAGATCTTAAGAACATGCAGCACATTCTGTAATATTAAACCATCAAAGGAGAAACATGACCCTTGCCGGCCACTAGGGCAAGTGTCCCATCAGCAAATCAGATTTTCTCATTACCGGCACACAGATGATAAGATATGAAGTTTTCAGAAGGTCTAGATAAATGGTCTGTAGCTCCTGAGTCAAGAATCTACGGTTTCTTACCTGTAATATTGAGAAGACTCAAAGATTGAAAAGTACTTGATTGTGCAATTGCCCCAAGGGAGGAAGTATCGGTATCATTGGGGTGGTTCTCTTGATGTTGAAGCCGACTAGTGGTCTCACTCACCAGAGCCTGGTAGGGCTTGTTATTTAGAGGTCATCATTTGCCATTTGGGGGCCGATCGTGTAACTTCCAACACTAATCCTTCGTGTGCCACAACTTTTTACAATGTTCACATACTGAAGGTGGTTTCCCGTTCTGCTTGTCTCTAGTAGTTCCAGATGATTTCGCACTAAAGGCGGCAGAATTAGCTGTGGAGGTGGCAGTAATATTCATGGCACTCGATCTATCTTCCTCCAGACGGACCTCTGGACATACTCCCATCAGGGTCTGTATTGGTCTTTGTCCCAGTATTCGACTCCGTACAGCATTAAACTTGGAATTGAAACCTGCTAAGAAATCATATACACGGTCAACCTCTTCAAGTTTATAATATTGGACTCCTCTACAAGGGCAATCCTAGATAAGTTCACGACATAAGTCCATCTCCTGCCAGATAAGAGATAGTTTATTAAAGTATGACGTGACATCCATGGATCCCTGTTTACATTCATGGATTTGTTTTTGTAGAGTGTAGAGCCGTGAGCATTCTACCTCTTGGAGTAGAGTTTCTGAACTGCGTCCCAAATATCTCGAGTAGTAGCTGCATATAACGAAGGTTTTCCAATTTGAGGTTCCATGCTGTGAATTAACAAAAATCGAAGTAATGAATCTTCTCCCTTCCAAAGGCGCTCCTAAGGATCTTTCCGGGTCTGGGTTTAGGTATTTCACCAGTGAGGTATCTGAATTTTTGGCGACCCTCAATCATCATTTTAACTGACTGAGACCAGGAGAAATAGTTCTGGCCATTCAATTTTTCACCAACAATTAACCCTGTGGAGTTACCCATTTGTCCAGACATATGAGGTGCAGTTGTTAAGGTAGGGAAGATAGTTACCGGATTCTCTGGATACATCGGTAACCCTGATTGAACACCTGAATTTTCTACACTTTGATCTAGGATGGTTGAAGCACCAAGGGCTACCCCAAGACCTGCAATTTGTTGTTGGAAACTTGCTTGAAGGTTAGGAAGGTGCTGTTGAACCGTAGCCGAGGAAGGGACAGCCGATCCGTGTTGTTCATAGTAGTTTCCAACCCCTTGGTGAGGAATTCCGGCGATGGCGGCAATTGTAGGAGGAAAATACTCCTGGAGAGCTACTGTAGGTTGAGCGAGAGTCGGAGCGAGATTCACTCTCACTGATTGAGAAGTTCCTTCGATTGTAGTTTGAGCGAGAGTTGGAGCGAGACTCGGAGCGAGACTTGCAAGATTAGTAGCGAGACTTGGATCGAGACTCATTCTAGCAAAATTGAACGCGGCTTGCTGGTCGATCTGAGTAGCGGCTTCACCATTCCCCATCTACAACGATCGAATCTGAGAGGAAGCGGCGCTAGGGTTTTGCAAAGGTGGTGACAGACTTTGAAATAGGGCGGCGGCAGCTTCTGGGTTGAGCGATCGAAGGTAGCGGTCGACGGTGGTTTGGACGGCTGACTCGGAGGTAACGGCGGTAGCGGCAGATCTTGCCTAGAGGTATTTTCGTCGACGACGGCTAGGGTTTCTAGGGTTTCCTGCTCTAATACCATATTGAAAAAGAGGAGAGAAAAGAATACAATGATTTATGTGGAAAACCCTAGTTCAGGGAGAAAAAATCACGATACAACTTTTCTCTCTTTTATTAATTTTGATATGAACAAAAATGTTACAAAGGGGGGAAATAAGTAGAGACTAAAAAATCATACAAGGAAGAAATCATGGGAGATATACAAGAAAAGAATAAAATCACAAAATCTCCCACATAATCTTTTTTTATTTTCAACAAAAACCAATCCAAAAATCAACCAGTGTTATTCCTCTTATGCTTCTAGTGGCATCTTTTAGTTGGTCCACTTTGATGAAAAAGAAAATATGTCACATCATCAGCTCGGGATTTTTCTGTTAAGCTTGTGTAGGCTATATCTTCTTCGTTGAAGTTTCAATTTGAGTGATTCAAAATGCATTGGAATCATTATTCCGAGCTCTACACAATAGACTTTTCAAAATACTAAAATTATCAATAAATAAGGGCAAGTGTATTATTATCAAAACATCAATTAATTAATTTGAGATTAAGGGCCAAAAAGTCAATACATATGAGGGGTCTCAATGACCTGATTTTTTTTTTTTTTTTTTGAAATTTTCTTTCAAATATGTATAGTTTGCAAATATGTAACGTCCCATCTCTCCTTAAATGCAGAGTGTATGCATTATAGAGGGGTTACTAAGGTTTTAACGTAAATCTTCTTTTCTCTCTCTCAAGCTCTCTCAATTTCTCAAGTTAAAAGAGAAACAATATTTTCTTGAAAAAATCAATTCCCTTTCTCTTTCAAAAGGGTTCCCACAAAACGGTCCTTGCTAGAAAATGGTAGGGAAGACTTTTTGGAGGCGTCCCATATGTGTTGAGGATATCAGTTCGTGATGAGGAGATTTGAAGAAAGTTGTGATCCTAAAAGGTAATATCTCTTTCCTTGTAAATTTCATGCTTAACCTGTGAAAAATATATTTTATATGCTGTTTTTCTTTTGTTTTGTAAAACTCTAAAACAAAATTTAAGCAAAATCGATAACTCGCTTCTGTTGTGTGTGTAATGCCGATAGTGTCAGCGTATGGGCAAAGTTGTCAAGATTGTAGGGTCAAGGCTAGTAAGCTCGGCTCATTATGTTCTATTTTGTGAAACAACAATGAGCTCGACTCATTCATTTCCTATTTTGTGGAATGGCAATGAGCTCAGCTCGTCCGACCTAAAAATTGAATCTCAACCAGTTCTTCGATGTAGTTATGTGATCATTCGACGACGAACAATAGGCTAGAATATAGCAATATGTAAAGAATGAAACGCCCTTGGATATCAGTATGCACCAACTATGATAGAAAAATATAGACGTATCATTGATAGAATTATACGTATATGACCGATTTTTTTTTATTTTTATTTTTTATAGAAGTATGTCACTGATAGGCTCTAATAGAATTATATGTACAATTTGATTACTATTATCGATAAAACTCTGATTGAAGCATATAGATGTCTATCAGTATGCTGATAGACCACACTAGAAAGTATATAGAAATATAACTGATAGAATTATAAGCATATAACTTATTTTTTTACAGAAGGATACAAGAAAAACTATAAGTATATCATTGGCGGATATTTGATTGGTAGATCTTGGAAAGTGTATCATTTAATTGACTGCTAAAATATCTTCTTAAAGATATCAATATGTTGAATCATTGTAGAAAACTCAGGATAGTAAGAAATATTTATTTGGTTGATAAATGAATTTCATCTTCAATACATATCATTGTTGGACCACAATTTATGAGCAATAATTATAGGTATACTGTAAACATCTACTACAATTTTTTAAAATTAAAATGACAAACAAACTTGACAAGTTGAATGTATCAAAAATCTTTGGACTTCAAGATAAATATATATTTAACAAGTTTCTATATTTATCAAGTAGAAACTGTCAAGTTATAACAAAAATAATACATAATAAATGTCAAGAATTTTGACGTTTGGTACTTTAATTATGTCAACAAATTTCATATTCTTTTACATTTTTAACATATCAAGTAAAGTATATAGCTTGATGCTTTTTCCTTGGAAACATTCAACCCTTATTCTTGACACGGGCTTCCTTGACATTTTTAAAAGCATCAAGTGCATTTGAATTTAACGTTAAAAAAGCGTAAAAAAAGACGATTTTTGTAGTAGTGGAAGTATGTCACTGGTAGACTCTAATATAATTATATGTGCAATTTGACTATTATTACTGATAGATTATGATAAACTATGATAGCCACTTATTTGTTTATCTGTATATTATACGACTGTTTATATTCAATCTATATATGCCATTATTGATAGATATTGATAGAATTATATGTGCATATTAGATATTCATGACATATGTCTATTAAATGACGCCAATCCTACAAGGTCTATTAGTAAAGCCACGTTAATTGATGATATATCAATACAAAAATATTTAATTTACAAATGAAAAATCAAATTGATAACCAAATCATATCAGTCTAGCAAGGTCTATCAGAAGAGCCACATTAATCGATGATATATCAACCAAAGATGCTCAAATAACAAAACATAGGATCAAATGATATTACTATATCAAGGTTTATTAAGGTTTGATTTTCTAGTCTCTTTCTATGATGGAAGGATATTGTTCTATTTGCTTGCAACATAAAAAGAAAATGAATAAAAAATTTACAAATACTTTGTTAATACACGTATAACAATCAAATGTATAACAATAGTAAAAACATCCAATTGTCCTGATTGTTTGGTTTTATGCCATAAAACTCATAGATTGTAAATGTAATTATTTAACCGTCATTAAATCATTAATAAAGAGTTCCTTCAATAAGCGTTATTGATTGTTTTTGTTTGTTTTGTCTTAATAACGCTAAATCCAATAAACTAACATCCTAGGCTGTTTTATGAGTCTTGAACTGTATATGGGGACATATGGAGATCAATGTTCAAGATACAGTTTAAAGGGTATATAGTATAGGGATAAGGCTGGGTACCTTATCCTGGTTACACTATGGATACGACTCACTTTGTATCTGATACAAACGCAATGATCTAACGCATTCATGTAGGCGACATGCGAGTGGGGGTATCCCTATGCAATGAGTTTCCATAAAACTAGACCACGAAATAGTAATCACTAGATGTAACTCCGTTGACTAGTTAGGTTTCTATTTCAATGGGATGACATAGGTAACTTAGTCTTAATCCTAAGTATATTATGAACTTC
Source organism: Citrullus mucosospermus (assembly GCA_030954485.1). NCBI lineage: Eukaryota > Viridiplantae > Streptophyta > Magnoliopsida > Cucurbitales > Cucurbitaceae > Citrullus > Citrullus mucosospermus. Next base: position 4,937,240 of record CM062062.1, read on the forward strand.
TGTCCACGAGGGATTGTCATTTGATTCTATGGGTGAGAGTGGCCATTTGTCGACTCAATATGCCTACCATCTTGGGGACAAGACTGAGTGGGGAGCTGGGGACATAATTATACAAGATGAAATTCACTCATTCCTATTTTTAGGGTAAGTAGATAAATGTTCCCTTAAGTGGTGTCTCCGAGACTTGAACAAAAGGCCCTATCCTCTCAGAGGCCCGAGAGGGGTTTCTGTTTAATGGTTGGACTATAACAGGTTGTTCATTAGAAGAGCACTGGTACTTAAGAATTTAGAAGTAACTGAGGGGTAAAACGGTAATTTGACCCAACTGGTGTTACAAACACTTATGAAGGACTAATTTGCTATTATTGGTCTATATCCATGAATACAGAAATATATCTGCAGTGAGAAGAGTGCAACTATGGCTCTTTAGTGGAGTGTAACTACAGTTAATGAATATTGATTAATGTGATTAATGAGTTTAGCCAATTAATCTTATATCGTTGGAGCTTTTGATCTGTAGGTCCATATGGTCCCCTTGCTAGCTCACTACAGACCAACAAGAATCAACTATGTTGAAATTTTTTTTTTGAAATGTTCAAATTTATGAGGAAAAATATTAATTGTACTGGATACAATTAATTGCATGATTTATTATAAATTTTATTTGAATGTGATTCAAATTATAACTTTATAATATGGAGAATTAATTTATTTGAATATGATTCAAATAATTAATCATTTATTTGGATAAAATTCATATAAATAAATAAGGGAAGAATTAATTAACTAATTTGAATTAGATTCAAATAATTAATTATTTAATTTGGATGAGATCCAAATTAAAGATTCTGCAGAAAATAAATAGATGGAGAATCAATTAATTGATTTGAATTGGATTCAAATAATTAATTATTTAATTTAGATGAGATCCAAATTAAAGATTCTGCAGTAAATAGATAGAGGGAGAATTAATTAATTGATTTGAATTGGATTCAGATAATTAATTATTTAATTTGGATGAGATCCAAATTAAAGATTCTTAAAAAAGTAAATATTTAAATAAGATCTATATATTTTAAACCATTTAATATGAGATATTATTTGGGTAGATATTTATTAATATTTGATATTATTAAATATCTGATTTAAAATTTCTACAGAGGGGTTATCCTAATAGGATTAGGAGTAACTCATAGAGTTCTATAAATAGAGTCCTTGGGAGCCTTCACAGAACACACTCTTTAAGAGAATAATCTCTACGATTACTCTAAAAATCTTCCTCGAATTTTCCCCATTCTTTCAAAAGCAGTTCCCACAAATCGGATCCTTGCCAGAGTCATAGCGATGAAGATCTCTAGGAAAAGAAAGACTACGAGGAGAAGACTATCGGTTCGAGAATTATAGATTGGCAAAGGTATTACGCTTAACCTTTTCTTTACTTTTTGTCCTTTTTGTATTTTTAATTCTTTCAAGAAATCAAAGAACGCGATCTCACGCTTCCACCGGGATTCAATTCCCTTCAATGATTACATCATTGTTTAACTGGTGCAAATTTACATGTCCTACAATTGTGATCGATGCGATTACAACGATTGCATTTGGTAAGGGCTTCACCAATAGACAACATTCTTTGTTTTTAATGACGTTTAATGACAGAATGTGATATCGATGGTATATCAATGATATTACTTAGGTAGATATCAGTGATATAACTTAGGTCAATATCAACGATATCCATGTATTAGTGATATCTGTGATAGAACTTAGGTAGATATCATTAATAGAATATTACATTCATCTCTTGATAGAATCATATCAATTATATGTAAATATTAGTGATAGTAATCTATTCCTGATAGAAGCATATCAAAGATAATATATATATATATATATATAGGGATAGTAATAAGATTTTATTTGTGATAGAAGCATATGAGTGCTAGTACCACCACCCTTGCTTCAAATGAAAGAAGCAAATATTGAATTTAGATTTTAGAAAGAGAGATCCTAATAAATCTTGTGGTTTTTATTAAAGTTCATCTATAAAAGGAGGCTACAATCTATCATTGATAGACTTGAACAATTAGGATTTTCTAGTGTAAATTATGATCTTCGTTGATTGGGGTTGACTGATCAAGGATGGGCTATTCAATGGGCTTTTTGGACATTTTCTATGGGACATTGATATCAGTGATATCCGTGTATTAAGGAAATCATTGATATCAATAATATCGGTGTATATGTGATATTAGTGATATTGGTGATAGAACTTTGGTAAATATCAGTGATATCCGTGTATCAATGATATCACTAATATCATTCGTGTATCGGTGATAAAACTTGGTAGATATCAATGATATCTATGTATCGATGAGGTTAGTGATATAACTTAAGTAGATATTCATGACATCAAGTGATATCAATGATAACAATAATACTAGTGATAGAACTTAGGTAGATATCAATGATTTTCGTATATCGATGATATTAATGATAAAACTTAGGTAGACGTCGGTGATATCAATGATATTAGTGATATAAGTTAGGTAGACATTAGTGATATCAATGATATAACTTGGTAGATATTAGTGATATTCGTGTGTTAGTGATATTGGTCATATAACTTAGGGTTAGTTACAAATAGAGCAATCATGTTTAAAATATTTGCAGATATAGTACAATGCAAAAATATTTGCAAATTGAGCAAAATTTAGATTTTGCTTTCAAAGTCTATCAATGATATATCATATTAATAATGTGGTCTATCAATGATAGATCATATCACTAATAGAAATCTATCAGTGATAAAGTCTATCATTGATAGATTTTGTGCTATATTTGCAATTTTTTTAAAAGGTTGCTATCTACTTAATTATTATCCTTAAAAATGTTATCCAATGCAATTACCCCATAACTTGGTAGATATAAGTGATATCCATGTTTAGTGATATCAATGAAATCTATAAAATAAGTTTTTTAATGATAGACTTCTATCACTAATAAGGATTTATTACCAATACTATCTATAGATGGAGTTTATCAATGATATACTTTTATCACTAATGGGAGTCTATTATTGATATACTTCAAAAATTGAGAATTTTGTGCCTGTAGCATATTTTTTGTACCCTTAATGTGCTTTTTCAACATTTTCTATAGGCTAAAGTTAGTTTTTGCTATATTTGCAGTTAGTTTTAAAGTTTGCTATTTTTGCAATAGTTTAGCCTCATTTTCCTATTTATATGAAAAACACCTAAATAGTGTTTTATTTGCATTTGATTTAGGGATTTTTTTATTAGATATTATGTAATTTGCCAGTGGTTTTTAGGTATTTTTTTTATTAGATATGATGTAATTTGCCCGAGCGTAGCTAGCTCTCTTAGAGAAAATCTACGCTCCCTTTCGTTTTTTGAAAAATCTGCAAATTTGAAAAATATTTTGGGTGGCCACTTCTATAAATTGGGAGGCTCTCAACAACCCTAAGCATGAAAATTCAAAGGTAAAAGAGAGCCTAAGAGTGTGAGTTTTCTATCAAAAAGAGCGAAAAGTGTTGTAGAAGAGTTGAAGACTGGTCGAGATCCTGAGGTGCCGACCAAGTGGAGATTGAAGGAATTCAATACTGGAAAATAATTCAAGAGTTTTTCTTCCTAAGTTTCTCTTTCCATTTTACTTTTGTGCTTGAAAACTCATATGAAAGTATGCAATGACTATGTGTGGCTAAACTCATAGTTTTAGGGTGTTGGATGATTTAACTACGAATTTAAGTTAATATTTTAGTGTTTTTCATGGATGTTGATGAATAGTATGTTTTTTAATGCTATTGTGCTTTTTTATTTATTGATTGATCATCAGTAATTGTTAGGTTAAATATATCATTGAGTCATTGTATGTTTAATTGGATCCATGACATTGAATCTCTACTAATCTTTCATGAAAATAACAAGGTTATTAGTGGAAGTTGTTGATGACTATGTTTAATGTCATGCCTCTTAATTTGGTTTCAAGAAATTAGTAATCAATTAAGTTTCATAAGAAAGGGTTGTTTTTGAAAAAATAATCTAGAATTTAGTTCTAGACTTATACATATTGTTTGCACATAATTTAATGAAAACCTAAAGCATGACTTGGTGAAGTAATTAATGGAATCAACACCCTAGAACATTCTTATCCCATGAATTTTCACTTGCTTTTGTTTTCCTTGTTTTCAAAATATATTCAAACTCGATTTTGATTCCTTAGATAAAATAAATTCAATTCTTGAATAGATAGGTAAATATATCAAATTTTGTCCCCAATGGATACGATACTCGGTCTTGACGGTTGTATACTATAACTTGACCTGTGCAGTTGCAGATTTCCCACATCAAGTTTTTTATGTCGTTTCCGGGGACACAAGTAACGATATTTTTGTCTAATATTTAAAGAATTGATAGATCTTAATCAAAGGTGTATTCTGTTTTTTTTCCTTTTTTTTTTAAATTGGTTGGTTGTACTTTGGTGTATGCCCCGAGATAATTCTAATCTTCTTCTGTTTGACCCCAAGATTGATAAGACTTACCAAAGTAACCTAAGAGCTCAAACAAATCAAACTGGTGATATGGTAGAAGAAGTAGCACCAAAAGGCAATCTGGGACTATTTCTAACCCACTCTCCCGACGAACCAACCCAAAATAACAAACATGTCAATAAATGTCAAGAACTTCGAACTCAAATCGGGGTCGATCCAAATGGCATGAGAACTTGCTTATAGAGGATGTTCCACTGAGGATCCTCACAAACACCTTCGATCTTTCTTGGAGATATGTGGGACGATAAAGATGAATGGATTTTCTAACGATGCCATTAAAATAAGACTTTTTCCTTTCTCTTTACAAAATCGAGTGAAGGATTGACTAGAGACCATATCGCCAGAGAGCATAACCACATTGGATACACTAGCTCAAACTTTCTTAACAAATATTTCCCATCAGCAAAGTCACAAAGATTGAGAATGCAGATTGGCACATTCTGTCAACTTGAAGATGAGCAAACTCTATGAGGCTTAGGAACGGTACAAGGACCTTTTGAGGAGATGCTCATATGCATGGCTACCCGAATTGGTTGCAAATTCAATTAATCTATAATGGATTAACAAGCAACACCAAATCTATCTTGTATACCACTACCGAAGGATCCATATTCTCTAAGACTGCCCAAGGAGCCTACACAATACTTGAGGACTTGGCTAATACATTATACAATTAGCTTTGTGAAAGATCATCTTCAATGAGGTCCGCCGGAGCGTATGAAGTGGATGAGGTAAGCTCCCTAAAAGCTCAATTGGCTTCTCTTACTAATGCTTTGTCTAAATTGTCTCAAGGAGGCCAAGCCCAAGCAAGTCCATCATCCATATCTTCCCTTGTGGCCATGGCAAGTCAAAAAGAGCAAAGTGAGTTGGAGATGCCCAACCATGTGGATAAAGGACAATACCGAGGCCAACAACAATTTCCAACTCACTACCATCCCAACTTGAACAATCATGAAAAAAATTTCATATACTACCAACAAGTATGTGTTGCAAGTACCTCAAGGCTTCAATGGTACAGGGAATGCAAAGACATCATCTTTAGAAGATTTAATGATTGATTTTGTCAAAGAATCAAGATCAAGGACTACCACATTGGAGAACTCAGTACAGACCATTGTCAACACCGTGCAAACCCATGGCAAGACAATTCAAAGCTTGGAGATTCAAATTAGTCAAATTGTCACCTCCCTCCACAGAATACAAAAAAGAAAATTTCGAACTTGTTTGGAAAAGAACCCTAAGGAGGAGAGTGTTCGTTAAATTTCTATTCTAATTAAATTGGGTTTCTTAGCTTGTTGCACAAAAATAGATTTATAATTTCTGTACAAGGATGCGTCGAGAGTTACTCAAGTGTGATCATGATTAAGCAAGTTTTCCTATAAAAAGCCCAAGTATAAGCATTTATAGGTTTCCTGGTGAGTCCAGGGTCGAACGCAGGGATTTGTAATAACTAGGCGTTGAGATTAGATGCTTGACTATGCGGGGAACTATACATGTAATATGTGCATGTGTTGGTTGTATGTGTCTAAAACTATACATAAAGAATGAATAAAATTTCCTACAACTTACAACGAGGTGGACGCGACGATGGTTAGTCAAATGTCATTTAGTGTCGGATAGCATGCGTTGAGAATGGATGGAACCATGGGATAAAAGTAGAGTTAACGCAAGAGCTAGTTGTTATCTAAGCTTTCTAAGTATAATTACATACCTACAAACTGCGTTTGTGAATCCATCTCTCGATGTTTCGACGCCACATTAATCTTATCTCTAAGACGCATGGTAAGTTTGCGTTGGCAAAAGATGAACTACATCTCTGCACCTTATCTAGTCCTGATAAATGCTAAAGATTAACCATCCACTCTCTCAAGCTAGACAATCATGCTTACTACTTTTGTTTGTCAGACAAAGTTATGCAAGCTAATGATATGCATTAATCAAGATGTAACATACTTAATATTGCTCAAGAAAAATTAACTTCTCACATATAACTCATTTAACATTCAAAAAACATGGTGTAAGGTATTTAATATGGAAATAGATGGAAGATAAGCATCAATCAAACTCATATTAAGAAAATAAACCATTCTCTCGAATGTCATTAACAAAACATAAGTAAGAAGGAGGGAAATGGAGATAAAACAGAAATGAAAGACGTCAAGCCGCCACTGGCAACGTCTTGCTTCATGGAGGCTTGAGATGGTTGCAATCTGATACATAGATTCCATAGGGTGAAGGTTCTCACTCACTAGGAGACGACTCTGAAGGTGCTCAGAATCCTTCTCTCAGAAGAGCTCGAAATGGAGGCTGGTTATGGTGAGGGAGAAATTGTGCAGAGCTTTCGCCTCTTGAACTCGTCTCTCTCCCTCTCTTGTTCTCGGAGAAGGTTTGGGCTATTTATAGGCGTTGAAAAGTTGATACTCATGATGACCTGACACCTTTGCATTAAATTCTCTACCCTGCTGCGTAGACTTTTTACATTGTCGGCCCATAGGTTCTGCCATGATCTAATAAAGTGTTGTCCTTTTTCATAATGATATGGACAGCTTTTTGCCCATGCATCTGTGTCTACTTTTTCTCGACGCATGGTCTTAACGCATAGGCTCGACGCATGGGTTTCCACTTGTTCTCGCAGCAGCTTCGTCTCTTAGTACTTGGTTGTTTGTGCTTCTTTTCTTCTTAACCCTGCGTTAGGAACAAAAAAGCTCAGTTTTTCAGGTATTTTCTTTTGTAAATAACACCAACGTATGGTGATACATTTTACATCATTCAACTACCAAAATCATGCGTTTAGCTCCAAAGTTACTCTAATTAAATCAAATAGTGACTATAATAACTTGTATTTCTACAAGTTATTAGAGTGCAATTCCATAACCTTAGAAGTGACAAGGAGTTGAACAAGCCTATGATGATTGACGATGATGAATCCTCAGGAGAGGAAATTGACGCTACCATGGAGGGTGCACCAACTAAAGAAGCGCTCGCACCTAAGGAGAAGGAGACAAAATCTAAGTCTAATACAGGGAGTACTTCTAATTCTCTTCCTTTTGTTCCTAATACTTTACCTTTTCCTCAACGATTTTTTTAAAGAAAAAAGGTTAATGCTTAATTTTCTAAGTTCTAGGTATATTAAAAAAGTAGCAAATTAACATTCCTTTTGCAGAAGTATTACAACAAATGCCTAAGTAGCCAAATTCATGAAGGATGTTTTGTCTAGGAAGAAGAGGTATGGGAACTGGAAGGGCCTCATTGATTGTCGAAGACGACAAGCTTACATTCCAACATAATGAGGAAGAGGTAACATTCAACATATACAAGACCCTCAAGCTTGCATATGTGGTAAGTTATGAGCATCATATACCAAGTAAGATGGTAACTTCCTCTCCTTCCTCTAGTATTAACTCCTTGAATGTTAATCCTTCCTCAAGTGGTAAGACTAGTGGAATAAGGAGTATATTTGATGCTAAACTTGAAAATAGGAAATTAAAAAGAATGTTTCTAGTTTGGTGAATAATCCCAGTTTGGAGAAGCATGTTAAAGAAGATGTAGTGAGTTCGGTGAAAGCTCAAAAAGATGATTCTTTAATGTTGCTTGATTATATTAGAAAATGTGATATAGAGTTGGAAGAACTAGAGAATGTTTAACTGGCAAAATTACTATGCATGATTACTTTTGTGAATGCTAGTGTGGGCAAAAATTAAAGAAACAAGGTGGTTCAAAGCATGGAATGAAGAAACTGAAAGAATCGAATTTCTAGCAGAAGCAAATGATCGTCTTGTGTCAGTAAATTTATTTTAGAAAACCAAAATACAGAAAACAAAAATTATAGGATAAACACCTATATTAGCATGCTTTTTAAGGAATAAGGGATAGAAGATTTCCTACCTTTGAAGACTATCTTCAGTGTGGAATTCTTCTTTTCCAAGTCACAAATTGGAAAACTTCTCCAACGAAACAACAAGAATTCTTCTTGTTCTTTGGATCACCACCACAACGTTACCTTACTATTCTCAAAGAAGAATCTAACAGAGGAGTTGTGTGGGCTCTCTATTTCTTTTGGCAAGGGAGAAGAACTTTGTGCGGAAGAGAGAGAGTTGGAGAGGGAGAGCACTCGGGAGAGAAATTATAGAACTTCTTCTGTAAATGGTTCTCCCCTTTCCCTCTTATTTTATGTAAAGTGAGAGAAAGAGATGAGAAATAACTTCCTAAAATACGTGGGAATTTATTTCTTTAATAATATTAATTTAATTATCTTATATTAAATAATATTTAATAAATATAATTAAATAAAATTAATCAATTAACAATCAATCAATTAATTAATTAATTAAATATCTCATATTTATTTTAAATTTGGATCATATTCAGACAACCTTCTCTCACATAACCTATAGTTTTAATATGAATCTCATTCATATTAATTTTAACCTATAGCTTTTATATGAATCTCATTCATATAATTAATATTTAAATCTCATTTAAATATTATTTCTCTTATAACATAAAGTAGAAATTTTGAATCTCATTCAAAATAAAATTTATATTATAATATATCTATAGACATTATGCTCGTTGTATCACATCCAATTAATTCCCTTATTAATTTGAATATTTCAAATTAAACCAAAATGTTTGATTCTTATACTAACCCTTTATGAGCTAGCAAGGGGACCATATGAACCTATAGTTAGAAGCTTCAATGATATGAGATTAATCAATTAAACTCTTTAATTAGACTAATCAATATTCATTAACTATAGGTCACTCCATTAAAAACTTGCAATTGCACTCTCGCACTATAGATATATTTTTGTGTCTACGAAATTTACCAATCAACAGTGAACAGTATGTGTTGACATATACAATTGGATCATGTTCAAGCAATACCCTAAAAGATCTATAATATATGGATGAGGTCGGATGCCTCATCCTTGTAGCATTATGAATATAACCCACTTTGTAAGTGTTACAAATGTTGCAAGTGTTACAAACGATTCGATCCAAATCGTTCGTTTAAGACTGGACCACAAAATTAAATCTCTCTTTATAACTCCGTTAAATGAAGAGTTTTATATTTCAAACGAGAACTGTGTAACTCCATCTCAATCCTAAGTGAGTTATGAACTTCTACTCATAAGGATCACTCTTTGATTTGTATGGGTGAGAGTGGCTTTAGTTGCCGACTCAATATACCTACCATTTTGGGAATAATGCTGAGTGAGGAGCTGGAAACATAACTTCACAAGATGAAATTCACTCCTTCCTAACTCTAAGGAAAGTAGATAGGTTGGTCCTTCAAGTGCTGATTTTGGGACTTGAACAATGAGACCTCACCCTCTCACTGATCTGAGAGGGACTTTGTTTATGGTTGGACCATAAACGGAATTGTTCATTAGAGGATCAGTGGTACTTAAAGTGCAGAAGGTAATTATAGGGGTAAAATAGTAATTTGACCAAGTTGTAATTACGAACACTCTGTGAAGGATTGACTTACAAAATATGGTTAAATCAACAAACACATAAATATACTGCAATTCATAAGAGTGCAGCTATAGGTCTTTAGTGGTATGCCCCATGATTAATGAATGTTGATTAATATAATTAAAAAGTTTAATTTATTAATCTCGGATCATTAGAACTTATAACTGTAGGTCCATTAGGTCCCTCTAGTAGCTCGCAATGGGTTAAAATTAGGAAACGAAGTGATAAAAGAATTTGAGTGCTCAAATTAATCAAGGGAATTAATTGTATATGATGCAATTAACATTATATATGAGATATACATCATAATATAAAATTTATAATATGAGAAAAAACTTTATAATATGAGAATATTAATATTTGAATAGAATTTAACTATTAAATTAACATGAATTGGATTCATATTAAAACTATAGGTTATGAGAGTATATGTGTGTTATGACACATTGAATCAAATATATGATATTTGATTTCCTTTAATTAATTAAATAATATTTCATTAATTAAATAGTTATTTAATTAATATTTAATTATTATACATAAATTAATTAAATTTAATTTTATTAATTTATATTAATTAAATATATTCTTTAATTAAAAAGAAATAGCTCCCCTACAATGCAGGAGAGTGGTGAATGGGGAGGCCAACTTCTCTCACTTTAAATTGAGATGGGATCTCAATTTATGCTTTACGTGAAAAAACACAGAAATAAGCTCTCTCTCACTTTTTTACTCCCCAAAAGAAAGAATTCTTTGATTTTTTTCTTTATCCCAAGAGTTTACCAAAGAAGATCCATTGGTGGTGTTCTTTCCAAAAGTGTGATTGCTACCTTAGAAATAGGATCTACAAAGGTATTTAATTTCTTTTCCCCATGAATCTGGTGGTGTGTTTTAAAGCGTGTTTATTTCCTCTTGTTCTGTATAAATTCATAGTAACATAATTGGGGCAAAGCGATTAAACGCTTCCGCCAAAAAGATTCAAAACCTTACATAAGTTTACATAAAATAACCATGGAATCTTAGTTTATTGGATTGAATTTAATGCATAAGATAGAAAAAAATAACTTCTTATTTTATTCAATAAATAAATGTATATACAATTTACAAAACTACAAGACCCAAGGGGTTTAGGACACACCAGTCCCAACATAAACTACCTTGGGATCTGACTTGACTTGTGAGCCCCATCTAGCTAAAAGACGTTAAACAATACCACTTCTTGGAAGGCGACCCAAGTTTATTGCTTTCTTTAATTTTAGTTTGATTTATTTGTTTTCTTTTATAGGGAGCCACACATATTGGCAGTAGCCTTCTAGGGCATTGTTTAATTCCCAAAAGACCACTAATCAAATAAATTTATAGAACTTTGAACCTCGCAGTATAGGAGGCAAGATCGAGTTGTCTCCACAAGGAAGCTCGAACGTAGTTTCAAACTAATTAGAATTTCTAGCTAAAGTGATAATGAGGAGCTTTGGAATGGATGAAAATTTAAAGTGAGGAAAATAAAGTGTGAGAATGTAAATTGTGGAAAATTAAAGTGCAAGAAAGTAAAACGAGCCTAGCTTTACCCAATGGTTTTGGAATGGATTCACCCAATTATTTGATTTGATAATTGGATTTTCATAAGTTCTCATGAATTAATGTACTTAGTTAACTCACCCGAAAAGACCAAGGCAAGTACCCAATTACCAATTAATTACTCAATTAAACTAGATGCTCAATTAACTGGGTTCAATAGTTACTAACTGATTGCATTCTTGAATTATCCTAGTCATATAATGTTGTAAAAGGGTTATTCTAAAAAGCCTAAAATTTACAAACAAGCATGCTTCAGATTTGCTACTTTGCAATCAATACATTTGTGCAAAACATATTATGCATTAATCCTTAGCTCAAGGGAAGTAAAAACACACCCAAATACTTGGATTACATACTTAAGACTAACACAACAACATGAAACACAACATGCATCAAACTCTAGCCTAGCAAAGAATACATGAAGATTGACCAGATCAAGCATACCATCTAAGCATAGATCATAAAAAAAATCCAAGAACTACAGAAATTCCACGAGAAACTAGAAATTAAGAATTAATTCTCAAAATCAAACAAAGGGTTTCACCTAGCCCTAAGTTAGCATACTTACCTTAGCTTTAAATCTAGTCCAAGATAAGCTTTACAACCATAATATGCTCCCAAGAAGTAAGAAAAATAGTGGGAAGAAGAAGAAGAAAGAAGAAAGTCGGATTTTGAGGCTAAAAGCCTAAGGATAATTGCCTAAAAATCAGAAAAATTGGGCTTTATACAGGTCGGAGCACCTAGGCGCTCAAAGCCCTAATCAAAGCGTCTGGGCACTCTCGCACGCACGTGGTTATCTCTTCCCGTCAATCTCTGGAGCGCCTAGGCGCTTGCCTGATGGCTCTCGGGTCCTCAGCGCCGAGCGCAGCGCCAAGGAGTGCCTAGGCGCTGGGCAGCTACCTGATAGCACCAAAAATGTGTTATCTAGCTCCGCTTAATTCGAGGTTGTCCCTAGATTTTACGTGTTTATTTGGATATTTTATAGGTTTCAATCACTTGTGAGGTAGAACCGGGCGTTAGAGCTAAAATAGAGCCAAAACGAGCCAAAAAGAAGTTGCATCAACTAGGAAAGCGAGAGAGAGAAAATGACCGAAAAGCCCTTGAAGTCATGACGTAACAAGGCTTTTTCTCGAGAAGGATGTTTTTGGTGAAAGCAACTGGCGCCGCGACGCTCCAAAGTGTTGCTCGCATACAATTCCCGCCAACACCATAGCAATATCACGATTCTATAAAATAATCTTCAGCAACCTAGGTTGAAAAATCAACAAATCCAACCGACTCCTACATTGTTTTCTCACTATTTCCTTCCTTTTTTTAGTTAGTTCTTGTATCTCCACGATACCTTGATTTCCGTCATGTTGACTATGGGCTTAGGTATCGTTCCCTAGCTTGGGTTTCTACGACTTTTCCCTATTTCTCGTAATTGGTAGATTCCAAACTGAAGTTAATTATATTTGTTGATTCAACTCTAAGTTTCATTGTATTATGGTCATTTTGTTGGACGCTTGGGAACATTATGATCACTGCTTTATGATTAATTTTCAATTCCTTAAATTGATTGCATGTTAATCGTAGAAAGCCATAGGTTAGGTTAGCTTGCGAATCGAATTGGATGAGTATTGATCTAACCAACCTAGAAATGAACCAAATGAATGTCAAATTAAGCGCTTGAAAATTAAACATTGACCCTAACATTCCCTAGATCTTAATGCAATTAGGTCAATTTAAACATGCATGCTTTGATCTTTTAAAAGTGGACTAGTTAGTTGCTTAGGACAAATTAATTAGCCTTTCTAACTAATTTGGTTAGGTGTAGGCAATCATTAAATTTTAGTAATGAATAATCGATGACCAATTTTATTGAATAGGAAAATTCGTTACAACCCAAGCTAGACCCTTCTCATATAAGTTTTTACTCTTTTATTCATCACGTTTATTTTATGCTATTTTAATTTTATTGTAATCAAACTACAAATCCCCTCTGATTACTCCTAGGACTGTAAACTATTTGAGTGAGAAATTCAAGGGCTCCATGTGTTCGACTCGGTCTTGCCACTACAGGATTTTGGTGAATATGGTAAAAAATTACTTGGGAAGCGGAATTGGGCAACAATTTGACGCCTTCCACTGCCTCTTTTGCTTCTTTTTCTTCTTTTTTTTTTTTTTTCACAGTTGATGCTCCAGAGCTCCTTTTTTGTTCATTTTCATTCTATTTCGGCTATGGGGGTCAATTCTACCTCTTGTGCTTAAACCCTACAAAATCATAGAAAATAAACACGTAAAATCCTAGAATGAGCCCGATTAAACCAAGGAAAGTAACACCTTTTTGGTGCTATCAAATCACCCCCAACTTAATTCTTGATCATCCTAAGCAAGGCAGAAACATAAAATCATGCATCAATAATTTATTTGCTTAATTGTAAGGCTCGTTACTCTCGTTTTAACAATCTTATAAGATCATGATTGCAATCAACAATGTAATCCAATAACAATCAATCAATTGAGGCAATTTTAAGAAAGCTTCTTCAAACCTATTCATGTATAAAAGAGTTCAAAGCCCTTTTACTTAAGTCTAAGCAAAGCTTGAAATAGATTTATATGGCCCTAAATTTGTTTTCCCCTACCCTAGCTCGAAAGATAAAAAATTAAACTTCCTAGACTCCATAATGATAATGACATGCAATAAGAGAAAACCAACCTTAGTTTTTGTTATCTTTTTCTTTTCTTTCCATTTCTAAGCAAATGGAGAGGAAACCTAATTCGAAAAGACTGCTTTCGTTTTGGCTTGCTCACACGGGTCACGTGAATGATATCCAACTACTAGCCAAATTCCTTCAAAGGTGTCTGAGCATGCTCATTTCTCGGGAATGCTTTCAGCACAAAAGAGATCACGAATTGCTTAACCACCCCCAACTACTCACATCCCAAGAAAGCGGAGCAAACCTCTCCTTATTCTCTCTCTCTCTCTCTGCTTTTGCTTCTCTTTTTCTTTCAAGATAACGAGGAAAATTGGTTGGTTGAATCCTTGTGTACACATTACTAAATTGATGTTTTGGAAAGTCCAATTCTATCACTAAGGCCTTTCGGGGTGACAACAAAAATATAAGCTCAATAACGCTACTCTAAGCATGTAAGACTTATGATAGTTAGACGAAGAACTCAAATTTGCATGAGAGATAGAAGGATTTTTTTTTTTTAATTGCTAAAAAACCATGCTTGTTTTCTTCCTACATTATCTCAAACATCCAAGATCCTAAATGAGTGTATCGTCAACGACCATAATAATTGGCAAAAGTAACAAAGCAAACAAGCAATCAAATCACATAAGTTTGAGCTCAGATGCTCAAGGACGGCCAGATATGCATCAACCTAAAGCAAGCTAAACCCAAGCCACCCCCAACTTTCAGAGATACATTGTCCCCGGTGTATCGACATCAAAAACTCGAACTCAAAGCCCTCATTGAAACACTTGGGCGTTCAAAGCCCTAATTGAAGAGCCTGGGTGCTCTCGCGCGCGCATGATTATCTCTTCCTGTCAATCTTCAAAGCGCCTAGGCGCTTGCGTGATGCTTGCTCTTGGGTCCTCAACGCCTAGTGCAGTGCCAGCTAGCGCCTAGGCACGAGGCAGCTGCCCTCTTTTTCTTCTTTTTCTTCTCTTTCTTCACGGTTAATGCTCCAGAGCTCCTTTTTGGTTCGTTTTTGTTCTAATTTGGCTCTAGGGGTCAATTCTACCTCTTGTGCTCAAAACCTAGAATGAACCTGAATTAAGCTAGGGAAAATAGCATCTTTTTGGTGCTATCACATATTCCTCTTATTATTTTTCAAGAAATTGATACAAAATACTTATTCCACCAAGCCTTCTGGTAGGCCCCCGCACGCTCCAAAGTTTGTATATCTTTGCTTTATTCTTTTTCATGCATTGAGGACAATGTATCATTTTAAGTTTGGGGTGGGAGGCGTACTTCGTACTTGGGTGTGATTTTATCCCGTTATGCATGCTAAGTTGCATGTTAAGTAAATTTTTGGAAAATTTTGAAATTTTTTTCAATTTAAGCTTTAAAAGATGATGGGAATGTTTTATGGTTGTGTGTTTATGATGTTGATTGATTATGTTGAGACTTGAATATGCATAATGGATGACTTATTGTGGAAATAGGATAACATTACCTTGAGTTTTGATCTATTTTAGTTCCTCTTGAAGTCTCCCATACTCTTGAGCATATAGTCACTTTAATTTAAAACTTTGGCTTAGAAAGGGATTAAGTTGAGTGTATTTGGTTGTCACTCCGAAAGGCCCCAAAGTTAAAATGCATAATGGTTTGTAATGTTAGACTAAGGAAGAAAAGATTATTTGTGCCTTTGAAAAATGCGTACAAAAATATATGAGTTTTACATGCCTATCTTTTGCACCATTTAAATTATATTAAACTTGTAACGAGTATACATGGATTGGGGTTAAAAGAGCTACCATTATTGTGATCAGTAAGGATGCCTGAGAATTGACTAGGTACGAGTCCCTATAGTGAATGTGTGAAAATTAGTGCCCCTAAGTAAAAGAATGCAAGTTTAAAACGACTGTTGAAAAATAAATATTAAGGCACCTTAGTGGACATATTACTTGCTTGAAATGTGTGGATTCTTGATGATTGGTGCATGAGTTAGAGTAGGGGGAAAACTGGAGAAGTTCTCTTATGTCTTAATTTGAGTTCTAGTGTTTTGAATTAAATGAGGCTTACACGCACACAAATGGGGGATGACAAGATTTGGCCTTGAATGATCTTACAGTATCGATATGCTTGAATGTTTCTACTTGAGCTCTTAATATGTTATTTTCTAAGGCATGAATCAATAGCACACTTATTTTGAATTTCCCGATGGTTTTATTTTTTATTTGATCGGGACAAACAAGTTCTAAGCTTGGGGTGGTGAAAAGCACCTAAACAGTGTTTTATTTTCCTTTTATTTAGGGATGTTTTTATTAGATATGATGTAATTTGCTAGTGGTTTTCAATTAATTATGAAGAAAATAAGATTTGAAGGCCAAAAGAACTATACCGAGCCAAAATCGGGTGAAAAATAGAAGAAAAAATGGAAAAACCTTAAAAACAAGGCAACGTAGCGCAAAGCGTAGCTACGCTGCCCTCTATGCTCCGAACCTAAGAGCTCATAAATTAGGACAGTACCGGAGCATAGCTACGCTCTCTTAGAGCGTAGCTACACTGCCTTTCCTTTTTTAAAAAATATTAGGGCGGTCACTTCTATAAATTGGGAGGTTCTCAGCAGCCCTAAGTACAAAAGTTCAAAGGGAAAATGAGCTTAAAAGTGTGAGTTCGCTATGAGAGGAAAGTGTTGGAGAAGAGTTGAAGACTGTTCAAGATCCTAAGGTGCCAACCAAGTGGAGATTGAAGGAATCCAACGCTGGGAAGCAAATAGAGAGTTTTCTTCCTAAGTTTCCCTTTCTCTTTGACTTTTATGCTTGAAAACTCATATGAAAGTATGTATTTGATGGCTATGTGTGGCTAAACTCATAGTTTTGGGGTGTTGGATGAATTAGCTACGAATTTAAGTTAATGTTTTAGTGTTTTTCATGGATGTTGTTCAATAATATGTTTTTCAATGCTATTGTGTTTTATTCATTATTGATTGATCATTAGTGATTGTTAGGTTAAATATATGATTGAGTGATTATATGTTTAATTGAATCCATTGCATTGAATCTCTACAAATCTTTCATGGAAATAGTTAGGTTATTAGACTAAGTTATTGATGACTATGTTTAATGCTATACCTCTTAATTTGGTTTTAAGAAATTAGTAATCAATTAAGTTGCATAAGAAAGGGTTGGCTTTGAGAAAAAATAATCCGGAATTTAGTTTCTAGACTTAAACATATTGTTTGCACATAATTCCATGAAAATCTAAAGCATGACTTAATGAAGTAATTAATGAAATCAACACTTTTATCCCTTGAATATATTTTCACTTGCTTTTATTTTTCTTGTTTTCAAAATACAAAAATCCAAACTCGATTTCGGTTCCTTATATAAAATTAATTCAATTCTTGAATAAATAGATGAATATATCAAATTTAGTCCCCAATGGATATGATACTCGTCTTGACCGTTTTATACTATAACTTAACCTGTGCACTTGCAAATTTTGCACATCATTATGCAAGGAAATCTTTTTTAGTATTTAGTGATGGTAATTAATTGAAAAATAAATAATACAGGAATGAAATTCAAACTTAGAAGATTAAAGATCCAATAGAGAAAAAAAAAAAAAAGAAAAAACATTAATGACTATAACATAAGTGTTACTGCAATATGATTGATTGATCTTACTATAGTCAAAACTTTAGCAACATGTTTTGCTTGTATTATGTCAAACATTATGTTCTGTGTCAGGCAAGATTATGTCAAAAGGTTTTTTTTTCCTTTAACTATTGATATGTGTAGTGCATTGTTGGTTGGCTTTCCTTTTCTTTTCGAGAATATTTTTTTCTTCCTTGAAAATCTTCTTCAAGCTGAGTCATATATATTGTGGTCTTATTTATTTTTTTAGGGTTAGCCTCTTTAAATGAAAATTAATATGTGTTAAGGTGTGTTTAAGAAGAATACTCATGAATTGCTTCTGATCTTTGTGTTTCTCGTTGTTGAGAGTGTTGCTTGTAGTCGTTTAGACTAAGTTGATTGTCTATGAGGAGCCTAAGTATGTTGAATTAAGGGGATTTCATACAAAGCTTGGGAGAAGCTTTATTGTGAAAGTGAGGAGAGCCTAAACTTAAGGAGAGCCTAATTTGAAATTGAGTAAAATGAGACACTGAAGAGGGAGTCTATCAGATAACATTTCGTTGTAATCAATCTATGTGTCTCTCTATCTCTATTATTATTGTTTGATATTAAGTTATTCTATTTATCAGTTATCATGTCACAACATCTTGCTTGACTTTTTGTATTCTATGTTAGATTCACTTTAAAATTTCAATAAGTTTAGAGTTTCGTACAAAATAATACTTATGATATGTGAAAAAAAGTCATCCTTATTTATCTAAGGAAAATTTTTAATAGGTGTCCAAATTGGTTGTTATATTTACAAATATGTCACATAAATAATAATTCGCAAGTATGTATCTTTTTATAATTTTTGGAAGAGAAATTCTTATAAATAAAAAAAATATATCAAACTATTTATAAATACATAAAAATTTTAGCGATAAACCGCAATAGACTTCTATTGCTCTTTCTATCACTGAGCAATAAAAATCTATTGCGGTCTATTGCTAAAAATTTTTTATATTTGTAAATTGGCTCATTTTACTATATTTGAAACTAACACTTTTTAGAAACCCTCTTTAAATATTTTTAAGTACTTTTTTTACTCTCGTCTTTTACTAATACACAATTTTAATTTTTTTTTATCTATCACACTAATAGATCACTTTTATGTCTACATTACTTATAAATAAATTTTTATGTCTATTGTTTATAAATCATTAAATACGTCTATTACTATTGTCTCAATGGTCCCTAAAACATTATTTGGACTTGATAGGAAGGAAAAAAAAAATTAAAATTTCTTAATTTAAAGACATTTTTTTTAAAATTCAACTTTGGTCTCTAAACTTTTGACCTTGATTCATTTTTGTCCCTGAACTTTCAAAATGTTTATTTTGGCCCCTATACTTTCAAATTTGTTTCATTTTAGTCCCTATACTTACAAAATGTTTAGTTTGGTCTTGTACTTTTAATTTTGGTTCAATTTGATTCTAATACTTTTAAAAATTGACTATTTTAGTATTTTCATTTTCATTTTTATTTTATTTTTAAGGGATCAAAATAGCCACTTTTTGAAAGTTCAAAGGCCAAAATGTGTTAAAAGTTGAAAGTACAATGACCAAAATGAACATTTTGAAACAATAAAAACCAAAATGAACCAAAGTTAAAAGTATAGGAACTAAAATGAACATTTTAAAAGTACAAGGACCAAAATAAACCAAATCCAAAAGTACAGGACCAAATTAGTATTTAAACCTCTTTTTTTATATAAATATCTTCTATTTTAATTCAAATCCCTCATTTTAGTTTTCTTTTATATTTTTACTAAAGTTGCTAACAATAACTGTCATTGAAAGAAAACGAAAAAAGAAAAATGGAAGAACATATCAAATGTAAATATATGGAGAATAAAAAAGCCATGCAAACTATGGTATCTACTTGTGTCAAGTAATTGTTGCTTTGGTATTGACTTGTAACATACCTCTCTACCTCAAATTTCATTATCATTGTGATGATGAGAAAAGTGAGGAAGAAATTGATGATGAATAATATTATGTCTAAGCTCTGATACCAATTGTTAATCGATGAGTACCTTTGGAATAACCATCAACAACAACAAACACAATGCCAAGCAATAGTAAATCATGATCACTTGCAATACAAAGAAAATTGAGTCTACAACAAATCACCCGCTGAAACCTCAAGAAGGATGACAAACACGCACCAAAAGCATATTCACACAACTTCCAATTTCACAGCAATTCTTTGTTTGTTTTTCTTTTTCTTTTTCTTTTCACACACTTACAGACAAGAACATGTTAGTAGTCTCATCTTGAATGTTAACATCAGGTACATGCGAAACTTTCTCCCGCTCGAAGCTACCTTCGCCAAGTTGAAGCCGGGAACATCCAGAAACTAACAAATGATTTAATCGGGTGAGATTTGACATGACTTCTTTGGAAGGCAAGCTTTTCAAATTTCTGCAACGGTATAGATTCAATGTCTCTAAAGATGTAAGGTTTCCCAACCATTCAGGCAAAGATTCAAGGCCGTTGGAACCCACAATTTGCAAAGATTTTAAAGCCGTGAGATGCTCGAGTTGTCGAGGGAGTTGCGGTAGTAAACTACTTACTCCCATTTCAACCAACTCAAGATTTTCAAGTGATGAATTGAGATGCATGAATGGACTCCAATCCAAACCTTGCAATTCCCCATGAACTTTCAATCTTTTCAAGTTACGAATGCAGGCAAGTCCCTCTGGCAAGTTTTTGAAGTTTACGACACTTAATGAAGACAAGCTTGGCATGTTTTCCAAATTTGGAAGAGAATTGTTAACGTTAGGACAATCGCATAAGCTCATATCTTCAAGGGAGCTGCAGAGATCTAACCAGTTTGGTAGTTTTGTCAATTCTTCACAATGAATAATCTTGAGAGATCTAAGCTTTGGAGAACCTTGAAAAAGGTTCGGAATATTCACTAATTTCCAACAACAAATAATGCTCAAGCTTTCAAGATGAGGAAAACTTGCACCATTTGATACACTCCCTATTTCATTCCAATGCTCTAAACTTTTCATTTGGGAAATATGAAGTGTCTTGAGTTTAGGGAATAATGAAGTCCTCTCACTGTCATAATTACTCCCATAAAATTCATCCCCAATGCTTTTTACACTGTCTAGGTTACGAATATGAAGTAATTCAAGCTTCGATAACTGCCCCAACATTGGCAAAGTTTCACATCTTTTGCATTCGTATAGAATTATCTCGACCAAGTTTTCAACAAAAATACCAGTAGGAAGACCTTCACCTGCAAAGTTTTTAATTTTCAAGGCTTTAAGGTTTTTGTGTGGTTGAAGCCCTTCCAACACATTCAAATCATTGTTATTAAAATCTAATTCTCTTTCACTTCTCCAACTCCATTGAAAATCTAGATCAGAAATGTTTTCCTTCTCTGCCAAATTTGCAGCCATGGCCTCGTTTTTACTTCCAACACGCTCGAGAGGAAAAAGGCTTAATTCACCTTTGAGATTTCTCAATGGTCCAAGCTCCCCTATCTTACATCGTTCGTCAAACCCAACTACAAATTTGGAAAGCGTTTGAAGTTGAATCAATCGACTCAAATGTTGAGGCATTTGCTCAATTGAAGTTGTCAATTGAGAAAATTCTAAATGCCTTAAATTGACCAATTTCCTTAGTTTTGTAGGAAGGTCTATCATATCACTTCCAAGCCTCAATGTCTGCAAATTATAAAGCAAAACAATAGATTTTGGAAGCTTTCTTATCCGAGAGTGTGAAATGTCAAGATACCTTAGATGCTTCAATTTAGCAAGGGAATATGGTAATTCATGTATAAACCAGGAATGGATAATTAAAACGCACAAGTAGATGAAGTTGGTGATCTTATTCTGAAACACGTGACTATCAAAGGTTGGCATGTGAAACTTTCCAACAACATTTTCACTGCAATAAAATGTTCTTATTCCACGACCGACCGAAAGAACCTCATCTCTTTGGGATTTTTCATCAACTAAAAGATCCAATCTGAATTTTTGAGCATTTGAAATAGCACATGCAACGTCGTGTATGACATCATGCATCTTGCAATATATAATTCTCCCTCTGTTATCCTTGACAACATCTTGAAACAAGGAGCGAGACAACAAAAGATTGAAGTAGTTTGCTCCAATATCCTCCATCATTACATTGCTCCCGCTAGGTAGTTGAATAAACCCTTGTGCTATCCACATTTGAACCAGTGCTTCTCTTATAAATAAGAAGTCTCGTGGAAAATTTGAACAATAGGCAAAACATTGTTTTAGCGAGGAAGATGGCAGACGGTCTACACTTAATTTTATGGTAGATAATATATGATTTTCATCTTGTAATGGAATTCTCATTAGATTTTCCAAAGTTGATTGCAATCCTTCACAACTATTCTTGTCTAACTTCACCATTCCTCCAAACACTTTCACAACCAATGGTATCCCACCAAACTTTTTAACAAGCACTTCTCGAACTACATGATCAACTCTTGGAATCATTGCCAAATCGCTTCCAAATGCACATTTTTCAAATAAAGTCCAACAATGATCATCTGACAATTTTTTCAGATGATGTCTTTGATAATGCGTCTCCACAATGTTTGCAACTTCATCACTCCTAGTAGTCACAACAATAACACTTCCAAATTTTTTATTAACCTTTAGCAAACAAGCCCTTAACTCATTCCATAGATTGGGATTCTCATTCCAAACATCATCAAGCACGAGAAAATACTTTTTGTTCCTCAACAATTTTTCGAGCTTTTGAAGTATAGCTTCCTTTGTGTCTAAGCCACCAACATAAACATTAAGAGTTTCCAAAATTGCTCTTAAAATCTTGTTGATAACAAAAGGTTCAGACACACACACCCATATTGCTCTATCGAAATTCTCCCTTATCATTTCATGATGAAAGATCACTTTCGCCAAAGATGTTTTTCCTATTCCACCTATACCAACAATAGGCAAAACAGCTAGAGCTACTTCCTGACTGCTAAGATCAAGTAGTTTATTCAGTATCTCCAACACTTCAATTTCCCTCCCTATAACTTCAATCTCATCAAGAAACGAGTCCGTCTCTAGAATCTGGCTAAGATCGGATTCAACTTCTTTGGATGTTATAGCAACAAGCCCCACAACTGTGGCCGCAGAATAATGCTCATCTAAATTTTTAGCAATAGTTTTTATTCTATTGGCCATTTTGAGACGAAAAACAAGAGGATTTTTGGAAGATGAAACGAAACTACGTACTAGTCCGGTTTCCACCTTACGTCGAAGATCTTCGTATGAAAGCTCGTCAAGTAAAACATCGGCTTCGAAAACGATATCTTCAAGCTTCTCCAACCATAGCTTCAGGGCTTGATGCTCTGCTCTGATTCTGTCAGCATCCCGTAGGATGGCTTCTACCATGAGCAAAGAGTCTCTGAGCTTTGAGAGCTCCTTCTTAAACCCCCATGCCAGACCCATTTGCTCTGCCACAACCTTCACTGTCTTCTTCAACACTTCCTCTACAGCAAAGCTCCACAGAAATTCTGCCATATTTTTCCAACTTTGCAATTCAAGAAGATTTTGGGATTTTTGTACCGACGCCCCCTAAATGAAAAACACCACTTTATAAAATAAATAAATAAATATATATATATTTTTTAAAAAAAAAAAATTGAGTTATCGCAACTATTAAAACTTAAAAATTCAACCCTCAAATTTCTATTCATGGAATTCCAAAGGATAAAAATTTAACTACCATTATAACAATTTCTACGATTATTATATAAGTTTTAGGGTCCAATTTTAATACTTAAATAAATTTGATAGCTCAATTTTCTATAACTTAAAGTTTGAGGATATAATTGCAAGTACCACCATACTTTAAGGGTGATTTTTGCAATTTGCCATTTTTTTTAACATTTTACTTCCGTCATCATAAAATTTACAATCATGTGAAGCCCACGTAATTGGCCTTGATCCTTGATTCTTGACATTCACTTGCTCATCTTGATACTCATGTCTTCTTTTTTGATGGGTTCATTTTAACTCTTCTATATAATAGTGCGAGAATTGAGAACGAGTAACGAGAGATGGGTCATCAGTTTGAAATTACGGAGCATTTGTGTTCACAAAAAGATAGTGTCATCCAAAAAATAATCTTATATACATGACACCCTTAATCCATGGACTTTCATGAAAGTTTGACAATATATACATTTGAAGATTTGAAATAATACTATGTTTTCTAATGTAATTTAATTTCAAAGATCCTTTTCTAAATAGTAGCCAAGTTTTTAAAGCTTAAAAAGAAAAGTTTCAGAAAATGATTCTCTTCTTAAGGTAAAAAAAACAAAACGTAGGCACATAAGTTCTCCTCCCAAAAGAAAATTTTTATATTAAAAAAATAGATGTAGTGATCAAACAAGAAACAAAAATTTACTACTTATTTGGTAGACAATTCAAATTATATTTTATGTTTTCAGATTCACTGAGTTCAACAAATATGCGTTTCGTAGGCAATCTAGATTCTATTTTGAAAAACTGTTTTCGGATTCTATGGTTCAAACAATGCAAATTCCAAGAACAACATTTTTATGTTTTTTATGTATCCATATTTTGAATTCGAAAATTTAAAATGCATAATTATATTAAAAAAAGATTAAAAGAACAATAACAAATAAAGTATTTTATGTTATGAACTCAATTATTTTTGTAAAATTAAAATATGTATTGAAAAAACTATAAAGATGATTCGTCACTTTAAACAAGGATGTTAAACAAAAAGCACATACACACTATAACAACAACAACTGAAAACTAACAATAAGAAGTAGGCAGAGGCACACAAAAGTTGATAACCGAGTTCAATGAAATCCACCCTACTTCGGGCCGAGGGGGGAGTGTGTCCAGGAAAGATAATCCACTAATATTAAAAAGTCAAGTAATTACAACGTAATACTTATCTATAATACAACATCTACTACACTGATTCACGTAAAGCCCAACCCACAAGTCCACCTAAACTCCCTCTAGATGTGAGACTCCCATTCAATTGTACTTAGCCTCCCCCTAAGTGTGTTAATATTAGTGTTGAACACTTCAGCTTTCAATAGTGTGTGAGACTCCTCTCCACTTGATTATCTTCCTTGTAGCTCAGTGAACTCCCTTCACTGGTGAATCTGAGGTCTTCCCTTAGATAGAGAAATCCTTCTCAAGAGTGAAGTCTTAGGCCCCCCTAAGACGGAGAATCCCCTCTCTTCAGCGATGCCTTAAACTCCCCCTAAGATAGAAATTATTTGCAGGGTTTTGTATTTGATGATTGAAGAACTTGCACAACGAAAAACAATGACCAAAGAACAAAGCACAAAGTTACACCAGTCCCCCAACAATCAAAAACTTTTTTTGCTTTCAATAAACAAAATTGGCAACCCTCGATCATCGCTATGAAACTTCTTTTATAAACCGACCTTATAAAAGGAAAGTGAATTCCCAATTGGAAATAATATGATGCGCCTCAAATAAGGAAAAAAAATTTGAAAGAATATTTCCCCTTTTGAATAAAATAAGTTGCACCTTAAATGGAAAATATTGGACAATATAAAACTGTAGAGAATTTTCAAACTAGAAAAGAAAAATATTCTGCTAGAAAAATATTGTCTGAGACAGATGTTAAGACTTCATTTGAGACAATAGCAAGAACCATTGCAAGTTGCCCTAAAACAATAGAGAGCCAACCAACAAATCTCTAACAAGCTCCCTCTTTGGTCCAAATGTTTTAAGGAACAATCAATCAACAAAATAAGAATTGTCAAAAATAAAGTCTAAACATCAATAGTGACAACTGAAAAACACAGAGAACATTACAATAGATATCGATCAAATAGAGGTAACCAGTATCCAAACAAAACAATCAACCAAACAACCAAAACCAAACCAAGCCACCAAGCTAGCTCCCCACCATTTTCTCCCCCTTTTTGACTTAAAAAAAAAAAAAAAAAAATCAATCTCTCCTTTGCAAAGAGGAACCACCACTAGATTTAGACAATGTAGCCCGCATCACTCGCAACACTTCACCCACTTCGATTTTTCGTACTTGGAGCTTCTACATCAATTGATGAATGTCTCTAAGACTCAATCCGTAACAAATAAAGAATATGGCTGCCAAAAAAGGATGCATTTAAAGCTTGGTTGGGGCCATCAATATGAGAAGTCGTGTTGGTGATGTCAATGTCAGGAACATGATGGCTTTGCAAGAGCCTGGGATGAATAGTGAAAAAACCAGGAGGAGAACCAATGGGTTTAGTAGGAGTAAGCAAGTCAGGTTTCTGAGATAATAAAATACCATAGATTAGTTGAGGGTAACATATGGGTAAATGGAGAGCATTGGACGCAATGTGGTGCTTTATATGGTTCAAAACAAACACACCATAATTGAACTGAGCCTAAGTACCAATTTGGTAGATAAGGTAGCAAGAGAGATGGAGATGCCAAACTTATGAGATGAGGAGCACCAATTTGTGATTCCAATCTTGTGTAGAAGGCATACTTGGCACTTAGCACAACAATAGGCAATTATCCCTTTCGAGGCCACGAAGAATGGGCACCACCTGTTAATTCAAACACTAGGTCTTTCAAAGAGGAATGCTG
Source organism: Citrullus mucosospermus (assembly GCA_030954485.1). Taxonomy (NCBI): domain Eukaryota; kingdom Viridiplantae; phylum Streptophyta; class Magnoliopsida; order Cucurbitales; family Cucurbitaceae; genus Citrullus; species Citrullus mucosospermus. The sequence goes on from CM062062.1 coordinate 4,963,817, forward strand.
TTCGGTCACATTTTCAGGTATCCTTTTATGAAGATACTGTTTGGTCATTTTTCTCAAGGACTATTAGGTTTAGGGTTTTTTTTCTTTTTTTTTTTTTTTTTTTTTATCTTCGACTTCTGTTGTAGTCGCTGCTACCTCCTTGAGCCACCACACCTCTGCTCTGTTCCTCTCACGAAATTGCTAAGCTTCTAAGTTGCTCAGCGTTATGCTCGTATAATATTACTCAACTTGATTCTCAAAACAATCTAAAAATGCTTAAGTGCAACTTTTACTATCCAACCAAACATAACTACATGAAAAGTGTCTAAGTAACACTTTCACTATCAAACAAACATAAAAAGTACAAAAAATCATAAGCATGGCTAACATAATATTTTGCCATGAAAACTATAAAATTTTCAACAAAGTTTCCCTTGAAGTTCTTAAGTGTCTTTTTGATATTCAAAACAAACTAAATAGTATCTAAAAAGTGTCTAAGTGACACTTGAACTCTTAAAACAACTTTAAAGTGTCAAAGTGTAACTTTCAAACTCAAAACCAACCTAAAAAGAACCTAAAAAGTGTCTAAGTGGCTTCAACCGTCAAAACAACTTAAAAAGTTCCTAAAAAATATCTAAGAGACTTGTTAACTTCCAAAACAACCTAAATAGTTTGTAGGTGTCCCTTTTTATCATTTCCGAATTGCAAAACAACTAAAAGTTGTGGCTAGTAATCAATTTTGTAAACAAACAAACTTGGCTACCCTTGTGGCCCTTAGATACAATCAATTAAAAAATATATGTGAAAATTCAAACAAAAGCTGGCCACGGGAACCATCTCTTTGGCAAATACTAAAAACTCAAGAGACAACAATAAAATCATAAACAACAGTAAAATCACACTTCCGTTTTTTTTTGCTTTTCTTTTCTATTCTTTTCCTTCTTCCTCTACTAGACTACTTCTGTTACAAAATCCAGATTGTTTCTTAATGGAATAATCTTATTGGATTCTTCAACTTATTTTTACATTTTTTTTCCATCTTACAAACAATTTCCTTTGTTTTTTTGTGTTATGCAGTTTAGAGGATAATTTAAAAAAAAAAAAAAAAAAAGAATTTAAAAATTTTAAGCTTCTTTTGGTCTTGGTCTTAATAAGTGGTTGAATCTAATTTTAGGATACCCTTTTCTTTCATTTCTGGGCAACCGAAAGAACAATCCATTTCTTTCTTTCTTTTTGCTTTTTTTTTTTTCTCCTCATAATGAGTGTAGATTTTTTCATCCATTAATCCTTATTCTCTTCCATTTTTCCTTTTTTTTCACTCAAAATCTTTTGTGTTTAATTTTTTTTTAAAATATATTTATTAAAAAAAAAAAAGTCCCATGTTTCAACGCTATTTTTGCACCTCTTTTCCCATTCGTTTCTATCCCTTTTTCCATGAAGAACTTTGTGTGAAATATGAGAAAGTAATGAACCATAAAATTTGAAGAAAAACGTCCTAATCTAAATAATTGCAACAACGCAAAGATGAACATTGACAATGAATTTTTGAAAAATGCATATTAAAACAAAAAGTAAAATAGAGGATGAAAAAGTAGACAAGAATAACGATCTGCAAAAATAAAGGGGCAAAAAACAACTCACGAGCAGCATACGTCTCTACAAGTGTGACGGCGGCGTCAGATGACTCTGTAGGTGCGACGACGGTAACGAACGAGCATGACGATGGTGTGGACGACGATTTTCAAATATTTTATCAAATTAACTCCAAAATTCTCAAATATCTTATCAAATTAATTTAAATTGGTTATCTTCTCAAATTATCTCAATTTTGGCTCTAAACTCCAAAATTAAAATAAATAAAATCTAAATTATTTATGATAATTAATCTAAAAAATTACCTAAAACTTAGGATATTATAGTTATGCGACTAGAGTTAATTTGGAGTGACCTAGTAAAAAATGAGCCAAGGATGCGTTGGACCCACGAATTGCAAACAAGGAGTACCCAAGAGTTACAAACTAAACAACAACACCTAAATCTAATTCAAAAGAGCCAAAATGGGGTTCTAACACTTAAAACTCGTTGAAAACTTCGGTCGTTATTGAAAAGTGCCCAAATAATGCTGCAACTACTTAGAACCTACAAATAAGAGCTTCCAAGCATTAGAGACAAATATAAATAACCTCAAATTAGTTTGAAAAGAAATTTAGAGTGTTATACCACTTATTCTTACCCAACACGACTCAAAACTTTGCTGGTTAGTATGTAATTAAATTTAATCATACATATTTGGAGCCGTTATGAAGTGGGTAATTCAAAACTAATGTTGAAATACAATGGGTAAGCATCAAAACTCACAAAAAATAATGAAAACACTAAAACAAGTTGTTGGACGCCGAGAACTTATTATTACCGGAGGAGGGAAATGTCACCGTCATTGGTCTACGCCAAAACCGCGAAAAATTGAATCTTCCATCACATACAAGTGAAGCTGCTGTACTGATTTGGATTACAATGTTTTTTTCTTTCTTTCCCCTTTTCTTTCTTTCTTTTCTTTTTTTTTTTTTTTCCATCCATTTAATTGCTTCAAAGTTATCTTTCTATTTTTCCTTTTTTTCTTTATCTTTGCAATTTCTTAAACCTTTATTTTCTTCTCTTTAATTCCTTTTTTGTGTGGTTTTTTCTTTCTTTCCTTTTTGAACCATCCAAATTTTCTTTTATAAAAGAAATACTAACTTTTTCAACACATACCAATTCCAATTTTCTATGTACTCTCTTGAAATTATTAGAAACTAAAATGTACTCCATTAAAAAAAACATTTTAATAACCATTAAATTAAATAATAACTCAAACACCAAAATGCTTAAAAGCAAATCTCATAATAAAGCCCAAAATGACATCGTTTAAAAAAAAAAAAAAAAAAAAGTGATTTTGGCAACTTAATTTATGTAATATTATAACTAGTTTTTTTTCCGATTTAATGATTTTTAATGATAATTGATACAAGTCATAGATTGATGACACAAAAAAATAGTCATAAAAGTTAAAATATTAAAAAATACTCATATTTTCCTGCTGAAAACCTTTTTTTTTATTTGTCAATTCAATGACTCTGCAAAATGTCGCTTTTTAATGACGGTTAATTCTAACCATAGATTGGTGACATAAAAAATATGTCAAAATAGTTGGAAAATCTGAAATTTCACATGTCTTCCCACCAAGATCGTGCCTTTTTTGTTTTCTTACATTTAATTACTATTATTTTCAGTCATAAATTAATGACCCTGAAAAACTGTCAAGAATTTCGAAAAATCCCGAAAAAACTCCGTTTTTTCCCATAAAAAACACGTGATTGTAACTTTAATTGGTTGTTTTTCTTTTATCTTTCTTCTCTATTTTTGGCATCGTTCAAGACTAAAAAAAAGTGATTTTTGTTACTGTGATTGGTGTTCTCGTTTTTCGTCGTTTTACTTCTCAATTTTACAACTTAAATTACTTTCAAGTTATTAATTAGGACTAAGAGGCAGTAACTTGAGTGAGCCAACAATGGAGAAATTAAATATCATTTGAAATTCCTTAAACACCCTCGACTTTATAAAGAATGGAGATCTCGTCGGTTTGTCCACAGTAATGCTTGGGATTCTCTTTCACGATCTGAACAACTGTTTGCAATAATTGGAGCTTTGTTTGTCCCACAAAAATTAAAACACATACAAAACTCATTAATATCCATATACCCTAATATTAATGTTACTAAATATAATTACTTTAACATGCACATACATGTCTATTTCTCCTATGCAAGTACCCTGCCTCTAACCAAGTGGAGAATTCCCATTTAGACTAAGAATGGAGGAGGAAGTGTACCAAAAAAATTCCCCACAAGCTAAATCGGACCGAGATGTAGAATTTCCCGTTCCCTGTCTCACTTTTTTAGATGGGGACAAATAACCCATTTTTACCCTCGCCATTTCTTGTAGATATCTTTAAACATGAGCATAGTTCAATTGATGTAAACTATATACTCTCGACTAAACAGTCATAGATAAAAGTAGCTACTTTTATATTAGATGAGATGTGATTAGCAAAACATATGCAAATTTGGCTTTATTCTTTTAATGTAACTTTGTATTTATAGCAAAATTGTCAAATTTGATTTTCGAGTTTTCTTATCTTATTACGATCTTTCTCTTTCGATTATTTTCTCTGGTGCCTGTTTGATGTCTTGTTCTTTTTCCTAGTCTTTGATCATATTTTGATGGTATATTAGATGTATTATTGATATATAAAATGTAAAAATATATTGATTTATGCCGTTGATATACTTTAAACTTGGTATACCAATCCAAATTTGAGGTAGATCAATGGTATAAACCGATATATTAAGATACACTAAATATAAGTAAAAATTGATCAACTAAACATTAATACATTATATTGGTAAAACTCATCAACAAAACAGATTACCGTATATTAAGAATAATATTTGCATTTAATAAGTGGTGAATCCATTAAGAGACCACAGGCACAAGCTCCTCAAATTGTGACACTTTACACTATATAAAAGGTTTCTAAGTTGGATTAAATTACCATGGTAATTTCCCCATCTTCATACACATTAATCTCCTCAAGTAATTGCAACATCTCTTCGCAATAATATATGAAAAGACTTAGAAACAAAACGTTTCCTTCCCTTCATGAGAAGCCTGATTTCTTTTCATGAAGGTGTTGTATGATTTTCACAGTTCCTTTTTAATAACAAATTATTCCACCATGTTAGAGCGAATCAAACAATTTCCTCTTTCTTCCTTGCAAATATGGTGATGGTGATCAAATATGACATCAATTTTCTCGTCCCAAAAAAATACTCTTCTTTTCCCGATAGCATTCCAGCTTTCTTTCTTTCTTTTTTTTTCCTCTTTACCTTTCTGCACTTAGTTGATCCTTCAGCCAAACTGAGATTTTAATTCTTTTTCTTTAACTACAATCAACGCTTACATAGAAAACATTTTTTTCTCAATCTCCACAATGAATATATATATATATATGGGATATTTGTATGTATGGTCCATTTTCAAAAGGCCCACTCGAAATTTTGTCTCACTTTAAAAAAACACTCGAAATATGGTCTTTTGCTGATGTCATCACTGCGTGAATTTACCACTTTAACTCTTCTTCTGCCATTTCGTTCTCGTAGCTTTTTTCGTTTTTTCTGCTTTTCCTTTTCTTGTTCTTTCCTTTGTTTTTTCATTCCAGCAAGACGTTATTTTCCAGAAATTTCAATCTATGTCGCCATTTTTTTTCTCCTTTTCTTCTTCCCATCGAGACTCTCGTAGTCGAGAGGAATCTTAACTAGAATGAGAAGAAGAAAACGATGTTGATCAGAAAGAGCAAGAGCGAGACCCGTGAGAATAAGATCAGCGAGAGCGAGAACGTCTAGTGTGGAACGAGAATGAGAATGAGAGCGAGATCAACGAGAACAAGAACGATATTGAGATTGATTTTTAAACAATAACGTGCGTCTAGTGTGAAACGAGAAAGAGAACGACGATCGAGAGCGAGACCATCAAGATCAGCGAGAGCGAGAGCGAGAGAGTGTCTAGTGTGGAACGAGAATGAGAACGAGAGCGAGATCAGCGAGAATGAGAACGAGAACGAGATTGAGATTGATTTTTAAATAATAACGTGTGTCTGGTGTGGAATGAGAAAGAGAACGACGAGCGAGAGCAAGACTATCGAGATTAGTGAGAGCGAGAGCGAGAGCAAGATTGAGAGTGTCTAGTGTGGGACGAGAATGAGAACGAGAGCAAGACTATCGAGATCAGTGAGAGCGAGAGCGAGAGCGAGATTGAGAGTGTCTAGTGTGGAATGAGAACGAGAACGAGATTGAGATTGATTTTTAAACAATAATGTTGTGTCTGGTGTGGAACGAGAAAGAGAATGACGAGCGAGAGCGAGACCACCGAGAGCGAAACTAACAAGATCAACGAGAGTGAGAGCAAGATTGAGAGAGCGTCTGGTGTGGAACCAGAACGAGAATGAAAACGAGATTAAGACTGATTTTTAAACATTAACGTGCGTCTGGTGTGGAACGAGAATGAGAACGACGAGCGAGACGTATTTGTGAGGCACAAGAATGGGAGGCAGACTGATGATCTCCCAATCACTCTTAAATCTCTCGCTCACTCTCAATCTCGCTCTTTTTTATGAGCGTTGTTTTCTTCCTCTCATTCTGGTTAAGATTCCTCTCATTCTGATTATGAAAGTCTCACTAGGAAGATGAAAATGAAAAAAAAAAAAACAAAAAACGAACAAAGAAAAAAATTGCGAGAACAAAATGGCGGAAGAAGGAAAGAAAGAAGGAAGGTTAAAGTGGTAGTTTCGCGCAGTGATGACATCAGTAGAAGGCCAAATTTCAAGTGTTTTTTAATTTGAGGCCAAATTTCCGATGGGCCTCTCAAAATGGGTCATCCGTACAAATATCCCTTAATATATAGATATATTATTAATATACTATATCTTTTGGCCTTTTCATCTTTGCTTCTTTCCACAATTACCAAGTGTTTTTTCTCTCATAATTTCTCAGAGGCATACGAACACGAAGAAGAAAAACTTTCAATGGAAAAATAAAATAGTAAGCTAAAGCCTAAAGTTGCAATTTTCTAAACTTAATCAAATAAAGATAATATTCTAGCTGTCCTAATTCTCAAATACTAAAATTTCCAAATCAATTTGATTTCAATTTAAGGAAGGTGCTAGACACGTATTGCCTTAAAGATCAAAGATCTTCAAACAAAGAATAAGTTTTTTGGCCCAAGATACAAACATTCCACAAGATAGAAAGATCAATCCCTCTTGGTGTGCAACTTGATACATGAATTACAAAATTCAAAAAGCACAAAGACCAAAATTAATTTATATTGTAAACTGATCAAACAACCTAATAGCCAAGGCTTTAAATAGCCTCTCAATAAGTCCAAGTGAGCTTAGCTCAATGGTACTAACATGTACTCCCTGTCTAGAGATTGAAGGTTCAAAATTATTAAATAAAATATAATAATAATTTGATGCATGATCGTTCATATTAGTGGTACATGTACATTTCAATCACTTATATAAAATGGTCATAGTTGAGCCAAGTTGCTTGTGATAAAGAAAACTTGGCTTTTCCCTTGCTCAATTTAGTTCAAGCCATGTTATTGCTTGTCCTGCATTTGCACTAGAATTCAATGTCTGAACTTATTATTTCACCAGTAATCCCCACATGAGCAAGTACCATCCTTAAAATGGTGAAACCGACGAGCATCTCTAACTATAATTTCTCTTCTTGCAACCTTCGATACAAACTTCGTAAACGTATGACAATCGCCACAAACTCGGAGATTCTTTTGAAGTCTAATGACACTCCCCGATCCAGAATTCAAGAGCCCGAAAACAATGGCAAGCTTTTCACTATGCACAAATAGAAGCTTTTCTTTCGTCTCTTCCTCCACATCATGTAATACAAAGTTCAAATCAGGGCTGTACCCTTCTTCTTGAATCCTATACACCACTTTATCTAACTCAGAATAAATCATTTCAGTTTGTGGATGAGATTGATCCCCAGCCACAAATGTATGAACCTTGTTTTTTATCTGAATAGTTGTGTGGCCTGCAATTTTTCTAAGACCTCTCTGCTTCATAAGAGCCCTAATCTGGTCTGCTTCTTTTCTTTTCCCAGATGAAAGATAAATATTGTACAAGAGAACATATCTCCCAGGATTTTCCGGGTCCAGCTCAAGTAAATGCTTTGCAGCAACTTCAGCCATTTCTACATTTGAATGTATTCTACATGCCCCAAGCAATGCACCCCAAATCCCAGCATTTGGCCTAATAGGCATTTTTGAGATAAAATCATGAGCTTCTTTAAGCTTCCCAACTCGACCAAAGAGATCAACCATACAAGCATAATGTTCGGGTCCTGGTTTCAGCTCAAAATCTCTACACATGGCATTGAAGAAATCCCATCCTTCTACAACCAATCCAGCATGACTACATGCTGCCAATAACGATACAAATGTTATGTGGTCAGGCTTAGTTGAGTTCTTCATCTCATTGAAGAGACAGATTGCCTTCCTACCATGGCCATGTAATCCATACCCTGAAATCATGGTGCTCCATGATATAACATTTCTTTCCTGCATGTTACCAAAAACTTTTCTGGCATATACTAAACTTCCACATTTGACATAGAGATCAATAATGGCAGTTTCAACCATTATTTGGTTTTCAGAAAACCTCCGGATAACAAAACCATGTACCCAACACGCCTGGCTAAAAGATCCTAACGCTAAACAAGCACGAATCACACCCAAAAGGGTGATCGAATCAGGCATAATACCTTGTAGTATCATTTCTCTAAAAATCTCCAAAGCTTTCAGAGGAAGATCAGCCTGCACGTAAGCTTCAATCATTGACGCCCACGACACCAAGTCCTTATTATGAATTCCACTAAAGATCTTTTGAGCAGTGTCAATTCTTCCACATCGTGCATACATACCAACTGCTGCGTTTTGGACTGATTGATCTAAACCAAGCTGAAAATCCATAGCCATTCGGTAAACATCATCAGCTTCTTTCTCTGAATGGATGCACGCCATCACATTCAACATTACAGACCTGTTCGGTTGAAATCCTTCATTCAACATCAGCGAGAACAACGACACTCCTAAACCATATTGACCATTATGTGCATAAGCACCAATTATTGAACTCCAGGACACCACACTTCTTTCAGGCATTTTATCAAATACTTCTCGTGCAAGCTCTGAACGCCCACATCTGCCATACATCGCAATGAGTGAATTAGCAACAAAAACATCCAACTCATACCCAAAGTCCACGGCGTCATGATGAACCCTAACCCCAAAATCCAAATCCTCCACAAACCCACACGCCTTGAAAACAAATGGAAACGTAAAATTATCAGGTCCAATACCTAAATCCAGCATTTGGGCATAGAGAAGCATGGCCCTGCGATGAAACCCAGCATCAACAAACCCGCGAAGCATCACGTTCCACAGAAAAACATCAAGCGATTGCAACAAAGAGAAGAGAGAATAGGCGTAAGAAACAGAGCCAAGCGAGGCGTAGCGGGAAATGAGAGTGGTGCAAAAGAACAAGTTGAGGTGGAGGTTGGCTTTGAGAATTGAAGCGTGAATACATTTCAAAGATTTGATAGTAGTACAAGTTTTGACGTAGAAGGTGCATGATTCAGAATCAATGGGTGGAGGATGGACTGGAAATTGGAGACTCGAGTGGTAGAGACGGCGAGAGAAAATGAGGCTCCGGCCGCGAATCACAATCATAAGCAGCACTGATTTTGCAACTTTGTATGCCACATCATTCAACTTTGGTATTTTTGTAATGCCCCCTTTTTGTGACTAAATTAAAAAGCCCTCACATTTAAGAAGGGTTAATAGGAAAAAGAAAAAAAGTACCTTTTTTTTTTTAAAATTAGGTAAAAGGGGTAGTTTGGAAAAAAAAATTAAGTAAATGGTAGTTTTTTTGTCTTTATTTGAAAGTCAGACTCTGCCGCATGGTCAAATTAGTCAAACCGAATGGAAAAGATAAGTGTGGTTGGTTTTTATTAGTTTGAATGTAAGAGCGAGAGCAAGACAACCCGAGAGCGAAAGCAAGAGATTCCTCGGGTACTGCCTGGGGTCAGGGTGGGGACAGGGAGGGTATCCCTGCCCTAGCCCCGACCCCAACCCGATATATCCCCGACCGCCCTGGTATATATATATATATATGTTCCTCTCGCTCTCTCTCTATCTCACTCTACTTATTGGTAGTAATTCGGTCCTGCATTTGAACTCGCAATCTTGCTTTCTCTCACAGGCTCACTTTCTCTCATAGTCTCGTTCGCTCTCCCCGTCTCACTGTCTCGCTTTCACGGTCGGTGGGGATATGGGTAAATTCCTCCCACGGGGGCGGGGATAGGGAACCCCCACCCGCCCCGCCCCATCCCCATTGCCAACCCTAACTACTAGTATATGCTTGATACACATTGCTTATACACGCATAATACACTATTGATCGACACTTAATACACTTGTTACCTTTGATCCACTTAATACACTATTGATAGACACTTGATACATTTGATACACTTGATATACTATTGATATACAGTTGAAAATGACTAGTTATTTAAATGTTTTTTAAAAAATCATAAAAGTAATTTTTTTTAAAAACACTTTTTTCTCTAGTTTACCAAACACACCCAAATTCTCTAGGTGAGCATACCACTGAGTGTTAGTGAGTTCTATGTTGAATCTCCCCAACGTATTGTACATTTGTACTTAAAAATGAAAGAAATATCATTTAAAAATAAAAAAATAAAAATAAACTACAAAAGGGATAAAAAAAAAAATGTAGCAAATACAAAAATTAAAGTGAGTAATAACTCATTTTGTTACAAACAAAAAATATAAAAAGTATACAAATTAATGAAAAAAAATACACAACTGATATATTTTAAATGTTGTCTTCTCCTGGTCTTCCGGAGCAATCATGATCTAATTGTAGCCTGAATAGCCATCCAAAAAGTAGAAAAACTCATTTCCTGCGAGTCTATCTAACATTTGGTCAATAAAAGGCAATGGGAAATGATCCTTCTTTGTCGTTGCGTTGAGTTTCCTGTAGTCCATGCAAATTCTCCACCCTATGACAGTGCGGGTGGGGATTAATTCGTTATTCTTGTTTGGGACTACAGTCATACCTCCTTTCTTGGGAACGCATATGACTCACCCATTTACTATCAGAGATGGGAAATATAACGCCTGCGTCCAACCATTTAAGCACCTCTTTCTTGACAACTTCTTTCATTGCTGGATTTAGCCGCCTTTGGGGCTCGATGGATCCGTCTTTTCCTTCTTCTAGACGAATTTTATGCATGCAGTATGTGGGGCTTATCCCTTTGATATCAGTGAACGTCCATCCAATAGTTCAGATGTTCTTTTTAAGAAGAATTAACAAGGCTGATTCTTGATTAAGGGATAATGCAGCTGAAATAATCACTGGAAGAGAGTTATCTTCTCCTAAGTAAGCATACTTCAGGTGGGTTGGCAACACTTTTAACTCAAGCTCTGGCGCTTCCTTCAAAAACGGTTTTGTTCGTTGGTTGGTCTGATTAGGTGTCAAAGATTCAAAAGCAGAATGGACCAAAGCACAGCATTGTTCAGGCTGCTGTACGTCCAGATTTGCAATAGTTTCATCATTCTCTTCTTCTAGCATCATTTTATTGAACTCATCCTCTGCGTCGAGGTTTTGGCAGGTCTCCTGTTCTTCTGGATATTCTAACGCCTTAAAGACGTTGAAAATCACTTCCTGATCATTAACTCTCATAATGATCTCCCCCTTGTGGACATCGATGAGTGTACGACCCGTCGACAAAAATAGACGTCCAAGTATGATTGGGACGTCCTAGTCTGCTTCATAATCCAGGATAATGAAGTCTGCGGGGAGAATAAACTTGTCTACCTTTACCAACATATCCTCGATCCTTCCTTCAGGATGCACAACGGATCGATCCGTCAATTGTAGGGTAACTATTGTTGGCTGCGATGCGATCCCCAATTTGTTGAATACTGATAGGGGCATGAGATTAATGCTAGCCCCTAGATCACACAACGCTTTTCCTATGTAAACCCCTCCAATGGAATAAGGAAAGGTGAAGCTCCCTGGATCTTTCATCTTTGTGGGAACGCGTTCACAGACTATGGTCTCGTGTTCGCCCATTTCTCTCTTTTTAGACAGTATGTCCTTGAGAAATTTAGCATAAGTGGACATTTGTTCCAACGCTTCCACCAGCGGGATGTTGATGTGCAACTGTTTTAATACATCTAGGAAAGGTTTGAACTGCCCTTCATTATTTTTCTTCTTCCTTAACCGCTGTGGGTAAGAAGGCGTTTGAAGCTCAGCTGACATGCTTGTTGATGCATCTTTTCCTGATAGACTTCTTTGCGTATCAGCTTGTTTTTGTTGTTGTTGTGTTGAGTGGTTAGATTCAATGGTAGGGTTGGAAAGATGTCGAATTGTTGGTTGAGAGTTGTCTGGTTGGTTTGAAGGATTCTCAGTCTTGTTACTAGAGTTTTCTTCACTGGGCGGGGAAGTTTTTTCATGGCTCTTTCACTTTGTAGTGTCACAACTTGACACTGTTCTTTTCCTGAACGGCCTGTACTGCGTGGGGCTTCGGTATTGCTCGGAAGAGAGCCTTTCTGCCGCGTCTTAAGTTCTCCAGCGATCTGGCCCAGCTGAAGCTCTAAATTCCTGATGGACGACGCCTGGGTTTACATCAAGGCGTCGTTCTTCTGCATGTATTCTTTCAGAAGAGCTTCCATAGATGATGATGGACTAGGCGTTGATTGATGTTGTTATGGATTTTGCCTCTGATGTCCATGGGGGAATCCAGATGATTCGCCCCTTTGGTGCGTGGGCGCACCTTGCTGCTCAGGCTAGCAGTTACCACCCCATGAGAAATTTGGGTGATTCCTCCAGCTAGGATTGTAGGTGTTGGAGTACGGGTTGTTCCTTATGAAGCACACAGATTGAGGATTCTGTGGGCATACCTCATATGCATGCGGCTCCCCGCATCCAACGCATCCTGCAGCGTTCAGTTGATTCACTGCATTAACTTGTCCGCCGCCTCCTGTATTTGACTGATTCATGGTCATAGTCTGCAACAAGTTAGTCATGGCGGGGACTCGAGCTTGTAATGTAGCAACATTATTATGCTCTGATGCTTCTAACACATTGTTCTGCCGGCAGCTAGATCGATTATAACCATGGTTTTCCCAATCCTCATGATTTCTTGATATTCTATCAAGAATGTCTTCGGCCTCAGTGTAAGTTTTATTAAGGAGTCCTTCAGCTGCGGCAACATTTGCAGCTCTCTGAGATGCCTCGGTCAAGCAATCATAGAATATCTCCATTTGAACACAGTCAGGGAAGCCATTATGCGGACAGTTTCTTAACAACCTCTTAAATCTAGCCCAAGCATCGCTTAGGGTTTCTTTATCCTTTTGTTGAAAGTTGGCGATATCTCTTATTCTTCGAGCATTCTTCGTTGGTGGGAAGAATTTCTTCATAAACTTCTCTATCATTTGGTTCCAAGTGGTAATCTCACCTGGTTCCAAAGAATATACCCACTGTCTCGCCTCATCTCTGAGGGAGAATGGGAATAGCGTCCACCGGGTGTCATCTGCAGTTATGTTTGGGATGACGAAGGTATTGCAGATTTCGATGAAACTTTTCAGGTGAGCGTGAGGGTCTTCACCGGGTGATCCCCCAAACTGACCCGTTGTTTGAAGCATCTGAAGCATAACTGGCTTCATCTCGAACCTCGAACCTTGAGACGCAGGTCACATAATTCCAGGTGAAAAATTATACAAGATCGGCAACGCGTAATCCCTGATCGGACGGTTTCGATCATGCGCTAATAGAATGGAATGAGTTTGCTGATCAATTTGCAACTGAGCTTGAAGTTGCACTTGGGCTAACGCATTGTTCATTGCTTCGTTTTGTCTGATGTTAGCCCCATTGTTGTTGGCTCTCAAAGGCTGATTTTGCTTGATTTTCCATTTTCTTCTCTTTGTAAAGTTGTCGCCGGCTTTGATGAGTCTTATTTCTTTTCCGAAAAGGTCTCTCGATCTCAGGGTCAGAAATGAACGAAGGCTGTTCTTCCTTGTTCATAAACTGTCAGGTACGTATTTGGCTAAACGCTCTGTACGACCCAAGATAGAGATTTTCTACATAGATCAAGAAATAGCTTCAAAACCTAAGTTATTAATTCAAATCCCTGGCAACGGCGCCAAAAACTTGTTGGCTCATAACTTGTTGCGCATAAAGTGGATTAGATGTTATAATTTGAGTACAAAGTTTGTGTCGAGAATTACTCAAGTATGATCATTAATTACCAGTTTTCCTGTAAAAGCCCAAGTGTAAGCTTCTATAGGTTTCCTAGTGAGTCCAGGGTCAAACGCAGGGATTTGTAATAAATTAGGCGTTGAGACAAGATACAAAGACTATGCGGTGACTATACATGTATTATGTTCAAGAATTTTATGTACCTACCTATACATAAAGAATAAATAAAATTTCCTACAATTAACAATGTGAGGTGGAAGCGGAGAATGTTAGTCAAATATCATTTAGAGTCAGATAGCATGCGTTGAGAATGGCGGTGGAACCATGCGATAATAGTAGAGTTAACGCAGGAGCTAATTGTTACTTAAGCATATCTAAGTATATTTACATACCTACAAACTTTTGGTTTGAGAATCCATCTCTCGATGTTTCGACGCTACATTAATCTTATCTCTAAGACGCATGGTAAGTTTGTGTTGGCAAAAGATGAACTACATCTCTAAACCTCATCTAGTCTTGATAAATGCTAAAGATTAACCATCTACTCTCTCAAGCTAAACAGTCAGTGCTTGTTAAATTTGTTTGTCAGACAAAGCTATGCAAGCTAATGATATGCATTAACATACTTAGTATTGCTTAAGAAAAACTAGGTTCTAACATCTAACTCATTCAACATTCAAGCAACATGGTGTAAAGTATTTAATATGGAAATGAATGGAAGATAATCGCTAATCGAACTTATATTAAGAAAATAAACCATTCTCTCGAATCTCATTAACAAAACATAAGTAAGAAGAAGGAAAATGAAGATAGAACATAAATGGAAGACGTCAAGCCGCCACTGGTAATATCTTGCTTCATGAAGGCTTGAGATGGTTGCTATTTGATACATAAATGGCATAGGGTGAAAGTTCTCACTCACTAAGAGATGACTCTGAAAATTCTCAGAATCCTTCTCATAGAAGAGCTTGAAATGGAGGCTGGTTATGGTGAGGGAGAATTTGTGCAGAGCTTTCGCCTCTTGAACTCGTTTCTCTCCTCCTTTGAATGGAGAAGCTTTGGGCTATTTATAGGCGTCAAAAAGGTGAACTCATGATGACCTGACACCTTTGCATTAAATTCCATGCCTTGCTGCACAGACTTTTCACATCGTCAGCCCATTGGTTCTGCCATGATCTGATAACGTGTAATCCTTTTGCATATTGACATGAAGCTATTGCCCAAGTGTTTGTATCTGCTTTTTCTTCTCAACGTATGGTCTTGACGCATGGTTTTCCACTTCTTTTGTTCTCACAGTAGCTTCCTCTCTGGTACTTGGGTTATTTGTGCTTCTTTTCTACTGAATCCTACGTTAAGAACAGAAAGCTCATATATTTTTCAGGTATATTCTTTTGAAACGGTGTCAACGCATGGTAATACATATTACATAATTCAACTGCCAAAATCATGCGTTTAGCCCTAAAGTTACTCTAATTAATTCAAATAGCGACTATAATAACTTGTATTTCTACAAGTTATCAAGAGCCCAAGAGAGTTTAGAGAGAGCTCAACGGGACCCGTGAGGTAAGCGTAGTGGAGAGCTTAAAGGATCCCAGGAGAGAGCTCAAAAGCACCCATAAGAGAGCCTAACCCGTAGGGTAACCTTAATGGAGAGCTTAGAGGAGCCGAGGAGAGAGCTCAAGAGGACCCAT
Source organism: Citrullus mucosospermus (assembly GCA_030954485.1). Lineage (NCBI taxonomy): Eukaryota > Viridiplantae > Streptophyta > Magnoliopsida > Cucurbitales > Cucurbitaceae > Citrullus > Citrullus mucosospermus. The sequence goes on from CM062062.1 coordinate 4,979,396, forward strand.
GAGAGTGCCTAACTCACGAGGTAACCTTAGTGGAGAGCTTGATAAGCACTTGAAAAGTGCTTTATATTCTCTCAAATTAAGGGAGCTTTATATTAGATTTCACTTGTTTGCTAGTGACTTTCAGGTTAAAACGAGGAAAATTAGAAGAAACGACTAAAAGATCAAAACCGAGCAAGAATACGGCGAAAAAGAGCTGAAAAACGCATCCTTGTTGAACGCATGACAGCACCGCGGCGCTGAAGCATAAACGCATCAGTCTGGACGCATAGTAGCATCGCGGCACTGAGATGGCACTGCCTCGACGCATCCTTGGTGAACGCATGATAGCGTCGCGGTGCTTGGATGACGCTGCCGCGGCGCTAAAACCCGAGAGCAACTTATTTTTGTCGAAACGCCAGCGTTACTTAAATGAAAATTTTGTATTTTAGGTTAAATTTTTGGCGGCCAAACTCTATAAATTTGGGGGTTTCCAGCAGCCAAAGTGGGGGGAGAAAAATCAAGAAAAAACAAGAAAGTTGCAGACCTAAAAAGAGATAAAAAAAAAGGAGAGAATTAAGCGAGAGTTCAAAGAGTGAGTTAGTTGCAAGGAAGAGGAAAAGAATTCGAGATAGTCTTGGTGCCCTTCGAAGTCCGACGTGAGAGCCAAGGAGTTCGTGACAGTGCTGCCTCAATCAAGAACCTCTTTTCAGTAGAGTTTCCCTTTTCTTTACACTCTTCCTTTGATTATTTTTGCTCAAACATGTTGCTTCAAGCTATGAGTCGCTAAACTCTTTAGTTTTAGGGTATTTGATGAATTGTTTATGAATTCATGTTAATTTTGTAGACTCATGGTTTTATTTAAGTAATTATGCTTTTCATTGTTATTGTGTTTAATTCTTGTGGATTGGCCATCTTCACATGTTAGGTTAGATATATGATTGAGAGATTGTATGTTTAACTTGATCTATAACAATGAATTGTTGTTAATCTATCACGAGAGTAGTTAGGTTGACAATAAAAGTTGCTAAAGACTATTTTTAATGCCATGTAATTTTGTATTGGTTTTAAGAGATTAATAATCAATCGAGTTGCATGAGAAAGGGTTGTTTTTGAGAAAAAATAACTTGGAATTAAGTTTCTAGACTTAGGCATATGAATTACAATAAAATCCATGAAGTCTATAATATTGCATGATAAAATAAACAAGGATTCACTACCCTAGAACTCTCTTTGACACTTGTGTTTCTCCCTTTAATACTTTCCTTGTTTGATTTTTCTTTTTCCCTAATTTAAAATATTGAATTTCAATCCTCAAATAAAATTAACTCAATTCTAGAATAGCTAAGTAATTTTAACCTTCCCAATTGGATCTCCAGTGGAACGATACTCGGACTTAACCGTTTTATATTATAACTTGACCCGTACACTTGCGGTTAACACTAAAAGTGCGCATCAGAGCTCATAGGAGCCAAAGAGAAAGCTCAAGAGGACCTATAAGAGAGCCTAATTCGTGAGACAACCTTAGTGGAAAGCTCAAAGGAGCCTAATGGAGGGCTCGGAGGAACCTAGGAGAGAGCTCATGAGGACCCATAGAAGAGTCTGAAAGAGCTCAGTGAGACCTGTGAGGTAAGCTTAGAGGACTCGTGGAGAAACCCTAGTGAGCTTGATCCAATTGAAAAAGTAAGTCAACTTGAGAAAGAAGATCAACCTAAGAAAGGAGGTCAACCTGATAGGTCGGACTAAGAAAAGAGTTCAATCTAAGAAAGGAGGTTCGACCTGAGATAAGAGGTCAACCTAGTAGCTCAAGCTAAGACAGCAAGTCGACCTAAGAAAGGAAGTCACCTGATAAAGGAGATCGACTTGAGAAAGGAGGTCGACCTGATAGGTCGAGCTAAGAAAGCAAGTTATGCATGGTTTTTCCAACTTCACTTATGAAGAGCTCGACCTATATAATCTTCAGGTCAAGATCGGAGAGAGGTATGCCAAGAACTCAGACTTATTTTCTACCAATTGATCCATTTTTCAAACTTCATTCTAACTTGAGCATCATAGTGGATTTGGCTCAACATCACACCGGTATTAGATGTGTTCATTTTGAAGGATATTGGGCTAATCTTCCTCGAAAAATTACAAATTTACCGTTGGTGCAAATTTGAGCATCAACAGTTGTTGCCGTATGTAGGTAAGAAGCTCAAAAACCTCTACATGAGTTCTTGCTTCTAAGGGTTGCATGGATGACACACGAATTGAGGGTGAAAAATTCACCTACTTCATGACTAGTGGTATTAGAGTCCCAATTTTTTTTTTTTTTTATCTACACTCAAGATCGAGAGTCATCCTCCTCATGGCACATTTACTCGATTGGGCAATGATGAAGAGATTCAAAGAAAGAGTAGATAAATTTGAAGAAAGGATGAATGTTAAGTTGTATTCGGTCAAATTATGGCTACAACCTAGCTACCCTAATCAACACATAGCCACAAAAATCGAATTTAACTCCTATTTAGCTTTCTTAGAGAACCACCTTTAGGAGACTAAGCAATTAAATACATATGTTTATTACTGTTTTAAGACTTAGATGATTAAGCATGCAATTCTCATGATTCTATAGGCATTACCCTATTTTTAGAGGTCAAACTAAATCATATGTCTACACTTTTCTCCTTTGCTTTTATGAAAACTATTTATTATCTAACTCTTTCATTATTAGACTCAACATTATATGTCAACCTAAGTGATCAAGCTAAGTTAACACTATTCATACACTACAAGAAAGTTGAAAATTTTTAAAGGTCACAACCTTCGAAAAAACATCTAATAGACCTTCAAACATCTTTTTTCAAAGGTTAACTCAACTTTTGAAAAGTGTCGAAGTAGATCCCTAGAAAAGACTTTTTCAAAGATTTATTAACCTTTGAAAATTATTGTGTTTCAAATGTTTATTGACCTTCGAAAATGATTATTTTTCAAAGGCCACATATCTTCAATAATTGTCAAATTATTCATCGATAATTATATATTGCCAGTTGGTGAACACTATGATCATTGTGGACATTCTTATGAGATTTTGGTGAACACTATCAAATTATTCTTTCATTTTAACGATCTTATGAGATTTTGAACGAAATGTTATCGTATGCATGATTCAATTATGAATTTTAATATATTACGATCATCTTTGTGGATGCTGGTGAACACTATGATCATTACTTTAAATTGATATACAATTTGTGGCCCTTGGTTGTATGTTGATTCATAGGAAGCAATAGGTTAGATTAGCTTGTGAATCTAAATCGATAAGTAATGTTCTAATCAAACTAGGATTGAATCAATAGAATATTTAATTTTGGCCTTTCCGGTTAAATATTCCGCCTAATTCTCCATAGAACTTAATGCAATTAGGATAAACTTGAAATTGCATGCCTTTTCGATTCAATTTATTCTAATTCATCGATTAAGACAATTTAAGTTACCCTTTCTAATTTAATTGATTAGGTGCAAATTACAATAATTTCGGTGATGATGACTCGATGGTTAAGAACGTTGCATAAAGAGAATCCCATAATAACCCAAGCTAGGCATTTCTCAAGTAGATTTCATCTCTTTTAATTGTTGCTTTAGTTATTTTATGTGATTTAATTTCTTTGCAAACAATCATCTCACAACCCCCCTAGTTACTATTGGGTTGTTAACTGCTTAACTGAGAAATATTTGTGCTCCCTGTGTTCGACCCAGCCTTGCCACTACTATGGTTTGATAAGTACGGAAATTATTTGGCACAGAATTAGGCGACGAATTCCGTCCGCCATCAAGGCTTGTTAACATTGGAATACAATCCAACGAATACAATCTAAAACTAAAAAAATACTAAAAAGAACAAAGAAAAATGTAAAGAATGCTCTATAGCTCGGGTGGAAACCATGCTCCTCTAAAACCTTAGAAAATAATAAATATTAATATAAGTTTTGATGGCACGGCGATTCTATAGCCTTTTCATCCACGAACATTTTCCCTAAATTTGTAACGTTGCGGTGCTGTCCTAAATCGATGCTACTACCTTCAGCATTATGCCTAGCGTCACAGCACTAAGTCCTTAGGGCATTTTGGTCCTCTTTTGAGCTTGAATGCTCCGTTTGACTTCTAAATTCATCGTTTTGGCTCGTTTTTCACCTAGAATGTCTGGCACGAAAGCACATTTGAACATTAAATTTCTAAGAATTAGTTTTACTTAAGCCTAGAAATATAGCTCATTTTGAGACCTATCACCTCATCCATGGTGGACAACCTTAAATTCTCTTTCACGATACCTTTAAGCCTCACCACTAGGGGTGTTTAAATGACCTGACAACCTGAACAACCCGACAACCCAAAATGTAAGGGTTGGGTTGGGTTAGTTTTGTTCTTAGGTTGGGTTGGATTAAACTTTTCCTATTTTTGTTGGGTTGGGGCGGGTCGGGTCGTGGTTTGCAAAAAAATTTTGAGTTGACCCAACCCAACTCGAATTATATGTATATATATTTCTATTTGTTTAAAGTTTGATTACTTTGTATTGATTAATTTGTGAATTTTTAATATATATTTTTTTAAAATTGTTGTGATATTTGACTTTGTTTAAAGTTTGTAATAAATATCATAGATATTTGGTATTTAAAATTTGAATTTTCTGAGATTTTAGTTATTACTTATATATGCTTGTAGTTACATATTTTTTTAGTTAAAAAGAAAAAAAAAATTATAACCTGACAATCCAACCCGGATTTTAAGGGTTGAGTTGGGTTGGAGACTTTATTTGGGTCTATTGGGTTGCCAACCCAACCAAATTTTTTGGTTGGTCCAAAAAACACTGTTAATTCAAACCAACCCATATACACCCCTACTCACCAAATTGGTTGGTGGACAACCATAAATTAATATTTTATTTTTTATATTTTACTTTTTAAAGGTTCTCGAAAATTGAATTGGAAATATTATAATAAATGAAAGGGATTTGAAAAAGGTAAATATTAATATTTATACTTTTATTAAATATAAAGATATATCATTAAATTGAAATATAGTTTCGACTGCCAATAGATTTGTAACTCACTTTCTTGCAAGTTTTATTTTGTAGCTATAAAAGAGACTTCTTCTTCTTCAAGTTTCACATAATAGAAGTATAGTGATTTTCTTTTCAAGTAGCAAAGCCATACAGGAAGAGGTGTAGCCTAAGAAAATTGTGTGATGCAAAGGTCTCATCTTCCTTACTCTTCTTTCTTTTTATTTTCAAACTTTTATATAATTAGTATTTATTTTATTTTATTTCAAATGTATGTTTGAACTTTATTTATTATTTTATATTATTGCATCATCTTTCCAAGAAAATATTATTGTATGTTATATTTTTTTTTCTTTTTTTATAGAATTGGTATTATTTTATTTTATTTAAATGTATGCTTAAAGTTTTCATTTATTATTTTCAATTATTACAATTATATTGCCAAAAAAGAAGTATTATTGTGTTATATTTTATACTTTTTAAACATATTAATTCTAATTCTAACCAATTAAATATGTCATCTTTAATTAGAAGGTCAATATACATATCATTTTTTACTCAATTTTTTGGATCAAGTTTTTTGGCTTCAAATTATTTTATCTAATTTTTTTTTTGGGTATTTTGTTCTAATACATAATTAAAATTTAGGGGTTTTCTTTTTGGAGAATTGCATTGGATAGCAAATTTTGATTATATATTAGCATTCATGTCATCAATTTTTAAAATATTGTAAATATGGCAAAATTTGTTTAAAATAATATATATGGATAAAAATCATTTTATTTGATTTTTTCCTATTCCAAAAATACCATCATCTCTTCAAACGTGTAAAATCGGCTTCAACTACTCGCGTTTTTTTCTTCAACAAGCTGTGAGTTTGTCTGCAACATCTTATTCAATATTCAACCCTAGAATATCCAAGATTCTTAGATATTCTCCAAGATTTGAAGTTCAAGATTGCTTTTAAAATTGATGCACATTTTCTGGTTTTGATTTGGTTAGTTGAAGATTTCTTGAAGCCATAGTCTTGATTTCTTCCGTATTTGGGTTTGATTTCGATTTTTTTGCTTTAATTTCGTCCTCACCTTCTCTCATTCACGATTTTGTCCTTACTTGATCTTTAATTTGTTTCTGATATCAATATTTTGCTGATTTCTTCCTTCTCTAGCTTTGAAGCCGATTTTTGTATTTTTTTTGTGCGAAGTTCATCCTCGCTCTCTCACATTCATGTAAGCATGTTGGTCATAATAAAAGAACATGTAAAAATCCACCTATTTGAACGATCATATTGTGGGCATCAAAGATAGCTTTATTATTTGTTTTCTTTTGAGTATATTTGTTTTCATTTTAGTATATTTGTTTTCATTTGAGTACAGTAGGGTATTGTTTTAGAAGTTTTTTAGTTTATCAGTGGATTGATTTTGCTTCTTTTTTTAGTATATGCATGATGTTCCTATTATCCTTTAAGTGAAACTAAAATTTCCTACACCATATTAAAGTTATATATATGTGCAAGTCATTCCCTACACATCATATTAAAGTTCTATGCATTGAAGTCAAGTACTTTAGAATATAGTCTCATTAGATGGTAATCATATGGGAATCAGATGGGAATATAACAAAGATTAAAAAGCAATCATATGACAATTAGAATGCAATCAAATAACTATTAACTAATTGACAAGAATAAACACCAATCATATGACAATTAAAACACAATTTGTGATAAATTGCACAATTTTGGTAAAAATTGTTCTTTCCTAAAGGCTTTACAATTCATTTGACGGGAAATTGCTATTTATATAGGAGCTCTCTATAATCTTTTCCGTAAAGTTTTGGTTAGAACTTTACGGGAAAGGTGACCAGAACTTTATGGGAAAAGTCACAGAGTGCTAAATTCTTCCTAGTAAATTCAAACTCATCAAGAAAGAATTAGCTCTCTGTCGGTTTTCCCGTAAAGTGCTGGTTAGAGCTTTAAAAGAAAAGTAACAAAGGGCTAATTCCTTCCCAATAAGTTCAAATTTTATCAGGAAGGAAACTTTCTGTCACTTTTCTCGTAAAGTTGGTCAGTAGGACTTTACGGGAAAAGTCATTGAGGGCTCAACTCTTTCCCGATAAGTTTAAACTTACTAGGAATTGAGGTCTGTTATTTTTCCATAAAATTGATCATCAGAACTTTACAAGAAAAGTCACAAAGAGCTCAATTTCTTCCCGATAAGTTCAAAATTATCAGGAAGGAAGTTCTTTGTCTCTTTTTCCTTAAAGTTCTTCACCAGAATTTTACGGGAAAAAAGACAGAGAGCTTCAATTCCTTCTTGATAAGTTCAAAAAAGATAGAGAGCTATACATTAGGAAGGTAGTATGAAGGAAAAGAAAGAATAAGGAGAAAAAAAAGAAAAAAAAATTGATTCTTTCAAATTTCCCACGGGGAATTTTTCAACTTTACGAGAAATTTGACATAATATTTTTCTTTTCCTTTTTTTTTCTTTCAAGAAAACAACAATTATCCTTCAACTTACGAGGTTCTTTTCTGTAAAATTGACTGCAAAATATTATTTTCCCAGGAATTCCAATAAATCTAAACATTTCTCGTAAATAACCTTTTCCCCACACAAAATAAAGCAACTGTTTTTTCAACTTTCAACAACATAAAACACATGATAAAAGAGATTACGTTATATGAAGAAGATGAGAGCACAAAGTGATTCAAATATTTGTAGGGGTATTCTTATTTTTTCTATTCAATCCATCGACGAATTGAGCTAGGCTTAAGAATTTTGCCGGTTTTGCAAAATCATAAAACATGGCTACATGCCTAATTTTAATAAAAAAATTTTGCCATTTCTCCAACTTGCTCTCTCTCTTCTTCTTCTTCTTCTTCTTCTTCTTCTTCTTCTTCTTCTTCTTTCTTTTTTTTTTTTTTTTTTTTTTTTTTTGTATTTTTAAGATGTTTGAGTACTTTGAGATAAAAATAGGATAAATAAATAAATAAAAGTAAAATTATCCAGTAATAATTAGAATTGACAACTCAAATAAAAAATTTTAACCTATCCTTATTTCCACTCCCACATTGGTAGCCTCTTTAATGTTTAAGGTGTTCTTTTCCCTCGATCCTTGTTTCATTATAAAGTTTTATTTAAGCTTCTTTATTAATGGAAAATGGTTGGGTCTAGCTAATAATTAAACTGTTATTTTTAAAATTATTTAACGATTAAAATTATTAATTATAATTAATGGAGAAAGAATACGAAAAAAATCGAATATGAAAAGTTTTAATATTGAGATTTGTTTTTAAATATAGCAAAATAAATTAAACTATTTACAAATATAGAAAAACTTCTGTGATAGAGACTGCGATAGATTTCTATCGCTGAATAAAAGAAAAACGATAGAGACTATTGCAGATTATTGCTAAATTTTTTTGTATAGTTATAAATAGTTTGATAATTTTTTATTTATAATAATTTTTCTAATATTAAAGATTTTTCTAAAGAAAAAGAAATCTAAAATTTATGATTTCACATTTAATTTAATTTATATTTAAACTTCAAAAGTTCTAGAATTTTAACAATTTTGTGATCATCTTCTACCCTTACTGTTCCTCTCTTTTTTGGACAATTTTTATTTTTATTTTCAAAAAGCGTCTTCCCCTATTAGTTTTGTTGTTATCTAGAAGCGTACAGGCTTAGAATTCTTTAATTAATTTTTATTAAAAAAAACTAATTATTCATAATAAAGTGGTAAAATGTACTCTTGAGTTTGAATTTATTTTTCACTTAAATTTGATGTTAACTTTTGAGTTCTTATCCTACATAGATTGGGATCAATTGTGAAATTTAGATTTAGAAAAAAATAATTAATAGTAACCCGTATTGAAAGTTGTAATAAGGGTGGAGTTAAAACCTTTTAACCATTTTAGGAAAGTAACTAAAATCAACGCAATTTATCTGTTAATCGAAATTATTGAAAATGCAGATTTTCATATTCCAACTTGTTGTACTAAATAAAATTAATTTTAAGAAGTATTTCTAATGTTTTTAACTCGTTGAATTATGAGACAGTTGGCCCTAAATAATTAGATATCAATCTCATTCAAATAATTCCATTTTTGGAACAATTAATCCTATCAAATAATTAATGAAGATCAAGAACAAGAAAGAAAATAAAATTAATAACACCTACCAACCAATTGCAATTATTCACCAAACAAACGAAAGAAAAGAGCAAAAAAGAACAAAATTTCAAAAAGTGAATTTATTATTATTACTATTTTTTTTTTTTTTTTTTAATTTTTAATTTTTCCTTCTGAGAATCTTCTCGTAATGGAAAAGCAATAAAAACTAATTAAAAATTGTGCTCAAAGCCTTTGACATTTACATACAAAATCAAATTCAATAATTTGAGAGAGAGAGAGAGAGTTGAGAAATTTTCAAATAAGAAAACTACGTAAAAGTGCAACTGTTTAATGTGAAAAGGCATACTTTTTAGGGGTGAAAGATGAATGCATATGCTTCAACTTTAGAATCATTCATTCATTTTTAAATAAGAAAAACAAAAATTTTGCCTTTTTAATTTATGGGAGTAGGTTTAATTAGGTAAGTCTCTTCCCAACCACGCTTTAAACAAAATTAGAATTTCTATTTCTAAAATCAACTCACACAAACAACAAGTGTTTACTTTATTTTAATTCTTTTTTAAGTTAAATTTATATATTTCTAATTATTTTAAATGACAAAATTGCTAAAAATATTTTCAAATATAGTAAAATGTCATCGTCTATCAGTGATAGACACTGATAGACAGTGACATTTTGTTATATTTATAAATATTTTAGTTCACTTTTCTATATTTGAAAACAACACTTAATATATCTCTATCATTTGTCAAAAGTTGCATATTTCCATGCATGGACTTTTCATACATTAACGTTTTAAAGCTACTTTTAGAGTAAAATTTGTTTAGAATTTCGAATAGAAGTTTGAACATCGGATAATGTGGTTGTAACTTACAATGAAAAATTGATTGTCAAGCAGTTCTAAATCACCACCACTTTTTCGTAGGTCTTAGTTCTCATCCAAAACTATATTACTTCAATGGTGGTTTTGAAACATTTATGAAACGTTAAAGATAATATTTGCAAGAAATTAAGAGTATGGTGTGTTTGAAACAAATGACAAAGTTCATGAGTATTTTTGTAATTTAGTATTTTTTTTGCGAAATAAAAATACTAATTTTTTTCTCACTATAAATCTTTCGCTTGTAAAATGAGCACAACTCAATAAGTATTAAGCTTGTAGTATCGATTTTTAAGGTTAGATGTTGAATTGTTGCTCCGATGTATGCGTAAAAAAAACAATGAAAAGAAAAAAAAAACTTTACGTGGGTTGCCATTTGCTAAAACATATTCACATATACTTTTTCTTTTCTTTTTTATAAAGAAGATAAAACATAATTTTGGTGTTTTGGAATATGAACTCATAGGATTTTAGAATTACTTGAATTTTCTTTTTGAAAATAGAATTATTTGAAAATTTTTAATTTTGGGTTAAGATTTCAGTAACATTATTATTGAAAAGGTATTACATCTGCTTTTTTTTTTTTTTTTTTTTTTTTTTTTTTTCTGTATTACAAGTATACTTTAGAGATGTCATTATATCAAGATGATGACATCAAGATGATATATGAAGCTTTTGAAAGAAATTAGAAAAGAAGGATGTTTAAAACTAATTTAATATTTGAAAAGGTTTAGTGAGAATATGTATGGTCAATATATGAACATTAAGATATATATATATATATATTACTCTTATTTTATTTTCATGCAGAACAAAGTTGAGGGTGATGATGAAATTATTATTATTATTATTTATATGAGAATTATTATATTACAGTATTAGTCAAAGAGGAAAAAGGCACACAATGCTCATGCATCTGCAGGTAGAAGAAAAATTCTTCTCAAATATTTTATTTGCTCGTGGTCATTTTCATATATATATATATACATATATATATATATATATATATATATATATATATATATATTTTTCCCTTTTTCCCTTTGAGTTCAACCATGGGAGATTGAAACTATCCATGTTTGAGATGGTAAATGGTATTTTTAATACGAATCAATTTTGTTTCTGAAATTTGAATTTCGTATTTGATCCTTAAATTTTAAAAACAACACTTTAGGGCTAATCTTTTATAACGATTTCGTTTTTTAAGTTTTGTTTGATAATCATTTGATTTTTTATTTTTCGTTTTTTAAAATTAAGCCTATAAAATGTTGAACATCCCACATTAAACAAATCAAGGAACCTTGCAACTTTTATAAGATAGATGGACCACTCTTCTTATTACCAATTAGTTTTGACATGGAACTTCATGTTATCTAATATGGCATCAAAGCCAATAAAGCCCAAATGGGTATTCAGTCTAATAAAAAAAATTTGGACTTAAATCCAAGAATGATGAACCCAAAAGAGGCATCATCGAGAGAAAATATGTTTAATTTTCAAAAAATCAAAAACAAAAAATGAAATGGTTACCAAATGATTCAAATTTATTTTTGTTTACTAATCTCAATTTCTCTATTATGTTTTCTCATCATCTTTCTTAAAGGGAACATTATGTGAATCATTGTAAGTCAAATTCAAAAAACAAAAATAAGATTTTAAGAACTTTAGTCTCATTTTATAACTATTTAGTTTATTTTTAATTCATTTTTAAAATTAAACATATAAACATTATTTCCATGCATGAGTTTCTTTGTTATGTTATGTACCTACTTTCCTAAAAAACTCAAAATAAAAACTAAGACCAAATTTACCAATCTGTAATGAAAATCGGTGTAATCATAATGAGATTTCATTGATGGATCAATTGTAGCGGGCCTGAATTGCAAATCTAACTAAATTGTTTTTTATCGTGTTATTGCTTGACACTAACGATAATAGTAAAAGTGAAAGTAACAATAAATGTGGTAAATTCACAATTTTCATATTGTTACAATAACAATTTCTGTAACGACAACAATAATGGTGACACTAAAGGTAGTAGGTCTAATATAATTTTCAACCACAATTAGATTAAGCACACACCGTTCCTCAATCAGATTACGAAGTTTGATTACATATTTAGAGACAAGCCCCATAGTTCATTACGATTATGGAACATAGGTACACAACAATAAATGTAATTAATTGGGACCCACTGTTGAGATTACCATTGATAGATTATGTTTCACCTAGGGTAAATGTGGCCTAAGTTTTAAAACTAATGATTGTTTTTTAGTTTTATATTTAACTAAGAATTCAAATGTTTATTTAGGAAAACCAATAATCAATTTATTTATTTATTATTATTATTTTTTTTTAAAGCATAGCCACACTAGATTAACCCAAAAGATTGTTACCCACCTCCCCCATTTCTGCCTCAACAAGGTTGGAAAGCCAATGAAAATTTTTTATAGACTTTGTTTCGATCTTCCCATATTATCCAGCAAGCTACCCATATCGCAAGAATTCCACTTCATTAAAACTACCAGCTACAGACACCAATAAGTCGCGAAGACGTCTAATGATATCCACGCACACTGTAAAATCAAGTATAATCCACTAATCCTTGTTGCTCTGTTGTAATGGAAGAGGATATGAGATTCATGCTTAATCTTGTTGGAAGGCATTTGTTATATTTAATTATTTAAATATTTTTCTTCGAAACCTAGAGTTTAGAGGAATGCACTATATATATAAGCTCTAGGCAATATGCATTTTTTCTGTGCTATTCTGTAATCTTGTAACATTCTCTCTAATAAAATTGTTTTTCCTCTGTCCCATGGACGTAGCTAACACATTGTTAGTAAACCACGTAAATTTGTGTGTCGATCTTCTCTATTTTTATGTTCTTTTGTATTCTTTAATTGTCGATTTCGTAGCAAACTAGTATCAGATCCTAATCATTAAGGTTTCGAAATTCTGTATTTGTTCGACAATTAAATAATCATTGGTGTGAATGTAAAAATCGACAAATTCGTCGGGAGGAACAATTTTAGTCTGTTGTTAATGGGATCATTAAGGTTTTGTCTTATTGAACTCTAGTTGTCAAGCCCTTTTTCGTTCTCTTCCTCCGTCGATTGGTTGGCGGAGGCAGACCCGTTGCCAGCACAAGGGTGTTATGTTCATGCAGTCACCGCCATTTGAATGTTTGTTGTCATTGTGGTTCATTTTTGAAACTCGTGGAACCTCTGTTTTTCGCCATGGGTGTTTGTGGGCGCCGTTTGGGGCTTCCAATCAATGTTTGTGTTTGCTAGTTATTTCTGGTTTGCGGCTGCCATTTGCAAATTGTGTTGTTTGTGCTTCATCTTTGGTTTCACACAAATATGAAAATCAAATATACACAACATTTGTGTGCTTCATCTGTGGTCTCAACATTTATGAAGATTTGTTGTGGAAGTCGCCACCCGTTGTCCTTGTCCGACCTTTGAGTTGATGCCTCTGTGGTTCGTCTTCATTCCGTTTGCCATTCAGTTTCTTTATTGATGTGGGGTTTAGCGTGGTGCATCCAATTAGTTTGGTTCAACCCCTTTAATTTTGTTTACTTCAGCATTTAATTCGGTTCAGTGAGATCGGTTTAGTTCTGTACAATTCTGTCAAACCAGTTTGGTTTTTGGTTTGGCCTAACTTGATTTGGTTCAGTTCAATTTGTTTTTGGTTCACTCAGTTTGGTTTGTTCAAGTTGGTCCAATTTGGTTTATTTGTAATTATGACAAAGCTTCATTGCACAAACATTTGTGGGTTTTTTTGTTCCATTTTCAAATCAGTCGTTCGTGGGTATTGTTTTAGATCTCTTTATGAGGATCTTTATTTCCAACCTAGAAGTTCTTGTTTCGTTCTTTGTAGGTTTTGTTTTAGATCTCTTTATGGGGATCTTTGTTTCCAGCCCAGAAGTTCTTGTTTCTGCTCTTCGTGGGTTTCTGTTTCCATCCCAGATTTGCTGATTTGATTCAGAAGTTTCAAACTCAAGATGGTAAGGACACTTGATTACATCCATTTAGATTGTTGGGGATCTTCCAAGGTTGATTCTTTTGGAGGTAGTAGGTACTTTATGTCCATAATTGATGATTACTCAAGAATGACTTGGGTAATTATGATGAAACATAAAAGTGAAGCCTTCAAGAATTTCAAGTAGTGGAAGATTTTGATTGAAAATCAAACTAGGAATAAGATCAAAATGTTGTGAGCTGATAATAGTCTCGAATTTTGTGGTCTGAGTTCAATGAGTTTTGTAACGTTGAGGGAATTGTTTGTCAACATACCGTCAGGGATATTTCGTAGCAGAATGGAGTTATAGAACGTACGAATCGAAAATTGTTGGAGGGAGTGAGGTGCATGCTTTCTAATGTTAGGTTGGCTAGAAGGTTTTGGGCAAAGGCAGTAAATAAAACATGTTATCTGATCAACCATGGACTTCACATAGGTATTGATTGTAAAACACCTTATGAGGTGTGGTCTGGTGAGCCTACAGATTACTCTTTATTTATAGTTTTTTGTTGTATTGTTTACTATCATGTTAATGAGAGTAAATTTGGAACTAAGAGCTAAAAAAAGTATACTTGTGAGTTTTGGGGATGGAGTTAAGGGATATGGAGTTTGGTCGCTTCTTAGAGTAGAGTTATACTTAGAAGGAATATGAATTTTGATGAGAAGTCCATGCTTAACTCAAATATAAAATCGTTGTGATGTCTACTGGTGTGAGAGAGAGTAGTAGTGTTGATAAACAGATGGAGATTCAATTCATTTTAGTTGTGAATGAATTACAATACTAAGGTGGAGAAGATCAATATGTTACTACAAAAACTGTTGTGCTACCAGAAACTGAGGTGACTGAAATTTCAAAACATGTTGTGTCTAAGAATTCTAGTCGACAAACAGATCAACTAAGTATAGCTCATGATAATGCTGTAAGAGTTGGTGTTGGCCCCCAAAGAGGTATCATTTTGAATATATGGTGAATTATGCACTATAGGTTGCTGAAGAGGTGGATCCTCATGAGTCATCCACCTATAAAGAACCTGTTTCATGTAG
This sequence comes from Citrullus mucosospermus, assembly GCA_030954485.1. Taxonomy (NCBI): domain Eukaryota; kingdom Viridiplantae; phylum Streptophyta; class Magnoliopsida; order Cucurbitales; family Cucurbitaceae; genus Citrullus; species Citrullus mucosospermus. Next base: position 4,994,492 of record CM062062.1, read on the forward strand.
TGAGTTTGCTTAGTGGCTTGCTGCTTTGGGGATGAGATAATCCTGTTGATATGTTCACCAAATTGGTTCCATATGGCGAGTTTCAACATTGTTTGGACTTGCTAAATGTTTTGAATTATTAGTGGTTCCTTCTGGAACATTCTGAGGCATAAGGGAGAAGTCTGAGTACGTTTGGCAACGTTGTTTATGTTGCATCTGGTACATTTGTTATTTGTGAGAAAATTCAAGTCAAGGTGGAGATTTGTTGAAATGTCTTGAATCCTAAACCTAATTAGAATTGGCATTTGATATATTTAATTATATATTTTCCTTCTCCAACTAGGGTTTAGAGAAGTGTACTATATATAAACTCTCTAACCCTATAGACATTATGTATTTTTTCTGTGGCATTTTGTAATCTTGTAACATTCTCTCTAATAAAATTGTTCTCTCCCTGTTCCATGGACGTAACTAACACATTGTTAGTGAACCACGTAAATTTGTGTGTCGATCTTCTCTATTTTTATGTTCTTTTGTATTCTTTAATTGTTGATTTCGTAACAAATCTAAATACCACAGCACACACACCACTCTTGTGTTGGGATTTTTCTGCTATTTAGGTTGATTTGTTGGCAAAATCCGCTTAAGAACCTTCCAAAGAAAGATTTTAATTTGTGTCGGGAGCAAATATACTCATACCTTTTTCCACCACCCAATGTTACCACCTCCACCTAAGGAAGAGGTGTGTCACTAGACTCAATATAAATCTTGTAATTGCTACTTGTAGAGAAATCCCCCTTTGTTATATAGTGGCAACACCATTTATCAGGAATTAAGGTAGAGCATATAGGGATAGATTGGATGAGCTTAATATCCTTTTCCCACAGAAATTATCTCATCTTATACACATCCCAAGATCCATCCTTCATAATTAGATCACAAACTTTCATGGATTGATAGATAGGCATTATAGGCATAATCTTTTTAAAACTCCTCACTCTATTAATCTAAGGATGAGAAAAAATGTAAGTGTCTTCTCCCATATCGATACGCTTCCGGATCCATTTCCCTAATAAGTTGGGCCCTCACGCAATATTTCTCCACACAAATGAGGGAGAAGACCGCAAACTCACATCTAAAAAATCCTTTCCATGAAAATATTTGCCACTAAAAAGTCAAGCCATAAGAGAAGAAGGGTTTTGTAAAATTCTCCGAGCTTGCTTAGCAAGTAAAGTTTGGTTGAAACCCTCAAAATTCTTGAAACTCATTCCCCTTCCAACTTCGGTCTACTCATCACCTTCCAACTCAACCAATGCATTTTCTTTTTATTTGCTGACAAACTCCACAAAAAATGAGCCATAGCCCTGGCTAAAGCGCCATATAGCTCTCCACAGTTTTATATAAGATAGTATATATGTAGGCAAGGCTTGAGCAACAAACTTTAAAAGCACCTCCTTACCCCCTATCAAGAAAAGGCTACCCTTCCAAGAAGCAATAACATTTTACACTCTTTCTTTTAGAAATCTTAAATCCCAACACTTGTTCCTTGAGAAATGAGAGGGAAGACCCAAATATCTCCTAAGGTTCGTAACCAACTTAACCTGCAAAATCTTTCTCATTTCAACCTTGGAAACCTATTGCACATTCGGGGTAAATAACATAGTTGATTTATTAAAATTAACACATTGTCTAGATGCATTTTCATAAATTTGCAAAATCTCTCTGATTCAATTACAAGCCCTATTAGATACAGAACATAACAAAATACTATCATTTGCAAAAAATAGATGGAAAATATTCGAACACCATTAACTTTACACCCTAACAAATTCTCATTCAAGGACTCAACATATATTAACAATGATAAACTTTCCGCATATAGGATAAATAGAGAAAGATATAAAGGATCACCTTGCCTGAGACCTTGTGGGGAGAAAACTTTCTTAACATATGCGCGTTGATCAATATCAAGAAAGTCACAGTAGAGATACAATCCATAATACTACCAACCCACATCGAATGAAAGCACCTCTTTAGCATCAGACCTTCCAAAAATCGCCATTCCACCCTATCATATGTCTTACTCATGTCAAGTTTTAGTGTCGTTATTCCTTTTTTTCCTACCTCTTTTTCATAATATGATGCAATCATTCCTGACTAATGAGAACATTATCAGTGATCAACCGTCTTGGGATAAAAGAACTTTGAACCTTAGAAATCACCTGTAGGAGAATAACCTTCATTCTATTTGCAAGGACCTTAGCAACAATTTTATAAACCACGCTGCACAAGTTAATAGGGCAGGACTCTAAAGCCTCAAGGGGATGGCTTTTTTTGGGTATCAAAGTAATATTTGTGTCATTGAATCTGCGAATCGAAGCTTTCCTATTTAGGATCTCCAAACAAGCACCAATGACTTTGTCTTGTGACTAGCTCCCAATGTTTCTGAAAAAACAAGGCTAAAAAGTCATCAAGCCCCAGAGACTTTGTCGGCCCCATTTGGAACAACGCATTTTTCACATCCTCCTTAAAAAACTCTTGCACTAAATATAAATTCATCTCATCAGAGACTTTGCAATGAATCCCCCTCAAGGCCGACTCAAGTTGCATATAAAAATGGTAGCCAGAATTGAAAAGATTTAATAAAAAAATCTAAAACACACATTTTTCACCTCATCCTCCCTATAGACTAGCTCCCCTCTCTCATCATTAATTCGCTTGATCATGTATGTCTTCCTTCTCATTGTAGCTTTGCGATGTAACCATTTCATGTTTCTGTACCCCACTGAAGCCAACATTCCCTAGAGCGTTGTCTCTAATATATCTCCTCAGTCGTTAGGCACCTTTCAACCTTCAATTCAAGCGAATTTATCACATTAAAATCCAGACCATTCTGATCATCCATTGCATGATGGATTTGATCATTTAAACATTGTGCCTCTTTTGAGAAGTTTCGGGTTTTGGAAGACCCCTAAGCCGCAACTTCTTTGCATAGTAACTAATAGCTTGCGTAAGATCAACCCTTTTACCTTCCTCATTCAACAACCTTCTATCCTGCTCATTCCAAACTTGAGAGATAAAAGTTACCACAATCCTCCTCTTGAAGCCAACTTTCTTCAAACCGAAATCTTTTCTTATTATAGTTCCCCTTTCTATACCTTGGCATCATTAAACATTTAACAACAATAGGACAGTGATCAGATGAATTCCAACATAAGTGACTAACACGAGTTACCATAAAAAGATCCAAAAATGCATGATTTCCTAAAAACCTATCCAACCACTTTAAGATGGGCCTACTTAGAGTCCATCTATTTGACCACGTGAAAGGCAGTCCCGAGAAGCACATATCCTGCAAATTTACATAAAAAATAGCTTCCCTCAGCCTCTCCATATTTGGTTTGTTTCTAGAGGCTCCACCGTTTTGTTCATTATCCCACGTAGCTTCATTTAAATCACCCCCAATCATCCATGTAGAATCATCTCCATTATGGAGCCGACGAATCAGATCACAAGTAATCCACTTATTGTGGCTCTCTGGGCAGTCTTACATCCTAGTAAATATCCGCGTTTTCCCTTCCCAACTCACCACACAATATATGACTGTTGGAGAGAGAACGTATTGATAACCTCACATCCTTGTTCCATGACAGACATAGCCCGCCACTACAACCATGAGCATTAACAACAAAGCAATTGTCAAAATTCAACCAACATCTTATACTTTCCATTCTATTTGAGCCACATCTTGTTTTTTTATAAGAAAACCACCAAGGGATGTAATGAGATCACAATCTCCTTGAGATCCTTGAATGCTCTCGGGCTCCCCATACCCCAAGTGTTTCAGCATAAGATTTTCATTATTGTCGGTGGGGCTCATTTTGAGTCTCCACTGCTATAATATTTTTCAGATTTTTTTCCACAATTTTTTGTTTCTTCCATTCATTAGAGCCCTCTTGATCACCGCATACATTCTCCCCATACAACTTTCTTTTTCCTTTAGTTGTCGCTCCCAAATGTAGTTCTATAGTAGCTGGGACTTGGATTTTTTTCATCCTCTTGAACCCCTCATCTTAGTACTCACAATCTCCATGTTCACTCATTTATCATCTTGATCAGCATTACTCTTCGTTGCTCCCAATTTCTTGAGTTGCTCCCTCTTTGTCTATCAACCCCTCCTCTTCGACCCCTCACCACCCCCGCCCCCCAATCAGGATTACAACTCAATTGACTCTCTTGATTAGACTTGTCACCCAACACTACACCCTTCATCTCCCGCCTCCTCTAAGGCTTCCTCTTTCGTTCCATCGTGATCCTCTCCTACCTCTTCTACCTTTATGTTATGATTACCCCATCTTTTCTCACCATACTTTGTCTCCTTTCCCCTTCCCCAACTACCTCTCCCCCCTCTACCCATCATATTCCCCCTCCCTCCCCTTGCTTTCATATCACTGATAGTACCTAAAATGTGTTATCTTCCTCAGCTTAACTCGAGATCAATTGTGCTATTTAATGTGTTAAATATATTATTTTGTAGGTTTCGAGCACTTAGCAGGTAGAACAAGGCGTTAACAATGAATTGGAGCTAAAGCAGACCAAAATGGAGCTCTATTGCATCAACAAAAAAAGAGAGCTCCAAAATGACCGAAATGTCCCTGAAGTTATAGCATAGCGACGTTTTTTCCCAATAGTTTCTTCTTTGGTAAAGCGCAGCAAGTGCCCCTACCTTGCATTAGAGCATCGCGGTGCTCCGGAAGATGGTTGTGTGCGCACGCGCGACAGCGCCACGACGCTCCCACCTTTCTTTAAATAATAAACTTGATTTTTAGGTTAGGGGACCAAGCCAGCAGCCGATCTCCACGTTTTTCCTCTCTATTTTCTCCCCCTTTCTCCTCCTTTCTTGTATGAACTTGATCCTTGGATGCATATAACGATGTTCGACGTAAGGTAACATATTTCTAGCTTGGGTATTAGGGATTTTCCTTGTAATTTATGTTCTTATGAGATTTTGAACTGAATTCATTGTATGCATGATTTAATTTCGAATTTACAAGTATTATGATCATATTATGAATGCTGGTGTATGCTGTGATTATAGCTTAAGATCAATTTATGATTCGTGACACTTGATTGTACGTTGATCATAGAAGCAATAGGTTAGGTTAGCTTGAAATTCTAATTTGTTGTCGAGCATTTTTCTAATCAACGTACGATTAAATTAATAGAACACTTAATCTAACCTTTCCAGTTGAGTGTTCCGCCTAATTATCCCTAGAACTTAATGAAATTAAGCTTAATTCGAATTTTGCATGTCTTTCATCAGTTTGTTTTAATTTTAATTTGTTGATTAGGACAATTTAATTTTGGCCCTTCCAATTAAATTGATTAGGTGTTAACTATAACGAATTTTGTGATGACAAACCAATGAATAAAAACATTGAACAAAGAAAATTTCGTGTAACCCAAGCTAGAACTTTCTCCACTTGAATTTTACCCCATTTTTAATTTATGCATTTTATATTATGCAATTTAAATTTTCTATGCAAACAACCATCAAAACCCCCCCTCCTGTTACTAGAATTATCAACTGTCCAATTGTGAAGTTCGAAGTGCTCCATGTGTTCGACTCGACTTGCTACTACTACTGTTGGTTAAGTTCGGTAATTTATTTGACACGGATTTGGGCGACGAATTTCGTCCGCCAAATTGGCACCGTTGCCAGGGAGCCAAGAAATTTATCTTTTAGGGAGTTTTCAATTCCTTGTTGTTTTTTAGTTTATTTTCCTCCTTTGTATGACTCGATCCTTACATGATTGAAATTCTCTATTGTATTTTGTACATCTTGCTTGAGAGGAAAGGCGGCGCAGGAGGGAGGCTAGAGAGCAAAGAGCTTCAGAAGAACATTCCAGTGCAGAAGGCATATTTGAAGAGTTCGTAAAAGAAGAGACACCAATGACGTAGCCTGAAGAGCCCATATTACGGGAACTTTCTGCCCCAAACGTCAATCGACAACCTATATGCATTACCAATCCAACCATGACAGGTAATTTTGAATTAAAATCAGGCTTAATTCACTTACTACCCCTATTTTCTAGACGTGCAGGTGAGAACCCCTATAAGCATCTTAAGGAGTTTATCATCGTGTGCGAGGAGATGAGACCCCGTGACTGAGGAGCAAATCAACCTCAGAACCTTCCACTTCTCCTTGAAGGACGATGCCATGGATTGGATTTATTTCCTTCCTCCTGAATCTGTGACCACTTGGAAGGAGACGCAGAGCCAGTTCTTGGAGAAGTTCTTCCCTGCATCACGTGTCGCACACATAAGGAAGGAGATTTATGGGATCTCTCAAACGATGGGTGAGAGACTGTTCGAATATTGGAAGCGGTTCAAGCACTTGTGTGCCAGCTTCCCTAACCCCCAAATTTCTGATGCGCTCTGCTAATCCAATACTTTTCTGAAGGGCTCGTCCTTAGTGATAGGAGTACCATCGATGCAGGCAATAGTGGTGCCTTGGTCAACAAAACTCCCACAGAGACTAGGAAACTCATCTTCACCATGGCAAAGAATGCTCAACAGTTTGGGATGTGAGCTCCCGACAATATCATGTCTTCACGAGAGATAAGTGAGATTAGAGCTGAATTATCTGAACTATCTTCTCTCGTGAAGCAAGTCTTTGCGGCCAAGTAGCAACCCTAGGAGCCTATATAGCTAAGGTTAGTTATGCTGGCAATTAGCAAGGTGGTCGGATGTATAACTACCACCGTTGGGGCAGTCAGGGGAACCAAGGCCAGAGCAGTTCGGGAATGCCCTTGGAGGACGTGGGGAAACAGCTGGCGGATTCCACCTCCCAGATCCAGTACACGCAGGAGCAGTTCATCTAGACCACCTGTCACACCCCCTCCCAGGTTACCCTACTCAACCCGGAAGGAGATGTGAGGACAGCAAACATTACCCCTCTTGTGACGTACACTGTTCATCTGTACCTGATTAACCTATTAAACTATCTCATACATATCTACTCACAAATTCAAAGCCATAAGAACTTATGTTTATAAAATTAAACATTCCAACATGTTCACAATATACTTATACAACAACCCATCACACATCCCAACATATAGATAACTAGGTCTACATGCCACCTATATAAGGTTATTTACACATACAACAACCACAATGTGAAGCAATTTCTGATGACTCGAAGCTTAAGCAGGGCAAGCTAGAGTAGACTAAGCACTGGGAACGTCCTCGCTACCTGAGTGGAAAAAAAAACATAGAAAGTGTAATACCCCCACCCTAGATAACATATATACTTCTATATCTTTACCTAGGAGTGAGTGTTACCTAATCTGTATTCTGTTATACCCCATTATATATGTATTTCTATGTCATAACTAGCTGGTGAAATGCTTAGCCTTACAACAGTTATACAAAAATTTCTTAATAAAATAGCATTATAAGTAAGATTTCAAAAGCCTATGTTTAGAGTTTACAATATTCCTGGTAAAACTCACATATGCCACTCAAAATAAGTTCAACTTCTACAAGGGATGAGGTTTTACAGGTTCCCAAATTACAAAAATTCTATTTTGGCACAGACGAGTCTTGATGGTAGGCTAGGCACCCCGAACACGTTTGCTACCTGAAAAAAAAAAAAAAACATAAGAGAAACAAAAGAATCTATGAGCTACAATGCTCAGTGAGTGACTACTAAAATATAGCTCAAATAAAATGTAACTACAATCTCTAGTATAAATTGCTTAACCATGCCTTATATCACGCTTCATAAACTTGTAAATGATTATAACTTGTAAATCACTGTCATTACGCAAATGATTGTCTTTTCAATAAACCTTTGTTGAGGCAGAGCAAACTCAACGCTCCCAACGTCAATAAGCCTTAGCTGTGTGGAGTAATCTCAACACATCAACGTCAAATACCTTCTATTATGCTTATAAATCTATCTGATCTCGGGCTGCCCGTGTACCTTCTCATGTCCTTCGGTACCAGGGTCCCAGGGAATTACACACTCACCGTCTTTAAATCCTTAGGTGAGACTTTCATATAAATTAAATACTAGGGCTGCCATATGCCTTGACCTGTCCTTCAGCATTGGGTCCCATTCAAATCTCCCTAGTGCATAGGCACGTATAATACATTTAACATAGATTAACTATAATCATAATATCTCAGAGTTCTTTGAACATTCATCTAGCAACTAACTTGGTAAAACTTAGAACATTACCTGATATGTTTCAAGCTCTATCTCACATTTTATAAGATATATGCTAATTCATATACAAAAGTACACTTCAACTCATGCTTTAAAGATATCATTAGCCATATAGAAAATAGTACTGTATTTAAGCTTATCTCAAATCATAAAGTCACTCACGACTTATTCCGGGCTCCGAGCGGGTTATACGCTTTCCTTAGCTCTTCTTGACCTGTAAACATACCTTTTTCGTGTTAGCCATTTCTAACATTCCTCTTTATATTCTTTACGTTTGCTTAAATATCTTAAATATGGGTTTTCATCACTTAATTCTTCTCTGGTTCACAACTTACAATAATGAGCGAGATTCTTAGACTAAACTACTCCTAATCATGCGACATCAGTGATACCCAGCTTCGCGAGACTAACGATATTACCTTAATAAGCGACACTAAGCGAGAGTTAGCGAGAGTTGTGAGACGCAATGCTCCTTTGCGTTACCAGCGACACTTGTCTCGTTGATCACCTTCCAATTCTTTAGCGATACTCCTATCCTAGCGACCCCCGATGGTTAGTGTTCTTTTTCTTTCTCCTCTAACCTGTTCTCCAACTACTAAACATCGAAATCCAGCCAAAATCAGATCTATCTTCTTCTACAAACTTGTAAAGAAGTGAACTTCCTAACTTACTACGAGATTTCAAACTCTATCTTTTCTTCGTTGGGGAAACTATCTTTGAATGACTCCAACTGCTTCGTATCAGCTAACAGCTCTTGCAGTAGTACAACTCTGAATGTTTCTTCCTAAAATTTAACGTACTCTTGTTCAAATTTGGCTTAAACATCCTTTACAGGAGTTGCTAAGGATTAACTCACTCACCTTTAAAACTTCGCTGTAGCTTCGACTTCCCAGCTCACTCTTCTTCAAACCCTGTATGATGTCTAGATTATCATCAACCGTCAAACTTCTAGTTCCAGCTTCAATTTTGCCATGAGAATGCTCTGGTTCCTACTTAACTCCGACATAAACAGTTTTTTCGACCTCTCCTCGTTGTTCTTCTGTGGAAGGGGTAAATCTGGGTTCGAAATATGTCTAAAAGTGTTGATTGAGTCAGCGTACTTACTTATATATATACATCACCGACTCACCAGTACGACCATCACCTCCTTACTTAGGTTGGCTGACGCAACCATCCGTGCAAAGCTTCAGCAACGCATAGCTTACGCTTGTTGTTTTACAATTGTTCAACGTCTAGTCGCCGAATAGCCAATTAACGCATGATTCTCTCGGCCACTCTTCTAAGATACCAATACATACCAACCTTCAACGCATAGTGACTTCCAACGCCTGGTGGCCTTCAACGCCTCATGGCCGTCAACGCCTAGTAACCTTCAACATATTCTCAATGCATAGCTCCACTAATGCATGGCCAACACTTAGCCACTTTTGCTCCATACTATTTAGCCCACTTTTCTAACCACTGCCCATTTCATAATTTCTTCTCAACTTGCCAACTTCCAAATGTCAGGTAGGGCTTACCGCATTTCTCTACCGCATACTACCCGGCCTTGACGTCTCAAATGCATATTTCTATGCATTTGTTTCTTACCGCATAATACCACACGTTTGCCTTAATTACATGCTGTCAAACATTTCTACCATGCGCCCAACATGGTTTTCCACTGAGTATGCGTCCAACTTCACTTACCTCTCAGCTATTCTTTTAACCCTGCCCATCACTTGATGAGGTTTCCTTTCTTCTAGAGATCTTACTTCTAAGCTTAAAATCATGGTTGCATTCTCCCGATCTGTTTATCCTACACAGTATAATTCTCAACTTCAAGAATTACTTTGATTTCAAGATTCAGAACTCGTTCAACTCAATCTTTCTATCAAATACTTCTAATTCAAATTCCATCTACGGCCTACGTAAACTAACACTTGAGCACAACTGCTCTTGTCCTACTTCTTTCCTTTATAAGCTCTTCCACGAAATAGTCTTAGAAAGAGGGTGTGACAGAAAGCATGAGCTAAAAGTCCCCTGAGTGACTAGTTTTGTAAAACTATCTTTGGTTCGGAAACCAACATGGTAAAACCATTATAACACAATACATATAAAATATGGATTCAAATAATAACTATTGGAAAAACATGCTCAAATGCCTTTGCCAAATCATACATGATCGTTTCAGAAAAATCATACAGAAATCCAGATTAATTTTACAATCATTTCCCTTAGTTGAGGCGGAGCAAGACTCAACGCTCTTAACGTCGAAAACAAACCTTAGTTGGGGTGGAGCAAGACTCAACACACCCAACGTCGAAAACGAATATTTACTTTATTTGAGGCGGAGAAAAACTTAACGCTCTCAACGTCGAAAATGAATATTTCTCTTAGTTGAGGCGGAGCAAAACTCAATGCACCCAACATCGAAAACTTTTATGTGCACATAGGAATATCTTGGGATGCCCAAGTACCTTCTTCGAGTCCATCAGTACTGGGTCCCTAGTCATAGGGTTGCCCACATGCCTTCTCAAATGTCCCTCAGCATTGGGTCCCTTAGAAAACATTTTAGAAATAGGTATGTTTTGCATAAACAGTTCATTGTAAAACCTTTGGTGGAAAACAGAGCGTTTTTCAATAAATAGCATCTTGTGAACATGCTTTCCAAGAACTTATAGAAAACAGATAGAACATGTCTTGTAATCAATACAATCATCCACCATGCTTTTCAAGAAATAAATCATCATAAGAAAAACGAACTAAACATTTTCAATAAAATCATTTTTAAAGAAAGAAAGGTGTCACTCACTACTTGTCTTAGGCCCTGAGCGGATTATATGCCTTTCCTAGCTCTTCTTGGCCTGTAAATACACATTTCTCGTGTTAGCCTTTCCTAAACTTCCTTTCTATAACTATTAAGTTTGCATAATTAAACTCCACGCATGCTTCATGACTGAGACTCACTTTTCCCAAAATAATTCATAATGAGCGAGATTACTAGCGAGATTGGCCTACAAATATACAACACTAGCGAGACCATAATTAGCGAGACTAGCGAGATTCACCTTGAGTAGCGATACCTAGTGACACCCAACGAGATTTGTGAGACGCATAGCTCTCTGCGCTTCCAGCGACATTCGTCTCGCTACTCCCTCTCCAACTTCTCAGTGACACTACAATTCCAGCGACACTCGATAGCCACAGTTTCTTCATTTCCTTTTGTTCTCACTTCTACCTGATAAAAATCGCATTTCCAGATAAATTCAGAACTTCTTTCCATCTACAAACTTGTAAAGGAATAGGTTCTCTAACTTATCTCAAAATTTCAGAGCATGATTCTTCTCCGTTTGAAAGATATTCTCAAATAACACCGAGTTGCTCTCAATCGCCTAGCAAACCATTAGCAATCACTTCCACCTACAATTTTACATGTTTCCCCTCAAATTTAACTCAAACATCCTTCATAGAAATGGTTAGAAATTGAGTTAACTTACTAACCTCAAAATTTCAGCCCTAGCTTCGACTTCCTCAGCTCACACTTCTCCAAACACTAGACCATGCTCGGATTTCACGACCACAATCAAACTTTCTGTTCTAGCTTTAGTTACACCACCAAAACGAATAGAATTTCACTCGAATTTGACATGAACACCTTCTTCTACCTTCCCTCGTTGTTTGTCTAAAAAATGGAACCGACTCAAGCTCAGGAAAGTGTTTAAAATGATTAAATATTTAGCCCACTCATATATATATGCTGCTGACTTAACCTTCACTTCTATTACTTTTTAAAAAATAAGTTGGCCGGCGCAGACTTTTTCACCAACACACCAACGCATAGCAACCCTCGACACAAACTACCTCCAACAACCACAACAGCCATCCACACACAACTGCCTGCAACTCATGGCAACAACCTTCAACGCATAACTGCAGTCCATCGCATACAGCTACTCTCCAACGCAAAGTAACCTTACCAACGCATGGTAGGTCAAGTACAACTTCTCCCGGCCAAGCTCCAACTTCACTTCCAATGCATGGTGATACCTTCAGCGCATAATAGCCCTATCAAAATATAACAACTCTTCAACCTTACCAATGCATAGCCGTGGCCAACACTTAACAGTTTTTGCTCCTTCACTCTCGGCCACCATTCCTCTTTACAATGCATAACACATGACTTCTTCTTAGCTTGCCTTCTCCCAAAGCTAAGCATGTCTTACAAGTTAAGGCTTACACCACCACTTCCCATATATAGAGCATGGCCAACCAGATCTCCCACCTAGTTGATGCTGTGAGCAAGCTAGACACCCAGCAGGGGAAGCTCCTTTCCCAGCCTACACCCAATGTGCGTAACGTAAGTGCCATATCTGTGAGTTGCTTGATGAGCCCACTGCTTGAGGAGCCTGTTGCTGAGCCTTTGGAGGTAATGAGTGTTGTGAGCTCACCAAGGAAATGTGGGGTAAGTTTCGATCCACCTCTTAATTTACACATTTCTACTAATGTCCCCAGTGCTCCCTTCCCTAGCAAGTTGACTGTTGCTTAGGGAGGATCACACTAGGAAGAGGAGGTCGGTTTTGTCTCATGATGTTAAGTGGCTTGTTGCTGAGAGAAAGATTGTGTGAGCTGAAGTCCCTCAGAAGGAAAAGAAGAAAGAAAATGATCAGGAGGATTAAAGGCATGTGGTAGTTTGCCCAGGTAACCTACTTATTAAGTAAGGAGACCTAGGTATGTTTTATGTGCCATGCATGATAAGCACTAGGAAGTTCGAGCATGCCATGTTAGATCTCGGGTCTGCCATTAATAACATACTTGCTTCGATCTATCGTGAATTTCAATCCCCTATCTTGCACCCCGTTGATATTCTTGTGCAGTTAGTTGATCATTTTTTAGTTAGGCCTATAGGGTTAATTAGAGGTATGCTTGTTAGGGCAAATGACCTATGTTTTCCTTCTGATTTTTATGTGATAAACATGGATGCTAACTCTTCTTCGTCTGCTTCTTCCCTATCTGTGCTTTTAGGGAGACCCTTTTTAAAGACAGCAAAAGTGGTGATTGATTTGAAAGGGTCTCTAACTTTAAAGCACGATAAAAAATTTGAAAAATTTTGTATATCTGACACTACATCTCCCACTTATCTTGCTTTTTTAAGTTGTATTATTTTTTAGGATGATGACCAACCTCCTAAGTTGGGCGTGGGAGATGATGGCTCGGCGGTCTTTCATGAGCACAGTGATTGAGCCGAGTACGGTTGAGCATAACGACCTTAAAAAATTGCGCTACCTAGAGGTAGTCAGGGTTTATATTTCTATTGTTTCTTTTATTTTATTTTTATTTTTTTTTATTAAGCTAAACCTTCCTATCTTTCTCGATCTCTTAGGTTTTTATTGTTCGATGGGAGTGGAAAAGAGAATTATTTTTGCAAGCCAGATTTCACCATAATCCTAAGTGCCAAATTTCAGGGAAGATCTCTGTTTCCCTTCTTATTTGTCTCATGCTTTTCTTTTCTTTCTCAAATTGGGGACAATGTTAGATTTTAAGTTGAGGGTGGGGGATGTCTGTGTTCTGGCTGGAGTCCTTGAGCATCTGAGCTCGAACTAAATATTGTGTACTTTCATGTTTGCTTGGTTCGTTATGATGATTGGTTGATGATGCACTCTTTTTGAGTCCCTTGCATGATACAATGCTTTGAAGTAAATAATCATGATTTTTAGCCATGTTTAAAAATTTTTTTGACTTTTCATGCATGCTTAAATTATTTGTTTGCCTATATTAGGTCTTGCATGCTTAGAATTGAATTACTTAGCTTGTGTTTTTGTTGTTTCATCGATAGACCCCACTGATTTGACAATGTCTTTTATGATAGGTTGTAATGTAATACTGAGGAAGAAAAATTATTTATATGCCTGCTGAAAAAGAGAAAAAAAAGGATCTGCAAAAAAATAATGTTGTGCTAAAAAGAAAAATCATGAAAAAAAAGAAAAAATAAATAAAACTTGTAATGATAAACATGACTAGGGGTAGAAAAAGCTGCCTTTGTTGTGATTAGTTAGGACACTCACGAGAAAAGATTACAATAAATGTGTGAAAGCTAATGCCCCTAGGTAAAATAATGCAAGTTAGGGCCCTAGAGTTTGAATTCAGGCACCTCAGTTAAAATATTGCCACTTTGATTTTTTGTACACTTGACGATTTGTGCATGAGCCACCAATGGGAGAAAACAAATTGAGAGCAATTTAATGTCACTCTAGGGTGCTAGAGACTTAATTGGAAGAGCTTTGAACTCACTGTAACAAAACTTGCATGATTGAGTGAGCATAAATTTGTGTGACTATGTGCATTATTCTACCTTGCTCGAGGACGATCAATAATTAAGTTGGGGGTGTTTGATAGCACCTAAAATATGATATCTTCCTTAGCTTAACTCGGGATTGTTGGGCTATTTAATTTTTCGAATATGTTCTTTTGTAGGTTTCGAGCACTTAGCAGGTAGAATGAGGCTTAACAATGAATTGGAGCTAAAATAGACCAAAACAGACCTCTATTGCATCAATCGAGAAAGAAAACTCCAAAATGACGGAAATGCCCCTGAAGTTACAATGCAGCAGTGTCACCTAGACGTCGTGACGACGCTTTTTCCCGATAGTTTCTTGTTTGGCAAAGTGCAGCAAACGCCCCCACCTTGCATTAGAGCGTCGCGGCGCTCCGGAAGATGGTCACGTGCGTACGCGCGACAACGCTGCGGCGCTCCTAATTTTCTTTAAATAATAACCTCGATTTTTAGGTTAGGGGACCAGCCACCAACCGATCTCCACGTTTTTCCTCTCTATTTTCTCCCCCCTTCTCCTCCTTTCTTGTATGAACTTGATCCTTGGATACATATAATGATGTATCGAGGCTAAGGTAACATATTTCTAGCTTGGGTATTAGGGATTTTCCTTGTAATTTATGTTCTTATGAGATTTTCAACTGAATTCATTGTATGCATGATTCAATTCCGAATTTACAAGTATTATGATCATATTATGAACACTGGTGCATGTTGTGATTATAACTTAAGATCAATTTATGATTCGTGACACTTGATTGTACGTTGATCATAGAAGCAATAGGTTAGGTTAGCTTGCAAACCTAATTTGTTGTCGAGCATTGTTCTAATCAACCTAGGATTAAATTAGTAAAACACTTAATCTAGGCCTTTCTAGTTGAGTGTTCTACCTAATTATCCCTAGAACTTAATGCAATTAGGCCTAATTTGAATTTTGCATACCTTTCATTGGTTCGTTTTAATTCTAATTTGTTGATTAGGACAATTTAATTTTGGCATTTCCAATTAAATTGATTAGGTGCCAACTATAATGAATTTTATAATGACAAACCAATGAATAAGAACATTGAACAAAGAAAATCCCGTGGAACATAAGCTAGGACTTTCTCCACTTGAATTTTCTCCCATTTTAATTTGTGCATTTTATCTTATGCAATTTAAATTTTCTATGTAAACAACTATCAAAACCCCCCTCTGGTTACTAGAATTGTCAACTGTCTAATTGTGAAATTCGAAGTGCTTCCTGTGTTCGACCCGACTTGCCATTACTACTGTTGGTTAAGTCGATAATTTATTTGACACAGAATTAGGCGACGAATTCCATCCGTCAATCAACCTCTCCCACTCTCCTTCCATCAAATCCTCATTTTTTTCACCACCAGCACTAGCATCCACTCACCATACTGTTGTGACCCCAACTCAGATCCACTAGCTAATGTGACCTCATATTTGCGCATTGTATGTCCAAAAATGCCACAATTGTAACAGAAATCTGGGAGTTTTTCATATTTGAAAGATCACCAAACCTCTTTATTATCATTCAGTTTGATCATTAGTCCTCTTGGTAGACGAGTCATCACGTCCACCCGAACTTTGATCTGCATACACGGCCCTGTCCACACAGTACTTTAATCCCCATTAATCTCAATTCATTTCCCAATTCATTTCCAATAAGCACCACCATTTTCCATGACATACAGTTAAAAGGCAGATTGTGGATCTGTATCCATAGAGCCTCATGTAAAAATGGGACAGAATTGATGCTTTCAGCATTGTTTATCTATTCCATGACGATCAGACTATTATCAAATGTCCACGACCTGGTGTTTAGTGTGCGTAATTTGTCCTTCATGGTTGTAAATTTGATAACAAACAAATTATCACCAACACAATCAATGTTGGTTTGCAAGTAGACCTTCCATACAGATCTTAGTACCGATCTCAAGGCCTTCACATTTACACGTTTTGTCGCTAATAGTTTAGCAGCCACACACATATTCAAGTTAGTTTGGTCAACAACAATTCCAACATCATCCACAACCCGTTTTTTGCTCTCTTATTCAGTAAGGGACAAAGGCTGCCACTTCTGTTGAAGATCTTCCATTGGACGACTCACTGTATCTTGAAATTTGTGAACCCTAACCACTGTTTGGCACCGCAAGCTCTTGAAGGTGAGGACTAAATGGAGACTGCAAAAAAAAAAAAAAAAAAAAAAGGAAAACATAAATTACCTGGTAAAGAAGAAAACAAAGAGAACTTGAGAAGAGAGCATACATACCAACAATATAGTAGCACTATGGAATCCTGAAGCACTTAGAACCCCTTCAAAAAAATTATCGGAGGATGCTTTCACCTTCTCTGGGGGTCTCTTCCAATGATGATCACTGGTACTACTGTGACTCCCTTCCGCATGAGTTGCATCATCGTCTTGAGAGGTACGAATTGCTTCTTCGATGAGACGAAGTTGTTTGCCATCTTGGTTGGCCCCTTTGTTCTTGGGTAGTCGGGGTTGCGATGGAGGAGGAATAGTGCTACTTTACTAGCTGATGTATGTTATCCTCAAAATAACTCACATGTTTTGACAGCCACCAGTTTTTGTATTGCGATGTAACATGGTTACGTGGCTCCAACTTACGAGCTGGCAAGAACACTTGGGATAATGTGTTATGTCTAGTGCAAACCCTGAAGTAATATAAGATGTTATTAAGTGTAGCGGTAGTGGGCATCCTCCTATATCATTAGAAATGTCTTGATAAAATCCAAACTGTCGCCCAAATCGGTAAGGGCTGTATGATTCTAGTATCAAGGCATCTCCACACTGGGACGATACATAACCGGATCGCATGTTGGAAATTTGGCAAGAATGTTGAGACGATAAGTCATTATCATCAACCAAGTGCTCATGCCTATTTCGACCCTGGATAGTTACATGCCATTGGATGTTTGCACCTCTATGGATCAACTCCTGTGCTTCGTATTCCCCGAAATAGATCGAGCCACCTTCCCCAGAAAAATTGGCCATCTTTGGACCTCGCACATCCACGGGAACGAGGTAATGCTTGTTAAAGTAATGGGCCAGCAAACCGTGGACATGATGCATAGGAAAGTGAAATTCCATGCGTCCAATTGGGTTGGAAGCTTCAGTAATCAACCCTAGACCATGATATATATTGGCTAGGACTGGAATAGCAAGTCTGTAAGACTTCCCATCAGCCATCGTGCTAGCAACCTTAAAAACTCATGGGCGAAGGAAAGCTCCTTTTTGGGGGAACACGAAAAGACACAACCAACAGGACAAAAAAGCAGCCAGATATGTCTTGTCTTTCAAAGTGTCTTCTATCCCAAGTTCCTTGAATCGTATATTTTCTCTAGTCGACCAGACTCGATACTTGATTTTCACACCATCCGGGTTATGAGTGGATCGAGAGCGGGAAGCTTTCTTTTGCTTTTATGCAGGAGGCTTATCATATTTTCGAGCCCCAAAGAACCAGAATGAGATCCAGGAGCTTATAGTTACTTGGGAGTCATTTTTTGAGGACGATGCACGGTCTTTCCTCTGGGAGTAAACTATCAAATAATAGGTTGCAAACAGATGCTCACAAGTCTTCGGGAGATATTTTCTCTTCTCTCGCGAGCTAGTTAATTCTTTAAAGCAAGGAATGACCTCCTCATACAAAGTCTCCCTGATCGAAAGACCCCAAGCGACCATACGTCTCGTAAAGAAATGGATATTTCGCCCGCCATGGTATGAAGAGTGTTAGTAGATGGACACCAAGCCTCACAAAAGGCCCGAACCACATCGTTATTGCGGTCATATGTATATGAAGAGGCCATCACCGCGTTAAACAAATGAACGTCGTGAAGAAACCATTCATTTCGGCTAACTATAAGCTTCAACCATTCCCAGTAGCAATCGGTAAAAGTGAATTCACCAGGGACTTTCACAATGGTGTTCCAATGAGCCTCGCCTTCGAGCATACGCCGTCTGAGAGTTAAAAATCGATCCGGAGAAGGGGCTGTGTAATGAATCGGAGACCTTAGGATCCACACATTTTCCCCTGATGAAAAGGCACCTCAACAGATAGTTCAGGGAGGGTCATATCGTCATCTAACTCTGGCCAAATATTTGAAAAATGACCAGTTAGGGGAGCCTCCACAGGAAAGCTAAGTCCGTTATTTATAGGTTGATACCTCTCTGCAAGGATCACGAGCTGCGTTATTCCAAACGAGACGTGCTCTGCAAAGTAAACCATTGTCTTGCAAGAAAATGTCACCATAAGAAGTTAGGTCTTCATTGCTCGATCTAGAAGAAATAGAGACATGAAAGTTTTAAATGGTGAAGGAGACATGAACATACTCCAAGCAAGAACACTAAAAGAAACATTTGTCCGCCCCAAACCTCCGTCGCTAAGACCTTCAAATCGCTAAGATCTTCCCGGGCTCATCCCTAACTCAATAGTTCAGAGTCCCAAGGTCATTCCTACCTATAGGGTGACGGCGAATCTAAATCGCTAAGACCTTCAAATCGCTAAGATCTTCCTAGGCTCATCCCTAACTCAATAGTTCAGAGTCCCAGGGTCATTCCTACCTGTAGGGTGACGACGAATCTAAATCGCTAAGACCTTCAAATTGCTAAGATCTTACTAGGCTCATCCCTAGCTCAATAGTTTAGAGTCTCAAGGTCATCCCTACCTGTAGGGTGATGGCGTACCTCAGTCGCTAAAACCTTCAAATCGCTAAGATCTTCCTAGGCTCATCCCTAACTCAATAGTTCAGAGTCCCAAGGTCATTCCTACCTGTAGGGTGACAGCGAGCCATAGTCGCTAAGATATTCCCGGGCTCATCCCTAACTCAATAGTTTAGAGCTCCGAGGTCTTCCCTACCTGTAGGGAGACGACGAATCAACAATTTAAATCTTCATGCACCAACGCAGTAGAGAGACAGTGAGCCAGTAATTCAAATCTTCATGCACCAAAGCAATAAAGAGACGACGAATTAATAATTCAAATCTTCACGCACCAAGTTCGCAGTGAAATGTTAGATCAACCGTTGGCAAATACAATTTGAAGGTTTGTGAGTTG
Source organism: Citrullus mucosospermus (assembly GCA_030954485.1). Taxonomy (NCBI): domain Eukaryota; kingdom Viridiplantae; phylum Streptophyta; class Magnoliopsida; order Cucurbitales; family Cucurbitaceae; genus Citrullus; species Citrullus mucosospermus. The sequence continues at coordinate 5,014,098 of CM062062.1, forward strand.
AAAAAAAGTTGTTATGCTTTAACTGGGATGCAAGTTAGTCTGCAAACAACGGGAGTAAGTGATTAGAGCAAAATAATGATAATAATAATAATACGACAAAAGTAAAAAGAAGAAAAACAAAATCGCTCAACTCTCGCTCTCTCACCCAACTCTCGCTCTCCAGCTCTCTCGCTCAACTCTCGCTCTCTCGCTCAAACTTTTGCTCTCTCCCAGCTGTTGCTCTCACGCTATCTCGCCTTCTCTGTCGTAACTCGTGCCCTCTCCAGCACAAAAATGCATTGTTCTCAGATTTGCAGTGATCGACGAAGCTTCGGCGGAATCAGTTACCCGACGACAGAATAGCAACAAGATCACGTCTCATTTCGGCACAGTACTCTGCGGCGTTGTACGGCTTCTGATAACAGCAGCAGGATGACGACTTATTTCGACGTGGTACTCCGGCGACGTTCTGCAACTTTCGACAGCAGCAATGGGCGGTGAAGGTAAAGCGAATTGAGAATGATGGAAGCACCACGCCTTCGGGTATATATAGCCAAGCGGCGACGGGATTCTCGCGCGCGATCCAAGAAATTTTTTGGTATCCAAACAGATTTAGGAATCCACAAGCCTCTGAAATTTGAGTTTAACCATACCCAAATCTCAAATCCAGATTTTTAGCAAAATCCAAACCATCTAAGTTCCAAGTTCGAAAATCACCTTTTGGATTTTAATTCGGATTTTGAAATTTATACCCAAAATTAGCCAATTTTTGCACATTGAGTTCGGATTTTACATGAAATACCAAAAAAAAAAAAGAAAATAGAAAACCTCCATGTCAACACAAACCATAAAATTTAGTTGTATTCATCCTAAATCTAAATTTTAGTACATTCCAAATATTTCAAATGCAAAATCACAAATTTAGGTTTCTATCCTTCTAATCAACTCAGTTGATGGATTAAGACCTCAAATTCAAAGTAAATTAGAGTTTGGTCATGCTCCAAGATTTGCTTCCATTGATAAAGTTTGGCTATATTCCTAAATTTATGTCGAAATTCAAGTTATGCGGATTTGGATTTTTGTCCTTAAGCCAAGCCGAATGAACTCTATTTAAAATTTGGCCATACGCCAAACCCAAATAAAGTATTTTGGGTGAAAACCCAACTCCACTAAAAATTCCATCATTTTTTTTAATTAAGTGGAGCACAAGTCATATCAAAACGGAATGTTACACGGAGAGAAAATCAAAAAAAAAAAAAAAAAAAAAAAACTTTGACCTCAAGTTCATGCTTTCGATAAGGCGGCATAAATAACTTTAAAAAAAAAAACCAACATATATGTATATGTGCATATACATGAAATTCAGATCAAACTCATGTACCAAATCCATAGTTTGATTAAATCGGCATGTCGAATAGGGTCTAAACCAGGAGCATATGACTTACATGTTAAGTTTCAACTTCAATGTTTTCGAAATCCACTCACACATTAATGTGTATAAATTTCGAAAAGGAGGCATTTGTTGGAGAAGAAATTTTGAGAATTTTGGGCTAAAGAAAGTATTGGGCCCAAATCCAACTTTAGCCCAAACCAAAGAGAAAGTTGGGCCCAAGCCCAATGGCCCAGAAGCAAGTTGGCCCAAGCCCACGAAAAACCCTTATAAATTAAGGGTCTCCTTCTTCATGAAAGGAGGTCGGAAGATTGAAGAAAAGGTGTTGAAGCTCTGGAAATCTAAATTCTGAAGAATTGAAGACTGAAGCTCAAGATCTGAAGATCGAAGCTCCCAAGCTCACAAGTTCTGAGGATTGAAGCTCTGAAATTCCAAAGAAACTAAAGATCGAGGTTCCAAAGCACTAAAGTCCTAGAGACTTGAAGAATCGAAGACTCTGGAGTTGAAGACTTTGAAAGCAAAGGCTCACAAAAGATCTCAAGAATTTAAGTTGCATGTATTTACTTCTTTTGAGAGGAAGAATCAAGGGATCAAACATTAGAGATTGTACCCACAAATACTGAAATTAATACAAATATGAAATTCAAATTCCACGAATTAAATTTCTTCAGAAATCTCGTCAAACATATTCATCTAATTATTTATTAATTCCCATAAATATATATTAATTTTTTCAATCATTTTGTAAGATTTTTTTGTTCTTATCAAATAAAAATATATTCGCGTTAAGAATTTGTTATATTATAGAAATAAGCTCAGCAATTGGCTGAAAGTTACAAATTGACTCTATTTTCACTTTATTGAAAAAAATATAATAATTCATTTGACAAAGTAAACACAAATGTGGAAATTAAATAATAAACATGTTATTTTCTCATTTCCAGATATTGACTATAGCATCGAAGATGTCGAGAGCATATCTCTTCGTGATTAAGATTATATATTTCCACATCTAAACGTTACAAGTTTGAACAAGTTTGAATTATTCATTCTCATGTTTTTCACGAAACATTCTAGAAAGAAATCTATAAGCTTTCAAGATTTATATGAAGTTGAATGCTTATTTTATGAACTCTTGTGAGTGTTCCATTTTAGTTTTTTGAACAATTAAAGAATAAGGGTTGGTTTAATATATAGATAAATTAATAGAAAAACTTAAAATTATTTGCAAAAATATATTAAAATCTAGATCTAACTTAGGTAAAATTTCAAAAAAAGTCCATCATCTCATCATAAAAAGGCTAATCAAATGATTGAAGTCTATTAGTTATAGACTTTTAACATTGATATATAGACGGTCACAATTAGAAGTGCCTACTAGTGATAAAAGCTTCTCACTTATAGACTTTTACTTTTTCATATAATTCTATCAAAATCTATCACGGGTAGGTTTCTATTATTGATGGTTTGGTTTAATCATAGACTTGTATTGTTATTAGAGCAATATATTGAAGTCTATTAATGTCTAGCTCTATCACTGATAAACTTGTATTGTTGATATAATTATATATGTATTGAAGTTTGATAGTGACTATCATTGATTGACTAATAATTTAATTCAATCGTGGACTTGTAATGTTATTAGAACTATGTTTGTATTGAAGTCTATTAATGTAGAACTATGTTTACTAAAGTCAATTAATGCCTATCCCCAATATACTTTGTATTATTGATGGAATTATATATGCATTAGAAGTTGATAGTGACTATCACTAATGAGCTTCTATTATGTGATATATAATTTAGTTCAATCATAAACTTGTATTTTGTTAGAATTATATTAAACTCTATCAATATCAATAATCGATAGATTTGTATGGTTGATAAAATTATATATGTATTAAAGTTTAGTTGTAACGCCACTTATGGAATTATGTTTGTGAAGTTAGTGACTATCACTACTACAACAATAATGAAGAAAATTATTTATGAGACTTCTTTTAATATTAGATACTACCACTAAGCCTAAAAGCTATCAATTGTGTGGACTTCTACTATAATCTATTTATGATAGACTTCCAATAATTGCGATACTCTATCAATAATAGGCATCTATTATTAACGTACTAATGAGATTAGGAATAAAAAAATTATCATGTGCGAGATTAGTCAGATGTGCAAAACTATATATAATTTGCTATATTTACAAAATCTTAATAAAACCTTGTTATTCATTACATTTTTAAAAAAATAATTAGTTTTAACATACGATGTAACTTTGAGTATTTATTAAACAATTAACCGAAAAATAATTTGATTTTAGAATCAAAATGATTGTTTTTTCTTTTAAAGTATACTAATTAAAATAGATATTTGAAATTCCAAAACCTTTTTTTTTCTTTTGAAGCAAAAGAGCATACCAACAATAACCGAAACAAACAAAATCAAACATCCCATAGTAAGGGAAGAATAACACAATCTTGAAAAACGTCATTTGAAATCAAAGAGTAATCTTGGGAGGAGGGTCAAATCTACAATAGCATGAGTATATTTGTTCTTCTGTCGAGACATATGACAAAAATGAACATGGTTAACAATGTTCCTAACAAAAATAATATCTTCAATAAGGACTCCGATCTATGCGCGAGAATTGTCCCTCCTATTTAGGAGCTTAATGACCTCCAATGCATCAACTTCTAGAATGGTTATTACCATACCATTCTCGTGCAATCACACATAAACTTGTAATAGTGCTTCTACTTCTAGAAAGGTGACACTCCCGCACTTTTGGGAGAATTTGCAACCTCCCATAATCGTTTGACCCTTGTGATTCAAAACTAGCCAACCAAGCATGCCTTTGCCACTCTGATAGCACCTAAAATGTGCTATCTTCCTCAACTTAACTCATGATCGTTGTGCTATTTAATGGGTCAATTATGTTATTTTGTAGGTTTCGAGCACTTAACAGGTAGACTGGGGCGTTAGCAGTGAATTGAAGCTAAAACAGATCAAAACGAAGCTCTATTGCATCAACCGGGAAAGAAAACTCCAAAATGATTAAAATGCCCTTGAAGCTACAGCGCAGCGGCTGTGCTTTTCCTCGAGGTCCTTTTCTTTGGTGAAGCACAGCAAGCACCGCGACGCTCTGGAAAGTTTTCACGGCATTGTCCCAAGCGCCGCAGTGCTCTGACCATTTTTAAAAGGCAGATTTCTCAATTTTTAGGGTATCAACTCAGCCACCAGTCGACTTCTCTACACTTTTCTCTTTATTTTCTTCTCTCTTTTCACTGTTTCATGTACTAACCCGATCCTTTGGATGCTCATTACGATTTATTAAGGCTAAGGTAACAATCTTCTAGCTTGGGTATTAGGGATTTCCTTTGTATTTGATGTTCTTAAGAGGTTTTGAACTAAATTCATTGTATGCATGATTTAATTCCGAATTTTTAAGTAATACGATCGTATTGTGGATGTTGGTGTACGTTGTGATTAGCGCATAAGATCAATTTACGATTCGTGACACTTGATTGTACATTGATCATAAAAGCAGTAGGTTAGGTTAGCTTGTAAATCTAATTTGTTGACGAGCATTGTTCTAATCAAGCTAGGATTAAATCAATTGAACATTTAATCTAGGTCTTTCCAGTTGAGTGTTCCACCTAATTATCCTAGAACTTAATGCAATTAGGTTTAATTCGAATTTTGCATCACTTTCATCAGTTTGTTTTAATTCTAATTAATAGATTAGGACAATTTAATTTTGGCCTTTTCAATTAAATTGATTAGATGCCAACTATAGCAAATTTGGTAATGACAAACCGATGAATAAGAACATTGAACAAAGAAAATCTCGTGTAACCCAAGTTAGGACTTTCTCCACTTGAATTTTATCCCTTTTAATTTACGCATTTATTTTATGAAACTTGAATTTTCCAAGCAATTAATATTCTCATCAAAACCCCATTTCGGTTATGTAGAATTGAAAACTGCCTAATTGTGAGATTCGAAGTACTCCTTGTGTTCGACCCGGCTTGCCACTACTATGGTTAGGTAAGTTCGGTAAATTTATTTGGCACGGAATTGCGCAACTAATTCCATCCACCACACTTGCCAACGACTAAATTGCATTCGTGTTCAACTTCCTTTTCCAGCTGCAGGTAGAGGCCATTTGGAAGAAAGGGGAACACAGAAGGAGTGCTCAAAGGGACTCGATCCGATCCATCCACCAGATCTAAAAACTGGGAGTTTATCGACCCAATCCTTAGAGAACCAACATCAAGCACCCATTTCCTAAAGCAAATATCAATTTTCATATTTTAAAAAGCCTCCAAGTAGCCCTAGTTCCTATTTTTCCTTGCCAAAGTTGAAGTTAAAAATAAATGAGCAAAGGTGAGCTAAAGACTTAAGTAAAAATCAAATGGGAATAGTGGAGTTTGATAAAGCAAGCTTAATTTTCATGTAACATTTAAAGGAGGGGAAAGTAATGTAGCCCATAGTGTGTTGGTAGTTTGATTAAGAGAGAAAATTTGCTGAGGGTTGTGAAAATTTTCTAAATATTTAAATTTTTCTAAGTGTTAAATAAATTAATTAAATAGGAATTAATTAAAGTAAATTAATCAAACGAATAAATAAAATGAATAAAATATAATTTAAAAGAGATAATTTTGTTTGAGGTGATGAGGATAAGAAGAAGTGAGGAAGGGCCACGTAGAAGAGCAAAGCAAGCAGTTGGATATCTTAACATGATTGGAAGAAAAAAACAGCAATTTGGTTGGAAGCAAACAATTAAAAGAAAGGGTTGGTTCTCCCAAACTACTCGGGCAAAATTTTATGATTTTTGGACTAAATGAAAGCTGAATGAGTTGAGAATCTACCCTAGGATTGCCGGAGTGACTTGGAGTCAGGAAGGTTGAGAAAACTTGAAGAAACCAAAGGTTGTCACTCAAACTGGATAAATCAAAGGATTCAAGTTTGAGAAAATTTTCGAGGGTGTTTAAGTAGGATTTAAGCACCCAATTTTATTGGTAAGTAAGTGAAGATGTCCTTCTTGAGTTCCATGAAATTTATTTAGAATTTATTTGATTGGAAAAGGTATTTTGGAGCTTTGAAAAATTAGGTTAAAAACAGGGGACTTCTAGCCGAAGGTTGAAGGAGGTGCCCAGGGTTGTCACTCACCCCCGTACGCCAACTACACACACATGCACGCAGTTTGCCGCCTAGCGATGACGCTTGTGCGTCTTTGCCCGCACATCTATGTGCTGCATCTGCTGACCACACTTGCCAACGCCCACCTGCATCCCCACACACTCGCCTATGCCCCGCCCATGCACACTATCGCCCGCCCATGCACACTGCTGCCTACCCACACCCACAGCATGTGCCCTATGCTCATTTGCTGCCAATGGTGCATGCCTACAGCCATTTTGAGTGTTGGTGAGCATTTTTGAAGCCCAATTGATATTTTCTTGAATTTTTAGCCTCAAAATGGGTAAGTTTGGATTTTAAATTGATTTTTGGCTATTTTAGGAAATTTTGAGAATTTTGGCATAAAAATTCCTAATTGGCAATGATGATGGAATAAGTGAAATTTAAGTTGATTTTGGCCAAGGTGGATGAATTTTAAGTATTATGGAAAGTGTGAGAACCTGAAAGAGATGATCTAATGCCTTTTAACTGATATTTCAGGTTAAATTGAGGTTGGAGAAGCCTATAACCCTAAGAGTGCAGGCCGGAACTGTGAGTGACATATGTTTGCTTAAAATGAATTCATTTATGATATCTAGCTATGGTTTCTTATGAAAATGAGTTTTCTTACTAATTTTGCTAAGTTTTGAGCATGACTCACTGATTTTTCTTTTAGTGCCTAGTATGAAAATGTTAAGCTTATAAGGAAGTTAATCCCCATCATTCGCCCATCAATAAATGGACCATTTGTTACGGAGACACAAGACAAACCTAGAAAGCATTTTTTTTTCCGCAAATCATCTCGAGGCTTTCAAACAAGGGCATCCAACAATTGGAGAGAGATGGGACTGGCAAGACCCAGACAAATGCAAGCTTTTTCTTTCAATAGCCAACCAAATGACTACAAGATCATTATCGGTCTGCTCTAACTCAATTCACCATTTCGAACTTTATATAGAAGCTTTTTTCGTACTATCTTATGATCAAATGTTGGCAACTATACATGGTTTGAATGATGATAACTTATGTTATACTAAATGGTGGACGAAATTCGTCACCCAATTCCATGCCAAATAAATTTTCCGAACTTTACCCATAGTAGTAATGGCAAGTCGGGTCGAACACAGGGAGCACTATGAATCCCACGATTGAACAATTTTCAATTCAAGTAACCGGAGGGGGTTTTGTGAAATAGTTGATTGTAAGAAAAATTAAGTTTCATAAAAATAAAATGCGGAGTTAAAAGGAGTAAAATTCAATTGGAGAAACCTCTAACTTGGGTTGGACAAGATTTTCTTTGTTTGATGTTCTTGTTCATTGGTTCATCATGACTAAATTCGTTATACTTGGCACCTAATCAATTTGATTAGAAAGTCCAAAATTAAGTTGTTCTAATCAACGAATTGGAATTAAAACAAATCGATGAAAGGCATGAAAAATTTGTATTAAATCCAATTATATTAAGTATAAAGTAAAATTAGGCGGAACATTCAACTGGACTGGCCTAGATTAAATGTCCTATTAATTTAATTCTAGGTTGGTTAGAACAATACTTGCCAATTAATTGGGTTTGCAAGCTAACATAACCTATTGCTTCTATGATCTATGTACAAACAAGTGTCACGAGCCTAATTCAATCAACGCAACAATCAAAATGAACACCAGCGTCAATTTGATCATAACAAAATGAATTTCATAATTATATCATACGTACCAAGAATTTAGTTCGAAAACTCCTAAGAACATCGATTACAAAGAAGAATCCTTAATACCCAAGCTAGAAAATAGTTACCTTAGCCTTGATACATTGAGATGAGCATCCAAGGATCAAGTTTGTACATGAAGCAATGAAAAGAGAGAAGAAAAGCAGAGAGAGAAAGGGGAGAATTCAGCTGGTGGCTGATGGATTAACCTAAAAATTGAGGTTACTATTTAAAGAAATGTTGGGCGTCAGTGCATGGGACAACATCGCGGCACTGACGCTAATTTCTTTCGTGCTTCAGCTTCAGGGCGTCGCAAGGCTTAGGACAGCGTCACGGCGCTGTTACTCCACCCCAACTAAATTGTTCTCGAGAAAAAGCGTCACAGTTGCACCATGACTTCATGGGCATTTTGGTCATTTTGAAGTTCTCTCTCCCAGTTGATGTCATGGAACTCCGTATTCGTCCGTTTTATCTCCAACTTATTACTAACGCCCTATTCTACTTGTTAAGTGCTCGAAACCTACAAAATAACATAATTAACAAATTAAATAGCACAACGATCCGGAGTTAAGCTAAGGAAGATAGCACATTTTAGGTGCTATCACTAAGAATGATTTATGATTGTTAATGATGAATTCTAAAGGTTTAAAAGGATGTTTCAAACCATTGTGCCGAGTACCCTTGTTGTGCTTGCCCCGCTATGTGAATATGTTTTCGTAGCATTACAGTTTGCCAAAGGATTTCTAGTACTAAAGGATGAAAGAAGGTAGTTAGGAAGTCCTAAGGATTCTTGCTACTAAAGGATTAAAAGAAGGTATTCAAGAAGTCCAAAGATTCCCAATGCTGAAGGATTAAAGAAGGTATTTGGAAAGTCCAATATTAGCCCTTGGGGGACATTCTGTGTGCACATAGGAAAAGTATTGATGCTGATGTATTGCGACTATTCTACATCAGCTAAGGTTTATGACATTGAGTGTATTAAACTTTCTCTACCTCAACTAAGGATTAAGGGTACATGTTTAATGTGAAGTTACTCAATTTAAGTGATGAAAAGTTTACTTGTTTTCATGGTGTTTTATCTCATTGATTTATCAATGGATATGAATTTGTTATTACTTGATGCTTTAAGCATAGAAAATGTTTAACTTAAAATATTTTAAGAAGATATTGATGTAACTGTTTTTAAATTGTCACTCACTAGACTTTTAGCTCACGTTTTTCTATGTTTTCTTTCCCACCCAGGTAATGAAAGAGTTCCCAGAGCTTAGACTACTCGAGTCTTGTCTGCTCCAGTTTCAGGATATCAACATACTTGTTTCTCCCTAGACTTGTATGTATAAATGATTTGGTCCAGTATGGCATGTAGATATTCTTAGTTGGGTTTGATGTCAAGATGTGAGAATGTATGTATTATATGTTTTGTGAGTTGTGTAACAAATGGTTCTAACAGTACATCAATTGTAAATATCTAAAGTTATTTGATCTTTATTTTAAGTGAATGTTGATCTTGTATGCCAAATACTTTGAAGAAAAGGTAATGTGGGCGACTATGCTATGATTTTTTTTTTAGCAGGTTAAACAAATACAGGTGAACAGTGAACCTCACAAGAGGGGTGATGTTTGCTATTTTCATGCCTCTTTCCAAGTTAAAAAGATAATTTGGGAGGGGATGTGACACCAAGGATTACCAACACTCTATCCAACTTCATCCCTAAACACAAGGTTTATAGATAATCCCAATTCTGAAGGAAAAACCACTTGCCCCTACCAACATCAAACAAGCCAACATAGGATGGAAGCAAATAATCCTAGACATGCCTTAAAAACTTACAAACTCACAAGGTGTGACATGTTGTCTCCAAATGCGTTCTACAAAAAATAAAAAAAGAAAAAAAGAAAAAACAACAATAACCACAAGATTTTTTTATTTGATTGGTATTGTAATGTGTATCTTAAAAGATATGAAAGATCTTCTTTCAAATTGTTTCGTCTAACCTCTACAAGATAAACTTCAACATAAGACTGAAAAGGTAACCAAAAGTATTTGAATATAATAGTAGTTCCACATATAAACATATTGAACTTAGAGATATGGTAACACGGAAAAGACTAAAATCTTACATACTCCAATAGTACTCTATGTTGTTTATCCCTATGTATTTGTCCTTCTCTATTTTTAGCTTTCCTTTGCCTACACTCAAGCATTGCATTTAAGGGTATTTGGGGTGCAAGTTCGAAATGAAGAGCTTGAAAATCAAATGCTTAAAAGTTTATTTGAAGGATTTTGAAGACTAATAATCACAAATTACTATGTCTAGAATAAAGGATTTGAAAACATAAATTTCTGAAAGCTCCTGTTTCGAATGCAAGTTTCTAATGTATGAATTTAAGTATATGTTTTTTTTTTTCTTTGTACGCAAAAATCCCTCTTCGAAACTCATAAATTTGATTTCTTAATCCAAGAATTTTATGTCAATCCCCCAAACCAAGATTTAAACCAAGATTTGGGTGTCCCCTTAAGTTGAAATCAAAAAACCCAAATTGGAAAAAGGAAATAAGTAATGATAATAATTGAGTAGAGAAAGAAAGTCCACAAAATTGATAATTAGATTAGAAATGAGTAATAATAATTATAGTATTAGTTTTGAATCAGTGGGCCAGACCACAGCCTCGTGAAAATCATATTTATTTAAATCCACGTATCGTCCTTTGCCACCCGCCCTTGCCTTCCCATGGAAATCATACACGCTTCTTTTGTTCTATTCTAGTTTTTCAAAATTTGTTAGCTAACTTTTTTTTTTTTTCTTTTCTTTCATTTTTTTCTCTTTAACTATTCCAAAGGTTCTTTTTCTTTTTCTTTTTCTTTTTCTTTTTCTTTTTCTTTTAACTTTATTTATTGTTTTCTTTATTTTAATTTACAAGCATAATTAATTTATACATTTAATTAAAATTGTCTACTTTCTCTTAATAAAAAAAATTAAAATTAAAATTAGCTTCGATTGTGAGTGAATTTCGATCTCCCAAAATAAGCCAAAAATCTAAAAAGATAAAGAAGATAAATACCAAATAAACTAGATTTATCTAATCAAATCTAATCCCAACTTATTAAGATTACGAAAGATCCAGCTATCCTTGCCCTAGATGCAAAAGGTAAAATTCTAACTCCATATGAGGTAATTTCTACTAGATTTTGAACTTGATTAGAGATTTGAAACTTCATCTTAAATTTTAACCTAGTCATCACATTCTTTTTTCTTTATTTTGCAATTTCCCTCTTCCTTAAATTATAAATTTACTTTTGTTGTCACGTGAAGGTCAGACACAAATTTGGGATCAACAACTACAAAAGTTATTCCCGTAATTTATTAAATAAGATTTTTACGGAACAAAATTGTTATTTATTTTTAAGAATAAATAATTATCTTTTTTTCAAGGCTATAAAATATACCAAAGTATGAGATTTTTTCTGGGACAGCGTTGCAAAAATAGAAAAGTGTATATATATATATATATATTCTAAAAAGTGTAAATTTAGCAATGGTTTTTGGAGATTTACAAATATATAACCAAAAAAAATATTAGATTTGATTTTCATTTTCTATTATTCCCAGTTTTATACTATTGATACTTGTGTATCAGCATGTATATATACTTTATATTTAGTACATCCATCAAGTGATGTATACTTTATATTTAGTACATCCATTAAGTGATATACTATGCTTTATGTTTGATAAATCAATTAGTTATCCAATTGATAAACCAAAATTTTCATCTATTAGGCCAAACTTATTAGTCATCAATTGTTGGTGCATTTGAAATTATTTGTAGACTTATTTAAATCCTTATTCATATGATTCAAAGTATTATTTTTCTATTTATGCATCATCATAAACTTATAATGGTTTAATTCTTCTTGTTGGTAATCATTTTGCATTTATCTTGATAAACTATTGATACCCAATGTTACACTTGAAATTGAATTATGAACAAGTGGTTATCCAATATTACACTTGAAATTAAATTCTGAACAAGTGGTTATCTACCACTGATATACTAGAATAAGGCATTTTTAATAAATATTGATATGCTAATGATACACCAATGTTATAATGGAAATGAATTTCGAATTCGCGTTGATATATTACCAATAGACCAATGTTATAATTGAAATTTAATTTAGAATGAATGTAAGTGATATAGATACACCAATATTATATTTGAGATGAATTTAAAATGAGGTTGATGTACTAGTGATACACTAATGATATACTTGAAATGATTTTTAATAACTACTAAAAATTTTGACTGAAGTTTACATTAGTGCTAATAAATTATTGATACACTATTGTAATACTTGGTATTTCATTTGGAACATGTGGTGATATACTAATGTTATACTTAGAAATGCATTTTGAATTATTATTGATATAAAATTAAAATACCAATGTTATACTTTATGCATATAACATTTTGAATGATATGCTTCACATTTAGTATATCAACAATACCATTTACATGTGTTTCTTTCTTTTTAAATCTGGTATATCAATCTACTCATTTATGAAATAGAAAGTATGTACATTCTGCGATGGCTAAGCCAAATTAAATAATGTAACTTACATATCATCAAAATCATATCAAAAATTTGAAAATATAACAAATTAGTTTATAAACTTTATATTAGTTCCATAATAATTGACACAATTAATGCAATTAAGATATATCATCAAGATTAGATAACAAATTTGAAAACATAAGTAAATTAAAGTTGAAATCTAAATCAGACCATTCAAATCAAACTAATCGAATTAAAACAACCCCATATCAAAACAAAAACAAAAACAACTTTCATCATTATACAATTAAAATAATGATATATAGTTACATAAAAGATATATTTTATATAAAGTATATTAATTCTATCAAATACAAAATATATTAGATACACAAATATAAAATTGAAGTAATAAAAATAACAAAAATCATATTTTATTTTTATTTTTTTTCTATATTTGCAATTTTATAAAACCATTACTAAATTTGCAAATACCTCTCTCTCTCTATATATATATATTTGTTACCCATTACAATTTCCCAATATGTATATGTGTGTGTAAATATGTATGAATGTATAAACACACATATTTGAAGTATTATATATAATTATGCATCTCGATGTTATCTTGAAGAGATGATTTCATTAAATGATGTGGATGATCGCTACAATCTATAAACATAATATCAACTATTCGGGGTGAATTTGGTCTTGAATAAATAGGCTAAAAGCTAGGAAATGACCGAAGAAGATAAATCCAAAATAAGGTGAACTTGAGATCAAATAAGTCCAAGTGATCCAATCAGATCTAATTAATCCTAATTTATGAATATAAGAAAAATCCATCTCAAATATAATATTGGTGTATCAATGGTAATACAAAAATCTAGAGCAATTAAATTGTGGTGAGTTATGTTGCAAAAAATTCTTTATTTGAAATTTTGCATCATGTGTTTGGATTACATTTTCAAATGTTTAATTTAAAAAATAAATTATTTTGGAAGAAATAAAATTTTTGAAGTCATTAGTACTTCCAAATCGAAAGCATGTCAAGATTGAAGAGAAGAATTAAGTTCCATACATGATGGTTACAAATTATAGAAATGAAGCAGAAAGGCAGAGAAACGAAAAAACAAAAGAAACCCCAACTCATCACGAGCAATCTTATTCCAACCCATCTACATAAACCCAAAGTTGGTGGACTGAAAAGAAGACAAAGAATGGCAATTGAATATAATGATTTATCATATCGAATAATTGCAGTCCAGAATTAGAATCGTAATAGAAATTGTCAAAGCTTAACCATTGGACAACCACTTTAGCTTTTGCACAAATAGGGGACAAAATGGACCCTTTGGAAGACCTCTATAATAAACTCATCCACTTGGACTATTCCAATCCCACCAACTTCTTCTTCTTCATGATAGGAACACTGAAGACCAAGTGACTCAAAGGGATATTCAAAACAAACTCCCAACTGACTCAAAATTCTCTAAATTAGGGGGTAACAACTCTAAATGAAACCCATCTGGGAATCCAAGGATCATTCAACATTCATTTTGTCCCAAGAAGCCTAGTGAATTTTCTTACAACCATCCACGTCAGTTCCTGGAAAATTTCAATGGGTAGCAAAAAAACATAAAGATACTTGTTGTTACTGCAATATTGGTTGCTGTTCTTTTCTTTTATCTAGTTGTTGTTGATGTTGTTGGTATCTTTTTGTGTGGCTTATCCTTGGAATATCTTTCCTTGTTTGGTTATTTGCTGGTTTTTTGTATCCTATTTTGGTCTTGATTTCCTTCCTTATTTATGTCTGGTTGTTTCATTTTGTGAAGGGTATTTTATGCGGGTTCTTTATCTCGTCTAGGGTAAGCCGTTTTTTATAGTCATTTTTGCTGAAGGGTAAACAGAGAAGGTTGCGCTTAAAGAAATGACTGTGTTGTTAATGCTATTGATTCTGGTTTAACTCGTATTGCAAGTAGCAATCTTATGTTACTGACATCAGTATCTACCCGGTAGAATACCTTTCGATTGAACGTTGTTCAATCATTGAATGAAAAGAAAGAAGAGTGGTGATGTAACAGCATCAGATTTAGGGGGAGCCTAATTTGATAACTCTTCTCTAAGGAGTTCGGCATTTAGGGGGAGCCTAAATCTCCTCACTAGTAGTTATTGTATATTGTACTGCTTTTGATCAAGTTGAATTATGAAGTTGTAAACATAAAAGATAATTAGTGAAACTCTTTTCATTCAGGCTCATTGCCTCCCAGATGTAGGTGTGGTTACACCGAACTAGGTTACCAATTTCGCGTGTTATTCTTTCTTCACTCTGTCTCTCATGTTGTTACTGTTATTAGTAATATTTGTTCTCACTTGTTGTATTGGTTGTGATCTACCTAAATTTCATTTGGTATCAGAGCAAGGTTGGCCTTTTACACATTGAGATATTCAATGGAGCCTATCCAAGAATGTGGATCAACAACTTGTCCTCCTATACTTGATGGATTGAACTATTCATATTGGGAAGCTAGAACGATAGTTTTCCTGAAATCCATCGATAGTAAGACGTGGAAGGTTGTTGTTAATGGTTGGAGTCCGCCCCAAGTCACTGACACTAAAGAGAGGGTTGGTCCTAAGCCTGAGAAAGACTAGACAGAGGATGAAGATGAGGCTTCTGTATAGAACTCTTGAGCTCTCAATGCAATTTTTAATAACGTTGACAAGAATGTTTTTCACCTAATTAATACTTGTGTCTCTGCCAAAGAAGCATGTGACATCCTCGCGATGGCACATGCAGGAACCTCTAAAGTAAAAATGTCCAAATTGCATCTTCTGACCACAAAATTTGAATCACTAAAGATGTTAGAAGATGAGACTGTAGCTGAATTCAACGTTCGCTTATTAGAAATTGCAAATGAATAGTTTGCTCTTGGTGAGAAGATATCGGAAGAAAAGTTAGTATGCAAGGTTCTTCGCTCACTTCCAAAGAGATTTGTGACATGAAAGTCACAGCTATTGAGGAGGCTCATGACATTGCAACTATGAAAGTTGATGAGCTCTTCTACTTTTGAATTTGTCGTTTGATGATAAGCCTGATAAAAAATCCAAAAATATTGTCTTATAGTCGGCCATTGAGAATGATGTCGCTATTGTTAAAATTAAGGAATCCGATGAAAATCTGGCTCAATCAATATCCTTGCTTGCCAAGCACTTCGGATAGGCTCTCAAAAGATGGGATAAATGGGGTGTTTCTCGAAGTAACAATGTGACTCCTAATGTTCAACTGTTATAGTTCAACTGGGCGCTCAACTCTAAAATCTTCTAGATCATCTAATAGAAAAACTGATCATGGAAAAGGGTATGGAGTCAGTCAAGAATCAAAAGACAAAAAATTCAAATGTAGAGAGGGTAAGGGATATGGACACTATCAAGTTGAATGTCCTAATTTCCTAGAGAAAGAACAAGAGTTATTTCGTTACCCTATCCAACGATAATGATGAGGATGGTGACTCAAGTAGCAATTCTGAGGAAGAAATTCGCACCTTAATAAGTTGTTTATCTCCGAGCAGTGCTCAAGAGACTATGGCTCTAGACAGTATAACTAAGGTGTCATCTGAGATGCCTTAAGAGAGTAAGTCTGATCACAATCAACTTACATTAGAAGAAGTGTATCAACTATGGTCTAAAGATACTCAGGCTATTACAGTCCAGAAAGAGAGAATTGAGAAACTAATGGAAGACAATCATTGATTATTGAGTACTATGTTTGCGTTGAAAGAAGGAACTGAAAGTCGCCAAGGCGGACCTTAAGTCAATGACAAAATCTGTTCGTATGATGAATTCCAGCACAGACGATTTGAACAAGATTTTATCCTATGGTAAACAAGCATCAGACAACAGTGGTGTCGACTTTTCTTAATCAAAGAATCATATGACCAAAGGAGAATCTTCCTTGTCACAATTCTTTGTTCCTGCCAAAAATTCTCAGATGCCGACTTAAGTCTGTATTTAGAAAGAACAGTGTACTGAGTTTGCCAAACAAAAAGCTCAAAAGAGTTCGATTTGCCATTTTTGTGGAAAAGGACATATTCGTCCTTTCTATTTCCGTTTGCATGGGGGGCGTGTTTACCAGAGACAACAGAAATTTTCATTTAAACATCATAATGCCACTCATTCTGTCAAAAAACATGCAGAACATCAAATTAGAATGGAGAGTTAAACATCCTGGTGAATCTTATAACAGCAGATGTTAGGTTGCTCTCACAACTTTACGTTCGTCAACTCAAAGAGACTAGTATTTTGATAGCAGATGCTCTCATCACATGACAGGAGAAAAATCCTTTGTAATGGACATTCAGTTTTGTAGCTCAGGCCATGTAACTTTCAGTGATGGTGCTAAAGGAAAGGTGATTGGCAAGGGTAGGCTGAACTACCCTAGGCTTCCTATTCTTCAAGAGGTCATTCTTGTGGAAGGACTAAAAGCAAACTTGATCAGCACTAGTCAATTATGAGATCAAGGCTTCTTTGTGAGCTTTTCTAAGGATAAATGCGCTGTGACCAACATAGACAATATTGTCGTTATGTTTGGGACTCGCTCTTTTGATGACTGATATTTGTGGAGCTCTAACCTTACCTCTGATCTGTACAATTTTATGAGAAACAATGAAGCATCTCTCTGGCACAAGAGACTTGGGCACATCAATCTTCAATTTGTCAAGAAAGTTATTGTTGAAGAAGCTATTCTGGGAATTCCTCAGTTCTGAAGAATCTATGACAGTCTTTATGGTGATTGTTAAGCAGGAAAACAAATTAGAGCCTCTCACAAAAGAGTTTCAACTTGCACTACAAGAAGGGTTTTAGAACTTCTATACCTTGATTTGATGGGTTCGATGCAAGTCAGGAGCTTAGGGGAAAAAGGTATGCCTTTGTGTGTGTCGACGATTTTTCCCGTTATACCTGCACAAAGTTTATACGTGAAAATCAGATACTTTTCACATTTTTCAAACCTTGAGTCGTCTACTTCAAAGGGAACAAGGGGTACCAATCTTCCGTATATGAAGTGATCACAGAAAGAAGTTTGAAAACACTTTGTTTGAAGATTTTTGTAACCTAGAAGGGATTCTGCATGAGTATTCATCCCCTATCACTCCTCAACAGAATGGAGTGGTTGAAATAAAAAATCACACGTTGTAAGATATGGCAAGAGCTATGTTGCATGGGAAGAATATCCCCTTATATTTCTAGGCGGAAGCGCTGAATACAGCTTGTCACATACACAATCAAATTTCTCTGCGACTTGGTACTACTTAGACAAACTACAAACTATGGAGGAGGAGGAAACCCAATGTCAAGAACTTTCACGTCTTCGGAAGTGTTTGTCACATTCTTGCACATAAAGAATACCGAAGGAAGTGGGACTCCAAGTCTAACAGTGGAATTTTTCTGGGATACTCTTCTTACAGTAGGGCTTACAGAGTATTCAATAATCGTACTCGTCTAGCCATGGAATCAATTAATGTTATTATAGATGACCACGACTCTGAACCTATGTGAGACGATGATAGAGAGTCTGTTGATGTCTCCATATGTTACTCCAGATGTTGCTGACAACGAGAAGAACATAGAGCTCAATGATGATGACAGTGAGAACAGTGATTCAGATCCTGAAGAGTTCGTATCTGACCTTGTTAAGTGCTCCAATAGAATAAAAAAAGAATCAGCCTTATGAGAATATCATAGGTGATTTAATTTCAAGAGTTACAACCCGAAGGAAGGATAAGATAGACTATCTGAAATTGATTGGGAATGCTTACTTCATCTCGATGGTGGAGCCTAAGAATGTCAATGAAGCCCTGAAAGATGAATTCTGGATGAATGCCATGCAGGAAAAATTGGGTCTGATCGAACGAAATCAAGTGTGGGAGTTAGTTCCTCGTTTGGAGTCTGTCAATGTAATAGGCACCAAATGGGTGTTTAAGAATAAATCTGATGAGAAGGGGGTGGTTATTTGCAACAAAGCTCGTCTAGTGGCTCAAGGTTACTCTCAAGTAAAAGGAATTTATTTTGATGAAACGTTTGCACCTGTTGCCAAATTGGAAGTCATTCGTCTTCTTTTTGGAGTCTCATGTTTGCTTAAATTTAAAATATATCATATGGACGTGAAAAGTACGTTTCTAAAATGGGTTCCTAAACAAAGAAGTTTATGTTGAGCAACCTAAAAGATTCATTGATCCTAAATGTCCTCAACATGTGTATAAACTTCAGAAGGCTCTTTACGGACTGAAGCAAGCTCCTAGGGCTTGGTATGATCGCCTTGCAGAATTCCTTAGCAATAGAGGATACTCTAGAGGGAGATCAGACAGAACTCTGTTTATAAAACGATCAAAGGAAGGATTTATCATCGCACAAGTCTATGTTGACGACATAGTGTTCGGAGGATCCCCTCAGTCCTTGATTAATCAGCTCATTGATCAGATGAAGAGTGAGTTTGAAATGAGTATGGTTGGTGAATTGACCTACTTTCTTGGCTTTCAGATCAAGCAATTGTCGAATGGTATCTTCATGTCACAGGAAAAATATACGAAGAACATGCTAAAGAAATTTGGGATGGAAAAAGCAAAACCTAAACGAACTCCAGCACCTACCCATGATAAGCTCTCAAGGGACTTAGATGCTGAGAATATTGATGAAAGGTTGTATCGAAGTATGATTGGTAGCCTACTGCACCTCACGGCAAGTCGTCCAGACATAAGTTATGTTGTGGGGGTGTGTGCTCATTTTCAGTCCAATCCTAAAGTTAGCCATATGACTAGCGTGAAAAGAATACTGAAGTACATTAATGGCACCAGTGACTATGAACTGCTGTATTCCTCAGACACAAAAGGGGTGCTAGTCGGATACTATGATGCTAACTAGGCCGGAAGTTCTAAGGATAAATAAGCACTTTAGGTGGATGTTTTTTTCTTAGAAATAATTTGATCTCGTGGTTTAGTAAGAAACAGAATTGTGTTTCCCTATCCACTGCCAAAGTAGAGTAGATAGCAGCCGGAAGTAGTTGCACACAACTGTTATGGATGAAACAAATGTTTCAAGAGTATAACATCTCTTAGGATGTCATGACTTTGAATTGCGACAACATGAGTGCAATTAATATCTCCAAAAATCATGTTTAGCATTGTAGGACCAAACATATCGATATTAGGCACCACTTCATTAGAGAATTAGTTGAATCAAAAGTTATTGCTCTCGAGCATGTAAGAACTGACAAGCAACTGGCCGATATTTTCGCAAAACCACTGGATGCTAATCGTATTGAGTCGTTGCGGGCAACTTTGGGGCTGTGTAAAATACAATTACAGCAATTAATCACAAATTTGGGAGGTTTGTATAGTTGGGCCAAAAAATTGTGCCCCATGGCCCATAATTGCTTTCCAAGTCTTTGTCATTAATGATGTGTATCTTCACTATTTCATGTTCACTGATATTTCAAAAGCTCAAACGGTTTAGGGTGCTCTTCAGTTTCAAACCCTCCCTCTTCTCGTGCCCTACTTTGTTACGAGTGTTTCTCCGAACAGTGTCCTCCACGTTCGTCTCTTGCAGTTTTTTGGTAACAATAATGGTGAATACTTGAAGTGGTGTTCATACCTCCGATCCGAAGATGGTAAAATCAAAACAGAAGGACAGTCATCAGCAGGATGTTAGTCCTATTGTTCCTCCCCCTCGAGTGAACATTTATGGTGTAAGAATGTGGGGTCCTTCGTCTATGTCTACTAAACGTCCCTGAACAAGTTTTTCTCGGCGAAATAGAGATGTCTCTAGTGATCACTCTTAGGCTCTACCCCACTCCCTTGAATCTTGGGAAACTCTCAAGGTAAACCCCCTTGCAATGGTTTTGTGGCTCGATAGTAGGGTCACTACCTCTGCTAATGTTCCCTTTAGTTTTGATTTTTCTACTGATTTCTTTGATGTTGCTCCCCCATTTGATTTTTCCAAGAGTTTGGTAGTTTATTCTGGAGTGCGAGTGATAATGTAAATGATAGTCTTGTTGGAGATATTCCTGATGTTGATACAGTCGGTGTGTCTGCTTCGAGTTATGCTCTTCTTGTGCCTGGTATGTCTGATGTTTCTCACCAGTGAATTGTATGGTGATGTCTTTAATCCTCTTGAGAGGTTTGATGGGTTGCATGGTGGTCCTTCGGCGGTGGAAATTTTAGCCAATGTTGCTACTAGTGTTGGCAACGTCCCTTGTGACTCTGGTGTCCCTTCCCCTAGCAAAGCTGATGGTTCTTCTTCAGGGAATGATTCCCCTGTTCGTGCAACTGCGTCTCCTGCTGACCAGGCACACTCTGAATCAATTGAAGTGTCTCTGGATAGTTCTGATGATGATGTCCCTATCTTGGGAAGTCTAAAAACAGGTCCTTCCACACGGTTGACACTGCCGCTAGTCCATCTACCAGGACTCAGTTTAGCCATTCTACTGCTTCAAAGCAGCCTAGTGGCTCTAACTCTGACTCCACCCATTTGTTAAGTTATGAGGATGACATTGCGATTACTCATCAGAAGCATAAGATTCCTCTACATGTTCCCTTCGTGCCCATCGATGGAATCTCTTTCCATAGTGAAGAGAATGTTCGACCTTGGAATTATGTTCTCCAACGTCGCATGGCGAATGAGAAGGTTTGGTCAGATCGAACTACTACTTGTCTTGAAATCTTGGAGTTAATTCATCATGTGGGGTTGGTGAAGACCGTTGTGAATGTTGGCCCCTTCTATCCTCAGCTCATGTGCAAAATGATCATGAACCTCCCGACTCGTTTTAATGACCCAAGCACTCCTGATTTCCAGAAGGTTCATGTTTAGGGTGTTTGCTTTAATATCTCTCCAGTTGTTATTAATTCGTTTTTGGAGCATGCTGATTCTCCGTCTCTTGGTAATGTTCATCCCTCTACGGAGGATTTGGTTTTAGAGCTTACTAGTGGAACCAAAAGAACTTGGCCATCTTCAGGACAGCTCTCGGCTGCAACCTTAAGCTTGAAATATGCTATACTTTACAAAATTGGGATTGCGAATTGGTGTCCTTCCACTCATGGGTTCGGTCTGTCTCCCGCACTGGCCAGCTTGTTGTATCATATTGGTACTAGATCACGTTTGACTATGGTGTCTTTGTTTTCAACCAACTTCTTCGACATGTTGACTCCTATGCTATTAAACTTCCTGTTGGCTTCCCGCGCTTGTTCTCTAGTATTTTGTTAGCTCAATACCCCACCATTCTTGGGCCCTCTGATGCTCCGGGCCCTAACCCCGCTATTCTGAATCTCAATTATAAGTTGTTCCAACATTCTCATGTGTCTGACATTGTGCACAATATCCGTCTCCAGCGAGCTACTGATATTCCCTTGCCTGATAATCTGCAGATTCCCAAGGATGGGCTTCATATCCCGACTGAGCTTGGCACTCGAATTCTCCGTATTTTGACTTTTGATTCTCGTGCTTTGTGCTCCGTGATTCGTGACTTGATTGACTGTCGTGTCAAAATCGATTTTCGCTTGTCCACTTGCTTAGTGCTCTTTGCCTAATTCTGATGGTGCGTCTTCCTCTCAACCTTCTGCTCCCTTCGGTTCCTGATTTTCTCTTTTGGGCAAAAGGGGGAGGTGTTGGTGTTGTGGTGTTTTTTTTGGGGCCTTGTGTTTGGGTTTGCTGGTTAGGTTGGTTTTTGGGGTGGTTTGTTTTGGTTTGGGCTTCTGCTAGCTGTTTCTTCTTAGTTGCTGTTGGTGTGAATCAAACTCTCTGTTCTTCGATTTTTGCCTTGCTTCTGTTTACATTTTCCGATAAAAGAAAATCTCCTGCCAAAGAGGGAGTTTGTTACTGCAATATTGGCTGCTGTTATTTTCTTTTATCTAATTGTTGCTAATGTTGTTGGTATCTTTTTGTCTGGCTTATCCTTGGAATATTTTTTCCTTATTTGGTTATTTGCTGAGTTTTTTTACCCGTTTTGGTGTTGATTTCCTTCCTTATTTATGTCTGGTTGTTTCCTTGTGTGAAGGATATTTTATTCGGGTTCTGTATGTTATTTAGGGTAAGTCGTTTTTTATAGTCATTTTTTTTCTGAGGGGTAAAGAGAGAAGGTTGTGCTAAAAGAAATAACTGTATTGCTAATGCTATTGATTCTGGTTTAACTCGTACTACAAGTAGCAATCTTGTGTTACTTACATCAGTATCTACTCGATAGAATACCTTTCGGTTGAGCATTGTTCAATCGTTGAATGAAAAGAAAGAAGAGTGGCGGCGTAACTACATCAGATTTAGGGGGAGCCTAATCTCATAACTCTTCTCTACGGAGTTTGGCATTTAGGGGAGCCTAAATCTCCTGACTAGCAATTATTGTCTATTGTACTACTTTTGATCAAGTTGAATCACAAAGTTGTAAACATAAAAGATAACTAGTGAAACTTTTTTCATTCAGGCTCATTGCCTCCCAAATGTAGGTGTGGTTACACTGAACTGGGTTACCAATTTCGCGTGTTATACTTTCTTCACTCTGTCTCACTTGTTACTGTTGTTAGTAACATTTGTTCTCACTTGTGTATTGGTTGTGATCTGCCTAAATTTCATTTGCAAATATAGTAATGATTTTATAAAATTACAAATAAAGCAAAAAATTTAATGATTCTCAATTTTTATATTATTACGATTTCACCATTGTTTGTGTATTAGCAAGTATATCTAATATACTTTATGTTTTAGAATATCAGTTAACTGATATACTTTATATTTGATATATTAATCAATCGATATATTTTATTTAAAGAATATCATTAATATAACTAATATGTCATGACTTTAATTGTGTTATAAACGACATTGTTTGTTTGATTATGGTAAATATTATTAATTTTTGTTTCGTTTTAATATAGACTTATTTTCATCCTATTAGTTTAATTTTGATATTGATGGTATATGTTAAATCCATTAGTTTTGTCAAATGATATACTAAATCTAAATTATATTAGTTAATATGTTTTATTTTCAAATTTTTTATATGATTTTAATGGTATATAAATTATATTGAATTTGGTATATCAAACTATATAACAATATTTCGTATTTCGTATATTAATTGATTGATATATCTAATTTAGACAAAAAAAAAATGTCCATGATATTGTTGATATACCAAATATGAAGTATATCATTTAGAAGGATGCTTAAAGGTATAGCATTGACATTTCCATTGTATATTAGTACTAATTTAAAATGAATTTTATATAGATCATTGCTATGTAGCAATAGTATACCATAATGAGCTCAAAATTATGCACTACTAAGTATTTGGTGTATCAATTGTTTATCAACATACATTCAAATTTTATTTAAACTGTAACATAAATGTATCAAGAGTATATAATAGTCATTAAATATTCATTTCACGTACATTTTTAGTGCATCAATAGTGTATCGGTAGTATATCAATACTCATTCAAAATTCAATTGTCAATTATATCGATTATTAGTTCATCAATAGTGATCGTTAGGCATTAATTCAAAATTAATTTATAGTATAAATTAGTTTATCAATATTGATCAATGCTCATAAAAAACTAATTTCAAGTATATCAGATATACTACTAATACACCAATAATTTAGAATAATAAAAAATGGAAATTTGCTTCAATATTTTTTTGCTATATTTGCAAATTTTGAAAAGTCGTTGCTAATTTGTTATTTTAATAATGTTTTTTTTTTGCTATTTTTGCAAATGACTCTTTTAAAAATGCTACCGCATAATTAATTTTTAGGGAATTTGTAGTGGGTGGCAAATCCAAAATGTATAATTAGGGGAGTATCTTCAACATGAAAATTGTAAATATGACAAAATTCTCAAATTTAAATTTTCATTTATTCTGTATTCCAACTTTTTTCCTTTTAACAAACCCACGGTTTTTGGTATATCAGTCAACTAATATACCACATTTAAAGTATATCAATTGTGTATTGTTTTTTTTTTCCATTGATTTGTATACTTTTTGTATTTTTTGTTTGCAGCAATATGACTTATTACTCATTTTAATTTTTGTATTTGCTACATTTTATTTTATCCTTTTTGTAGTTTTTCTTTTCATTTTTAAATGATGTTGTTCTTTCATTTTTAAGTACAAATGTACAATAGGCTGCGGAAGATTCAACCTCAAGCTCACTAACACTGAGTTTAGTATACTCACTTTGACAATTTGGGTGTGTTTGGAACAACTAGAGAAAAAATTGTGTTTAAAAAAAATCACTCTTATGATTTTTTTTAGAACACTTCAATAACTAATCATTTTCAACTCTATATCAATAGTATATCAAGTGTATCAAGTGTATCAGACGTAAACTAGTAGTGTATCAAGTGTATATTAGTAGTGTATCAAGTATCTATCAATAGTGTATCAAGAGTTTCAAGTGTATTAGGTATATCAAGTGTATCACGTGGATTGAGGTTGTTTTTGTTATTTTTGCAAAAGTAATAAGTCTAAGCTATGAGCCTAAATTTTTAAACTTATTTTGTCAAATCTGCAACCAGCCTTAATTTTTACACATGCATGGATTAACAATCACATTATAAGAAACGCTAAAATCAAATGTATAATAGCAACTTCATTAATATAAGTGGTTTTTCATCTTCTCATCTTCTTCTGTTTTTCTCTACTTATTTAGGAATAATTACATAACAATTTTTCTTGTCTCTGGTAGACTGTTAAAATAGTTACAAATCACCAACAAATAGTCTACATTGATTTGTTTATGAAGGTTGAATATTTAAATTGATTAAGTTATTCAAATTGATAACCCCAAAGTTCAAGGCTATAAGCGTAGGAAGTTTAAAACTAAACCTATAATGTAACTAATATAATATAGATTTTTATCAATTAAAATATAACATGAGAACAAATAAGCAAAGGTGAATCTAACTAAATTGTAATTGGCATAATCTTCCGGACTCCAACCTTTTAATAAAAATGGGAATGAATAAGAAATGAATAGAAATTTGACTTGGGAGTAATTTGAGGCCACACATAGAAGGTTTGACTGTTAGGAGTGAGTGTGAGCATATGTTCCTCAAATTCAATTAAATTAATAATCAAAATTAAAAACAAATTAATAATTAATAATTTTGGTTTTGACAAAAATAATATATGAAATATTCAAAAGGACTGGGTCAGTGGTCTTCACTCCCAACCGCGTCCCCTGCTTCTTCATATGACCTTTACAATATTTTGACTCTCACAAACAGAACATACAAAACACAAAACCTTCCATTATTATCAAATCCCCTTCTTCATCTTCATCCTCATGAAATTTCTAATTTCATTTCCATTTCCATGGATTCTTTCCCCATCTCTTCCTTCATTCTCTTAATTTTCCCCTGTTTTTTCCTCTCTGTTTCTTCTTTATCCACTGTTTCCATTTCAGAAACTGCAAATCAGACTCTGATTTGCAGTTTAAATTTTCGATTTTCTTTGAATTGTTCCAGTTTTCCTTCTGGGATTCAAATTCCCTTCAATCCCAATGATTCTTATTCTGGGATCGTTGCGGGAGATGGGTTTTTTTGTGGGTTGAGGAATTTTCCGACCATCTCTAAATCCATCGTCGTTTGTTGGAGATTCTCTGTAAATGGAACAAACATGGAGACTAAGAGGGTTTACGATGGCCCAAATTTGAAGGAACTTCGAGCTGGAAATTCCCACATTTGTGGAGTTGTTAACGCTACTAATCAGCTTGAATGTTGGCAATGGCGGCGATTTGATCGGAATTTCACTTTTGATTTCTCATCCATCGCTGTCGGTGGCGATTTCGTTTGTGGGCTCTCTAACGCCGGCGAGATTCGTTGCGAGGAAAATGGGAATTCCGCCGTTGTAGGCGGCGGAGACGGTAGGTACAGGGCGGTCGCCGCCGGGTTCCGGCATGTGTGTGGGATTAATTTGAAGAATGAATTGGAGTGTTGGGGAGCGGTGGCCGGAGAGATTCCGGCAGGGGAGTTTAAAATGTTGGCTTTGGGGGATAATCGGAGCTGTGCTCTCCGGTTGAATGGGACAGCGGTTTGTTGGGGTGAAGAAAACTTCACCTTGCCGGAGAGGTTAAAAAGGGAGTTTTTTACTGCGATTGAAGCCAAGAAAAATGTGTTCTGTGGAATTTTGAGAGGGAATTTCTCTTTACTTTGTTGGGGAAATGAAATTTTCGATCAAAATTTGTTGTCTGTTTTCGATTCTGTTTCACCTGGTCCTTGTAGATCCCAATGCCCATGTGGCCCATTGGCTAACACAGATCAATTTTGTACTCAACCAACCATGATTTGCAATCCTTGTCAAGACAGAGCTCATCTTCCTCCGCCGCCGCTTCCGCCACCGCCGCAGATTTCCCATCATTCCTCCGGCCAACGGTGGAGTGGGAGAATGGTGGCTCTACTTGTGGTGGGCTGTGTTGGGAGCTTGTCTTTAGTATTGATTTGTTCATTTTTTGTGTACAAATATTGTAAAAACAGAGTATGTCGTGTTCATGATTCTGGTCCAATGGAGGATCCTGTCGGAACCAGTGGCGGCGGAGGCGGCGGTGAGACATTGGCGGGTCGGCCGGGAAATCGGAAGGGGATTTTGGAGAAAAGATTGAGTCATTTGATTAGCTTGGGAAATGGAGGACAATTGGGGCAATTGGAGGATTTTCCTCTTTCAACTCTTCTTGAAGCTACAAATAATTTCTCTGAAGAACACAAAATTGGAAGTGGAAGCTTTGGATCAGTTTATAGAGCTGTGTTGAATGATGGTCGTGAAGTAGCCATTAAAAGAGCTGAATTTTCGGCCATTTCTTCATCAGCTTGGGGAACAAGGAGACAAGAAGACAAAGACAATGCTTTTCTTAATGAACTCGAATCTTTGTCTCGCATTAACCACAAGAACCTTGTACGTCTTCTTGGATTCTTTGATGACACTCATGAAAGAGTGCTGGTGTATGAATTCATGAGCAATGGCACTCTCCATGACCATCTCCACAAGCTCCCATCCTCCCCGCTTGCCGCCTCTTGGGCTCGTCGCATTGCCGTTGCTCTTGACGCCGCTAGAGGGATCCAGTACCTCCACGACTACCTCTCACCACCAATCATCCACCGAGACATCAAGTCCTCGAACATCCTCCTCGACGACAGATGGACGGCTAAGGTTTCAGACTTTGGACTCTCACTGATGGGACCAGACGATGATGCCTCACATTTGTCGTTACGTGCAGCAGGGACAGTAGGTTATATGGATCCAGAATACTATCGATTGCAGCAGTTGACGACGAAGAGTGATGTGTATAGCTTTGGAGTGGTGCTATTAGAATTGTTGTCGGGATGTAAAGCGATACATAAGAACGAGAATGGAGTGCCAAGAAATGTAGTGGATGTGATGGTGCCATATATAGTGAGAGATGAGATTCATAGGGTATTAGATATGAAAGTGCCACCACCAACGCCATTTGAGATAGAGGCAGTGAAGTACGTGGGATATTTGGCGGCTGATTGTGTCATTACAGAAGGAAGACATAGACCTTCAATGACGGATATTGTAAATTGTTTAGAGAGGGCTTTGGCTGCTTGTTTGGCACCTACAACCCTCTCTAGATCTTCAACTGAGTCATCAATGTAAAGCATTTTTTCAAATGAAATTAAATTCATTTAACATTTTTTTTTTTTTGTATAATTTCTTTTCGAAATTCTTCAACAAAATTATATGATGATCAATTGAGATCATTTTAATCTGGTTAAATTTTCCCAAAATTTCTTGGGACTAATGGGATTATTGTTTTAGGCTCTGATGGTAAAATGTGATTTTGGAAAAATCTTAACCGCCCCCATTCTTTGGTAAACTAAGTTATTAATCAATCTCTCAAAATTACTAAATTGCTTTTTAAATTCTAACTAACTAATAACAGTAGCTCTTAGATTTAGCTTTTCTACAAATATGTTGATTTCTTAACTATTTAAATAAATATATTATGACAATATTTTTCTCCATTAATATATTTTTCACATATATTTTTAGATTTTAATTGATTCAATTTTTTTATAACAATTATTTTCCTTAAACTTTTACAAACAATTTAAATTACACAAAATTAGTTAAAATTCAAATCATATAACAATTGAATATATGGATATTTGCAAAAATAGAAAAACAGTTGAAAATAATTACAAATATAACAAAATTTTAATTTCCATCTGTGATAGACTGCAATAGACTCAAATAGACATCTATCACTTTAGCAATAAACACATATAAATGTCTATTTGAATCTATCGCAGTCTATCACATATAGAAAGTAAAATTTTGCTATATTTGTAAATAGTTTGATAATTTTATCTTTGTAATAATTTTCCTTATAATATATATTATAATAAATTATAAATTAATTATCAATGTAAAAATAATTAAACTAATAAACTTATTTTGGTTTGCATAGTTAACTTAGACCAATTTAGTATTAATTTATCTAATACCGTAATTCCAAATGTTATTTTACTTTTTTCTACTGTAATTTTTTCAGAAAACAAAGCTGACAACATTATTTAAAAGCTTAATTTCTATCCAGGGGAAAATCTTCTTAATGGTCCAACATTCTCGGGGGGGAAAGGAAAAGATAAGAAGATTTTCTCAAATTTGAAATTTTAATTCTAATTTAATCGTAAAGAATAAGAAACATTCAAAACTTTGCAAATTTTTAATTTGAACCTGAAAACTACCCAAACCTGGTGTGAACTGAAATGAACTGAACGTTGGAGAAGCTAACTGAAGAAATTTCAAATTAAATGGACATGATTGAATTAAAAATCACTTTGGAAGCTATCAAAATTAGACCAAATTCAAATTTTGGT
Source organism: Citrullus mucosospermus (assembly GCA_030954485.1). Lineage (NCBI taxonomy): Eukaryota > Viridiplantae > Streptophyta > Magnoliopsida > Cucurbitales > Cucurbitaceae > Citrullus > Citrullus mucosospermus. Next base: position 5,043,795 of record CM062062.1, read on the forward strand.
AGATAGATCAAAATAATAATTCAAAAATCACTTTCTTAATAAAAAGGAAATCATATTGGATTGTGGTACACAAGATCCAAAGGATTCCATTGAATTAAGCTTGCTAAAAAAAAACAAAAAACAAATTGAAATTCGACTCCAACTCTTTTCATATCTCAAGATTTGCCAAATGGGAGAATTAAGAAAACTAATTTTACCCAATCTTTATATAGACCCATGAAAATAAACTAACCTTCCAATCTTTATAAGAACCCATGAAAATCTTATTGAAAATATAGCACAGATTTTGATTTTTTGACAACATAAATTGTCACCCAAAATTCACCTACAAAAAGATTGCAAGATTGGATGATTTGTAGGTACTTTAGGATTTACAAGAACATCAAAAAGGGTGTTACATGCAAAATGGCCACTATACAAATTACATGAGGAAGGGACTATAGGTAGCAACAAAAAGAATAGCAATACTTAGGTGCAACTGGGGTAGCAATCATTTTTGTGCAGTCCACTCCGATCACAAAAATGAAGAAAAAAGAACTTGACACATGACAAATTGTGGTTAGACAATTAAGTAGGTTGCACAAAAATAGATGTTGTCTAAGATGTACCTAAGTATTTTTTTCAAAAAGAAGTTGGCATGTTTCTAGAATCAGCCATATTGATCAAACTCCCTCAACATCTCTCAAAGATCCTGTAAAGTTTCTCCAATGATGCAACCTGTGAAAGTCAATGATAACACATTTAATAAATAAATATAGGCTACCCAGTTTTCAATGCAAGCAAAAGCACACATTAAATGTAGGTTATGGTCAACAAATGAAGCACTTGGCAGGTAGTTATAACAAAAAGTCACAAGGATGGTCAAATCCTTATATCTATTTAATACCTACAGGTGTTATTAGATGTGTGGTTGACTTCGGTTTTCTTGTTTCCGCCTTGGAAACTATTTTCAAATTTTAAGCATGAAAAACAACGTTAGTCAACAAATTCAATGAAAGGAAATGTCCTAATTTCTGGAATTTTAGTTGAGAATTTCCTTGAAAGCACAATTAAATTCTCTTTTTTTTAGTACAAGTGGGGAATTTGAACCTCCTACTTCAAGAAGAATATATGTCAATTATTCTTGAATTGCATTCACTTCGATGAGCAAAATTAAATTTTTTGAACCATGGAAACATGCGGAGTGTATCAGTTTCAAGAGGACTCACCCGAATGAAAGTACCATTTTCGGCTAGAGAATGTGGAGGCTTGAAGAACAGCTTCATTGATGGAAAGAGTACATGTTGTATTGACCATTCACGTTGAGCCCATATAGTTTCTGCCTCTGACAGTAGTTCATGGTCAATTTCATTGTCCACTGCCACCTCATCATCACCTGTTGTTGTAAACGTAGTGACACAACACAACACAACTCAAGAACTTGTATTTTTGGTAAATGACTTCACTTTACTTGACTTTTACTTGACTTTTACTTGACTTACACATGACAAATCTTACATTTATACTAGTAAGAAAATAAACTTTTGAAAATGTTGTACTTAGTGATTCATGTATCCAACAATTTGTGTATGTAATTAAATGTAAGTGCACCCTGAAACATCATCCAAGGCTACTTTGTATGCAGAAGAAAATGGCATTGGATATGTAAAATTACAGCACTTTTGATGAGCAGGCGTTGAGCCTACAGAAGTTTCACTTAAAAAGCAGCCCCAATGCCCAGCACTCTCTTAGCTCGCGGGGAAACCATATTCGTGTTGAAACAAATGAAGAAAAAGGCTTGATTTAATAGCCAGAAACATTGAACCTTTGCTAAGGAAATACGTTTTAAACTCAAATAACCAGGATGAGGACGGTTAGGAAAAACAAGAGAAAGTCTAAGTTATACATACTGATAGTCGAACATGCGCAAAAAGGCTCACAAAAATAGAATACAAGTACTTTCTGCTTGTAAATATGGAAGAGAAAAGTAGCACGAAGAAAGACCAAGTGAAACCTGTTCTTACAAACTCAACCTGCTAGTTGTTCAGATGTGACCTTAGTAGGTCTAGGTCATTGATAGATCGATGAGGATTAAGAGAACCCATTGGTCCTCAGATTGTAAAATAAGGAAGAGATTAGAATAAATAATAGTTTGTTACGCAAGACATCAATCTCTACAATAAAATAATATTGAAAACCAACCAATCAAGATGTCAAAATTGGAAAAAGCAGTTACCTATATTTTCATCTTCAGAATTCCCGGATGGTTTTATCCTTTTGTAAAACTGCAAGCCATCACCTGATGGATTGGGCAGCAAGGGAGGATGCATAGCATAGAAATTCCCAATGGCAGCTGAAATCGACTGGAGACAAATTTTCTCTTCCTCCCAATCAATCTACAAATTATAACTACAATGAGGTATATGGGAAAAAAGCTAAAGCAGATAACGTGTTCCTCAAGATGTATTCAATTGAGAATCATTGCTTGATTGGTTTTTGAATTCGAGAAAATGGACTATTTGTTTCTAGAATTCTAAAGAAATGACGATGTCTAAGGGAACGGACAACTTTGTTATAACATATTTTTTTAATAATATACATTATTTGTATGCATTAAAATAATTCTTATTCTAAAAAATTTGTTTTAGATTACGATGCCTATGCATTTAGGTCACGATGTCTTAGGTAGATATAAACTAACTTATCAATTTTCTAGATCATATAGGCTCTGTTTGGTAATCATTTGGTTTTTGGTTTCTAGTTCTTGAAAATTAAGCCTATACACCTCTAAATTTCTTGCTTTATCATCTACTTTTTAACAATGTTTTACAAAACCAAGTCAAATTTTGAAAGCTAAAAAAAGTACTTTTACTTTATAAAAACTTATTTTTGTTTTTGAAATTTGGCTAAGAATTCAACTCTAGATTTAAGAAAGATGCAAACCACTGTAAGAAAATGAGAGGAAATAGGCTCAATTTTCAAAAACTAAAAACCAAAAACGAAATAGTTACTAAACTACTTAACAAAATTTTTTATTTTTTTTTTATATCCGCGAGTGTCCAGGCTAGCTTATGCGCTCACGGGACAACTTGCCTGACCCTATAACATTTGGGTGTCAAGGAAACTCATAGGATATTAAATCCTAGATAGGTGGCCACCATGGATTGAATCCAACACCCTTTAGCCCTTTTTTATGTTCCCACTACCACTAGGCCAACCCATGATGGTCAATTGCATATGGTGATTTGTTATAAATAGAGTTGGAAATGATTGAGGTAAGCATTTTTTTTCTTATATGAGAAGCTGATGGAGGTAAGCAATTGTTTAGTGAGGGGAGGTGTCAAGTGCCAAATGCCACGATCGTACTTCTCCAACCGTGCAGCACCATGATTTATACTCGATCATAGTCAAGGTCAACCTCAAGGGAAACTCAGATCCCAATCTATTTTTTGCATGACTCTTTGAAGTTTCGTTGGACCTTAGGCGAGGTTCTTTCATCCTCAACCGAACTTAACACATGCGGAATTAAACTTCATTTGACCATATACGTCGCTTGTACATGTATTTTCCCTTATACACAACTCTAGCCAACTTGCCTCTACTCTTGGCCAAGTCCTATGGCTCAACCTTGCCCTACTAAACTATGGTCATTACAATGCAACGTCACATCTCTCTTCATCATCTTGGTTCCCAAGAACACGACCCCAATTTAGAACTTCACCAAGATGAGTTATGACCCTTCTTTGTCAAAACGTGCTTATAGCACTCTATCCTGAGGCTTACCGAGTGATTCGAGCACTTTCTAAAGCTTGTCAAGGCATAACAATACTTATCAGGCTCTACCAACTTACTTTGCGCCTACCAAGCTTCTACCAGCCTAATGATACCTACCAAGCTTTACTGGGTCATTACAACGCTTACCAGAACAACTCAGGCAAATATCGTGCCAACCAAGAACTAACAAGTCCCACTGATAATTCTGGATGTCATTCCAAGTGTCAGGATGCCATCAGCTTTCTCTCTTCTACTCAAACACGCTTATCGAGAACCGATCCATCGGCAACTTTCCACTCGAGGCTTCCTAAACATCTATCCATCCAGACATATCAAGGTATGAACCTTCTCGTGCCCATGCCGAGTCAAAACTGCATACGAGTGTTGGCTCATGGCTATACTGAAACCTTTGACGCATGGGAAAGGGGGCAATGTTGACATGCCGCCCAACATTGTCCATGAGATTCCATTCTTGATGGTAGACGCAAGACACTTGTCTTCCAAGACTCACCCACACCATGACACACACACATGCCATGGGGTAGCTCACTTAGGCCATAAGGCCCAAGGGTGGTGGAGAGCTAACATCACGCCGCCTCCTATAATACATTTTGTGCAAAATCACTTATGGTCCCCTTACAAATGGATTTGACGAGGAGTCACTCACTAGCGTAGAGCGCCCGTTTGAACTCCAATTGACACGAAATCTAACGTGTTTGCATATCTCATCAATATGCATCTAACTCCAAAGCCACTCGTCAAAACTCTTGACAGAACCCTGACGTCCGAGGTCATGGCCTGAGGCCCCATTTGTTCTCCATTGAGCTTATCACTGGCACCATCGGTAACACTGATGCTTATCTTCTTGCTTGTTGCTCATCTTGGCATGTTTGCCCACTTATCTTAGAGTGTTGGATGATGCACCATCTTCCTCGTTCACATCATGGCACTTCTCTTGGCACTCTGTCTATGCCTGATGTGTTGACACTTGTGTGACGCCACTACATTATCTGCATTAGTGGGTCATAATCCATATCAAATATGATTGTCACACCAAAGACTAAATTTCTCTGATACCTATCACATGCTTTAGCCCAAAAGAAAATCAATGGAACTTTATAGAAGGCCAAAACTCAAAATAGAAGCCCAACTACTTTAAAAAATCTCCCTTATAGAAAGAAACCGGCAAAACTGGACTAAAACCTCCTTTGCTGATACAAACCATCAAATGTGGAACCAAAAGCTTATCATGCACACCAGCCTGAAAGAAAACTCAACCAAATGTTCTGCAAGCAACTTCCATACTAATGTACCAACCATGTGCTCTCTAGTCTTTTTGAAGACTCAACCGAAGTAAAGTTGAAAATCCCATATTATGACCTAGAATTTATCTGAATAATGTGATTCTTACCTCATAAAATAATTCACTAATCATCTTTTCAAGAACTTCATGGGAAAATCCATCATAAGTTCTTCAAAGGTAATGAAAGGTCATTACCATCATTAAAACGTGCATCAAACCAAACTCCTGCTCATCTAAACTACTAATATGATGCCCGTGTTGTCATTAAAAATCAGATCTTTCTTCTTCCAAATTGGAGCGACTCTTTTCCATGATGACTAAATCAAACCAAAAGACAAAGTGTCTCGCACCTTTAAAATGGAAGCATTCTCAAGGGTTTCACTTCATCTTCAAGCAAAAATCCTCATCAAAGGCAATATTCAACTTGCTTCCTTTAATGTCGTTGTATAAATAATGGAAATATCTTTGCATGATCTAGTACTATAAACAATTGGAAAGGCCTCAATATAAAATTTTCTTGGATTGCTCTCCAGAAAACGAGATTTAAAGCTGTTCAAGCCAAGCCTCCAACTTTGAAATTTTATCCTTATTATGCAAAGCAGCAAGCATTAAATTCCATATCTAGATGTTCTTTATGCACACTAAACCTATTAATGGGTACAAGACCATCACCTATAAGGGAATTCATGTGCTTTTGGGTTTTTTTTTTTTTTTTTTTTTTTTTTTTTTTTTTTGCTGAAACACAAACTGCATAGCATTTCATTATTAAGCTGATGATGAACAAAAATCAGACAAACTAATTGTTTGCCCCATTTTTCCCTCTCAGAAAACATCATCGAAAATAAAGCCCACACAAATGAAACACAAAGAACATGAGGCAAACCACAGTTTGAACCATGCAGAAGCCTCTTAAGACTTCTAAAGTCTCTTCTCCAATTCATCCACGATCAATCTGTTTTCTGGCACTGGCTATAAAGCAGTTCTTACCTTCCCCCCAGCTCGAACAAATTTTGTGCTGATATTAATATTTTCCTTCTTTTTGCTATGTTGGAGTTTTCCTTGAACATTTTCTTCAGCTGTCTTAGGCTCATATCATTTTTCTCCACAATTTGCCCCTCAATGCAATTTGCCTTTTCCTCTTCTTTTTCATCTTCTTCTTCCAAAGCATCTGAGTTGCTAAATTAGCAAACTAATGGTTTTTTACTTTAACTGGAGATCGAACCATTGGTCTTATGGTGTAGACATGCAGACTAATATGCTTTTGGGTTCTTACAGTGTAAACAAGTAATTTCTCTTGTGTTAAGGGGAAACTTTGAAATAGAAGTTTGTACTAAGACCAGTTTACAAATAGAAAATTAGTAAATTATTTAACCACATTTATGCCCTAATGAAAAAGAGGGAAAACAAAAAGGACACAAGGTTTACGTGGAAAACCCTAGTTCAGGGAGAAAAAACCACGATACAACTTTTCTCTTATTATTAATTTGATACACACAAATGTTTCAAGGGAGAAAAATAAATAGAGACCAAATATCCATACAAGGAAAAAATATTGGGAAATATAAAAGGAAAGAAATAAAATCTACAAAATCTCTTTTTATTTTCAACACTCCCCTCAAGATGGGACGTAAATATCAATAAGACTCATTTTGCTAACACATGCGTCAAAGCTCTGCTTAAGTAACCCCTTGGTAAGAACATCAGCAACTTGCTGGCTAGGAGGGATATAAAGAATGCAAATACTTCCATTTTCCAGTTTTTCCTTTATGAAGTGTCTATCAATCTCCACATGCTTTGTTCTATCATGCTGAACTAGATTATTTGCAATGCTAATGGCAGCCTTATTGTCACAATAAAGTTTCATAGGTAGTTCACTGCTTTGGTGAAGATCATAGAACCTTTTTCAACCAAATTTCTTTACAGATATCATGACTCATAGCTCTGTATTTAGCTTCACCACTGCTTCTAGCAACCACACTTTGCTTCTTACTTCTCCAAGTTACAAGGTTACCCCAAACAAAGGTACAGTACCCAGAAGTAGATTTTTCTGTCAATCCCTGATCCTACCCAGTCAGAGTCTGTATAGACTTCAATGCATTTTATGTTGGATTTTCTAAACATCAACTCTTTCCCTAGTGTGCTTTTCAAATATCTCAAAATCCTGTTTATAGCTTCCATGTGCTTTTCGTAGGGAGCCTGCATAAACTGGCTCACAACACTAACAGCATAGGAAATGTCTGGTCTAGTGTGCGCAAGGTAAATTTGTCTTCCAACTAGACGTTGATACCTTTCTTTATTAACAGGAACTTTGTCAACAGACTCTCTCAATTTTGCATTAGACTCAATAGGAGTGTCAGTAGGCCTGCAACCGATCATGCATGTTTCGTTTAGTAAATCAATAGTGTATTTCCGTTGAGAAACCGAGATTCCTTCTCTTGACCTCACCATTTCCATCCCAAGAAAATACTTCACGTTTCCTAGGTCTTTGACTTCAAATTCGTCTGCCATTTTCTATTTTAGTTTGTTGATTTTAGCAGTATCATCTCCTGATAAGACAATGTCATCAACGTACACAATCAGAACGGCAACCTTACCTGAGACAGACCTTTTTGTAAACAAGGTATGTTCAGAGTGTCCCTGAGTGAAGCCTTGGGACTTAACAAAGGTGGTGAATCTTTCAAACCATGCTCTCGGTGACTATTTGAGTCCATATAGGGCCTTTCTAAGCTTGCACACATACTGGTCAAATTAGGGTTCAAAGCCAGGAGGAGGGCTCATATACACCTCTTCTTCTAGATCACCGTTTAGAAAGGCGTTTTTCACATCTAGCTGGTAAAGAGGCCAATCTTTGTTGACAGCAACCGACAGAAGAACCCTGATTGTATTTAACTTTGCGACTAGGGAGAAAGTCTTAGAATAGTCTATCCCAAAAGTCTGAGTGAACCTTTTTGCTACAAGCCTAGTTTTATATCTGTCAAGAGTTCCGTCAGATTTATACTTCATTGTGAACACCCACCTACATCCAATTGGTTTATGCCCTTCGGAAGAGCAACACGTTCCTATGTATGATTTTTCTCAAGAGCTCTCATTTCTTCCACAACAGCAACCTTCCACTCAGGGATTTCCATAGCCACATATATGTTTTTCGGTATAGTTACAGTGTCAAGGCTAGCAGTAAACACTCTAAACTTAGAAGACAGATTGTTATAAGAGAGGAAGCTATACACGGGATACCTGGTGCAGGACCTTGTGCCCTTTTTCAGAGCAATGGGCATGTCAAGGGTGGCATCATACTCTCCTAGTTTGTCGAGTTCTTCTTCAGTTGTGGAATTTTGAGGTATGATCTCATTTTCATTCTCCTAAACTGTTGTGGACACTACATCGCTCTCAGCAACCTGGTTATTTTCTGTCATATCATCTCTATCATTTTCTACCGGCAGTTTTGTCAGATCAACAATATTATTTTCAACACAAACATTTTCAGCTCAGACAGTATTATCAGGATCAGTAGTACCTTGAGCACAGCTGGTTCAGAGGATTGGACCGAAGCCGGCATGTCAGTAGGGGCCACTATTTCCTTTCTAAGATTCTTCTTGTAGTGGGTTGTCAGGATAGGTTCAGGAAGAGGATTAGGATAATTAGTCTCTTCATTATTACTTTCCCCTTAAAGAGGACTAACGGGAAAGAAAGGTTTATCTTCCAGGATGGTGACATCCATAGAGATGAAGTATTTCTGGGAAGTGAGATGGAAGCATTTATAACCACGTTGGTGGACAGGATACCCAACGAAGACACATTTCTGGGCACGAGGGTAAACTTAGTCTAGTTGGGATCGAAGCTATGGACAAATGTTGTACGCCCAAATACTCGGAGAGGGACATCAGGTATAAGGCAAGTGGTAGGGTAAGACAGTTTAAGACAATCAAGAGGAGTTTGGAAGTTGAGAACCCGAGAAGGCATCCGATTTATAAGATGAGCTGCAGTCAAGATTGCATCCCCCCAACAGGTAAGACGGAAGAGAGGTTGACAGCATGAGAGACCGAGCAACTTCGAGGAGATGACGGTTTTTTCTTTCAGCCACTCCATTTTGTTGGGGTGTATAGGCACACGAGCTCTGGTGAACAATACCTTTAATGGATAAGAACTCACAAAGAGTATTAGTGAGGAATTCACGACCATTGTCACTTCGAAGGATGGCAATTTTGGCATTAAACTGAGTTTCAATGGTGGCGTAAAACTGTTGAAAAATAAATGAGACCTCCGACTTATCTGTTAGAAGGAAGACCCAAGTAAGGCGAGTGTGGTCATCAATGAAGGTAACAAACCAACACTTACACAAAGAAGTGGTAATGCGTGAGGGACCCCAAACATCGCTATGAATAAGAGTGAAAGATTTCGAAGGTTTGTAAGGTTGAGACGGAAATGAGACCTATGTTGTTTCGATCGAATACACACATCGCAAGATAAAGAAGAGATGTCAACTTTATTAAATAAATGAGGAAATAAATATTTCATATGTTGAAATTAGGATGGCCAAGGCAGAAGTGCCACAACATGCAGTCATTTTCAGAAGTTGAAAAATAGGAAGATAACAAACTAGCCCTATAACTGTGCCTAGAGGAAGTATCACCATTAAGGAAATAGAGTCCCCTATTGTGCTGGGCAGTGCCAACCGTCCTCCCCGAGCTCAAGTCCTAAAAAATAACATCATCCGGTGAGAAAGCTATACGAAAATTTAGATCTCTGGTTATCTTACTCACAGACAGTAAATTATTGGAGATTTTAGGGACATGCAGCACATTCTGTAATATCAGATCATCGAATGGAGAAATGTGACCCTTGCCAGTAACAGGGACAAGTGTCCCTTCAACAATCCAGATTTTTTCATTATCGACACACGGAAGATAAGAGAGAAAATTGTCAGAAGTTCCAGTTAGGTGGTCTATGGCTCCTGAATCAAGGATCCAAGGTTTCTTGCCAGTAATACTGAGGAGACTCAAGGATTGAGAAATACCTGATTGTGCAATCACCCCAAGAGAGACAATACTGGTGTCAGCTGGGCAGATCTCCTGATGTTGTGATTGAAAGCCACTAGTAGTCTCACTCACTAGAGCTTGGTTTGGTTTGTTGTTTGGAGGTCGTCGTCTGCCATTCGGGGGTCGACCATGTAGCTTCCAAAACTGATCCTTCATGTGCCATGGTTTCTTACAGTGTTCACATACTAGAGGTGGTTTCCCGTTCTGCTTGTCTCCAGTAGTTCCAGATGATTTTGCACTGAAGGTAGCAGAATCAATTATGAAGGTAGCAGAATCAATTATGAAGGTAGCAGTGATATTCATGGCACTTGATCTTTCTTCCTCCAGACGAACCTCTGAACATACTTCCATCAGGGTCGGTATTGGCCTCTGTCCCAGTATTCGGCTTCGCACAGCATCAAACTTGGAATTTGGACTTGCTAAAAAATCATATACACGGTCGCCCTCTTCAATTTTATAATATTGGACTCCTCCACAAGGGCAGTCCCAAATAAGTTCTCGACATAAGTCTATCTCCTGTCAGATAAGAGATAATTTATTAAAATATGACGTGACATCCATGGACCCTTGTTTGCATTCATGGATTTGTTTTCGCAGAGTGTAGTGTCGTGATGCATTCTGCCTCTTGGAGTACAGTTTCTGAACAGCATCCCAAATTTCCCGAGCCGTAGCTGCATACAACAAAGGTTTCCCAATTTGAGGTTCCATGCTGTGAATTAACAGAGACCGGAGTAATGTATCTTCTCCCTTCCAGAGGCGCTCTTGAGGATCTCCGGGTCTAGGTTTAGGTATTTCGCCAGTCAAATATCCGAACTTATGGCGCCCTTCAAGCACCATTCTAACTGACTGAGACCAAGAGAAATAATTCTAGCCATTCAATTTTTCACCAACAATTAACCCAGTGGAGTTACCCATTGATCCAGACAAATATGGTGCAGTCGTTAAAGTAGGAAACACAGTTACCGAATTCTCTGGATACATCGGTGATCTGACGAAACATTGTCCGGAGGCAAGTGATAAGTGCCGGAAAAACCCCCAGTGGTGGTTGCGGACAAACTTCCAACAGCTAAGACATCACCCACTCGATCAGAGAGAATACCCCTTCGTTCTACAGTAGCTCCCACAAATCTGACGGTAGTCAGCCCACAGCGTTCGACGAAGAAACTAGATCCAGCAGCTGCGGTAGCATCCATTCAGTCGAAGAAGCCAAGCCCAGCGTCGCGCGACCTAGCCAAAAGCTGCCGATCTATGGTGTCGCGGATATTTGTGGTGGCAGCGTTCGGGTTTGAGTAGGCAGAGAGGTTCAACAGTCCAGCTATCGTAGATCTGGCCACGAAATCCCGATTCACAGCGTCTTGGATAGCAGCGGCTACGTGGTTCGAGGTCAATGACTTACAGGTATTGGTCGACGACGGCTTGGATGATAGCGGGGGCGGGGGGGTTCTATTGGTGGTGGGATCAGTGGCAGAACTAGGGTTTCTATCCCTTATAATGGTTGGTTGTCGTCGATGGCGGCTAGGGTTTCTAGGGTTTCATCACCACGCTTTGATACCATAATGAAAAAGAGGGAAGACAAAAAAGACTCAAGGTTTACGTGGAAAACCCTAGTTCAAGGAGAAAAAACCACGATACAACTTTTCTCTTATTATTAATTTGATACACACAAATGTTACAAGGGGGAAAAATAAATAGAGACCAAATATCTATACAAGGAACAAATATTGGAAAAAAAGGAAAGAAATAAAATCTACAAAATCTCCCAAATATTCTCTTTTTATTTTCAACATGCCCAAATTAATACTTAACAAATACCATGCATCATAGACAAATGAATAGTTGAAACCATGATCAAAAGGATAATGGAACAAATGAATTTATGTAGTGACAAAAAAATTGAGCATATAAGAACTTACATCATTAGCCAAAGAAAGCATAAACTCAGGAACACGGTCCATATCAGGTGTGTATTGGTCAAGTACGACCGGAATTCTATCCAAATTCCCATTTCTGTCAATATGTATGCAGAAAAATTCCTCCAGCATTTCAGCTTTCAACTTGAGCAGTTTTGTACTCGTCTAAGAAACAGGGGCAGTATTTAGCCATATAAAACAAGAAGCTATAACGGACGAAAGCACTATTTTATGCCTTAAAAGGATATATCAGAGAGGACACCATGTTACCTCAGCTACCTTCTCATTAAAATCATCATTCTCACACTCTGAATTTGCATTTTCCTCCTTCAGTGCCAAAATAAATAACTCGAATAGAGGGGCTGGGTTGCTTAATTGTATTGCATTAAAATGAGCAAACCGACGTAAAACTTGCTGGTACATGAGTTCTTTGCTACAAAATACAATGGAGAGAGCAAGAAAGCAAAAGACTACGTCACGAAACAAGCATATCAGAGCTATCAAACATCAGGCACCTTGTATATATATTAGAATGGCCAGTTTCTATACCTTATCCCTTTGTGGTTTATGCTCTATTTTTTTTTTTTTAAAACAGATTTTTAACTGTATCCAAGATTAGGATTCTTCAACTCATTACAGGCTCCAACATCTTGACCATTCTTTTTGGCTTCCAGGCAGATTTTCCCAATTCGTCCCACTAATTTGGCCTGTAGACCCAACCCAAAATATTTTCAAAGTTAAACTTGGCGTGGTTCTCGGGGCAAAGCTACAAGTTAACTCCCAACCCAACCCAACAAGCTTTCACTCATCTCCCAGCTCCTCCTCATTTCAATCTATTTGAATCTTTGATAATTGGGTTGATATTAGCCTACCGCATACTGAATAGTGGTGATTCAAAGAGGTATCCAATAAGGTTATTTCAACAGTGTTCTGATATTGGGCATATGACATTTTCACAAGTGGTTACAAAATCCAATGGCCAAATAGAGCAAGACCACGGCATAAGTATCATATAGTTAAAGAAGTCTCTGGAACTTCATAAAAAATATTGCACAATAAATTCAAACAAAATTCATTATTTGCCCAAGGAGTTTTTACCTCAAGTTCACAACATTCGCTAGATAGAGATGGGTTCCATGCTGAAGCAGTGCAAATACATCATCTGCCATTCCAATATATACGCAATTTCTTACAGTGTTAAGGAGACCTGCAGTTGGCGCCAGCACTTATAACCCATTCAATTAAAATTTCCAAAGCTTTCTTACAATTCAAAGATTCAACAAGCGAACTACCAGCATGACAATTATTATCAATTTCTGCAACAAGATCTTGAATGCTAGTAAGATTAGCAGATTCCTTCGGATTCCTTCTCTGTCTTACAAAAGACCTAAAAATCCGGTTTTCATAAAAGAGCAAGTTAATAATCCTTACAAAAAATAATAATGCTAATTAGCAAGAAGTATGATTCCATATTGTTCTTGCCAAATCATACAAAATCTTGAAGCTTTAATTTAATTGCACCACCCAAGAAAGTATATTCTATTTACAATAAACAATAATGTCAATGATGAACATTCCACACAATGAGCAACATTAAAATATAAATAAATAAATAATATAAAAAGAACATTGGGCATCTGAATTTTAATTGGCACATGCATAAAGAAGATTTAATAAAACTAATAAGATCCATTTTTCACATCATTTTGTATTTCTTAAAGAGAACCTTGAACATTGTTTGATACAAATACGGATAAAAGTACTAAGACCTATCAGTAAGGGAACTAATAGGAGTTGATGGGTAGGAGTAGTATGCTTTTAGTAAGGGCATAAGGGTGATTAGTTAGGGAGCTAGTTAATGTATTTGGTTATAAATAGAGGGAGGGGGATTTTGGGAAAGAGAGGCGGTTGAGTGATTTAGAACTTGGGTCAGCATGCTCAAGAGAGGGAGGTTCCAAACTTGGTTTATCATGTACTTAGTGATCCTTTACATTTCAATATATTTTAGTTCTTAATTCTTCTTAGGTGGCACCCTAACACTATATTTCATTATCCTTTTTTCTTTGGAAAAAAATTAATAACGAGATGTCCAAGATAGAAACAAAACATTGACTTGTGGCTCCTCTCCATCTCTCCCTTCATCCCTGCCTTTTCCTTCCTCTCCTAATCTGCCCACTTCACCTCTACCTTGTCCATGGTTCCTTTATGGAATCTACCTTGTTTACGATTCATGTGTATATATATACACATACATACATACATTCTTGTGTGTGTGTGTCACCTCTACCTTGTTCATGGAGCTCCTTTATGGAATCTACCTTGTTTACAATTCATACATGTATATATATTTGATTTCTGTAGGATTCATCTCTAGGCCTTTGTTCTTTGTTGCTAATTTGTGGACTTTTCACTAATATTACAAAAATATAAAGGAAATCCAACAAATTCCTCTTATTTTTAAAGGTAAACGGATCTTTTCATAAATGCTCAATTACAAAAAGAACAAAATATCCCAATAGGTAAATGTGGATAAGTAGGTGCACTTGGACATCTCAACTAGGTTGACACCCCCTTAGCACCCTCATCATATCCTATTCAAAATACTAGAAAAACAATAAATACATAAAATCGAGAGCACAATCATAATAATAAGCTTGATTACATAGAGAAAATAAAGGCTTCCAATTCAGACAAATATCCTAAATAGATAATCTTCAAATAACTTGGATTGTGAACTCCAAGAAGAAGCCAAAAGACGGGTTGCTCCCCATCTATTCGACCAATCTTTAGATGTATCATGAAAAACACGCTGATTACGCTCAAACCAAATCTCAGAAAGCAAAGCTTTAACAGCGTTTGACCATAGAAGTTGAGATCTACAAGAAAGAGAAGGACCGACTAATAATTGCAGTTGTCTTCTCTTGTTGAATTCCTGAGGACCCAATTCACATTGAAGCAATCGAATAATTTCCACGAGCACTTTCTTGAATAAGAACAATCAAATAACAAATGCTGAACATTTTCACCATTAGCTGAACATAGGGGGCAAATTGATGGTGATAAACATTTGCATATGCTGCAATGTAGAAGAGCAATTTAGGGAGCCATAGAGCAGAATCCATGTCAAAATATTAATCCTTTTGGGACTCTTTGGTTTCCAAAGAGCTTTATAACAAACCTTATCGATTGGAAAAGAAGCAATCAAATATTTTGACAAAGATCTCAGCGAGTACCTTCCTAAATTATCCAAGGACCATGATCTCGAATCTTGTATTGAAGAAATTCTGCTACCTTCGATTGTACTAAGTAGCTATTGAACTTCACAAAATTCCTCTACCTTGAGTTGCTTGCAGAGTAATAGATTCCAGGATTGAGTAACCAAGTCCCAATGATCGTTGACACTACGCTTTGGAGATGAAGCAATTCTAAAGAGCTTGGGAAGCAATCTTTTAGAGGGATTTGAGTACACCATGAATCTGTCCAGAAGAAAATCTGCCTTCCATTTCCCAGCTTGAATTTTGCAAGGTAACCAAGTTTGTTCCATGTTTTTGAGATGCTGATCCAGAGGCTTCTAAGGCTTAAACCGAACTTACCTGAAGTGTGCCAAAGATGTGGGTCTATGCCATTGATGCTTTTCACAATTTTGCACCATAAAGAGTCATGTTCCTTAAGGAACCTCCAATTCCATTTGAATAATAAGGCTGTATTTCTGCTATTCAGGTTACCAATCCCAATACCACCATAAATTAGAGACTTGGAAGCTAAATCCCACTTTACTAAATGATTCAACTTGCTGCCTTTATGTCCTTCCCATAAAAACTTGCATAAAATTCTCTCCAACTCCGAGATTACAGAGCAAGGCATTTGAAATATGGACATATAATAAGTGGGAAGATTGGCCAAGACCGCATTGCATAAAGTTAAGCGACCCCCTCTGTACAAATTATATCTTTTCCATCTATCAAGCTTAAGATGGACTTTGTCAATAATAGCCGGCCAAAAAGATTGTTGTTTTGGGTATCCACCAAGGAGTAGGCCAAGATAAATGAAGGGCAGTTTACCTGCTTTGCATTTTAACCTATTAGTAGTTGAAAGCACCAAATCGTCATCAATATTGATACCATATAGAGCTGACTTTTCCCAGTTCACTTGCTGTTCGGAACACCACTCGAAGAAGCCTATTTTTTGAATAAGAATGTCCAGCATAGCATCATCATTTTTGCAAAAAAGAAGAGTATCATCCGCGAATTGCGAAATTGACAAGTGTACTTTGTCTTTTCCAACCAAAAACCCTTCATATAGACCACTATCATGAGCTTTATTTACTAGGACATTGAGTACTTCACTGATGATTAGGAAAATAAAAGGTGATAGTGGCTCGCCTTGTCTAATTCCTGATATGGTAGGATTAGAGTAAATTAAGATATCTTGGTCAAATTCTTTATTGATCAGGATTATTATTAGTTTATTTAATTGTTAGGATTAGTTTTAGTTTCCTTGGTTTATTAAGATTAGGATTAGTTTCTTTTATTAATTAAGATTAGGATTAGTTTGCTTTCCAATTCTCTATAAATAGAAGGATCGTCTTCTTGCTTTCACAACTTTTGATTCACAATAAATACTTTTATTTTATTCCAGGAGAATTATCTCCTTTTAATCCTTTAGGTTATATCAATTTGGTAACAGAGCATCCATTTGGACCAACGTTGACTGTCGCTGGTGGAAGACTGGGAAACTCTTGATGACGTTGATTATAAGAGGGAGCTTTGTGAGTTGTGCTTGTTGAACAACACACATCTAATTAGGGGGAACCCTTTAAATTCTAAAAACAAAAGACGAAATCAAAGATTTTTTTTCAAGATTTTGCAAGAATGGACTATTACCAATCAAGGAAGACGTCCAAGAAAAAAATACATCAGTTGGTACAAGCAAGAAAGTGAAATTTACTCCGAAAACCAGTGCTGGAATTTTGACTCAAGTAACTTAGAAGAAGAATTCCAACATAATAATTTCACCCATGCCCGATTTTCGCAAAGAACCTATCATTACCCACATCGGAAATTTGATTTTAGTGATTCTAGTGATTCCAATGAAGATTCTAATGCAGTTTGGGAAAACATAACAAGGCGACATTATCAACAAAGAGCCCGACGATCCAATCAAACTAGGCTTTCAAGAAATCGACATAAGAATTGGGAGTTAGATTCAGAAATTGATTTAGAGTGTGAAAGAAATTATTATGACCAACATCAAAGAACACCCATAAATCATCCCAACACCAATATGGTAGTCAAAACATTTTCAAGAAAACATAAATATTCAAATAAAAGCATCTATCAAGAAGACCTTCGGAAGGGAATGGATGAAATTTTGGGTCTTTTGAAAAAACTTCAAGACATAATTATAACCTTCAAGTTTTTTCAAGAAATCATCAAGAATTACATTTAGTCACTCAAGAAGAACAAGAACTCATCCAAATGGATTGTGTAATTGCGCAAAAAATGAACAGAGTAGAAGAAAATAAAAAATCAATTGAAGATGAGTCGAATAAGGTAGGTAGAAAGGTCAAAAAGGAGCTTGCGTTGGAAGAAGAAAAAATCAATTGGACTAACATGGAGGTTGCTCAATTCGAACTAGATGATGAGGAACAATTAATCGATGAAATCAACAAGGTGTTGAGGAAGATGAAGCCAGTGCAAAGAATGTGTCCATTTGGTTAGATAAATTAAGTGAGGTACACAACCAACCACATCTACCTCCATCGCAAGAGAATAGAGTAAAAATTAGCCTTGGCCACCAAAAAAGACAACAAGAGAATCAACAACACTAAAGGTATGCAAAAAATGTCCAAGATTTACCAAGAATCATTCAAGAACAACCAAGATCCAGGTTATATATGAGGAAATATTGGGAGTATGTGAATTCTTCAAGTGTGGAAAAAAAGATACTCATGAGCAACTTAATTCGAAGAAAATTAAAAATCTTTTTCCTCCATTCTTTGAGGAGTCTGCATATATTTTAGCAACAATGGATTTTTTGAACAACTTAATTCTTGGGTTTATTGATGATAGTATTGATGGAAATAATTTTCCCTTTCAAGAATCAAATATCTAATATATTGGTGTGGCTCGTGAAAATTGGTTGTTATTGCTGCCCAATGTTCAGAGATGTGTCCGTTTGAATGGCTTACTTTTTTATTTTTATCTTCATTTTCATTTTAAAACTCGAAGACATGTTTATTTTTTTTTTTTGGCGGGGGGTAGAATGATGTGGTAGGATTAGAGTAAATTAAGATATCTTGGTCAAATCCTTTATTGATTAGGATTATAATTAGTTTATTTATTAGAATCAGGATTAGTTTCCTTGGTTTATTAAGATTAGGATAAGTTTCTTTTATTAATTAAAATTAGGATTAGTTTGCTTTCCAATTCTCTATAAATAGAAGGATTGTTTTCTTGCTTTCATAACTTTTGATTCATAATAAATACTTTGATTTTATTCTTGGAGAATTATCTCCTTTTTAATCCTTTAAGCTACATCAATTCCCCTTGAAGCTTGAATGTGACCTCTTGGTCTCCCATTAATGTATACTGAAATTTTGGGGTTTTGAATGCACCCTTTGATCCATTCCATCCATTTTGGATGGAAGCCAAAAGATTAAGGATCCAATCAACCCGATCAAAAGCCTTCTCAAGGTCTAGTTTTAAAATTCATCCCTTCTTCTTTCTTGTTTTGTAATCTTCAACAGCTTCATTGGCTATTAAGACAGGATCTAGAATTTGCCTTCCTCCAACAAAAGCACTTTGAGAGTTAGACATGATGCTTGGCATTACCTTTTTAAACCTCTCAGCAAGTAACTTTGATATGATCTTATAGGTAGAGGTAGTAAGACTTACAGGTCTAAAGTCTTTAACATGAGAGGAATCCAACATTCCTACAAGTTTTCTTCATTAAATATCATGATAAAAGTATTCTTCTAATTACAGGAGCCTACAAATGAGCTCCTGAAAGTGGGTCAGTTTCCTTAAATTTTAACTAACTGAAGAACGTGTCTATAAATTTGTCTAATTTTTCATCATAAAAGTAAAGAAGAAAAATCTGTGCTCTGAGAGCAATAAAGAACTCATCCGGTTGGCCCTTAACTGCTTCAAGACTAGAAAGTAGCAACAGCCATTAGCTGCCGACTATCATCACTTTAATCATTCTTCTCAAGGACTACCTGGAGGACTTTCTTACAACAGCCTTTTTAAGACAGTTTTTCACAACTAGGTCCAGGATTAGGATTAGGAATATCTTAAAAAGTGGTCATATTACATTAACGATATTCCTAATCCTGACTCAAACTTGACACCAAAAATGGAAAACTATCCCTAAGCCAGTTGAAATATCAAAAATCAAATTAGGAAAAGGGATAGAGATCTCAGAAACGAAACAATTTCATTATGTAATTTTTTATTGTAGAAAAACATCTCACGAAAGAAATAAACAAAATTTAGTTACTTTTTTTCTGAAATGACAGGGCTTTGAGCTAGTTTAAAAACTTAATAAATAAACAACAGAACAACTTGACTACCCTCAAAATGTTACATCAAAGGCAGAGTCTCAATGCAACACTTTGACATTGCCAGCTCCATGATTAAATCCAAGAGGAAAACTGAATAGTGGATACATACCTCACAGTAGTCAAGCTAGATTCGGGGAGGCCAGGAGGCTTCATTTGCACATATGCGTGCAACCTTCCAGCTGGATCTGTTGAATCTGTCCTAACCATTTTATGCACTGGAACCTTTTGCGATTTTGACCCTATATGCATTATAACAATATGACACTGAAGCAACAGATAAAAGCCCAAAGAATAACCTTAGAAACTACAGTGTAAGACCAACAAAGACAAAATCTGTTGTACCAGACTGCGAGCAATTTTGAGTATCGTCCTTGCTAAGAACCATTTGACAAGCCTCAGAAGATTCTACATCCTATAATATGAGTTCATGGTGGAATATGAGTCAATAACTGAGATTCAATAAATTAACTTATAATCCAAGTTTCAGATAGACAAAGAGCTTTTAAAAGTACCTGTTCTTGAAATGCCCTCGTGTCGTTAGAACTTCTCAATTTTGATTCAACCGCTGACTGTATCCTCTCAATAATAACTTCCTGGTTCAAGAGGCTTACCTGCATATTGATAGAGCTTTATTCTGCAGCACAATATAACACTTCAAACAATGAACAAGATATGTGGATTTTACAGTTAAAAGATAACTTTTAAAGAAATTTGAAGTATACAAATGGAAACTGTATAAGAATTTTGATAGCAACCATAGCTTGTAATTTACTGAATCTAATTTGTAAGGAAAGCTCAGAATCCCAATGTCAACTTTTCAACAATTGCTCATATGCCTGGAATCTGGAAACTATTTCCAGCACCTTGAAAGTGCCAACTCCTCACAGTCAAACAACATGGCATCGTCAATCCCATTTAGGATAGGCACGCATTTAAGAATGAAGTCAAAACTTGATGCCTCAATTTATTAGAGCCTTTTTGGCTATTATGGCGTGGAAGAAAATAGAAGCCTTCTGTAGAGAAATTAAAATCTGACACTCTTTGGGAGAAACTCCTTTTCATAGCATCCACATATTTGACACTTCTTAGACACTATAAAGCACTTGCTAGTACAATAGACATGGGTTAGACGAACGAATTGAATACAAATCCAATATTTAGGCACGTGTCTAGCACTAGTTAAACACAACAAATTGAACATGTGTCAGACACTCATGACCACAATGATTAGACACATAAACTAAGATGTTCAGACTTTTATTCATTTTTTCTTACTCGTTAGAACATGGACATATACTTAAGTATAGGGCAAAAATATCAAAATTTGAAAAACATTGAACTTCTTGTTTAAGTATAAACATATTATATATCATTTTAGAGTGCAGAAACTCATCATTTTATAGTGCAGAAACTGTGGGTACCATATATCATGCACACAGAAGTACCCACCAACAAGAAAAGATGCAAGGATATCCTTAACAAAAAATTCACCTCTTTTTTGGTCGGATGAACATTCACGTCTACATGCTCAGGTGGCAATATAATTGACATATATATGAAAGGTTTGGATGCTTTGGGTAAGGTTGCAGCATAAACAATTTCAATAGCTCTTTTTAAAGCACTGCATTCCACCATTCTTCCTGCAATAAGAAAATCTAATTAAAAATAAAAAATAAAAATAAAAAAAATAAAAACTTTTGAAAAAATGAAAAGAACAAGGATCCTATGCTAAACTATGATCCATGCTCTTCAAATAAAATTAATGAAACAAAAAAAAAAATGTCAATAAATTACTATTAGACACATAAGCTCTTATAGGTTATTGTAAATATAATCTTTTCAGTTCATTCTTCACACTTCCTCTAAGTATGGACTTAGATATAAGGCTCATTAAGGGCAAGAGTGGGTGTGTAGTCAGATGTTTGGGGTAGTGTAAGTGATCAAGGGGTTGTGATATAGGTGTTTATGAAAATAATCATATCATAATTTGGAAGAGAAATTGAGTAATTTCCAAGGTTGCTTATTAAGAGCTTATAGAAGGGGAGATTTTTTATTATTAGTTTGAAAAAGAACAACAATCTCAGTACCATTGATAAAGAGCACCATCGTGATCTTCTTCGCAACATAATTTGAGTTGGAGATTAGACCATCCATCTTGAAACCTGAACAGGCTTCGCCATTTTCTGAAACTTCTATTTTTATTAGATTGCGGGCAACTGATGCACCATAAACTGTACGAATGGCATCTAACCTTGAAGTTGGCCCAACTGAGTGAACATCTGCTCTGGCAGCTCCATGCTAATAAATATAGTAACCAGCATATCTCAACTCAGATAGCACATTTTAAACCATCAAAACATCTGACTATGAAAGCAATACCGAAGTAATAAAAACACTCAAGTTTGACTAATTATGGAAATAACCTTTCTGCAAGAAAAGCTGATGTTTATATGATGAATGGCAAAACGACTTAGAAGGTCCACAATCTTCGTGTAATCATCAGATGCATTTTGTAGTGTCTTCCTCCGAGCAGTCATGTTATAGAAAAGATTCTCAACCTGGAACCAGACATCCAAGAAAACTAAATTGCCAATTACAGTGCATGATGATGAAATTTGAAATTGTGAAGTATTTACACAAAATTGTCAAAGAACAAATTTAAGAAAAATCTTAACCTCCTGACTGTAATTAATCATGAATCATACATGTACAAGAGTCATGCGAGCATAATTCATTTAGTTGATAAAACACTGTTAGCCCCAGAAATTGTTGCCTTGCAATAGGAGCAGCCTAGACTAGTACAATTACCGTTATCTGAGTTCCTTTTACAGCAGCACATGGCTTAGGCTCATGCTCCATCACACCATCTCTATAGGATACTCTGTCCCATTATGTCAGGAAACTCAGTAAGATACTAAAAGAAATTCATTCTCTCAAACAAGGTGAAAATGACAACATAGTACATACAATCTAGATAACCATTAGTTTAAAACATTTGGGCATTTGAAAGTACAAACACCAAAACAAAACAAGAACCCATTGTATGGCGACCAAAATAGTATTTTAACCTCAATATTATGATTTTCTCTACGTATACAAATCCCCAAGCAACCCAATATGAAGAACATGAGAGGCAGAGCCATAGCTTGTAGTAATTCTACCTATAACCGTGTAGTTGTCCTTTAGTAATGGTAGTGACCGTAACATGACCTACATAGGTCATGCTCGCCAGAGCCTCTCCTCGAAATCCCATCGACTTTATGGACTGTAAATCCTCAAATGTTGACAACTTGGACGTCGTGTGTCTCTCGCACAAAATGGGCAAATCTTCATACTAGGGAAGAAGAACAAATTGAAAATCAGAAAGTTAGTAGAATAAAATTGCGGAGTTTCCTCGAATTATAGCCACTTTTCAGTCTTCCACAAGGTTTCCTTAATTTCCTTCTCCATTAGAATCTTAACATTAACACGGATTCGCTCCTAGAAATTTGATAGAAAAAGCTTTAACCCACACAATATTCCGACGATTGTGAATGTAGATTATGAAAAATGACTATCTAGATTCCGGTTAAATTCGTTTTGGTTTTCCCATATTTCCCGATAGATAAGTAGTAGGTAGAAAAATAGACTTAAAAAGGAAACAGACACGGATGCCATGGCCGTCGTCGGAAACTTGGATGAGTTTGAGGCCGCCGTCTTTGACAACGACGTTGACGGAGGTGGACTGGGCGTCGAGGCTGTTCTCGACGAGCTCTTTAATGGCGGACACAGGCCTTTGAATAACCTCTCCGGCAGCGATTCGATTGACGACGGACTCGTCGAGTCGGAGGATTTTGGGGGGTTCTTTACAAGGAACTAGTTCTTCATCCCCACATGCGTCCATAGGAATAATGTCTTCATTGGCATGGGTTTCCATGGAAGCTTAGAGAGAGATGGCTATTACGAGCTTCGACTACTATGCTTTCTTTACTTTGTGTAGAACGGTATGAAAAGCCCGCGAAAATGAAGGCCACGCTGAAAACATTGTATTGAATTTCTGATGCAAGAGACCCAACCGAACGCCTTTTATTTTTTATATGCTGTTTCAAAAATATCGCATTTTATTATATTTTTTTCGACATTTCCATAAATTTGAGACTTCCACACTTTTCTAAAATTGAGATTTTAACATTTTAACCCTTCCAATTAGTCTAGGTTTGAGCCTCAAGTGGCATATTCCCTCGCTTCTGGGGCAGTGTATTAACTTTAACAAGTATGTCTTATTACTTTCTCCTAATATAAGTATTGGTTGAGTCTGCCTTATTAATTTCTCCTAATATAAGCATTGATTTTCAAGGCAACCTTCAAAATATACTTGGAGTTGATGTTCGTGATTTTGGTTGCTATCTTGGTATTCCTTCAGTTTTTCCTAGGAAAAACAATGACTTTTGATTCCTAGAGGACAAAGTAAGGAAGATCACCCAAAGGTTGGAAATCCAAAATTTTTTTCTATCGTGGCAAGGATATCCTTATCAAGAGCATTGCTCAAACAATTCTCATGTATGTAATGATTTGTCCAAAACAAATTTGCAAAGCGATCTCACACCCTGATGTTAGCAATCGCGCATCATGATGGAAGTGATCGCACACCATGACATCAACGATCGCACACCTTTTCTGTGCATATGATAATTTTTTTTTTTCTCATATCTTCGTCATACAATCCATTTTAGCTAAACTACCACTCGTTTTTATATGTTTTTCGTGTTATTTCCAACTATGTTTAGAAATTGAGCAAATGTTGAAGTATCTTTACTTTTAAACGATGAACATTTTTCGTTTTTTGGTTGTTGAGAGAGAATAGCAAAAGAGATGTAGGAAATAGAGGAGAAAGTAAAGTATTTAACATCAAGGGTAAAAAGTAGTATTTTACATCCCAAAATGATCATTAACAAATAAGTTTTTAGAAAGAGGCCCGTCATAGAAACGTTTTGACTTTTGGATCATTTTGAACCACTTTCTAACCCTCCTTTTGCTTGAACATCTCACTATCCCTCTTGACTTTTAATTCATCCTTGTTGCTAGCCAGATTTGTTCAATAAATTGATGTCTTCAAAAGAAATGGCACAAACTACCACTAAATAATAAAATTTGTTACAATCACACTCATAAACTTTTTAATGGATCAATTAACTCATGTAGTTTATTAAGTGTTGCAATTATATCCATGTATTAGTTGATATTCAATTACAAAAGGGCAAACATGCCCATTCAACCATTTCCATTCCCATTTCTCCTTCCCCATTTGCTTTGCTCTAATGTAATCCATTACAGAATTCTCTCCTCCGATTCAATCCCACGCTCTACTTTGGCCGATCGCGATTTCTAAGGTTTCTACTTCAACTTTAACGGCCACATAGCCCCATCTTCCTCACCGTTCTGTTGCATCTCGAGTATGGGTGTTGGTGTTATAATGCTTGTGTCAATTAGGGTGGAGGTGGGGGTTGAATGGGCATGGCGAAACCCTGATATCAAATGAAGGTAAAGACACTGAAGCAAAGACAGCGTGAAGAGAAGTGGTTAGACCGTGGCAGGAGCGGCGGGCAATAGAAACGACGTCGTCTAAAGCTTTTGTCAACTCCTTCGTCAAGCATTACCTCCCAACACTCACCTGCGACGGCGTCGCCCAACAACATAAGAAACCCCTTTATAACTCCCATGGAAATAGGCGAGAAGGGTTTTTAGGAGAGAAAGGAAGAAAGGGTGAAGGATATAATTGCAACACTTAATAAACTAGAGTTAATTGATCAATTAAAAAATTTGTGGATGTGATCGCAACAAATCCCATATTTCATAGTTTGAGCGCAATTTTCCAAAATATATATATATATATATATATATTCCTTTTGTTTTTTAAAAAATAAAACACACCGACGGTTTTTTATTAGGATTGTTTTATATATAAATATAGCAAAATGAGTTAAATTATTTATTAATATAGCAAAATGTTTAAAAGTACACAAAAATATAAACAATGATAGACACTGAAAGATGTCTATCATTGTTTATCACTATCATTACCTATTATTGTTTATCAATTTGAAAAACTTTTTTTTTTATATATATATTCGGAAATATTTCCAACCGTTTTACCATTTAAAACAATTACCTTTGTAATGATAATTTTATATAATTTTAATTATTTTATTTTATAAGAAAGTTAATAAGAACATATATTTTTTATTTTTTATTTTATAAAAAAAACTAACTAATTATAAATAGTTTGATATTTGGAAAATTATCTTAAATGGCAAAACTACTAAAAAAAATTTACAACTAATAGCAAAATACACAATTTATCTGCGATAGACCGTGATAGATCACGATAAACTACTATCTGTGTCTATCGTGACAAATATAGTAGTCTATCGCTAATTTTTGCTATATTTGTAAATATTTTAGTTCCTTTTGCTATATTTGAAAAGAGCCCGGTATATTTTTTCTATTTATAATAATTTTTCTTTTTTTAATTTTAGTTTTATATAAGGGCTATTTTCACATAAAGCAAAATGAGTCAAACTATTTACAAGTATAGAAAAATTTATTTATCTATTAACGATAGATTGCGATAGACTTCTATCGCTACTATGATAAACTTTCATCACTCATGCGATAGAAGTCTATCATGATCTATTACTGATAGACAATTAAATTTTTTTAAATTTGTAAATAGTTTGATATTTTTCCTATTTATAATAAATTTACTCAATATAATCCTAGTGATTTTATTTTATAAAGAAGTGAGTACTACCATTTTTATTATAGTTTTATATAAATGTAACTATTACATTTTATAAGAAAGTGAACTGTTTTATTTTTAAATTTTTAGTGGAAAGAAAGAAAAAGAAAATAGATGTTCACTTATTAAAATTTAAGTTTTGTTGAACGGATGATATATTAGATATTTATAACTCACATTTTTTCATTTGACTTATTCTCCCTCGAGTCATTATCCTCTATGACTTCATCTCCCTCCGAGTAGTTATGAGACTCTTCTACTTCAGCTAATTTTAGTCTTTTAAACTTGCTCCATTGAAATACCAGATATAAGTGTAAAGCTTTTAAAACAATACACATCAATCAAGAAGGTAATTATTGTCTCTACTTTGCCCTTTCTATTTTGCTTTCCTCATCACTTCTTTGTGTTCTTATTATTGTTTTTGTCTTGCAAGACGTCATTACAAGTCTGCCATTTTTGTTAAGATAAAGGTAAGGTTTGTTCTTATTTTCATCATTGTTGTGATGATCTATCTCTTGTACGTTTCATAATTACAAAAGTTGAGTTAATACTAAAAGGGCCAAATAAAATTTGACTATCATGAAATAGAGCTTAGAACTTTTTCTTTTTAGCCTAGACATAGGGCAAAACCTTTAGAGAAATGAGTTGTGTTTTATTTATCTAAGTTTGAAAAAGTCAAAAATGTAGGTTTAATGACTTAGGTTCCTAAAGATACTTCTTAAAATATCGAATATAGGTAAAATTGGTTTGCCATTTTATGGTTACGTTAAGATTACAAGTGCATGTAAGACTCCATTATTTATCTAGGGGGCACTAGCGTGTTTGAATCTCTCTTTTTATCATTATTATATTTTTAATCGAAATTGGACACAATACTTAGAATTTTTTTTTTTATTATTATTTATTGCTTGATTGGCAATGTGCATTTGCACCAGAGTGGAAGCTTTTTAATTTTAAAGGTTTTCAAATTGGGCTAACATGGTTTTAATCCATCGTTGATGTTGCCGGGGAACAACAATTTTAACAAAAGTACTTTGCAGCATTGATTTGGAATTGCAATTGTTATTCCCTCTATCACAAGTCACCGAAGCAGCTAAATTGCAATTGATATGCCAACAAGGTTTGGTGTACTTTTGAGCTAAATCCTGAAATAGAGAGAACTTTTCACCCGCGAGAAGAAAAAGGAACCCTAATTTTCAAGAACCTGCAATGGATCCACTAGTTTTAAAACCTCAATGTAATCCTCAACGAGAATGAGGATACCAACAAGGGAATGCAAGGGGAAATCACATACCACAACTCCAATTGATTCCTTCACAAAATCTTGTCTTCAAAGCAGAAGAAAGGGATAGACCTATTACAAGCTATGCATGCAGATGTAACCTTTGGCTAAATTCAGGAATTGTAGAACCAAACATGGATGCAAATCACTTTAATCTAAAGTTAGTGATGTGTCAAATGCTTCATCACAGTGAAGCCTAAACTACGTGTGTAAACTCAGGTGATAAACGCGAGCAGACATCTGCAGTGGCTATTTTCCAAACACAGTTTTTGTGGTTCTCAAGCTTCACATTCCCGAACACAAAATGAAGCAACACCTTTGAAAATTTCAATATACAATAGACATTAAAAAAGAGTTTAGCTTTACAAGCAAAACAGGACGGAAACAAAGTGGAAAAGTTGCCAAAGATAACTCAAGTTTCTCCATGGCGATTATAGAGTACCGATCGATATATAGCAGCAATGTAAAGGAAGCAGATGAGCAGTATAAAGATATCATCCATCAATCCAAATAATCCTAGTAATGCTGCACATAAACATTCAGGCCAAAAGGGACAAAAAACAAATTCATAAGGAAACCAATAAACCAACAGAAAGTACAAACAGGTATCTGGGGAGAATATATATATCTGTGTGTGTGTATATATTACCTTCTGGTATGATATCGATGGGACTCACAGCGTAGACTACACTCAGTACCATCTGTAAACATATTACAGCAGTTATAATTTGTAAGGAGGAGGAACAAGGACAACAGTTTGACATTAAATCAACCAGATAGTTGAGCTATTCACTTAACTGCAATGTAAACACGTGTTCTAATGACAAGAGGAAGAGATCTCTGTGGATTAAGGAGTTCCCGAAGCAGCCTCCGTAGGAGAAAAGGAAGGTCCTGCAATTGCTGTGGAGAAGAGAAAAACGTAGTTCAGTGTCTTAGGCTGCGTTTATTACTTCTGAATATTGATTTATCAAAGAAATTATTGTAAGAAAATTTAACTTAATTTAACTAAACACAGTTAATTATCTTATAGCTAGATTTTAGATAATAAATAAATAAAAATCTAACATTCTGTAAATACCATTTGAACAAACCACACTAACTACCACAACTGAATACCAAAAGCCCCATTAAAGTTTTTAAAAAATCATCTTAGTAAAAAAGAAACGTAAATTGATCTAAACCATTAGTTTAATGGTTTTATTTCTTTACAAGTTTCTTTCACAAACATCAGAGATTATTGCTTTTTCTTAGAACATAATTATCAACTTACAAAGTAGCGCCTGTTAACATATGCCACCCTATATTTTTAAGAACAAAACACTCCATAGCCTAGATGCAAAATGCATTACATATAACGGTATGCATAGAATATCTCAATAATAGATCTCACGCCTTGTTAAATGGAGGTCTCCTCGTTCTACAGTTTGCTGAGGCCTTCAGAGAGGTCACTTTTCAAAGGAACAGCGCACTAAGAATGGAAGCTTCCCTTTCTGATTGCTGAGTGGCTTTTCAGCAAACCTGAGATCTCAATTTAAGAAGAGGTCTATTTGACTATGAAGTGGGTAGTTGACTGGCGTTGTTTGAGAAGATGAGCTCCTCTTTTTATCCATTATGGGGACTGAGCAAGACAAAATCACGTAGACCCTAGATAAATCAGGCCTTTTTTCTTCCAGATCAGTGCTTTTGAACCTTACTCAGCCCCCAGGATGTGAAGCCCTCCAATAGATCTCGTCTGGAATTTTAAAATCCCAAAGAAAGCAAATGCATTCTAGTGGTGTTTACTGTCTAGCATACAGATGCCTAAATACCATGGATAGATTGCAAAAAAAAATCCAGTAAGAATCTCACCCATCATTTCCTGTTGTTGCTTCAGAGAGCAGAGTGAGTCTTTGGACCACCTCTTTCTCCACTGCCCTTTGGCAGCAGGTAGTTGGAACTTTATTTTTTAATGAAGCGGGGGAGCTATGTTGTCTTCCCGACAGAATTGAGGATTGGACTGCAGAAGCTCTAAGAGGTTGGAATATCAAAGGGAAGACCAAAACCCTGTGGAGCTGCACAGCTGAAGGCCTCCTATGGCATATCCGGAGTAAAAGAAATCATTTGAGTATAAATTTTTTACTTTAAAATCCTTTTGTAATAGTATGAAACTTACCACATTTTGGTGGTACCCAAACCATCCCAAATTCTTTTCTAATTACAGTCTTTGTAATGATCACTAACGAGGGGAAGGCAAATGTTACTTCTTTGGGCAGGGCTCCCCTCTATCCCCATTCCCTAGGTTGTTATGAAATTTTTCATTGATGAAATGAAAAATGATTAATGCTTAAAAGATATAAGCTCCACCAAAGAGTGAAAACAAAAATAATAAAAGCAAGCTAATGAAAAATATAAATTACAAAGGAGGAAAGAATGCAATCCAGTTAAGACATGTATCTTATAAATTTATAATGAAAAATCAACAAAAGGCTTAGAAAGAGAAACCAGAAAAGAAGTCATAAGGCGAGTTGATACGACACGGTCAAGTCAAGAGATATGTTTTCTATGAAAGATCCGTTGGAATCTTTTCAGCTAAAATTCAGAAAGTACTTCAATTGCATTAATCCACAAAACTTTGATATTTGGAGCCAATGGTAGGCCAATTAGTAACTGAAGAACATTACCCTTGAAAGATTTGGAGAAAACCCACCGGAAATTTCTAATATAATGATTTGAAGGAAATTTCTAATATAATGATTTGAAAAGGCCAAGAATTTCAACTATAATTCCTCCAAATGAACAAAAAGAGCAACCATCTGAGTTCTGAAATTAACAATTTCCTTTTCTTTTCTGCCAAAAAACAGTGGAAGAATTTCGTATTTTCATCACCTACTTTTTTCTTAAACAGAAACAAGTCTTTTTGTTGAATTAATGAAATGAGACTGTATTTCCATCACCTACCTGGAGCCATTGGAACTTTCAGAATCATGTTTCTCCCCTCAGCCAA
This sequence comes from Citrullus mucosospermus, assembly GCA_030954485.1. Classification (NCBI taxonomy): domain Eukaryota; kingdom Viridiplantae; phylum Streptophyta; class Magnoliopsida; order Cucurbitales; family Cucurbitaceae; genus Citrullus; species Citrullus mucosospermus. The sequence continues at coordinate 5,074,404 of CM062062.1, forward strand.
ATAAAGACCCATTAGCTCACTTTTTGCATATGAAAGAAGTTGAAGTTCATGAGAAGACAAAGCATCCAATTCTGATTTATTGTCAAAATATGCAATTTCCAAAAGAAGACATTCCTCTTTGCGTTTCCTACTTTCTTCGTGTAGGTTGACAAAACTCAAAGACAGAATTCAAGAGGCTTTGAGAAAAATAAGAGAAGATATTTGGAGACTTTTTTTTGTAGATTTTATACTGTGTATTTTTTCCTTTTATGTTCCCTAATATTCTTTCCTTGTATTGTTTAGGGCTCTTTAGAGTCTCTATTTATTTTCACCTCTTGTAACATTATTGTGTATCAAAATTATAAGAGAAAAATTAAATCGTGAAGTTTCTTCCTTTACAAGGGTTTTTTCACGTAAACCTAGTATTTCTTTTTTCTCCTAATTTCAATATGGTATCAGAGCGTGGTGGCGAAACCCTAGAAGCCCTCGTTGTCGTCGACGAAAATGATTCTAGGCAAGATTTGCCGCGGGGTCCGCATCCAAGAAGTTGTCGACCAGTACCTCAGGTCACTGAACCCTAGCGTCGCCGCCATCGCGTAACCCTAGCTCCACCACTGCTGTGATGTTTCAAACCTACCGACGCCGATGGAGCCATCCGTTGCCGCTGTCTAGGTCACCAACTCATCGCCACCGCTGCTAATCCTTCAACCCTAGCACTGATAATGAGGTCCGTGTCTGCTGTCCACCCTAGCGCCATTGCGGGATCGTCTTTCAAGCACCATCGCTGGGATTTCATGGGTTACCAGGGGCTGCAGTCGTCCAACCGAGCGTCAGAAGTTTCAACCCACTTCAAGATTCGGTGTGCCATGAGGTTTCTGGTGCCAAGTCCAGCCCTAATGTCATGGGTTCTCAATTTTTTCCTCCTACCGTCACTGCCATCGTCGGAGTTCCTCACCAAGTTGTCGGCAACCAACATGACCAACATGGATCGATTGGTCTCTCCTCGGTTATGATTCAACAGCAGCTTGCAAATCTCCAGGCAAGTTTTCAACAACAAATCGTTGCCCTTGGGGCAACTCTTGGCGCTTCCACCAACCTTAGTCAAAGTGTAGTAAGTTCAGGTGTCCAGTCAGATCTACCGATGTATCCAGAGAATCCGATAACTGCGTTCCCACCATTAACAACTGCACCTTATTTGTCTGGACATATGGGGAACTCCACAAGACTAATCGTTGGTAAGAAGTTGAATGGCCAGAACCTTTTCTCTTGGTCTCAATCTGTTAGAATGGTTCTTGAGGGACGCTACAAGTTCGGTATCTAACTAGTGAGATACCGAAACCCAGACCAAGAGATCCTTAGGAGAGCATCTGGAAGGGAGAGGACTCATTATTTCGTTCTCTGTTGATTTACAATATGGAATCTCAAATTGGAAAACCTCTGTTGTATGCAACCACTACTCGGGACATTTGGATGCAGTTCAGAAGTTATATTCCAAAAGACAGTATGTAGCGCGACTGTACACCTTGCGGAAATAGATTCATGAATGCAAGCAAGGGACTATGGATGTCACATCATAACAAACTGTCCCTTATTTGGCAGGAAATGGATCTGTGTCGGGAACTTATCTGGGACTTCCCTTGTGGGGAGGTCAATATTATAAAATTGAGGAAATTAATCGTGCGTATGATTTTTTAGCAGGTCTAAACTCCAAATTTGATGTCGTTCAAGGGAGGATAATACTGGGACAGATACAGATACCAACACTTATGGAAGTTTGTTTCGAGGTTCGCCTTAAGGAAGACAGATCCAGTGCTATGAACGTCATAGCGAGTCCCATGACTGACTCTACAGCCTTCAATGCCAAATCATTTGGTTCCACTGGAGACAAGCAAAAGGGGAAACCGCCTCCAATGTGTGAGCACTGTAAGAACCCTGGCCTACGAAGGATTAGTGCTGGAAGTTACATGGTCGACCACCAAATGGCAAACGACGACCTCCAAACGACAAGCCCAATCCTAGCCAAGTTCTGGTCAATGAAACTGCTAGTGGCTCCCAGCCACAATCACAAGTGCACTGCCTAGTTGACTTTAGTGCCTCCCCTCTTGGGGCTATCGTTCAATCAGGTACATCTCAATCCTTGAGTCTCCTCAGTGTTAATGGCAAGAAGCCCTGGATTCTTGATTTAGGGGCTACAGATCATCTGACTGGATCCTCTGATCATTTTCTCTCATATCATCCGTGTGCTAGTAATGAAAAATTCGAATTGCTGATATTACAAAATTTGTTGCACGTCCCTAAAATATCTTACAATTTATTATCTGTGAGTAAGATTACTAGAGATTTGGATTGTCGTGTGGCATTCTCACCGGATGATGTTGTTTTTCAAGACTTAAGCTCGAGAAGATGGTTGGCATTGCCCGACACAATAGGGGACTCTACTTTCTTGATGATGATACTTCTTCTAGGTGTAGTTATAGGACTAGTTTGTTGTCATCCTATTTTTTAACTTCCGAAGATGATTGTATGTTGTGGCATTTTCATCTTGGCCATCCAAATTTCCAATATATGTAATATTTATTTCCTCATTTGTTCAACAAAGTTGACATTTCCTCCCTGTCTTGTAACGTGTGTATTCAGGCAAAACAACATAGGGTCTCCTTTCCGTCCCAACCATACAATCTCTCAACCTTTCACCCTTATTCACAGTGATGTTTGGGGACCCTCTAGGGTTACTACCTCTTCAGGTAAGCGCTGGTTTGTGACCTTCATCGATAACCACACTCGCCTTACTTGGGTCTTTCTCCTCACTGATAAATCTAAGGTCTCATCCATTTTTCAACAATTTTACACTACCATTGAGATTCAGCTTAATGCCAAAATTGTCATCCTTCGGAGTGACAATGGTCCCGAGTTCCTTACTAATACCCTTTGCGAGTTTCTGTCCACTAAAGGTATCGTTCATCAGAGTTTGTGTGCCTATACCCCTCAACAAAATGGAGTGGCTGAAAGGAAAAATCGTCATCTCCTCGAGGTTGCCCGATCCCTCATGCTTTCTACCTTCCGTCATACTTATGGGGGGTGCAGTTTTCATTGCAGCTCCCTTATAAATCGAATGCTTTCCCGTGTGCTCCACCTCCAAACCCCTCTTGAGTGCATCAAAACCTTCTACCCAACCACTCGCCTTATTCTTGATGTTCCTCTCCGGGGGGTGCACTGCGTTTGTCCATAGCTTTGGCCCTAACCAGACTAAGTTTACCCCCATGCTCAGAAATGTGTCTTTGTTGGATACCCTCTCCACCAGCAAGGTTACAAATGCTTCCATCCTTCTTCCCGGAAATACTTCATCTCTATGAACATCACCTTCCTTGAAGATAAACCCTTCTTTCCCATTAGTCCTCTTCAGGGGGAGAGTAGTAGTGAAGTAACTAAATGTTAATCCCTTTCAACCCCCATTGATCTCCTTCCTACACCCGTCCTAAGTACCCAAGACACTATTCTACCCACTAGACAGGTCTCCTGGATAACTTACTACAGGAAAAATCTCAGAAAGAAAATGGTGTTCCCTACTGATTCACTGGCTCCAATTCCAGCATCTGAACCAACACAAGCTCAAGGTACGATTGACCCTGATAATGCTATTATTTGTGTTGAAAATGATATTATCGATTCGTCAAAACAACAGACTGAGAATGACAGGGATGATATGACAAAAGACAACAGGGTTACAAAAATTGATGAGGTACCAACAGGTGCATAGGAAAGTGAGATCATGTCTCAGAAACCTACTATTGAGGAGTCTAACAAACCAGAGGAGTATGATGCTTCTTTGGACATGCCTATTGCTTTGAGAAAGGGCACCAGGTCCTGCACCAAATATCCCATGTATAGCTTCCTGATAGGCCCCCAATATTTAAGAAATATATGAGAAGAAGAAAAAGAGAAGGAAATGAGAGAAATGTAAATGGGGGAAGGGAATAATTTGGTGGAATTTAGTGGTTATGAGAAGTTTGTTATGGTGAGAGGAGAGTTCATTATTTGAATTAGTTACTAGTAGGGTCGGTTGTTAGGAAGAAGAGACTATAAGTAGTCCCCTTTGCGAAAGGATAGAGGCATCAAAAAATTTTCTTCTGCATTTTATAGCTCACTAAGCTTGTAAAGGGGAGTGGGTCTTGGCTTCCTTGGTCGGATTTCGGCCTAAAAGTGAATATATAATCCGAGTTCCATCATTTTGGTATCAGAGCCATCGATCCTTGGGATGGTAAAGAACAAAATGGAGGCACAAATGTCTGCAATCGAAGAACAATTTACTTTGTTGCGAGCAGGTATGGAAGCTTGCGTAGATCAGGGATCCAGTGAGCTACAACAGGTGACGGAAAATTCGTTGGCGGTAAGATTTGAAGCTATGGGCGAAACTTTAGAACAAAAGATGTTATTAGCACTGGAGGCTTGGTCGAGGAGAGGAGGGGCCATGGATGATGGAGGAAAATCGGCTTCGACAGAACGCACCGTAATTGACAGAGGAAGCAGCCGATGGGAGGAGAACCAGCTGGAAGCTCGACGGAAAAAGAAAGGAGAGACGTACCTTTATTTGATATGCGATTAAGGAAATTGGAAATCCCCATCTTCAAGGGAGAAATAGGTGAAGACCCGCTCGGATGGTTTCACTGGGTAGAACGACACTTCATGGTCAATCGATTATCGGAGAAGGACAAGTTAATGCTGCGGTTTTGTGCCTTGAAGGTGAAGCGCTGGAATGGCATCAATGGGAAGAGGAGAGAACACCGATGACATCGTGGGCACACTTTAAAGAGCAACTATTGTTGCGTTTTTTACCGGCGAAGGAAGAAGATCGGAGGGCACAATTCTTCAATCTGAGCAAGACAGAACCGTACGTGAGTATAGGCAGAAGTTTGAGCAACTTTCGAGCCTATTGAAGGACTTGTCGGAAGCTACACTGGAAAGCAAGTTTGTTAGTGGGCTCAAGGAAGAAATCCAGATGGAGATGCGGATGTTCGGCTTGGTGGGCCTCAAGCCCAAAATGCGTATGGCCCAGTTGATTGAAGATATGGGGAAGCCCGTCAGCTTAAGTGGGGCGGCGGAAGTCCAAATCTGGGGAGCAAAGGAAGCGGGTCAAACCCGACTCAAACGAAACCGGCAACCACGACCGCCTCCAGCCCGAGTCCAACGGCAGCTCGAACAATAACCCTCAACCCTACCCGTAATTCCGCCACTCCTTTGAATACAGTGAGTTTCCGTGACACTAATGGTAAGATTTTTCCGGCAGGGGCTTTTCGCAGGTTGACGGATAGCGAGATGCAAAGTCTGAGGGAGAAAGGATTGTGCTACCGCTGTGACGAAAAATATACCGCCGGTCATCACTGTAAGAAGAAGAAGTTAAACTTGTTCATTCAACAGGAAGCCAACGGTGAGGGCATTGAAGAAGAACTCGGGACCGATGCCATTGTTGAGGGCGAGACGATTCCGGCCACGTTCGAGACTTTGGACATTGAAACAGAAGCAACCAACACGGGGGTATTATCCTTGAACTCTCTGGTCGGGCTGGATTCACCAAAAACGATGAAGTTACAAGGGACTGTGAGTAATAAGCCAGTGGTCGTGCTCATTGACAGTGGCGCTTCACACAATTTCATCGACGAATCGTTGGTAACATCGCTAAATTTACCATGTTCACCCACCTCAAGTTATGGGATTATGTTAGGCACTGGTTAGTCCGTTCGAACAACCGGCATTTGCAAAGGTGTAGTCCTCAACCTCCCAGGCTGAACCATTCTTAATGATTTTTTTCCATTATCATTGGGTAGTGCTGATATAATTTTGGGAGTACAGTGGCTGATGACGTTAGGAAAGGTTGAATATGATTGGAGTAGGTAGGAGATGCAATTTCGTGTAGGTGAATGGAATGTCAAACTTCAGGGGGATAGGAGTGTAATGAAGTCACAAATTTCTCTGAAATCTATGATGAAATAGGTGAAAAGAGAAGGAATGAGGATACTACTTGAACTGAATGCAACTCAAACACAGGAAAACACTAGAATGACGGAAGTCCAAAATGTGCATCCAGATGTTCGTGTTTTACTGCAACAGTTTTAGTCGGTGTTTAAGCCCATCGAAGGTCTTCCACCAGCAAGACGGCATGACCACACAATTGAATTAAAACTAGGGGAGGGACCTGTCAACGTTCGACCATATCGTTATCCCCAATTCCAAAAAGATGAAATTGAACGCCTGGTTGCAGAGACGTTGGCGGCAAGGATAATTCAACCGAGCACCAACCCCTTCTCAAGTCCCATGCTCTTGGTCAAGAAAAAAGACGGAAACTGGAGATTTTGTATCAACTACAGGGCCCTTAATCACATTACTGTTCCAGATAACTTCCCGATACCAGTAGTAGATGAGTTGTTGGATGAATTGGCAGGGGCTACGATATTCTCGAAAGTTGATCTCAAATCCAGTTACCATCAGATACGGGTTCAACCACGTGACGTGCACAAGACGACGTTCCGAACACATGAGGGGCATTATGAGTTTTTGGTTATGCCTCTCGGGCTACGAAACGCGCCGTCAACATTCCAGTCCATCATGAACGATGTTTACGGCCATACCTACGGAAGTTCATCCTTGTTTTCTTTGACGATATTCTTATATATAGTTCTTCCTTGCAGGAACATATGGAACACCTCTCGATAGTGTTAAACGCATTATCTGACAACAAAATGGTGGCCAATCTGAACAAATGCACCTTTGCGACACATTCCATTGAGTATCTTGGCCACGTAATTTCCGCAGATGTGGTGGTGGCGGATCCAACAAAAATCGAAGCGATGAAGCAATGGCCCATACCCACGACGGTTAAGTAGTTAAGGGGATTCCTCAGCTTAATAGGATACTATCGAAAGTTCGTAGCTGGATATGGAACTATTGCTTACCCTCTTACACAATTATTGAAGAAGGATAATTTTGGATGGAATGATGCCGCTCAAGTTGCCTTCGACACACTCAAACAGGCAATGATGGAGGTGCCAGTCTTAGCGCTTCCAAACTTTAAGTAGCCGTTTGTAGTAGAGACCGACGCGTCCGGGGTCGGGGTCGGAGCTGTTTTAATGCAAAACGAGAGGCCATTGGCGTTTTTTAGTCGGGCGTTGCCGCATACTCATCTATTGAAAGCTGTATACGAACAAGAATTAATTGCCATTGTCTTAGCAGTGCAAAAATGGCGGCCTTACCTATTGGGAAGGAGATTTACGGTACGCACTGACCAAAAAAGTTTGAAGTTTTTATTGGAAGAAAGGATTATTGCAGGGGAATATCAAAAATGGGTAGCCAAGTTGATAGGATATGATTTTGTCATTGAGTACAAAAAAGGTCTAGAAAATACTGCAGCCGATGCTCTATCTCGCTTACCGTCCCACGCAGAACTATCACCCTTGAGCTATGTGATTGGTATCAATACAGCAGTTTTTGCTTCCCAAGTCGATCAGGATGACCGATTACGAGAAATTCGACAGACAATTCAAGGAGGCGGCCAAGCTCCACCTGGCTGTAAAGGGCGATTTAGTGATGTACAAAGGACAGATCGTGCTGCCACCAAATTCACCTACCATCCCTCTTTTGTTGCAAGAGTTCCATAATAATCCGGTAGGGGGACACAATGGCGTCGTCAAGGTTTACCAGCGGATCAAAAAGGAATTCTTTTGGCCCGGAATGAAAACGTCCATACGCGCGTTCGTAGGAGATTGCTCCGTCTGCCAACAAGCCAAGTATATGTCTATGGCACCTGCCGGATTATTACAACCGCTCCCTATACCACAGATGATCTGGGAGGATATTTCAATGGATTTCATTGACGGCCTGCCACGATCGGAAGGGTACGACTCCATTCTCGTTGTTGTGGACCGACTATCCAAGTATGCCCATTTTATCCCACTTAAATACCCTTATACAGCACTGGTGGTTGCTTCCATTTTTCTTAAGGAGATTGTTCGTCTCCATGGAATTCCTAAGAGCATCGTATCCGATCACGATAAGGTCTTTACAAGTCTGTTTTGGGAGGAGCTCTTCTGGTTGATGGGAACCCACCTCAAGCGCAGTACAGCTTACCATCCGCAAATAGACGGTCAAACGGAGGTGGTGAATCGCGAATTAGAAGCCTATCTCTGGTGCTTCACTATGGAGTCACCAACAAAATGGACAAAGTGGTTAGCATGGGCAGAATACAATTATAATACTTCGTATCACACGTCATTGAAAAAAACTCCGTATGAGATCGTATATGGCCGACCCGTACCGGCACTATTATCTTATGATCATGGCACAACAGCAGTCGATACGGTTGATTTATTACTAAAGGAAAGAGATGGTATGTTGAGGGAGTTGAAGACCACTCTTGAGCAAACACAACTGAGGATGAAAAGATTGGCAGATGCGAAACAAAGGGAAGTGGAATATGCGATTAACGATTGGGTTTATATCAAACTTCGGCCTTAAAGGCAGGGCACGTTATTAGTCCTTAAGCACCTAAAACTCGCCCCTAAATTCATCGGACCTTTTCGGATTGTCGAACGAATTGGAGCAATAGCCTACAAACTTGAGTTACCATCCACTGTCAATATCCATCCAGTGTTCCACGAGTCTCAACTTCGAAAGGCAATCGGTTCTATTCTGCCCAAATTCTCGGTACCACTCGCCCTTCAAACCCACGACCCACCATCCATTCAACCAGCAAATGTTTTGGGTGTTCGACGCGTCGGGCCCACCGTAACGTCATCAACTGATTTCGAAGTATTAATCCAATGGGATGGCTTCACAGTAGAAGACGCAACATGGGAAAACGCCCAACAAATCATCTCTCAATTTCCACACTTCCACCTTGAGGACAAGGTGGTCTTTTGGGGGGCGGGTAGTGATAGGCCCCCAATATTTAAGAAATATATGAGAAGAAGAAAAAGAGAAGGGAATGAGAGAAATGTAAATGGGGGAAGGGAATAATTTGGTGGAATTTAGCGGTTATGAGAAGTTTGTTATGGTGAGAGGAGAGTTTGTTATTTGAATTAGTTACTAGTGGGGTCAATTGTTAGGAAGAAAAGACTATAAGTAGTCCCCTTTGGGGAAGGATAGAGGCATCAAAAAAATTTCTTCTGCATTTTGTAGCTCACTGAGCTTGTAAAGGGAAGGGGGTCTCGGCTTCCTTGGTCGAATTTCAGCCTAAAAGTGAATATATAATCCGAGTACCATCACTTCCCCTCTTATAATAATCTGTCTTCTAAGTTCAGAGCATTTACTGTCAATCTTGACAATGTAACAATACCAAAGAATATACATGTGGCTATGGAAATTCCTGAGTGGAAGACTGCCATCATGGAAGAAATGAGGGCTCTTGAGAAGAATAATACACGAGAATGTGTAGCCCTCCCTAAAGAGCATAGACCATTTGGGTGCAAGTGGGTGTTTACGATGAAGTATAAATCTGACGAAACTTTTGACAGATATAACGCCAGGCTTGAAGAATTTACTCAAACTTATGGGATAGACTATTCTAAGACATTCTCCCCTGTTGCGAAGTTAAACACAATCAAGGTCCTTCTTTCGATAGCTGTCAACAAAGACTGACCTCTATATCAACTAGTTGTGAAGAATGCATTTCTAAATGGGGAATTAGAAGAAAAGGTGTATATGAGCCCCCCTTCTGGCTTTGAAGCCCAGTTTGACCATCGTGTGTGCAAACTTAGAAAGGCCCTGTATGGATTGAAACAGTCACCAAGAGTGTGGTTCGACAGATTTACTACCTTTGCAAGTCCCAAGGGTTCACTCAGGGACACTCTAATCACACTCTGTTTACAAAAAGGTCAACTTCCGGTAAAGTTGCGATTCTAATTGTGTATGTAGATGATATTTTCTTATCCAGAGACGATACTGCTGAGATCAACAAACTAAAACAGAAAATGGCTAATGAATTTGAAATCAAAGACCTGGGAAACCTGAAGTACTTTATTGGGATGGAGCTGGCAAAATAGAGAGAAGGGATCTTAATGTCACAACAGAAATACACTAGTGACCTTTTGAAAAAAACAGGTATGACTAGATGTAAGTTTGTTGACACCCTTATTGAATGTAATGCCAAATTGGGAGATTCTGTTGACAAAGTCCCAGTTAATAAAGAAAGGTACCAACGTCTTGTTGGAAGACTAATTGACCTAGCTCACACTAGACCAGACATTTCCTATGCTGTCAGTGTTGTTAGCCAGTTTATGCAGGCACCCTACGAAGAACACATGGAAGTTGTAAACCAAATTCTAAGGTATTTGAAAAGTACTCCAGGAAAATGTTTGATGTTTAGCAAAACCGACAGGAAATGCATTGAGGCCTATACCGACTCTGACTACGCAGGATCAGTAATTGACAGAAAGTTTGCATCTGGGTATTGTACCTTCGTTTGGGGTAACCTTGTAACGTGGAGAAGTAAGAAGCAAAGTGTGGTGGCTAGAAGCAGTACTGAAGCTAAATACAGAGCCATGAGTCAAGGCGATGTAAAGAAATCTGGTTGAAGAAAGTCCTTTCTAATCTCCCTCAAGACAGTGACTTATCGATGAAACTTTATTGTGATAATAAGGCTGCTATTACCATTGCTAACAACCCAGTTCAACATGATAGAAAAAAACATGTGGAGATTGATCGACACTTTATAAAAGAGAAACTAAAAAACAGAAGTATCTATATTCCTTATATTCCATCTAGCCAACAAGTTGTTGATGTTCTCACCAAAGGGTCTCACGCTATTAATAAGAATAGCAAAGCTTTGACTCATGTATTAGCAAGATGGGTCTTACTGATATCTACGTCCCATCTTGAGGGGAAGCGTTAAAAATAAGAGAAGATATTTGGGGATTTTTGTAGATTTTATACTGTGTATTTTTTTCCTTTTATGTTCCCTAATATTCTTTCATTGTATTGTTCAGGGCTCTCTAGAGTCTCTATTTATTTTCACCTTTGGTAATATTGTCGTGTATCAAAATTAATAAGAGAAAAATTAAACCGTGAAGTTTCTCCCTTTACTAGGGTTTTTCACGTAAACCTAGTATTTCTTTTTCTCCTAATTTCAACTGATATAAATAGAAAAACGATAATTTGAAGTTAAGAATAGCAGTTAATTATGATACACCAAGATACAAACATGGAAAGGAAGTATCATCTTCGACTAAATTATTTTTCTAGGCTTTGGTTCTTGGAAGAAGGTGCTTACTAAAGATTTTATTATTTGCAGGCTTAGTCCATTTTACAGGAAACTAAATCTTCCTCTATAGATAAGAGATCATTAAGTTACTTTGGAATTCTAAGAATGTTGGTTGGTCTTCCCTTAATGTCGTTGGCTCTTTGGGTGGTATTCTCATCCTTTGGAATGATCCATCTTTTGCTATTTTGGATGCTATTGAAGGTGCATACGCCCTTTCCCTCCACATAAATCTGGCTGATGATTGTAGCTTTTTGGTCATCAGGTATTAATGACCTATCTTCATCATCTAACTGTGGTTCCTTTTGGCAAGAACTTTATGTCTTATCTTATCTATGGCAATAACTAGATCCTTGGTGGGGATTTCAACGTCGGTGGTAAAGGAGAAGTTGATTTATGGAGCCATGTATCTTTTTATCGCTTTACTCAATCAGCAGGCCTCCAAGAAATCCCACTGCAAAACCGTCTTCTCACATGGTACAATAATAGAGAATTTGTTTCTTGCACCTTCATTTATAGATTTCTCATTCCGGACAGGATCTTATCCAAATTTGAGTTTCTAGCAGTTGGCTGGAACAAATTACCTCCGAAAATGTTCCTATTCACCTATCAACTGGAAAAGAGAAATGGGGTCCTACTTCATTCAAAATTTGCTAATGCGTGGCTGAAACATCATAGTTCTGTTCCCATGTTGAAACATTGGTGGTCCAAAAACAGCATGGTGGACTGGATGGGTCATGGTTTTATGCAGAAATTGAAATGCTTGAAATGATTTCTTAAGGACTGGAATTCATCCACATTTGGCCTCCTCTAACTAAAAAAGTCAGCTTCGGTTAGCGCATCAAAAGTCATGGGCTCAAATGAGGAAAATGGGCCTTTAGATATTACTTCCATCCACAGGCGCATAGCTATTAGATCTGACCTTTTATCCATTGCTGCAAATGAAATGATTATGTGGAGAAAGCGCTGTGAATCCAATTAGTGAGCTGATGGTGATGAAATTTCCACCTTCTTCCATAGTCGTGTAGCTGCAAAACGTAGAAAGACCACAATCATTGAAATCCTTTCCAGAACAGGGGTGAGTCTCCTCACTGACTGTGACATAAAAGCTGACTGTGTAACTGTGTAAAAATCTTTTGTTGATTTTTACCGACAACTTTATTCTAAAAAAGCTGGCAACAAATTTCTGCCTCATTCCATTAATTGCAGCCCCATTACAAGGATGATGCTGGAACTCCCTTTCTCGGATGAGAAAATTCATAGAGTTGTACATGATTTGGGCACTAACAAATCTCCTGGAACACTCTCAAGGTTGACAACAAGAGGGTGTTCAATGGTTTTCTTGAGAATGATATTACTAATGCTAGCATCAACAGAACCTGCATCTGCCTCATCCCCAACAAGATTGACGCCAAATCCTGGTTTTGGCCATTAGCCTCACCACTCACCTCTATAAGATCATTGCTAGAGTTCTATTAGAGAAACTAAGAAAAGTCCTTAAATCCACCATCACAGAAAATCAATCCATTTTTGTAAACAGTCGCCAAATCATTGATGCATCTCTTATTACAAATGAAGTAAATGAGAAGCGAAAGCAAAAACCCAAGGTTGTTATAAAGTTAGATATTGGGAAGGTTCTCGATAAAGTTGATTAGGACATTCTCAACAATATCTGGAAGTAAAAGGCTTTAGATTAGAGGTTGTCTCTTCTTTTAAAAATTTTTTTTAAAAAAATAATAAAATAGTAAAATAAAAAATATTTTTTAAAAAAAGGATAAGAGGTTGTCTCTCTTCGGCTAATTTCTCAATTATCATCAAAGGAAAATAGTGAGGCCCCAAGTGTCGAAAACTTATAGTAGCAGGGGTAGAAAGGGTATTGGTATGCCCAACGGTTAGTTAAAGGAAGTGGGACTTGATTTTGAGAGTATGGGTGGCAGGGAATGTTGGTATGTAAGGGGGAAAACAGGTAGTAACCTTCTTGGAGAAGAATGTTAGCTGGGTGCTATAGAGGAGAGAACCCAGCCCTCTTGAAGTGGCTGGAGGATTGCGTTTGCTTACATTCTGCTTGTTCATGGTATTTTGCTTGGTATCGTTGACATTGCTGGAAATAAACATATATTCCTTTTTTGCATTGCTCTGTTTCTTGTTTGGGTGTTATCTTTTGCATTTGCAGGATCTTAGTTAGGTTGATATGTAAAAATCCTACAGGGAAGATATTCTTGCCTCGAGGGGCTCTCCGCAAGGTGCTCCATTATCCCCTTTCCCCTTTATTCATTATTCTTGTGTTGAATTGCCTTAGTAGAATGTTGAATCTTGCTGAAAATAGGGCTTAGACTGAAGGCTTTGAATTGGGGAATAATCAGCACGCTATGTCCAATGTCCATTTCCTACCTTCAAGGCTTTGTCTTCCTCTTCGTCTCTTTGTTTTCATGTATCCTTGAGCATTAGTCTCTTTTCATTTTCTTAATGAAAAGTTTTGTATCCTTTTCAAAAATTAATTAACTAATTTATTATTGTTGATGACTTATCATTATCTCCTCATATGAAGAGACTAGAGACCTATCTAGGCCATTTACTTCAGTTTCTTGATCCTAATTGTTCTCACTGGACCAGAATAACACTTCCTGCGCTAGCAATTGACCTATGCTCACTCTCTGTGGTCAATTCTTCATGGCAAATCATTTTTCACGTTCCAAAGCAGATTCAACAATAACTTAACTAGCAGTTCATTACAGAAATTATGCAAAAAAAAGAGAACTACCTGACTAAAACCAGTTGAGTTGCCACCAAAATGACGGTTATAAGTCCTTATATTGTTAAGAACGCGTGCAACCTCTGGGTCACCTTGCTGAATTGGTGAAACCTCAGAAGGAACTAATAAAGAGATTTGTCGACGGCATAAGGGGCATTTACATGGCTGAAATGGTGATCCATGATCCCAGACAAGCATTATACACTTTCCTGCATACAGGAAAGCAGCAAATGCGGTGAGCTTCAGAGAAGACGAGGAAGTGAGAAAAAAATCAACTAACTAACCAATCCAGTTCAATAATATTGAGTCAAGAAAAGAAAACCACAGCCTAAGGCCGTACAAAAAGATGAATGCCAGGAAAACAAAGCCCAGAAGAGTTAAGTTTACCCTCAAAAATAGGCTCTTACCCTCAGTAGATGTAAATGGAAGATAATTCTCTAAAGAAGAATTAGGCAATATACCATAAAATTACAACATCAAGACATCAGGAGGAAAATTTAATAAATAAAATAAAAAAGACAAAAAGACAAACAAAAAGACATAGTACCTTCAATTCAGATTCATTTTTCAGGTCAATTTTCTAAAAGAAACTAAACTTGTAGAGTTGAACATGTCTTTTTCTTTTGTTCAAGTATTTTACAAACAAATCTCATAAAAGGGATATTAAGACACCTAATGATGCAAAAATATAGGGGTGGATAGAAGCAAAACTTTTTATTTCCAACATTCAAAATTTTCATGCATATCTCATGATTTAATGCACTTTTTACACAACAAGTTCCCAAAGTCGAAATGGAGACCACGAAGTTCCTTTCTAATCCGAAAACTAGATGAACTCTCTCTTAATTTTATGGGATTGACTCCATTGTTCAGATTTTGGTTTCATTTGCCATTTGCGGAAGTGCAGAAGTTCTAAAACACGTTACCAATAAACAGCAGTTCTCCTCCCAGACTTATCCATCGGTAAAAACTAAGTAGCTCGAAGAGAATAGAATTCGCGATTTCGGATAACTAAGGAAGAAGCCACGGTTAATGTGACTACCAGGACAAAGGGAAAAACTGCAACCACACTCCAAATACGAAGAAAACTAGTGGACTGTGCAGAGAAATGAAATGTGAATATGAAATAGAGGAACAGAATCGTTGAAGAGAGATGAAATTAAGAACAAAGCATCAAAAGGGAAAAGGAAATGAAGCAAAAGAATCAACCGCAGAACCAGTGCGAGCAATTAGCTTGGCAAGGGGTGTTGAATCTTCCATGGCAGATGGAACAGATATCGCCCGCAGGGGGGCCGTCCATATTGTCGATCAAAATCTTCCAATTTGTCAAAGTGTTTATCGAAATTTGATAGGTAAAAAGTATGTAACCCACACTTCGAAGTTCAAACCTCAGGCGCGTTTCTTGGATGTCCTTCAAACCGCGGATTTCTTAGTTCTTACCGACGAAGTAATTTCACTTTTTTTTTTTTTTTTTTTAATTGCAAAAATCACCTAGCAGTATCATCCTCAAATTTTGAATTGTAAAATTTAGGTCTCAAACTTATATAAATGTTAAAATTGGACTCTCAAACTTATAATAATTGAAAAAATTAGACCCTCAAGTGATAAAAATGTTGGAATAACTGGTATGTGATTATTCGTGTAAGGTTGCTTTGTTTTATGAATAAACATATCTTTTCGAAAATAACCAACTTGAAAAAAAGAATTTTTTTATAAGTATTATTTTTCTCAAAGAAATTTTCTCACATTTTAATAAAGTCTTTAAAGTTCGATCTATTTCTATAAAGTATGGTTTGTTGGATTTTGTGAATGAAATGTTACTTTCATAAAAAAGATAATATGTTTTAAAGACAATTATTCATAAAGCTAAGACACTAGTGTGAGTAAAATTATATTTAAGAGTGTTATATGAATAATATCAAATGCATTAAGATTGTTTTTTCCTTCCAAGTGTTCCCCGTAGGGCCATAAGATGAGAAAAGAAATATATATATATAGTGCATCATTTGCGTGGCTGCTGGGATAATATTTATTCTGCTTTAGAATTTTTTTTTTTTTAAAAAAAAATATATATTTGTTGTTGCAAGACTACAACTTGAAATTCACGTTCAAAACTAATCAATTATGTTTAAATATTATTTCATATAGGGAAAATTACAACTAAATTCTACCTTTCAAAAATAATTAGAAAAATGTAGTAGTTTTGAAAATATTTAATATTATAGTTTTAATTTTTAACATAACCTTCTTTACAACTATTTTTTTAATAATAATAAATATATGTTATTAATAACAATATTTTAACTTAATCTTTTTTTAAAAAAATAGTTATAGTTTTGAAAAATTATTATAAATAGAAAATATTTTAAACTATTTATAAATATAGAAAAATTTCACTGTTTATCAGTAATAGAAGTCTACTACAGTCTATCGCTCAAATGAAAGAAGTCTATTGCGGCCTATCGCCGATAGACAGTGAAATTTTTCTATATTTGTAAATAGTTAGACTCATTTTGTTATATTTGAAAAATAAACCTATAGTTTTTAATAATAAAAAAAAATATTTTATTAATAGCTAATAGTTTTGCAAATAATTATCCAAACCAATGTAAAAAATCAAAAAAAAAATAAATAAATAAAATAAAATAAAACTTCATTACAACTATGGTTCATAATGTGAAAATAATAAAATAAATTAAAATGTCAATATTAATACAATAATTTAATGTTTTCCTTTCACTAAAAATAATAATAAAAAAACTCAATGTGTCCCATAAGATGTACGTTGCCGATTTCAAGTTAGTTGTTGTCGTTACTTTGAACTCTAGGTTGCTCTGGTACCTCTACAGGTGCTTCATAGTATAAATATGCATTATGCTCTTCCCAATCACACCCATGTCTATACATGTATGAAAACGATGGATCGGCCTCTGAATCATAATATCCTAAACCAAAGACTGACTGCATCATCATCGGACTAGCATAACCATTCTGGCTCTACGCCTGCATCTGCGTCTGCATCATAGGAGGCAATTCTTCTATATTATGGTCAACCTCATCAACCTCATCTTCTTTTACTTGAGCATGTCCCCTATGCCTAGGAACAAATGATGTAATAGGTATATCGTACATGTAGTGTAACTCCTCCATGTAACTCTCGTTATTAATGCATATAGTAAGGACCTAATTTGGATCATCTGCAACAACACGAAGACTATTGTTGCTTGATCTCTATGAATTACAAAACAATTAGATAATATTTAAAATAAATTTAAATTAAAGATAATTAGACAATATTTGATTATATACCAAGTGACCCAAAGTTGCTCCCGGACGAGTAATGTAACGTCTTGTAATATTATTACACCAAGGGATGTAATCTTGAGTTGCATCCTATCGAATTACCCAATTGAAATGGCCATTTCAATAAGCTTTCTATGATAGTGCTATCACACTACCAAATGTGCAACCTTTTCAAACCAATTCTTAGGTCGATGTCATGCAGTGGGGTTCAGTATTGCACTCTGACGAGACATCCGGTTGGAAACCAAACTGTCTAATCACCTATCGGGAAGATGTCACTCACCAATGTGAAAACACATGAGTGAGATTATCGTCTGCTATATGTCTTGATTATTCGTATAGAAATTAGGCAAAGAATGCATGACAGCTGTGTAAAACTCTTAAATAATCTGAAACATAATATATTATATTAAAAATATTAAAGACAAGTACATAAAAAATATGTATAAAAAATTCAATTGGGTTTAATATTCACATACCTAGTTAGGCTGAAGCAGATCAAACATATATCTATATTATTAAATTAATATTTTAAATTTTAAATTAACTATATTAGTCATGTAAAAAATATTAGTTAAATTAAATTAAAATAACATACCGAGAACCCTAAGCTCGTCTAGCTAATTAATGATCATTGACATGTCGTAGCTGTGGAGCCATAGTTGGAAATTGTTCCCAAGCCTATATTTGCAAAAGTATCAGAGGCGCAACGATTTCACGAACATCATGTTTTATTGTTTTACATAGTTGTCTATACATACTAAACACGCTCCACCCCAAGAATATCATCTTGCAACATTAGGAGTACGAAGTGACTTGATTTATCAGAAAACAAACTTCAACCCATCATTTGTAGTATGTATGCTCGTTGTATGCTCGTGTCTATCTCGTGACAGATTCCTCGTTAGCATCATCATCAAGCCCTGAAAATTATGTCCCTAACAATGTTAAATTTAATCTTGATCCCCTAATTTTATTAACAGGTGGGATCACAAGGAGTAGCATTTGATAAATATGTAACCAATCATCATGCATTACTCCGGTAACAAGCTCGCCATCAATAAGTAACCCAAATAATATTTCTATGTCCTGTAACATGATAGTGACTTCTCCAGTAGACATATGAAATGTATGAGTCTTTGACCTCTATCTCTTAACTAGTGCATGAAAGAGATTAAATCATGCAAACGGAAGCAATTGGATCTAAAACACTCTAATTTGCTTTAATTTGAAAGAAACATGTTGAAAAACAAGTTATAAAAAAGAGGGTTGGAAAAACAACCTTTGTAGCATCAAACTCTTGCAAATTAATCTCGAATTTGATCAGGAACAGGATGTAGATCACCACAAGTGCCTTCCTTGCTATTCATTGGTCTTAGAACTTGATTGTGGGATCAAATTGTGTGAGGAATTGGAAGCAAATTTGTGAATTGAGAGAGGTTGAGAGTTTAGAACTTTTAATGCTAAAACTCAGCAAAATTTGAGTATCAAGAAGAAGCAATCTCATTCAAAACATCTTTTTTTAAAGAGATTATCATGCAAAATGAGATTTAGTTCGAAGTTGACACCTAATTTGCACAATAATAAGTGGGATTAGTGCCAATTTGTGAAGAACACAACAAACTTTCAAATGCATTAATCATAAAATCACTTAAAATTGGAAAATTGGAAAAATCCACTAACTAAGGTTAACTTTTGACCTTTTGACTTCTAAAGTCAAAATTCCAATATTAAATTAATATTAATTATATATATATATTAATATAATAATTAATTCAAATAATTAATTATATATTTAATTATTTATAAAAATTAATATAAATAATTAATTATATATTTAATTAAAAATTTAATATCATATATTAAATTATATAAATCCCAATTTAACTATTCCCGATATGAATCTCTATTTATATACACAATATTTAAATATTTTTATCTCTCTCTATTGTTCAATTCAAATTTAGACAATAAGTCGTTAAACTCTTTTAATGCTTTACTCTTTAAATTGAAATCGAACGATTTGAATTTATTCATCACATTGTTCTAAAATTTTGGTCCAATATGAGCTAATACGTGACATAATTGACCTACAGATCATGAGCTCCAATGATATGAGATTAACCAGTCAAACTCTTTAACCTAGTTAATCAACATTCGTTAACTACTAGGACACTCCACTAAAGCCCAGTAGCTGCACTCTTCTCACTATAGATATATTTCTGTCCACTTGATATAACGATGGTTAGTAAGTCGATCTTTCACAAGTTGTTTGTAATCACAACTAGGTTAAAATTATCATTTTATCCCTGTTAGTACTTCTAGTTCCTTAAGTCCCACTAATTCTCTAATGAACAATAGGTTTATGGTCTAACCACTAAATCAAGTCCCTCTCGGGCCAGTGAGAGGGTGGGCCCCTTGTTCAAGATTTGAAGTTAGTACTTGAGGGAACAACCTATCTACTATCCCTAAAACGGGTAGGAGCGAATTCCATCTTGCACCCTATGTCCCTAGCTATTTACCCGGTCTTAACCCTGAAATGGGAGGCTTATTGAGTAGTAAAGTCGAGCTACTCTCACCTATGTAGATCTAAGGATAATCTCGAATAAACAAGAGTTCATAGTTAGCTCAGGATTAAGATCGAGTTACCTAGGTCATCGAATTTGAAAAGATAGTTTTAACAGTAAATGGAGTTATAAGGTAAAACAAACTTTTTATGGTCCGGTCTTATGCAAACTCATTGCATAGTACGCCCTACTTGAATATCTCTACATAAGTGATTCATGATTACATCATTTGTATCAAATATAAAGTAGGCCACATCCAATAGTGTCTCAAGGATAAGGTACTCAACCTTATTCATATACTATAGACCGTTTTGGTTATTTACTTGAACTTGTTCAACTTTTATGTCTCCACGTAAAGTTCAAGTAATCATACTATAGTCAGGGGTTCTTAGTTTATTGGATTTTTGGATTTAGGGTTATGAAATATTAATTCAACAATAACTTTATTGAATAAACATCAACAACAACTTTATTGAAAAATAGTATTCAGGTTACTATTTATAAACTACGAGTTTTAGAACATCCAACCCAATAGTGCAATGGCCAATTTAACTAATGAATCCCAATATGGCAACCCAAAAAATTCTAATGCACGAAGTAGTGGTAGCATGCGACGGTGAAGTGGGATAGTACGATAAACAATCGCCTCGCGACGTCTACAGTACATCTGGCTTGTAGTCCAATATTGTCATACAATTGATGATCAATGAATAGATTGATCGTATAAAATATCAGGATTAGTCGATCATGGGTTTAAAGTCATGATTTAAAAGAAAATAAATTATATATTTCTAGAGTAAAACATACAAATAAATTAGAACTTAAATAATAAATTATATTAAAAACATTAAAATATTAAACACAATAAAAAAATTAATCGCAATAAAAATATTAATTTCATTATAAAAACATTAATTACATGTTAAAAATGTTAATTTCATTATAAAAATATTAATTACATGATAAAAATATTAACAAAAAAAATTCCAAACTGTCTGGTGCCTATCTTTGTAATGAAGGACACGTCCTTCGATTGTGACCTAACTTATTACAAAATCCGCACTATACTTGAGAACTTGGTTCTGTCCAGTCTATCTCATTATGATATCGTGAATTCTTTGGTCTACCAGGTTTCCTCAACAACAACGGGTTGGCATGGAAGACAAGCATATTAGGATGTGTGATCCAATAATCTTCATGCAGTACATGTTGAAATTGAGGAGAGTAGCATCCAGCGTATGTCGACAATTTATAGTAGTCTTCAATGAAATCTTTGTAGTTCGTGTTAAAGCATGAGCAAATCGCCATAAAATGCGAATATCGAATGCCAAATGTTTGCCACTTGTTACATGAACAGTATCGTTCATATCCATTTAGCCTTAATATCTAAACATTTCCTCCTTTAGAACTGAGGCTGTGACGTCCGATTTTCACATGAAATACACCTTCATATTGATCATATGATTGTACTTCATGTTTATTGGATCTTGCAACCCATTTTGAAATTTTTTCGTGTGCGTACCTGAATATTTACTCACTTAGTATTACAAATATATTTGAAACAAATTGTTGATTACTAAAAAAAATATTATCGAGTGTATTTATCTCGACCCTCCAAAGTAGCTCTTATTTCTTCTCTTCTTTTTTCAAAATAATTTACACATTTATAAACTGTTATTTGAGCGAGAGCATTTATTAGCAACACTCAAGCTCCTTTGAGGACTCCATTGATGCACTCCGATAGATTTGTTGTCATCCACTCGTACCTCAACCCTCCATCATGCACTTGAGTCCATTGCTCAATACCAATGTTGTAAAAAAAACTCATATAACTCTGATTTATTCTTTTGATGTTTTTCACTACTTTATTAAACTTACGAACTTGGAACTAACATCCAACGTGATATACAAAATTTTTTAATGTATTGAATTTGTATTTTTTTAAATTAAAATCACCGAGAATATGTCGTAAGCAGAATCTATGGTGAGATTTTGGTTCTGTCCAACCATTTTCTAGATTGTTCACTGTTGAGATGATGCCACCATGTCGATTCGAAATCAAACACACCTCTTCGTGTATAACAATTTCTCTTAGGTGTTTTAAAAACCATCCCCATATGTTAACATACTCCTCATCTACAATAACAGATGCAAGAGGAAGAAGACGCCCATTAGAATCGACTGATGTGTAATTAGTAATTTTCCTCGATATTTGCCATACAAGTGAGTACCAGATATTTGAATAATTAGCTGCCATCTATTAAATGCTTCTATACAAGGACCAAATGCCCAAAATACAAAAGTAAGGATGACATGTTCTTTAGTGGGCGTGCCCTTTATTCTCTAACTCACACGTGTGCCGGGATTGGTATGCTTGACCATATATAACGACCAGGGCAATAGTTTGTATGATTCATCCTAACAACCAAACGCTTTAGCCAGCGCCTTTTGTTTACCCTCCTACACCCTATGGTAAGGAACATGGTATCCAAATTTTGTTTTTATGTTAGGTTTTAGTTGTGCCACACTAATGGATGACTTTCCCTCACAGCTTCACAAAACTTTAGTTCAATCATTGTAGAATCTAATTGCACATGAATTTGACTAAGTTTTGAGTAAAAACATGTATGTTGCTCAACATACATAGTAATCTCAAACAAATTATGAGATTTTTTCTTTGTACCAGGGAGTCGCCATTTGCAACCATCTTCCTATTTCTTACACTGAATTGCCCAAATCTTCGGTGTTGATTCCACGACCTCATATGGTATGTGACACTTAATAGCAAAACACTTGACCAGATGTTGTAGCATTTCTTTGTCTTAGCAAATCATACCCTTATACAATTGTGTATTGTCAACAAACACATGGACTACAACTGGGTCATGTTCTCTAACGCTATCTATTACATTCATATCCAAATCAGTGAATGTATCTGAAGGTATATCATGTTAACGACCATAAAACTTTAATACAAATTCTAAAACTAAATTGTTTTTTTCAAGAAAACCCTAAACGAGGCATAATTTTTTCAATTACAAAACTAATACTAAAAGAATTGAATATTATTAAAAAAAAAACAAACAAACAAGAATACTAAATTTTTTGTATTAAAAAAACTATAAATATAAAATGCAAATCAAACTCAAATTACAAAAATATTGTACTAAAAAACAAAGTAATATTATTTATAAGGCAAAAGAAAATATTAACATTGTAGAATATTAAACTACAAAAAAAAAAAAAAAAAACTCCTAACATTAATATATAAATATTCTTGAATTCAACGACTATTAAAAAATAAATAAGAACATCAAAATGGTATGTATAGCTTAAAATGGTATGTCTAGCATAATATAAGTATCATAAAGTATTTTCTTTTAAAAAATAGTAGTAAATGAAAAGGAAACTAACAAATTAAGCAATGGTTCTACTTTTTTTTCCCTCAAAGTGACAATAATTGCTCTTTTTTTGTTATTTGTTATCCAATTAGCAACAAAGACTACAAAAAAAAAAAAAAAAAAAAAGAATAATATGAGAATATGGACCTATAACTTATTTTTTCTTAACAAAAAAAATAGGAATTTTACAAATAGAAAATGTACCTCTTTTTGGTTCTTTGTTTCCCAAATAGCAACAAAAACTATTAAAAGGAATAGAATAGAATGAGAATAGAGACAAAATTTATATTATTTAGAAAATAGAAATTTAATAGGGTAAATGTACAAACATCACAACTTAAGTGACCCAACTAAAAGAGATTATGATTGAAGATGGGGAATAGGAGGAGAAAAGTAGTAAAAAAATTTAGGAAGAAATTGGTTAGTATGTGGAAAAGTGAAGAGAAATTTGGAGAGAAGAGAGGTATTCAGAAGATCGAAAGAGAAGAGAAATTTGTGGAGAAGACTATTCAGGAGAGAAGGAAAAGAAGAAAGCGACAAGGAGAAGAGGAGGAGTCTGTTTAAAAAGATAGAGGCTGAGGATTGAAGCCTCGACCAAACCTTATGGACCAAAACCCTATAATCTGACAAGACGAGCGGCAAGCAGCGCTAACAACACGACGAGATGAGCAGGGAATCTGGACCACCGCTAGGACTGATAGACGACGAGCAGCGAGCGATGCTGACAATGACAGACGACGTGACGAGACGAGCAGGAAATCTTGACCGACGTTGGGACTGACAGACGATGCGATTGGCAAGAAGAGGAGGCAGCGGGTAGTGGTCAAGGGTTGGACTCTCGACCTCCTCTTCTCTCGAAATCTACCACACTTTTCTAAATATTTTTCAAATCGCTGTATTTTGTTAATTATATAAGGAAATTATTTAAATGGCAAAATTGTTGAAAGTATTTACAACTAATAGCAAAATACATAGTCTATTTGCGATAGATCGTGATAGACTACTATTTGATACATATAGTAGTCTATCGTGGTCTATCGCATATAATGATATATTTAACCCATCTAATATGACAAATGTGAATGTGGCAGACTTCTTTGAATCACCTGAAGAGAAAATAAACATAAATGATAGCATAACAAGTGTTTCCTTTAATTTTGAGAATATTTAGAACTAATGTTGTTTGTTTTGTCTATCTATCTTTCACATTTTTTTATAAGTTAAACTTTTGTATTTCAAGTTTTGTTTATCTTATTATAATTATTTTGTTTAAATGAAGAATCATGGACAATTTTCATATATTGAGTGACTAAAAAATGAGGAATTAAGATCTATGTTTAGTAGAATGTGCAACTACACATACAATACTTATAAATAGAAAATATTTTTCGAAATTGACAATGTTGGAAGTGAAAGTCAATACAATATGGGTTTTGCAAACCTAATTGTAGGATTTGGAAAAACAAATATTGTTTTGTCTAGAGGAACAAAATTTACAATTAACAATGCATTGTTCTCTAGTCAATCAAAGAGAAATCTATTAAGTTTTAAAGATATAAATTGCAATGGTTATCATATTGAGACTGACAGAAACAATCAGACATAATATCTTTATATCATATCTGTTGTCTCACATGAAAAACCGTATATTGGAAAAGTTGCCCGCTTTATCTTCTAGATTATATTATACTCATATACGAGTCATTGAAACATATGCAACAATGAACCTGAAGGTCATAAATCCATATATATTTACAATTTGGCATGACCGATTGGGTCATCCAGGATCTATAATGATGAGAAGAATCATTGAGAATTAAAATGGTCACCAATTGAAGAACCAAAAGATTCTTTAATCTAGTGAATTATCATGTGATGCTTGCTCTCAAGGATAATTAATAATTAGACCATCATCAACTAAAGTGGGAACTGAATCACCTGCATTTTTAGAACAAATTCATGGTGATATATATGAACCTATTAACCCACCAAGTGGACTGTTTAAATATTTTATGATATTAATAGACACATCTAGTAGATGGTCACACGTTTGCTTATTATCAAGTCGAAACCTTGCATTTGCAAGATTACTTGCTCAAATAATTAAGTTAAGAGCACAATTTTCTGATTATACAATTAAGACCATTCATTTTGATAATGCTGGTGAATTTACATTTCAAACTTTTGATAATTATTTTATGTTAATTGGGATAAATGTTGAATATCCTGCAGCTTATGTTCATACATAAAATGGTTTAACAGAATTATTTATAAAACTTTTGCAATTAATTGTTATACCATTACTTATGAGTGCTAAGCTTCCTATATATATTTGGGGACATGCTATTTTGCATGTTGTGTAACTTGCACGCATTGGGCTAGTAGTTTATCATAAATACTCGTCATGACAATTAGCTTATGCCCCGGAGCCAAATATTTTCCATCTACGAATTTTTGGATGTGCAGTATATGTTCCAATTGCTCCACCACAACATACTAAGATGGGTTCTCAAAAGAGGTTAGGAATATACATTGGATATGATTCCCCATCAATTATTAAATATCTTGAACTCCTGACACATGATGTATTTCTTGCACGATTTGCTGATTGTCATTTTAATGAGATAAATTTTCCAACATTAGGGGGAGGAATTAAGAAGTTGGAAAAGGAAATTGCATGGAATGCATCATTATTGTCTCATTTAGATTCCCGTACAAATCAATGTGAACTTGAAGTTCAGAAAATAATTAATTTGTAAACTATAGCAAATCAATTACCAGATACATTTATAGATGCAAAGAAAGTAACTAAATCACATATACCCGTTGCAAATGTTTCGTCGAAAATTGATATCCCAACATAGCAAGTTGTCACTAATGAGTCTAGAACATGCTAGAAGTGTGGTAGACTAGTAGGTTCTAAAGATAAAAATCCTCGGAAAAGAAAAATAAACGATAGTAAAAAAGACTTGGTTGAGGATGTAAATATTTATGAAGAAACTCTAGACATGAGTAATAATACAATTAGTGAAGAATGTGAAATACCTAAAGATAATAATGAGATTTCAATAAATTATGTCATGACAAGGAAAAGATGGAACCAAACTCATGTAGTTATTGACAACATTTTTGCGTAGAATGTTGCTATTGATATTATATCTGAAAATGAGGATCTTGAACCAAAATCTGTTGAAAAATGTTGACATAGAAAAGATTGGCTTCAGTGAAAAGAAGCAATCGAGGCAGAATTAAACTCACTTTCAAAACGTCAAGTTTTTGGACCAATAGTTCGAACACCAAAAGATGTCAAACCTATGAGATACAAATGGGTATTTGTGAGAAAAAGAAATGAAAATAATGAGGTAACAAGATATAAACAAGACTAATTGCACAAGTTTTTCCACAAAGACCGATATTGATTATGAAGAGACATATTCTCTAATGGTGGATGCAATTACATTAAGTAAGGTATTTAATTAGTCTGACTATGTATGAAAATTTGAACATACATCTTATGGATGTAATCATAACATATTTATATGGATCTCTTGATAATGACATTTATATGATAATCCCAGAAAGATTTAAAATACCTAAAATACATAAATCAAGTTCTCAAGAACTACATTCAATAAAGTTACAGAGATCATTGAAACAATCAGAACTAATGTGGTATAATCACCTGAGTGGATATTTGTTAAAATAAGGATATCAAAATAATCTAATATGTCCATATGTTTTTATAAAGAAATCACAATCATGATTTGCTATTATAACTGTATATATATGTTGATGACCTAAATATAATTGAAACTCCTAAAGAGCTTTCAAAGACAATAAAATATCTTAAGAAAGAATTTGAGATTTGGATTGCAAATTAAGCATTTAGCATATGAGATATTTGTTCATCAGTTATATATAGATTTTTTTTTAAAAAAGATTCTATATGAACCATCCATTAAATATTCTAATGGAAGTTTGTTCACTAAATGTGAAGAAAGATATATTTCGGCCTCGAGATAATAATGAAGAACTTCTTGGTGCACTTATGTATGTTGCTAATAATACAAGACCAAATATTACATTTTTAGTAAATTTATTAGCTAGATACGATTCTTCTCCAACAAAAAAATATTGAAATGAAATTAAGCATATACTCCGTTATCTCTGAGGAACGATCGATATGAGTGTATTTTATTCAAATAAATAAAATTTTGATTTACTTGGTTATGCAGATTCTGGATATTTATCTGATCCACACAAAGCTAGATCTCAAGTAGGTTATCTGTTCCCATGTGGAGGAACTGCTATATCTTGGCGATCAGTGAAACAGACCATAATAGTTACTTTCTCAAATCATACTGAAAGTCTTGCAATCCATGAATCTAGTAGAGAATGTGTATGACTAAGATTAATGACTCAACACATTTGTGAAACATGTGACTTGTCTTCTAGTAAAAATCCTCATTTGATTTGGGCTATACACTTATGATCTTGAAGAAAATGGCGACATCACTGTATAACAAATTTTTTCGAAGGATAACCTAACAAACATATTTACAAAAGCATTACCTACAACAACCTTTGAAAAATTGGTGTAAAACATTGGAATGCAGCGACTCAAAAATCTCAAGTAATGTTCCTATAAGGGGGAGCAAATGTATTATATTATTTTAGAAGTATTAGATTATATGAAATATGTACTCTTTTTCCTTCATTAGGATTTTTTCCCATTCAGTTTTTCCCTAGTAAGGTTTTAATGAGACATATTATATATATAATAGGCATCTAAGAGGGAGTATTATGAATATTATAACAAAATAGATGTCCATTATAGAATCAAGTTTAGTGTCTAATGAGACATATTATATATATAATAGGCATCTAAGAGGGAGTATTATAAATATTATAACAAAATAGATGTCCATTATAGAATCAAGTTTAGTGTCTAAAGGCCATGTGTCACATCCCTAGTGACCATGAAATTCCACCACCTACTTGCCAAATTGCCTATAAATAGTGGCATTTAGTGGATGTTGGAGATACACATTGGAGAAAAAAGAAGAGAAAGAATTGGATAGATTTTCACTTTCCATAAAATTCCACTTTCATTTCTTTATTTCAGTTTATTTCAATTTTTATTTTATTATTTTATTATTTTAATATTATAATTCCTCGATTTTTGTGCTTTTGTTTTTCGTCATTTTGCTCCTCAATTTTACAACAGTTTTATTATATTTGATTATGTGATTGTCCATGTCAATTTTGTTCTATATTGTCGTAACTTGTGCCCAATTCTATCCAAATTAACATATAAAAGTTTATTTGGGTTTATTATTGGCATGGGTGTGTCCAGAAGTGGCTTTTGGGTACCTTCTCCTTGATGTTTGCCAAAATTTAACACCGGAAAAGGGAAGACAAGTATTGTCTTAATTAATAGATATGTGATATTGTTATTTGGGCTCTTTTCAAATATAGTAAAATAGACCAAAATATTTACAAATATAGTAAAATTTTACTGTCTATTTATGACTATGATATTTTGCTATTAGTTATAAATATTTTCAGCAGTTTTGGACTTTAGAATAATTTTTCTTATTATTTTGTTGGGAACTTAATAAGAGAGATTTTTTACCCATTTTTTTAGTGTTGGATTTGAACTGTATTGGGATATATAACCACTTGTTATGTGAATCTTGTTGTGTATAAAACAGAATTGATCAAAAGAATAATATGTATATATAGGTTATATATACGACAGTAGTGATTTAAGTGGTGAATTTTGCAGTATTTATTTATTTTTATAATTAGCTTATTTCGGTCTATTGCTACTATTATGCATAATGGGTATTAAACATAATGTTCTCATGTTATTTCACGTTTCAAGCATACTGAATAGTGTCTCAAGTTTATTTGTTGCTTAAACAGTTTCATTTTGTGAGAAGTTGTTTGGTAAAATTATTTCCTTTGTTTCACAAATATTTGGTGATTCGTCTCACAAAAATGTCATCAACGAGATGAAATTGGTGCACCACATTTTGGGGGAAATCATGGAGAAAATTTGTGAGAAACTTAACTATAATGCTAATGATTTCAAATGATGACAAAGAGAAAATTTATTCTGCTCCACAACTTTGAATGTGTGAAGATTTTGAAAGAACACGATATTGTAATGTCGAAGGAGAAGTTAACAAAGAGAAGGAGAAGTTAACAAAGAAAAGTTGCTTGCACTTGAGACTACATGCAAATATTTATGCAAGAACTACATTTTAAATAGATTAGATAACACACTATATAATGATTATAGTTATGGAGTTGGCGAAAAATTGAATGGAATCATTCGAGGAATATATATATAAAAGACAGAAGGTGTCATAAAAATGATTTTTATGGTCGAAAAATTTAAATCTATAAAATGATTGATTCTAATACTGTAAAAAGACACATTTCGTGAATATGTCTCACAATGTTTGAAGGTTAATTGTATTTTTATATCCAGTTTTGTATATGAAACCATACAAATTCCTTGCAAATTATGGAAAAGTCGAAAACCTTCTGAAATTATTATGTTATTGTGGGGGTATTTGGGAAAATTGACCATTCGCAATTGATAATCCAAGTTTTAGAATATTGGATAACAATTTAAAAACAGGTTGAGATATGTTTGAGTTGGCCACAAAATTGTGTATGGTATTCCTAAAGTGTGAATACAACCTATACCTCTTAAGCGAATAATAATAAGCCTTTGACATATATGATTGAATGAGAAATTTTGGACAAATCACAAATTGCCATGTCATTTTTTAAATTAATGACAAAATTACAAATCATCACATTTGGGGACAAATTGGAAGTCGACAGGTTGTCCCAAATGAAATTGAAGACATAAGTTGGCAAATCCTGATGTCACGTGTTTTTGTCTTGACCGTTGGATTAAATAAAATAATTTGATCCAATTTGATATTAATATTGGGGCTAAAGTCCAATTGAATCCAAAAATATGCTTAATTTGGCCCAAAAACCAATTAAGGCCCAAGTTCAATTAGTTGGGTCCAAAAGTTAGGTCCATTGACCAACCAAGCCCAAACCTATAAAACCCACCTGAGAACTCTATAAATAGATTCTTCATTGGAAGGAGTTCAGAAAATTCTACAGTTAGAGAACCTAGAGAGAATTATCCCTACAATTAGAAGACTCTCTAACTCTTGAAGCTGAACTACATTTGAAGACTGAAGCTCTTTGGAACACGTACATTCTTCTAAAACTCCAACTAAGAGAGAATCAAAGGATAAAGTACTAGAGATTGAACCACATCACCATCAAATCTACATCAACTTAAGTCCAACTCCACGAAACAAATTTCTCTGGAAATCTCATGCAAACAAATTGGTACGCCCAGTGGGACCTCTCTACCTCTCATCTCCCTCTCAATAATCAAATCAAGCAATAGCCTCCAAGAAACTTGCATCCAAAACTCCTGTTGCAAGCGATGCCTACATGGAACCCATTGACGTAAGCCTTGTCGATGTCGTTCCCAAAAGCCCTAATCAAATAATATTTATAATTACCGATCTCTACAACTATTACTACTAAAGCGTAATATTAGCGACAAGACCGGGTTGATTCGCAAGGAAGTACGAATATTAATTTCTCAAAGTTAATTCTTTAGCTAAAGCGGTAAATGAGGGGTTTTATGTGTGGGTTGAGAAGCAAGCTTAGAAAAATAAAATGCGGAATGTAAATTGCAAAAAAAGTAAAAGGGTCATATCCCAATTTTTGGAGGTATCCTCAATTGGTTGCTTGATCATAGAGTCACCAGATTAGGTTCTATATTGTCTACGCTTAGCCAATTCATTTAGAAAAGTTAGGTGAGAGTCCGATTTATCAAATTAGTCAATTTAATTAGATGAAAAGCATCCTAATTAATTTAGACTAACCACATTATGAATTGGGATTACGCTAAGGTGAATATCAATGAGGAATTACCTAAATCAATATTCATCATGATTCTTTCTAGGTCGGTAGAGCAATGCTTTTCATCATAGACAATGAATCACAGGTGTAACTAACCTTTTGCTACCTTGGATCAAATTACAAGGGTCTATAGTATAGGGATAAGGTTAGGTACCTTATCCTAGTGACACTATAGATACGACCCACTTTATATTTGAAACAAACACAATGATCCAACACGTTTGTGTAGGGGACATGTGAGTGGGAGTATCCTATAAAATGAGTTTGCATAAGGTCGGACCGCGAAATAGTAACCTCTAGCTGTAACACTGTTGACTAGTTAGGTTTCTATTTCACTAGGATGACCTAGACAACTTAGTCTCAATCCTGAGTGGGTTATGGACTCATGTTCACAAGGGATTGTCCTTTGATTTGTATGGATGAGAGTGATTGGTTCGCCCACTCAATAATCCTACCATTTTAGGGACAAGAACGAGTGGAGAGTTGGGAATAAAATCACACAAGATGAAATTCACTCATTCCCTGCTTTAGGGAAGTAGATGAGTGTTCCTTTAAGTGGTGTCTTCGGGTCTTGAACAAAGGGTCTTATCCTCTCAATGACATGATAAGGGTTTCTGTTTAGTGGTTTGACCATAAACAAGCTGTTCATTAGAGGAGCATTGGTCTTAAGGAAGTAGAGGTAACCTAGGGGTAAAATGGTAATTCTGACCCAATTGTTGTTACAAACACTCGTGAAGGACCAACTTGTTGTTGTTAGTCTATGTCCGTGGACACAGAAATATATCTGCAATGAGAAAAGTGCAAATGTGGGTCTATAGTGGAATGTACCCACAGTTAACGAATATTGATTACCTTGGTAAATGAGTTTAGCCAATTAATCTCATATTATTGGAGCTTCTGATCTGTAGGTCCATTAGGTCCCACTGGTAGCTCCCAAAGGGTGTTGAGGTAATTAGAGTAATTTGAAATGTTTAAATTTACTCAGGAAAACAATATAATGTATGGAGATAAATTATAATATAAAGTTTATTAACTATACAATATAAATTTATTTTGAATTTGATTCAAATTTTAATTTATGTGAGAATTAAATATTTGAACTTAATATTTGAAGGAGTTCAAATATTAAATTTAATATGAATTGAATTCATATTAAAACTATAGGTTAAAACTAATGCGCATTAGATACACTTTTTTTTTTTTTTTTTGGTTGGAAAAAGCGCATTAGATACACATTAAAACTATAGGTTATTTGAGAGAAATATAATTGAATGTGATTCAATTATAGGGTTACAATTAAATATATGATATTTAATTTAATGATTAATTAATTGGTAAATTAATTAATTATTTAATTTAATTTAGTTAAATTTGATGTAATTAAATTGATTAAATTAAAACTATAGATTAGGTGAGGGATATTTTTCTTAAATATGATTTAAATTAATTAATTAATTAAATTGGATTTGATTGATTAAATAATAATAACTGATACTTTAGTTATGATACGTGGTATGAGTCCACGATAATTTTTTTCTATATATATTCTGTTGGGACTGGTGTGTCCTAAATCTCTTGGGTCTTATAGTTCTATAAATTGTAAATACATTTTATTTATTGAATAAAATAAGAAGTTATTTTTATCTATATTATGCATTAACTCAAATCCAATAAACTAAGATTCCATGATTATTTTATGTTAACTTAAACATGTATGTGGTTGACCTACAAGGTTTGATCATGTTTAAGTAATAACCAAAAAGGTCTGTAGTATAGGAAGAAGGTTGGGTGCCTTATTCTAGTAACACTACGGATATGACCCACTTTGTAATTGTTACAAGGAGTTGTAAAATATTACAAACGATTTGATCCTAATCGTTCATGTGTGGAGACATGTGAGTGGGGTATCCTATGCAAAGAGTTTGGCTAATGAGTTTAGCCACTGTAATTGTTTAATTTCTCTTTGTAACACCGTTAATTGTAGAAATTAACATTTCATAGGGTGACTATAGGTAACTCGACTTGAATCCAGGGTGAGTTATGAACTCTTGTTTATGAGGGCAATCCTTTGCTTTGTATGGGTGAGAGTTGCCAAATCGCCTACTCAATAAGCCTACCATTTTGGAGATTTGTCTGATTATGGAGTTGGGAACATATCTTCACAAGATGGAATTCACTCCTTCCTATATTTAGGGTAAGTAGATAAATTACTCCCTTAAGGGCTGATTCTAGGTCTTGAACAATGAAACCTCACCCTCTCACTGGCTAGAGAGGGGTTTAGTTTATAGTTGGACTATAAACACTTTGTTCATTAGAGAGATCAGTAGTACTTAAGGAGTTAGATATAACTACAGGGGTAAAACGATAATTTGACCCAGTTGTAGTTATGTGTAATTTGTGAATTGACTTACTATTGATTAGTAAATTCTGTGGACAAAGAAATATATTTATAGTGCGAAGAATGCAACTGTAAGTCTTTAGTGGAGTGACCTACAGTTAATGAATATTGATTAATCTAATTAAAGAGTTTAATGGATTAATCTCATATCATTGGAGCTTCTAACTATAGGTCCATAAGGTCCCCTTGCTACCTCATAAATGATTAGTATAAGAATTAAACATTTAGGTTTAATTTGAAATGTTCAAATTAATAAGGGAATTAATTGTATGTGATACAATTAATATAATGTATATAGATACATTATAATATAAAGTTTATTTTGAATTTATTTTGAATGAGATTCAAAATTTATACTTTATATTATAAGAGAGATAAATATTTAAATGAGATTTAAATATTAATTATATGAATGAGATTCATATAAAAACTACATGTTAAAATTAATATGAATGAGATTCATATTAAAACTAAAGGTTATGTGAGAGAAGGTTATTTGAATATGATTCAAATTTAAATTAAATATGAGATAATTAATTAATTAATTTTATTTAATTATATTTATTAAATATGATTTAATAAAATATAATAAAATTAATTTTAATTATAATAATAATTATTAATATTATTATATTGAATAACTCCCACGTCGTGGGGAGTTATTCTGTTCCCTCTCTCTCATACTCTTATTTTCACGTAAAATAAAAAGGGGAGGGAGTTATAGAGAATTAAGACATCACATAAGAGTTCTCTAGATTGATCTCCTCCTTCAATTCTCTCTACTTCCTCACAAGAATTCCCTTGCCAAAATTCAAAGAGAGCTCACACTTCCTCTTTGATTATTTCAAGATAATAGCAAGGTAGCCATTGTGGTGGTGTTCCCAAGAGAAGAAGAGTTGCTGTGTTTTGTTGAAGTTTCTCATTGGATCTTGACTTGGAAAAGAAAAATTTTCACATTGAAGACAGTTTTCAAAGGTATGATAATTTCTTCTTCTTAACTCTTCTTAAAAGCATGCTGATTTAGTTGTTTACCCTTGATTTTTGTCCTCTGTATTTGGTTTTTCCCAAAACAAGTTTAATGGCATAAGGTGATCATTCGTTTCCGCTGAGATTTTGATTCCTTCATATTCCACATATAATGAAAGAGAAGTAGGTTGGTTTTCGCCTCCCTTTTGCATGATACAGAGGAAATAGGTTTCCAAGAGAGGTTCTCTCATCTTTCCCAATCACTCTCTGTAGAATTCCCAAAACAAATTAAGATCCCACCATCTTGCCTCATCTTTCCCAAAGAAGATTACTAATGAATCCAAGTAGTGATGTTCTTGCGCAATTAGCAGAGATCGTGCAAAGAAAAAATAATTTGCCAAAAGAGTTGGTGGAAATCCACTTGAGTCACAATGAAGGTATGTTCTTTTCTTCTTTGTAATTTTATTATAGATTTAGAATCTTTAATTTTTCATAACATGCTTATCTTATATTTGCGGTAGAATGTCTCTCTAACATTATTATTATTTGCCAAATGTATTGGTTTTTTTTTTTTTTTTTATATAAATTAAAATACAGTGTTTGGTTCTCTGAAAAATCTTCCGTTGCGTGGGGATTTCAACCTTATAATTGGTATAGAGCCAAGTTAGTCCTTTTAATTTAGATTGGAATTTGCATTTGGTTCATAGGTGGGATTAATTGCATTTTGAATGTATGGTTTGCATTAGACTGTTTAGGTTAATTGGCCATAGATTTACAATTTTTTTATCTGATTTGATCATGTAAGGGCCTCTTCGTTTTGGGAAATTAATTGTAAATTGAGTTTGTAAGTTGGGGTCTAGATTTGGTTAAAGATTGATGAAGATTGAGACCAATTTTGGCCAAAAATGGCAAAAAACAAAGGCTAGAACGACAG
Source organism: Citrullus mucosospermus (assembly GCA_030954485.1). Classification (NCBI taxonomy): domain Eukaryota; kingdom Viridiplantae; phylum Streptophyta; class Magnoliopsida; order Cucurbitales; family Cucurbitaceae; genus Citrullus; species Citrullus mucosospermus. Next base: position 5,109,923 of record CM062062.1, read on the forward strand.
ACTAGAGGATGGGAATCGAAGAGAAAAAATCGCTCGACGCTGACGTCAACAACACACGAGGGCTGACATCATGACGTTAGCCCTAAGACGCAGTTCGCACGGTTCGAGCAGTCTGGTCCGAGGGGAGGCGCGATTTGTGTGGTTTGTCCAGTTCGTTGACTAGCTTGAGAGGTTTGACCAATTCGAGTGGTTTTGACCTGTTTTGAGCAATTTTGGCACAGTTTGAGCATTTTTCAACTGATTTGAGTTTTTTTTGTCCAGTTTTGGAGTGGTTGGAGTCATTTTAGGATAAAATTTGTAAAATTAATGTAATTTTAGGCTTTAATTTTATCCTACGAGCCAATTAACCGGTTCATTTGTATTTTAAATGCGTTATGGATGTCATTTAGATATAATCCCACCTCAGGTTAAGTATGTTCATGCATAATTTATATTATAAGAGTTATAATGTATGGTTTTATGCATAATGATTTAATTTCATGTTTTATTTAATATATGTGTTATATTTAATGAAGCATAAAGCATGTCATTACATTGATTAAATATAAATAGTTATATTTAATGCAATGTGTTGAGCATGCTTGGTGATTTTCATGATTGGGTTTAATATAATAGTTATATTAACTAAATATGAAAATTAAAGAAGTATTGAGCATGAAACATCCATAGATTTAATATAAATTTTATATTATATTCGTGCAATGCATATTGTATGGTTTGTTGATTAACATGATTATAGGGCTAATCATTAAAATTTGAAAATAATTTAAAAATTAATGATTAGAAACCATCAATCTATAATAAAAAATTGCAGGCAAGCACAGGATCATAGGGTTCATCAATTAATTTTAAAAATGTTTAAAATTAATTAGACCTAAGATCATTTTCTAATAGGATTAGAATAATTTCCATACTTAGTATTAAAATAGTTTTAATGAACTAAGTAGGAAAAAGACTACATGATTACAAGGGAACTCTACAGGTAAAGTTTTGTCTAAGTATGGGGGTATTTAAGTTAACGGGCAACGGAACACCACCTGGGAACTAACCTAGAACTTGAGTTGAATTAGTCATAGTTTAATGTTAGCATGCATTGTCACTAGGTTCACCTAATTCTAAGACATTTATAAAAGTTATAATAGGCATGAATTTAGATAGATTCATTAGCTAGAATTTAACTAAGTATAACAAAACCCAAAAACGTTAGGACACTTTAGTGGGAGGAAAATTACAAAATGAGATATTTAAATCAAGTTTTGCTCCTGCGTCCCTACATTCACAATGTGAGATCCATGCTCGACTTCGTGTCGCCTTGGTGGCCTCCTTTCGGAAAGTGTTTGCATGGATCAATAACAAGGTGAATGGGGAAATTGTCTATAGTAAGTGGGAGCGGGACGCGTGTCAACGTATCCCTCGATCTCCACCCTTAGGTCACACCGTGAAAGTCCTATGATCCGCTTGTGTGTTGTCCTGGAGCAACCATCCCTTTGGAGGGCATGATCATAGGATTTGGAACACCGTGAACTCTTGAAAAGGATATGGTCTCCTAGGTTAATTACCAACAGTTGTCTTTCCCAACGGTAGCCTATTGTTGCGTACCTCTGGGATCTAAAAGTGGGATGGTTACACTTACGGGGATAAGTTAAATGTGTTAACAAATCCTTGACCAAACAATGGTAGCTAATGTCTATAGGAATATGAGTTATTTTGGAATTAGAATTAGCTGAGAATTGTCTCATTTCAGAGGAGGAGTAGTTGATCACCCTTTGGTGGCTGTTCCTCTAAACCTCTGAAGTATCGTTGCAATTAAATTAATAGTTTGTTAGGGTTCTATGATTGTTTTTTTTTGCTAAATTTGATTGGATTTTATGCAATTGTTTGCTAGTGTGACGAGTTAAGGCAAAGATAACTAATACGGTCATTTTTTGTTTAATTTTTTCAGCAATTTCTTCCTCTATAATCGTACTGCTAAAGAATGAAAAATTAACAGAAGAGAACTATTCTACATGGAAGTCCAAATTGAATGCCATTCTTGTTGTGGACGATATGTGGTTCGTCTTAACGGAAGAATGTCCACCGACCCTTGCTCGTAACTCATCCCAAGTGAAAAAGGATGCTTATGACCGCTGGACAAAGGCCAATGAGAAGGTCCGTGTCTATATCTTAGTCAGCTTATCAGAAGTTTTGGATAAGAAACATGAGGCCTTGGTCATGGCGAGAAAGATTATGGAATCTCTCAAGGAGATTTTTGGACAATTGTCCTACCAACTCCACCATGACGCCCTTTAGTACATTTATACTTGCCGCATGAAAGAAGGCACGCTTGTTAGGAAACATGTCCTAGACATGATGGTCCAATTTAACATAGCAGAGAAAAATGAGGTGGTCATAGACGAGCGCAGTCAGGCTGCATTCATCAGGGAATCTCTTTCGAAGAGTTTCCTTCAATTTTGCAGCAATTCCATCATGAACAAAATTCAATACAACCTAACTAGTCTCTTAAATGAGCTACAAATTTACCAGCCTCTTACAAAAAGTAAGGGACCAGTAGAAGAAGAGGCAAATGTTGCCCATTCCAAGAGAAAGTTCTAGAAGGGTTTATCCTTTGGAACGAAATCTGTACCTCAATCTTCTACTTCTAGGAAGATTCAGAAGAAGAAGGGAGACAAGGGGAAGGTGCTTACCGCTACTGACAAAGGCAAGGGAAAGGTCAAGGTGACTGATAAGGGCAAGTGTTTCCACTGCAATGTGGATGGTCACTGGAAGAGGAACTGCCTTAAGTACCTCATTGAGAAGAAGAAGGAGGAAGGTAATTCGATTTACTTGTTTCAGAAACATGCCTTGTTGAGCATGATGAGTTTGCCTGGATACTTGATTCGAGAGCAACTAATCATGTTTGCTCTTCTTTACAGGAAAATAATTCCTTTTAGCAGCTGAAAGATGGTAAAATGATGCTTAGGGTCGGAACGGGAGACGTCATTTCAGCTAGTGCAATGGGAGCTGGAATGTTATTTTTTGGAAATAGATTTTTACTTTTAGAAAGTTTGTACATTGTTCCTAATACTAAAAGGAACTTAATATCTATTTCATGTTTGATTGAACAACTGTATACTATTTCTTTTGATTTAAATGAAGTGTTCATTTATAAAAATGGTGTACTTATTTGTTCAACAAAATTAGAAAATAACTTATATGTCTTAGGATCAACCAAATCCAAAGAACTTTTAAATAACGAATTATTTAAAATTGTGGAAACTCAGAATAAAAGGCAACACATTTCTCTTGAGAGTAATAATATATATTTTTGGCACTTAAGACTTGGTCATAAACGTCAATCGGTCATTTGGTAAAGAATGAACTTCTAAGTGAGTTAGAAGGTGATTCACTGCCTCCTTGTGAATCATGTCTTGAGGGAAAAATGACTAAAAGACCTTTTAGTGGAAAAGGTTATAGGGCCAAAGAACCCTTAGAGTTAATACATTCAGATCTCTATGGTCCAATGAATGTAAAAGCTCAAGGAGGGTACGAATACTTCATCTCTTTTATAGATGATTATTCGAGATATGGTTACTTATACCTAATAAGACATAAGACTGAAGCCTTTGAAAAGTTCAAGGAGTATAAGGTTGAAGTTGAGAACCAATTAGGTAAAACAATTAGAATACTTCGATCTGATCGAGATGGAGAGTACATGGATCATAGATTCCAGGACTATATGATAGAATATGGAATCCAATCCCAACTCTCAACTGCTAGTTCACCTCAACAAGACGGTGTATCAAAAAGGAGAAATAGAACCTTGTTAGACATGGTTCACTTGATGATGATGTTGGGATTTGTGCCATAAAGCCTCATAATTGATTAGTTAATTAATTTAATTATTAATTATGAATATGGAGTCTATGTACTTCAATTCAGTATGGGAAGTCGTAGATCTACTTGAAGGAGTAAAGCTGATGTGCCACTTTGTGTGTTTACCGCAAGTGTACGGGTCAAGTTATAATATAAAACGGTTAAGTCCGAGTATCGTTTCCACTAGAGATCCAATCGGGAAGGTTTAAGTTACTTAGCTATTCTAGAATTGAATCAATTTTATTTGAGGATTGGAATTCAAATTTTGTTTTTGGGAAAAAGAAAAATCAAGCCAAAAAAGTATCAAAGGGAGAGTTGCAAGAGTCAAAGAGAGTTCTAGGGTTTTAAATCCTTGTTTGTTTCATCATGCAAAATTATAGATTTCATGGATTTAATTCTTATGCCTAAGTCTAGAAACTTAATTCCAAGTTATCTTCTCTCAAAGATAACTCTTTCTCATGCAACTTGATTGATAGTTAATCTCTTAAAACCAATACAAAATTACATGGCATTAAAACTAGTCTTTAGCAACTTTCATTGTCAACCTAACTACTCTCGTGATAGATTAACAACGATTCATTGTTATAGATCAAATTAAACATATAATCTCTCGATCATACATCTAACCTAACATGTGAAGGTGGCCAATCTTCAAGAATTAAACACAATAACAATGAAAAGCATATTTATTTGAAAAAAACCATGAGTCTACAAAGTTATCATGAATTCACAAACAATTCATCAAAAACCCTAAAACTAAAGAGTTTAGCCACTCATAGCGTGAAGCAACATATTGAGCAAAACTAATCAAAGAAAGAGTGTAAAGAATAGGGAAACTCTACTGAAAAGAGGTTTTTGATTGAGGCAGCACCGTCACGAACTCCTTGGCTCTCGCGTCGGACTTCGAAGGGCACCAAAACTATCTCGAACTCTTTTTCTCTTCCTTGCGGCTAACTCACTCTTGGAACTCTAACTTAATTCTCACCTTTTTGAATCTTTCTTTTGTTCTGCAACTTTCTTAATCTTCTTGATATTTCTCCCCCCCTTTTGGCTGCCTAAAACCCCTCATTTTATAGAGTTTGGCCGCCCAAAATTTAACCTAAAATACAAAACTTGCGTTTAAATTAACGCTGGCGCCGCGGTGCTGACGCATAGCGCTGCAGCGCTAGCGTTGCGACCAAAATTAAGTTGCTCTCGGGTTTTAGCGCCGCGACGCTGTCTTGCGTTCACCAAGTATGCGTCGAAGTAGCGCCTTCCCAGCGCCGCGTTGCTGCTCTGCGTCCATGCTGATGCGTTTCTGCCTTAGCGCCGCGGCGCATCATGCGTTTCAAGCAAGGATGCGTTTTTCAGCACTTTTTCGCCATATTCTTGCTCGGTTTTGAACTTTTAGTTGTTTCTTCTAATTTTCCTCGTTTTAACCTGAAAATCACTAGCAAACAAGTGAAATCTAATATAAAACTCTCTTAATTTGAGAGAATAATAAGCACTTTTCAAGTGCTTATCAAAAGCCCATAGGGGCCAAATGGATCTATAAGAGAAAGAGAGATGCAGTTGGGAAGGTACAAACCTTCAAAGCTAGACTCGGAGCAAAGAGTTATTGTCACACCCCTTCCCAAGTACCCTCTTACCCCAGAAGAAAGCATGAGGACAGCGGACATCGACCCTCTTACGGCATCCACTGCCAACCTTATACCTTGACCATCACCTAATAAGTAGATATACACAATGATTGAACAACACACTTTAACCAGGGTTAAGTTATCATATACACATTGACTTTCACTCAAACCATATATTTAACATAAGTTTCTTAACATCGCCCTTAACCCTCTATATGTACAACACATGTTTAAGATCAAATATTTAAAATTCTCAAAATTCTAGATACTGATAGTGGACCCAGACGAATTGTTGTGTAGGCTAAGCACCCCGGACTCGCTCGCTACCTGAAAAACAGAAAAACAAGGAAAACATGAGCTAGGTTGCCTAGTGAGTGACTTGTTTTGTAAAAACCTTCCTTAACTCGGAAGCTAATCAAACTGTAATCATTCTAAAACGATGCATAAATAACATCAATTCAAAGTCATATCCACGAAAACCATGCTCAAGTGGCATTGTCATACCATATATGTTCATTTCATAAAAAGATACATGAAAATTCAGTTTTTTCAAAAACATTTTCCTTAGTTGAGACGGATCGAAGCTCAACGCTACTCAACGTCGAAAACATCCTTAGTTGGGGCGGAGTAATCTCGACACACTTGATGTCGAATATTCGTAGTTGTGTGGAGTAATCTCAACACAACAACGTCTATCATCCCTTTATGTGCACATAGATATCATATCCTGGGTTACCCAAATACCTTCTTCGAGTCCTTCAGTACCGGGTCCCATATACGAAATTTAGGCACCCATATGCCTTCTCCGAGTCCTTCAGCATTGGGAACCATTTCTATATCCCGGCTACCCACATGCCTTCTTCGTGTCCTTCAGCATTGGGAGCCTTTTTAAAAACATTATTAAAAAACAACATGCTTTGAAAATAGCATAATATAAATTCACGAGTTTATAACATTTTAAATCTTCACAATCTCATTAACAAGCATCAATGCTTTCCATAAAATCATAGGTTAATAAACAACATGCCTTTCGTAAAACTCGTTAGCAACCAACATGCTTCAAATGATTTCCAATGTAAAACACATAATATGCACGTTAAAACCCGTGAAAGCACAAACATATAAACATGTTTCCAAACATAATCTTACAACAAATTTTTTTTGTTCAAAGTAGACACATTTTAATTAAAATTGTCACTCACAACTTGTTCCGGGCTTTTAGTGAGTTATACGCCTTTTTTAGCTCCTCTCGGCCTGAAATAGTACATTTTCCTTTGTTAGATTTCCTTAAAATTCCTTTTTACATAGCCAACAAGACTTAGACATTTCTATTATTCACCACCGAGACTCTACTTCATGAATAAAACCATCACCGAGACTATATTCCACAAAATAATACTCAACTGAGCTACATTTCATAAAAGAGTGCACTAATGAGTTAGATTCAGGTCACTAGCGAGACTAAACCATCAAACTCAAGCAATAAATCCAACTGTACTAGCGATACTGTGATCCAGCGAGACCAGCGAGACTTACTTGATCAGCAAGACTAGCGATACCCAGTGATACCGAGCGAGAGTTGTGAGACAAAAAGCCTCCAGCAGCACCAACGACACCGGCGACACTCGTCTCGCTGCACACCCTTATACCTTCAGTGTCGCTACTTCCTCTAGCGATACCCGTCTCATTCTGCTTCTGTCTTCGCTTCTATTTTCACTTCTATCTGTCAAAAGTCATATTTCCAGCTCGAATTAGAACTTTTTTCCTTCTACAAACTTGTAAAGAAATGTGTGTTCTAGCTTACCTCAATATTTCAGAGCTTAACTCCTCTTCGTTTGACAGATATTTTCAATTTACCTCGCGCTACTCCAGATCACTTGAAAAATCCGTATTAGTCGCTTCCACCTAAACTTTAACATATTTCTCTTCATATTCAGCTTGACCATCCTTCACAAGAGTTGTTAAGAATTGAGTTAAATTAACAACCTCAAATTTTCAGCCCTAAACTCAATCTCTATAGCTCGCTTTTCTCCAAATACTAGACCTTGCTTAGATTGCATTACAGCAACCAGACCTTCTGTTTCAGCTTCAATTACACCACAAAACCGACTAGAATTCTACACGAATTTGCTCTAGACTTCTTCTTTTACCTCCCTTCGTCCCTTAGCTGAAAGATGGAGTCAGTTAAAGCTTTTAAACATGGAGAAAATAATAAAAAACTTAGCTTTCACACTTAAACAGGTTGCCGACTTACTTCCATTTTCTCTTTTTATTTTATTTTATTTTCAAATAAACCAAGTAACTCCTTCAATATATACACGCAGCCCCCTTGGCAGACTTGGATACCTAGCTTGGACGCACAGCACCATGCGTTAGCCCATAAGCCCTCTGGATGCATAGCACCATGTGTCAACCCATCTCCCATGCTCAATCTCATGGACACATGCCTTACCAAGCCAACGCATCAACCCTCATGCTTGGGGGCTTGGCTACCCAAGGTCTTCACCTAGCCCACCTTCTTGCCGGCCACACACACCACTCATGCAAAAAGCTCTTGGCCATCTCTCTCTCAACCACCCGCTACTTTGCTTGCCATCTTCCAAAGATAAAAGTAGGGCTTACAGTTGTACCCAGATAGAAGGGGTTGATTATGAGGAAACTTTTTCTTCCTGTTGCTATACTAAAGTCTATAAGAATTCTCTTATCCATAGCCATATAGTATAACTATGAAATATGGCAAATGGACGTCAAGACTGCTTTTTTGAATGATAGTCTTGAGGAGAATGTCTTTGTAAGCCCTAATCTCTATTTTTCTTTGCTTTAACAAAAGATAAAAATCATGATTAAAGGTTGGCTAGGGTTGGTTTGAATGGTTAGGAGGGTAGGTGGAATTAAAGTGCATGTTTAAGTAACTATGATTACTTTCTTCTTCCATTTACTTTTAATAAGGAACAAAAGAGATGGAGATAAGGGTGTAGTTGAACAAGGAAGTGTGGCTGGACTTAGGAGGAAAACTTTTGCTAAGTGTTGAAGGAAAATCTCAAGTCAAAGGTCAACAAGTTGGAAATAATTTAGGGGAAATGAAAAATTAAGAAATAAATATTAAATTAAATTAAAATGATTATTTAAAGAGATTTTATATTTAATTTGGATGGCTAGAATGAAAAGAAAAGAGAAGAAGCCACGTTGAAGCAAGTAGGTATGTGGTCAAAGTTGATTGGTTGGACTGGGTAACAACTCGAACTCTAAGCAAGCAACTCAATTACAACGTCGGTTCTCCCGATTCATTCGTGCCATTTTCGTCATTTTTGAACCAGAGAAAGCTCTGTGAGTTAAGAATCCAACCTAGGGCTACCAGAATGATTTGAAGTTGAGAAGTTTGAGAAATCTTGAAAATACTGAAGGTTGGCGCAGAAACCGAGCAAACCAGATGAGTTAGCTTTGAGGAATTTTTCAAGGGTGCTCGGGAAGGTTTTCGGAGCTCAATTTTCTTGGTAAGTCAGTTAAGAGGTTACGCTTGAGCCCCATAATTTTTATTTGAAGGAAAAAGGTGTTTTGAAGCTTTGAAAAATTGGGTTGAAAACAGAAGATTACTGGCTGAAGTCAGCTGGAGGCTGCCCAGAGGGCCTGCCCACACCTATCATCAGCACCCCGCCCCCCCCCCCCCCCCCCCACATGCCAGCACCATGCCCTGCCCAGTGCCCCAACGTCAGTGCCTAGCGCCCAACGCCCAACGCTTAACGCCCAGCGCCCTACGACCCTACTACCACGCCCTTGCTATCACCCCCTTGCCCACGTGTTGCCCACCAAGGGTGCCCACGGCCATCTTAGGTAAATATGAATTCTAAGCTGATTTTTGGATATTTTTGGAAATTTCGAGACTTTTGCAAAAAGGCCCCTAAAAGGGTAAAAATGGTATAAAGGTGGAAATTAGGCTTGATATGGACAATGTGGATGAAATGTAGTTAAGTGATGATTGTAAGGACTTCAAGGAGAGGATCTAATGGCTCGTAAATGATATTTCAGGTCACATTGAGATTGGAAAAGCCTATAAACCACAAGGAACAGGCCCGGATTGTGAGTGACACTCATTTTCTTAAAAGGATTTATTTATAATGTCTAGCTATAATTTCTTATAAAATGTGTTTTGATAATGATTTGCTAAATGTTAAGTATGACTACTATATTATTTGGTTTAATGGCATAAAAAGCATGATTTATCTATTTTTCATAAGTTTTTTAGAAAGCATGTCTAAATGATGCTATTCATTGAGGAATGATCTGATTTTCCATGAAACGTTTTATGATGTACTTTTTATGCAAAGCATACTTGTTTTCTAAATGTTTTCTAGGGGACCCAATGCTGAAGGAAGTTGAAAAGGCATATGGGCAACCCTATGACATGAGGTAATTCAATGCTGAAGGACGTTGAGAAGGCATTTGAGTTTCCTAGGGACCCAGTACTAAAGGACATGGAGAAGGTACTTGGGCAGCCCGAGATAGTTCCTATGTGCACATAGTGAGCGATGACGCTGTTGTGTTGAGATTGCTCCACATCAGCTAAGGTTTTCGACGTTGGGTGTGTCGAGATTACTCCACCCCAACTAAGGTTTATTTTTGACGTTGAGTTTGTTGAGCTTGCTCTGCCTCAACTAAGGGTATTTTTGAATGCAAATGAATATTTGATTAGTTTCAAACTTTTATTTAATAAAATGACATGGCTTATGTTTTCTTCCTTGCCTAAGCACGATTTTTATAATACAGTATATGTTTTCTCTATTATTAAGCATGATTTAATTCTCAAGTTGTGTTTTAATATCATGTCACTCATTGGGCTTCCAGCTCACGTTTTCCTTGTTTTCTATTCCCTCCAGGTAGCAAAAGAGTTCCTAGTGCTTAGCCTACTCAAACCTCACCCTGCTAAAGCTTCAAGTCATCAGAAAATACTTTTCATCATAGTTGTTGTATGTGTAAGTCACCTTGTGTATGTGGCATGTAGACATAGCTAATTAATTATACATTGGGAAGTGAGTTAGGATAATGTTAATGTCATCTAAGTTTAGTTATGATCAAGGTTGAAGTACCATTTATGTAAATATAAGTTCTCATGTTATTGTAATTATTGGCTTGGTGGTTCTAAATGTTTTATAATTTAAGATTATGTACTATGAGCGGTTATGTTAAATCATGTTTTCAACAGGATAGGCAGGTACAAATGGGCAGTGAACCTCACAAAAGGGGTGAAGTTTGCTGTCCTCACATCTCCTTTCAGGTTAAAAAGGGTAATCTGGGAGGGGGTGTGACAATCTTTATGTCTCAGCCCGAGGGGTTCATATCCTAATGTTAGGAGCAAAAAGTTTGGAAACTGAATCGATCCATTTATGGGTTGAAATAGGCTTCCAGATTTTGGAATATTAGATTTGATACTGTGATCAAATTTATTGGTTTTGACCAAAATGTTGATGAGCCTTGTGTATACAAGAAAATCAATAGGAATAAAGTAGCTTTTCTAGTACTTTATGTGGATGATATCCTACTCATTGGGAATGATGTAGGGTACTTGACTGACGTAAAGAATTAGCTAGCGACCCAATTCCAAATGAATGATTTGGGAGAGGCGCAATATGTTCTTGAGATCCAGATCATTAAGAATCGTAAGAACAAAACGTTACTGTTGTCTTAAGCAATGTATATCGACAAGATCTTGTCATGATACTCGATGCATAACTCCAAAAAGGGTTTATTGCCTTTCAGGCATAGGGTTCACTTGTCTAAGGAACAATGTTCTAAGACACCTTAAGAAGTTGAGGATATGAGACGCATTCCCTACGCCTCAGCTGTCGACAGTTTAATGTATGTTATGCTCTGCATTAGGCCTGACATATCTTTACAGTAGGGATAGTCAGTAGATACTAGTCCAATCTAGGGTTAGACCACTAAACTACGGTTAAGAACAACCTCAAGTATCTTATGAGGACTACAAGCTCGTATATGGAGTTAAGGATTTGATCCTTATGGGGTACACCAACTCTGATTTTCAAACTGACAAGGATTCTAGAAAATCTACATCAGGATCAGCGTTTACCCAAAAACTTGATGCAAGCCGCAAGTGCACAGGTCAAGTTATAATATAAGACGGTTAAAGTTCGAATATCATTCCACTGAGGATCCAATTGTGAAAGTTTAAATCACTTGGCTATTCTAGAGTTGAGTCAATTTTATTTGAGGATTCGACTTTAAGTGGTGATTGAGAAAGCAAGTAAAGAAAGCAAGTAAAGTTGAAATACAAGAGTCAAAGAGAGTTCTAGGGTATTGAATCCTTGTTTAATCCATTATGCACCATTTTAGGGTTCATGGAATTAATTGCAATTCATATGTTTAAGTCGAGAAACATAAATCCAAGTTATTTTCTATCAAAAACAAAATTTTCTCATGCAACCTACTTGATTACTAACATCTTGAAACCAAGTTAGATCACTTGACATTAAGATTAGTCTTTAGCAACTTTCATTATTAATATAACTATTTCCATGAGAGATTCATAATGATTCATTGTTATAGTTCTAATTAGACATACAATTCTTTGAACCATACATCTAATCTAGCAAATAGGGGTGGCCAATCACGAAGAATTAAGCACAATAACAATGAAAAACATGCTCTAACAATCCATGAAAAGTCTACAACATTAGCATAACTTCATAACCAATTCATCAATACCCTAAAACTAAAGAGTCTAGCCACTCATAGCTTTAGACAACATGTTCAAGACATTTTTTAGCATAGAAAGAGTGTAAAGAAAGGAAACCTTTATTGTAAAGAAGCTCTTGATTGAGGAGAAACTGCCAAGGCTTCCTTAATCTTCACATCGAGAACTCGAACGACACCAAACTCTCTCTCAAACTCTTTTCTCTCTTCCTTGTAGCCAACTCACTCTTTGAGACTCTATTGTGTTCTTAGGGTTGCTGGAAACCCCTCAATTTATAGACTTGGCCGCCTAAAATTCTTTCTAAAAATAAAGATTTTTCAATTTAGGAAAGTTATTCGTCATAAAAGCTAAGCGCAGTGATACTCTTAGGAAGTGTCACAACGCTGTCGGGTAGCATCACGATGTTGTCCGTCATTGATGCCAGGTCTCAAGCACAGCACCGCAAAGCTGCGACGCTCACTCCTAGTGACGCTACGTTCCCTCGGCTGTTGATTTTTTATGCTTCAGGTCTAGAGTGCAGTGACGCTCTCAGTTGCACTACCCTGTTTTTACGGTTTTCTTGCATTTTCTTCCGTTTTTTGCTCGATTTTGGCTCAATTTGGCCTTTTTAGCCTATATGTTTGTAGTAGAATGTCTCTGTAACATTATTATTATTTGCCAAATATACTGGTTTTTTTTTTTATCTAAATTAAAATACAGTGTTTGGTTCTCTAAAAATCTTCTGCTGCCTGGGGATTTCACCCTACAAGGTGGATGTTTTTTCTTGGTAACAACTTGATCTCCTGGTTCAGCAAGAAGCAGAACTGTGCTTTCCTATCTACAGTTAAAGCCGAATATATAGCCACTGATAGTAGTTGCACACAGTTACTCTGGATGAGACAGATGCTTTGGGAGTATGATGTTACACAGGATGTCATGACCTTGTATTTTGACCACATGACCACAATTAGTATTTAAAGAACCTAGTTTAGCATAGCAAAACTAAACACATCAACGTACGACATCATTTTATCAAAGAATATGTTGAATCAAATGTGTTAACTCTTGAGCATGTTTGCACGAATAACCAGATAGTTGATATATTTACAAAACCGTTGGATGTCGTTATGTTTGAATTACTACGAGCGACTCTTGGGCTTTGCAAAATTCACTTATAGCAATTAGTGATGGTTTTGGAAAGTTTATCTAAATAGCCCAATCCTAATGTAGGGGTGTTCAAATAACCCGACAAACCGAACAACCCGGACTACCCAACCCGAAGTAGAAGGGTTGGGTTGGGTTATGTTTTCTGGATTTTTTGGGGTTGGGTTGGGTTGGGTCTCGGGTTGACCCAACCCAACCTGAATTACTAATTATAAAAATATATATATATATATATATAAATTATAAAGGTGAAAATTGAAAAAGATAAAAGAAATTCTAATTAGGGTTTTTTTAATTCATTTGGTCAAAAAGAGTCAAAAAGTAAAAGTTGTCTCCATTCTCTTCTCCTTTAGTCCCGTTGCCCGACGCCTCCCTCCCTCACCCTCAGATTTTCATTTTTCAGAAGCAGAACCCAGTGCCCACTATCTCCTCTCCTCTCCCGTTCTCCCTTTCAGTCTTTGCAGTGTCGCTGACTCGTTCTCCTCGTTGTTTCCATTTCCTCTCACTGTCGCTCTCCACGCAGTGTCGCTCTCCTCTCGGTCTCGCTCTCCTCTCGATCTCCCTTTCCTCTCGATCTCGCTCTCCTCTCGGTCTCCGATCCGAAAGCCGTCACCAGTCAGCCTCTCCTTCTCCTCTCGGTCTCGCTCTCCTCTCGGTGTCCCTCTCCTCTCGATCTCCTTCTCCTCTCGGTCTCCGATCCGACAGCAGTCACCAGTTAGCCTTAAATCAAGCCATTCGTCTGCCATCGTGACCACTCCGCTGGTTCGTCTTCGTTCATAGTTTGGTCGTTCGTATATATATATTTAGTTTCATTTCATTTTAGTTTCGTAAATTTTTTTCTACTGTTCTTCATTCAAATTTGTCTTTTTTTTTGTTTTTTATTTTAAATTACAGATCTCTTGCCTCTTGGAACAGTAGGTTCTTCCAACAGTGGCCGATTTCGAGGTTTGTAATTTTGTTCTCCCTGTAGCCAAATTTATTTCTGGGTTGTGATTGTTTATTAATGTAAATATTTATTTTTTAGTATTTGTTTTTTGTTTTGGATGTTCTATAAAATAGATTTTATGTTAGGTTGATGGTTGTTCTGTTTTGACTCTAGTTTTTCTATTTTTATAGATTATGGAGAGCAGTGGAAATCTTAGTCAAACTAGTCCTAGTCCTAGTCTTAGTCCTAGTCCTAGTACTGCTCCCCTCGATCCTGCCGTTGCTAATACAGTTGGAATTGGTAGTTCAAGTAAACCACCATTACATTTTAAGAAGAGATCTAGATCTACTAAGACAACCTTCACTGTATGGGATCACTTCACAAAGTTGGAAAATAACAGTAATAGGTGCACGTGCAATTATTGTGGTAAATAGTATGCATGTGATACTACTTCTTGTGGGACTAGCACATTATGGAAACACTTAAAAAATCAGTGTAAGAAGTATCCATATAAGGAGGAGGAAAAAGGACAAACTATTTTGACTCTTCAACCTTCTCATGGTGGAAAATGTGGTAGTAATTTTGTGACTACATTCTTTAGTCAACAAGTGTGTAGAGAAGCATGTGCTAAGATGTTAATCATTGATGAGTTGCCATTCAAATTTATAGAGAATGAAGGTTTTAAACATTTTTGTAGTGTGTCTTGTCCTAAGTTTGACCTTCCTTCAAGAGTAACAATTGCTAGAGACATTTATCAACTTTATCTTGAGGAAAAAAAGAAGTTGAAATCATTTTTTGTTAGCAATTCTCAAAGGATTTGTCTTACAACTGACACATGGACTTCGTTGCAAAATGTCAACTAGATGGTACTCACTGCACACTTCATTGATTTAGAATGGGTTTTGCCTAAAAAAATTTTAAACTTTTGTCAAGTAGCTAACCATAAGGGAGAGACGATTGGCAAAGTCATTGAGTGTTGTTTATTGGAATGGGGGATTGATAAAGTATTTTCCATAACGGTTGATAATGCAAGTTCGAATGATGGGGCAATTTCATATATTAAGAAAAGACTTATAAGTTGGAAAACCTTAATCTTGGAAGGTGAATCGTTACACATGAGGTGTTGTGCTCACATAATTAACTTAATTGTGAGTGAAGGATTGAAAGAAATGCATGATTCCATTGCTAGTGTTCGTAATGCTGTAAGGTATGTTAGGTCATCTCCTAAGAGATCGACAAAGTCTAAAGCTTGTGTGGAGCAAGAGAAAACAGAATCCAAAGCTCTTGTTTGTTTGGATGTGGTGACCAGATGGAATTCTACTTATCTTATGCTTGAGCATGCACTTAAATTTGATAAAGCTTTTCAAATATTAGAGGAAGAGGAGTTGGACTATCAGGACTATTTTACTGAAGATGATCATGAAAAAAAGAGGATAGGGCCACCATAATTCTGATTGGAAAAATGTTGAAGTGTTTGTCATGTTTTTGAAGGTGTTCTATGATGTCACTACGAAGATAAGTGGTTCTTTATATGTGACTGCTAATTCTTACTTTCATGAGATGTGGGATATTAATGAACTTTTAATTGGTTGGAGCAACGAACATAACTCTATTTTACGTAGTATGGCTGTAAATATGAAGACAAAGTATGACAAGTATCGGGGTTCATTTGAAAAAATTAATAAGATTGTCTTCCTAGCTGTGGTGCTTGACCCTCGATACAAAATGGATTATGTGGGCTTTTGTTTTGAAAGTGTTTATGATGATGTTATGGCTAAAGCTCTTGTTGATGGGATTGAGGCTTATTTGATGCGTTTATATAACTTTTACAAATCACAAGTTGATGGCTTTGATGGTGTTGATTTGAGTGCCCAAAGTTGTGTTTGTGAACAAGTTGAATCAAGTGATAGTTTAAGACTATTAAGTTCGGGAATTATTGTTGAAACTGACCCAAGTGGTAGAGTATTATCACGATACAAGAGAAGAAGAGAAGAAAGAAATACTCTAGAATTGAGGAATGATGTGGATCGCTATTTATCTGACCCTTGTGAAGAGCTAAGTGATCATTTTGATGTTTTGACTTGGTGGAAAGTAAATGGCTTTAAATACCGAGTTTTATCAAAAATTGCTCAAAATGTATTTTCCGTTCCAGTGTCTACTGTGGCTTCTGAATCATCATTTAGTACAAGAGGGAGGATTCTTGATTCTTTTAGAAGTTCTTTGTCGCCTAAAACAGTGGAAGCTTTAATTTGTACACAAAATTGGATCCGTGGAAAAACAACCTTATGAGATTTTCCTCCACAGATTGAAGAAATGGAGATTTATGAAAAAATTGAGAGTGGTAAGTGGTAATTTAATTGTTATTCATTTCTTATAGTTTACTATGTACTTTTATATGACATTATGTAATTGATTCTTATGTATGTTGGTCATTGATTCTTATGTAATTGTAATCCTGTAAGATTAAGAATTACGTTATTATGTACTGTATTAATGATGATCTAGTATTTAAATAATTAATGTTGTACTATCCTGTTTGTATGTTGAAGTCGAACTTTGTATTAAATTATTTATGGATTTTCATTTTTATACCCGCTTGTAGTGCCTCTTGCCATGGTTCCTTTGGTTGATAATAGTCCTCAAGAAGACCCGCTTGTAGTGCCTGTTGCTGATAGTAGCAATGTTTTTGTTGTAGATAGTTCTGTAGATCCTAATAACAATGAGTTCTTAAATGTTCCTATTGTTGTCCAACATGTTAGTGATGTTTCTGCTGATACTGCATCTGCTGTTCCTTCATTAAATAATCTCGGTGAGAATATAAATGTTGTTTCTGAAACTGCTGGTTCTATCTTTGATGTGTCTGGTAATGTGAATTCTAGTTTTGTGCCTATTGAGCCTGCTATTGACGTTATTCTGCCCAATATTTCTCTAAAATTTGTTGAACCTAAAGTTCCTCTTCCTGATGTTGTTATCGATGTTAAGGACATCTTTCCTCCCATTATCTCTCTTGATAGAGAGGATATGCTTGAACATAGTGTTAATTTAGCATCTACTAACCAAGCCACTACCTACTTCTTTTTTACAAACTTTGAAAATCATCAGTCTACCTCTTCTCCAGATCCTTCACAGTCTGTGGATGTGTCCTCTGCATCATCTGATTCTTTTGATGATAATGTTACTATCAGTGTGTTGAGGAAGTCTCAGAGACAATCTTCAAGATTGAAAACAAAAAGGAGTGGTCTCCCTTTCTAGTTCTAAAGATGATATTACTGTCGTTTCTATCAATCTGATTCTTTTGATGATAATGTAACTTTCGGTATCTTATGGGAAGGATTCTAATTCGAATTTTGAGCACATCTCCCTTTCTAGTTCTAAAGATGATATTACTATTGTTTCTGTCACACCAAGGGAAAGTACAGAGATCCCTCCAAATGTTCCTTTTGTTCCTATTGATAGGATCTCCTTTCATAATGAAGACAATGTTCAGGGATGGAAATATGTGGTTCAACACTGAACTACAGATGAAAAGGTCTTGTCTGATCAGGCTACATTGTGCTTGGAAATCATGGACCTAATTCAACATGCTAGGCTTTTGAAGACTGTACCGAATCTAGGTCCTTTTTATCCTCAATTCATGCTTGAGTTTATTATGAATCTTCTTGCTCAATTCAATGATCCAAGCAGTCCAAACTATTAGAAAGTGCATATTCGTGGTATTTGCCTCTAGCTTTCTCCTGGCATTATAAACTCATATTTGGGGTGAGATGAGTCTCCTTCTTTTGGTGCGCCCCATCCTTCGACTAAATACCTTGTCTCTGAATTGACAAGAGGCACGAAGTCAAGTTGGCCTTAGTTTGGTCAATTATTTGTTGCTAGTTTTAGTGTAAAGTATGTGAATCTTCACAAGATTGACATTGCTAACTGGCAAGTCTTTCTCCTACTTTCTCCTACTCTGGAAAGTCTTCTTCATTAGATTGGTACTCGATCCACTTTTAATTTTGGGGTATTTGTTTTTAATCAATTACTGCTTCATGTGGATTTGTTTGCCATAAAGCTCTCGATCTGCTTTCTATGTTTGCTGTCTAGAATATTACTTGCTAATGTCCAACTATTCTTGGCCCTGGTGATGCTCCTGATCCTGATCCTGATCCTGCGGTCCTTAATCTCATCCATAAGCTTTTTTAGGGGTCTCATGTGCCTTACATCATGCACAACATTCGTCCCCCAAAAGTTGTCGATATTCCGCTGCCTGACAATATACAGGTTCCTGAGGGTGGTTTGCATATACCTATTGAACTCAGTATGCGTATCCTTCATGCTCTCACCTCAGAATTTTGCGCTTTAAGTCGGGTGATTAGGGATTTGACGGACCACTGTGCTGATATTGATACTCTTGTTCATCTCCTGAGTGTGTCTTTACCTTGCTTTAATGACGCTTCTACTTTTTAGGCCCCTAATTTGCCTACCCCCTGATTTTCTTTTTGGTTTGGCCTAGTTGGTACTGGCTTGTTGGTTTTGTTGATTCTATTATGGCTAGCTTGTTTTGGGTCTCACTAAACTTGGTTTGGTGTTGGTTTTGGTTTTGTTCTTGAATACCATCCTGATGTTATATTAGATTGTCGATAATAGAAAATCTTTTGCCTAAAGGAGAGTTTGTTACAACTGTTGATTGACATTTAATATTTTCTTTTTATCCTATTTGTTTTTTTTGTCTGTCTTTGACTTCTTGTGTGCCTTATTTCGAGGATATTCTTTCCTTTTATGGTTGTGTGGTGATTGATTTTTTGGCTCGGTATCTTGCCTTATTTGGATTGGATTTATTTCTAAATACGAGTAATTTATTTTATTTTTGATTGGTGATTTTAGGGTAAGCAGTCAATTGAAAACTATAGTGAGAGGTTCATTGTTGAGAAACAGAGAACAGATGATTTGTGGCTGCTTGTGTTTTGGGGTAATACGATTTGCTTTTTGTATTAGATAAGTTCAACTGTTTCTTCGACATCAAGATCCTCTTGAGGAGGATTCTCTAAGTTGAATGGTAATTTAACTTTGTGATGAAAAGAGTGTTAGAGAGTTCCGGCATTGTGACTGCAAATTGAGGGTGAGCCTCATCTGTTAACTCGTCTGTAAGGAGCTTGATACTTAGGGGAGCCTAAATTGCTTACGAGTAATAAGCTTATATTCTTCTTAGTTGATTCTTGTATAAGCCAAGTTTGTTTTGTAAACATTAATCATTACTACTTTTCATCAAGGCTTATAGCCTCCTAGATGTAGATATGGTCACACCGAACTGGGTTACCAATTTTATATGTTTTCTCCTTACTTTCTCTCTTAGGTCACTTGTCTTTACTGTTGTTATTAACATTATTCTCAACGTGTTATACTATCATTTTTCACCAACCAAAGTACAACTAGCTACTTACCTTTAGATTATGGATGAGTTTAATTTTTTTAAATCACCAAAACAAAAAAAAAATATACGTACTTTGGAATTATTTTTAATCACATGCTTTGAATTTTTTTTTTATGTATTGACTGATTTTTGGGTGAGTATGCGAAAGGGTCATGTTCGTTCAATTCACATATTTTATGTAATGTTCTGATATAGTTTATCCGATTTGTCAATGAGATTTTTCAAATCACAATTTTGTTTTTCTGATTAAAAGAATTACTCATCCAAAAATTAATCAATAAATAGGAAAAAAGAAATCTCTGACCACAATGATATCAAATTAGCCAAATGATTAATTTGATTTTGTAATTAAAAACATTAAATTTGGAATGCCATAGACTTGAAATGTGTTTTTGTCAGCCCAAAGCGTGTACATGAAAATGGTGAAGGCACAACATGTTCATAATTGTCGGGTCAATCCCCAATCAAAAAATGATCAACGATAGGTTTTAGAGAGGGGTCGTGCAAGTTGTATTTAGTTGAAAAATGAGAAAGAGAGAGGACGGAGAGGGAGGAGAGTGAAAAAGAGAGAGTAGAAGAGAGGAGAGGAGCGAGGAAGGAAAAAAAAAGGGAGAAACATGAGGAAAAGATTAAAAGTAGGTTAAATTATAGAAAATAGGGTTGTTTTCAAATGTAGCAAAATGAGCTAAACTATTTATAAATATAGAAAAATTTCACAGTCTATTGCGATAGACTTCTATCGCTTGAGTGATAGACCATGATAGATTTGTATCGCGTCGCCGATCGTTTTTTGATTGGGAAAATAATGCAGTCTATCGAGGTCTATCGTTAATAGACAGTGAATTTTTTCTATATTTGTAAATAGTTTGATATTTTTTCTATTTATAATAATTTTCCTAGAAAATACGCATAAACTTTGTACTTTGAGTAAAAAATACTCTTGAACTTTTAAAAGTTTCAAAAATACCCTCAAACTTGGGGTCTTTTCAAATATAGAAAAAAAAATGAAACTATTTACAGAAATAGAAAGAAAAAAAACTGAGAATAGAGCACATGTTTTTCCTGTTTCATTTTTTAAAAAAATTCTCAATCTACCTTCGTCATTTGAACTTCGCGCGTGAAATCCCAATAATTGCTTCCTCGTTTAATCAACATCCTCTTCTTCATTTGCTTCTTCATCTTCATCGATCAGTGTTTCAGGTCTGCTTTTTCTTTTCTTCATCATCGTCGACCGCTTCTTCTTCTTCTTCTTCTTCTTCTTCTTCTCTATCATCGCCTTTGAATCCTCAACATCTTCATCGATTGAAACAGGTCCGCTTCATATCACTAATAGACTGAGAGTGAGAGAGAGAAAAAGCGAGAGCGAGAGGGCAAGAGTGAGAGAGAGAGAGAGATAAGAGTGACTATGAATGAGGAAAGGAAGCCAGAGCGAGAGCGATAAGAGCAAAACTTCGACGCGACCAACTCTCTCGCTCTGGCTCTAGCTTTGGCTCTCACTCTCGCTCTATAAGTCTACCTGTCTTTTTTAATTAGGTAGTTTAGGAACTAGGTGGGTACTTTGGATATTTTAATATCAAGAAAGTGGCCAAAAGGACCATTCCTAAAACTACCTAAAGTTTTTTCATCTAATTTTTTTTTTATCATTTGTAGTATATCTAAATTTAGATATACAGTTATCCTCAGATTTGTTACTGGTCATTCATTATTAGCTCATGTTTCACCTGTTTAAAAATTATATTAAAACAATATGTCAGATATAAAACAAAATATCAACAAACACTATCATTGTGATAGACACTGATAGAGTTACTATCTAACATTGTCTATCCTACTATTTATCATTAATAATATAACAAGTAAGCAAGAATATCTAATATCTAACATTATGAAACTTAAAATAAGAAAGACTAAAGTAGAGTTTTCTTTACCTGTAACTAGGTTAGAGAGTGATAGACTTCTATCACTGTTTATGTCTATCCGTAATAGACAATGATAGACTACTATCACTGTCTATTCCTCATAGACAGTGACTGACTTCTATCATTATCTATCCTTGATAGACAGCAATACACTACTATCTATCATGTTTATCAGGGTTAGACAGTGATAGATTACTATCTATCAATGTCAATCCTCTTTTTATTCCACAATTGATAAGATTTAAAGACGTAGAAGACCGAACATAGTTTTTTTTAGCTTATCATTGTGATAGAGAATGATAGACCGTCAATCCTTGATAGACAACGAGAGTAAGAGTGAGGAAAAAGAGCGAGAGAGAGCAAGAGCGAGAGCGAGAGAGCAAGAGCGAGAGAGAGAGAGAGCGAGAGAGATAATAGTGATTGTGAGTGAGGAAGCGAGGATAAGAGCGAAACTTGGATGCGACCAACTCTCTCGCTTTTTCTTTTTCTTTCCGTTTTTCTTCCACGTGCAGGTAATTAAATCGTGTACGGATCGACTCGATTTTTTGGGGATTTTTTTTCGGCTATGAGTGTTTTTTGAATTTCACATTGGTTGTAGTGGACTTGTGGTCCATTGGGTAAATTTTTCTGTTTGTGTATAGTTTCTTTTTTTTTTTTTTCTATTTATGATAATTTCCCCTCAAACTTCCAAAATGAGTTTAAAATACCCTTACCGTTAGTTTTGGATGGAAACAATTAATGTTTTGTGTCAAAAATATCCTTGAACATTCAAAAGTTTAAAAATATCCTTAAACTTAAAAAAAAAAATTTTAAAAGAAAATACTATGTTGTATGAATAGAAACCATTAAATATCGTCTTACTTCTCTATTTTTCCTCTTTTTTCTCCTCATTTTTCAATACCCTCTTACTCCCCTTTTCGTTAAGGGGTTGACATTAGTTTATCTCAAAAAGAAAAAAAAAAAAAGAAAAAAGAAACTGTAAACTTTGGACTATAACAAGAAAAAAAAGAGTAATAGAAGCACCAAGAGACTTTAGGACTTAAATGTTCTAACAAATCTGTAAGTTAGTAGTTGAGTGTATATAAATAGCAAAATATATATTTTATTATTTGACTATTTATTATTTCGGTATGTTTTAAGTAGGGTTAGTAGTTGAGTTTATATAAATAGCCAAATATATATTTTATTTTTTTGACTATTTACTATTTTGGTATGTTTTAAATAGGGGTGTTCAAATGACCAGACAACATGGACTACCCAACCCAAAATGCAAGGGTTGGGTTGGGTTGCAAGTTGGCTAAAAATGATTTGGGTCGCAAGTTGGCTAAAAATGACTCAAGTTGGCTACCCAACCCAGTCCAAAAAAACACGGTCAATCCAACCCATGTACACCCTTAAGGGCAGATTTTTTATTTTGAAATTTTGTGAGTTTTTATGTGTTAACTTAAAACTTTGGTTGCTTAGAAAATTGATGGAAGAATTTTTAAAAATAGGATAAAATGAAAGTACCTATATGAGAAAAAAAAAAAAAAAAAAGATATCTATATAAAATTTTAAAATTGATTATTTTCAAACTCAAAAAATGTTCAAACAAATTGATCACCATACTAATTGTAAGAGCAATTTTTAACTTTTTTTTTTAATGTATGTTTTTAAAAATAAAAAAAATGTTGAAAATAGTTAAAATATAGCAAAATTTTCAAGGATAGATGTATATCTAATGTATATCAGAGATAATAAAATTTTGCTATATTTGTAAATAGTTTGATATTTTCTTCTATTGGTAATAAAGATTTATTTTTGCAACAAGTTATTAACAATTTCTGTTAGCGGTGAGGATATTCTTTAAACTTTTATGAAACTTGTAAAAATTTAGGGATATTTTCTAAATAAAATTTTAAGGATATTTTTTAAAACTCTTTTTTTAAAGTTTAGGCATATTTTTTAGACGATTGGAATTTCATGGACATTTTTTTATAAAAAATACAAAGTTTTGGCATTTATATATAGTCACTTTTCTATATAAATTTAATAATACTGATTGCTACGTTGGGTGCAACAATGGTGGCACAATAGATTTAGTGCCCCTAGGCTGCACCCAAATTTTTTCTGTTAGCAAATTGGAAGCTTTTGATGGATAATATGGAGGGCTCCCTTGTGGGCGATATCTATTCCATTTGCCATGGAATATTCAACACCCCTTACCAAGCTAATTGCTCGCACTGGTGGTTTTGCGGCAACAGAAACTCACGGTGTGCGAGATTGGTCAAGCACAGTGGCTACAGAACACCCGATCGGACGCAAACCAGACGAGATCAATCGGACAGAAACTCTGGGCTGAGCGCCACAAAGTCTGGATGGTCGAACCAGCGAAAGGACGGCGTTGCGGCGTGCACGGCGCAAGCGACAGCAGCCGCGACGTGGGTTGAAGACCGGCGGCTGTTGCAGGGAGAGAGAAAAATGGAAGGGACCAGCGGCCAGCCTTCACGAGAAGACAACCTTGAGGATTGGTTGAAGATTGTTTGGGCAAGAAAGGTTTATATATAGTTTGCTATAACATGGTTATAGCTTTATGTTACTTACTGATCAGGCCACATCAAAGAAAGTCATTACAAGGGAAGAAGCTGGAAAGAAGAAAGTCATTTCAAGCAACAAAGTTTAGCTTATATAGGAGGAATATAGAATATATATAGTTGCTTATTGATTTAATGTCCAATTTTGGTTGTTTGATTTTATATATAGTTCTCTATTGGATTCTTTTTCATTTTTTTGGTGATCTTCTTTGGTAAGAATGTTTTATGGAGGAGAAAGAATTGCTTCTTATTAATTTGTTTCAGTGTTTTGATTGATTATTGGGAATGTTGCATTTTTCGTTCATGCATGTATCTTTATTATCTAAGTTTATTTTCACCGTCATGAGGCAAGCAAGGACTAATTTCACGTATTTATCATTTTATTTCTTACAGAGGATGAACCAAATCGGAACTTGAATTTGTAGTTAACCTACTTAATGTAAGTTATCTATCATTTGTGAATTTTTTTTTTCTTGTCAAGTTTAATCTTCATAATCTCTAGAGTTCACTTTTTAAAGGTCAGAAGCTTTGGACTTGCTTTTGTTCTTTTTTGTATGTACGATACTTTAGTCTTGTCATATTGGTGTTTCAATGTTCTTTTTAGTCTTTTTTGTGTATGTATTGAATGCCAGTCTTTTAAACCCTTAGTATTATAGGTTTCTTAAATCGAAGGGGAAGTTTGTGATATCTCTATCTTTTAACTTTGTTAATATGGTATCTCTTTAGTTGATAGTAGTATTTTTTTTTCCCCACATTTATGTTTTACATTTTTAGTTTTGCATCATGTTCAATTGTACTTTATTTTAGAAAAATATTGCCCCATTTGATTAATGAGCTTTAAGGTGAATTTGATGGTAAATATATGTTCCTTTTTGCAGCAAGCAAGGATACGAGACTTGTTAGATTTGTTTATGTGAATACTAAAGGATGCATCACTTCAAAGAGGTGAAAACTAAAGAATACTTATATGTGATTTTAAGGAAGCTAGAACGTGATGTTTATTCTATTGAAAATTTATTTTGATGTAAATGTACTTAAAAATAATATTAAAAGTTTATAGGATTAAAATTGATTTTATAATTACGTTTTGTAATAATATGTTACAGACATAAAGTGATATATATATATATATATATATATATATATATATATATATATATATAACATACAACTTGATCAAAATCGACTATCAAAGCGAGGTTAAAAAGGTAATATGGTTTACTATTATAAAAATTGCTATCAAAATTCAATAATATCATTTTTTTTATTGCTATGAAAAGTTTTCATGACATTCAAATCAAGCAATTGAAAACCAACTTTTCATAGCTTTTCTGTATCATTGAAAAAAAATTATAGAAAATCTTGAACTTTTAATAACATCCGCTATAATAGCATCTTAAAAACATTATAGAAAGTCTTTTATAGCATTTTTTGTTGCTATGAAAAATGCTATAGAAAGTCTTTTATAGCGTTTTTTTATTGCTATAACGAATGCTATAAAAGACCTTCTATAAAAAGTTTTCATAACATAAAATATATGCTATCAAAAGTTGATTTTTTATAGCTTTTTTTATAGCATTAAAAAGATGTTATGGAAAATTAAAAGACTTTCAATAACATGGGCTCCAACAGTATTTTGAAAACGCTATAGAAAGTTTACGATAACGATTTTTATGTTATCGTATGTGATATTTATTGTAGTGCAGGAAAAAGACGGTTTCTAGGAAGCAGGAACTTGAAAAGTCTCCGTTCATCCCAATCACTTTGACCATGTTTTCCCTTTCTTTTTTTGTGGGTAAGTCTCAATTCTCAAGTGCAGGTACTTTAGAGGTAAAGCTTGAATGAGTCATACTTTCATCGGTGGTTGTTAAAGTCTGTCAAAGTATACTCTATTTTGCCAGTGATCTCGATAGTAGTTAGGGGTGTTTAAAAAGCTCGATAATTCAAAAAATTCGATTAGCCTAACCTAATTTGTATGATTTGGTTTCACTATAATAATTTTTACACTATAAGAATTTTTGTCTCTGCCGACACTTTTTTTTGCCAACGCAACAAAAAACGGCGACAGAGCTAATTTCTGTCAACGAATTTTTAATACGTGGGCATAACATCATATCTGCCGACGAAAATATATGCGTGGGCAAAAAGTAGTGTGGTATTAGTGAAAATCATTAAAGTTGGTTTTTGTTGACGATGAATTTAGTTTCTCCCCACGCAATAAGTGTGGGCATAAAATTTTAATTTCTGCCCACGCAAGGAATGTGGCCAAAAAGATTTTAAATCTCACTTATTTTTTCCTCCCAACATTGTTACCCACAAAAACATTTCCCCCCCCTTTTTTTTTTACTTTCCCTTCTCTCACTCTCCCTCCTTTTTCTTTTTCATTTTATTTTTCTTTTTTTACATAAAACAAAAAAACCATTTTCACCCACATTCTTTCATCTACCCCACCCCACAAAAACTTCTTCCCACCCATCTTCTTTCACCCGCCGACGACGAACGACGACCATTGCTACTGCTGACCGACACCGCTACTGCTGCCACCCATCGACGCCGCCTTCTGCTGCCAACGCCCCCGTCTTGCTTCTGCCGAGGTCGTTTCTGCTTATGCCCGACGTTCTGCTCGTGGAAGACAATGTCGTTCGTGTTCGTGGTTGCCGCCATCTCAGTAAATATGGGTGAGTTGTTTATTGACTATTCGTTTGGATTTAGAGTTGTCTTCCATAGTGATATAGACTTGTTAAATGAGTATTTTTTTTTTTATCTAGAATTGTCCTCTACAAATGAATGTTTGAATGAAATTAGTTGTCGTTTTGGAAGTTTAGTAGTTGTCATTTTGGAACACATAGTTTAAATTAGTTGACTTTGCATTGTGAGACTTACCAAATATTATAACTACCATGTGAAAATTTGAATGAAATTGTAATGAGAATGATGAAATTGCAATTAGAATGATTAATGTTGATCTTTTAGGTTGATTTTGAGTTTGGAAGTCACAGTTAAATATGTTCAAGTTGTTTTGAAAGTCATTAGTGTCATTTAGATACTTTTAGATACATTTTTGTTGCTTTTGAAACTCAAAAGAACACTTAGACACTCTTGATGGGTTGAATTTAGGTTGGTTCATTTAGACACTTGAAGATACATTTTTGTTGCTTTTGTTGTGTGTACTTATCAGTGGAATTGCTTCTCATTAATTGTTTTCTTGATTTGCTTTGCTTTTATCGAACTTGTTTTTAGTCTTTTTACTTTTTTTACTTTCGTTTATTATTCTAGTAAAAACTTTAAACTAGAATACAAAATATATGAATTTTCATGATTAGGTTGTTTAGAGAATTATCAATAACGGAACACTCTTGTAGGTGGACAAATAAGACTTTCAAGTGTAACTTTTTTTTTAATCAACATGGCACAAAATTATTGGGTTGTAGTTGGACAAATAAAACTTCCAAGTGTAACTTTTTTATTAATCAACATGTCACAAAATTCTCTTTGACACTTTTTAGGAACTTAAGACATTTTGAATTTAGGTTGTTTTGGGAGTTAATAAGTCTCTTGGACACTTTTTATGCAATTTTTAAAGTTGTTTTGAGGGTCAAAGTGACACTTAGACACTTTTTAGGTGGGTTTTGAGTTTGAAAGTCATACATAGGCATTTTGAAGTTGTAATTGGAAGTTAAAGTGTCATTTGGACACTTTTTAGTTATTTTTTTGATTGGTATTGAGTTTGTAAGTTCATACTTAGGCATTTTGAAGTTGTTTTGGGGAGTTAAAAGTGTTATTTACACACTTCTTAGGTACTTTTTGGTTGGTCTTAGATATTACGAAGACTCTTGAGAATTATCTAGGCTGTTTTGGGAGTTAAAGTGTCATTTAGACACTTTTTAGGTACTTTTTGCTTGGTTTGAGTTAACAGGTCATAGTTATGCATTTTGAATTTGTTTTGGATTTGTTTTGGATGAACTCACTGAAAAGTACGCAAAGATGGCAGAGCAAAATGAGAAGTTAATGAATCAACTTGCCAAATGGGAAGATAGATGGACCGACGTTCAAAAATTGTTGGGGCAAGGACATGGAAGCGATGGACCTTCAACTTCTTAGGTATTTATTTTTTTAAAATTAAAGTTCAAAATTATGGTTATGGATATCCTGCAGTTACGGTAGCCAATTCATGCATTTAGTACCTTTATTATATGTTTAAGTTATAATGTGTTGTGGCTATCCTGCAGTTACGGTAGCCAATTCATGCATGTTTGTACCTTTGTTATATGTTTAAGTTATAATGTGTTGTGGCTATCCTGCAGTTACGGTAGCCAATTCATGCATTTTTAGAGTTGTTTTTGGAGTTTAGCCACTTTTTAGCCACTTTTTGGTTGGTTTTGAGTTAAGAGGTCATAGTGTGCATTTTGGACTTTTTTTGTAGTCAAAGTGCCATTTAGACACTTTTTAGCCACTCTTTGGTTGGTTTTGAGTTAAGAGGTCATAGTTGTGCATTTTGGACTTGTTTTTGGAGTTAAAGTGTCATTTAGACACTTTTTAGCCACTTTTTAAGTTGTTTTGAGGGTGAAAGTGTCACTTAGACACTTTTTAGCCACTTTTTGGTTGGTTTTGAGTTAAGAGGTCATAGTGTGCATTTTAAGTTGTTTTGTAGTCAAAATGCCATTTAGACACTTTTTAGCCACTCTTTGGTTGGTTTTGAGTTAAGAGGTCATAGTGTGCATTTTAAGTTGTTTTTGTAGTCAAAATGCCATTTAGACACTTTTTAGCCACTCTTTGGTTGGTTTTGAGTTAAGAGGTCATAGTGTGCATTTTAAGTTGTTTTTGTAGTCAAAATGCCATTTAGACACTTTTTAGCCACTCTTTGGTTGGTTTTGAGTTTAGAGGTCATAGTTGTGCATTTTGGACTTGTTTTTGGAGTTTAAGTGTCATTTAGACACTTTTTAGCCACTTTTTAAGTTGTTTTGAGGGTGAAAGTGTCACTTAGACACTGTTTCGACATTTTTTTCCCGACACATGAATTTTCATCAGCAAAAATTGCATTTTCTCGACGCAACTACAATTCGTTGGCTAAAATAAACAACTGAAGATGTTTTTTTTTCCGTATATATGCCGACGAAAGGTGGGACTTATGCCGACACAAACCAACGTTGGCAAAAGTCAATATAGAACAAACAAACATGTTTTTTTTCCTAGATCTATGCTGACGAAATACGTGGCCTATGCCATTGCAAATATGCGTTGGTAAAAGTTGACCTAAAAAGGTTTTTCTTTTGGATCTATGCCAACGAAAATAGGGGTTTGTGCCGAAGAAATCTTGCATCGGGAGAAGGTGAACTAAAAAATTATTTTCCCCCCTTTTTTCCCTTTTCCCCCTCTCTTTTGGATTATCAATTCATTTGGATTGAATTGGGTTCAAATAAATGAAAATGTTATAGGTTTGGTTGGTTCATGGGTTCACCTAAATAACCCATATCAACTCGAACCAACCCGAACTTAGTTATTAATTTTAATGTATATTTTTTTTTATAACTATATTTATTCTAGTTTTATTTAATTTTATATTTTGTTTGGATATTTTTTTTTCCAACAACTCCTGCAAACAATTTTTTTTTTTGAGTAATTTGTAAAGAGAAGTTGTTGGTACCGAGATTGAGGGAGAAGAAGAATGGAGTTTTAATTGGGACTTAGAGAAAATGGAGGTGGGCTGAAGACATGGGAGAACAGAGTAGACTTCGACAGCAAGATGTCAAGGGCAAATGGAGAAACAAATGGTTTTAACCTTTATCATATATTTTTAACATTTTTTAAGTTTTTAAAATTAATTTGTAAGTTATTTTTACCCATTTATCACTGGGAATTAACATGTCTTAGATATAATATAATTAGTCTCCATGTTACCACGTAACCATTTAATAAGCATTTTATTAGCTTAAATTAAATTAGAGACCATTTAGAAACATTTTGCAAACGTGAAAGACTGAAATGTTTATTTTAAAATTTTATAGACATGAATCTCAGACCTTATAGACGACAAGTGTTCTAAAACATTCTCCATTCAAGTTGAGGAGAGTTTGAAGTTTATTATAATTAAGTTAAATTATAATGAGTACTTTTACTTCACCATTTATTTCAAAAATATCATTATACTTAAAAGTTGCAATGTTGCTCTTAAACCTTCATAAATATTTTCGAATAAAAATAATTTAGAACTGAATGATAATGGCCTAAAACAAAGTTATGATCTAAATTTTTGTTTTCAGTCACTATCACACCGTTTCAAATCTCAATTTTCATCCAAATTTCTAAAGAATTCTACTCCGAATTTATTTTTTTGAAAAGGTTCATGAATAATATTACTACTTTTGGAAGCATTGGTGTACTTTTTAAACAAATTAAGAACTTGAAAGGGCAATTTTTTTATTTTTATTTTTTTTATTTTTAATAATTTGACCTTCTTGTTATTATTATTCTTCTGTGATTTAGGCTTTAAGTTATACAAGTATTTTTTATTCTAACTTCCAACAAACACGACCTTGTGGCCAAGAATTTACAAAATCACCAAAGTAAGGATTCCAAGCAATTCGAATAAATTACATCACATATTTATATATATATATTTAGTGCCAATAATCATCACTCAACAAGAAAAAAAAAAAAAGAAAAAAAAAATCACAAAATGCATTGGCAAATTCATACAGCCAGTTGAATATTGCCAAGATCAAGCTG
Organism: Citrullus mucosospermus; assembly: GCA_030954485.1. Lineage (NCBI taxonomy): Eukaryota > Viridiplantae > Streptophyta > Magnoliopsida > Cucurbitales > Cucurbitaceae > Citrullus > Citrullus mucosospermus. Next base: position 5,140,802 of record CM062062.1, read on the forward strand.
AGCAGCAATTTCCTCAAGCTGTTTCTTGACGCTCAAATCAATAAGTTTCGATCCAGAATTCCCAAACCTGACTGTGAATCCAGCCACCAGACTCGGATCGATCTGCGTCTTTATCCTCACATTCTTCGCTCCGCTCAATTTCTGCACCTGCTTCGCGATCTGCGCCAAATGCTGCTGCTCCAACTGCACAACCGAACTCACCACCGCAAGCTCCGTGTTCGTAATCTTGTTGTATACCAATTCAAACTCCGTCACGATCTCCTTCAGGATGTCGATCCTCTTCGCGTCCACCAGGATCTTCAAGAAATTCGCTGAATGCGGCTGTAGAGATGAGGACGAAGCGATTTCATCCACCACTGCCAGTTTCTTCTCGATGCTAATCGTTGGGTTCGCGAAGAAATTGAGCACCTGCGGATCCGCGAACAAGCTCTCAATCTTCTCCACGTCGCCGCTTGTGGCTTCCAGCGTGTTATTCGAGGAAGCGACTTCGGCCAGCGCTGCGGCGTAGCTTCCAGCGGCTGTGGCGGACATTTTAGCGCCGCCGTGAGAGCGGTGGTGGCTGAGGCGGAGTCCGCGGGAAGGAAAAGTGGCGGAGAAGGAGAGGTTTACGGGAGTGGTTCGGGAGAATCGGACGGTTGGAAGGAGCTTGGCCTGGAGAGAGGCGGCGGTTTGGTGAAGGGCGGCCATTGATGGCTCCGGTGAGGAATTTGAGTTCTCTTTGAGTTCTGGGGATTTGAGAAGTTTTTCTGTGGTAAATTGAAACCTAAAGAAAGGCTTAAGGATTATGTGGTGGAGATGGACGGCTTGGATTGAAAGGAAATAAGAGATCAACGGTCGACAATTCAAGGCTTATCTTATTGCTGTGGTGCAAAATGCCTTTATTTGAATTAGATAAAAGTGGACACGTGGAAGTATGGGGATGGAATAGGCAATTTAAGCCCCAAAATGATATTTGAGGGATTTTGTTTAGACTTAAAGAGTTTATTTTAAGCTAAATTATATAAGATGCCTACAACTTGGATTGGATTAACTTGTGGGATGTTTCAATTTTACTCTCAAAACATTTAGTCGCCTTTTATGTTTTTTTTTTTGGAATGTTGATAAAATCTTTAGGTATCTAAAATTATAGATTGTAATTGTAAATGTCCGACATTTTTAGATAACTATATTTGTTTTATAGGAATATATTTTACAAATACTTTAGAATAATTGATAACTGTATTTGTTTTGCACGATTTGTACATGAAAATGTCTTAAATTTACATAATCTTCCAATAATACTCATACGATTATTCATGTAATTTTCTCATTAATTTAATATAATTTGAAGTTATGTAACATATTTATTTATTTTTTTTATTGATTTAAACTTGTTTTATATATTATTTTTCTCAACGGATTTATCTTTATTAATTTAATATTTTATTTTATAAAATAAATATTAATTTGAATTTGTATTTGTATTTGTGTATCTTTCTAAACAGAAATTTTAAAAAAACTATGATACAACTTAAATAAAATGACAGAAAAAATATCCTTATTCATTTCATAAAATAATTTTCCTTTATATCTCTTATCCACGTGCAAACAAAAGAAATAGTAAAGTTTGAAACATTTTTATTCTTCTAATTCTTCAAATAATAACTAAGACTAGCTGAGAAAAAAAAAAAAAAAATTGAATCTCAATAGTTCTTTTTACAAATAAAACACAAAAATTGAAGATCCTTCTTGACACAAAATAAACATGTCTATCACATATTTTTCAATTGACTAACTTTACCCTGCCAATAGCTGTAATATAAATTCCCTCCTATAATGTGGCAACGTAAATAAATAATCGGTCTAATCATGATCTTTTGCTAGAAGTGCACCTACCCCAACTCTTTGAGCATTTGTTAGCCCATCAACATCTACTACCTCAATAAATATATGAGTTCTCCTTTTAGAAACAACAATTTGAATTTCAAAATACTTATCTATCTTACCAATCTTCTCAATTGTTTTCTCATACATTGCACCCATGTTATTCAAAGATGTAGTCACAATTTCAACTAATTTATCTTTATTCTTTATCTTTTTCTTTAATAATTTTCGAGAAGTTTCAGACTGAGTTGGAATACTTGAATCAAGTTCATCCATGGACATAGAATCTACCTCATCAACTCCTGTTTGGGGCCTATTTACCTGTTCAGGTGGGCGTAGCACATAACAATTAGTAAAGTTATCCCACATCCCATTGCTTTTGTCTCCATATCTATTGTCTCAACCATATCTTCCGATGCTTCAGCTCTAGGCCGTTAGCTCGGTCTTTGCCAAATATTATTGTCATTTCATCTAAGTATGAGAATGACTTGTTAGCAATCCTTTGCACTTGAGTGACTTTGCAACAAAATTATGTAATGTTATATTAATTACAAAAAGTATATTATTGAATGTAATAAAAATTTTTATTGTCATACCTTAACCCAATCAATCATCAAAGACATATTTCGAACAATCAATACACTTCTTTCTTTCGTTCCAACCAAAACCACTACAATTTGGTCCCAACATTTCTGCAATTGCATTACATTGTTTCTTCAAAAGTTTTACTCTTGATTCTATGTGAGGTTGAACCTTCACCTCACATCTAGTAACTTTAACTTCATCATTTGCTCCACTTTTTGTAGATAGCCTGATCTAAATGTTCCATAATCGCGATGTCATTGGCTTAGATTTGCTAACTCCATTAAACACTCGATTAACTTGCTATCCTTTTCTTTAGTCCAAACATGTTTTTTGTTTGAACTCCATCTATATTGATCATTTTCTTCCATATCTATCACATGGTTTGAATTCGAAATTAACAACTAAACAAAGTATCAACACTATTACAAAGGTATATATTGATAACAAGATATAGAATACAACATAAGCATGTGATCAACTTTATATAAAAATAAATAATATAAGGAAAAAAAACAATAATAACATTTTAATACATTTGGTTATAAAAATTATACTTAACAATCGAAACAACTGATTAAGAAATCTAAACTAATGAATTATGGAAAACTATACATGCCTAAAAATTTAAGTAGTAGGGTGTTCATTATATTGTAAAACAGTCACTAGATACATTCTATATCTCCATTCATCTTACATCTCTTGTGCTAAGTTATCTCGCCAAGCATTCCACTCATTCGATGTTTCCACATAAGTGATAGGATCTAAATCAGGTTCACTCAAAGTGTTATGAACCAACTCATCTTCTATTGGATTAATGGCATTTTTTCTTCAAATTAAGTTGTGGAGCAAACAACAGGCTGTTATTATTCTACACTAAACTTTGACAGGATAGTATGACTTTGATCTAAGAATAGTCATCTTCCTTTAAGAAGACCAAAGTCCCTTTCAATTACATTCCTTGTAGAAGAATGTTTCATGTTGAAAAACTCCTCTAGTGAAGTTAGTGTTTGACCTTGTTGCCATTCATTTAGACACTACAACAAATTTCACCTTCAATGACTCTTGTACAGTAGCAGAAATATAGGAGAAAGAGAAAAAAACAGTCATTAAAGTCAAATCAGGCGTTTTTGGCGGGAAAAAACTGAGTTTTTCGGATTTGTCGGAATTGATGACTGTCTTTTTGTGTCATTAATTAATGATTGAAAAAAACAGTCATTAAATGCAAGGAAATGAAAAATATGGTTTTGGCGAGAAAAGATGTGAATTTTCGGATTTTTTTTACTATTTTGACATTTTTTTTTGTATCACCAAATTATGACTACAATTAACCATCATTAAAAATTGACAAATTTTAATAGTCATTAATATTTTTTAATATTTCAAATTTTGAGAAAAGGAGGGAAGTTAAAATTTGTGGGTAAAAATTACTTAAATCCCACATTTTAGTTTTTCCCACACTTTCTTAAAATCCTCGCCCCACTTTATTTTTCTAACATTTTTTATTTTATTTCCCCCATCTTTTTAATTTCCCTCTAAAACACCCCCCCTATTTTTTTGTTTTCTCTTCCCTTCTCAATCTCCCCCTAATTTTTTTCCTCACCATTGCCGCACCAGACGCTACCACCTCTGGGAACATCCACTGCCATTGTTGCACACTTGTTTTTCACCGTCGCCGTTGCAGACTTGCTCGTAGCTGCCGCCGTTGCACACCTGCTCGTCACTGCCGATGTCGCACGCTGTCTGCCTCCATCACCTAAACACCGCTATTGGTGGGTTGTCACCATCCAAGGTCTTCGCTTGCTCGTCTGCCTCCGTCACTTCAACGCCATCGCCTTTTGAGGTGAGTTGCTTTGCTTCTTATAGTTTTGAAGTTTATTTGGATGCGATTATTTAGGAATTTCTTTTCTCTTTATATTTGGGCAAATCATTCCTTTGTTTTTTCATGTATGTAGGAAGAGTTTTTCTTGGAAAGAACGATATATCTTAATGCTACCAAGGTTGTATATATTCAACATTATGCTTTACTTTCATTTCTTACAATGTCATGTTGTATTAATGGGTCAGAGTGATCAATTTGAACTTTCATTTGTAAAAATCCATTTAGGTTAATTAAAATTCTAGTTTACTCTTTTGTACAACAATTGGCTAAATTTTCATTTGTTAGAACAATTCATCAAGTGATGTTTATTCTCTTTTTAGGTAGGTTTGAGAGTTAAAATGTCACTTAGGCACTTTTTAGAAACTTTATATGTGGTTTTCATGGTCAAAATGACATTTATGCACTTTTTAGATTGTCTCAAGAGTTAAAGTCTTACTTGGGAACTTTTTAGGAACTTTATATGTGTTCTTTATTATCAAAAGGACATTTAACCACTAAGGTTTTAGGTGCTTTTGAGAGTCTGGAAGCAACACATAGTAATTTTCTTATACTTTTTATGTAGTCTTGAGAGTCAAAGTGATGCTTAGACATTTTTTAGGTGGTTTTGAGACTTAAAGTATCACTTAAGCACTTCCTAAGAATTTTATATATATTTTTCATAGTCAAAAGGACAATAAGCGACCTTTTTTTTAAAAAAGAAAAATCGTTGTAGGTGGTTTTAAGAGTTGAAACAACACTTGGGAGCTTTTCTAAACAACACTTGAATGATGAATAAAATTTGAGACTTTGATTTTCTTTGAAGTGTACACAATTGCTTACGGGTTTTGACCACAAATGCTATGAATAGTCTTGTTCTTGTTGATATTATTAATGACTTCTAGATTGTTGGTGCTGGAAATCTGGTAGAGTTTTACACTTTGATCTTTTGATATATTGCACACTATTCATTTGATGAGATGTTTCTGAAGAAGTAAAGAAGCTAATTTTTGTTGTTTGTTTGTTCAATCAACCATATTCTTATCTTCTCTTGTACCATTATCGGCTATTGTGATTAAGTGGTTGTTATTGAAATGAATGCATTTTATTGCCTTTTGGTTTGCCATTTCTTCCTCAAATCTTTCAAGTTTTATACTTGGTATATTTTAAAATGAATCCAGTTTTCTTTTATTTTAGATTATATAGCCGTTGATTCCTTCTTTTTCTTAGCATTGCAGTTGACAAGTTTAGATGTCATTAACAAGGTATAAGTTTTGCTTTTCTTTTTCTTTTTTAAATTTTCAGTTGATTTTTTTTCTCATTAGAGAACTACCCATATTTCTAACAAAATTGTTTCATACAAACAAGATACTGGGTAACTTTAAAGAAAGATATTCCATTCACGTGTATATGATTTCATCATATTTCATTTGTTGCTAGTTTTATCAAATTGGTCAAATTTTTCTTTGTTTGTAGTTGTTTGAGAAAGTTGTAACTCTTGTTGTTATACTACTCGCTTTTTCATTTTGAGTTTTGGAGTATGGTTATTAGACTTATTTGTTCTTTATTTTGGATTTTTTTATCAACAAGTTTAGGATCATTTTCATGTAAGCTTGTTAAGTTTTTTGGTTATAATTTGATTAGTCCATGATAATTTGGTTGTTATATCCTAAAAAAGTTTGGACAAGTTGTTTATGTGACTATTTTCATGGAGCTTATAATGTGATTTTAAGTTTATTTATGTGATTATATTGTGGCTTTGAGTATTGTTATTATTTTTGACATTGATGGATTGGGTTGAATTCTAAAATGAATGTTGTTTTTTTTTTCACTAGGTCTTGAACAAATACATTGAAGTGAAGAAACTGTCAAGCAAGTTATTTATATATGTACTTTTTTTGTTGGGATATTGCTAACACTTTTTTTTTTGCAACACTTGTTGTATTTAGTTGCTTTGTAAATGATTTAACCAAAATTTTGTTACTAGTCTTCTTATATATAATTTCTTTGTATAAGTGACTAACATTATTGTTAGATATGGAAGTTCATATTTATGATGCAATTTATAAGGATATGTAATTGCCTAACATTTATACGTTTTATTATTTATTAAAATTAATTATACAGCTTCTTAGGATTATCTTCTCTAATATATTTATTTTCTTGTAGATAACAAGATTCTAGGCTATTCATGTGGTGAAAGATGGATGAGACTATGAGTGAATGGTTTGTTTTATCATTGGAAGCTATTAGTGATGTTTTGTACATTTTTGCGTAGTTGTTATTGATATTTTCTTTATATACTTTGGATATGACGTTGATACTAATTCATGTGGTGAAAGGCGGATGAAACTATGACATTTTTTTGCCGTCAATGAAGGTAAGAATTGTAGTAGTGTCGAACATTTTAGATTTTGTGGTAATTTTTTTTCTTTCTAATAAGTGTGTGACTAATGAAATTTCATTCCTAGGTGCAGAAGATACAACTTCTCTCATTTGAAGTCGGCGATTGTTGGTTTGCATTCTCATATCACTAAAAATTTGTTGGGGCAGGAACAGGAAGATGATAGACCTTCAAATACTTAGGTATTTTTTAATATTAAAGTTCAAACTATGTTTATAAATGCATGTATATTATGTGTGGCTATCCTGCAGTCATGGTAGCCAATTCAGCCATTTAGTGTCATTATTATATGCTTGAGTTGGTTTTGATAATGTGTCACTTAGACAGTTTTTAGGTACTTTTTAATTAGTTTTGATAATCAAAGTGCACATATGAATTATTTTAGTTGTTTGGGGAGTTAGATTGTTTCTTGGAAAACTTTTAGGCACTTTTTATGTTGGTTTGAGAGTGAGGTGTCACTTAGACACTTTTTAGGTAGTTTTTAGTTTGGTTGGAGAGTAAAAGTTGCACTTAAACATTTTAAATTGTTTTGAGAATCAATGTATGTCACACCCCCTCCCAGATACCCCTTATCCCTAGGAGTGAGTGTGAAACCGCACTCTCTCTAGTCCATATCTAAAGCATAAATCATAGGAATATCTTCCATATTAAACTAAATGCCAGCTTAATCTCAAATAGAAACACCTTTACTATTAAGCCATGCGATAATATAACAACCTATCATCAAGTATTCTATATATATCTGTAATACAAAACGATTCTCCCAGCACTCCTATGGAACATATACATTACAAAACATGGACATAAATTGAGTATTTACAACTATCCCAGAGGTCTGCTTTGAAGTAGGCCCAGACGAGGAACTTCTGTAGGCTAGGCGTCCCGGACACGCTCGCTACCTGAAACAACAATCAAACAAACAAATTGAGTGAGCATAGAGCCCAGTGAGTGACTAAATTCATTCAGACATTACTAACAATCATGAGCTAGTATAAACCATAGTAACCACTACAAATTCGCATATCAGAAATCTCCAAACCTCTTATACTATAGACCACAACCATACCAACACCCATACAATTCCATGGCAAACATCTAACCCTTGCTGTGTTGAAGCACAACTCATCTCATTCACATTCTAGTACAAATTCTCATTTCTAATCACATAAAAATGCCTAAACATTATGTTCCTCGGATTTGCATGCTATCAAGTGCCTTCACATTCTGTCCCTCAGCACTGAGTTCAACTACGTCAATATTACCATGTGCCTTCACACGAGGTCCCTCAGCACTGGTAACCAATTAAATCTCCGCTCAAGTGCCTTCACTCATGGTCCCTCAGCACGAGCTAACATATGATGGATTTCCACATGCTTTCACTCAAGGTCCCTTAGCTCTGAAATCCATTCCACCTAACTACTCAAGTGCCTTCACGCATGGTCCCTCAGCATTGAGTATCACGTGACATATTAACTTAGGCCTTCACCATAAGGTCCCTCAACCAAGATTACATTTAGATAATATATCTAGTTTCCTTTAATCCTTACCAAACAACATAATCACTTCAAATACTACATCGTACCATAACTTCCTACTCATCTATTGCCAAATAATTATGCTAAAAGTAACCACAAGATATAGTAGAAAGTCACTCACAACTTGTCTTGGCTCTAAGTGGATTATATGCCTTCCCGAGCTCTTCCTGGCCTAAAAATACACATTTTCCACGTTGAGTTTTCCTTAGACTTCCGTTTCTTTATACTCATTAAATATACATAATTAAACCCTATGCTTGTTTCATCTCCAACCTCTCTTTTCCTCAAAACACTCACAAGTAACGTTACTCCTCATTCTGTGGTGAGATTACCAACGGAACTACACTACATAATCCTGCACTAGCGATACCGGGTTGAACAAAACTAGCGAGATTACCTGAGGAGCGACAACCAGCGAGACTTTAGCGAGAATTGTGAGACGCAAAGTCCCTCTTGCGTTACCAACGACACTTGCTTCGCTGCCCAGTCTCTGGCTCTCTCAGCAATACTACCGCCGTAGCAGAACAGTTCTTCTTCTTCCTTTCTTCTTCTTTCTTTAACCTGCTAAACATCGCATTCTGGCCAATTTCAGAACTTACTTCCTTCTACAAACTTATAAAGACGTAAGTCCTTCATCTTACCTCAAAGTCTCGTAGAGAATGTCCTCTCCGTTTAAGATATATCCTTCAACAACTCTGAATTACTCCTAATCATCCAGCAATTCAGCTCCGATCTCTTCTTCCTGGAGTTTAACACACATTTACTCAAATTCAGCTCAAGTACCCTTCATGAAACTTGCTAAAAATCGAGTTAACCTTACTAACCTCAGAATTTCGGCCCCAACCACCGTTTCCTCAGTTCGTTCTTCCCCCAAAACTGAACGTTACTCTTGATTAAGTAACACCAGCTGAGTCCTTCGCTCCAGCTCAAGTTTCCTCCACGGAAACGACGAGAATTCCACTCCAAATCAACATGAACACCTTCTTCTACCTCCCTCCGTTGTTTAGCTTCGAAATGGAATCAACTCCAGCTCTGAAATGTGATCAAAACAATTGAATTCTCGGTCCACTTATATATATATATATATCACCGACTTAAACTCCACTTCGTCTCTATATAATAATCTAATCAACGCATACCTTCTGTACTTGGCTTCAGCAACGCACAACCTCGGTTTTGTATGTTACAATTTCCCAACTCCCTCGCCGAATAGCTGACGAACGCATTGTTCTTTTGGCCAACCTTCTATGCACCAACGCATACCCACATTCAATGCATGGTAACATTCACTGCATAGTGACCTTCATCGCAGATTGATTCTCGATGCCTCGTGGCCTTCAACTTTCAACGCCTTGTGGCCTTCAATACGTTCATCGCATCATAACCTTCGACGGAGAGTGGCTCTCCTCGCCTCGTGACCTCAACGCCTCATGGCCTCAATGCCTAATAGCCTTCCCTCACCTCTGCGTCCATGCCAAAACTACCTCCATCAAGGCATAATGTCACCAGCGCATAGTTGATACTTAGCCATTTTTTCTGCCCCCACATACTTTTCAGCCAACTATCCTACCAAACGCCCATCTCTTGATCTCTTCTTATCTTGCCTTCTCACAAAGTCAAGTACGGGGCTTACAATGTATCACTTACACACTTTTTGAAAATTGTTTGGTTGGTTTTTAGAGCTAAAGTAACACTTGGGCATTTTTTTGGTTGTTTTGAGAAACAAATGGTCATTTACACACTTTTTAGAAAGTTTATAGTTTGTTTTGATAATCAAAGTACACATATGAACTATTTTGGTTCTTTGGTGAGTTAAATTGTTTCTTGGAAAACTATTAAATACTTTTTATGTTGGTTTGGGAGTGAAAGTGTCACTTAGACACTTTTTAGGCAGTTTTTAGGTTTGGTTGGAAGTAAGACTAATGTGAGTATTTAAATTATATATTTGTTTTGCTCTTACTGTATTATGTTTCACTTGTCCCCCCCTCCCCAAACGAAGAAAATTTTCAATTAACCCTTATTCTTTCTAGTAGACTAGTGTATAAGTTAAATTTGGAGGTTATCCATGTTATTAAGGTTGAAAAGTGAGATTATAATGTGATTTTGAGCCTATTTATGTGATTATATTGTGATTCTATGTATAATTTTTGTTTGAAAGTGTTCATCAAAACTTACTTGTATGACTAAAGTGGGGTTTTCAGTGTGAATGTATATAACATAATAATATTGTCACAGTACGATCAATATATATATATAACCTGCATATTGTTATTATTGTTCACTTTTATATATTGAGTTAAATTCTGAAATGAATGTTTTTTTTTTTACAAGGTTCCTGGACAAGGCCATTGAAGCAAGGAAACCCACCAACCAAGATATTTAAATAGGTGTTGTATATATTTTTTTTGGTATTATGTCAACACTTAGTTGTAAATACTGAATTTGTAAATGATGTACCAAGAATTTGGTTATTAGTGTTGTTATTATTAGTTTCCTTGTATTAATGATAGAAAGTATATTATTATATATGAAAGTTACTTTTTATGTTTGTGTACATATTTTATGTTGAAACTGAAGAAAACACAGGTGTAATAACGTGTATCATTGGAATGGTTTCTTTGATATTTGACAAAAGTCATCGGATGTAATTTTATGACAGTAGAATATTGTCATCTATCATACTTCTATGACTATAAATAAGTGAAAATGTATGTAATTCAATGACCTTAAGAAAATATCATAATTAAGGTATTATTGACACTTTAAATGTGTCATTATTTGTTGCTCGATGACAGAATTTTAATGTCAAGATAACTCTTTATTTGACAGAAAAAGTCAACATTTTCATTATTTAATGACGGTATAAAATTTTCATGAAAAATGGTTTCCACGACTTATAATAAATGTCAATACATGTTCTTTGTTAACTATGTTTAAAAGTCATGAAACTATCAAGATTTCTCATGTGTAATCTATATACTTTAGATGATGGGCGATTAAATGACTAAAAGAAAGTCAAGAAATGTGGTAATGACTGTTTTTTAGAGTCATAGAAGCATATTTTTGTTGTAGTGAGATGATAACGTTGTCCTCTATATGGTGTTAAAAATCCATCCCCATTCGTATACCTAGCATCACATAAGTAATAAAATCCTGCAAATTGATGGGATCAATTAGAAAAAAAAAAAGTTAACATATACAAACATTATGAGAACATTTGAACTATTCGTGTAGTTACTACCTTTTGGGACTTTCAACCCATTCCTCGTCAATATAGCATCTCCTAATACTCAAGAACCTGAAGTTGATCCTTCCTACCTAGGTAAGACAAATAAATTCCATATTTTGGCTACAAACACCCAACACAAAGGCTATTCATTCTTTCCTGTTCTATATGTGGATCTATATGTGGATCTATCAATAACATTGACATTAACCTTAATATGTGCTCCATCTAATGCTCCCAAACAATTCTAGAAAAAAAATAAACAAAAAATTATTGTTTTACCTCATTCAATTTACAAGTAACACTAATGAAAAATATTAAGCTTATTACCTCAAGTCATACCTCAAACCATCTCCACTATCAATTCGATGAATTTGTAGGTACAAGATCTGGTTTCTTTAGTAGACAACTCATGAAGACGCAATATCAAATTAAGAACATTAAACCATCTACTAACCGTTTTACCAGACCCCAAAAAAGATCTACGCACCACTCTATTTTTTACATCATGTGCAATGATGTGTAGAAGCAGTGATACCATTTCTTCTATCACTATATGTTTACTTCCATTTAACTTGCCTACAATTTTGAGCATACAACAAAGTATACTCAATATTTTCTATTCATACGAGTATTCTCAAAACACGTTAAATCACTATCACGTATTAATCTATGGACATAAAGCTGTCTAACTTGTAAGCTAAAGAATGCAATTTCACCTCTTACATATTTATGATTATGCTTCATGCATACAATAATTGATAATAATATCAAACTAAAAAAATACATTTGGTCAACATGTCTATATCACAAAGTAACATTGTCATAATATTATCCATCAATTCCAAGGTTCGATGATCCATATCTGCAAAGAATATGAATATTTTTCTCATAAATAAGCTTCAAAATATGAACAATACGAATACTAAATTTACTTTGTAAATGTCTCGAAGAATAAGAAAAATTTAGTTAAAAACTATCCCCTCTAAATGTCTTTTCAATAATAAATATAAATATTAAAAGATACATAAATTAATTTACAATAAATAAAAATGTAGAATCTAATTTAAAAAAAAAATAAAAAATACCTAATTTAATTTGAAACAAATTTGAATAATAAATCTAATATTTTAATTTAAAAAAATCAAATCTTTTATCTTAATTCCAACGTGGAACTTTCTACCAACAATTGTAGATTATATATATATATATATATATATATATATATATATATATATATAATCTAATTTGAAACTAATTTGAATAATAAATTTAATCTTTAAAAAATAAATAAATAAATATTTGTTCCATAGCAGGGCAATTATATATATACACGTGTCATATATATACACACACGTATACATATATGATCTAGTTAGGAAATAGAAATAAAAAATTAATTGATAAAGCTAAAATAGAAAATATAATTCGAAGAAAATGAAAATACACAAACTATTTTTTTTATTTTTTTTAGAAATAAATACACAATCTAATTTGAAGAAATAAAAAAAAATACCTAATATAAACAAACTTGAATAGATACAAAATCTAATCTTTTAACCAAAAAAAAAAAAATTAAATCTTTTATTTTCATTTTACCATTGGACTTTCTGCCAAAACAATTATTATTATTATTATTATTTTTAACAGTAGAACTAGGTCTTTACTTAAATTAAGAACCCAATAAAACAAATTAAGAGCTTAAGAACTTATTAGACATTTTTTAAAAATTCAAAGAAACAAATTGAAATTTTGATAAAATGACCGTCACACTCTAACAATAAGGTCTAGACTCAAGTCTCAACAACGAGGACAAAAAAATTAAAGAAAAACTCTAAATTGTGCTCTGGACTCAACAAAAAAACAATCATTGATAATTTTTTTTTCTAGGATAATTAAAAAAAAAAAACAAATATACAAATTAACTCTAATTATGGTTTAGATTCAACAAAAAAGACAATTACATATACCCAATCTAGAGGTCTCTCATTTTGAGACCCCCAATTTCATAATAAGGTTTGAACAAAAAAGAGTTAGCAATGTAAGTGCAGAAGCAATTAGGATCTAAAGCACTCTAATTATATCAAATTTTTAAGATTAAACATGCTCTTTTCAAACCCGAAAAATAGAAGAAGAAAACTTACTTGTTGTAGCTCAAAATTGAATCAAATTTCTTCAAATTTCTGATCACAAACACTTCATGGACCACCATAAGAGTCTTTCTTCTTATTCTTTGGTCTTAGAACAAATTGTGGGATCCGGATTAAGTTGTATTTGAAGCAAACTTGTGATGAACACTAAGTTTAGGAGACTTATGAGTTTCGAGAATTTTCGGGCAAAATTCTACTTGAATCATTAACTATTTCCTTAATTTCTTTCTTCTATTTAAAGAAGACACCATGCAAATCAGATTTACCATAGTTTCGACACCAAATTTGGTGATTAAGGAAGTCCACATAGGAGGTGGAAGAAGAAAGAGAAGAAAAATCATGCATGATTCCCACCTCCTACTTCCATGCAATAAGCGGAAAAATCCATCAATCCAATTTCTCAATGTTGATTTGAGTTTCTAATTTTTCATTTAAAATTAATTTAAAAAATAAATTTTAAATATAATTAATTTAAATAATAATTAATTAATTATATTATATTAATATTTAATATTAAATTAATAATTTTTCCACTTTTCCCGACAATTTCCAATATAGTGAATCTCTATTTATCTGAAAAATATTTAAATCACATTTAAATATTTCTAACTCTCCAATTTTGTTTAGTTCACAATTAAACGAACAAATTGTAAATTTGATCCTTAATCAAATTTGAACATTTCAAATTCTTTCAACATACTGTTTTTTAAGGTTTAATCCATGAGCTAACAAAGAGACCTAATAGACTTATAGATCATGAGCTCTAACGATTGAAATTAATCAGCTAAACTCTTTAACCTAATTAATTAACATTCGTTAACTACCGAGACACTCCACTAAACCCCAATAACTGCACTCTCCTCACTATAGAAATATTTCTGTCCACTTGATATAATCATAATAAGTGAGTCGATCCTTCACAAGTTGTTCATAATTACAGCCAGGTCAAAAATTTACCATTTTACCCCTGTAATTACATCTCGTTCCTTAAGTTCCACTGATCCTCTAATGAACAATTGGTTTGTGGTCCAACCACCAAACCTAGTGTAAGCCCTAACCTCTATTTTCCTTAGCTTTAGTAAAAGATAAAAGTCATGGTTAAAAGTTTCGCTAGGGTTGACTTGAATGAGTAGGAAAGCATGTGGAATTCTAGTGCAATTTAAGTAATTATGATTTGGTATTCTTCTTTTTCCATTAACCTTTGCTAAGGAATAAAAAGGGATGAAGTTAATGGTATTGTAGTACAAGGAGGAGGGCTGGACTTAGGAAACTTTTGTGGAATATGAAGGAAAACTTAAGTCAAAAGGTCAAAATTTGGAAATTATTTGGGAAAATATAAAATTAGGAAATAAATATTAAATTAAATTAAAATGATTATTTAAATAAAAATTATATTTAATTTGGATGTTTAGAATAAGGAGAAATGAAGAGGAGACACTTTGAAGCAAGTTGATAAGTGGCTAAAGCTGATTGGTTGGTCTGCGCAGCAGCTCGAACTGTAAGCAAGCAGCTCAATTAGTTTCTAATGAATGAGTCTCAAGGGACCCTGAAACCTTGGAGTATAGTTAAAAAACCTTCTTATCTTACGAGAGTTCAATGCCTCCGATAAAAGGTAAGCACTCGCGCATAGAATAGACTCTAACTTAACCAGATGGTTCTCCCGATTCGCTCATGCTATTTTCACCATTTTTGGACTAGAGGAAGCTCTGTGAGTTAGGAAGACGACCTAGGGTTGCTGATGTGATTTGAGGTCGGGAAACTTGAGAAATCTTCAAAATACTGACGGTTGTCACAGAAACCGAGCAAATCAGATGAGTTATCTTTGAGAAATTTTTCAAGGGTGCTCGAGAAGGTTTTTGGAGCTGAATTTTCTTGGTAAGCTAGTTAAGAGGTTAAACTTGAGTCCCATAATTTTTATTTGAAAGGAAATGGTGCTTTGAAGCTCTGAAAAATCAAGTTGGAAATAGGACACTACTGGCCGAAAAGGCTGCCAAAGCTGCCCATGCCCACGCCCAGCGCCCACCCCCTCGCCCAGTTGCTGCCCACCAAGGTTGTCTACAGCCATTTTGAGTAAATTTAGACATTTTTGGACCCAAATTGTTTTTTTTCTTGCACTATTGGCCTAAAAATGGAAAAATATGAATTTCAAGCTGATTTTTAAGTATTTTTGGAAATTTTGAGAATTTTGCAAAAAGGTCCCTAAAAGGGTAACAATGATAGAAATGGTGGAAATTAGGCTTGATAAGGATAACGTGGACGAAATGTAGTTAAGTGATGATTGTAAGGACTTCAAGGAGAAGATCTATTGGCTCGTAATTGGTATTACAGGTCATATTTGTTGGATTTTATGTCCTAAAACTCATAGTTTATAAATACCAAATATACTTTTATCATTCAATAAAGTTGTTATTGAAATTTATAATCAATAAGTAGTTAGTGATTCTATAAAATGTTCTTAGTAAATCTAAATCCAATCATGAAAGGATCCTAGACTGTTACATGAGACTCAAACTTTATATAGAGACATAAAACTGGATCAAGTTTAAGTTAACAGTCTAAATGGTCTATAGTATATGAATAAGGTTGGGCGCCTTATTATGGGGACACTTGGATGCAACCCACTTTATAACTAGTACAAACGAAGTGATCCTAATTCGTTCATGTGAATACATGAGAGTGGGGGCGTCCTGTGCAAAGAGTTTGCATAAGACCGGACCATGACATAGTCACTTTTACTTTATAACACCGTTTACTGTCTAAAACTAACTATCTCGACTTTGATGGCGTAGGCAACTCGATCTTAATCCTGAGCTAACTATGAAATTCTGTTTACTCGAGATTATCATTAGATATACATTGGTGCGAGCAGCTCAACAGCGCAGGCTCAATATGCCTTCCATTTCAGGGGTAAGACCAAGTAGATAGTTAGGGACATAGGGTGCAAGAAAAAATTTACTCCTACCCTCTTTTGGGTTAGTAGAGAGGTTGTTCTCTTAAGTGCTGAATCTAGGTCTTGAACAATAGGTATCACCCTCTCAAATGGGTTTGAGAGGACTTTTGATTTGGAAGTTGGACTGCAAATCATTGTTCATTAGAGGATCAGTGGAATTAAGGAATAAGAGGTAATCACAGGGGTAAAACGGTAATTTTAACCCAGTTGTAATTACGAACAACCGGTGAAGGCTCGACTTACCAATCATGGTTATATCAAATGGACATAATATATCTACAGTGAGGAGAGTGCAGCTACGGGCTTTAGTGGAGTGACCCGGTAGTTAACAAATGTTGGTTAACTAGGTTAAAGAGTTTAACCGGTTAATCTTGGATCATTGGAGCTCATGATCTGTAGGTTCATAAGGTTCTCTGGCTAGCTCATATAGGAATAAACTTGGAATAAATAGAAGGAATAATTCGAATCGTTCAAATTAGGTTAATCATATAAGATATGAATAAGTAATTGATATATGATATCAAATGAGAGATTTTGTGAAAAATATTTAAATGGGATTTAAATATTGAAATTATGAATGCGTATTCATAATCGAAGACATGGGTTTAGTCAAACAGTTGGTTGTCGGAAGAAGTCAAATAGTTGACTTTGACCCGAGCAAGTCAAAGAGTTGTTTTAGTTAAACCTTCTAAAAAGGTTGACCATGAGATTAAATTAATGTTTCTTACAAAATTAGTGGAAAAATCTACTAACTTGAAGAGTGGAACATTTAATTAATCTCAAAATTCTACACTTTGACACATAATCATTGACATGCATTAGTGGAATGTGGGTTGTCAACTTTTGGTGAACTTAGACATGCAAAAGTTGCATCAATTTGCCTTTAAAGAAGGCCTTTGTTCATTTATTTTTCTTTCTTGAAAAATCTTGAAAATTTTGAAATTTTTTAGAAACTAAATTTTTTCTTCTTTAAAGAGTCCCACCATTCTATTCCAAGCCTTTGAGAATAGCTAGAAAGACCTTTTGGTGGTCCAAGTGGGAGTAATTTCAAGAAAGGAAGAAAAGCTACAAAGGTATATAATTTCTTTCCTTCTTCTCTAATTCATTTTGTATGATAATGCATGTTTAATCCTAGGTTGTAATATGCATCTAGATTGTTATTTCGATCCTCTTTCGTTTCTGCTGCGCATGTATGTATAAGATCCTTCAATATTGAGGTTGGAAAAGCCTATAGACCCTAAGAAACAGGCCGGATAGTGAGTGACACCTTTCTTTCTCTGGAAACGATTCTATTTAAAATGTTTAGTCACACTTTCTTATAAAATGTGATTTTATGATGATTTATTACATGATAAGCATGATGGCTAGTTATATTTTATTTTATGGCATGAAAGGCATGTTTTATCTCTTTTCTACAAGTTTTTTTAAAAGCATGTTTATAAGATGCTATTTATAGAGAAATACTTTTTTTTGCATGAAATGTTTTACAATGAACTGTTTATGCAAAGCATACCTATTTCTAAAATGTTTTCTAAGGAGCTCAATGCTGAAAGACGTTGAGAAGGCATTTGAGTTTCCTAGGGACCCAGTACTGAAGGACTCGGAGAAGGTACTTGGGCATCCCGAAATAGTCCTATCTGCACATAGTGATTGATGACATTGTTGTGTTGAGATTACTCCACATCAGCTAAAGTTTTCGACGTTGGGTGTGTCGAGATTACTTGCCCCAACTAAGGTTTGTTTTCGACGTTGTGTTGAGCCTTGCCCTGCCTCAACTAAGGGAATTTTAAAGCAAAAGAAGGTTTGATGAGTAAATAAACTGTATTTATGTTAAAGCCCTGACTTATGTTTTATTTCAAGGCTTAACATGAGTTTTATGCTAAAGTTATGTTTTCTCTATTATTGAGCATGATTTGGTTTTCGAGTTGTGTTTAAAATACTATGTCACTCACTGGGTATCCAGCTCATGTTTTCCATGTTTTCTTTCCCACCCAGGTAGCGAAGAAGTTCCGGTGCTTAGCCTACTCAAGCTCGCCTTGCTTAAGCTTCGAGTTATCAAAAGATACTTTGCATTTCGGTTGCTGTATGTGTAAATAACTTTGTGTATGTGACATGTAGACATAGCCCTCTAGTAGTTGGGATGTGAGACTGGTTATTGTATATGTCATCTAAGTTTATTTGTGAATGAGTTTTGAGTAATTGGTTATTAAATATAAATTCTCATGTTATTGAATTTATGGGGGTGGCTGATCTGAATGTCTATATCATTAGAATAAGTGATATGGGCAGTTATGTAAGTCATGTTTCAACAGGTTATTCAGGTACAGTTGGACAGTGAACCTCACAAAAGTGGTGATGTTTGTTGTCCTCGTATCTCCTCTCAGGTCAAGGAGGGTAATCTGGGAGGGGGTGTGACAAGTTGATATCAGAGCAAAAGAGTCTTGGGAATAGGATCATGCATTGTAGTGTAGGAACATGTATTTCTATCAGTTAATAATGCTATGTCATAATATAGGAAACATGCTACATCGAAGCAGGCGAGGTAGGAAAGTAGCAGCCGAAACTCCTGAAGTTACTAGGAGTCATGGAGATATGTCTGAGGGTGAATCCAGTCATCCTCAAGTGGGGTCACTGTTGAGGACCAGATATTCACTAGAATTGCAGAAAGGTTGGCTGCAGGTATTGGATTGGTGCAGTTGATAAGCACTTGAAAAGTGCTTTCTATTCTCTCAAATTAAGGGAGTTTATATTAGATTTCACTTGTTTGCTAGTGATTTTCAGGTTAAAACGAGAAAAATTAGAAGAAACGACTAAAAGATCAAAACCAAGCAAGAATACGGCGAAAAAGAGTTGAAAAACCAAAAAGGGCAAATTTTGGGGATAGCGTCGCGGCGCTGAAACATCAACGCATGGTTCTGGACGTAGAGTAGCATTGCGGCGCCAAGATGGTGCTGCCTCGATGCATCCTTGCTGAAACGCATTTTAGCGCTGCGATGCTTAGACGGCGCTGCCGCGGCGCTAAAACCCGAAGCAATATTTCTGAAACACATTTTAGCGCTCGACGCTTGGACGGCGCTGCCACGGCGCTAAAACCCGAGAGCAAACTTTTTTCGGATGCAGCCCTAGCGCCGCGGCGCCAGCTTTCCTTAATTGAAAAATCTGTATTTTTGAAAAATTTTGGGCGGCTAAACTCTATAAATTTGTTGGTTTCTAGCAGTCCAATTCATCAAGAAATCATAAAAAAAAATCAAGGCAAAGCAAGGAAGTTGCAGACCTAAAGAGATACAAAAAGGAGAGAATTAAGTGAGAGTTCAAAGAGTGAGTTAGTTGCAAGGAAGAGGAAAAGAGTTCGAGATAGTTTTGGTGCCCTTCGAAGTCCGACGTGAGAGCCAAGGAGATCGAGACGGTGCTACTTCAATCAAGAGCCTCTTTTCAGTAGAGTTTCCCTTTCTTTACACTCTTTCTTTGTTTATTTTTCTTAAACATGTTGCTTCAAGCTATGAGTGGCTAAACTCTTTAGTTTTAGGGTTTTGATGAATTGTTTATGAATTCATGTTAATTTTGTAGACTCATGGTTTTGTTGGAATGATTATGCTTTTCATTGTTATTGTGTTTAATTCTTGTGGATTGGTCATCTTCACATGTTAGGTTAGATGTATGATTGAGAGATTGTATGTTTAACTTGATCTATAACAATGAATTATTGTTAATCTATCACGAGAGTAGTTAGGTTGATAATAAAAGTTGCTAAAGACTATTTTTAATGCCATGTAATTTTGTGTTGGTTTTAAGAGATTAATAATCAATCAAGTTGCATGAGAAAGAGTTGTTTTTGAGGGAAAATAACTTGGAATTAAGTTTCTAGACTTAGGCATATGAATTACAATAAAATCCATGAAATCTATAATATTGCATGATGAAATAAACAAGGATTCATTACCCTAGAACTCTCTTTGACTCTTGTGTTTCTCCCTTTGATACTTTCTTTATTTGATTTGTATTTTTCCATGACTTATAATATTCAATTTCAATCCTCAAATAAAATTGATTCAATTCTAGAATAGCTAAGTAACTTAAACTTTCCCAATTGGATCTCCAGTGGAACGATATTCGGACTTAACCGTTTTATATTATAACTTGACCCGACACTTGCGTTTAACACTAAAAGTGCGCATCAGCAGTCAGACCCTGAAAAGAAATATGGTATTGAAAGATTGAAAGCTTTAGGTGCTACCACCTTTGAAGGCGCCGTAGATCCTGCTGAGATATAGGCATGGTTAAATTTGCTTGAAAAATGTTATCGTGTGATGAGGTGCCCTGATGATAGAAATGTAGAATTGACGGTGTTTCTGCTCCAGAAGGGGGCAGAAGATTGGTGGAGAGTTATAGAAAGCAAGAAATGAGAAATAGAAGAAATAAGTTGGAATGTGTTCAAGAAAGCATTTCAAGATAAATACTGTCCAAGAGCATTCTGTGATGCCAAACGGAATGAGTTTCTTAAACTGGTATAGGAATCGATGTCAGTGGCAGAGTACGAGTAGAAGTATACTGAGTTGTCTAAGTATGCCACTGCAATTGTTGCTTATGAGATTGATAGGTGTAAAAGGTTTGAGGAAGGCCTACGGGAGGAAATTCGTACTCCTGTGGCTGCTAGTGCATAATGGACAGATTTTTCCAAGCTGGTAGAGGCGACTATGCGAGTTGAAAGAAGTCTAGCAGAAAGGAAGACGGAAGGTGAATCATTTAGAAGTGGACGTGCAATCCACTCCTCTAGTGTTGCACAGGGACAGTCTGGTAGAAGATTTGTGCCATGCGTGTCTAGTAGAGGAAATTTCAAAGCTAGATCAAGTGGACAAGCTACTTCTAAGGCCAGTACCGAAGGAGGTACGCAGAAGCAAAGACCAAGAAGTTTCAGTGGTCCAGTACAGTCAATGGGAGGTTCCTGAGGTGGACAACCTGGTGAATCCACATCTAGTTCGACGAGGAAACCGTTATGTCCCACTTGTGGAAAGTATCATTGGGGACAGTGTAGGGATTGAACTAATGAATGCTATAACTGTGGACAAACGGGCCATTGTAGACGAGAGTGCCCCCAGTTGATGCAGGAAGTTAAATCTGAACAGAGAACTGCTTCACATGCGGTTAGTCAGCCACAAAGACCTACTGGAGTTGGTGGTGAGGGAACCAGTGGACCGAGGCAGAAAGGATCTACAGGACAACCAAGACAGCAAGGGAAGTTCTTTGCCATGACCCAGCAAGAAGCTGATGGTGCTCCTGATGTTGTTACTGGTACACTTCCTATTTGTCACATTTCTGTCCATGTTTTATTAGATCCTAGAGCTATTCATTCTTTTGTTGCTAGCATGTTCTCTGTGAATATTGATAGTAAGTTAGAACCTTTGTCTGAGGAATTGTATATTTATACCCCTGTTGGCAATGTGCTTGTGGCTAGTAATGTGTATAAGAATTGTGTGGTTGAAATTGATGGTGTAACCATGACAACAAATTTGATTCCCTTAGATATCCAAGAGTTTGATGTTATATTGGGAATGGATTTCTTGTCTAAATATTGGGCCACCATGGATTGTTTTCGAAAGGAGGTTGTATTTAAAGGGTTCGAAGGAACCGAAGTTATTTTTAGGGGAGATAGAAAAATTCTCCCTACCTGTATGATATCTAAAATTCTCCCTACCTGTATGATATCTGCTGTTAAAGCCAGGAAATTGTTAAGCAATGGTTGTACAACATACCTTGCACATGTTGTGGATACACGGTCAATAAACTGAGGCCAGAGGATATTCCTATGGTATGTGAGTTCTTGGATGTGTTCCCTGAAGAACTATCAGGTTTACCGCCTGATAAGGAGGTAGAGTTTTCTATTGATTTGATTCTAGGGACTGCACTAATTTCACAAGCTCCATACAAGATGGCTTCGAAGGAGTTGAAAGAATTGAAAGTTCAGTTGCAGGAGTTGATTGACAAAGGGTATATACGACCCAATGTGTCACCATGGGGAGCACCCGTATTGTTTGTAAAGAAGAAAGATGGCACACTTAGGTTATGTATTGATTATCGTCAACTAAGCAAGGTAACAATACGTAATAAGTACCCACTGCCTCAAATGACCTGCTTGATCAACTCAAGGGTGCTTCAGTATTTTCTAAGATTGATTTGCGATCAGGCTACCATTAGGTGAAGATTAGGGAATCTGACATCCCTAAGACTGCGTCAGGACAAGGTATGGGCATTATGAGTTTCTTGTGATGCCTTTTGGGTTAACTAATGCTCCAGCTGTATTCATGGATCTCATGAATCGAGTATTCCACCTGTACCTCGATTAGTTTGTTATAGTATTTATTGATGATATACTGGTGTACTCTGAAAGTAAAGAGAAGCATGCTGAACACCTCAGAATAGTATTACAGACGTTGTGTGACCGAAGGCTATATGCTAAGTTCAGTAAGTGTGAATTCTGGCTTAATCGTGTTGTATTTCTGGGTCATGTAGTATCAGCTGAAGGAGTAAGCGTGGATCCGCAAAAGACTGAGGCTATAGTTAAGTGGGACCGACTCACTACCGTGATAGAAGTTCGTAGTTTCCTAGGCTTGACAGGCTATTATCGCCGATTCATGGAAGGATTCTAAAAAATAACACTTCTACTAATGAGTCTAACCAAGAAGAATACCAAGTTTGAATCGACTGATGAATGTGAACGGAGTTTCCAAGAGTTAAAGAAAAGACTTGTGATAGCACCAATATTGTCTTTGCCTACTCTTGGCGTGGAATTTGAGATTTATTGCGATGCATCACGACAAGGTTTAGGTTGTGTGCTTATGCAGGGAGGAAAGGTAGTTGCATATGCGTCAAGACAGTTAAAGAAGCATGAATGCAACTACCCCACACACGACATAGAATTGGAAGCTGTTGTGTTGGCCTTGAAGATTTGGAGACATTATTTATACGGAGAGAAATTTCATATCTTAACTGATCACAAAAGCTTGAAATACATTTTTGATCAGAAGGAATTGAACTTAAGACATAGGAGATGGGTGGAGTTGATCAAAAACTACGATTGTACGATAGAATACCACCCTAGGAAGGCCAATGTTGTGGCTGATGCGTTAAGTAGGAAGTCAAGACAAGCTAAGACTTTACTTAATGCTATTGGTGCGGAGCTAGTAAAGGAGCTAAAAAGCTCGAATACATTATTGTCAGTGGAAAAATCAGGAAGTTTATTTGCACACTTTTAGGTGAGACCCACTTTGGTGGATGAGATTGTTAAAGGCCAAATGGAAGACTCCATACTCAGAAAAATAGCAGAGGAGGTGAATCTTAAGCAGAGAACAGATTATGATATAAGGAGTGATGGAGCCTTACTGAAACAGGGAAGGTTATGTGTTCCTAATGATTTGACATTGAAAAGTGCTATTCTGGAGGAATCTCATAGTTCGGCATATGCGATGCATCCAAGAAGCACAAAGATGTACAGAACTTTGAAAGAGTATTATTGGTGGCTAGGAATGAAACGGGGAATTGCAGAATGTGTGGCTAGATGTTTGATTTGTCAACAAGTTAAGCCAGAGAGACAAAGACCAGGAGGACTTCTGAACCCACTCCCCGTGCCTGAATGGAAGTGGGAACACATCACTATGGATTTCTTGTTTGGTCTTCCTAAAACCCCGAGTGGTTATGATGGAATATGGGTAATTGTTGACAGATTTACCAAGACTGCACGTTTCCTGCCAGTAAAAGTGACTTTCACCCTAGATAAGTTAGCCAAGCTATATGTTGACAAAATAGTAAGCCAATATGGAGCTCCTGTGTCTACCATTTCAGATAGGAATCCAAGGTTTACATCTAAGTTTTGGCCAAGTCTACAACAAGCATTGGGAACCAAGCTAAGATTTAGTACAGCTTTCCATCATCAAACTGATGGACAATCAGAAAGAACTATTCAGACCTTGGAGGATATGTTACGTGCTTGTGTGCTACAATTTAAGGGAAGCTAGGATACCCATCTGTCATTAATGGAATTTGCCTATAATAACAGCTACCATTCTAGTATTGGGATGACACCTTATGAGGCACTATATGGTAAACGATGTAGAACCCCTTTATGTTGGGTTGAAGTAGGAGAACGGAAGTTGATGGGACCGGAACTAGTACAAACTACATCGGAAAATGTTAAGCTTATAAGAGAAAAGTTGAAGATTGCACATGATCGACAGAAAAGCTATGCTGATAAGAGGCGAAGGGATCTAGAATTCGAAGTTGGTCTTAAACTTTTCCTAAAGTTATCACCATGGAAAGGAGTTTTGAGATTTGGAAAGAAAGGAAAGTTGAGTCCAAGGTACATTGGGCCTTATGAGATTTTGGAACGCATAGGACCGTCAGCTTATCAATTGGCGTTACCTATGCAGTTATCCAAAATACATAATGTATTCCATGTTTCTCTACTGAGGAAGTACATTCTAGATCCCACACATGTTTTGGAGGTTCAATCTATTGAGCTAAATGAAGACTTGTCTTATGAAGGGAGCCTGTGCAAATCCTTGATCGAAAAGAGCAAGTGCTAAGGTCAAAGACTATACCACTTGTTAAAGCTTTATGGAGAAATCACAAAGTAGAAGAAGCTACGTGGGAAAGTGTTATGTGTATTTTGTATGTATAAACTAGCCTAACGCAAAGTGCTAAAGGATGTATTTATGCGTTCAACATGTCATGCCTTGAACATGCTATGCGTTCTATTACTATGCGTTGGTGGTCTTGTCAAGTTTTCCTATTCTTTTACCCAAGTATAAGCAAAGTAATAGGTGTTCTCGGTGAGTCCGAGGTCAAACACAGGGATTATATTGATTCAGATTTTAGTTGGATTTCATGCGTTACAGTGGTAACCAATAAATGTTTGAGAATTGTTTTTAATCTACTGAAAGCGATTGTTTGTACACTAGACTAAAAGTTGTGAAAGATGGAAAGCATGCGACACAGCAAGTTCAGCTAAAGATGTGTGTGAATGGATAAAGAAAGGGTTCGGGTTGATTAACATCTAACGTCGGAAACGCACAGTAGTATTTTATTCATACTTTCGACTCTTCTCCCAGTTGTCAGCCGCTATGCATTATATTGTCTATAACGCATAGGAGAGTGTTAAGAACCAAGGTTATCCCCATAGACAGGCAACACTACTTGGCCCTTGTCAATTGAGTTCCACAATCACTTACCCTCTCGAACAGTCTGATTATTACTACTTATATCGATTTGTCAGATGGACATAAGCATCGGATTAAGCTCGCAATTGACAAGATAAAATAGTTACACTGTGGTTCCTAGTTAGATGCTAACGCAACCCTAGACCCTTGAGTGATTAGTTACTCATGGTTTGAAAGTAAAAAGCGGAAAGTTTATAGAAGTGAGTAGACATGGAAGATTATTCTATTGATGAAATGAGATACAATTTTCGATAAGTTCAATTCCTTGATACAAATCTAAAATTAAGATAGAAAATGAGAAAGAAAGCAGGGAAGGCGTCAATGTCTTGAGTCGCCTGGATGGAAGCGTGATGATCTGCTGTGAAGTGGTGCGGCAGAGGGAAGACTCTTCTCTCTCGAGCTATTTGTCTCCGGCTGAAGTCTGATAGAACTCTGCTGTCACTTATGGAGTTCTTCCGAGAATCAACAACCTTTCTCATCTCGCAGAGCTACCCTTTTATAGATGATGAAATCGCAGTTAATGACAAATCTGCTTGATTGGTGGTGAGATTGATACTGCGTCCATCTTGCCTGATTGCGTGATTCTCGGGCCAATTAAGATCCACCACTTTAGCCGCAAATCATGTTCGTCAATCATCCGTCAATCTCTCAAGATTCCGATCTGATTCTCAACGCCTTGCCATAACGGTTGTCTACGCGTCCATGCATAGTTTGGCCGATGTCAACATGTCGTAGGTTGCTAACGTGTAGTTATGCGTTGAGTTGTTGTTAACGCGTCGTCAGGTTGTTTGCGTTTCGTTCAGATCATGCGTCCATGAAGAACAGATTGCTAACGTGTCGTCCTGCGTTAAGAAGTCATCAACGCATCGTCTGCATTCCTGCTTTAAAACATGCGTTTAAGGCTCAACAAGTGGTAAAATCATTATCTTCATAAAAATACAAGAGTATAACGCAAAGGAAGATTTATTAATAGAATTTAGCATAAACTACCGCATTCTTTTCTATTTAAACTCTATTTATCTATGAAAAAGGCTATAATAACTTGTATTTCTACAAGTTATCAGAAAGTGAAGACCAAATGAAGATCAAGTATCCTCATCTTTTCTTTGGATGATCTTACCTGAATTTCGAGGACAAAATTCTCAAAAAGGAGGTAATGAATTGTAAGCCATAACCTCTATTTTCCTTAGCTTTAGGAAAAGATAAAAGTCATGGTTAAAAGTTTGGCTAGGGTTGGCTTGAATGAGTAGGAAAGCATGTGGAATTCTAGTGCACTTTAAGTAATTATGATTTGGTATACTTTATCCATTAGCCTGTGCTAAGGAATAAAAAGGGATGGAGTTAATGGTGTTGTAGTACAAGGAGGAGGGCTGGACTTAGGAATTTTTTGTGGAACATGAAGGAAAGCTTAAGTCAAAAGGTCAAAATTTGGAAATTATTTGGGAAAAATGTAAACTTAGGAAATAAATATTAAATTAAATTAGAATGATTATTTAAATGGAAATTATATTTAATTTGAATGTTTAGGATAAGGAGAAATGAAGAAGAGACACATTGAAGCAAGCTAGTAAGTGGCTAAAGCTGATTGGTTGGTTTGGGCAGCAGCTCAGACTCTAAGTAAGCAGCTAAATTAACCCGATGGTTCTCCCGATTCCCTCGTGCTATTTTCACCATTTTTGGACCAGAGGAAGCTATGTGAGTTAGGAAGACGACCTAGGGCTGCCAAAGTGATTTGAGGTCGGGAAGCTTAAGAAATCGTCAAAATACTGAATTGTCGCAGAAACCAAGAAAATCAGACGAGTTAGCTTTGAAGAATTTTTCAAGGGTGCTCGGAAAGGTTTTTGGAGGTAATTTTTTTTGGTAAGCTGGTTAGGAGGTTAAACTTGAGCCCCATAATTTTTATTTGAAAGGAAATGGTGTTTTGAAGCTCTGACAAATCGGGTTGGAATTAGGACACTGCTGGCCGAAGAAGTTGCTAGAGCTGCCCACGCCCAGCGCCCACCCCCTCGCCTAGCTGCTGCCCACCAAGGTTGCCTACAGCCATTTTAGGTAAATTTAGACATTTTTAGACCCAAATTGATATTTTCTTACATTATTGGCCTAAAAATGGAAAAATATGAATTTCAAGCTGATTTTTAAGTATTTTTGGAAATTTTGAGAATTTTGCAAAAAGGTCCCTAAAAGGGTAAAAATGATAGAAATTGTGGAAATTAGGCTTGATAAGGACAACGTGGATGAAATGTAGTTAAGTGATGATTGTAAGGACTTCAAGGAGAAGATCTAATGACTCGTAATTGGTATTTCAGGTCATATTGAGCTTGGAAAAGCCTATAGACCCTAAGGAACAGGTTGGACGTGAGTGACACCTTTTTTTCTCTGAAAACGATTCTATTTAAAATGTTTAGCCACGCTTTCTTATAAAATGTGATTTCATGATGATTTATTACATGATAAGCATGATGGCTAGTTATATTTTATTTTATGGCATGAAAGATATGTTTTATCTGTTTTCTACAAGTTTTTGAAAAGCACGTTTATAAGATGCTATTTATAGAGAAATGCTCTGTTTTCCATGAAATGTTTTACAATGAATTGTTTATGAAAAGCATACTTGTTTCTAAAATGTTTTCTAAGGAGCTCCATGCTGAAGGACGTTGAGAAGAAAACAGATAAAACATGCCATAAAATCAAATATAACCAGCCATCATGCTTATCATATAATAAATCATCATAAAATCACATTTTATAAGAAAGTCTGGCTAAACATTTTAAATAGAATTGTTTCTAGAGAAAGAAAGGTGTCACTCACGATCCGGGCCTGTTCCTCACGGTCTATAGGCTCTTCCAACCTCAATATGACCTGAAATATCAATTACGAGCCATTAGATTCTCTCCTTTAAGTCCTTACAATCATCACCTTAACTACATTTCATCCACATTGTCCATATCAAGCCTAATTTCCACCATTTTTATCATTTTTACCCTTTTAGGGAGTTTTTTGCAAAATTCTCAAAATTTCCAAAAATGCTTGAAAATCAGCTTAAAATTCATATTTTTTCATTTTTGGGCCAATAATTAAATAAAAAATCAATTTTGGTCCAAAAATTTCCAAATTTACCCAAAATGGCCGTAGGCAACCTTGGTAGGCAGCAGCTGGGTGAGGGGGTGGGCACTGGGTGTGGGCGTGGGCATGGGCGTGGCAGCTCTGGCAGCCTCTTCGGCCAACAGTGTCCTTTTCCATCCCGATTTTTCAGAGCCCCAAAACACCATTTCCTTTCAAATAAAACCAAATAAAAATTATGGGACTCAAGCTTAACCTCTTAACTAGCTTACCAAGAAAATTCAGCTCCAAAAACCTTCCTGAGCACCCTTTAAAAATTTCTCAAAGCTAACTCGTCTGATTTGCTCGGTTTCTGTGACAACCTTCAGTATTTTGACGATTTCTCAAGCTTCCCGACCTCAAATCACTTCGGTAGCCCTAGGTCGTCTTCCTAACTCACAGAACTTCCTTTGGTCCAAAAATGGTGAAAATAACACGAGGGAATCGGGAAAACTATCGGGTTAATTGAGCTACTTGCTTAGAGTTCAAATTGCTGCCCAGACCAACCAATCAGCTTTAGCCACTCACCAGCTTGCTTCAACGTGTCTCCTCTTCATTTCTCCTTATCTTAAACATCCAAATTAAATATAATTTCTATTTAAATAAAATATTTATTTCCTAATTTTACATTTTTCTCAAATAATTTCCAAATAATTTCCAAATTTTGACATTTTGACTTAAGCTTCCCTTCATGTTCCACAAAAATTTCCTAAGTCCAGCCCTCCTCCTTGTACTACAACACCATTAACTCCATCCCTTTTATTCCTTAGCAAAGGTTAATGGAAAAAGAAGAATACCAAATCATAATTACCTAAGGTGCACTAGAATTCCACATGCTTTTCTACTCATTCAAGCCAACTCTAGCCAAACTTTTAACCATGACTTTTATCTTTTGCTAAAGCTAAGGAAAATAGAGGTTAGGGCTTACAAGTTATATAAGTCATGTTTCAACAGGTTATTCAAGTACAGTTGGACAGTGAACCTCACAAAAGGGGTGATGTTTGCTGTCCTCACATCTCCTCTCAGGTCAAGGAGGGTAATCTGGGAGGGGGTGTGACACCTAGTCTCTCTCGGGCCAATAAAAGGGTGGGGTCCCTTGTTCAAGACCCGAAGTCAGCACTTAAGAGAACAACTTCTCTACTAATCTAGAATTAGGTAGGATCGATTCCATCTTGCAAGACGACTATGTGTCCCCAGCTATCTGCCTGATCTTATCCCTAAAATAGAGAGCTTATTGAGTCAGCAAACTTGGGCCACTCTCACCCATGCAGATTAAAGGATGATTTCAAACATATAAGATTTCATAGTTAGCTCAGGATTAAGATCAACTTACCTAGGTCATCAGGTTGAAATAATCAGTTTTTTAACAATAAATAGTGTTATAAAGTAAAAGTGATTATTTCATGGTCCGGTCTTATGCAAACTCATGATGCCCCCAGTCACATGTCCAACATAAATGATATAGGATCACTTCATTTGTATAAATTACAAAGTGGGTCGCATCCATAGTGTCCCTAGGATAAAGTACCCAACCTTATCCTTATACTATAGATAGTCTTTGATATTACCTAAACTTGATCCACTTTTATGTCTACACATGAAGTATAAGTTCTCAACTCATAGCCAGGGGTTCTTAGTTTATTGGATTTAATAAATGCAATTCACATATTCAATTACAACTTTATTGAGAATAAGTTCCAAAATTTATAAACTATGAGTTTTAGGATATAAAATCCAACCGAACATAAATCTTATATGAAAAAAATGATCCAAATTAAATAGACAACACCAACAAAAAAAAAATGTGAACGATCGCCAAAGGAAAAATTAAGCAAAATGGAGAAGAAAGTAAGAAAGGGAAGGTGAAAATTGAAGGAATCGAATTCCCAACAGAAGTGAACGATCACCATGTGCCAGTAAATTTATTTTAGAAACACAAAATACAGAGAACATGCATAAGAATAAAAACTAAATATTAACATGCTTTTTTAGAAGAATTAAGGGATAAAAGATTCCTACATTTGAAGATCATCCTCAATATGGAATTCTTCTACTTCAAATCACGAACCGGTAAAAATTCTCCAAAGGAAACAACAACACTTATTCTTCTTTGGAACACTATCACAATGGCTACCTTGCTATTCTCTAGGTAAAATCAATAAAGGAGGTGTGGGCTCTCTATTACTTTGGTAAGGGCGAAGATTTCTTTGTGTGAAGCAAAGAGTGTTGAAGAAGGAGAGAACTTCTTGAGATCACAAAACTTTTCTGTGTTGAATGTGAGATCGCAAATCTCTGTAACTTCCTCCACTTTACATAAAAGTGTGAGAGAGAAGAAAACCAAAAAATAACTCGTCACTACGTGAGAGTTATTTAATATAATATAATATAATATAATATAATATTAATTATATAATTAAATCATATTTAATATATATATAAATAAATTAATTAATTAACAATTAATTAATCAACAAATCACATATTTAATTGATATTTAATTTAATTTGAATCATATTCAACCAATCTTCTCTCACATAACCTAGTTTTAATATGAATCCCATTCATATTAATTTTAACCTATAGTTTTTATATGAATCTCATTCATATAATCAATATTTAAATTTCACTTAAATATTCATCTCTCTTATAACATAAAGTATAAATTTTGATTCTCATTCAAAATAAACTTTATTTTATAATGTATCTATATACATTATACTAATTGTATCACATACAATTAACTCCCTTATTAATTTAAACATTTCAAATTAACCATAATGTTAGATTCTTATACTAATTCTTTATGAGCTAGCAAAGAGACCTTATGGACCTATTGTCACACCCTCTTTCTAAAACCAGTGCGTTGAAGAGCCTATAAAGGGAAGAAGTAGGACAAGAGCGGTTTTTGCTCAAGTGTTAGTTTACATAGGCCGTAGATGAAGTTTGAATTAGAAAGATTTGATTGAAAGGTTGCGTTGAGTGATTTCTGGATCATGGAATCAAATTAATTCTTGAAGTTGAGAATTCTACTATGTAGAATAAATAGATCAGGAGAACGCAACCATGACTTTGAGCTTGGAAGTAAGATCTAAGGAAAGAAAGGAAACCTCATCAAGTGATGGGAAGGTTTAAAAAAGAATAGCTGAGAGATAAATGAAGTTGGATGCATACTTAGTGGAAGACCATGTTGGACGCATGGTACAGACGAAGGAAACGCATGATAAAGGTAAAACGCATAAGGAAGAATCATGGAAAGAGGCAATGAAAATCTATGGTAAACGCGCAACTCCTACTAAGGAAGATTTTGAATTGGATAAGTTAGAAGATTGAGAAGTAAGTCTAAAGGAAGGAGGCTGGAGATGGATTTACGATAGGATTTATTGTTGATGAAATAGCTCACATAAGGAAAAGATTGGAAACATGACCTTGGAATACGGCACAAGAGTGCATAAAGAAATAATTAAGAAAACCTCAAGGATAGGAGAAAGGTCATGGACGCAGAACGAAATAAAGGTAAACGCAAAGAGTGCAAACGCATAAAAGAAAGGCATGTTATTATGTGGTTAAGGCAGACGCATGGTATTATGCGGTAATGAACAAACGCATAGTAGTGTGCGTTTGAGACTTTGACGCCATGAAGTACACGGTAGCGAAACGCTGTAAGCCCCTACCTGACATTTGGGAGTTGGCAAGTTAAGAAGAGACTATGAGACGGGCATTGGATAGAGAAAGTTGGTCGAGCCGTATAGGAACAAAAGTGGCTAAGTGTTGGCCATGCGTTGGTGGGGCTACGCGTTGAGAGTATGACCGTGGCATCGAAGGGCACTATGCGCCGAAGGCCACTAGGCGTTGAAGGCCACGAGGCGTTGAACGCCACTGTGCGTTGGAAGCCACTATGCGTTGAAGGCCACTATGCGTTGAAGGTTGGTATGCGTTGGTACATTAGAAGAGTGGCCGAGAGGATCATGCGTTAGTCGGCTATCCGACGATGGGGCGTTGGACAATTGTAACACAACAAGTTGAGGTTATGCATTGCTGAAGCTATGCGCGGAAGGTTGCGTTGGCCAACCTAAGTAAGAAGGTGATGGACGTATTGGTGAGTCGGTGGTATATATATAAGTAAGTACGCTGACTAAATAAACACTTAAGACATATTTCGAAACCAGATTTACCCCATTTCGCAGACGAACAACGAGGAGAGGTGGAACAAGCTGTATATGTCGAAGTTAAGTAGGAACTAAATCATTTCCATGGTGAAATTGAAGCTGGAACCAGAAGCTTGACTGTTGACGATAATCTAGACATCATTCGGTGTTTGAAGAAGAGTGAGCTGAGGAAGTCGAAGCTAGGGCGAAAATTTTAAAGGTTAGAAATTTAATTCTTAGCAACTTCTATGAAGGATGTTTAAGCTGAATTTGAGCTAGAGTATGTTAAATTCTAGGAAGAAGTAATCGAAGTTGAGCTGCTAGATGATCCAAAGCAGCTGGAGTTATTTGAGAATAGTTCTCAAACGAAGGAAGAGTTAGGGTTTGAAATCTTGAGGTAAGTTAGAAAGCTCACTTCTTTACAAGTTTGTAGAAGAGAGAAAGTTCTGATTTTGGTTGGACTTCGATGTTTAGCAGATTTAAAAATGGGTTAGAAAAGAAAGAAGAAAACACTGGCCATCGGGGGTCGCTAGGGCAGAAGTATCGCTAAAGAGTTGGAGAGTAAACAGCGAGACAAGTGTCGCTGGTAACGCAGAGGGCTTTGCGTCTCACAACTCTCGCTGAATCTCGCTTAGTGTCGCTCCTTAAGGTAATATCGCTAGTCTCGCGAAGCTGGGTATCGCTGATGCCGCATGGTTATAAGTAGTTTACCCTAATAATTTCGCTGGTACTTGTGAATCTCGCTCATTATAAAAAAAAAAAAAAAAAAAAAAAAAAAAAAAAAAAAAAAACTGTAAACAAGAGAGGGACTAGTGTTGAAAACCCATGTTTGAGATGCTTAAGCAAATATAGTGAATATAAAGAGGAATATTAGAAATGTCTAACACGAAGAAGGTGTGTTTACAGGTCAAGAGGAGCTAGGGAAAGCGTATAACCCGCTCGGAGCCCAAAATAAGTTGTGAGTGACATTATGGTTTGAGATAAGCCAACTTGAATACCATTTTCTATATGCTTAGTAATATCTATGAAGCATGATTTGAATGTGTACTCCTATGTATGTAACTAGCACATATCTTATATGTGAGATAGAGCTTGAAAATGTATCAGATAATGTTCTAAGTTTTACCAAGTTAGTTGCTAGATGAATGTTCTGTGAATTCTGAGATATTATGATTTTTGTTAATTTATGATGAATGTGATGTGCATATCAATGCACTAGAAAGATTCAATTGGGACCCAATGCTGAAGGACATGTGAAGGCATATGGGCAGCCTTAGTATTTCTATGAAGCTCTCACCAAAGGATATAGAGAAGGTGATTGAGCATTGCCTGGGACCCTAGTACCAAAGGACATGAGAAGGTACACGAGCAGCCCGAGATCAGACAGATTTATAAGCAGAATAAAAGGCATTTGACGCTGATGTGTTGAGATTACTCCACACAGCTAAGGTTTATTGACGTTGGGTGTGTTGAGTTCGCTTCGCCTCAACAAAGATTCAGTGAAAAGATATTCATTTACGTGATTATAGTTATTTACAAGTTTATGAAGCGTGACCAAGCAGTTTATACAAATGATTGTAGTTATGTTTTTATTGAGTTTATACTTTAGATAGTCACTCACTGAGCATTGTAGCTCATAGATTATTGTTTCTCTGATGTTTTCTTTCTAGGTAGTAAGCTTGTTTGGGGTGCCTTGCTTACCATCAAGATTCGTCTGAGCCAAATTAGAATTTTGTAATTGGGAACTTGTAAACCTCATCCCCATGTAGAAATTGTACTTATTTTGAGTGGCATTTGTGAGGATCACCAGGCATACCTGTAAACTTTAAACGTAGCTTTTTAAATCTTACTCATGATGCTACTATCAGTAAACTATTGCATAACTATTGTAAAAGCTAAGCCAATTGCCAGCAGTTTATGATATATAACAGTGTTAACAGATTGCAAAATAGGTAACACTCACTCCTAGGTAAAGATATAGGTATATATATATATATATATCTAGGATGGAGGTGTTACACCTATAGTTAGAAGCTTTAATGATATGAGATTAATCAATTAAACTCTTGAATTAGATTAATCAATATTAATTAACTATGGGTCATTCCACTAAATACTTACAGTTGCACTTTTCACACTATAGATATATTTCTGTGTCCACGAAATTAACTAATCAAAAGTAAGTCGACCCTTCACAAATTACTCATAACTATAGCTGAGTCAAATTATCGTTTTACCCCTGTAGTTATATTTAACTCCTTAAGTACCACTGATTCCTCTAATGAACAAACTATTTATAGTCCAACTATAAACTAACCCCTCTCGGGCCACTGAGAGAATGAGGCCTCATTGTTCAAGACCCAGAATTAGCTCTTAAGGGAGTAATTTATCTAGTTACCTTAAACATGGGAATGAGTGAATTTCATCTTGTGAAGATATGTTCCCAGCTCCTTAATCAAATAAATCTCCAAAATGGTAGGCTTTTTAAGTAGGCGATTTGACCACTCTCACCCATACAGATCAAAGAATTGCCCTCGCAGACAGGAGTTTATAACTCAGTTAGGATTTAGGTTGAGTTACCTACAGTCATCCTATGAAATGTTAATTTCTATAACTAACTGTTGAGTTTTATGCCCTAAAACTCGTAGATTGTAAATATAATTATTTGACCGTCATTAAATCATTAATAAAGAGTTATTGATGTGTTATTTCAATAAGCGTTATTGAATGTTTTTGTTTTTTTTTTCTTTTTTTGTCTTAATAACCCTAAATCCAATAAACTAACATCCTAGGTTGTTTTATGAGTCTTGAACTGTATGTGGGGACATACGAAGATCAATGTTCAAGATACAGTCTAAAGGGTCCATAGTATAGGGATAAGGTTGGGTACCTTATCCTAGTGAAACTATGCATACGGTCCACTTTGTATTCGATACAAATGCAATGATCTAACGCGTTTGTATAGGTGACATGGGAGTGGGGGTATCCTATGCAATGAGTTTGCATAAGATCGGATCACGAAATAGTGATCACTAGATGAAACTCCGTTGACTAGTTAGGTTTCTATTTCAATAGGATGAACTAAGCAACTTAGTCTTAATCTTGAGTATATTATGCACTCCTGTCCACGAGGGATTGTCCTTTAATTTGTATGGGTCTCAATATGCATACCATCTTGGGGACAAGACCGAGTGGGAGCTGGGGACATAATTATACAATAAGGAATTCACTCAGTCCCATCTTTAGGGTAAGTAGATAAGTGTTCCCTTAACTGGTGTTTACAGGACTTGAACAAAGGGCCTTACCCTCTCACTGGCTGAAGAGGGGTTTCTGTTTAATGTTTGGACCATAAAGAGGTTGTTTATTAGAGGAGCACTGGTACTTAAGGATTTAAAAGTAACCTAGGGGCAAAATGGTAATTTGACCCAGCTGGTGTTACGAATACTTGTGAAGAACTAATTTACTGTTATTGGTCTATATCCATGGACACAGAAATATATTTGCAGTGAGAAGAGTGCAGCTGTGGGTCTTTAATGGAGTGTACTCACGGTTAACGAATATTGATTAATGTGGTTATGAGTTTAGCCGATTAATCTCATATCGTTTGAGCTTCTGATTTGAGGGTCCATTAAGTCCCCTTTCTAGCTTGTAAAGAGTGATGAAGTATTTATGTCTTGAATGAAATTTGAAATTGTCAAATTTACTTAGAGAAATAATATAATGTATGATGATACATTATAATATAAAGTTTCTTTTGAACTTTATAATATGACTTTAATTTTGGATATGATACAAAATTAATTTTTGAGAGAATTAAATATTTGAAGGAGTTCAAATATTAATATGAATTAGATTCATATTAAAACTATAGGTTAAAATTAATGTGTATTAGATGCACATTAAAACTATAAGTGATGAGAGAATAACAAATGAATATGACTCAAATGTAGGTTAAATTAAATATTAGATATTTAATTTAACAATTAATTAACTAAAAAATTAATTTTCTTAATTTATTTTAATTAAATTTAATGAATTAAAACTATGAGTTATATGGGAGATGTTCATTTAAATATGATTTAAATGAAATAATTAATTAAATTAGATTTAGTTAAATATTATTTATTTATTTATTTATTTAATTGTTAAATTAATTAATTAATTAAAAAGGGTAACTCCCACATGTGAGAGTTACACTTTACATGGTTTTCCCACGTCTCCTGATTGCTCTCTCAATAAAAGACCTGCAAAAGAAACAGAGTGGGTTGTATTTGTAGTGTTATCATAATAAGACACCCAACCTTATTGTAACAAGTAAAAAGTGGGTCGTATTTGTAATGTTATCATAATAAGGCACCCAACCTTATTCGTATTTGTAGTGTTATCATAACAATATTATTTGTTATCTAAAATAATAATAATTTCAATATAAATTCTAAATTTTAATTAATGTTAAATAAAAAATAACTAAATATAAAAATAGAAATGATAAATTTTTCCCTGTAGGATTCCTCGACCCCAACCCCGACTCCCCAAAATGAAGAATGGGGTGGGGATGGGGATTACAAAACCCCATGGGGACAGGGATGGGGGTGCATCCCCGGCCCCGCCCTACCTTGTTGCCAACCTTAATGCTGACTCCGAGTCTTGAACAATGGGGCCCCTCCCTCTCACTGGCCCAAGAGAGTTTTGTTTATGGTAGGACCATAAACATGTTGTTCATTAGAGGATCAGTGGGACTTAAGAAGTTAAATGTAATTGCATGGGTAAAATGACAATTTGACCAAACTGTAATTAAGAGTAATTTGTGAAGAGTTGACTCTCTGTTGATTGGTTATATTCATAGACACAAAAATATATTTACAATGCGAGGAGTGCAGTTGTGAGCCTTTAGTGGAGTGATTCATACTTAATGAATGTTGATTAATTTAATTAAAGAGTTTAATTAATTAATCTTGTATTACTGGAACTTTTAATATGTAGGTTTATTAGGTCCCCCTACTAGCTCACTAAGGGTAAAATAAGGGATATTTAGTTTTGGATAAATTTGAATTGTTCAAATTAAATAAGGGAATGTGCATTAATTGTATGAGATAAATTATAATATAAAGTTATTTTTGAATTAGATTCAAAATTAAGTATATTATGAGAGTATTAATGTTTGAATAAGATTTAAATATTAAATTAATATGAATAAGATTCATATAAATGAGGGAATTATATGTTAATTGTATATTATGCAATTAATATAGTGTATATAGATACATTATATTATAAAGATTAATTTTGAATTAGATTCAAAATTAAACTATATATTATGAGAGTATTAATATTTGAATAAGATTCAAATATTAAATTAATATGAATAAGATTCATATAATGAGGGAATTATATGTTAATTATATTTAATTCAGTCAATATAATGTATATAGATACATTATATTATAAATATTATTTTTTAGATTCAACATTAAATAATATAATATAAGAGAGTAATATGTTTGAATAAGATTTAAAACTATAGGTTAAAACATAATATCAATGAGATTCATATTTAAACTATAGGTTATGAGAGAGAAATACATTTGAATATGATTCAAATGTAATGTTAATTAAATATATGATATTTAATTAATTTATATTTATTAATTACATTAACTAATTTTTATTGAATGAAATTAAATTTGATTTAATTTAACTTTAGTTAAATTTTAACTCCCCTCCCTGTGGTCAATGAGAGTTAAAGGATGGTTAAATGGAAGTTAATCTATAATTAACTTCCCACTCTCTATCATTTTTTAGGAGAATGTGATTTTATGTTAAGAATACAAAACTTTCTTTACCCTCAATTCTCTCTCAAATCTCTCATCACTCTCAAGTTACAGAGAAACTAAAGTTTTCCTCAAAAGCTCTTCTCAATCTTCCAAAAGAGGTTACCACAAACCTATTCCTTGCTGGAGAGTAGCGGGGAAGACCTAGCGGTGGTGTCCTATTCTATACCGAAGAAGAATTGTTGAGATTGTAATCACAGTAAAGATTTGGAGAGGATTGAAGAGTTATCTTCGAAGATATTTTCTTTCTTTTTGAATTTATTTATAGTAAAGCATGTTTAATTAAAATATGTTTAATTTTCTCTATATGTTTTGTAAATTCAAAATGTAAATTAAAAGCACACACGTTCATGCGTTTCCACTGAGGAAATTCGATTCATTCAATACTATCATACTTAAAATTGAGTAGAAATTGTGTGTAGATAAGTAAATATCATAAATATTGTCTTTCCTCACTTACATGATCTTCAAACCACTCTACAAACTCTTTATCATGCTTTCTTTGTGTGTTTATAGGATCAAGATGTCATAATCCTTGTATGTGCTCACTAAAAAAATTAAAAAGTTACTTTAGATTCTATTTTAAAATATTTAAAAAATTATCAATAAGAGAACTTTTTCATAATGATTTTTTGATCATTATTTTCATTTCTTTTCTTTTGGTTGAACTTAGTTTCTATAGTGTGAAAATATCTGGTGTAGAACATTACACATTCATTGCCTATATAACTTTCTACAATAGAACCTTCAGGTGTGCTCAATTGCTTACATAAGCTTTTAACTTACTTAAATACCTTTCAAATGGGTACATCCACTTTTAATGAACTGGTCCACCAACTCTAACCTTATTTGGTAAATGGATTAATAAATGCACTATTATATCAAAAAGCGATGGAGGAAACATCATTTTCATTTTATAAAGAATTTTTGCTATTTCAACTTTAGGAAGATTTATATCGCCCACCGTAACCACCTTTTATAAACTTCTATGATAAATGTAATATCTTTTTCAAAGATTTTCAATAACCTTCGATTAAGAGTAGATAATTTTCAAAAGTTTTTAATATTCTTTGATAAATATAATATCTTTTTCATAGGATTTTCAATAATCTTCAGTAAATGTAGATAGTTTTCAAAGGCTTTTAAATCTCTTCGATAAAATATGGTCGAAATAGGCTAACTTTTTTATTTTTTATTTTTTATTTTTTATTTTTTATTATGGTCCTCTTCGAGGCATTCATGAGAGGTTGCAGTGGATGTTATTTCATGAATTTCCTTGTTGCACTGATTGCATGATTAGTTGAAAAAGTGAACAATTTTTTTTTTTTTTTTTTTTTTTGTATATATTCTTCTTCTTCCTTCATCTACTTTCTTCTCCCCTTCAACATTTTCCTAATTCTTTTACATATAATTTTTACCTACACTTTTCCCTACCTTGATTTCATGTTTTTTTTTTTTTTTAAATGAAGGGTATCATATAGGTTTGTGAAGCTAACATGTGCTTTATAATACAAATTGTATATGGTTTCTAATTTTGTTATGTAATAAGTGGAAAACCTAGAATTGGGATGATGGTACGTTAAGTAATATGTGATTGAAAAATATGTGATTTGGAGTGATACTTATTTGAAACATACATGCTTGAGATCGTTAAAATTTGTCAAGAGTGATAAAATGAATGAGTGAGTGCTAGATTCATTATACCAAAGTGATAAAAGATCCAATAGCAAGACCTTGTTTTATTAAAAAAAGAAAAATGGAACTTCTACTTACGTCATTTGAAAACTCAAAATCCTCTTTCACTCTTCTTTAGTTCTTACAATTCATATTGTTTTTCTTAAAGTTTTGAACGTGTTGGTTGTTGTTGATTTCTACATATTCCTCAAGTATATTTTTTTAGTACAACAATTAACAAGAATCAACAATTGCACCTCCGACTTCTAGAGAAGAAGGCATGTCAATTATCATTGATTTAAGCTCACTTTGGCTCTCACATTTGTTATTTATTTGAATTTTGTATGTTGACTTCAAAGTGATATGAAATGTTATATAATTTTCCATAGTATCTATTATCATATTTATTCATAATGGCTTATTTCTAAATTTC
This sequence comes from Citrullus mucosospermus, assembly GCA_030954485.1. NCBI lineage: Eukaryota > Viridiplantae > Streptophyta > Magnoliopsida > Cucurbitales > Cucurbitaceae > Citrullus > Citrullus mucosospermus. Next base: position 5,181,762 of record CM062062.1, read on the forward strand.
ATTTTTATTAAAAAAGTCCTTTTTATTATTTGCCAAAACTACAAAATCCCTATGTTGACTTCAATAAATGATAAATCTAAACTTCATTTTTAAAAAAGTCCTTTTTATTATTTGCCAAAAGTAAGAAAAAAATTGTCAGAAGTGGGATTTGAACCCACGCCCTCTCACGAAGACAAAAACTTGAGTCTGACGCCTTAGACCACCTGGCCATCCTGACAACTTGCTAAGAAATATTATAATTAAAATTATTATTTTAGTATGCTTTTACTTATATGAAAATGATAAAATAGATACTTCAATTGAATTTTTAAAATAAAAGACAAAACAGATGTATTCTTGTTCCACAAAATTTGAAAGTTTAACTTTAATATTTATGTCCATATTTATTGTTAAGATAAAACCAAACTACTATTGCTTTAAATAAATCTCTATTCCTTTTTAAATAAATAAATAAACAATAAAAGAGAGTCCATTTGCTATTTTAAAGTTTTCCTTTTGTAGAATCTTTCTATGAAAATATTTTTTTTTTCATTATTTAATACCAATATCCTAAATCAATTGAATAAAGTTATAAGATTATTTGATTTTATAATTTAATAAAAGTTAAAAAGAGTTCCGATGGACCTCTCATATTAATTATATAGCAAAAATTTATGCTATCGAGAATAAATACAACAAAATTTACATCATATAATGAAAATTAAAGAATAATGAATAGAATAATTGAATGAATAAAATAATTGAATCATGATAGGATTCTAGAAATTAAAATCAAGAAGATGATATTCTCAGCCCCTAATTTCATATGTAATGCATTCTCTAATTTTCTCAAATCATCTCTTTATATTTCTCATTCTCTCTATTTTTTTTTTTAATTCTTCATTCACGTTTTTTTATGTACACTTCAAAATATAGAGAATATTCATCAATGTCTTGATACACTTACTGATCCCTCTTCCATTTGTTCTTTGTTTAGAAAAATATAGAGAATATTCATCTCAACCAACTACTCTTCAAGCATACACTTAAATCCTAAAAATCTTTTTGAACAAAAAATTATTTAGAAAGCCAACAAACAACATAAATTTTGAACACAAGAAACATAAAAAACACACTAATGAACATGAAAAATAAATAATTAATTGATTTTATTAATTATAAGATTATCCTATGGTGGAACAGAAGGAATTGAACAAATGAACATCTTGTAGTGAATCAAACATAATACATATACACTCATACTTTTAGGAAACATTGTTGAAAAACATTCTATCGAAATCCCCCAACATTTGCACACCAAGCAATAGTGAAGTGAGGGAAAAAAAACTCTATCAGTAACCGTCACTTTACGGAATGAAATGAAAAAATGATAAATAAATCTACTTGCAAAGAGGTGTTTTGATGAAAAAGTATATTTTTACGTAAAAATGTGTTTTTGATGAAATGATATGTTTATACGTGAATTTGAATAAATTTAAATAAGTAATCATTAAGTGTAATGGATATATATTTAAAAGTTAGAGGCAAAATAGGAAGGTGCTATTTTGTACCTTTTACCTTATCTTCTAATGTTTCAAGCTTTTTTTTTTTTTTAATTCCCTTTTACCCTCATTGGTGTATCACTACATATACATGAAGTATATCTGATTTTTTTAATAGTAAAATTGACAAAATGTAATAATTTGTATTAAATTAAATTTGTTAAATGACTAAAATACCTAAATCATATTTTAAATCTCCCACAGATTAATTTATTTAAATTTTAAATTATATCTAAATTCTAAAACAAGATAAGATCAATTAATTTAAGTCTCAAATTAAATCTAATTTTAAATTAGATAAAATCAGTTAATTTAAATACCAAATTAAATCAAATTTAGAACAAGAGAGATCAGTTAATCTAAATTTCAAATTTTACAATAATTTTTTTTTTTTTAAAAAATCATGTACATTTGAGATTAGTTTAATGATATCGCTTCTCCATGCATGCATACTAAATTCATGTAGAACTTTGTGTATTAAAAGAAGGATTTAATACTTAAATAGGGTTGTTTTAAAAACTATTGGTAAAAAGAGAGATTTCTTTAAATTATTTGGTAAAAGTACTATATGTCTTTTTTGTTTTATTGAATTCTGCGTTTTCAAAGTACAGAACTCACCATTTTTTTTTTAATTGAATGTTGCATTTAGAAAATTCATAGGAGTGTTCATTCAAACTGCCAAAATCGAACCGCATTTGAAACTGAACCAAAACCGAACCGAAATCGATTGTATGTGGTTCGGTTCGGTTTCTACAATATTGAAACCGTTTTTATACGGTTCGGTTCGGTTTCTAGTTGTGAAATCGAACCGAACCGGTTTATATTAAAAAAAAATATTTTCATCTTTTCCTTTTAGTTTTTTTTTTTCTTTTTCTTTTTCTTTTTATTTTTATTTTTCTTTTTCTTTTTTCCACATCCCGCCACACGCCCCTAGGGTTTAGGTTTTTTTTTCTTGTTCATCTTTATTCGATTTCGTTCAGACCTCCCCCCGGGCCCCCGTTGCGCCGAGCCGCTGATTGTCGAGGTTCAAAACATCAAACTTTTTTGCTACCCGCGTCCCACTGCTGCGTCGAGGTTCAACGCCTTCTGCTTCTGTTTTGGCATTTCCCTTCCCTTCAGAGTTCAACACCTTAGCGGTTCCGACGCACAGGCACAGTGATGTTAAAACTTCCCTTCAGGCTCAGCAGTTTCGACGCGCGGTTCTGACGCATAGTGAGTCAGTGACGCTGACGTTTCAGCAGTTCCGACACGCGGTTCCGACGCACAGTTCCGGGTTCCTCGTCATCGACTTGCCGAGTCCATCACTCTCCATCTCGCCGAGCTAACAGCCGCCGAATCCATCTCTCTTCATCTCTCCCCGTGGCGCGCCTAAAGGTATTCAATACTCACCGTTCTGTTTACCCGCCGTTCAATACTCCTCGGCTCCCCGCGGCGCGCCTTCCTTCACCATTTCTTCTGTTTACAAGACTTGATTTTGTTTCCTTGAAATTACTCTGTTTATTTGTTTGATTGTTTTCTTGATTTTGTTTCCTAAAGGTATTTAGTTTATGCTCGGCGCACCTAATTATGTATGCTTAATGCTTAGTTCTATTGCTCTCTTTATTTGTTACAAGAGAGAAGGGGAAGTCCTTGAAATTGCTCTGTTTATTTGCTAAGCAATGAATTGAATATCAATTTATGATTTGAAGTTTGAAGTTTGAACTATCAATTTTACTTTGTTCTTAGTTAATAGTTATATTTTTCATATTGTAGACGGCACACTGTAGCCGATAGCAGTAGCACCATGTCTCAGAGCATGAGCTTGAGCTTGACCAATGACATTGACAATAGTAATAGCAATAGCAACAACAACAAGAGCAACAATTGTTCTAGTGTGAACGAAAATGATGATGTTGTTGAGATGTCTCCATCGACACTTGAAGCGCAAGTTCGAAAAAAGAGGAAAAACGCATCTATGGTATGGGATCACTTTACTAAATGCTCTGAATATAGTAATGACGATCCACATGCTAAATATAATTATTGTGGTATGGTATATGCATGTCATCCAAGAAGGAATGGAAATTCAACTATGAGAATGCATCTTAAACATTATTGTAAAAAAAAAATCCTTATCAGATGAAAAATTCTAAGTTGGATTTAACTTAATCTAAGTTAATATTTAATAATAAAGAGGGTGGGGGTGGTAATACAACATCGGTTCAGTATAAGAAGTTTACTATTGAGAATGCTCGAAGACTAATTGCTGAGATGATCATAATTGATGAGTTGTCATTTAAATTTGTGGAGAATGAGGGATTTAAGAGGTTCGTAGAAGGGACTTTGACGTTAGTAGAACCAAATTTTGTTATTCCTTCTCGAACTACCATTGCTAGGGATATTTTGGGAATATATGGTACCCTAAAAGAACAGTTGAAATATATTTTTGTGAGGGAATGATATAGAGTGTCGCTTACAACTGGTACTTGGACATCAATTCAAAATGTGAATTACATGGTTTTGACTGCACACTTTATTGATAGAGATTGGAAGCTACATAAGAGAATTATTAATTTCTCTTAGATTGAAAATCATAGAGGGGAGACAATAGGAAAAAAGGTTGAGAAATGTTTGAAACAATGGGGTATTGAAAGGGTTTTGACACTAACTGTTGACAATGCTTTATCAAATGATACTACCATCGCTTACCTAAAGAAGCGTTTTAAACATGGGTTGGTGTTGAATGCTGATTTCTTGCATGTTAGATGTTGTGCACATATATTGAATTTAATTGTCTGTGATGGACTAAAAGATGTGAATCGAATTCGAAATGCTGTGAGGTTTGTTAGATCTTCTCCTGCTAGACTTGCTAAATTTAAGAAGTGCATCGAAGAGGAGAATATATATAGTAAGAGTATGTTGTGTCTTGATGTTCAAACTAGATGAAATTTTATGTTGTGTCTTGATGTTCAAACTAGATGGAATTTTACATACTTGATGCTTTATGCAGCAGAAAAGTTTGAAAAGGCATTTGAGAGGTTGGAAGACTAAGACACAGTGTACATGAATGATGAGATTAAACCAACCACACAAGATTGGGAAATTGATCGAATATTTACCAAATTTTTGTCTGTATTCTATGAAGTAACTATTAGGCTTTCAGGGTCTCTTTATGTTACTTCCAATACGGTATTCCACGAGATTAGTACTATTCAGAATTGCATAAGAAAATATTCAAGTGTAACTGGTTCGGAAAATTTGTTATTGCATGAAATGACAACGAAAATGCAAGAGAAATATGATAAGTATTGGGGGAAAAGTGAGAAAACAAATTTATTCTTGTATGTTGCTTTTGTTTTGGACCTTCGTTACAAGATGAAATCTCTTATGCATTGTCTGAATCAGTTATTTGATATGGATGTGACAAAAGAAATAGGAAATAAGGTGGATGATGTTTTAAGACGATTGTTTAATGAATATAGTTTGTCAGTTATCAATGATGGTTCAACTTTAAGTTCATCAGCTCAGAAGTCCAAGAGATATGCAAGTATGAGTCAATATTCAAGTTGTACTACTAGTACAAGTACAAGTACTAGTACTGCAGCTACTGCTTTAGAGGTTTTTCGTTTGGATTTTGAAGATATGGAAGACGAGGATGCCAACATTGTGGATACAGAAGTTGATATTTACTTATTGGAGCCTCGTATTAAACTTGAGGTGAATTTTGATATCTTAGATTGGTGGAAAGGAAATTCTTCTAGATATAAGGTTCTTAGCAAGGTTGCACGAGATCTTTTAGCAATTCCAGTATCCACAGTTGCTTCTGAGTCTGCATTCAGTACCAGTGGGAGAGTAATTGATCCTTTTCGTTCTATGTTAGATCCAACCACAGTTGAGGCACTTGTGTGTGCACAAAATTGGTTACGTTCGAAAGCAATTAGCATTGATCTTGAAAGCTACTTGGAGGATATTGTAAATGTTGAAGAAGGTAGTTTCTTTCAAACATTTTTTTAAGTATCCGAAATTCAAATATGTTATTATATAATTATTATGTTAATATTTCCACTTTTTTTTTTCCTTTTAGACTTTAAAGCATATTCAGAGGCAAAAAACAAGGAGAAGAACGAGAAAGAGAAGGCGACTTGAACTTGAAGTTTGTAGTACTTTTTAGAGTGGTGGTTTGGATTGGACTTTGAACTTTTCTGTTATTGACTTATTGTAATATTGTTTGTAGAACAAGAACTTTTATGTTTGTAGTACTTTTATTTTTGGATGGACTTTGAACTTTTATGTTATTGTAAATTTGTAATATTGTTTGACATTTGTACTTTGTAGAACAAGAACTTTTATGTTTGTAGTACTTTTATGTTCGGATTGGACTTTGAACTATTAGACTTTAGTTGCTTGAAAAATGAAATAGCCAAGCCAACCATTGTTTTTGTTTAGTTGCTTTGATTTGATTCATATTGGATGAATAGCTTTTTCTAAATAATCTTCCATGGATATATAATTACCAATTAGTTATATATCGAGAATTTCGAAGTGTAGGAAATACAGAGGAAAAAAAAAGGTGAAATGCCAAACCGAACCGCAACTGGACATGCTATTCGGTTCGGTTTCATATAATTTCTAAACCGATTTATGCGGTTCGGTTCAATTCGGTCCTAACCGAACATGCGATTCGGTTCGGTTTCATATAATTTCTAAATCGATTTAAGCGGTTCGGTTCGGTTTGAGCCGAAAATCGAACCAAACCGAACTGCGAACACCCCTATGTTAAAAGACAAATTTAATGTTACAATATTTTACTAAATGATTAATTTTATACTAAGTTATTTTGTATATTTAAGAATTATGTTTAATCCTTCAATTTTGTTCTTCTTTTTCCATTTTTGTTTTTCTATTTAATTTAATTTAATTTTTTTATTTTTAAAATCTTGTTTTCTTCATTTTCTTTATTTCATTTTGTTATATTTTCATTTAAGATGGTGAATATTTTTTTAGAAATCTAAATAAACAATAGAAGTACTAAGTTTTGAAATAGAGATTTTAGAAAAAGAAAAAAAAAAAGCAAAATTATGCAACATTCAAAATTATTTGTAAAAATAGGATGAAATTTTTGTTTTATTGAATTTTGAAAAAGCGTCAAATTCGAAAAAATATCTGAAAAGGAAGGGCATCAAGCAGTGTTGAATTTTTTTTTTTTTTGGGAGCTAGAAACTCTCTTTTAGTAGGGGACAAATAAAAAACATGAGGAATAATTTGGATAGTGTTGTAAAATTGAGGAGCAAAATGACGGAAAAACGAGAGCATGAAAACCGAGAAATTATAATATTAAAATAATAAAATAAATAAAATAAACTAAAATAAAAAAGTGGGATTTATGGAAAATAAAATTTCTCAAATTTCACCAATCATTTCTCTTCTTTTCTCTCCAATGTGTGTGTTTTAATATCCACCAAAAGCCTTTGTTCACCAAAAGCCGTAATTTGGCAAGTAGGTAGTGGCATTTTAGGGTCACTAAGGATGTGTCATTAGTAAACACATGGCCTTTAGCCACTAAGCTAATTATATAATGGATATCTAATTTGTTATAATATTCATAATACTCCCCCTTAGATGCCCCCATTATATATATATATATATATATATATATATATATATATAATATGCCTCGTTAAAAACTTACTAGAGAAAAGCCCAATGGGAAAAAATCATAATGAAGGAAAAAAGAGTACATATTTCATATAGTCTAATACTTCTAAAAGAATACAATACATTTGCTCCCCTTCATAGGAACATCATTTGAGATCTCTGAGTCGTCGCATTCTAATGTTATGCACCAATTTTTCAAAGGTTGCAGTTGGTAATGATTTTGTAAATAAGTCTGCAAGGATATCCTTCGAACAAATTTGTTGTACAGTGATGTCGCCATTTTCTTCAAAATCATGAGTGTAGAAAAGCTTTTGATGAAATATGCTTTGTTCTAACTTCTTTAATAAATCCCCATTTGATTTGGACTATACATGGTGTGTTGTCTTCGTATAATGTTGTTGAAGGATTTTTACTAGAAGACAAGCCACATGTTCCACAACTGTTTTGAGTCATTGATCTTAGCCATACACATTCTCTAAAGCTTCATGAATTGCAAGAATTTCAGCATGATATGAGGAAGTTGCTGTTATGGTATGTTTCACTGGTATGTTTCACTAATCGCCAAAATATAGTAGTTCCTCCACAAGTGAACAAATAGCCTGTTTGAGATTTAGCTTTGTGTTGATTTATTTGAATAAAACAAACCCATATCGATCGTTCCTCGAAATAACGGAGTATATGCTTAATTCCATTCCAATGTCTTTTTTGCTGGAGAAAAATTGTATCTAGCTAATAAATTTACTGAAAATGCAATATTTGGTATTGTATTATTAGCAAGATACATAAGTGCACCAATTACACTAAGATATGGTACTTCAAGACCAAGAAGTTCTTCGTTATTATCTCGAGGTCGAAATATCTTTCTTCACATCTAGTGAATGAACTTCCATTGGAATGCTTAATGGATGTGCTTTATCCATATAGAATCTTTTTTTAAAAAAAATTCCTGTATAAGTTGATTGATGAACAAATATCTCATCTGCTAAATACTCAATTTGCAATCCTAGGGCAAAATTTTGTTTTTCTAAGATCTTTCATCTCAAATTCTTTCTTAAGATATTTTATTGCCTTTGAAAGCTCTTCAGAAGTTTTAATTATATATAGGTCATCAACATATACAGATATAATAAAAAATTCTGGCTGTGATTTCTTTATAAAAACACATGGACATATTGGATTATTTTGATATCCTTCTCTCAACAAATATCCACTCAGACGATTATACCACATTTCTCTTGATTGTTTCAATCCATATAGTGATCTCTGTAACTTTATTGAATATAGTTCTCGAGAACTTGATTTATGTATTTTAGGTATCTTAAATCCTTTTGGGATTCTCATATAAATGTCATTATCAAGAGATCCATATAAGTATACTGTGACTACATCCATAAGATGGATGTCCAAATTTTCATACACAGTCAGAGCAATTAAATATCTTAATGTAATTGCATCTACCACTAGAGAATATGTCTCCTCATAATCAATACCAAGTCTTTGTGAAAAAACTTGTACAACTAGTCTTACTTTATATCTTATGATCTCATTATTTTCATTTCTTTTTCTCACAAATACCCATTTATATCCCACAGGTTTGACATCTTCTGGTATCTGGACTACTAGTCCAAAAACTTGACGTTTTGAAAGTGAGTTTAATTCTGCGCTTCTTTCCACCAAAGCCAAACTTTTCTATGTCCACATTCTTCAACAGATCTTGGTTCAGGATCCTTATTTTCAGATATAATATCAAGTGCAACATTATGTGCAAAAATGTTATCAATAACTATATTAGTTCGGTTCCATCTTTTTCCTGTAATGACGTAATTTATTGAAATCTCATTATTATCTTTAGGTAGTTCACCTTCTTCACTAATTGGATTATCAGTCATGTCCAGGGTTTATTCGTGGATATTTACATCCTCAACCAAGTCTTTTTTACTATCATTTATTTTTCTTTTCCAAGGATTTTTATCTTTGGAACCCACTGGTCTGCCACGCTTCTGGCGTGTTCCATACTCATTAGTGATAACTTGCTGTGTTGGGATATCAATTTTCAACGAAATATTTGCAACGTGTATATGTGATTTAGTTACTTTCTTTGCATCTATAAATGCATCTGGTAATTGATTTGCTATATTTTGCAAAGGAATTATTTTCTGAACTTCAAGTTCACATTGATTTGTACGGAGATATAAATGAGACAATAATGATGCATTCCATGCAATTTCCTTTTCCAACTTCTTAATTCCTCCCTCTAATGTTGGAAAATTTGTCTCATTAAAATGACAATCAATAAATCGTGCAGTAAATACATCACCCGTCAGGGGTTCAAGATATTTAATAATTGATGGGGAATCATATCCAACGTATATTCCTAACCTCCTTTAAGGACCCATCTTAGTACGTTGTGGTGGAACAATTGGAACATATATTTCACATCCAAAAATTCTTAGATGAGAAATATTTGGCTCATGACCGGCCATAAGCTAATTGTAATGGTGAGTATTTATGATAAGCTACTGGCCTAATGCGTGTAAGTGATGTAGCATGCAAAATAGCATGTCCCCATACAGATGTAGGAAGCTTAGCTCTCATAAATAATGGTCTAGCAATTAATTGTAAACGTTTTATAAATGATTATGCTAAACCATTTTGTGTATGAACATGAGCTACAAAATGTTCAACATTTATCCCAATTGACATACAATAATTATTAAAAGTTTGGGATGTAAATTCACCAGCATTATCAAGACGAATAGTCTTAATTGTATAATCAGAAAATTGTGCTCTTAACTTAATTATTTGAGCAAGTAATCTTGCAAATGCAAGGTTTCGACTTGATAATAAGCACACGTGTGACCATCTACTGGATGCGTCCATTAAATTCGTTCTAAAAATGCAGGTGATTCAATCCACACTTTAGCGGGTGATGGTCTAATTATTAATTTGCCTTGAGAGCAAACATCACATAATAATTCACTACATTAAAGAATCTTTTGGTTCTTCAATGGGTGTCTATTTGAATTTTCAATAATTATTCTCATCATTATAGATCCTGAATGACCCAACCGGTCATGCCAAATTATAAATATATATGGATTCATGAACTTCAGGTTCATTGTTGCATATGTTTCAACAACTCGTATATGAATACAATATAATCCAGAAGATAAAGCAGACAACTTTTTCTAATATATGTTTTTCATGTGCGACAATAAATATGATATAAAGATATTCTATCTAATTTTTTATATCAATCTCAATATGATAACCATTGCAATGTATATCTTTAAAACTTAATAAATTTCTTTTTGATTAACTAGAGAACAATGCATTGTTAATTGTAAATTTGGTTCCTCTAGACCAAATAATATTTGCTTTTCCAAATCAATCAAACCTGATATTGTATTGACTTTTACTTCCAGCATTGTCAATTTGGAAAATATTTTTTATTTGTAAGTATCGTATGTGTAGTTGCACAATCTGTCAAACATAGATTTTCATTCCTCATTTTTTAGTCACTTAACATATGAAAATTGTCCCTGATTCTTCATTTAAACAAGATAATTACAATAAGAAAGACAAAACTTGAAATACAAAGTTTAACTTAAAAAACATGAAAGATTGATAGACAAAACAAACAACATTAATTCTAAATATTCTCAAAATCAAAGGAAACACTTGCTACGCCATTATTTGTGCTGATTTTCTCTTCAGGAGATCCAAAGAAATCCGTCACATCCAAATTTTTCATATTGGATGGGTCAAATATATCATTATCCTGGTATGCAAAATTTGCTTCCACATTTTTCCCTTTTTACTTCAGGGAAGCTTGATAGAGATCAACTAAGTGTTTTGATGTACGACAAACACGAGACCAGTGCCCAGTCATCTCGCATCAGAAGCATTTATGCTCATCACCTTTTGAATTTTTATCTTGTGGAGTTTTTCCTTTATGATCATCATTTGGGGTGGTTCTTTTGAAATTTGGATGATTAGAATGAGCACCATAAAAATAATAATTATTTCTTCCTCTGCCACGGTCACGACCACGACCACGACCTTGACCACAATTATTAAAATTTACAGCATTTACTTTAGGGAATGGTGTTGTTCCAGTTGGTCGAGATTCATGGTTCTTCATCAATAGCTCATTATTTTGTTCAGCCACAAGAAGACATGAAATTAATTTAGAATATTGTTTAAAACCTCTTTCGATATTGGTGCTGTAGGAGCATATTCGAGGCATGAAATGTAGAAAATGTCTTCTCTAACATATCTGCATCAATAATTTTTTCTTTGCATAACAATAATTTTGAACTGATTTTAAATAATGCGGAGTTGTTGTCACTTACTGATTTGAAATCTTGGAGCCTCAAATGCATCCATTCATAACGAGCTTTAGGAAGAATGACTGTTTTCTGATGGTCATATCCCTCTTTTAAATACTTCCACAAGATATAGGGATCTTTTATTGTTAAATATTCCATCTTCAATCCCTCATGAAGATGATGGCGAAGGAAAATCATAGCTTTTGCTTTTTCCTGAATGAATGTTGTATTTCCCTCTTTAATTGTTTCTCCCAAGTTCATGGCATCTAAATGTATTTCAGCATCAAACACCCGTGACAAATAATTATTTTCATTGATGTCAAGGGCTGTAAATTCTATTTTTGTAAGATTTTCCATGATAACACTATCACAAAGAATTGTTTTTATATTAGCAATTATATACTAAACATGCAAAACAACGTTGAATTTACTAATTATAATAAAGAGAAAATGACATACGTTTAGAACCTACCTTCAATGGGAAAACGACAAAAACTCGTGCTGATAACGTGTTGTAAAATTGAGGAACAAAATGACGGAAAAACGGGGGCAAAAAAATCGAGGAATTATAATATTAAAATAATAAAATAAATAAAATAAACTTAAAATAAACTAAAATAAAGAAAGTGGGATTTATGGAAAATGAAATTTCTCAAATTTCACCAATTCTTTCTCTTCTTTTCTCTCCAATGTGTATGTTTCAATATCCACCAAAAGCCTTTATTTATAGTCAATTTGGCAAGTAGGTGGTGACATTTCATAGACACATTACCTTTAGCCATTAACCTCAATTATATAATAGACATCTGATTTGTTTTAATATTCATAATAGATAATTTAATATTAAAAAAAAATAATAATTTGGATAGTGGAATAATTTGGATAGAGGTGATCAAAATTTTGTATTAGTGCAATCCAAAAACATGTAAGTATATTAGGCTTAAATAGTATTTTACACCTTGAATTTGAAAAATCAATTCAAAATTATTGTGGAAATATAACTCCAAAATTCATTTGGAGATCTTTTCAAATGAATATCATGCCTATGTGGCCATTGCTAGTTTGTTTGACATCTACCATAGAGTAAAAATAAGTAATTATACAAAATAATTAACAAATTTGTATTACATGATACAATTAATATAAAATGATAGCCTTAAATCCTAAATCCCGATTACAAATTTAAGATATTCTTATAATGAATCACTTTATTCAATCTTATATAACTAATGTATTTTTTTAAAATTTATTTTAAGTTTAATTAATTTTTTAAAGTGTATATTTGAGTAATTAAACACCTTAAATTATAGAATGATTGAATTCTAAATTTTGTGAAAAATAAATTTATTTTATAAATTTTATAATTAAAAAAAATTACTTTTGTAAACACTAAGTATCCAAAATATTATTTTTTTATATTTAAATCTCTAAAAAAATATTCACAATATTAAATAAAAAAAATTTAAAAAAATGGAGTAAATTAGCATGGGTGGAATTTGAATTTTTTTAAACAATATTATTTTTAATAAATATTGAGAAAAATAGGGTCAGGGGAAAGAAATTCCAAAAATAGGGTAGTGGAATCATGGACCCGGTCTACGAGTATGCGAAGTCGTGGACTAGGTCCACAATTATGGTTGAAATCGTGGATGGGGTCCATGATTTCCTGCCACGCTGACGTCCCCTGCCACGCTGACGCCCCTTCCGCATGCGTGTTGATCAAACTCGTGGATCGGGTCCATGATTACCGAAATCGTGGACGGGGTCCACGCCTTCCCTCCCCTATTTCTTCTGATCAATCCTTTCTCTCTTCAAACCATTCACTCCTCTTGACGATTTTCTCTCTCTCCTCTAGTGATCTCTTTGTCTCTTCATTCTCTAATCATCCCTGTCGCTGTTCGCTGACCGTCCTCCGCCATTTCTCGACATTGCCACTGTCATATAAGTATGTATATATATACATTATTTTTCGATTATCTCATCGCTCTTTTCTTATTCAATCTAAATTTTAATCTCCATCCAGCCTTGCCACCGACTGACAACCTTCTCTGTCCAATTGCCATATAGGTATGTATATACATTTTTTTTCTAATTGTCTTATAAATATACACTAATTATATGATAAATATATATAGATTTTATGTTTTGTTTTGCATGCATGAATAGATTTGTATATGTAGACTTTGTTTATAATTTGAAAAATTTAGCTAGACGACCGTTAGTTTTGATTATTATTTGACGTTTATTGTAGTAGGAATATTTATTGACAAAAATGTGGTGGGAAATTCTTGATAATTTTGGGTAGATTTGGACAAATTATTTTTTTAACTTTTACAATTGTAAACGAATTTAAATATGTTGTTTTGTCCCCAAGATTTAGTAATTCTTGAAGCAAAAAATTGTGGAGACAGTGACATTGATGTAGAAATTAATGAATTGTTTGGAGAAGAAGGAAATATAGAAAATAAAAATGAGTTGGTTTCGTCCAAGATATTTACACAGATAGAATGGTAAATTACTAATTTAATATGTGAACAAGGATCAACATTGAAGGAAAGGGGAAAATGTATAGATAACTCTAGTACAATACAAAAAGAAATGTTATTTGACACGAAAGAAGACCTACAAATGGCAATAAAAATATATTATGTGATTGAACACTACCAAATTTCTGTGGTAGAATCGAATCAAGATATTTGGTATGTGCGATGCAAACAATGGGATGAAGGTTGTAGGTGGAGGTTGCGTGCTTGTCGGCGCAAAACTTATGGGATGTTTGAATTTACTAAGCTTGGAGAGAATCATTCATGTTTATACATAGAATTGGCACAAGACCATTCACAACTTGATTCTAATTTCATGAGCATTGAAATTCAAAATTTGGTTAGAGCTGATCCTAATGTGCTTGTGGCCATACTACAAGAAGCAATTAAAAAGCAGTACGGATATAACGTCAAATATACACGTGTGAGGGAAGCAAAGAAAAAAGCTTTGGTTGCAGCCTTTGGTGATTGGGAGAAATCATATTCAAAACTTTCGTAATGGTTGAGTGTTGTTGTGCATTACAATCTTAGTATACGAGTAGATTGACATTTTCTTCCGTCTGATGTGCCTGGTAAGACTATCTTTGGTCGAGTTTTTTGGGCATTTGGTCTTGTAATTGAAGGGTTCAAGTACTGTAGGCAACTAATTTAGATAGACGGAACCCATCTTTACGGCAAGTATAAATGGAAATTGTTGACCGTTTTGTCTATTGACTCAAAGGGCATATATTTCCTCTTGCTTTTGCTATTGTTGAACGGGAAAACACATCTAGTTGGTCATGGTTTTTGTGGGCATTGCACAAATATGTTACTGACCGAGAAGGAATTTGCTTCATTTCTGATAGACACAGAGGCATCACTACAGCAATTAACAACGAGAAAATTGGTTAGGTTGAACTTAAAGCATATCATCGTTATTGTCTATGTCATGTTGCGAGTAATTTCAATACCAAATACAAATCAAAGCAACTGAAAGATTTGGTGTTTAAGGCTGGAAATCAACACCAAAGATGTAAGTTCATTCGAAGCATGAAAGAGTTAAAGAAATTGAACCCCAAATGTCTTGAATATTTTTCTGATATCAATTTGAATAAATGGACAGGATAATGGATATTGCTATGGGTGGATAACAACCAATGCAGCCGAATGTATGAATGGAGTATTCAAAGGAGCTAGAATGCTATTGATCACATCGATTGTTAGGCTAGTATTCTACCGCACAATCCTATACTTTCAACGTCGTAGACAAGAAATAAGTGAAGCACTCAATCGTGGGGACATCTACACAGAATATGCCATGAGAAAGCTTAAGAGGTGGGAGAAATGAGCATTTGCACATACAGTGATGTCAGTTAATAGGGAAACACAAAGTTTTGAAGTTCGAACTGGCATCAGTATGGTTTCTCCTATAAAGGCCAAAACATACAAGTAGTGTGCTTGAAAGAAGGGACTTGTTCTTGCAACAAGTGGCAGTCATTCAAGATTCCATGCTCTCATGTAATTGCAATTTGTAATTACATGCATTTGTCACACTTGCATTTGATTGATGAATGCTACAAATTGTCTTATTTAAAGTTATGCTATGAAGGTCGCTTCCATCCAATTCAGCACCCTGATTATTGGCTAGAATTATCATTTACGGAAGTGCATCCTAACGTAAACTTATTAAGAGAACATGGTACACCCAAAACTTTGCAAATTCATAATGAGATGGATTGGCGCAAGGCAAGCACAAAAGTTCGATGTGGGATATGCAAGGAAGCAGGGCATAACAAACATACTTGTCCACTCCATAATTTAGGTGCTTCATCTTCAAGTCATTCATAGTTTACCAAATACTTGGTTTTTGTAATGTAATATTAACATTGTAATGTAATGGTTCTTGTAATGCAACACTGTAACGTATTTGGTTCTTGTAATGTAACATTGTAATGTAATGATTTTTGTAATATAACACTGTAATGTACTTAGTTTTTGTAATGTAACATTGTAATGTATTAAAATTGCAATGTAACACACTTTTTTTTTAAAAAATTGTAATTTGATATAGTTTGTTGTTGTGTCTCTAACCATCTAACCCTATTTAGCTATATCTTCAAAATACTCACCGATCACAGACAGTATAGGATAATGCATCTACCATGGTGCTAGGTTGTCGGAGAAGAGAGGCAGTTTCTTAGCATACTATACTGTTTAATTAACGTATAATGCCTTGTCTACAATAGGCAAATCTTATTGGAGTTGCACAAATTGGATTCATACAGTTATACTGGCACCTCATTACTGCTCTAGTAGAGCAGTGGAGATCGAAGAGCCACACATTTCATCTGTCTAGTGGGGAATGCATTATTACACTGCAGGACATTGCAGTTCAATTTGAACTACTAGTGGACAGAGAACCTGTGACTGGATCGTTGCAACATGATTGGAAACAGATTTGTGAGGATTATTTAGACATTCGACCACTTGACTTGATAAGCTCAAGGTTGAGCCTCTCGTGGTTAGCCTCTCAGTTTACAAAATTGTCTCTGATGGTAATGATGTCAATATACAGAGATATGTGCGAGCATATATTATGCAGCTTATCAGAGGATTTCTGTTTGCTGACAAGTCCAACACGTTGGTACACTTAATGTTCCTCTCACTACTAGCCAGTTTTGAGCAAGCTGGTAATTACTCATGGGGTGGTACTTGTCTTACATGGCTGTATAGAGAATTATGTCGGGCTAGTCATACACAAGCTTTGGAATTTAGCAGGCCCCTGACACTACTTCAAGTATGAGCCTATGGTAGATTTAACATTGTTGCACCACAAGTCTAATTACAACCTCCAGATCATTTTATGAGACATCCACTTAGTGCCATGTATTATTTTTTTGTATATATTTATTTTCTTGTCAATATAAGTAGTAAAATATTTTAATTGTTTTATATTCATGTGATAGATGAAGTGGTGTTTTAGCTGCATCTGAACAATCAACAAACATGTTGCTGATATATCGCTTAATATTTGACCGCTTGATGCAGAATTAGGTATGTTGCATATACAGATGAATATTACATACATTTTTGGGTCTAATTATTCTTGTACATGGTTTCAGATCAAGTGGATGTTATATACACCATATATTATGTTGTTGTTGCCTGATTATTGTCATGATGGATAAGACATTTAGTTGAAGGTTAGCTCATTTATATACTTTCATATCGTAGAGTGGCATCAACCAGATCGAGTGTTGAGACAGTTCGGTCTGCGGCAAACGGTACCGACATTGTGTAATACACTCTCTCAACTACACCAAATCGATTTAAGAGGTAAACATGACCAAAATTGGCGTCAAATTCATACAGAATATATATCCTTGTGGTGTGCACGTCATGACCGCTATGCACAAGGAGAAATAATACATGAGTCAGATGTGTCAAATGATTACTTGTCCTGGTATGAGTCCATAACAAGAAGATTTATCGCACCTAATGGCACTTACTATTACTGCATGGTAAGAATCTTAGTATTTAGTGTTCTTCAATTATATGCTAAGAATATTCTTTTACACTTATATATTTATCATACAGAATAATTTTGTCCACAATGTGTACAATTACCCGTTACAATACAATTTACCAGAGTTGAGTTCAATGTGTGACCAAAACATGGTAAATGTTGAAAATATCATTCAACATACACGAAGACTCAATGTTGCTAACATTGATCGAAGACATATTCGTCGTAGACGACAGAAAAAACATGACGACGCTGTTCCAGAGTAATTTGATGACCAGGAACCTCACATATTATTACATAATCTAGTTCCACCTTCTCTTGGACAGTCATTGGGAATACATGTAGATATTATATCCAGTTTTTGTCATCAACAAGAGTATTATGCGCATGGTGAATTTTCATTTGTCGTCACCCAACAGGATATTAATGATGTAATTCACCATCAGCAACATTTTGAAGTGCCTCTACCTCGCCGTGGACAACATACGTGAAGAAGACTACCATGTGACACCAGACTTGTATTTTAACCTTTTTGATTTGTATGAACTTTTATCTTTAACTAAATCAATTAATGATTTTCCATTACATTTTGAGAGATTAAGAATCAATGAAACTAATGCAATAAATGAATAAGAACAAAAAACACAAGTAAGAAACAAATTTTAATTTAAGTGGGTAATTAATTAAATAAAAAAGTCCAAACTCGTGGACCTGGTCCATGAGTCACCTCCCCGTCATCTATCCAGTCAGCTAGTGACTGGTCGGTTGACCAATCTTATGGGAAATCGTGTATCGGGTACACAATTTCACTATCCCATTTTTCAAATATCTTTCCAAACCACCTTATTTTTCACGTTTGTTTCTAAACCACCCTATTTTTGTCATTATTTTTTAAAAATACATTATTCTTCAAAATACATTGTGGAATTCCTCCAATTGTATTTAGGAATGCATGGATATTTTATCACTAACAATATTCTACAATATTCAAAGATCTAAAATAATTTATTCAATGATAATTTTAAATTACATTTTATATTTAAACTTAACAAAGTAACAAATTCATATATTTGAATTTTATTCGGAGGAAATAAGAAATTATATTTTATAATATCTAAGGGAAAAAATGGAAAGATAGTGTAATTGGAGTTTGATCAGTATAAATATTGTGCATGAAGAACTCGTGTTTGGCCCCTTTTTCAAAGTTTTTTTTTTCTTTTTTTTTTTCCAAATATGGACTTTTAATTTGGTTACATGTAGATAAATATGTGGTAAAGATAATAAAAGATGCACTGAAAAACTAAAATTCAAAAACTAAAGCTAAAAATACTATAAAAAAAAATATAGTAAAGTAAAAAATTGATATTTAAAAATACAACTATCCAAGGGATATGCGCATTCCAATACTCCATACCCACACTTAGAGGTTAAAAACTCTTAAGTCACGTTTACACCAAGTGAAAGTTAATCCATCAATGGTAATGTAAAAAGTGGGTTCTAGTTAATTACTTTTGTTGTTGTTTATCTGCATTCGGTAATCATAATGAGTTATGGGGCTCGCCTTGAAATTTGTAATCAAATACTGCAATCTAATTGAGAAATGAAGGGTGCTCAATCTGATTGTAGTTGAAAATTACATGAGACCCACTACCTTTGCCGTTACCGTTTTCTAGATATTGCTATGTAATAATATGAAAATTACAAATCTGCCGCATTTATTGTTACTCTTACTTTTATCGTTACTATTAGGGTCAAATAGTAATGGTAACGATTACGGTAATAGTAAAATGTAACAGTTCATAATTCTAAATAAACGCGATTAAAAGCAATCCAATTATGTTTCTGATTCAAGCCTATTACGATTCATCCATCAATGAAATCTCATCCTGATTACACCAATTTTAATTATGGTTTACCAAACGTGGCTTCAATACAATTTACACGTAATTCTAACGCATCTTGCCATAAATCTTTTTTAGTTTTTGCTAATTTTTCAGTTCACATGTTTCTCTTTTGCTGTACACTAAAAAATTGCTTATAAGGCCTAGCTTTAACCTTGTCATCAAAGTTCTCTTCATAGCCTAGTAACTAATATAAATTATAACATAGAGCATGTGATAATCATACCATTTATATCAAAACTCATCACATCTAGGGGGCGTTTGGGGTATTGTATTGGGTTGGGTTGTATTGTATTGGGTTACAAAACCCATGTTTAGGGAATGAGCTTTGGGGTTGGTTTGGATTACAAAACCAACCCCAAATACAACCCAACCCAATCCTTCCCTCCCCATCTCCCGGTTTCCCTTCATTTCCATAGTTTCCGTCGCTTCCCAATGCACACTCTGCCTGATGTCTCCTCTCTCTCTCTCTCTCTTTGTCGCCTTCTCTTCGCATTCACTCTTCCCCTTCTCTCCACATTCACTCTTCCCCATGCGTTGGTCGAAGGCAGGCCATGCGTTGGTCGAAGTAGACCTTGCGTTGGTCGAAGGCTTGCGTTGGTCGAGGGTCAAAGGCCTTGCGTTGGTCGAAGGCTTGCGTTGTTATTATTATATTATTATAATTTGGTTGTTGGCTTATTAAATTTGAGTCACTTCCATTTAAATCTTGCACTATTACTCAAATTAATTTGAGTGGTTGGGTTGTTTAACTTCATTGATTCACATGCTTATATATACCAATTCTCTCCTATTCTATATCACACACCATTTGGAGAAGAAATTAGCTCTCCAAATTGTTCTTTTCCGGTGAGTCCCCTTGAAGCTTTTGCTATTTTTTATTTCTTTCTCCTTATGTTATGAATTATTTTTATTCAAACTTTCTTCTGTTTCATGTGATGGTGGACTTCTCGTTTGATATGTGCCTTATCCATTTGCCTCTTTAACCCAATTGACAGTCGAGTTCTAACGGGTACGTATGTATGCTCAGTTTTTTAATTGAATTTTTTTTCCTAGTCATGATGTTTACTTAACTAACATAGCCTTTTTTTTTTTTTTGTCAGTGTAGGGTGGAAATTGACAATTAACCAACCTACCCGTCTGACCGTTACTACATTACACGTAACTTATTTGTAATACATTGTTCTGTTTTTTAAGTACATTATTCGTACAACTTGTTGTTTGACAAATGTATATGGTATTTTGTTTGAGATGTTTATGTGTATTTATGTGTCTAATTCATTCGGTTGCATCTTTGTTTAAACCATTTTGAATAATAACTAGTTTCAACAATTAATGTTCAATTTCTTACTATTTCTGTTGCAAATTACTTGTGTTATACAATACATTTTCTTTTTGTACTTTACACAAAACACAATTTCTGATGATTAAGTATGTGGATTCAATATGAGAGAAAATTTTAAAAAAAAATAATAATAAAATTAAAAAAAAAAGTGAAGAATAACTTTTTATTTATTTTTTTTTTTAAAAAAAGAGTAAAAAAGGTACCAATTATAATCTGGAAGATGAATAGGAAAATAAATTTTTATAATTGAAACCATTGTATAATTTATAATTAAAATTCAAAAGTTTGCAAAAAAAGTGGCAATTCAACTCAAATAATTGTTCAATGCGGTTTTAGAATTGAAAACCAAGTTTTCGAACGTCGCAAAAAAAAAAAGTTGGTACTTCAAGAAATAATAATTCAAGAAAAAATAGTCAACATTATAATATAGCATGTTAATTTGAAATAATATTTAAAAAGAAAAAAAAAATCAAAATCAGTCTTATAGTATGGTAGTTTAATTTTGTATAGTATGAACAAATAAAATTCAAAATCATGATGGTTAAAAAAGATGTAGAGAAAAAAACATTGGAAATAATATTTAAAAAAAAAGTCAAAATACTTTTTAAAAAGAAAAAAATCATAATTATAATATAGTATGATAGTTTCATTTTCTATGGTATGAACAGATATAGTTCAAAATATATGATGCTTAAAACAAATCTAGAAAAAAAACTTACTGAAAATAATATTAAAAAAATAAAAACAGTCAAAATAATATTTAAAAGCAAAAAAATCAAAATTATAATATACTATAATAGTTTAATTTTCTATAGTATGAACCGACAAATTATAACTTATATGATGCTTAAAACAGATGTAGAAAAAAAAACAGCCATAATAATATTAAAAGAAAAAAACCAGCCAAACCCAACCCAAACTCAAGCCTGCAATCCAAACACTGTAATCAGAAACCCAGCCAATCCGACCCTGCACTCCAAACGCCGTAGTCAGATTTCAATGTATTCTAATTCCAGACAACAAAACCCATCGTAATCAGATTCCCAGTAATCCTGATTACAATTCGGCACCCCAAGCACCCCCTAGTCTCTTTTCCAAAATTCCCTTGATAAGAAGTCACCAATGGACTATGAATACCAAATCAATGTTAACTAACTACTGGAAAATAGTTTTGTTGATCGTATCGAGAGGTGTAGGAGAAGTTTTTTCTTGATGACTTCATTTGCACTCCCAATGTGGAAAAAACTGATAACTTGATTTGTAAAACAATATGTGATGATGTTTAAATCATGAGCCATTTTAGTCTTGCAAAGATGTAAAACAATTGGAATACTGGATCTTGAAGACTTACTAACAAAACATTACTACATTCATGGATAATTACAAATCAAAATCTTAAACAAGTATAACAACAAATAAACGAGATTCATTAAATAAATAACTTTGACAAAATAACAATTTAAAAACTCAAAAGCTCCGATCGGGGTACCCTTGTTACAAAACAGTTAAAACATAAATTTCTGGAAAACTGAAATAACCAAATATGCTAAAAAGTTCCAAAAGAAATATGGACATCTTAGACTGGCTTTAAAACATGAAAACTATGCAGAAGCTACTCCTAGTTCCATGGCACTATCACAGATTCTTTTTGTCATGCATCAGAGCATCCTTTCCCTTACCTAAAAAACACAAATAAGAAAAGAGTGAATATAAAAACACCTAGGAATCTAACTACCAGGGTCAGACTATGCATTTATGCCCAATAAATGAAACAAACTAGTGAGACATGCATACTTCAACTTTTCAAACATGGCCATCTGAGTGAATAATTAAACTTGTCCTAACGTAGGGGGTTGTACCCACAAACCTCTAGTGATTCTCGAGAGAAACACTTATCTCTAGAGAATCCTAAAGGAAACATGAAAAGCACCTAAAATGTGCTTTCTTAGGTTTAGAATTTGTTTAGTTTTATGGCTTACAAGAGTTATTTGATGCTATGTATGTTTATTTCGTAGAAAACGAGCAATTGGAGTAGAACGAGTCAAATTTGGAGTAAAAGGACCAAAATACACCTTATAAAGGTCAACTTTGACCTAGGGCAAAGAATAAGTGAAAAAAGGCTAAAAAATACAGAGCAAAGGTGCGCGACACCAAAAACCCAAGAGGTTTGTGTGCAAATTTTGTGTCGTCCGTCATTGTTTGTGCATCATGGAGGCGGTGCTATGTCGATTCCATGTCTATTTTAAACCTAATTGCCATCATTTGAAGGAAAGTTCGACTTGGGATCACTTAGGACTTTCCACAAACGCTGAGAGGCTATCCTTTAGAGAGATTTTCAAAGCCTAATCAAGGAGTTCATTGAAGTTGGATCAAGAAGAGGATGTTGATGCATTATTGACAACCGATTGATAAACGATTAATTCCTTCCTCTTTAATCTCTTTCTTTATATTTCTATACAACATGTGATCGACCAAAAGTGTACGAGTGATAAATTTATAAGTAAGAGTGGTCTTGGTGCAAGCATACACTATTAATGAAGTAATAACCTTGGAGTATTCTAAGGGTCATATCCCATGAGACTAGCTATTTAATTGAGTTTATTTTAAAGCAATGCAATCAAGTGAGCTAATGTAACCAATTTGATATTGTTGTGAGTTGGTTGAATAAAGCTTAAAAAGATAAAGACAATCAATGATGGAAGTAGGCTTTGAACTATGTTTTTCCTAAGTTCATCAAAACCTAAGTGATGCGGCCGCATCATGCTTGCAGATTGCCTTACACATGGGCAGAATCTTCTTCTATTCAGTCTTGTTTCAAGATCTTTTAAGAGCCTAAGGAGCTAAGCCTATATCTCTATGGTTAGCTAGACCTTAGATTAATTTCATGCATATTCTTTTACCCTATGGTGCCATTTATCTCTAAGGTTGCATAGTGATCCTATTTCTAGGCTTTAACCCCATATTCCCTTGTGAAATCTGCTTATATCCTCACATTCTCAATATTAGGACTCTGCTATATTGCTAACTTAAATGGCCAATTCAAATTAACAATGTTTTCCAGACAATCAACAAAGAAAATGTGTAAATGATGCTAGACATGATACATTAGCAATTGCTCAAACCATGAAACCCTAGGGGATCCACATAATTGAACCCCTTAATAGATTTAGCTCATGATAAATGATAACTTGTAGAAATACAAGTTATTATAGTCTTTTTCTTAGAAAAATAGAGATTAAATAGAGAATCATGCGGTAGGTTATGATGAATTTCATTAATAAATCTTCCTTTGCATTCTACTCTTGCATTTTTATGAAGATAATGATTTTACCACTTTTTGAGCCTAAAACGCATGTTTTAACGCAGGAATGCAAACGATGCGTTAACGACTTCTTAACGCAGGACTATGCGTTAGCAATCTGTTCATCATGGACGCATGATCTGAACGGAACGCGAACAACCTGAAGATGCGTTAACAACTACTCAACGCAAGACTATGCAATAGCAACCTATGACGCGTTGACATCAATCCAACTCTCCATGAACGCATAATGACCAAAGACGCAAGGCGCAGAAAATCAGATCAGAATCTTGAGAGATTGTCGGAAGATTGACACACATGATCTGTGGCTAAAATGGTGGATCTAAATTGACTCGAGAATTACGCAATTAGGCAAGATGGACGCATGATATCAATTTCGCCGCCAATCAAGCAGATTTGGCATTGATTGCAAACGCAGCATCTATAAAAAGGCAGTCCTGCAAGATGAGGAAGTGTTGTTGATTCTCTGAAAAAAAGGCAGTCCTACAAGATGAGGAAGTGTTGTTGATTCTCTGAAGAATTCCTAAGTGACAGCAGAGTTCTCTCCAGACCTCAACCGGAGACGAATAGCTCGAGAGAGAAGAGTCTTCCCTTCGCCTGACCACTTCACAGCAGAACCCTCATGCTTCCATCCAGGCGACTCAAGAGATTAACGCCTTTTCCTGCTTTCCATCTTATTTTGCTACCTTGATTTTAGATTTGTGTCAAGACATGGAGCTTATCTAAAGTTGTATTTCGTTCATCAATATATATTTCTTCCATGTCTACTCATTTCTCTGTACTTTCCACTTTTTACTTTGAATCCATGAGTAACTAATCTATCAAGGGTCTAGGGTTGCGTTAGCATCTAAATAAGAACCATAGTATAACTATTGCATCTTGTCAATTGCAAACTTAATCCGATGCTTATGTCCATCTAGCTAATCGATATAAGTGGTAATAATCAGACTGCTCGAGAGGGTAAGTGATTGTGGAACTCAATTGACAAGGCCATGAAGTGTTACCTGTCTATAGGAATAACCTTGGTTCTTAACACTCTCCTATGCGTTCTAGACATATAACGCATAGCGGCTGACAACCGGGAGAAGAGTCGCAAGTATGAATAGACTATCACCATGCGTTTCCAATGTTAGATGTTAACCAACTCGAACCCTGTTTTTATCCATTCATTCAAATCATTAGCTGACTTTGCTGTGTCGCATGCCTTTCCATCTTCCACAATTTAGTTTAGTGTACATGTTATCGCTTTCTTTATATTAGAAACAAACACAGCTCAATTTATTTCTTGGTTACCACTGCAACGCATATAATCCATTTAAATATAGAATCAACATAATCCCTGTGTTCGACCTCGTACTCACCGAGAAAACCTACTCATTTGCTTATACTTGGGTAAAGGAGAGGAAAACTTGATAGATCGCCAATGCATAGCATTTAAGTATAAGTAAGACGCATGGTATGTACAACGCATAGCATGTAAAACGCATAATCATAGCTTACTTGCACCTTGCGTTTGTAAATTCCATTTCCATAATTGCATACACAACAAGTTTTTGGCGCCGTTGTCGGGGACTTGAGATCTGTCTGTACAACAATAAAGAATAAATGAATCATTTCCATTAATTTCAAAATTATAAGTACAAAATCAATGTGTAAGAATAGCAAAGTACAAAATCAATGTGTAATAATAGCAAAGAAAGAAGTGAAATGGAGATGAGTGTTGGAAAATACAATAACACTCCTCAAATGACTTCCTCACTCTCTAATAAATTCTAGGGAATGACTTTCCTCTCTCAAGGACCAATCCTTTCTCTCTATACACGCTCTCACGGTGTAGAGAAGCCTTAAAACCTAAGAACTCTAGAGGAACTCTTATTCTTGGAGGAAGGTTGGCAAATTGAGTGGAGAATCTTCTTGGAATGGACTAATTTCCAGTGGAGGAAGTTAAATGCTTGAAATGAAGGCTCCAATCCCTTTTATAGGCTTTACAAGAGGTTAGGTAGGGCTAAAATCCACACAGGCTCCCTAGTCAAATCGACGCTGAAAAACGACTGAAGACCAAGTAAATCGCAACTGTGGCCGGCTGGTTCAACGTTTCTGGAACCAGGGTTTTGATGCAAGTGCATCCTATTTTGCCAATGCGAGCACATAAACAACAATTTCTTCAAAATGGCCAAAAATAATATAAAAGCCTCTAAACCATGTTCAATATGTAAAAAATACACTTTAAGCATCCAAAACACCCTACTCATCACCATGTACTCACTTTAACACATATTACAAGGCATTTCAACATGTAAGAGACCATTTGTCCTAAATGCGCTACTAAAATTAGGTCTAAAAACATGTGTTTTTTTACATGAATCAACATGTTTAGGGTTTATATTTTGAGCATGAGTGGCTAAATTATTTCGTAGTTCTAGGGTTTGATTGATTTCAATATTGTTTATGGATGGTTCTTGATTGTTTTGATTAGTAGAATGCATTGACTGTTTATCATGTTTGCGCTTCCCTTGAATGGTTGATCACCATTTGATTGTCTTAGAGTTTTTATTCTACTTGAGAGAAATTTATTAACCAAAACCAGCATGATAAACTAACGTTGGAATATGCATGAAAATGATAGAACAATGTTAGAGGCTAAGAACAAAGAGCTTAATGTTATGTTTATTAGTTTAAATTGCATGTAAATAGAATTGGCTTTCAGACATTAGAAAGGGTTGAGCTTGCAAGAGAAAATCCAGATTATAGAACTTCTAGGCCTAAGTTGATTCATCAATTTAATTGAAAAAAAATATTTTGAATCCATAACAACATTGAATGAGATCAATACCCTAGGACCTCTTAGTTTAGTGAAACTTTAGTTTGAACATTTATTTGCTCTCTTTTATCTTTGTTGTTCGCAAATCACCATGTTTGAATTCCTAAATAAAGTTAAGAGAACTAACTCTAGCTAGTTAAATTGAATAAATAATTCCTTGAGGACGATACCCGATTGTTGGGATTTTTATTTCTTCGAAAGCGTGCGCTTGTGCGTTTATCAAGTTTTTGGTGTCGTTGTCGGAGAATTAATCTTATTTAGGATTGTGAATCGGTCGGTTGGAGTCGGTTTTCTAACCAAATCGACACCAAACCGACCATAGTCTAGATGGAAAATGACCAAACTGCGGCCTTCGACCATCGCAATGTCGAGAAAGTGTTGGTCGAAGAACGAATCGGGTGGTCGGTTTATTCGATTTAAATATCTATTTTTTTAAATATATATATATACTAAAATTCATTAAAACATGCCACACTAAAACATTTGTGAACCTTCATTTTCTTCTCTATGAATTTAGTTAGTAAATATGGATGGTAATGAGTTTTTTATATTATTAAATATTAAGTAAAACAAGCTAAATCTATTTAGTATTTATTGCCTTATCAATTATTGATATTTTTCTCCCTTAATTTTTTATTAGGATACTATTTAATTTTTAAAATGCTAATACTTATGGAAGAGATATATTAAATTCTCTTGAATTTTCATTGGCTTCATGGCTTGGCTTGCACATTTGTAGAATCATTGATCATGATGTGATAACCTTTCAACGAAAATGTTATGGTTCATGGTTGTGTTTGCGTAGGAACTTGAAAGAAGCACATTTTTTTTTATAAGAAACAACCATGTATAATGTACATTCCATTGGAAAACAAAAGAACAACATAAACATGATAAGTCTTAGTCATAAATAGAAATACAATCAAAATAAACATTACAAGTCTTAGTCATAAATTGAAATACAACCAAAATAAACATTACAAGTCTTTGTCATAAAATAGAATTACAACTAAAGTAACAAGTTAACAACACTACAATACATGAATACAACACAAGGAAATGCTTAATCGACAAGTGACAACTTTGAAAAAACTTGAAGATCTTCAATGTCTTTTTCATTTTCCATAACCGGTCTAAGTCCTATATAATTAAGAAGAGAAAAACAACCTCATTAAGATTTTAAAAAATATAATTATAAATATAAGGTATGCTAAACAATTGAATACATACCTTCTTCAAATAATGAAACTTCTTCCAATTCATGATGAATTTAAAGGTCTATTGGATTAGAATGTAGCCAATTTTGATTACAAATAAGAGTCTCCACTATTTTTGGAGCCAATGAACAATGTTATGAATCAACTACACGTCCTCCTGTACTAAGAATCAACTCAGATTCTACAGTAAATACTGGAATGTCCAATATATCTCTGCTGATATGGCTAAGAACCTCAAATCATTCTTCTTCCACCACTATAGTATGTCAAAATCACTTTCATTCTTAACATTAGCTTCCAACAAATAAACATCAATCTCTGACTCCTTAACAAAAGTTGTAGTATCATCATATTCCAACTCTTCAATCACCGTATCATACTCAAACTCTTCACCCACCTTTTTAGTTGGATCACAATCATTTCTTATGGTATCGGAGTCTGAGACAATTGGTTTATTAGTAGTAGTACTACTACCACTAGGTCCACTACCACTACCACTTGGTTGCGGAGGTAGTAGTCTCAAACATTGCTCCACTACACTTCCCATGGATTATTAGTAGACAATTGGTTTATTAGTAGTAGTCTCAAACATTGCTCCACTACACTTCCCATGGATTTGGCAACCTCTAGCCCAAAAACATTTTTAAGACAAAAAGATACAAACCTCAACTTTTTTCGAGGATCCAACACAATAGCAACATACAACAATAAATTGTACTTTTCATTATTCCCCCAATATTTCTCAAATTTGGCATTCATGCTATCGGTCATTCCAACTAACATTGTATTTGCACTACTAGCATTCAAACGTATACAATTCTGAACCATTATAATTTGATGGAAAACCATATTAGAAGTGGTATACAAAAAGCCTCAAATTTTCAAGAAGGTGACATAAAAGACTTTTAAAGACCTAAGCAACATCTTAGCATTTGTCCGATCTTCCTTATTTGGTGACAAATCATGTCTATGAGAACCACCTTCATCTTCTAATCTATCAAAAGCTTTTTCAAACTTACAGGCAGCCTCAAGCATCATATATGTGAGTTCGATTTAGTTGGGAACGTCAAGACACACATAACTCTTACAAGAAATCTTTTCAATTTTGATGCACTTCTTAAATTTCAAAAAACGTGTAGGAGAAGATCTTAAAATGATACAACATATTGAATCTCACTAATGCAATCATTATGTTCCTTCAAAACATCATATACAATAAGATTTAATATGTGGGCACAACAACGAACATGCAAATATTCCCCACCAAACAATAATCATTATTGAATCTATTCTTCAAAAGATAAGCAACAGCAGTGTCATTTGAACTTGGATTATCGACCATCAGAGTCATCATGTGACATCTCGAAGTTTCAGGTACTTTCTCCTTATTAAGTACCTGATTTTAATTGTTTAAATGTGGAATTTTTTAGGTTAATAAGAAATTTAAAGGAATTGGATAATTATTTGGTTGCGGAGTAAAGTGATTTAAAGAAGTGGGGGGAAGAGGAAAAAAAATAACAAAATACTATTTTTGAATTGAGTTTTATTTAGTTAAGGAAGAGGAAAAAGGAAAAGGGGGGAAAATTAAATAAATTATTTAATTAGTTAGGGTTTTGGTATTAGAAAAAGGAAAGAGATTTATTTTTGGTTATCAAATAGGCCATCGGTTTGCGTGCTAGGTTAAAAAAATATTATATTTTTTCTCTCTCACTCTCTACCTCCCTTTTCGTGTGTGATAACTTGTAGAAATACAAGTTATTATAGTCACTATTTGATTTAATTAGAGTAACTTTAGAGCTAAACGCATGATTTTGGTAGTTGAATTATGTAAAATGTATCCCCATGCATTGGCACTATTTACAAAAGAAAAGACCTGAAAAACTATGAGCTTTTTTGTTCTTAACGCAGGGTTAAGAAGAAAAGAAGCACAAATAACCCAAGTACCAAGAGACAAAGCTGCTGCGAGAACAAGTCGAAACCCATGCGTCGAGACTATGCATTGAGACCATGCGTTGAGAAAAAGTAGATGCAGACGTATGGGCAAAAAGCTGTCATGTCATTATGAAAAAGGACAACACTTTATCAGATCATGGCAGAACCAATGGGCCGACAATGTAAAAGTCTACGCAGCAGGGCAGGGAATTTAATGCAAAGGTGTCAGGTCATCATGAGTATCAACTTCTCAACGCCTATAAATAGCTCAAAGCTTCTCCATTCAAAAGAGGGGGGAAGAAAAGAGAGAAACGAGTTCAAGAGGCAAAAGCTCTACACAATTTCCCCCTCACCTTAACCAGCTTCTATTTCGAGCTCTTCTGAGAGAAGAATTCTGAGAATTTTCAGAGTCGTCTCCCAGTGAGTGAGAACCTTCACCCTATGAAATTTATGTATCAGATAGCAACCATCTCAAGCCTCCATGAAGCAAGACGTTGCTAGTGGCGGCTTGACGCCTTCCATTTTTGTTTTATCTCCATTTCCCTCCTTCTTACTTATGTTTTGTTAATCACATTCGAGAGAATGGTTTATTTTCTTAATATGAGTTTGATTGACGATTATCTTCCATTTATTTTCATATTAAATACCTTACACCATGTTGTTTGAATGCTAAATGAGTTAGATGTTAGAAGTTAGTTTTTCTTAAGCAATATTAAGTATGTTACATCTTGATTAATGTATATCATTAGCTTGCATAAGTTTGTCTGACAAACAAAAGTAGCAAGCACGACTGTCTAGCTTGAGAGAGTGGATGGTTAATCTTTAGCATTTATCAGGACTAGATGAGGTGCAGAGATGTAGTTCATCTTTTGCGAACACAAACTTACATGTGTCTTAGAGATAAGATTAATTTGGCGTCGAAACATCGAGAGATAGATTCACAAACTAAGTTTGTAGGTACGTAATTATACTTAGATATGCTTGAGTAACAACTAGCTTCTGGGTTAACTCCACTTTTATCGCACGGTTCCATTCATTCTCAACGCATGCTATCTTACACTAAATAACATTTGGCTAACCATCGTCGCGTCTACCTCATTGTTAGTTGTAGGAAATTTTATTCATTCTTTATGTATAGTTTTAGACATATACAACCAACACATGACATATTACATGTATAGTTCACCGCATAGTCATGCATCTATTCTCAACGCCTAATTATTACAAATCCCTGCGTTCAACCCTGGACTCACCAGGAAACCTATTAAGAGCTTATACTTGGGTTTTTTATAGGAAAACTTGCTTAATCATGATTATATTTGAGTAATTTTCGACGCGTACGGAAATGATAATATCTATTTTTGTGCAACAAGCTATGAAACTCAATTTAAATCAAATAGAAATCTAATAACAGTGTGCCCCTCCCCCCCTTTGTGATTTTGTTTTTCTTTTCTTCTCCTTTCGTCGGCAGCAGCTCCTCCCCGACCTCTCTTCCTTCTGTTTCTTTAGCTGCCATTGCCGCCTGGTGGGTCTCTTCCTTCTATCTCATTCACGACCGTCGGCGCCTCACTGCTGTGGGTCGCCGCCGGTTCTTGTCTTTGCGCTTGCCGCTGCCGCCGTCGATCAACGACCTTCCATCGCTGTCGTCTCCCAATTTCAGATTTGGGTAGGTAAGACTTGGTGGTTCTTCTTGAGTTTTGTTACCTTGGAAGTGTTTCCTAAAGAACTAAGTTGTGTTTGACTTAGGCAATTGAAGTTGGGCGTGAAGCTTTTGCACTAGGGCGTTTTGTTTGAGTAATAATTGAAGGATTCGTGTAATTGTTTGGCTTGGCTTGCTAATTGGATTTATCCTAAGATAAAGGACTTACTACTGAATCTATGTTGATGCCTAAGGTTACTTATTGACTGAGTTATGGTTATTGACTATTTACTGGATTATTGCATTGATTGGTTATGATTATTGTGTTCAATTCTATGATGGTTATTTAACTTATTACTATGAACTGGAAACTCTGCTTGATTATATTAGTGATAACTGCTATGTTGCGGTGATTGTTATCCTATTTATCATGCCCTGTACCCCTATTGATGTGAATCTTTGGGTACACTGACTATAATTATGATTACGATAGGGTGTTCCTTGGGATTACCCCCTATGTTTATGTTTATGACTATGACCTTTGGGATCACTACATGCCTCCGGGTTCACTACTTATGCCTATGCCTATGCCTATGCCTATGTTGGGTACACGGGTGCACATGATAAAAGGATAACAACCTCACCTAGTAGGTCCAGTAGTTGATCACTTACTGAGTATTATTACTCACCCTTTTCTATGATCCTTTTCTCAAGTAAGGGACGGGACAGACAGGCGCATGACAAGAGGAATATGTGACCATGCCATCGAACTGTTGTCACTTCTGCATTCTAAACTCATGCATTTACTCTCTAGGACATAGATCGTCTTATTGGTGATCACGTATGGTAGTGATCAATTATTTATTCATTCTTTCCTTTGTCTTTTATTATTTTGTGAAATTCTTGGTCAAACTTATCTTCATGTGCTTAAGGGGACCCTGTTAAATGATTTATTTGCTTTACATTCGATTTAAACAAAATATTCAAAATTATTTGTTCGGTCTTATGATAAAACGTGTCTCATTACCCAAGTTCTAAAGTGTTTACGAAAACATTCATGCATAGCATAATGTCCTGCTAATCTGGAATTCGGGTCATTACACATCACCTTTTCAATGCCCCAATTCTTCAAATTCTTTTCAATAGCTTTACTAATAGTATCACCTTTGTGATTCTCTATAGGACAAAAACTTATTATCCTTTTATGTAAAATCCAATCAGAATCAATGAAATGGGCAATTAGTACAAAGTAATTTATATTTTCTCCAAAGGTCCAACAATCAGTAGAGAGAGAGACTCTATGTGTCATCTTCCCAAACATGTCTTTCAAATGTTTTCTTCTCACTAATATACAACTTAAGTGTATCTTTAGCCACAGTAAACCACAATGGAATAACAAATCTAGGTTGACTTGCACGTGTTAATTTATCATTGAATTTCTTAAATCCTTTACCCTCCACAAACGTAAATGGCAATTCATCTACAATTATCATTTCAACCCAAACTTGTCGACAACTCTCTAAATTAAATCAAATGACTCACATACAAGTTCTGAAGTATTATCCCCAACATAGTTTTTGTCCTTAGGTTTGAAAGCTAATGTCTTTTGGGTTGGATCTCTCTTTCTTTGGTACGAGTATTTTTTGCAATTTTCCAAATGATGCTTCATAGTCCAGTACCATTACGTTTAGAATGACGAGATGCATAAACAACTATACAATACCTATGTTTAGCATAAGGGTCTTTAGGATCACATTTTAGCCTCTCAAAATGGTTCCAAATAATGGATCGTTTCACATTCTTCCATTTTTTTTGATGGATTGGAACTCCTTCTGTATCCTCTGAATGAACATCAATAATATTCACACCTGTATCTTCATATCGTACATTTTTTAAAGAATTAGTTATAGTTCCTTCAAACTCTATATCCACTGAGTCCATGTTAAGTTTATAAATCAAAATTAGAGCAATTATTAAATGTAAAATAATATAAACCTTTATAGAATATAGACTATGGACAAAATTTAAACATAAAGAATCCATGTTTGAAGGAAAAAACTATGAACTATGAAGCAATTGTTTTCAAGACAAAAAAAGTAATAGACTAACGAGCAGAGGCAAGAAATAATTAGTATGAATCCGTATATGGCATTTGCTTTTAAAAAAAAAGAAGTATGAACTATGAAGCATTAAACATGAATAATCATCTATTGGAAGGAAAAAGCAGTAGATGCAAAATACGATCCAACATCTGAAGGTTACCGGAGAGATACCTTACTGTTTTTGATGTTTTGTTTAGCTACCATTGTTGTTGGAGAGATGTTGGAGAGGAGACCAGACGCCAGAGAGACACCGCCGCTGTCGGAGAGACGTAGAGACCAGACTAGATAGCTTTGAGGAGAGAGACAAAAAGTGATGAGCAAAGGCAAATAACGCAAATACAAAGAGTGAAGACCTAGGGCACAGGCAGGGGGAAAAGGAAGATTATAATTATATATTTTTAATTTTAATTCATTCTTTAAATCATAGTCTGTTGGTCGAGTGGTCTAGCTTAACTCAAAAATTTCAACCAGCCATATGTCAGTTTCCCTAACTAAAAAACTGACTTCGACCGACACATATTGCATTTCGCCCAACTGCAGTTCGGTCGATTCTGTTCAGTCGACTCGATTTTTCGGTCTGTCATGCTCACCTCTAATCTTATTTAATTTGACTAATATTAAAGCAATAGAATTGATTTTAATTCAGGGTGTATTTGTTGCGTTAGAAGTGTGTATAATGTGTTATGCTCATATTGGCCTAATGCCGTGTTAAAAATTGCAAGAGATGTATACATTTAGATACAAGTTTTCCTATAGAAACCCAACTGCAAGTTTAAATAGGTTTTCCTGGAGAGTCTAGGGTCGAACATAGGGATTTATAATAATTATGTGTTGAGAATGTTCTTTGATTGGTGCGTTGATCTGTACAAATTTATCAATATGTTCATGAATGAATTCTCTAAAGGTAACTTTATACATAAAGAATTGATGGATAAACAAGTGAAATGATGATGTGGGATGAAAATGGATGAATTTTTCAAGTACAAACTATGTTTAAACAACGTGCGTTTAGAATGGGAGTGGAACCATGAGAAAAGTAGAGTTAAGATAACTTAGCAAGCATTTTCTGAAGTGTTGCTTAAGTAATTTTTCATGCTTACAAACTCAAGATTGAGAACACATCTCTCGATGCTTTGATGCCACATTAACCTTATTTCTAAGATGCATGGATGGTGAGGTCTTCCGGCAAAAGTTGAACTTTATCTCTAAAGCCAATTCTTTTCTTGTTAAATGTGTACGGTTAATCACTGACTCTCTCAAGCAGATGATTGTACTTACTTAAACCTATTTGTTCGACAGATTTAGGCAAGTTTGAAGTACCCATTTAATCAAGATGAAAGCAGACTTAGTGAAACTTAGAAATACTAACTTCATACACTTAACTCATTAATAATTCAACATTCACGGTGTAAAGTGTTATAGATGGGAATATATGGAGGATTAATGTTAATCAAACTTGTATTAAGAAAATAAACCTGTCACACCCTACTTTTAAAAATCGATGCATTGAAGAGCCTATAAAGAAAAGAAGTAAAAGACCATGTTGGACGCATGGTCAGGACTAAGGTAATGCATGGTAAGGATGAAACGCGTAGGAGAAGATGTAAGCATTGGCGATGGTAAGACACATAAGCAAGAAAAGAATAAAGTTATGTCGTGAAGTGTTGGAAGAGATCTAAGTCTCGGAAAGGTAGAATACTATAGCAAACTGAGTAACGCATAGACTATTAGCAAGGGATGTTCTAGAGTGTTGGATAAAGTGGAAGGTTGAGAAGTAAGCTTAAAGACTGGAGCAAGAGGTGGACGTATACTAATTTATCATTAGAGAAATATTTTAGTACAAGGAAAAGGTTAAATGAATAACCTTGGATTACAAGTACAAGAATGCATAGAAGGATAATCAAGGAATCCTCAAGGATAGGAGGAAGATCATGGATGCATGATAGTATGTGGTTCAGGCTAACGCATGGCCTTATGTAGTAAGGCACAAATGCATAGTAGTGTGCGTTTGAGACAGCGACACCTAGTAGTATGCGGTGGAAAAATGAGTTCAAAGGAAGTATGGCCGAGAGTAAGGGAAGAAAGTAATGAAGTTAAAACCTAAAAGGGAAATTCAATGAATGCATGGGTACATTGTGGTGGTTGAATAGTTTGTGTGTTGGACGCATAAGATAAGCTTATAAAGGCTAGGTGGCTTCATATAGACTTGACACCTTACCGGTGGGAGGTGTTAAAAGGCAAGATAAGTGTTTCATGCAAGGTGACGCATGGATTAATGCATGGTTAGTTAAGCATGCAGCGTGACATGTGGCAAACAAGTGGCAAAAAGAGAGCAGAAGTGGGTTGGCAAGCCCTCTATAAATAGGACTTTAAGGGAAATGGAGTGACTGATGATTCTGAAGTGAGAATTCTTGAGAGAAAGGGGAGAAATAAGGCAAAAAGGAGGAATCCTTGCGTCCGTAGTAGGAGTCTGCGACCAAGAGAGAAGGTATTTTTGACAACTTAGCTATCTTGAGTTAAAGAAGTTGTCTTGCGTCGAAGGGGGATAGTCTTGCGTTTAAGACGAACTATGCGTTCAAGATAAACAATGCATTCAAGGTGAATGATGCGTTCAAGTTGGACCTTCCGTCCAAGAGAGGTCGACGCATCTAGAGAGAAGTAAGAAGAGTTAGGCTGCGCCTTGCGTTAGTCATCAACTTTGCGTTCAAAGGTAGGGTTGCGACCAACCGAGCTGACAAAGGAAAATCAGCCTTGCATTCCAGAGTTAGAACGCTGTGTCCAAGAAGCTCG
Organism: Citrullus mucosospermus; assembly: GCA_030954485.1. NCBI lineage: Eukaryota > Viridiplantae > Streptophyta > Magnoliopsida > Cucurbitales > Cucurbitaceae > Citrullus > Citrullus mucosospermus. Next base: position 5,218,382 of record CM062062.1, read on the forward strand.
GTAAAGAGAAAATAGCGGGAAGAAGGAGGAATTATTCTTGAGCAAGAATATTGTGAGTAACACCTGCGTTTTCCAAAATATAAATGAGTTCTCTATACTTAATATCGTCGATTTTATGAATATGATTTCATGAGTTTTCAATGAATAAATGCATGCGCTTTATATGAATAGCATTGAGTATGCTGGTTATTTGATAAAGTTTAATAAACGCATGCTGATTGATAATATATGATTTATGATTTTACTGAAAAGCATGGTGTATGATGTTATATGATTTTATGAAAGATTTGGAAATAAACTTGTTTGAAAGGCATGTTGTTTGACATTAAAGTTTTGAAATTGAGTTTAGCATGTTGTTTGATTTTATATTTGGAAACGGTTAACTACGAGTTTATGATATAATGTTTCCAAAAACATATTGTATTTTATAAAACTTTGAAAAGGCACCCGAGGCTCAAGGACTTGGAGAAGGCCAAAGGGTAGCCGGGATATAGAAAAGGTACCCAATGCTGAGGGACTCGTAGAAGGCAGATGAGTAACCTGGATATAAATATAGAAAAAAGCACCCAGAAGGCAAATGGGTAGCCTGGACATAGAAATGGGACCCCAATGCTCAAGGACTTGGAGAAGGCATTGTGGGTGGCCCAGATTCTAGTACCTATGTGCACATAGAGGAAAATACGACACTAATGTGTTGAGATTACTCCACACAGCTAAGGATAATCGACGTTGAGTAGCGTAGAGCATCGCTCCGCCTCAACTAGGGAAAATGATTTTTGAAATTAATGAGATTTTTGAGTATTTACTCTAAAACAGATATGCATGATTTAACAATGGTTTTAGCACATTTTAATATGATTTGAAGCATTATATTTTACGCGAGTTTGAGAATGTTTATGTTATGACCAAATTTACAGCTAATTATGATGTTTTCAAAAACTATTGCTCACTGAGCTATTAGCTCATGGTTTTATATGTGTTCCATTTTCAGGTAGCATGACAGTTCCCGTTGCCGATCGAAGTCAAGGTTTGTCAAGAGTTAATGATATTACTGTCCTAGTAAGGGTTGATATGAGGAGTGAGGTAATGTGACAGTGGGATTTGAGACAGGGAAGTCAATGACTGCTGTCCTCACGCTTGGTCTTGGGCTACGGTAGGATAGTTCGGGGTGGGGTGTGACAAAACCAATCTCTCGAATGTCATTAACAAAATAAAAGCAAGAAGGATGTTCATAATGAAAGAATGAAAGTAAAAGTCGTCAAACCGCCAATGACAATGTCTTGCTTCTTGGAGACTGAAGATGGTGGCTATCTAAGACATGATTTGTACAGGGAATGGATTCTCACTCTTTGAGAGGTGACTCTGAAAACTCTCAGAATCTTCTCACAGAAGAGCTCGAAATGGAGAATTTTCGTAAAGCTTTCGCCACTCTATATTTTTCTCTCTGCCTTGATCATGAAGTGTAATGAGTTATTTATAAGCGTCCAAAAAGGTGGTTTCATGATGAGCTGACACCTTTGCATTAAATTCCATGCTCTGCTGCGCAGACTTTTTCACGTCTTCAGTTCATTGAATCTGTCATGGTCTGATAAAGATCTGTCTACTTGCATATTGACATGACAATTGCTGCCCAAGCATCTGAATCTACTTTTTCATCTCGATGCAAGACACTCGGCGCATAGATCTTTAAATGTTGTAACTTCAATGATTCTGGCAGCTTTTTCCTCTTTTGTACTTAGATTATTTTTTGTTCCCTTTTAGCTCTATCCTGCGTTCAGAAATATAAAAACTCATAATTTCCAAGATAGATGCTTTTGTAAACATGGTAAACGCAGAGTTATTCATATTATACAATTCAAATGCTAAAATCATGCATTTATCATCAATATTACTCTAATTACTCTAAATACATAATATAATAACTTGTATTTGTACAAATTATCAGTATTTTATTTTTAATTTTTTGTTTGGTGAATAATTTTTATCTATTTATTTTTATCCAGAGATTGAACGTAATTTTAGGTGAAACCTAAGGAGGAATTTAAGATATGTGTTCAATTCCATGGCTCAACAACTAAAAACCAAAACGGTTAGGGACTACTTTCAACCAACTGTTCCTACTACTCAGCCTGGGATTGTGCAAGCACCCTTGACGTCAACAACTTTGAGCTTAAGCCTGGTCTTATCCAGATGGCTCGAGATTGTGCATTCAGAGGAAGTCTAGTTAAGGATCCCCATCGACACTTACGCTCCTTTTTGGAGATTTGCAGCACGGTAAAGATAAACGGTGTTACTTCTGATGCCATTCACTTACGTTTATTTCCTTTTTTTTTGTAGGATAAGGCCAACGACTGGCTAAGAGTCTCTTACGCCGGGAAGCATCACCATCTGGGATGGGTTGGCTCAGGCATTTCTAAATAAACTTTTTCCACCAGCAAAGGCGACGAGGCTCAAAACTAAGATAGACACCTTTAAGCAGAATGAAGGTGAACAATTATTTGAAGCATGGGAGAGATATAAGGATTTCCTATGGAGATTTCCACAACATTGATATCCATATTGGCTTTACATCCAATTATTCTATAATGGTATGTGAAGTACGACGAAATCCATCTTGGATGTAGCTGTAAGAGGGTCACTTTTTTTCAAAACTACAGATGAGGCAAATACCTTGCTAAAAAACATGTCCACAACAAGCTATAATTGGCCATTTGATAGATCGACAACAAGAGTCACTGGTTTACATGGACTTGATGAGGTAGTTGCGCTAAAGGCAGAAATGGCCACCCTCACTAACACTCTTAATAAACTTGTTGTTTGAAGTAATTAGCAGTCGGTAGCATTAATTGTGGTGGCTAATGTTTATTCGACGTTGGAGAATCCTGAGGTGCAACAAGATAACTATGTGCACAGAAATCAAGGCCAACATGGCACCACACTCAAAAATCACAAAATTTGACCTCCCATTACCAACTAGGTTTGCACTTTCACGAAATTTTCTCTTATGCTAACCCTAGGAATGCTTTGCAGCCTCATCCTAGTTTTGGTCAACAGGTTAAAAAGAAGTTGTCTTTAGAGGAGCTATTAGAAGACTTTATCAAAGAATCAAGGAATAGAACAAACCAACTGGAGAATACAGTGGCGAGTCATGGGAAGACCATTCAATAGATTGAGATTCAAGTTGGACAGATAGCTACAACTATTAGTGTTATGCAGAAGGGAGAGTTCTCTAGTAGCTCCAAAGGTAATCAATAGGAGAAGTGCACAGTGGTGACTCTTCGAAGTGGCAGGCCATTAGCAAGTTCGTCTGCAAAAGCTAAGATCGAAAGGCTTAACGTCGAGAGAGAGAAGACTAAAAAAGAGACAAATGAAGAGGAGAAAGAGAAGGATGTGCCCACTCTTGCTAATTTAGGGAAGTATTTTGATCCTACCCCTGTTATTTCTTTTAATATTCCATATCCTCAAAAATTTAAACAAAAGAATTTAGAAGCTCAGTTTTCAAAATTTTTAGAAATTTTTAAGAAACTTCACATCAATATTCCTTTTGTTGAGGCTTTTAAACAGATGTCTAATTATGTTAAATTTATGAAGGATGTGTTGTCAAGGAAGAAGATGTTGGAGAAGTACGAAAATGTGAGTTTGATAGAGGAATGCAGTGCAATATTGCTAAAGAAATTGCCTTAGAAACTCAAGGACCCAATGAGTTTTTCTATTCCCTGTCATTTAGGTGGTTTATCTGTTACTAATACTCTTTGTGATTTAGGTGCTTCAATAAACCTTATGCCTCTGTCAGTTTATAGGAAGCTTGAGCTTGGAGAAGTGTAGTCGACTATCATCTTACTACAGTTAGCTGACCATTCCCTCACATACCCCCGTGGTATTGTAAAGCACATGGTAGTCAAGGCCGATAAGTTAGTTTTTCCTACAAACTTTGTGGTTCTCGATATGAAGGAGGACTCTGAAATCCCGATTATATCAGGGAGACCGTTCTTGGCCACTGGTAGGACCATGATCAACTTGTAGGATGGTAGGTTGACCTTTAGGGTCAATGATGAGTAGGTAACGTTCAACATTTATAGGTCCCTTAAACACCATGACAAGGTAAGTCGGTGTTATAAGGTAGAGAATATTGAAGAGTGTGTTGCACGTAATGATATACATATCACCTCTGATCCTCCTAGAAATAATTCTTCTCTTGTGAAATCTATGTTGGGGAGAATTGATACTATGTCTACTGGTTTTGTTTTTAATTTTGATTGATTGTTCTGTAAATGATTATGTTTATGATCCTAGACATGCTTCTGTTAAAAAAATTTCTGATAATGTTTTAGTAGAAATTTTGAATGATGAGACTACTTTCAATTTTAATTTTGTTGATTACATTTGTAAATGGCATTGTGGGCAAGAATTTCTTATCTCAAGTGGTTTAAAAAACGAAATAGTGAAACCACCTTATTTCTTGTCCCATGTCTAGCAAGAAGACGTTAAACTTAGCGCTTCTTGGGTGGCAACCCAAGCTTCTAATAGTCTCTTTTTTTTTTTTTTTTAAATTTGTTAGGTAGGTAACCACTGGAATGCGTATTGGTTGTTGGTGCCTCAAGCATGTATTATTTTTCAAGTGATCTCTTCACACCAAATGCAGATTCACAGGCCTGATATGTAAGTTCCATTACTTTTTCCAAGCCAATACTGTTCGCTCCTTCTATGCTTAGCTGTTTTTATAGCATTGAGGACAATGCTAGTTTCTAAGTTTGGGGTGAGGGAAGTATTGTGTTCTTCTGTGTTTTGCTGTCTAATCCTATTATGCATGTTAATTAGGAAAATATGAATTATGCATGTTAATTAAGTTGAAAAGTTTGAGTTAAAATTTTTCGATTTTGAGTAAAAAATATGACATGATGTTGTGCTTTAATGTGAGAATTCTATGAGTATGTTATTGATTATGACTACGTATGAGTTATTCCAAATGGCATAGTCTTAAGTTAAGTTATATTTAAGTTCCTCTTTGAGTCTTTTGCACATCTAAGCACGTAGTCACACTTTAATTCAAAAACCTTAACTGAACAAGGAATTAATTTTAGTCTATTTGGTTGTCATCCTGAAAGGTCACGCCAATTAGACAGTGTCTTTTATGAAGGTTGGTAATGTTATACTAAGGGAGAGAAAAAGATTGTACTTGTCTGTTAAAAATTGTGCACAAAAGATTGAGTTGAATAATAGAATATCATTAAAAGAAAGAGTTGAAAAAGAAAAATTTGTAGTGTGTATGTATAGATAGGGGTAAAAAGAGTTACCTTTGTCGTGATCAGTTAGGATGCCAAGGAATTGACTAGGTATGAGTTCTTATGGTGAATGTGTGAAAGCTAGTGCCCCTAGGCAAAAAAATGCAAGTTTAGAATGTCTTTGGGTGTGATATTTCAGGCACCTTAGTTGACATATTACCTTCTTGAGTTTTTTGGATGATTAATCATTAGTGCATGGGCTAGAGTAGGAGGAAAACTTGAGAAGCTCAATTAAATCTAAAGTCGGTTTTTGAGTTTTTGAATTAAATGTGACTTTGCACATGGAAGGGATGACGAGATTTGACTTTAAAATCTCTTTAACAACGGATGTGCTTGAAATGTTTCTGATTATGGATCTAGCATGTAATTTTTGAATGATAAGACTTGAGTCATTAACATGCTTATTTACAGTTTTCCTATGGTCTTGTTGTTTCTTTGCTCCGGACTAGCAAAGTTCTAAGTTTCGGCCTGTGAAAAAAACCTAAAATGTGCTTTTTTAGGCTTAGAAATTGTTTAGTTTTATTACTTAAAAGAGTTATTTGATGCATTGTATGTTTATTTTGTAGGAAACAAGCAATTGGAGTAGAACAAACAAAATTTGGAGTAAAAGGACCAAAATACTCCTTAGAAAGGTTAAAACTTTGAACTAGGGAAAAGAATAAGTGAAAGGTGCTCGACACTACAAACCCAAGAGGTTTCAGTGCAGATTTTCTGTCGTCGTTCATCTTTTATGTGTCATTAAAAGCTTCTAATAGTTGTCCATCATTGTTTGTGCGTCATGGATAGATGGTGCTCTGGAACTCTGATTTTAATGTAGCACTGGGACACTCACTTATAGTGTTGCAGCGCTTGCATCGATTCCAAGTCTATTTTAAGACCTAATTGCCATCACTTTAAAGAGAGTTCGACTTGGGATCATTTCGGGCTTTCCACAGAGGCCAAGAAACTATGAACATGATTGGCTAAATTATTTCATAATTCTAAGGTTTGATTGATTTCAATATTGTTTATGGATAATTCTTGATTATTTTGATTAATAGAATGCATTGGCTTTTTATCATGTTTGCTCTTTCCAATTGAATGTTTGATCACCATTTGATTGTTTTAAGGTTTTTAATTCTACTTGAGAGAGAGATTCATTAACCGAAACTAGCATGATAAAATGATAAGAAAACATTAGAGGCTAAGAACAAAGAGACTTAATGTTATGCTTATTAGTTTCAATCACATGAAAATGGAATTAGCTTTTAGAAATTAGAAAGGGTTGAGCTCGCAAGAGGAAACCTAGATCATAGAACTTCTAGGCCTAAGTTGATACATCAATTTAATTGAAAGAAAATATTTTGAATTCATATATAACAACATTAAATGAGATCAATACCCTAGAACCTCTTAGTTAAGTGAATCTCTAGTTTGAACATTTATTTGCTTTTTTTTATTTTTATTGTTGGCAAATCACCCTATTTTAACCCCTAAATAAAGTTAAGAGAATTTTCTGATAGCTAATTAAATTGAATAAATAATTCCCTGAAGACGACCCAATTGTTGGGATTTTTATTACTTTGAAAGCGTGCACTTGCGCGTTTATCAAAACACAAAACCTTTGGTTATTTCCGAAGGAAACACAAAACGTCTGATGAATCCCAAAGGAAACATAAATTCATTAAAGATCCCAAAGGAACACAAAACCTCTTATGAGTACACTACTACAGGTAGGAGGGTACATAATTTTCACTAACACTACATAATTGTCAACATTCATAAAGGTCCCACAACATAGAATCATAACACAGCTCATAAAACATTGTCGTGCTCATCTATCCTCATACATCATGTAAATCACATGCAAAACTTATAGGTAGACTTAGAGAAGCCAACATCTTTCTAACTATACCGCCTAACACAAAGACAGTTCTTGTCACACCCCCTCCCAGTTACCCTCTTAACCTAGGAGAAAGTGTGACGACAGCGGGCACCGACCCTCTTACAGCATCCACTGTCAACCTTATACTTTGACCAACACTTAATAAGCAGATATATACAATGACTGAACATCATGCTTTAACCAGGTTAAACTATCAAACAAACGTTGATTTACATTCAAACCAATAATTTCATAAGTTCACTAATCATGGCCATTAACCCTCTATATGTAGAACATAAGTTTAGTTCAACTATTTACAAAGCTCAAAATTCACAGACGCTGATGGTGATATAGGCCCAAACGAGTCACTGTGTAGGCTAAGCACCTCGGACTCTCTCGCTACCTGGAAAACAGAAAATAAGGAAAACGTGAGCTAGGTTGCCCAGTGAGTGACATATTTAGTAAAATTCTTTCGTTAACTCAAAAACAATGCAAATCTGTATTCAATTTATAATAATAAATAAGCAATGATAAATCGTTTTCATATTCAGAAAAATCATGCTCAAATAACGCTATCAAATCATATACGTATCACTTTTGAAAAACCATGAAAATACAATACATTTCCTTAATTGAGGTGGAGCAGAGTTCAATGCTACTCAACATCAAAAACATTCTTAGTTGAGGCGGAGTAATCTCGACACACCCAATGTCAAATATCCCTAGCTGTGTGGAGTAATCTCAACACAACAGCATCTACCATATCTCTATGTGCACATAGATATCATATCCTAGGTTACCCGAATACCTTCTCCGAGTCCTTCAGTACCGAGTGCCATATACGAGATTTAGGCCACCCACATGCCTTCTTTGAGTCCTTCAGCATTGGGAGTTATCTCTATACTCAGGTTACTCACATGCCTTCTCCAAATCTTTTAGCATTGGGAACCATTCCTACATCCCGGCTACCCACATGCCTTCTCCAAATCCTTCAGCATTGGGAGCCTTTCTTTTAAAATGTAACTCAAAAGTAACATGCTTTGAAAATAACATAATAAAAATTCATGAGTTTATAACATCTCAACCTTTCAAATATTCCTTAACAGTCATCATACTTCCATGAAAATAGAGATTAATATATAGCGTGCCTTTTATAAAAACTCGGTTAACAACTTGCATGCTGCAAATATTTTTGATGCAAAACCATAATATACATTTATCTGGAAACACATACTTCTTTAAAGAAAATAAGCATTATAGCACATTTAAAACTTGTGAAAAGCATAAACATAATAACATGTTTCCAAACAACGGTAAATAATATTAAAACTTTGTATAAAGCATGCTTATTTTAAATAAAATTGTCACTCTCCACTTGTCCCGGGCTTTTAGTGGGTTATACGCCTTTCCTAGCTCCTCTCGGCCTGAAATAATACGTTTCCCTTTGTTAGATTTCCTTAAAACTCCTTTTTACATAGGAAACAAGCCTTAGACATTCATATTATTCACCACCGAGACCATACTACATAAAGAAAACCATCATCGAGACTATATTCCATGAAGAAATGCTCAACTGAGGCTATATTTCATTAAAGAGTTCACTAATGCATGAGATTCAAGCCATTAGCGAGACTAAACCAGCGAAAACAAGTAAAAACCAACTGTACTAGCAAGACTGTGGATGAGCGAGACAAGCGAGATTAGTGAGATAAATTTTACCAGCGAGACTTATCTCGCTCTTGCTCCTTCACGTTCCTAGTATCGTCCAACTTTCCGACGAGACTCGCCTCCTTCTGCTGCTGTCTTCGCTACATCCAAACTTCTAACTGCTCAATGTCACATTTTCAGCCAGAATTAGAATTTCTTCTCTTCTACAAACTTGTAGAGAAATATGTTTTCTAACTTACCTCAAAATTTCAAAGCTTAACACTTCTTTGTTCGTCAGATATTCCTAATTTACTTCACCCTGCTCCAGATCACTCAAGAAATCCGTATCAGTCACTTCCACCTAAAATGTAACATGTTTCTCTTCATATTCAGCTCAATCATCCTTCACAAGAGTTGTTAAGAATTGAGTTAAATTACTAACCTCAAATTTTCATCTTCAAACTCGGTCTCTTCAGCTCGATATTCACGAAACACCAGACCTTGTTCAGACTGCGCGACAGCAAGCAAACCTTCTGCTTCAGCTTCAATTTTACCATGAAGCCGACCAAAATTCTACACGAATTTGTCCTTGATATCTTCTTCTATCTCTCCTCGATGCTCAGCTGAAAGATAGAGTCGGTTTGAGCTTGAAAATGAAAGAAAACCAGTCGGCAACCTCACCAATCTAAAAGTAAAACCCAACCGACTTCCTTCCACTATCTCTTTTCTTTCTTCTTTTTTTTTTTTTAATTTGTTTATTAATTTTCCTTTTCTTTTCTTTTCTTTTTCTTTCTTTTTCTTTCTTTTCCTTTCTTTTTCTTTCTTTCTTTCTTTTTAATTTAGGGGAAAAAAAACAAAAAGAACATCCACTTTTACGCCCCAATTGATATTCAAAGTAAATTCTAGCTCGGTTTCCTCTTAATGACTTAAAAATTCAACTTACCAAAAATTACTTCCGGCTTCCTTCACTTCTTTCTTCAATCTACAAGAGGGAGAACAAGTAAATAAGTTCACAGCGATACTACGTACATGTTTAGCTGTTACAAATGAAATTAGGGTTTACAATTTACCACCTCCTTATAAGAATTTCATCCTCGAAATTCAGCAATTGCTAACTCCTCGGAAACAGATGTGGATACTTCTTTATCATTTGCTCCTTGGTTTCCCAGGTAGCTTCTTCTACATCGTGATTCGTTCATAAAACCTTGACCAATGGAATCACCTTGATTCTCAGAACTTGTTCCTTCTCGTCCAACACTCGAATCGGTTCTTCTTCATAACTAAGATCTTTCTTTAGTTCAATAGGTTGCACCTCAAGTACATGAGTAGGGTCAAGGATATATTTCCTTAAAACTAAGACGTGGAATACATTATGAATCTTAGACATCTCCATTGGTAAGGCCAACCTGTATGCTGCTGATCCAACCCTTTCCAAGATCTCGAAAGGTCCAATATACCTTGGACTCAACTTCCCCTTCCTACCAAATCTTAGAACTCCTTTCCACGGTGATAACTTCAAGAATACCCTATTGCCAACTTCAAACTCGAGATCTCTCCTCATGTTATCAGCATAACTTTTCTGCCGATCCTAAGCTGCCTTAAGGTTCGTTCTAATCATTTCCACCTTCTCAGAACTTCTTTCCACGGTGATAACTTCAGGAATACCCTATTGCCAACTTCAAACTCGAGATCTCTCCTCATGTTATCAGCATAACTTTTCTGTGATCCTAAGCTGCCTTAAGGTTCGCTTTAATCATTCATCTCTGGTCCCACCAGCTTCCTTTCTCCAACCTCTCCCCAGCATACTGAAGAAGAAGAAGAATTTATTTTTCTTTTTTTTTTTTTTAACTTCCACGCTTAACGAGGCTACTTTACTTTATATATGTTGGGATGTATGCTCTAAAGCCTCATAGTTAATATGTTGTTTGAAATAATGGTTGATTATTTTATATATGCAATTATCCACTAAAGAAAGATCGAAGGTTATTTTATGTAACTAAAACATGTATGCAGTTGACATACAAGTGGATCATGTTTAAGTAATAACCTAAATAGTATGTAGTATATGGATAAGGTTGGATGTCTGATCTTAGTGACACTACAGATACGACCTAATTTGTAATTAATATTGGTTATATCCATGGACACAAAAATGTATTTATAGTATGAAGAGTGTAGCTGTAAGTATTTCGTAGAGTGGCCTACAGTTAATGAACATTGATCAATTTAATTAAAAAGTTTAATTAATTAATGTCATATCATTAGAGCTTCTAATCTGTAGGTCCATTAGGCCCCCTACTAGCTCACTAAGGATAAAAAAAATATTATTTAGTTTTGGATAAATTTGAATTGTCTAAATCAAATAAAGAAATGTGCATTAATTGTATGAGATACAATTAATATAATGTATAGAGATACATTATAATATAGTATTGTTTTCAAATATAAGGAAATGAACCAAAATAATTAGAAATATAGCAACATTTTACTATTTATCTGCGATAGATCTCAATAGACTACTATTTGTGTCATGATAGACACAAATAGTAGTCTATTGTAATCTATCGTGGTCTATCGTAGATAGATTGTGATATTTTGCTATTATTTGTAAATATTTTCAACAGTTTTTTCATTTAAAATAATTTTTCTATAATATAAAGTTTTTTTTAATTACATTCAAAATTAAACAATATATTATGAGAGTATTAATGTTTGAATAAGATTCAAATATTAAATTAATATAGACTAAGAGAATTATATGTTAATTGTATATGATACAATTAATATAATGTATATAGATACATTATATTATGAAGTTAATTTTGAATTAGATTCAAAGTTATACTATATAACATGAGAGAATAATATATTTGAATAAGATTCAAATATTAAATTATATGAATGAGATTCATATTAAAACTGTAACGACCCGACTTCCTAGGATTTAAACTAGGTCATTACCACATATATGCAAACATCTCAAAACGGCACTTTTCATAATTTAGACTAAAATTGAAAGAATTTTATAAATCAACTAAATTTTGTTAAATCTGAATAACTAAAAATCTTTGATCGGGGCACCCCTAGATTTTAAAACAAAACTTTGTATAAATATCTAGTAGTGTAAAAACTGACATTTTGATTTCAAACATCAAGATTGGAAACATGAAAACATGTGCAGAAGCATCTGATTAGTCCCAATAGCCCGGTCACAAATGCTTCTTTGTCATACGCCTGTTTGTCATTGCATTTATCTGAAAAATGTAACATAAGAAAGGGTCAGTGGAGAAAAAAAAAAAAACTCAGTAAGTAACCCCGCTACTGAAGTTAGGATGTGCCAATCACATGCAAACATGAACTGAGACTCCATGCTAATGGAACCTAAAGATTTTTCATTCCCAGCTCACACTGTCTCCTTTCCTTGAGACATGCCTTAATCTCTTACACATGAGGTCCGAGGTATAACTTTCATATACCTAGAACCCTCTGAGTTGCATCACTTTCATACACCCAAGGTCATCTCCAAGAATTTTGGGATGTGCACCACTTACATACACATAGTCATGTATAAACTACTTACGTATACACATAACCCATTGAGCATACTCTACTTTCGTGCATCCCAATTCGCTCTAGATATGTGCACTTTCACATATACGGACCTTAGCACATCACTTTTATGCACTAGAGCTCTTGTACATGCACTACTTTCGTGCAGTCCAATATTGTGGGAAGGTAAAGAGATTGCATCCAAACTCATAATTTCACACAACATTCACATATGTGAGAATCCCACATAAAATTTCGTAAATAATGTCATGCTAAATAGTCTTGACAAACATGCATAATATCCAAATGAGGCCAAAAGTTGATGGGTAAGAAAGATGTTTAAGAAACCCAGAAAACTTACTAAAAACCTCAAGATTCTAACAAGACAACAAAATAGGAAAAAAAAAAAATCTGGCAAAGATTACCCTTACTGGTGGCAGTAAACAGCGGTGGCTAGAGAAGTGGGTCTTGATTGCCGACGTTGGTCACGAAGATGAGAAGAAAAAAGAATGTTTTTATTTTTTTTACTTTGCACCCTTCACAAAGTCACTATATATATATATATATATATTGTTGGGTTTTATGTCCTAAAACTTGTGGTTTGTAAATGATAAACATATTCTGTTTTCAATAAAGTTAATATTGAAGTTTATTCAGTATAGATGATATTGAATATGTAAGTTACGTATAAATCTAAATCCAATAAACTAAAGAACCTCTAACTATAGCTTGAATAATTAGACTTTATGTGTGACATAAAAAATGAATCAAGTTTAAGTAATAGCCAAAATGGTCTATAGTACTATAGGGATAAGGTTGGGTACCTTATCTTGGAGACACTATGGATGCAACTCATTTTGTATTTGATACAAATGATGTGATCCTATATCGTTCATGTAAAGACATGAGAGTGGGGACATCTTATGTAATGAGTTTATGCATAAGACTGGACCACGAGATAATCACTTTACTTTATAACATCATTTACTATTAAGACTAGTTATTTCAATATGATGACCTAGGTAACTCGATCTTAATCCTAAGCTAACTATGAACTCCCATTTATTTGAGATTATTCTTTAATCTGCATGGGTGAGAGTGGTTCGAGTTTGCCGACTCAATAAGCCTACAATTTTAGGGATAAGACCAAGTAGATAGCTAGGGACATAGTCTTGCAAGATGGAATTCACTCCTACTAGGTTAGTAGAGAAGTTGTTCCCTTAAGTATTGACTCCGAGTCTTGGACATGGGGGCCCACCCTCTCATTGGTCCGAGAGGGACTCGATTTGATGGTTGGACCACAAACTAAGTGTTCATTAGAGGATTAGTGGGACTTAAGGAACAATATGTAATTACAGGAGTAAAACGGTAATTTTGACCCAATTGTAATTATAAACAACTTGTGAATGATCGACTTACTAATCATGGTTATATTAAGTGGACAGAAATATATCTACATTGAGGGGAGTACAACGATTGGCTATAATGGAATGTCCTGGTAGTTAACAAATGTCAATTAACTAGGTTAAAGAGTTTAGCTAGTTAATTTTGCATCGTTAGAACTCATGATTTGTAGGTCTATTAGATTCCCTTGTTAGCTCATGGACTAAACCTTAGAAGAGAGTGATGAGAGAATTTGAAAACGTTCAAATTCAGTTTAGGGAGTAAGGATTACATTTTGTCCATTTAATTATGAATTAAACAAAAATGGAGAGTTGGAAAATATTTAAATATGATTTAAATATTAATCGCATGAATAGAGATTCATCAGATTGAAAAATGTCGGGATTAGTGAAAAGATAATTAATTTAATATTTAATATTAATTTAATATAATCAATTAAATTGTTTAATTAATTATTATTTAAATTAATTTTATATTTAATATTAAATTAATTTAAATAATAATTAATTAAATGAATTAATTTTAAATAAAAAGAAAAGAAGGAAAAATTCTTTTATTAAATGAATTAAAAAAATTCATTTTAAAATTGAAATTGAGAATTTCAATTTTGCATGAGGTTGTAGGAGCAGGTGTTTTTGCCTCACCTCAAACCCTCATGAAACCACATATAATTCCACTCAATTTTTCACCTAATCGTGCGTCAATTTGTTTTAAATCTGATTTTTATGTTTTCTTTTTTAAATAGAGGATGATTAACATCAAAATTGGTGATTGATTGCTGAGAATTTTCATCAAAATCATCCCAAGAACCCTTCTCCAAACTCTCCATAACCTTCATTTTTACTCCAAATTCATCACAATTTGGATCCCACAATCCGTTTAAGGTTAGAGAATAACAAGGAAGACTCTTGTGGTGGTCCATAAAGTGTTCGTGATCAAAATCATCAAAGAAATTGAGCTACAACAAGTAAGTATCAAAACTTTGCTTTTTATTTTTATTATTTTTATTTTTTTTATGAACAAACATGTTTAATCCTTAAAATTGATGTAGTTAGACTACTTTAGATCCAAATTGTTTCTACATATGTGTTTCTAACTCCTTCATATATATATAACTTATTTCCTTTGCCTTACAAAAACCTAATTTTATATTCATATTAATATACTATTTCTTTCCATTTTCCTTCTCCCAAAACAAAATATAAAACTTATTTAATCTTCATTTTTTTTTTCATCACATCAAAATCAAATCCTTCCCAACCACCTAAAATAATTTAATTAAATAATCTCCTAACAACCAATGCCACAAATTTAAATTTCAATTCCACAATAACTTATCCATTTTTTCTTAAATTAATCAAATTCTTAAATCTTACCCAAATCCAAATATTCAAATAAAATTCAACTTCCATAACTCCAAATTAAATTCAATTTTCTATTAATTGAATTAAACTCAAATCTTTGATCACGTTCAATCTAAATTGAATTATCATTTCAATGTAATTCAATTAAGCCTTAAATATTCAAATAATTACCCAAATAATTCAAGATAATTAATTCAAAATTACCTGAAAATTTGGGATGTCACAACAACTATAGGTTAAAACATAATATGAATGATATTCATATTTAAACTATAGGTTATGAGAGGGAAATACACTTGAATATGATCCAAATGTAATATTAATTACATATGTGATATTTAATTAATTTATATTAATTAGGGAAATTATCTTAAATGACAAAACTGCTGAAAATATTTGCAACTAATAACAAAATACATAGTCTATCTGCGATATACAAAAATAGATAGCAATAGACTACTATCTGTGTCTATCGTGACATAGATAATAGTCTATCGCGATCTATCCCAGATAAACAATGAAATTTTGCTATATTTGTAAATATTTTGGTTCATTTTGCTATATTTGAAAAAAGCCCTATTAATTAATCAGATTAATTAAAATTATTTAATGAAATTAAATTAAATTAAATTTGATTTAATTTAATTATAGTTAAATTTTAACTCCACATGGTTAAGGGAAGTTAAAGCATATGGTTAAAGGGAAGTTAAAGAATAATTAACTTCCCCTTCTCTATCATTTTTTGGAGTTATGAGTGTTGGGCTTTATAGGAAAATTGCACGAAATGACCCAAAAACTAAAAACTTATCTAGGATGACCCACTCCCGAAAACTTTATCATAAGTGACCTTTTGGACACGTGAAATACCAATTTTACCCCAGAAATTAAATGAGCCCAGAACTTTCTCTCTCCCCCGAAATTGATTGCATTGAATGCCGAAGCCTTCATCACCAGCATTTTCCAGAATCATTCAATGTCAACTACCATTATACCAACAAAATTGAATGCAAGGGTACTAATGGACAGTCGCTCTCACACATTCTTCCATTATTCCATTGAGTTCTGCGAGTATCACTAACTTCTTCTTTCATTTTTCTCTGAGAGTTACAGCGGCTGTCGCTTTTTTCATCTTCGTCCAGTATTCGTTTTCAACAACATCGTGGGTTAGAATCAGAAACACAGAGAATGTAAGTTTTCTCTTCCTATATCGTATAGTTTTAAATAAACGGTCGATTATCTTCCTATATCGTACACATCATGTATGCGATCACTTGTTACGGTACTATGCAATTGTGTAATCCATCACCAGGCGATCGCATACATGCTACTAGGCGATTGCTTAATCATCACCAGGCGATCGCATACATGATATTATGCGATTGCTTAATCCATCACTAGGCGATCACATACATGATACTATGCGATGGATTAGTCCATCACCAGGCGATCGCATACATGATACTAGGCGATCGTTTACACTTGACTGAAGATCATTTCTAACCAAAAAACTTATCTTCTCTGCAGGTCAACGAATCTACTTCGCATCTTTGTGCGATTTGGTGGGAAATGGGATCAGTCCAGATGCAACTATGTTGGAGGTCAAATGAAAGGTCTAAAAATCAGGAAAGATATAACATGTAATGAATTAGTTAACCTACTACATGAAAGACTGAACATTGATTCATACCTGTTCGACATACACATCAAGTGCTGTTATAATCTGTTGATCCAAGTGCCTCTAATTGACATAGTAAACGATGAAGATCCTAATTTTTTTCTAGAAGAAAGTGATGCATCTTGGATGCCATTGTTCGTATTACTTACACCTCACGAGAGGCATGGAGTACATGATATACACCTAGAATGCAATCCAACGGCTGAAGCAGTTCCAAGCATATCAACATATGATTTTCCTACCACGTCATCATTAGAGGAGAATGTTGAGGCATGCAATCTGGGGGATGACAGAAGTGAAGAATGGGCTGGTCAAAGTATTCCTTCGTATGACATGCACGGACAGTGGTCAATACCACAGACAATCCCAACTCCACCTATGGCAATGCTATCCGTCCAAGTGCCACCCACTGTCCCAACCCAACCATTTATAGACATAGCCGGACCATCAAATGGCCCATCGTACGAATACCTCATCACAGTCCCCCACGATTGTTTGAACGACGAGGATGTAAGGGAAGGTCAAATTTTCTTCTCCAAATATGACCTGTCAGTTAAACTATCAATACTCGCTTTGAAGAAGAACTTTGGATACCATGTGAAGAAGTCCACGAAGAGTTTGCTGACAGTTCGGTGTTTGGTCGAAGGATGCAAGTGGAGAGTTCGTACGAAGAAGCTAGAAGGAAGCGATTCTTTCAAAGTGACGAAGTATCTGAGCGCCCATACATGTTCCCTTAAGATGAGGACTGGTAATCACCAACAAGCCAAGAGTTGGGTTATTGGCCACTTAATCAAGTCTAAGTACGATCAAGTAGGCCGAACGTACTGTCCAAGGGATATAATTGAAGATGTCCAACGGGATTATGGTGTGAATATAAGCTATGGGCGAGCTTATCGTACAAGGGAGTACGCCCTAGTATTTGCAAGAGGGTCGCCAGAAGGATCATATGCGCTTGTCAATTCATATGGTGAGGCACTGAAACTTGCAAATCCAGGCATGGTGTTTGAGGTTGAAGTAGAAGAGCAGCGGTACTTTAAGTACGTCTACATGGCGTTCGGTCCGTGCATTAGGGAATTCTTGAACTGCATCCGTCCTGTCATTATTGTCGACGGTACGCACTTGCACGAGAAATATAAAGGTATGTTGTTGATAGCAACATGTATTGATGGCAACAACAACATATATCCAATCGCGTTCCGTATCGTAGATGGCAAGAACGATGCATCCTGGCTTTGGTTCATGACCCACTTGAAGGCCTCGATCGGAGACATCCCTAACTTGGTGATCATATCAGATCGTCACATATCCATCGGGAAGGCTGTATCAAGTATATTCCTAGAGGCATTCCATGCATTGTGTATATACCATATTTGGAATAACTTGATGGATAAGTTCAAGAACAAGGACATTATTCCGCAATTCTACCTAGCAGCCAAGACCTACAGGATGTCTGAGTTTCAAATATATTGGTCTAAGCTTCAAAGGTATCCCGGGGTGACAGCCTACCTTGAAGAGATTGGATTACATCGGTGGGCACAAGTGTACCAAGTCCATTTTAGGTATGACAAGATGACAACGAATATAGTAGAATGCCTCAATGAAGTATTAAAAGACGCGAGGGAACTGCCTATTACGAAGCTTCTAGAGCATATTCGGGGTTGCTTACAGAGTTGGTTCTATGTCCGACGTACACATGTCATGGCATGCACAAACCTTGTAACCGACTATGCAATGACTATCCTTAAAGAGGCTGAATCGGTGTCCAGAACGTATCGTGTGTCTCCAGTGAACATGTATGTGCTAAGTGTTGACGATGGGCATCTTGGTGGACTGGTTGATCTCCGTTCACGAACATATACGTGCATGGAGTTCAATTGCATGGAGATTCCATGCTCACACGCAGTAGCTGCGGCAACCATGCGGAATATTAACGTTCAAACGTTGTGCTCAAAATGGTTCACAGTAGAGTGTGTACTTGCCGCTTATGCCGAACCGATATACCCAGTTGGCCATCGACAAAAGTGGAGATAAAGACCTGATTTTGATAACTTTGAAATCTTACCACCGCGAAAGGTGCCAAGTGTAGGTCGACGACAGACCGTTAGAATCTCGTCTACCGGTGAGGAGCCACGACAAGTACATATGTAAGCACTAACTTGTGATACCAAGTGTTGGGGAGAGGCAATGAGATTGTGGCTATGCGTTGCTAGAGGAAAAGTAGCCGAGAATGAGAGCAAAAATTTTTTGGAAGTAAAATTTTGACTAAGTGTTGGCCAAGACTATGCGTTGGTGAATGAAGAGGAAAGTTGGAACTATTTGAGAAACCATGCGTTGTTGATTGAATCACGAAGGGTTGTGAGCTGAAGTAGCTGCCCGCGTCGAAGGATAAGTGATCATTGGCGGGGGGAAAAATGTGCTTGAACCATGTGTTGAAGTCACTCCGCGTTAAGGACAACCATGCACTGAAGTCGCTGCGTTGAAGACATACATGCGCTGAAGTCGCTCCACGTCGAAGACAGTGGTCTTGACGCGACGAAGATGATGGTGTATAACTGAGTTGTATGCGTCAAAAGTAGGAGGCGTTGAGGACGACGCCATGCGTTGGGTGTGGTTAGTTGTTGAAGGTGTTGGAGGAGAATTTTAACATGAGCGCCTCGCGTCGAAGTGAGAACCTCGCGCCAACCTACGGGTGAGGGGTAAGTCGGCAACATAAATCTTGGTGTTTGTGAGGGTTAAGTCGGTAGTATATATAGTTGAATTAATTAAATGTTTAATCATTTTTAGACACTTTCGAGAGCTTAAGTCGGTTCCATTTTTCAGAAAAACCTCAGGAGAGGGTTGAAGAAGGTGTTCTTGTAGATTTTGGGCGAAATTCTACTTGTCTCGGTGCTGAAAACAGAGCTGAAACTGAAGATTGATCTTTAGTCGCACAGACTGAACAGTGGTTGATATTTGGAGTAGAACGAATAGAGGAAGCCAAGTTTAGGGCTGAAATTTGGAGGTCAGTAAGTTAACATAATTTCTAACAAGTCTTATGAAGGATGGTAAAGCTGAAATTGAAGTTAATCATGTGAATCTTTAGGTAAAAGAAGCACTTACGGGATTGTTAAGCAATCTGGAGCAACATGAAGTAATTTTGGAATAACTAGAGAACAAAGAAGAGTTAAGCCTTGAAATTTTGAGGTAAGTTGTGAAACTCAATTCTCTACAAGTTTATAGAAGGGAAGAAGTCCTAAATCCGTCTGAATTTATGACTTTTAACAGATAGAAATAAGAACAAGAGGAAAAGAAGAAATCACAGTTGCAGGGTGCCGCTAAGAACCAAGTATCATTGCGCTGTTTAAGTACTGATAGCGAGACGACTGTCACTGAGACGCAAAGGAGTCTTCCGTCTCACAAAACTCGCTAGTTATCGCCAGGTGTCGCTACTAAGGTAAGGTAACGCTAGTGTCGCTCAACCTAGTATCGCTAGTAACAGGTTCTGTTGGGTAGTACTGCTAGGAATCTCGCTTATGATGTTTGTTTCGGGAAAAGGGGGAGATTCAATGATAAGTAACAATTAAAATTTATGCATATTTAATGATCAAGTGAAAGACAATGTAACGCAAGGTAAAATGTCTATTTCAGGCCAGGAAGAGATAGGGAAGGCGTATAACCCACGTAAGGCCTAGGAAGAGTTGTGAGTGATTCCTTTATTCTTCAATTCAATTTTTATTAAAAATATTCTTATGAAATATGGTTTTGCGATGAACTGTTTAAAATGCATAATGTTTGATTGCATTACTCACAAGGCAAGTTATATGTTTTCTAAAGTTGATAGAAAGCATTTTCTTTTATGAAATGTTATTGAATAAAGATATGTATGATTTTCTATGAAAGAATTTTCATATGAACTGTTATGTGAACGGATTTCTAAAATGTTTTAGAGGAGGCTCAGTGCTCAAGGACACGAGAAGGCACGTGAGTATCCCCGGGACCCAATACTAAAGGACATGAGAAGGTACTTGGGCAACCCGTCATATTCCTATGTGCACATAGAGGTTGATTTGGCTAGTGCGTCGAGTTTACTCCGCATTGAGCCAGGGATGATTTCGACGTTGGGTGTGTTGAGCCTTGCTCCACCCCCAACTAAGGTTGTTTTCGACGTTGAGAGTGTTGAGCATTGCTCCGCCTCAACTAAGGGAAAAGTTTGAAAAAAACAAACTGTTTACTGTTTAACTTCTTTTGGAAAACAATCATATATGATTTGAAATCGGATTTATGATATTGATAGATTTGTGGAAAGTATGCTTTAGCTGAATAATATGTTAAATCTTCGTTTATCTGTTCATATGTAACATGCTTTAGCTGAACAATAAATGTTCGTTTTACAAAGATTAGTCACTCACTGGGCTATTAGCTTATGTTTTCAATGTTTTCTTCCCCCCCTCCCCCCAGGTAGCAAGGACGTTCTCGGTGCTTAGCCTACTCCAGTTCACCCTGCCTAAGTCTCGAATTCTCGAAATTCAGTCACGTCTGAGAGTTGTACGTTGTATATAACCTTATGTAGGTGGCATGTAGATCTAGTTGTGTAAGGAGTGGGGATCAAAATGTGGTTTTGTACAAATGTATGGTGGATCTATGGAAGTTTAATTTTGTTATGTGATAAAAGTGTACTCTGTATAGGAAGGATTGTTATATTATGATCATGTGTAGTATGGTTGAATTCTATGAATGTATATGTATGAAATGTACCCATAGGAAGTTATGTAAGATGGGACAATATGCGTCACAAGAGGGGTGATGTTTATTGTCTTTACATCCCCTTTCAGGTTAAGTAGGTAATTAGGGAGGGGGTGTGACAACATAAGTGTACGCGATGCGGTCAGAGAGGACACAACAGAAAAACATACCGGCAGCCACTGATAACGCCTGCCATGGGGACGCATGGGATGCATAAAACGTGAAGGACACCTTAGAAGCATACTCCGCATGGGACGCATGGGATACATTGGACGCATGGGATGCATTGGACGAACGGGACGCATGGAACGCATGGGACGATTGGACGAATGGAACGCATGCGACGAATGGGACGCATGGAACGCATGGGACGAATGGAACGCATGGAACGAATGGGACGAATGGGACGTATTGGAACGCATGGAACGCATGGAACGCATAGGACGAATTGTAATTTTTTTTTGTATAGAGAATTTTGGGATATATAATTGGAAAAATTAATTGTAATTACTTTATATTAAGTGTATATATACAATGGACTTGGTATTTTTTTTTACAATGGACTCAAGTATATATGTAATTGTAATTGTAATTATTTTACTTTGTAATTGTTTACATAGGTGATCGTTAAGTATATATGTACAATGGACTTGGTATTTATTTTACTTTGTAATTGTAATTATTTTACTTTGTAATTGTTTACATAGGTGATCCTTAAGTGTATATGTAATTGTAATTGTAATTATTTTACTTCGTAATTGTTTACATATGCGATCGTTTAGTAGTCTAGATTAAATTAAACGATCGTTAACTGTTAATTGAACGATCGCATAGTATTTATTAAACGACCGCATAGTATTAATTAAACGATCGCATAGTATTTATTAAACGATTACATAGTATTTACTACACGATCGCATAGTATTTATTAAACGATCGCATAGTTGTTTATTATATGTTTAAGTGATTACTTAGTATTAAGTCATCGCTTAGTGTAAATTTCACAATCGCATATATAGTATAATAAATGAAAATTTTAATTGAAACAAAATTATAAACGAATACTAACTTCATTGATTACCATAAAAATTTATCTGCCCATAATTCGGCTACATACTATTTCCTAAATACAGGCATATTGTTCAAATTTAAATTATCTCTATTAGTATTCGTTACAAGGTATTCTAAAAATTTATAAGAAAAAATCCCACAGTCGAGGGATTTGCCCCATTGAAGCGTTGTCCTGGATGGCTTCACGTCCCATGGCTGGTACTTGAAATTTGGAAGATTGGTGTCGAATCCAGCAGCAATCAAAATGGATGGTATGGCCCCACTAAGCAGCTGGAGTCTTGGGTTCACTACGTCCGCATGTATATAGTTTGGCATGGAGTCGAAGACGAATATTGTGGACTCCCAAAGGTTGATTGCAGCCATGAGCCAATGCTCATTTATGTTAATCGGCCTGAACACGTAATCCACCTCCGACCACGCAGGCTTGTATTCTTCGTTCAGACCGTGTGCGAACTCCATGAACGTCAAGTGCATCACCCAGAAGCCTGAGTGTGCAACCTTGTTGGTCTAAGGCTCAACTGTCCCATCGTGCATTACCACACCATCAGGCCGTATGTTGCAGGAGATTCCTTCAATATTCGTGAGGGAATCCTGTAGGAAATCAAATATTAGATTAAACGGTAATAATAATAGGTCAAATTATAATATCATAAATGCAGGGTACATACCATAACTGCAGTGTTCACCACCGTAAACCAATGTAAACACAAATCGGAGCGGGAGTGAAGTTTCCGGTGAACGTGGAGCACTAGTATGTCCATATTCTACAGAAAAAACGTAATAGGTTAGCAATAGCAATTGAATTTCTAAACGATTGTTTATGAATTCATAAGCGATCACTTACTAAACATAAACGATCGCGTACTAAACATAAACGATCGTTTAGATTTAACTAAACGATCACATAGTTTTGTCTAAACGGTCGGTAATATAATCATATGCGATCGTTTAATAATAAGCGATCGCATAGGATTATATAAGCGATCGTTTAGACAAATCTATGCGATCGTTTAGTTAAATCTAAACGATAAGATGAGGGTTAAAAGAAATACTTACGTATTCTTCTCAAGTATGCGGAAGAATTCCTTGGTTCGTGAGGCGTATGTGACTGTCCTAACCTCCTCCTTCGTCTTCGGAGTGCTCCTCCACTTCTTATACGCAGACCACAACACATCCGAAATCGAGAACAAGGGGTCATACACACGGACCGATCTGATGGGGAAGTTGGGGACAGGGACTATAAGTTGGGGAGGGGGTTGGGGTTGGGCAGGTAGAGGTGGAGGTTGGGAGTCGGGAGTTGGTAGTGGAGGTTGGGAAGGTGGAGGTTGAGAAGGTGGAGGTTGGGAAGGTGGAGATTGGAAAGGTGGAGGTTGGGAGGTTTGGGGAGTTTGTTGTGGAGGTTGGGAAGGTTGATGTTTGGAAGTTTTGGAAAGTTTGGAAGGTTTGGAAGGTTTGGAAGGTTTAGAAGGTGGTGGTTGGGAAGGTTTGGAGGGTTCGAAGGTTTGGGGAATTGGTTTAGGAGATTTGGAAGGAGAAGGTTCGGAGGTTTGGGATTTGGAAGGTGGAGGTTGGGAAGGTGGGGAAGGTTGTGAGGGAGGAACAGGTTTGGAGGATGTTGGCTCCCTCTTCTGCCTCTTCACATCCTCCGGTGAAAACCTCGTCGGCTTAGATCTCTTCTGACGGTCAGGCATCACCTTCCGTTCCTATACAACAATGGAATTGTGTTAGAATAAATATGTAAATAATGTGTATATGAAATTTAATCACGTAAATACCTCGGCCATTTCGGCTGTCGTTGTTAATTCTCCCATGCTCCTCATGTTGAATGATTGAATGGGGAGCTCTTCGATGGAGGGTGGCTGCGTCGTGGGGGGGTTGATTGGGGTGGGTTCTTCATTGGTGGCGACAGTGATTTCTTCCATCGCCGCCGTTTCCTCAGTCTCTCCTCTTTTGTTACCCCCACCACCCTCTTCTTCGGTGGGTTGGTCGTCAGCTTCACCACCCTCATTCTCCCCATTGTACTAAGCGATCGCATATTTATACTCATCGATCGTTGATATATATCTACGATCGTGTAGACGTATATCAACGATCGTTTAGATTATCTAAACGATCGCTTAGACTTGATAGGAGATGAGTTACCTCTTTGGGTTGGAAGACATTCCTCTCCAACGATTTGTATGATGGCGGTTGAGAACAGGTCCATCTCAAAATTCGTGGAATGGCAGTTTTGCTTGATTCGGTAGCCACGAACTTGCTGGAAGTGGACAATATCTCGTATGCTCAGACCTGTAACACAAAAAAAAAACGGATCAGATCAGGCGATGGATTACGCAAAATAAGGCAATATAATTGTTGAAGCATAAAGTGGACTAAATCGTACCTGGAATGCAAGCACATATCCCTTGATGCAGTAGTAGGTGATGTGCTTGGGGTTGTCTGCCTTCTTGATATCATGCGCTTCTTTCTTTCCGCGCATGATAGTCTTCATACTACTCAACAACCAGTTGAAGAAGACAGATGACCAGTCGTAGTTTGGAAAGACTTCGAAGTCGTCCACAATCCCAAATATCTTCATGTCGAATTGTGTCTTCTTGTCTTTGCCCATCATAACCATCTTGATGTACAAGGTGAGGGCCACCTTCACGGCGTCTTGATCGTTGGTAAATATTGTCTTCTCGAAGGCCACCTCGACATCCTTGACCAGTTTTTCTTTCTTGTCATTCGGGTCCTTAGGTCCAAGGATGAGACGCCGTAGTCTCTCGCCGCATGTATCTCGATTGACTGTTTCTTCCGTCGGTCACAGTCCGGTTACGAGATTGAATTCGTCTTGGGTGAAGGTGACCTTCTTCCCCAAAATGTTGAAGCTTATTGCGTCGGTGCTATCCTCCCTCACCTCCCGTAGCAAGAAGTGGTGGAATAATTGTCCGTTGAACACCAGGTCCACATCCAGGAGTGGACCAAATGAGGTCTTCCTAAACATCTCCATCTGATCAGTGGTCAGTTTGGTCTTGATCAGGGAGCTGGTTTTGTGGACCATGCAGGAGACGGTGGCTGGGAAGTACTTGTCCTCAGATACCGCCATTGATAACCTACAGATTTGAAATGCAATACAACGTTAGTTAAACATTGTAAAAAAGCCTAAACAATCGCTTATTAAACACTAAGCGATCGTGTAAGCGATCGTTTAAGTTACTAAGTGATCGTGTATATTACTACGAGATCGCTTAGTTCATACTCTACGATCGCTTAGTAAACTAAGCGATCACGTATCGAACTAAACTATCGCTTAGTAATCTACACGATCGCTTAGTAACTTAAACGATTGCTTAGTATTCTACACGATCGCTTGGAAATCTACACGATCGCTTAGTTGTATGACCTAGACTGGGCGATCGTTTAATCTAGGCCAAGAGATCGTTTGATCGAAGTTCAACGATCTCTTGATCTATACTAAACGATCGTTCAGCCTGTTGTGGACGATCTTCAACATAGTACAGGGCCTACCTTTCAAATGAAGCAGATGACGACAACGATGAAGAAGAGAAGAAGGCGAAGACGAAACATCCGGGAAAAGCGAAAGGTCAAGAGAGAAAGTGAAAGGTTCAGAGAGAAAGCGAAAGGTTCAGAGAGAAATCGAAAGGGTCAGAGAGAAAGTAAAAGCGAAAAGGTTGGAAGAGGCAAAATGGGGACGTTCAGTGAGAAAGCGGGAAATTTTGAGAGAGAAAGCGAAAGTGGAAAAGCATTCCAATGGGTAGGAGGCGACTTTTAAAGAAAAAATGGGAAGGCGCGTTTTGGGTTGTTTTAAGTTCGGGAGGGTAAAATTGGTATTTCACGTGTCCAAAAGGTCACTTATGATAAAGTTTTCGGGAGCGGGTCATCCATAGATAAGTTTTTAGTTTTTGGGTCATTTCGTGCCATTTTCCGGCTTTATACCCTAAAACTCCTAGATAGTAAATGTAAACAATTGATTGTCATTAATAAAATAATGTTATTTCAATAAGTGTTATTGATTATGTTATATTTATTTTGTCTTAATAACCCTGAAATCTAAAAAACTAACATCCTAGGTTGTCTTATGAGTCTTGAACAGTATGTAAGGACATAAGGGGATCAATGATCAAGATACAGCCTAAAGGGTCTATAGTATAGGGATACGGCTCCGTACCTTATCCTGATAACACTATGGATATGGCCCACTTTGTATTTAATACAAACACAATGATCTAGTGCGTTCATGTAGGTGACATGCAAGTGGGGGTATCCTATGTAATGAGTGTGCATAAGACCAGACCTCGAAATAGTAACCACTAGATGTAACTCCATTGATTAGTTAGGTCTCCATTTCAATAGGATGACCTAAGCAACTTAGTCTTAATCCTGAGTATATTATGAACTCCTGTTCACAAGGGGTTGTCCTTTTGATTTTTATGGGTGAGAGTGGCTGGTTTGCCGACTCAAAATGCCTACCATTTTGGGGACAAAACTGAGTAGGGAGCTGGGAACATAATTATATAAGATAGATTTCACTCTTTCCTGACTTTAGGGTAAGTATATGAGTGTTCCCTTAAGTGGTGTCTCCGGGACTTGAACAAAGGGCCCTACCCTCTCAATGGCCCAAGAGAGGTTTATGTTTAATGGTTGGACCATAAACAGGTTGTTCATTAGAGGCATACGAGTACTTAATGATCTAGAGGTAACCTAGGGATAAAACGGTAATTTTACCTAGCTGGCATTACGAACACTTGTGAAGGACTAATTTGTTGTTATTAGTTTATATCCGTGGACACAGTAATATATATGTGGTGAGAAGAGTGCAGCTGTAGGTCTTTAGTGGAGTGTACCCATAGTTAAACGAATATTGATTGATGTGGTTAAGTGAGTTTAGACAATTAATCTTATATCATTAGAGCTTTTGATCGAAGGTTCATTAGGTCCCCTTCCTAGCTCGTAAAGGGTATTGAGGTAATTAAGTCTTGAATGGAATTTGAAATGTTCAAATTCACTTAGGAAAATAGTATAATGTATAATGATACATTATAATATAAAGTTTATATTTTAATTAAACTTAGTATAAATATATTTTAGACACGATTCAAAAATTAAATTTATGAAAGTATTAAATATTTGAAATAGTTCAAATATTCATATTATAATGATAATTAATGCATATAAGATGCGTATTAAAAACTATATATTATGGGAAAAATATAGTTGAATTTGATTAAAAAAAAGTTAGACATTTAATTTGGTAATTGATTAATGGAAAAATTAATTTATTATTTGATTTAATTCAATTTAATTAAATTCGATTTAATTAAATTAATTGAATTAAAACTATAGGTTATGGGAGAGATATTCATTTAAATATGATTTAAATGAATTTATTAATTAAATTAGATTTAATTAAATAAATTAGTTTATTTATTTATTTAATTAAATATATTAGTTTATTTAATTAAATAAAAAAAATTATTTAATTAAATAAATAAAAATAGACAACTCTCCCTGAGACGTGGAGTGATCCTACGTCTGCCATTTTTCTCATCCTCATACCATCAATAAAACCTCTCAAAACTTCTCAATTCTTAGAGGTTTCCATCAGTAAAACCTCTAAATTCTTAGAGGTTTTGGTATGTCCATCAAGCTGCCAGAACAATTTTGCCAATTTTTTCCCACAAAATTTCTCTCAAATTTTTCCGATTTTTCAAGGTTGGTTCCCACAAACCACAATCTCTAATATATCAAAGAATAAGAAAGATTCTTCGTGGTGGTGTAATTTTCCAAACCCAAAGGGTTTTTTCAAAGATTCGTTAGAAAGGGTATGAGTTTTTCATATTATTTTTGTATATTTGAAAATTCTATATTTAATTTCAAAATTGGTTTCGTGTTCTGCCGTTAGGGTTTTTATCCCTACAATGGAAGGTTGTTTTTAATCAATCAACAATCTCTCTCTCTCAACAATTCTTCTATCTCAACTCTTTCAACATATTGAATTCTCTTAACACTATACAGAGAAAATAATTTTCTCTGAAGAGAATTTTTCTTCCCTTAGATTTCCAAAAAGGGTTCCCACAAATTCAATTCTTGTCGAAGAATAGCAGGGAAGACTTAGCGGTGGTGTCATGTTTGATACCGAAGAAGAATTGCCGAGATTTTGATCACAGTGAAGATTTGGAGAAGATTGAAGAATTATCTTCAAAGATATTTTCTTTCTGTTTGAATTGTCGAGATCATGATCACACGCGTTCATGCGCTTCCGCACGGGATTTGATCCCTTCAATATATATATATATATATATATATATTTCAAAACTCTAATTACTTATTAACAATCCGTTTCCTTTTTCCCTTTTAAAACTTCAAATTCTTAAATTCATAAATCTTTTATCAATATCTTAAATTGAATTATCTTGCCAAAAAAATCAATTTTATCCACAAAATTCCAAAATAAACTCAAAATAATTGAGATAAATACTTTCAATTTACCTGAAAATTTGGGATGTCACATAAACACTCACTGATGAATAATGAGCATATGAGAATAGAAGCTTAAGATCATTAAGAGAATAACTTTTCAAACCTCAAAGATTAAAAATGTCTATTTTCAAATTTCAATGACTAGAGAGACACCTATTTCAAACTCGAAAACATATTTTGGGATAAAAAATGAAAGGTTTTGAAATAGAATTTGGGTATCATGTCAAAGTACATGTGCATAGTTCATAGATTATACTTTTTTTAGTACAACTAGGAAATGGAGATCCAACCTTTAACCTCTACAGAGAAAGATCATGTCAATTACTATTAAGCTCACTTGGACTATAATATACTTATTATTTTCTTTTTTTGATTTTTATATATGAAAATTATTTTAAATGGCAAAACTATTGAAAATATTTATAAATAATAGTAAAATATCATAGTATATCTGCAATAGACTGCAATAGTAGTTTATCACAGTCTATCACATAAAATTTTGTTATATTTGTAAATATTTTGATTCATTTTCCTATATTTGAAAACAACACTTTGATATATAGTATAATTATTAATTTTTGTTAAAAAAGAACTTATAATTTTTGCTACAAAATCTTGGATCTTTATTTGCGGAATTATTGAGTTTAATTTTTTATTTTTAAGTACTAGAAATATGGGGCCTTTTTTTCTTCCCTTTCCTTTTTTAAAACCGGCAGAAATACCAAGTTATAATTATGTTTTGTTATATTGCAAACTAAAGTTTAATATATATATTTAGAATAGTTAAGATTACAATTCATCTTATATTTAGAATATAAAAGTATATCATTGTTTATTATTATATGAATTCATGTAAAACTGTGAAAATGTGAAAATGTTTTGTTTAGATATTGATAGAGCATATAGTGTTAGCCAAAACGAATAGTTCTACTAAAATACTATATGTATTAACGACTAAGAGACATGGATTTAAATCTCTTCACAATAATAACTATAAAAAAAATCATTTAATATATATATATTAGCCATAAACACAAACTCCAAGAAATTTTTATATATTGTCAACAACATTACAAACACGAGTGTGAATGAATGACACAAAGAAAAAGGTTATACATCGCTAATACCAATATAAATCAACTTGTATTACTATCACATTGGCCTTGTGGCTAAAGTTTTGATTCAACCCCCCCCATATGTTGTTTAAAAAAATTTTACTATTAAAATTTAGGCTAAATTTAAAAAAATCTCTAAACTTTGTATTTTGTGTCAAAAATACCCTTGAATTTTCAAAAATTTCAACAATACCCTTAAACTTCCAAAATGAGTTCAAAAATACCCTTATAGTTAATTTTGGATGAAAACTGTTAGTGTTTTGTGTAAAAAATACCCTTACTCTTATATGAACAAAAAACTGTCAACACTGTCTTACTTCTCTATTTTTCATTTTTTTTCTCTCTCCTTTTTTCAATTCCCGCTTACTCCCTTTTTGTTAACCGTGTGGTATTCTTTTTTAATCTAAAATAAATGAAAAATGAAACTGCACATTTCAGTTAAGGTATATGAATTAATAAGAAGAAAGAGAATAAAAGAATCACTAAGTAAATTTTAAGAATTAAATGTTTTAACAAAGTTGTACGTTAATGTGTGTTAATAACCAAATGGGCAATAGGAGCATTTTTGAACTTTTTTTAATTAAAATTAATTATTATTATTATTATTATTATTTTTTTGCAGTGAAGTATTAACCGTATTTGTTTATAAATTTATGGTGAAATTGTTTTTTATTTTTTTTAAGTTAAAGATTGTTTTTTAAACTTTTCAAAGTTCAAAGATATTTTTGAAACAAAATTTTAACAGTTTTATATAAAACTAGGACAAGGATATTCTTGGGTAAATTGCACAAAATGACCCAAAAACCAAAAACTTTTCTATGGATAACCTACTCCTAAAAACGTTATCATTAGTGACTTTTTGGCCACGTGAAATACTCATTTTACCACTAAAAATTAAAACAACCGTCCGGTCGTTCAAACCACTCTCTCTTGTTGGCTTTCTGGCCCTTAATCTCCAATTAATTAATTTTAACTGATTGATTAATTAGTGTTTTGATGATAACAAACCTGGTTTTATTTATTAACCATTTGAGTGTTTTGGAGTGTTTATTGTGTGGAGTTTGAAACAACGGTTCCAATGCAATTTAAATCACTCAAATCGGAGTTCAAACGAAGAAGATATGACCAAAACTAGCTTAATGGAAAAATCCCGAGCTGATGACGTGGCATATTTTTTTAATCAAAGTGGACTAATTGAAAGGTGCCACTTGGAGCAATGGAGAAGGGACAATTGGTGGGTTTTTTTTTTTTTGATTGATGTTAAAAAGAAAATGATTTTAAAAAGAAAATAAATTTAAAAAAAAAAAAAGATGAATTTAATATTATTATATATGTTTGTGTTTAACAGCTAGTTGCTTTTTAAAAAGATTAATTTAATATTATTATATGTTTGTGTCTAACGGCTAGTTGAGTTTAAATCTACACCATTCAATTTTCTTTTACAAAGACCTAATGATCCAAATTAATTTGGTTTTCACCCACTTTCATTTCTTTTTAAACACTTCATCTTCTCCAAAATTCAACAACTCTTATTATTTTCAATCCTCCATAATTCACCAAGCCACCATTGTTGCACTCTCCAAGCTTCAATTTTCTTCTTTTCATCTTATTCTTGAGAGAGATATATTGTATTGTGAGGATTTATTTGTGAAGTGCTTAAACTTGTAAATCCACTCTATTTAGAGAGTTTGTCAAGTGTGCTCTTTGTTTTTCAAATTTTTGTATGGGTTGGCTCTTGATCCCGAGAAAAAGAGCTGTTGTAACAGTTTGATCCTTAACCGTGGAAAGGATCAGGTTTGTTCTTGCGCCCAGAAAAAGAACGTTGTAGCGGTTCGACTCTAAGCCATGGAAAGAGTCAAAGACTTCTAGTGAAGTACCCAAGAGGCGCTTGGGAAGTAGAAGTAGGCCGTTTTTGCCGAACCACTATAAAATTCACGGTGTCATTTTCTCTATCCCTCTCCTAATTTATTTTTGCAATTAATTTTTGTTAATATATTTTATTGCATGAAATTAATTGCAATTTTTAATTCTTGAAATTAATTGCTCATATTGGTTGTTCTTAAATTTCTATATTCATTACCAATCTTTTTATTAGAATTAAACAGGGTGCTTTAAAGTGTGATTGTTAATTTCTTGTTTAATTCAAAGTGAATTTGTTTGCATAAAAATTATTGTTTAAACTACTTATTTGCAAAGAGTTTCTTAATTCGCTTAATTGGGCCCACATTAGTAAAAAGTTTAAATTAATTTTAATAAACCCTATTCATCCCCCTCTAGGGTTGCCATACCGATCCTACATCTCTCCCCTGAAATTCTCTACATCGAATGCTCAAGCCTTTATCACCAACATTTTACGAAATCATTCAATGTCAACTAACATTATACCAACAAAATTGAATGCGGGGATACTAATGGACAGTCACTTTCACATATTCTTCCATACTTCCATTGTTCTATACGGTTCCATTTTTCTCTGCGAGTTACAACATCGGTCACTTTCATCTTCATCCAGTGTTCGTTTTTTCTTTTGGTACAGATCAACATCGTGGGGTTAGAACCAGAAACACAGAGAATGTAAGTGTTTTTCTTCCTATATCGTTTATTTTTATATAAACGATCGCTTACGTAAAAGTAAACGATCGATTAAATTCACAAAGTCGATCACTTATAACTAACTAAGTGGATTGCCTACCATGACTAAGTGATCACTTACATGACACTAGGCGATCGCTTACACATAATACTAGGTGATCGCTTACACATCACAATGTGATCGATTACATGATACTCATCACCAGACGATTGCTTACACATCACAAGGTGATTGCCTACAGGATATTAGGTGATCACGCACATGATAGTAGATGATCACTTGTAACATCACCAGGCGATTGCACACATGATATTAGGCAATCGCATACAATTTTTTAGGCGATCGCTCTGTTTTTAGAATCCTCAATTCTTTGCAGATCAATGAATCTACTTTGCATCTTTGTACAATTTGGTGGGGAATGAGATTAGTCCGGATGCAACTATGTTGGAGGTCACATGAAAGGTCTGAAAATCAGAAAGGATATAACTTATAGCGAATTAGTGAGTATCCTGCACCAACGACTTAACATCGATCCCTACCTATTCGATATACACATCAAGTGTTGCTATAATCTATTGGTTCAAGTTCCTCCAATTGACATAGTAGATGATGAAGACCTCAGCTTTTTTCTAGAAGGAAGTGATGTATTTCGGATGTCATTGTTTGTATCACTTACACTTCACAAAAGACATGAAGTAGATGACATGCACCAAGACTGCAATCCAATGGCTGAAGCACTTCCAAGTATTCCAACATATGATTTTCCCACCACGTCACTCACTGGAGGAGAATGTTGAGGCATGCAATCTAGGAGATGACAGAAATAAAGAATGAGTTGGTTAAGGCATTCCAACATATGATTATACCGATGATGTGTACGAACAATGTTTAAGACCACAAACAATCCCAACACACTCCACTCATGTTCTGACACCGTTCACTCATGTTTCGACATCGTTCACTTATGTTCTGACCCTGTCTGTGGTAATGCCTTTCGTTCAAGTGCCCCCCACTATCCCAACCCAACCATTTGTAGACATAGCCGGACCATTAAAGGGCCTATCGTATGACGACCTCATCACAATCCCCATGATTGTTTGAATGACGAAGATATAAAGGAAGGTCAAATTTTCTTCTCAAAATATGACTTATCAGTTAAATTGTTAATACTTGCAACAAAGAAGAACTTTGGCTACCGTGTAAAGATGTCTACAAAGAGTTTGCTAACAGTGCGGTGTTCGGTTTGATTGTCTCCCCGTCGTTGTCGTTCCCTTCGATCGGAGTTGGATTAGACGACCCTTCATGACCCCCCTACACCCTTCTTCAGTCTGACCATCTCCACCACCCCCTTCTTGCTCTCCATTATTACCCGATCCATCAGCATCGGGGGCGTCATCAGGGTAACTTCTTTTATTGGCTTCTTCACCGTTGTTACCTTGTATCAAACAAATAGCGCAATAAGTTAGATAAGTGATTGCTTAGAAGTCACTTAGCAGTTCTATGTGATTGCTTAGAAGTCATAAGCGACCGATTTGAAGTTCTAAGCGATCACTTAGAACTCATAAGTGATTGCATATAACTTTGAGTCGGTTGCATATGACTTCTAAGCGATCACTTGTTCTTCTTGTGGTAGAGGGGGTTCAGCTTGAAGATCCATCGTAGGTTGCTCGAATTGGTCTTCTTCGTGAGAGGACTCAGGTTGGTCTGCCTCAGTGTCAACCGAAGGTTGATCTCTTGACACGGGGTTGACACCTGGCATCAACTGAACTCCCCTTATTTTGTCCTCCTTGTACCTCAGTTCATCGGGTGAAGGCACAAGTCTCGCCATAATGATCGTCTGTAATGTAAATAACAAGTCAGTATATGTTGAAAATAACAAATGACTAGGCGATCATGTATATTATTAAACAATCGCCTAGATTAATATAAATGATCGCCTAGATATTACTAAATGATCGCGTATATAGGCTAGGCGATCGTATAATCTAGGTGATCGGTTATTACAGACTAAGCGATCGTGTCGATTATTTTAAACGATCGCCTAGATTAATATAAACAATCGATTAGATATTACTAAACGATCGCGTATATAGACTAGGAGATCACTTATTACAGACTCTGCGATCGTTTAAATTATCCTAAACGATTGTTGAGAGACATCTACGATTGTGTAGATGTCTATCAATGATCGTTTAGAAAAATCTAAGCGATCGCTTAAAATAACTAAACGATTTGTTACCTTTTTTGGTTGGAAAACATTCATCTCCAACGACTTGTATGATGGAGGTTGAGAACATATCCACCTCAAAAATTCATGGTATTGTATTCTTGCTTGCTTTGGTGGCCACGAACTTGCTAGAAGTGGACATTATCTCGTAAGCCCAAACCTATAACAAACACGTTAGAAATTGTGTTAGAAATGGATTAGGCTAAATTGAAGTATAAATTGTATAGAAGATAACGTACCTGAAATGCAAGCACATATCCTTTGATGTAGTAATATGTGGTGTGCTTGCGGTTGTCTGCCTTTTTGATATCATGCGCCTCTTTCTTCCCACGCATGATAGTCTTCATGCTATTCAACAGTCGGTTGAAGAAGATAGACGACCAGTCATAGTTGGCAAAGACTTCAGGGTCATCGATAATCCCAAGTGTCTTCATGTCGAATTGGGTCTTCTTGTCTTTGCCCATCATAACCGTTTTAATGTCCAGCGCGAGCGCGACCTTCACGGCGTCTTGATCATTTGTAAATCGAAACTTCTCGAAGGTAGCCTCAACATCCTTGACCAGCTTTTCCTTCTTATCATTCGGATCCTTAGATCCAAGGATGAGACGTCATAGTCTGTCGCCGCATGTATCTCTTTCGACCGTTTCTTCAGTCGGCCATAACCCGGTTATGAGATTGAAGTCTTCTTGGGTGAAGGTAACCTTCTTCCCCAGTATATTGAAGTTGATTGAATCGACGTTATCATCCCTCACCTCCTATAGCAAGAAGTGGTGGAAGAGATGCCCATTAAACACCAGGTTCACGTCCAGCACTGGACCAAAACAAGTCTTCCTAAACATGTCCATTTGATCAGTTGTTAGCTTGTTCTTGATTAAAGTACTGGTTTTGTGGACCATGTAGGAGACGGTGGCAGGGAAATATCTATCCTTAAATACGGTCATGATCAACCTACAACAAGAAAATGCAATACAAAATTAGTTTAACAAATTACCAACTCCTAAACGATTGCTTATTAAACACTAAACGATCGCATAGTAAACTAAACGATCGCTTAATTGTTTAACCTAGGCTGGGCGATCATTTATGCTAGGCTGAGCGATCGTTTCACCTAGGTTGAGCGATTGCTTAACCTATGTTAAGCGATCGTTAAACCTAGGATGAGCGATTGTTTAACCTAGGATGGCATCGTTTAACCTGAGCTGAGCGATCACCTAGACTGAACATAAGGGATGTCACATACTTTTCAGATGAAGCCGAAGACGACAACGAAGAAGAAGACGACGAAGACGAAAGGTTGGGAGAAAGCGAAAGGTTGAGAGAGAAAGCGAAAGTTCGAAAAGTGTAAAAGGCGAACGTTGGAGCGGTGACTTAAAGAAAATGAAAACGTGCATTTGGATGACTGATTTAATTTTTGGGGGTAAAATGAGTATTTCACGTGGCCAAAAGGTCATTAATGATAAAGTTTTTTGTTTTTAGGTCATTTTGTGGAATTTTTAGATATTCTTGAACTTTTTTTAAGTTTAAAAGGTATTTGAGAGAGAGAGAGAGAGAGAGAGAGAGAGAGAGAGAGAGAGAGAGAGAGAGAGAGAGAGAGAGAGAGAGAGAGAGAGAGAGAGAGAGAGTATTTTTATAATATAGTCTAAAATCTATGAAAAAAGTGCATTCGGGGAGTGAAGTTTCAGTCAAAATCAAAACTATGAATATTTAAACGAAGTGGGTCTGTTAGCAAGTCTCTGGTACAGCCTGGGAAACGCCGCTGGAGGAAGACGAAGATGCCTTTGGCTTTGATGGCTCACCAATGCACAGGGTTGAGATGTGAGCCTCTCTTTTCAATTTCCTCGCGTCTCTCCAAGCCACTTGATCGGAGCCATATGCAGAATAAGGCGGCCCGTTCATTCCCCGTTTTGGCTGCACTAATATCGAGCCCTATTCCCACTCCTCAGACCACAGAACGTTTCAAGCTCAAGCAGACCTTCATAGATGCGGCTGATCGCTGCCGTAACTCTCCCATGGAAGGTGTCTCCTTCACTCTCCAACACTTCCTTGCGTCTCTTGAGAAATACGACTTCGATCCTCAATTGGGAGCCAAGGTTTTTTCCGCTTCCATCCTCTTGTGATTTTCTGGATTTTATTTTCTTCTCGATTGCGCCAGAATTGGTGTTTTGATCTTTTCATGGTTTGTTAGTTCAGTGGTATAGTGGGAAAGGATTTTGTGATTGCTTATGGGAATTGGGAAGTATGTAAATATTTGAAGTTTGATTGCTGAAATCTCGTGGATGTGTTTATTTAGTCTTTGGATTTTAAGCAGTTTCTAATAAGCATTAAGTATCAATTTTGTGTCCTTCATCAATTCACCACTTCTGCCATTAAACGCCCAAAATTAGCCTATTACATAACTTTTTAGATAGTATAATCAGCATATCACATAAGCTTTAACGAGTCGGAGTTACTGGTAGGAGACCTATTAGGCATAAAATTGAATGTTGAAATACTTTTTTTTAGTATCCGTGGGTGTCTAATCAAAGATTAAATCCTAAGTAGGTGACCACAATGATTGAACCCATAATCTCTTAGCTTCTTTTTTAAGACATTTTTTTAAGTACAAAACTTTTGAAAGTTTAGGACCAAACTTATTTGATAGTCTTTATGTTCCAATCTATAATGTTATCTAGCATATCAAGGTGAAATCCTACCTTTTCGTTTGAAGAAAATGGGGTTGAAATTTGAACAGTGTGTGTTTACAGGTGAAAGGTACTGTGGTCTATTCAGAAGCTAATGGAGCATTTGTGGAGATTGCTGCCAAGTCACCTGCATACTTGCCCTTGCAGGAGACTTGCATTCATAGAATAAAACGTGTAGAAGAAGCAGGAATATATCCTGGTTTAAGAGAGGAGTTTGTTATTATAGGTGAGAATGAAGATGATAGCTTGACTTTGAGCTTGAGGCCCATCCAATATGAACTTGCTTGGGAAAGGTGCAGACAGCTTCAAGCAGAGGACGTTGTTGTCAAGGGTAAGGTGGGCATTTCCACACCAATTTTCCATTCTTTTATTTGTCCGCTTCATACCCTTCGGGCATGTTTGATAGGGGCCTACATCACTTCCAAAGCAACCATTAAAAAATACTTCTATATCGAAACAGTTCTAAAAGTATATAACCAACATTAAATTACTATCTTTAAAAATGCTTATTCTAAAATCACTCTCAAACATATCCTAGATCTCTTGTTATTTCCAAGACTGTTCATGTGTAGCCATTTTATGATCAAATATTCAGGTGGTTGATGCGAACAAAGGGGGAGTTTTGGTAGTTGTGGAAGGCCTAAAAGGATTTGTTCCTTTCTCAGAGATATTAATGGTATTTTCTATAGGCTCTTTGAAGACTTTCATCTTGATCAATGCTAAATATACTCTTCTTTCTTTTCTGTTTGTATTCCTTTCCATTCTGGTCTCGAGGAATACCGATGTAAATATTTTTGAATCATTGGTATTCTTGTAGTCTTCTTGATGTTAACTATGTACTGCTAATTTACATTATACCTCTTTTATCGTTTTTTTTTTTTTTGGTGCAATTATTTCAGATATCAACTGCTGAAGAGCTTATCAACAAGGAGCTTCCTCTGAAATTTCTGGTGGTTAATGAGGAACAAACGAGGGTTGTTCTCAGTAACCGTAAGGTCATGGCTGACAGCAAGGCAGAGCTTGCAATTGGATCGGTGGTCACTGGAACAGTTCTAAAACTTAAAGAGTATGGTGCCTTTGTTGACATCGGTGGAATCCATGGTCTTCTTCACATCAGTGAGATAAGTCATGATCGCATACGAGATGTTGCAGCAGTTCTTAAGCCGGGAGACGTTCTCAAGGTAGTTTTCGACGGCCTTCAAGTGATTGGTTATTGGGCTCTTACACTCATGATACCAACTATACAGTGAATTCCTTTGGCATAGGTCATGATATTGAACATTGATCGTGAAAAAGGCCATATTCGTCTTTCTACCAAGAAGCTAGAGCCTAATACCGGGGACATGATTTGCAATCCAGGGCTTGTTTTTGAAAAGGTATTCTCTTTGCTAGCTGGAGTTATCTTTTCCTGTCATTTGTGATGCCTTTTTTTGTTCCCTTTGTTGCCCAATAAATACATTTATTGTATTTCAGATACTATGTTTCTGTTAAGATGAATGTCATTATTTAAAGTGCAACTTTGAACATGGGTAGGATTGACTGTCCAATCATCAAATTACTATTTATATTTTATTTAATAATTTTGATGAAACTTTATTATTTTCCAATTTTATCTTTTTTAAGACATATTAAGTAGGGGCAATTTTGTCTTTTTACTATGATGCATTAGGTTTTTTTTTCTTTTTTCTTTCTTTTCGGGGAGTCTATTTAAAGCTTTGCTATTAGGTTGTTTGAAGTGAAGTTTTACAATAAATTGAGTGGCTTTGTGCTTCTTTAAAGATTAGCCTGGAGAGCTTCTTGAATTCGCAGTTCATGTGTTGAGTTGCAAGTCAAGAACATTCAATTGGAATTGATCATCCTATCTTGTGGAGTGTTCGAATCTTGGGTCAAGGAACTTGTTTTTTTGTCTTGAGAGCTTTGATCTTAAGACAATCTGTGTCTAATCCAATCTTTAGGGTTGAAATTGAGTTGATTTGGGGGTTTTAGTGATTTTGATTGAGAATTAGGGTTCTCATCCCAAAAGGGTTTCTAATTCTAATTCGCTAGGGTTTTCATATTAAGGATCTTGTGGCTTGCTAGGATAGGATAGAGGAATCTATTGAGAATAATGTCTCTAATTCTCCTTCACCTTTTGTAGCATGTTTCTTTGTTCTTGTTTTCAGCATTTTAAAGCCACTATATCAGATTTTTTTTATAGAGTTTTGGTGTGGTTATTTCATGAATGTTGAAGCAAAACATACAGTCATATGAAAGAAGGTTTGTATTCCCATTTAAAAATTAATAGTAGATATTTGGATAATAAAAAGAGATCTTGGAGTTTCTGGTTGTTCCTACTGGAGCGCACTTGTTAGGAACTTTCTATATTTCTGTTTTACTTTGCTTTTCTAATATGCAGTTCGTTTCCTAATTTCCTATTAACCAAAAAAAAAGAAAAAAAAAAAAAAAGAAAAAAAAACGGTAAGAAGAAGAAAAAGAGCAAGGAGTAAAATTGTTTATGTGGGTTTGTTTCTATTGACAGGCTGAGGAAATGGCACATAGATTTAGGCAAAGATTAGCTCAAGCAGAGGCATTGGCACGTGCAGACTTGCTTAGTTTTCAGCCTGAGGTATTTTACAGCCATTTTATCCTTGAGATTTTTGAACTTTACCCTTAGAATGGAGAAAAAAAATTATGAAGAATTAAACTAAAATTTACGTGCTGGAGTTCTGAATCGTAACGTGGAAAAGTACTTCAGTTGCCAGTACACACATATGTCAGTTATAGAAGTCTAATTATTGTTAGTTTATTAGTTATGTAGTACTGGCTGCATGATTGAGGGGTGTAGTTTATATGACTGTTTTAGCAGGTTGACATACTTTGGAGGGAAATTATTTTAAATAGAAAAAATATCAAACTATTTACAAATAATTTTTCTATATTTGTAAATAGTTTGACTCATTTTGCTATATTTGAAAACAACCCTACTTTTTAGTTTAAACACCTTTTAATAACAAATTTGTTTGATTACACTCCATTTGAAACCGATTCTGCTATTCATGAGGATTACTAAGATTGTGTTTAGAAGTATTTCTGAACTAATTAAATTTTTTTTTTTTTTGATATCTGTGAGTAACCGAACCAATTTACGTGCACCTCAACTAATTTCACGAGACAACCTGCCTGACCTTACAACATTTGGGTATCAAGGAAACTCGTAGGAAATTAATTCCAAGGTAGGTGGCCACCATGGATTGAACCCTTGACTTTTTAGTCATTTATTCTTTTTACCACTAGGCCAATCCATGATGGTTTAAAAGTGTTTATAATTGAGCAAAAATAACACTTATCAATTGTTATAAAATGTTTTTCCATATAGTTAATAGTGTTTATCCAAATATTGAATTTTGCCAAGGAGTATATGAGTAAGATTAGTAGGATATTAATAAGGGGATTGTGGGTAAGTAACTTGTAGTTTCTTGTTTAAGTATTACTAATCCCTAAACCCAGAAAGACCCAACAAATACTCAAAACAGGGGAATATCCTCCCTGTGGTCTTTGGTTTAAGATATTATAGAAATGTGTTAGGATACCTCCTAACAAGAACACACTAAAAAACACACAGAAAACTCAAGAACATTAAAATATGGAAATATATGAAAATATAAGGAAATATGCTATAATGTCATAAGAACAAGTAACAAGGTAACTGCTAGCGTTTCGAGAGGGCTAGACTCCCAAATTCCCAATTAAGGAAATCTCACAAAATTCTTGACTCCTTGCTCCTATCCCATTCCCTCTATTTATAACTAAAATCCCTAACAAACTTACTATCCCATTACTAATATGCCTCTTCCAATAACCATACTAATATTCTCTTAATAATCCTATTATTTATCTAACTAGGGGCGTAACAAAATGATAGATAATAGTAGTTCTCAAGATAAAAAAATCTCTCGGCTGATTCAAGATTGCCGTTCTCTCCTCCTCTCACAGCTCCAAAAAACTGCACAAAAAGCGAGGGATGCCTCCAAAGCTCTCCATAAACCTCTCAACTGAATTGTTACCCTCCTCCTGCATTGTCCCCCTGTGATGTTCCCTTTTACCCTTCCTTTCGTATGTGCGGTTGATTTGGGGTCTAACATCTTGTTATAAATAAAGAGGAGTTTTGTCATCTTGGGGTGGATCATTTTAGTGAGAATTTCCATTATGGGACTTTGGAGAGAGCCCTTTCAAAAAGCTAGTATATTGCAATTTTGATATTGCAATGTAGTTATCTTTTAGTGTTTACTTGTATTTTCGTATTTGGGTACCTAACAATATTTCTCAGGCTGCATTATATTGAATTTGAACTTTAACCTTACCTGTTTTCACAATCATTCAGGGCAGATTAACTTTGAACAGTGATGGAATATTGGATCCGGCTACCCCAGAGTTGGGTGTAAAGAGAGGGTTAGATATTGAACAATATGTTCCGCCCTTCAGCTAAAGAATGAAGTCTCAACGAAGCTCTAAATGCATGGTCATGCCTACACGTTAATGCACGTATTCGATGTTGCATTATCCAAATAGTTAACAAGAAAATAACGTCAAAGACTGAAATTACATCATTTTTCTAATGTAGGTAGATATTTTGAAAATTTAGGGATAAAAATGATTTTCTTAAAGAAGTTTGGGATTATGTAGATGTTATAGAAGTTCAGGGATCAAAATATAATAATGTTGAAAGTTGAGGGATGAAATTAAAATTTATATATGCTTATGTTGATTCATCTATTTAAGTTGTAACATTGAATGGGTTTTTATATATATATATAATTAAGTTGTCCAAAATACGCATTTGGTCTTTGAGGTTTGGAGTTGGCATCTATATGGTCTATGAGGTTTCAAAAAAGGATACTTATGGTTCTTGAGGTTTGGAAAAAAAAGATGTTGCAGACTAAATTCAACTTATGTGACAATTTTTAATGAATTGGCTTTTTTATTTTATTTTGTTGGGTGAGTTTCTCCCTCCCTGCCACCATCCTTGGAATGATGCAAATTGAAGGTATGTACTTTTTTTTCTTTCTTTTGTTGAAATTGAGGAAAAAGTGAGTTAGATTGTGATTTGTGTTGATGTGAACTGAGAAATAAGATTCAGAGTTTCCTGAAATTACAAACATGGTATCCAACCATGACACATTGCAGAGAGATTTTGTTCTTTCTAACTTCAATTTGGACTTTTATTGAAATATTGTATTTAGTAAAAATAATTAGAAAAATATTGTAGTTTGGAAACTATTTAGGAAAATATGGTAGTTTGGAGGAGAGAGAAGATGGGATAGTGGAGAGAGGAAAAGGTCGAGACCTCAACCTTCGACCAAGGCAAAAGTCGAGACCTCAACTCTCGACCAAAGCAATCCTTCGACCAACGCAAGGCCTACCTTCTACTAATGCATGGCCTACTTTGACCAACGCAAGACCTATTTCGTCCAACGCAAGGAGGCCTCAACTTTTGACCAACGCAAGGCTACCTTCGACCAACGCAAGGCCTACTTCGACCAACGCAAGGCCTACCTTCGACCAACGCATGGCGTACTTCAACCAACGCAAGGAGGCCTCAACTTTCGACCAACGCAAGGTCGAGGCCTCAACCTTTGACCACTGTAGACCCACGGGTGGAAACTTTTATAGAGATTCCGTTCGCCACAGGTCTCGTTGTGTCGTCGCAGAGAATCCGCTGCAGGTCCCGTCGCGTCGTCAAAGAGAATCCGCCGCAGGTCTCGTCGCATCGTCGTAGAGATTCCTTGTCGTCGTTGCGGCTTCCGTCGCCCGTGACTAATGGTCGAGGGTTGAACCCTCGACCAAGTCTCTTTAAATGCAGCCCCGCCATAGTACTCAATTGAAAATAAGAACCATTAGTCACGGGCGACGGAAGCCGCAGCGACGGCAGGGAATCTTTGCGACGACACGACGAGACCTGCGGCGGATTCTCTTTGACGACGCAACGGGACCTGCGGCGGATTCTCTGCGACGGCGCCACGAGACCTGTGGCAGATGTAATCTCTGTCAAAGTTTCCACCCGTGGGTCTACAGTGGTCAAAGGTTGAGGCCTTGACCTTGCGTTGGTCGATAGTTGATGCCTCCTTGCGTTGGTCGAAGTAGGCCATGCGTTGGTCGAAGTACGCCTTGCGTTGGTCGAAGGTAGGCCTTAGGCCTCCTTGCGTTGGTCAAAGGTTAAGGCTTCTTTGCGTTGGTCGAAGTAGGCCATGCATTAGTAGAAGGTAGGCCTTGCGTTGGACGAAGGATTGCTTTGGTCGAGGGTTGAGGTCTCGACCTTTGCCTTGGTCGAAGGTTGAGGTGTCGACCTTTTCCTCTCTCCACTATCCAATCTTCTCTCTCCACTATCCCATCTTCTCTCTCCTCCAAACTACCATATTTTCCTAAATAGTTTCCAAACTACAATATTTTTCTAATTATTTTTGCTAAATACAATATTTCAATAAAAGGTCCCTTCAATTTCGCTTGTTTTTTAAAGATGCACTTGAAAATTCTATAAGAAACTCATTGAGAACTTGTGAAATTTTTTTTTTGAAGTAATTACGATTTTGACTTCAGATTTGATTGATTCGTTGTCGAATTGAATTTAAGAGTTATTGATATATGAATGTGATCTCCATGGAAAAAAGCGTGGATGGTACATTTGATTTCGACTTTAGCTCGTTTTCGACCTTGTTTCCCTTCTTCACCGTCACTACGGTTTATCATTTTAGCTAATTCATTAAAGAAAAAATGTGGTAGTTTTAGTCAAGTCATTAAAATTCTGCCACATTACCTAAGTTTAGTCATTTATTTAGTTGCACATCATCTTTTTAACGGTCAACTAATGGTCAGACAATGTCAAGAACCATTTAAAATATTTTTCCAAACTCGAGGGACTGAAAATGTCACCAAAAGTGTATTTCACCCTAATATTTTTTACATTTGAAGAAATAGATATCCATAAAACCATTAAAGGAATCAGAGGAGGATGAATCTTGGGGCTCATTTGATAATGCTTTCACTTTTCGGTTTTTTGTTTCATTTTTCTTATGACATGTTTGATTCATAAGTTTTCCCATGAGATTTCAAACAAAAATTTAGGCGTCGTTTGTTTCACGGGCATCATAGATTCTCACAAAATAGGTATCTGGATTATTGTGTTTGTTTTGCGGTATTGTAAGATGCCCCAACATTTGGACATTTCGGGGCATCCTAAGATGTCCTTTAAGGACATCTCAAGAGTTTTGGATGTCCTCCTGAAACATGAGTTTTCTAGATTTTCGAGTTGAAGATATCCA
This sequence comes from Citrullus mucosospermus, assembly GCA_030954485.1. Lineage (NCBI taxonomy): Eukaryota > Viridiplantae > Streptophyta > Magnoliopsida > Cucurbitales > Cucurbitaceae > Citrullus > Citrullus mucosospermus. The sequence goes on from CM062062.1 coordinate 5,263,351, forward strand.
TGTTTTACATTTTTGTCCTTTTTTTTAATTTTTTGTGTGTGTGCACGTGTGCGTGTAATATTAATCTTCATTTACATTATATAACTAAAATAAATATTATGAACCATATAATCATATTTTTTTAATATCGTGATTCTTATTATTTTTTAGCAAGATATTCAAATTTAAAATTTAAATTAATATTTATTTTATAAAAAAATTTAAATTATGATATATTTTTCTATTGAGAAAAATAACATATAAAAATAATAATAATTGTGTTGATTTAAAAAGAAATTCAAATTGATAAAAACAAATACATTATTTAAGTTAAAATTATATCAAAGTAATTATAAATTAATAAAGGTCGTAAAGTCATTCTTAGAACTTTATGTAAATTTAAGACATTCAAGACTAGAGTTCCTTTGAAACAAACACAATTACCAAAATATTCCTAGCTATCTGCAAAAATGTTCCTATAAAAAAACCACGGTTATCTAGAGATGTCGGACATCTATAATTTCGGGCATCTAAGATTTCAATTATCTACATTCCCAAAACACAAATGGCTCCTTAATATTCTTGTTTGTTTCACACAATTTCACTTTTTAAAACTCAGGACATTATCTAGGGAACGTTAAATCCCATTTTACATGGGTTGCATGTGAGATTTTTATACTTGGGAGATGAATAGTGAAAATGTAGCCTAATTAATTAATAGATTAATATCAATTAATCATTACTATTAATTTTAATTCATTATTAAATATAAATATTTTATTTAGACTTATATTTCAACTAATAAAGTATCTTTCAACTATTTAATGCAAAATTTTGTTATTAATTGATAAAATTCTAATTTTTATATATATATTTTTAGTAATTAACCAAGTTTAATTAATGCTTAATATAAAAATACTCATTTTTTATTTTAAGTGATTAAATAATTAAAAAAATAACAATATATTAAATAATGCTAAATTTAATTTATAACTACATTAAATGTTATTTTACATTTAATCAATTAATTATTTCATTTTGGTTTCTATATAAAAAAAAGTTGGTAAATCAAACAAATATACTTACTCAACTTGTAGACATTAATTATCCTGCTTATCCAAATATAGACATTAACTATTCCAAACATTTAAAACCTAGAAATTTGCATCCCAAATATTTAATATCCATATCCACAAAACAATATCTGCATCTGGCCTTAAGAACTACAAAATAAACATGTTTGATAACTATTTATGTATTTTTTTTCTTAAAAAAGTAATTATAAATATAAATGTGTTTGGTAATTATTTTTTTTTAATTTAAATAAAATTTACTGAATATAATATGATAAAATATATAACACACATTAAAATAAATATAAAACTATTATAAAAAGCCTATATAATACATTTTCATCTTAAAAGTAAAATAAAAGGTTAAAATATTATTTTAGTTTCTTTATTTGAAACTTGAATTAATTTTAATTCTGTATCTTTTATTTCAATTATGCATTTTTTTTTTAAATGTATCTCATTAGATTTTGTAAACTTCACCCTTCTCTCTCCTCCCCTCAATTCAAGTAATGAATGGAGAAACTATTTTAAATGACAAAACTGTTAAAAATATTTACAAATAATAACAAAATATCACAGTCTATTTGTGATAGACTGCGATAGACTATTATCTGTGTTTATCAAGAAACAGAAAAACACAGAAAGTAGTCTACCGCAGTTTATCGTAGATAGACTATGAAGTTTTGCTATATTTGTAAATATTTTGGTTCATTTTTCTATATTTGAAAACAACACTAATTAAAAACCATTTTCAAAATTTAATTTTAGATGTTCTATTGTTATATGGACAATATTTATAGAAGAATCTTTAGTTTGTTCTTTTAATCTTTTATTATTTTATAAAACAAAAAGAACAACATAAAAGTTGGAAAAAAGAGTCACCAAGATTGTGTCACTTCTCCTTCTCCTTCTCTTTCTCTTGGAATTTTCTCCTAACAAATCTAATTGCAAATAAATCAATCTGCATGGCTGCTCGAATTGCTCAAGTTGGCCCAAAATTGCAGAGGCTTTCTTTAAAAGTTACGAAAAATTTTCATGGTTTAGAAGATTCGTAAACTCTTAATCGGTGTTTAAAGATATGTAAGAGTTGCCAACGATCACTTACCATCAATCAGGGATGATGGAGCATAACTATGTCATACCTTCTTTTAATCTTCCTATATTTTTAGAAGACTAGTAATGAATACGTGCTACATACATAGAAATTTGAAGTTTTAATTCAAAAATTTTGAATAATTTAATTTTATGTATGTTATGGGTTATCTCGAACCAAGAATTCTGAGTTCAAGAAAATGACTGCCACATGAGGAATGGATAAGTGCAGGAAACGGGCCAAACAGGCCAAGGGAGGAAAAGACCAAGGTAAGAAGGGAGTTGGGTAGAATGACCCAACCTATCCTCCTCGGCCTCCAAGGCTGAGGATGAGAAAGTGGCTTGGTTGGACCAAATGGCCCAACTTGCTCGTCTTGACCTCGGAGACCAAGCCCAAGGTGAGCTCCATTCTATCCCCAATGGCCCACTTCCTGAACCATGGTCCAAGTCCCCTCTGGCTGGCTCAAATCGAGATTTCCCAATCCTCTTTAGACTTGGAACTCTACGTCAACCCTACTACAAAGAAGAGGTCATAGGCCTCACCCAATGTAAGTTCTTCTCCCTACTTCTAGCTTGCTCTGACCCTTTGCTAACTACTGACTTAAGCATTAGAGGTTTTGTGGCAGACACCACATCAGTGTTTTCTTCTTCTTTGTCTTGCAAGTTGTCTTTCTTCTCCAGTTTCCAAATTCACTGTTGAAGGCACGTGAAGGTCATGTGAGTTTCCTTATCCGGATTTTTCCATCAATAGTTGGCATCTTTTGTGGGGAATGAGAGTGAGTTTCTGACCTTTGCAAATTTTGAAGATGCACCAGGGGCTTAGAACGAGATGGACAGATGCGATGATTATAATTATGGTCAAAAGAGACATCCTTGGGGAACATTCAACAGATAATCCTCCTACCCTAAGCCCACCTCGGCCTCATCCCCTAGGAAAGAGGTGGAGAAGAAGAACCACCCTCACATTACAAGCTTGGGTTGACATCATCCCCATAGGAAAGAGGCAAAGCAGAATAACCACCATTGCGTCATAAACTCGGGTTGACCTCATTCCTCTAGGAAAGAGGCAGAGTAGAAGAACCACCCTCACATTACAAGCTTGGGTTGGCCTCATCTCCCTAGGAAGAGGCGAAAGAGAAGTTTGTGGCTTTAGACGAAAAGGTGTGACCTTGGACCAAAACTTGACTCGAATTATGCAGCTATTGGAGATGAAAAGAAAACCACCTTTGCATTATGAGCTCAGGTTGGTTTCATCTCGAAAGAGGCAGGCTTGAAATCAAAAATTGAACCTAAGTAGTAGAAGCTCTTGAAAATATAGATGAAAATAGGCAACATTCAACGGGAGATTCAGAGGGTTTGAAAAACAAATGGAATTGACTTTGAAGCTTTAATTGTGCATGTAGACCTCCATTCTTTGATGAGATAATGAGAGAGGTTCTGCCACTAAAAGTTCAAGGTCCATGGCATTAAACTGTATGACGAAAATCAGTTCTTATGGAGCATCTGGATTTTTACAGGTCTTGAATGGAGTTGCATGAAGTCCTAGACACCACCAAATGAAGGGCATTCTTTTTCTCTCTTGCACGAGCAACGAAAGAATGGCTTCGAAAAACTTGAAAGAAAATCAAGTGAAAAAATAGATAGATACTTGTAAGAGTTTGGGAAAAAGTTGAAGTAGAAAGCAATAGGAGGTTTAGTCGCCTGAGTAGTGCCCATCTTTGGGGTCTGAGGTCGAGGCTGACCTCATGGTGATCAAGCACTTTTCCCTATAATGGTTTAACCTAAGATCTTTCAAAGTTTTCTTTTTTCGGTTTGAATAAGGGTAAGTTTAGGAAAAACTGAAATAAAGAGCAATAGGAGATTTTGTTGCTCGAGCAGTGTAGCTCGACTTTGGGGTCCAAGGCCGAGGTTAACCTAGCAGTGATGAAGCACTTTGCCCTATGACAATTTAACCTAAGTTCCTCTAAAGCATTCTTTTTTCAGTTTGGATAAGTCAATGCGATAGAAGACATTTAGAGCAAGTTTAAAACAACAATTGAGACAGTAAAAAGGGGAAATTTCATTGCAAAAGAAATAAAATTGAAAGAAAGAACGGGGAAAAAAGAAAATTAGGTATATTTTATGTAAGACCCAAACTAAATCTCCATGGAGTCACCTCCTCCTTCTCCATTCCCATCAAAGTTATTAGAGGAAAAAGGAGCGTTTGGATTGTCACAATGATAAATGTATATTTTATGAAGGAATAAGCAATCCTGATTGAGATAATGACGTGAAGCTTCCTTGGTATACCAGGTAACACCATAATCCATTATTTCATTCTTCATAATAGTATAGTATTCAATTTTCTTTAAAGCTCTAGCCAAGTAGTGAGCACAGTTGATCGAGCCTAACTTAGCCAATGAATTCAAGGCCGAGGCAAGCCCATTCCTCTACAGAGCTTGCTTTGTGTTTTCTCTGACCTCAGTTTGAGACTGTAAAATGATCAATTAAAGTTAGGGCCCAAGTTAGCCTACAACCTTGAGGCTGAGGTGAAACCTGCTTCTACATAGAGCCTACTTCATAGGAAAGTTTTGTCACACCCCCTCCCGGATTACCTACTTAACCTGAAAGGGGATGTGAAGACAATAAACATCACCCCTCTTGTGACGCATATTGTCCCATCTTACATAACTTCCTGTATAAACATTTCATACATATACATTCATAGAGTCCAACCATACTAACACATGATCATGATATAACAATCTTTCCTATACAGAGTACACTTTTATAAGATACTCTCTCATAACTCACTTATAAACAACTAAATCTACATGCCACTAGTGTTAAGTTATTTACACGTACAACAACGAGAAAATAAACTATTTCTGAAAACTCAAAGTTTAAGCAGGGCGAGCTGGAGTAGGCTAAGCACCGGGAACGTCTTTGCTACTTGGGGGGAAAAGGAAAACATTGAAAACATAAGCTAGCAGCCCAGTGAGTGACTAATTTAACAAGCTATTTAGTTTGAAAATCATAAGGAATAAAACTAAGTTCCACGTCATGTATAAAACATGAAATCACTTCATATACATTAGTTAAAACATACTTAGTTGCCCTTATCAAATCATACATGATTTTCAACAAATCATAAGAAAACAGTTTAGTTGCAATACTTCTCCTTAGTTGAAGTGGAGCAAAACTCAACACCCCAACATCGAAAAACGAATAAGGCTCGATGCGGAGCAAGACTCAATGCACCAGCATATAACCTCTATGTGCACATAGGAATCTGGCGGGTTGCCCAATTACCTTCTCATGTCCCTCAATACTGGGTCCTGGGGAAACTCACGTGCCTTCTTAAGTCCATCAGCACTGAGCCTCCTCTTAAACATTTTCCTTTAAAGAAGCAACACTTTATACAAACAAATCGTATGCAAATCATTCATAAGAACACAGGGCAACTATTATATCAATAACATTTCATAAACATACTTTTCAATAACTTTAAGAACATAAAGTATGCTTCATAAAACATTTGATCACAAAATCATATTCCATTGGAAAACCGAACTATCATGTACAACAAAATTGTTTTTAAGTAAGGAAATTGTCACTCACAACTCTTTCTAGGCCTTGAGTGGATTATACGCCTTTCCTATCTCCTCTTGGCCTGAAATAAATACTTTTCCTTGTTATACTTCTTTTCCATTCACTTTAACATAAACAATTCAACATATGCACAATGCCTATAGTTCATCATGCGGTTAGGCTTCCTTTAGTTTATTCTCAAGCCTTAACCACTATAGCTATTACTGCAAGCTGTTTCTTACCCTTCTTTTATACCTTAATTTCAAGAAGAATTGTGTGCACTTCACGCCTTTTGCTACACAAACGTTTTGAGCCTTCTTTTCTCCTTAACAACGTCGACTGTTGCAGCTTTGCTGCTTCTAGTTCATCCCTGCTAAAAAACATATTTCCAGTCCAAACTAAGACTTCTTACCTTCTACAAACTTGTAAAGAATTGAGTTCCACAGCTTACCTTAAAATTTTAGGGCTTAACTCTTTTTCGTTCTCCAGTTATTCCAAAATCATTCCACATTGCTCCAGATTTCTTAACAATCCCGTAATCGCTGCTTCTACCTAAAGATTCACATGATTAACTTCAATTTCAGCTTTACCATCCTTCATAAGACTTGTTAGGAATTTTGTTAACTTACTGACCTCAAAATTTCAGCCCTAAACTCAGCTTCCTCGATTCGTTCTACTCCAAACATCAACCACTGTTCAGTCTGTGCGACTAAAGATCAAACTTCAGTTCCAGCTCTGTTTTCAGCACCAAGACGAGTAGATTTTCACCCAAAATCTACAAGAACACCTTCCTCTACCTTCTCTTGTGGTTTGTCTGAAAAATGGAACCGACTTAAGCTCTCGAAAATGTCTAAAAATGATTAAACATTTAATTAATTCACTTATATATACTACCGACTTAACCCTCACAAGCACCAAGATTTATGGTGCCGACTTACCCCTCACTAGCAGGCTGGCGCGGGGTTCTCTCTTCGACGCAAGGCACTCATGTCAAAATTCTCCTCCAACACCTTCTGCAACTATCCACACTCAACGCATGGTGCCCTCAACGCCTCCTACTTTCGACGCATGCAACACAGTCATTCACACCACTCTCTTCGACGCGTCAAGACCGCTTTGTTTGCGATGCAGAGTGACTTTAGCGCATGGCTGTCTTCGACGCAGAGTAACTTCAGCGCATGGCTGTCTTTGACGCAGTGACTTCAGCGCATGGTTCAAGCACATCTTTTCCCCTGCGAATGATCACTTATCCTTCGACGCGGGCAGCTACTTCCGCTCACAACCCTTCATGGTTCAATCAACAACGCACGGTTTCTCAATAGTTCAACTTTCCTCTTCATTCACCAACGCATAGTCATGGCCAACACTTAGCTGAAATTTTACTTTCCTCTTCATTCACCAACGCATAGTCTTGGCCAACACTTAGCCAAAATTTTACTTTCCTCTTAAAAAATTTTTACTCTCATTCTCGGTTACTTTTCCTCTAGCAACCCATAGCCACAATCTCATTGCCTCTCCCCAACACTTAGTATTACAAGTCAGTGCTTACAAGTTTATAGTCGATTAATTCACCAAGGAAAACCTAAAAATCAACCCAAAGGGGCTTGATAGGGTCATTCCATGGATAATCTAGGGATGAAAAACCTTGGAGCCTTTAAACCAGGGAAAGCCTGAAATTAGTCCAAGATGGCTTGAAAATGTCATTCCAAGGATAATCTGGGGATTAAGAACCTTGAAGCCTTTAAACTAAAGAGAGCCTAAAATCAGCCCAGGGTGTCACATCTCTTCCGAAGTTACCCTCTTTAACCTAGGAAACGGTGTGAGGATAGCAAACATCAACCCTTTTACGACGACTACTGTCAATCCTTACTAACCTTGAAGCCTTACCAAGTATCTGATAAACATTTTGTAATTTTCATCCAGATCATAAGCAAGAATCTCAAGTTAAACTAACAAACTTTTATAGATTTACATTCAACAACTTAAGGTAATAATAATACAACTTTACTGATTTCCACTCCTTAGACCCCAATATGTATAATGCTTGGTCTAAGTATAAATATTTACAATGTTCACAACTAAGTAGTAGATCCAAAAAAATTTGATGTGCAGGCTAAGCACCCTGGAAGTGCTCGCTACCTGGAAAGTAAAAAAACAATGAAAACCATGAGCTAGGTTGTCTAGTGAGTGACAAGTTTGGAAATCAATATTTGGCTTAAAAGCTTAACGGAATCATGCTCGAATATCGAATAATAAAGCATTGGAAGCTTATAAAAATTTGCATATGTTAAGACTTTCCTTAGTTGAGGCAGAGTGGAGCATTGGAAGCTTGCCCATATGCCTTCTCCATGTCCTTTGGCAATGGGGACCATCTATTGTTCATTTAAAAATATAGCATGCTTTTATAAAATCATTTATATCACAAGTTACACAACTTCCCAGAATTTCAAACTCTTCATCAAATAGCATGCTTTCATAAATCTCAGCTTCATAAAGCATTATGCTCAAAATCCTATAAAAGCATGTTCAAAATCATATGAGAAACATATGCTTTGTCATATTCAACTTATGCCAGAAAACTCATATTTTGAGAATAAACCGAGCATACTGGAATATTGAGAATATAAATCATTTTAAATGAAATTCTGTCACTCACAACTTGTCTTGAGCTCTTAATGAGTTATACGCTTCCCTTAGCTCTTTCAAGTCTGGAATAATTTAATTCCTTTGTCAAATATCCTTAAAATTCCTTTCATGGCATAACTTAAGTCAATTGTATCTTAAATATTAAAATTTAGCTAAAAAAAGCTCACCCACAAGCAAGAACTAGCCAAAGTGTCCAAAGGTTGCAAGCTGCCTTTAGGCGTGTCCAGCAGCCCTGCAACACGCTCACCCAGTCTACCTAACCTCAATGTGCGGCAAATCACACACTGGCACACTGCCTTGCACACACTGACACTCGTGAGCGGCAGTCCCCGCACACACGTTACCGAAATAATCTCAAAAGAGGCAGGGCGCGCGCACGTCTACCGCTACCCGCGGCGTGCTCCTGTGTCGTGTGCCTCAGCAACACTAGCGAGACTTGTCTCACTCAACCCCTACACGGACGTAGCACCATCTCCTGTTCACTAGTGAGACTTATCTTGCACCCACAGACTGCACATTAACAACAACATATCTCGCCCATCAGCATGCATGCCCGCATAGCCCATGGCATGTTAGCCCGCCTCTTGGGCGTCCAAAACACACAAAATAACCTCAAACACACTGTTGTTGGATTTCTATTTTCGATTTAAATTGAGTTTCATAGCTTGTTGCACAAAAATAGATATTATGATTTTCTTACAAGGATGCGTCAAGAATTACTCAAATATGATCATGATTAAGCAAGTTTTCCTATTAAAAAGCCCAAGTATAAGCTCTTATAGGTTTCCTGGTGAGTCGAGGGTCGAACACAGGGATTTGTAATAACTAGGCGTTGAGAATAGATGCATGACTATGCGGTGAACTATACATGTAATATGTGCATGATTGTATGCATCTAAAACTATACATAAAGAATGAATAAAATTTCCTACAACTAACAATGAGGTGGACACGACGATGGTTAGTCAAATGTCATTTAGTGTTAGATAGCATGCGTTGAGAATGAATGGAACCATGCGATAAAAGTAGAGTTAACGCAAGAGCTAGTTGTTACTTAAGCTTATCTAAGTATAATTACATACCTACAAACTGAGTTTGTGAATTCATCTCTCAATGTTTTGATGCCACATTAATCTTATCTCTAAGACACATGGTAAGTTTGCGTTGGCAAAAGATGAACTACATCTATGCACCTCATCTAGTCTTGATAAATGCTAAAGATTAACCGTCTACTCTCTCAAACTAGACAGTCGTGCTTACTACATTTGTTTGTCAGACAAAGCTATGCAAGCTAATGATATGCATTAATCAAGATGTAACATACTTAATATTGCTTAAGAAAAACTAACTTCTAACATCCAACTCATTTAGCATTCAAACAACATGGTGTAACGTTTTTAATATGAAAATAAGAGGTCACAAGCCTTATCCCAGGTAAGTTTTCTCCCTACTTCTAACTTAGTTTGACCCTTTGCTAATTATTGACTTAAGCATCGTAGGTTCTGTTGCAGGTACCATACCGATGTTTTCTTCTTCTTTGTCTTTCAAGTCATCTTTCTTCCTAAATTACATATTCACTATATTGAAAGCACGTGAAGGTTAGGTGAGTTTCCTTGTCCGAATTTTGCCATAACAATGTAAAATATTGTATATATAATAAATAAATGACATTTAAACTTAATTATTATCATAAACTTTTAGAAGCAATAAAATAAATGATACGAAGCACGGTTCAGGGGACTTGAGAGAGGCAAGACCAACAAGGATGAGGTTTTCTTAAGTAATGAAGTTAGAATCGTGTTTCATATCCTTGTCCAAGCTTTGTATAGCCCTAGCAAAATTCCTTGCAACAGTGGAACAATGAAACTCCGAAGGCACTGAAAATAGTAAAAAGCAAGGTTAGAAAGAGAGAAAAGGAAGGGGGTTCCAAACAAGAGGAGAAGGGAAAGGCCCTTACCGTAATCCTTAAACCTTGTCAAAACGGCATAGCACATACCCACCTCATCGATAGATAGTCAGTCACTATCGTCAAGGATTTCTTGCAAGCCATAATATAATAAAAATAATCCGCAAATTTTGGGCTATGATTAATCTAATATAAAGACAGGAAAGTAGGGGTAGACATTGCCATAGACTTGCCAAAGAGAATATGTACTTATGAGATGTAAAATCTGGGTAGGCCCAAGTTGTATAAGGGTTAAGAAACTCTAAAGAAATAGAGGTAAGGGAAGACGAACCCCAAAACAAGACATGGCTAAATAAAGAGCTAGCTCCCCCTTAGGAGGATTATCTATGATTTCATCGAGATGAGGAACCCTCAAATGAACTATGGGAGGAATGCCATAATCATAGTGTAAAACCTCAAGTTGGGCTTGGGTCATAGATGATGGCAAATCCCTCACGGTCATAGAAGGTTTCTCAATGTATGGCTCAGACAGGTCTAGGGACTCGTAATAAAAAGAGGAAGAGTCATACTCGTCATAGGCGTGCTTATCCTCTCCACTAAAAGACATTTCTCTATAGGGGTTGGGGGAGGGAATCAGATGTGCCTGCCACGGTAGTGGCACGCGTGTCAGCTCGCCCAAGTACGACCGTTGATTTAAGGGCATATGCCCCACACACTCCCAACACCATGAGTAAACCACATGCATGGCTCATGCACTACATAAAGGTTGTAATTTCTTTTACTTTCTTTTATTGTCTATTTGATGTCATTACATGAATTGTTATGATTGTTATCATTATTACTGAAAGGTGTACATTGTGTACACCATAAAAGTAACTCCATTAGTGAACCTATGAAAGGTGAACTCCAAGGGATATTCAAGGAAGGTTTATGAAACCGATCCTTTAAAGGACTCACTTTGAAAAAAATTTGATCCAAGGGATCACCCAAGAAATCATTATGATAAGGCACAAAAAGTGGCCACAGGCTTAGCCAAAAACTCACGAGGTGCACATCTTGAGGGGAGAGCACCAACGAGTCCGAAAACAGACATAATAAATGTTGGGTTGTATGTCCTAAAACTCGTAGTTTTTGTAAATAGGTAATTTTTAGTACATATGAAGTTATTCAAGTGAATTAATTATTTATCAACTCTAAATCCAATTAAACTACGAACCCTTGGCTACTATCATGAGTACTTGGACTTTATGTGGAGACATAAACAGGGTCAAGTTCGAGTAAGTAGCCTCAATAGTCTATAGTACATGGATCAAGTTGGGTACCTCTTCCTGGAGACACTATTGAATACAACCCGCTTCATGATTGTTACAAATGTTGTAAAGTGTCATAAATGAAGTGATTCTGATTTGCTCATGTAGAGACATGTGAGCGGGGGTATTCTACATAATGAGATTGTGTAAGACTGACCCTGAAATAATTACTGTTACGTATTAACACCGTTTACGATTAACACTGATTAATTTCACTTATCGATGACCTAGATAACTTGATCTGAATCTTGAGCTATCTATGAACTCCTGTTTATTTAGAATTATCTCTTGATCTACATAGGTAAGAGTAAGCTCAATAGCGCTGCTCAGCATTCCTCCCATTTCAGGGATAAGACCGGGTAGATAAAGTAGAGAAGACTCTTGTGGTGGTCTACAACCAAGTGGTGTTGAAATTCATCAAGAATTGAAGGAGAATTTAGAGCTTCAAAGGTAAGTGTTCTTGAGACTTTGGTTTTTCTTCTTAATTGCATGTTTAATCCTCTAAATTGAGCATCTTAGAGTGAAGATTGATCAAATTAACTTCTGTTGCATGCTCATTTATCCATCAATTGGTATCAGAGCTAATTAATTTCACTCAATTTGCTTTGGTGGGGTTTAATTCATGAGATGAATGTTTATGGGAGCTAAGACCACATCTATTTACCCGATCTTATCCCTGAAATAGGAGGAATGTTGAGTAGCGCTATTGAGCTTACTCTTACCTATGTAGATCAAGGGATAATTCTGAATAAACAAGAGTTCATTGATAGCTCAAGATTCAGATCAAGTTATCTAGGTCATCGATAAGTGAAATTATTAAGTGTTAATCGTAAACGGTGTTAATACGTAACAGTAATTATTTCAGGGTCAGTCTTACACAATCTCATTATTTAGAATACCCCCGCTCACATGTCTCTACATGAGCAAATCAGAATCACTTCATTTATGACACTTTACAACATTTGTAACAATCATGAAGCGGGCCGTATTCAATGGTGTCTCCAGGAAGAGGTACCTAACCTAATCCATGTACTATAGACTATTGAGGCTACTTACTCGAACTTGATCCTGTTTATGTCTCCACATAAAGTCCAAGTACTCATGATAGTAGCCAAGGGTTCGTAGTTTAATTAGATTTAGAGTTGATAAATAATGAATTCACTTGAATAACTTCATATGTACTAAAAATCACCTATTTACAAAAACTACGAGTTTTAGGACATACAACCCAACAAACTCCCACTTGGACTAAAACTCCTAGTGGGTTACAACAAAGTTGAGTACAGTAAGAGAAATCTAAATACAATAAACTAGGGCATCCCATACCCACAATTTCTCCCACTTGCCCTATTTATTCTACTCGTAGTCTTAAACTTTTCAGGTGGCCCTCAAAAACAGTAGTCGAGAGGGCCTTTGTAAATGGATCAACAATGTTGTGCTCAGATGCTATTTGTCTCACAATAACGTGTCCTCTCTGCACAATTTCTCTGATAAGATGGTATTTGCGCCCAATATGCTTTCTGCGCTTATGGCTTCTTGGTTCTTTGGAGTTCGTTACTGCCCCACTGTTATCACAATGTAAAGTGATTGGTAGATGCATGTCTGGAACAATTTCCAGATCTTTGAGGAACTTCCTAAGCCATACTGCTTCTTTGGCTGCCTCGCATGCAGCAACATATTCCGCTTCCATTGTGGAGTCGGCAATGCAACTCTGCTTAATACTTCTTCACACTACTACTCCTCCGTTAAGAGTGAATACCGATCCCGAAGTAGATCTCCTTGAGTCTATATCGGTTTGAAAATCGTAATCAGTGTATCCAGTAAGGATTAAATCCTTATTTCCATACACAAGCACGTAGTTCCTCGTTCTTCTTAGATACTTGAGGATATTCTTAACGGCAATCCAATGTGCAAACTCGGGATTGGACTGATACCTACTGACAATTCCTACTGCAAAACATATGTCTGGTCGTGTACATAGCATTGCATACATCAGACTCCCGAAAGCTGATGCGTAGGGAACTCGTCTCATATCCTCAACCTCTTAAGGTGTTTTAGGACATTGTTCCTTTGATAGATGTATTCCATACTTGAAAGGTAAAAGACCTCTCTTGGAATCTTGCATCTTACCCCTAGACAACACTTTGTCTATATAAGATGCTTGAGACATAGCTAGCGTTCTATTCTTACGGTTCCGAACTATTTGGATCCTGAGCACATACTGAGCTTCTCCCATATCTTTCATTTGAAATTGAGTTGCTAGCCAATTCTTAATGCCAGTAAGATATCCTACATTATTCCCAATAAGTAAGATATCATCTACATATAGAACAAGAAATGCTACAGTGGAATTGATGATCCTTTTATATACACAAGGTTCATCAACATTTTGTTCAAAGCCATAAGATATGACTGCAGTATCAAATCTCATATTCCAGGATCTGGATGTTTGTTTTAATCCATAAATGGATCTATTCAGCTTGCAAACTTTTTGCTCCTGACCTTGTTCTATGAACCCTTCTGGTTGGACCATGTAGATGTTCTTTTCAAGATTGCCATTTAGGAAGGCAGTCTTGACATCCATTTGCCAAATTTCATAATTATAAAAAGTGGCAATGGATAAGAGTATTCTTATTGATTTTATCATAGCAACAGGTGAAAAGGTTTCTTCATAATCTACCCCCTCTACCTGGCTATAACCCTTTGCTACTAACTGAGCTTTATAGGTTTGTACCTTCCCCATATGGTTTCGTTTACGTTTGTAAATCCATTTACAACCGATAGGTCTTACCTCATCAGGTTGATCTATAAGTTCCCAGACTGAATTGATGTACATAGACTCCATTTCGAGGTTCATGGCTTTGATCCACTGATCTCGATCAACATCATTCATTGCCTGTTTATAGGTCAATGGATCCTCTAAGTCATCATCAGGTATGGTGACTTCGGTTTCAGCTAAACCTAAATAGCAGTCGGGCTGTCTAACAACCCTCCCACTACGTCGAGGCTCTCTCAACTCTTGAGATGGACGTGACAGACTAGATGTGCTTGGTCTATCAACAACTCTTGTTGATTGGCCAGTTTGATCAGCAATTTTTTGTGATCTATCTGTAGCATCTTTTGAAATCTCTTCAAATACTAGTTTACTACGTGGTTTATGATCCCGTATGTGGTCTTCCTCTAGGAATGTGGCATTTGTCGATACAATTACCTTTTCATCTTGAGGATAATAAAATAGACCACCTCTCGTTTCTTTAGGGTATCTTATAAATAGGCATAATTTTGAACGACGTTCCAATTTTTTAGGATTTTGCACCAACACATGTGCTAGGCAACCCCAGATTCGGAAGTGATGTAAACTAGCTTTATGCCCTGTCCATAACTCATAGGGTGTTTCTGAAACACTCTTAGAAGGAACATTATTCAAAATATAAACTGCGGTCTCCACTGCGAATCCCCAAAACGAGTTAGGCAACGATGCGTAACTCATCATCGAACGAACCATATCCAACAAGGTTCTGTTTCTCCTTTCAGATACTCCGTTCTGTTGTGGCGTACTAGGTGCAGAGAGTTGAGACTTAATTCCATGTTCTATCATATAGTCCTGGAATTTTAAGTTCATATATTCTCCACCTCGATCAAATCGAAGTGTTTTAATAGTTTTACCTAATTGGTTCTCAACCTCGATCTTAAATTCCTTGAACTTTTCAAGGGTTTCAGATTTATGATGCATTAGGTAAATATAACCGTACCTTTAATAATCATCAATAAAGTTGATGAAATATTCATACCCTCCTCGAGCCCTTACATTCATTGGTCCACAAAGGTCCGAATGCACGAGTTCTAAGGGTTCTTTGGCTCGAAGACCTTTTCCAGTAAAAGATCTCTTTGTCATTTTTCCCTCGAGACAAGACTCACATGGTGGTAGAGAGTTATCTTCTAACTTGTTTAGAAGTCCGCTCTTAACCAATCTCTCAATCCTATTGAGATCAATGTGGCCAAGTCTTAAGTGCCAAAGATAGGTACTTTGAGAAACACGTCGTCGTTTTGTTTGAGTTTCGGCTGTTTTAAATATTTCAGTATTGTAAATAGCCTTAACTTTGGTTGGTTTTAATTTATATAAATTATTATTTAAATTTGCAGAACAAATTTGTACACCTCTTTTAGTAATGAACGCTTCATTAATTTCAAAAGAAACTTTGTACATATATTCAATCAAACAAGAAATATATATTAAATTCCTCTTGCAAGGGGGTACATACAAAACACTTTCTAAGTATATATATCTATTTCCAAAAAAATAACTTTACATCTCCCACTGCCAAAGCTGAGATGAACTCTCTTGATCCAACCCGGAGAGTTATCTCACCATATTCTAGTTGTTTCCAAAAACTAGTTTCCTGTAAAGAAGAACAAACATGATTAGTGGCCCCTGAATCCAGTATCCAAGTAGAATCATTATTCTCCACTATACATGTTTCTAGAACCATTAAATCGTATTTACCTTGATTATCTTTTCCAGCCTTCTTATCGGCAAGGTACTTTGGGCAGTTCCTTTTCCAGTGCCCATCACTGCTGCAGTAGAAACATTTTCCTTTCTCTACAACGGGCTTTTTGCCTTTTGCAGTAGTAGTAGGAGGTGTTTTCCCTTTCCCTTTTCCTTTCCTCTTCTGAATACCTTTATTCTTTGGGACAGATTTATTTCCAGAGGTAGATCCCTTTTGGAATCTCCTTTTTGAGGCAGTAGCAACATTTGCCTCTGCCTCAGAACCCTTATTTTTCAATAAGGACTGGTAAATCTGTAACTCATTGAGAAGGGTGGTGAGATTATAATCTATTTTGTTCATCATGGCGTTAGTTCTGAACTGGAAAAAACTCTTCGGAAGAGACTCCATGATGTATCCTACTTGGCTCTTCTCATTCATGACAGCCCCGTTTACTTCCACGATGTTGAAGTGGACCATCATGTCCAAAACATGTTCCTTAACATTCGTTCCTTCTTTCATCCGGCAATTGTAAACATATTTGATAGCATCATGCATAGCTGAGGAAGACGGTTGTCCAAACAGAGCTTGCAGTAAGTCCATGATCTCCTTAGCGGTGACCATTTTTCTTGCTTTTTGGATAGTATTCCTGATATACTTGCCAAAATATAGACTTTGGCTTTTTCATTAGCTTTGGTCCATCTGTCATGAACGTCCCGAACAGTTCGGTTCGCATTCTAAGTAGGGACTGGAGAACATTCCTCTGTTAAAACAAACCTCAGATCGTCGGTAACTAGTATAGTGTTTAAATTAGATTTCCAAGTTCCATAGTTATCGCCGTTAAGTTTTTCCGAAGCTAATAGTTGAACTATAGATGTATTCATTGCTGGAAAAAAAATGAACAAGTTTAATTAGTGAATGTACTCTAAATTTAAATCTAATTTATTTAGCAAGTAATAATGTACCCATATTTCATTATTTATTTTGCAACGATACTTCAGTGAGTCAGAATGGCCCCTACCGAAGGGTAGTCGACCACTCCTTCACTGAATCAAGATACTCTTGACTAAATACTAATGCCAAAATAACTCTTATTCTTATAGTATTTAGTTACCGTTTCTTTGGTCAAGAACTTTACTAACACTTAGTAAGTCTTGTAAGTGTATACCTTCCATTTTCGAATCACAAAGATCAGAATCAAACAAGCCCTCGAAGGAGAAACAATTGCTTGAAAATGGACCTATGTAACTTTATCCATTTCTGGAGTTCACGGAGTTTCGAATCCCATGTTACAAACCCTCCGAAGGGATATGCGCCTATAAACGCCAAGCAAGTGCAACATAGAAATCTCACGGTGTGACCTAATGAAAGAGACCATAGGACATGTTGACACACACCCTTCACCTACTTACTATGAACTACTTCCCCTATTCACCTTGCTATTGACCCATGCAAACACTTTCAGAAGGGAGGTTGCCCAAATAGCAACTCGAAGCCGAGCATGGGATCTCACGTTGTGAACTCTTAGTGACGTGAGAGCTAATGATAACGTATCGTATACATTATTAATCCCCCACTGAAGTGTTGTAATTTTAATTGGGTATTCACTTGGTTATATTCCGGCTAAATATATACAACCTAAGTCTAGGTGAACAATTCAAGTATAATGTTTATACTGGTTTGTTTTAACCTATGATGTTTAAGTGATTTAAGCCAATTTAACTCACCTTACACCGCTCTCGCATGCTCATAAAATCGGGTTAACTCAACTCAGACGCCAACTCTATCCCCAGGTAGGAGGTGTTCCGTAAACCGTCAACTTAAATACCTCCAGCCTTAGACAGGATTTTGTTGGGTGAGTTTTGTAAACACAATTTTATAAGATATTGACCTAATTTTAACTATTAAAAGAGGTTGATTTGAGTTGCACCAATTTTACCCTAGGTGAGCATGCAATTATCTTTGTTATAGATTTTAAAATTCTAATTTATTTTATAACAATTATAAAATAAACAATTCAAAAAATTATAACATATATATACATTTCATCAATTAATATAACTAATTTATATTAACTCATGAAATTAAAATAATCATGCATACTATATATTATAACATTTATAACATAAATAAAATGCATGAAACATGCTTATCCTATGGTGGAGATTTAAATCTATATGGCATACTATATGCATAAATAAATTTAAATTAATTAAACATACATTCATAATGCATAAATAATTAAAACACACTAAATTGGACTGGTTTTGGCATTTTTTTTTACCCTTCAATTTGTGGTCAATTATTGTAATTAATTTGGGTGTTTTGCTCGTTAATGAGTCGGGAAGAGTCTGTAATTTTTTAATATTAAAATAATATTATTTTTCCCACTTGTCCCGATTTTTCTAAAAAAAAACCGATATGAATCCCTATTCATATGATTAATATTTAAATTATATTTAAATATTATAATTAACTCTATTTGTACGTTTAATTCGTAATTAAATGCCGATATATCGTATATATTTAACTTTCATTCCTTAAGCCAAGATTTGAACGATTCAAACTTATTCACCACATTATCTAAGATTTTAGTCCATTTATGAGCTAGTAGAGGGACCTAATGGACCTACAGATCATGAGCTCCAACGATCCGAGATTAACCGGCCAAACTCTTTAACCTAGTTAACCAACATTCGTTAACTAACGGGACACTCCCGTAGCTGCATTCACCTCACTGTAGATATATTTGTATCCATTTGATATAACCGTCATCGATAAGTTAATCCTTCACAGGTTGTTCATAACTTCAACTAGGTCAAATACCGATTTACCTCTAAGTTACATCTTTTCTCCTTAAGTATCATTGTCCCTCTAATGAACAATTGATTTATGATCTAATCACTAAATCCATTCCCTCTCGGGCCAGTGCGAGGATGGGGCCCCTTGTTCAAGTCCTGGGAACAACACTTAAGAGAACAACCTCTCTTCTATCCCTAAGTTGGGTAGGAGTGAATTCCGTCTTGCAAATTCTATGTTCCCAACTATCTACCCGGTCTTATCCCTGAAATGGGAGGAATGTTGAGCAGCGCTATTGAGCTTACTCTTACCTATGTAGATCAAGGGATAATTATGAATAAACAGGAGTTCATAGATAGCTCAAGATTCAGATCAAGTTATCTAGGTTATTGATAAGTGAAATTAATCAGTGTTAATCGTAAATGGTGTTAATACGTAACAGAAATTATTTCAAGGTTAGTTTTACACAATCTCATTATGTAGAACACCTCTGCTCACATGTCTCTACATGAGCAAATCAGAATCACTTCATTTATGACACTTTACACAACATTTGTACCAATCATGAAGCGGGCCGTATTCAATGGTGTCTCCAGGAAGAGGTACCCAACCTAATCCATGTACTATAAACTATTGAGGCTACTTACTCGAACTTGATCCTGTTTATGTCTTCACATAAAGTCCAAGTACTCATGATAGTAGCCAAGTGTTCGTAGTTTAATTGGATTTAAAGTTGATAAATAATTAATTCACTTGAATAACTTCATATGTACTAAAAAATCACCTATTTACAAAAACTACAAGTTTTAGAACATACAACCCAACAATAAAAAAGGTAGAAACGCTCATGAGCTATGACAAATTTACTCCCAAATTGAGACCTTGACACCAAATCAAGGCCAACCATAAGTACCGATATAGGAATAAAGGACTGATGTTATATGCAATTTCGGACCCGTAAAAAGTCAGAAATAATGTTTGGACCAAGAGAGTTACCAAGCCCTAGGAACGTACTTGAGATTTGCTAGAGGTAGGCCTGAGAGAGTTCCAATGAATAGAGAAAAAAAGGATGGGGTCCAAAAGGGCCCAATTAGGTCCGCCTTGGCCTCAAGGGCCGAGGTCGAGGCCCAACCACCTACTTAGTGAGGCCAATCTAGATTGGCCCACTTGGTTGGAGAATCCACAATAGCCAAGCCCTAGCCCTGAGTGTTCGACCTCAAAGTAGGAAAAGGAAAGCAAATCTCCTTCTCCGAAAGGGATCAAAAAGACCTTTGAAGGTCAGTTATAAATGAGAAATGCTAGTAAATGAAAGGTTAGCTCAACTTCTCCCTAAAAACTACTTGCCCTGACATCTTTGTGCTAAATACTGATTTAAGCATTAGAGTGTCTGTGGCAAGCACCACACCGGTGTGTTATTCTTTATTGTTTTGCAGGTAACCACTTCCTCCAAATTACAAATTTACCGTTGGTGACACATGAAAAGTCAGGTGAGTTTGATGAAAGTTGCAAGTGCACGAGTCAAGTTATAATATAAGATGGTTTATGTTCGAATATCGTTCCATTGAGATCCAATTGAGAGTTCAAATTACTTAGCTATTCTATAGTTGAATCAATTTTATTTGAGAATTCGAATTCGAGTTTGGTTTAAAAAAAACAACGAAGAAAGCAAGTAAAGTTGAAAATCAAGAGTCAAAAAGTGTTCTAGGGTATTGAATCCTTATTTAATCCATTGTGCAAAGTTCTAAGGTTCATGGAATTACATGTAAATCATATGTTGAAGTCTAGAAACATAAATTCATGTTATTTTCCATAAAAAATAACATTTTTTCATGCAACTTAATTGATTACTAATTTCTTGAAACCAAATTAACTCATATGGCATTAAGATTAGTCTTTTAGCAACTTTCATTATTAACCTAACTATTTCTATGAGAGATTAATAATGATTCATTGTTATAGATTCGATTAGACATGCAATTCATCAAATTAAATATCTAACCTATCAAACATTGATTGTAAGCCCTACTTTTATCTTTGGGAGAAGGCAAGCAAAGTAGGCGGGCGGTTGAGAGATAGGTGGTCGAGAGCCTTTATTATGGGTGATGTGTGTGGCCGGCAAGAAGATGGGCTAGGTTGAAGACCTTGGGTAGTCGAGCCCCAAGTGAGTGTGTGATGCGTTGTCTTAGTGAGGCATGCGTCCATGAGTTTAAGCATAGGTGGTGGTTGTTGCATTGCTTGTTGGGCAAGTGGGCTAGGCATGCAACAAGCTTTGCGTTGGTTGAGGTTAGTGAGAGGGATGCGTCAGGGAGCTATGCGTCCAAGAGGACCTATGGGGCTGGCACATGGTGCTATGTGTTCAAGCTAAACCGGCCAACGGGCTGCGTGCATAGGTAGCCAAGAAAAGTAGCCAACTAACCTTAAAAGGATGCGTGGAGGAGGTCTTGCACAAGGATGCGTCCACCATTCCTTCTTGGTTGAGCAAAGCCTATGCTTAAGTGATAAGCAAGCCAGATTAAGTGTCAAATTGAGGCTAAGTGTGGCATGGACATGCATGTAAGCATGAGGTGGCGGGATAGGAGTTTGCATGCAGATTTCTGGAAAGTCTATAAATAAGGGTCCGGTAGAAGAGGTTGGTGTGTACAAACCACTTGGGCGAACTGTGATTTTCTTCAACCAAACTATCCCAAATTGAGTCTACTTTTACTGAAAGGGCTGCCAGACAGAAACTCTGTGAGGAAGAACTCAGATTTCATCAAAAACTCAAGCTTGCTCTGGCCATCGAGTAAACTGGAGCAGATCAGAAATACTTGAATATATCTGGTAGTAGAAAAATAATTGGAAGCTGAAATTTTGAAGTAAGCTAGCCAAGGCATTTATTTACAACTTTGTAACAGAAAAAAAAAATCTAATTCTTGCTAGAAATATTACTTTTGATAGCTAGAAGTAAGAGTTGTATGATTAAGGTTGTTGAGTGAGTTTTAGAGTGGTCGTGCATGCAGTGTGGCTTGGGCCGTGACCGGAAGGAGGAACCATTTGAGTTTATTTTGACAAGTTATGGATGCCACTAGCAACACAAAGGTGAGTGAGAAATGCTGCTGATCGTGTACAGGTTGTGGGGGCGAGACAGGTCTCGCTGGTGGCGTTGTGTGCATGTAGAATTTGATCAAGACGAATCTCGTTGGTCTCATTGAGGCACACGACACTCATTCCACTGAGGATTCAATTGTGAAAGTTTAAGTTACTTAGCTATTCTAGAATCAAATCAATTTTATTTGACGATTGGAATTCAAGTTGTGAATTTTGGAAAGTAAAACTAAATAAGGAAAGCAATAAAATAAGAAACACAAGAGTCAAAGAGAGTTCTAGGGTAATGAATCCTTGTTTACTTCATCATGCAATATTCTAGGGTTCATGGATTTTATTGCAATTCTTATGCTTAAGTCTAGAAACTTAAATCTAGGTTATTTTCTCTAAAAAACAACCATTTTTCATACAACTCAATTGATTACTAATCTCTTGAAATCAATACAAATTACATGGCATTAAGAATAGTCTTTAGCACTTTTATTGTCAACCTAACTATTTTCATGAGAGATTAACAACAATTCTTTGTTACAGATCTAGTTAAACATACAATCTTTCAATTATACATATAACCTAACATTTAAACATGGTCATTCAACAAGAGTTAAGCACAATAACAAAAAAAAGCATAATCATTAAAATAAAACAAGGAGGAGTCTACAATATCAACACGAATTCATGAACAATTCATCAAAACACTAAAACTAAAGAGTTTAACCACTCATAACTTGAAGCAACATGTTTAAATAATATAAACAAAGAAAGAGTGTAAAGAAAGGGAAACTCTACTAAAAAGAGGCTCTTGATTGAGGAAGCACCGTCGCGATCTCCTTGGCTTTCACATCGGAACTCGAATAGTACTACGACTCTCTCTCGAAATCTTTTCCTCTTCTTTGCAGCTAACTCACTCTTTGAACTCTCTAATGAACTTTCACTCAATTCTCTTCTTCTTGTGTCTTTTGGTCTGTAAATTGGTGATTAGGACTGCTAGAAACTCTCTTATTTATAAAGTTGGCCGCCCAAAATTCTTTCAAAAAATACCAAATCATCAAATTAGGAAAGATAGCGTCGCGGCGCTGGTCAATGGCGTCGCGACACTGATCGATATGGAAAGTTGGCGTCGCGGCGTTGCCCTGTTTTTGACAGATTTCGAGTTTCCTTCACTTTTTCACTGTATTTTGGCTCGGTTTTGATCTTTTGGTCTTCACTTCTAATTTTCTTTATTTTGTCTTGAAAACCACTAGCAAACAAGTGAAATCTAATATAAACTCCCTTAATTTGAGATAATAAAAAGCACTTTTCAAGCGCTTTTCAGTTGTATAGAGGTTATTTTGGGTGTTTTGGACGCCTAGAGGGCCTACTGACATGCAATCGACTGTGCGGGCGTGTAGACAGATAAGCAAGGCATGCAAGTGTGCAAAGTGGGCGTAGCACGTTGGCATCAGGTAGGCAGGAGCTCGACGCCTTGTTAGCGTGTGAGGGAAGATCAACCCCCAACTGAGGAGCGTCAGACATGCGTGCTAACAACAAGCCTATGTGTGAACTGCTGCACATGTGGTGCTGAGTAGGTTGTGTGCGTGTTGTGTGTGGCTAAGGGGCACGCCTAGGGGCATTTGCAACACTTAGCATTTTTATCAAATTTTTGGGCATTGGTGAGTCTTTTTTAGTTAAAAATGCATACCAAAGGTTCAATTGAATTAAATTATGAATCCAGGAGATTATTAAGAAGCCTAATTGGGTTAGTTAATTAGATCAAGTTTGATAAGTATGTTGGTTTGATATCTTAAGCTTTATGAAAGCATGTTTACTTGATGATTGACTTGAGTAAATTCAACTTTCAACTTATGTATATTATCAAATTTATTTTCAAAGCATCCTAGTTTTTAAAATATTTTTAAAGGGACCCAATCTAGAAGGACATTGAGAAGGCATATGAACAACCCTAATATTACTACGGAACTCAGCACTGAAGTACATTGAGAAGTTGATTGAGTATCCACTAGGACCCATTACTGAAGTACAAGGAGAAGGTAATTGGGCAGCCCGAGACTAGTTATTCTGATGTGCACATAGAGAGAGATTCGGCGTTGTTTTGTAGAGATTACTCCACATTAGCTAAGGTTGATTTCGACATTGGGTGTGTCGAGCTCTGGTCCACCACAACTAAAGTTATCTTAAACTCAAGAGAACTTGTTTTACGAGATTACATGAGTTATTATTCACATGATTTACCTGTTGTTTATTTAAGTTTGAGCTATGTTTTGATGCTAAGTTTATGTTTATATAAGTATGTCATTCACTTGGCCACCTAGCTTACGAGTTTTCTTTAAACTTTCTATTTTCCAGATAGCAAGCGAGTTCGCGGTGCTTAGCCTACACAAGCCTCGTCTAATCCAGCTACATTTAGTTGTAGTCCTTGTATAAACTTGTAACTAAGACTTATGCATTGTATTTAAAGGGGTTGAGAGTTGTAAACTTGTGGATGTATGGATATTTTGAGATTGTTATATGATATGAGTTATGTAAATTATCTATGGCATGTATATAAGTTTTAAGGAAGTTGTTAGCTGTTGATTATGAATTGTTATGAGGAGTACATGTTGATGGTAGGTGTCGTAAAAGGGTCGATATCTGTTGTCCTCACATTCTTTCCTAGGTTAAAAGGGTACTTGGGAAAGGATGTGACAAGTGTGCGAAGGTAGTAGTTAGAATTGGTCGCACAGAGTTGTTATTGGAGTTGGTTGCTAGAGTGTGGAAGTGGTAATCACTAACATAAGCCAATGGATGGACCAATTGAAAATATTGGAAAAAGGAACAAGTGATTTGGGGTGAGTAGGTAAAATATACCAACTCAACTCCACCAACATTGTGGGCCAAACATTGAGTTGTATATTTTCCAACTTAACTCATCTCAAGTTTGTGAGGCAAACACCCATTAAAGTTTTTTTTTTTTTTTTTCACAACTACCTTAATTTTGTTGAAATTAATCCAAAAAAAGTTCACGTTAAAATTTAAGAGGTTGTTTGGGGCACTGAGTTGAGATATGATGTTTGTTGATATGATGTTTGTGGAGTTCATATACCTGTGCTTTGAGTGTTTAGGGTGCTGAGTTCATATGTCAGAGGTATCTAGTATAGTTTTTTTTTTTATTTTTTATACATAAATAATCTGTTTTTATGATGATTATTTTTGTTTGGAAACTTTTTATTCAATAATTTTACACATATTTTTTTTAATAAACCATAGATTGTACTTTATTTTGTTGTTTTTAAGCACACATGTATTGTTGAGAGTTCTAGGAAATGGGGTTTGGGGTTTACTCTGGATCATGCAGTTCAATTTTTTTTTTTTAATTTTAGCAATCATTTTACAAATTTGCGCATGTGACATTTCTAGTTAATTCATTTTTATTTTAACACTTTTGATTAAAAAAAAGACTTTTTGAAGTAAATACACTCATGTGTCTGATAATTTTTTCTCAAAAGTGCTTTTACATACGAATTATTTGGTTTCTTACATGATAAAAATGATTTTATTAATGCTAAATTACTATAAAGAATGACTATAAAATACTAGGAACTAATACAAAAATCGGAAATTCAACATTTTGACGAAAATTATGTACTTTTATATCAACAAAGATGTTTTTATTGACAATTTTGTGTGCCAACTTAAATATTAACATTTATTGATGTTTTATGTTTATTTTTAATTAATGGTTATTTTTAATCTTTAAATTAAGGTTTTATAGATGGATTTATGTTACAAGCACCAACAAAAAAAAAAAAAAAAAAACTCGTGCGTCAATAAAACTCAAATTTGTAATAGTCATAATTTAAAATAATAGTCATTGGAGTTGGTGGAGTGGTTGTCGTCAGAGGACACCAGAGTTGCCCATGAATAGTCGTGGTTGGATGTTGCTAAAGTTGGTCGTTGGAGTTGGTCGTTGGAGGTGGTCGTAGGAGTTGGCCATTAGATGTAGTCAATGGAGTTGGCCATCGAAGATGGTCGCACGGTGTTACGTCAGAGGTGGTCATCAGAGTTAGCCGTTGGAGTTGGCTGTCGGAGGTGGTCGCCGAAATTGGCCGTCGGAGTTGACCGTAGAAGATGGTCACTGAAATTGGTCATCAGAGGTAGTCGCTTTGTTGGGACTGGTGTGTCCTAAATCTCTTGGGCTTTGTAGTTTTGTAAATTGTATAGACATTTTATTTATTGAATAAAATAAAAAGTTATTTTATCTATCTTATGCATTAAAATCAATCCAATAAACTAAGATTCCATAGTTATTTTATGTAAACTTAAACATGTATGTGATTGACATACAAGGTTGGATCATGTTTAAGTAATAACCAAAAAGTATGTAGTATAGAAATAAGGTTGGGTACCTTATTCTAGTAACACTACGGATACGACCCATTTTTGTAATTGTTACGAAGAGTTGTGAAGTGTTACAAACGATTTGATCCTAATCGTTCATGTGGAGACATGTGAGTGGGGATATCTTATGCAAAGAGTTTGTATAAAACTAAACCGCAAAATGTTTAATTTCTCTTTGTAAACTCGTTAATTGTAGAAATTAAATGATTATAGATAACTCGACCTAAATCTAAAGTGAGTTATGAACTCCTGTCTATGAGGGAAATCCTTTGATCTATATGGGATGCAAACCGCAAGTGCACGAGTCAAGTTATAATATAAGACAGTTAAAGTCCAAAATATCGTTCCACTGAGGATCCAATTGACAGTTTAAAATATTTAGCTATTCTAGAGTTGAGTCAATTTTATTTGAGGATTTGACTTAAAAGTTTTTTTTTATTGAGAAAGCAATAAATAAAGCAAGTAAAGTTGGAAATCAAGAGCAAAAGAGAGTGCTAGGGTATTGAATCCGTAATTAATCCATTATACAACATTCTATGGTTCATGGAATTGATTGTAAATCATATGCTTAAGTCTAGAAACATAAATCCGAGTTATTTTCCATCAAAAACAACATTTTCTCATGCAACTTAATTAATTACTAACATCTTTAAACTAAGTTAAATCACATGGCATTAAGATTAGTCTTTAGCAACTTTCATTATTAACCTAACTATTTCCATCAAAGATTAATAATGATTCATTGTTATAGATTGGACTAGACATGCAATTTCTCAAATCAAACTTATAACCTAGCAAACATTGAAGGCCAATCAACAAGAACTAAACACAATAACAATGAAAAGCATACTCATTACAACAATCCATGAAAAGTCTATAACATTAGCATAACTTCATAAAAATTTATTAATACCCTAAAACTAAAGAGTTTAGCCACTCATAGCCTTAGACAACATGTTCAAGAAAATTTTCAACATAGAAAGAGTGTACAGAAAGGAAAACTCTATTGTAAAGAAGCCCTTGATTGAGGAAGAATCACCAAGACTTCCTTGATCTTCACGTCAAAAACTCAAACGAGCAGCAAACTTTCTCTCAAACACTTTGCTCTCTTCCTTGCAACCAACTCACTCTTTGAGGCTCTCTAGTATGTGATTAGGGTTGCTAGAAACCCCTCAATTTATAGACTTGGCCGCCTAAAATTCTTTCCAAAATAATTTTTTAGAAAGCAAGCGTCATTAAAGTGCAACGTAGCGACGCTGTCCGTCATGGATGCCTACCTCCCAGCGAAGCAACACCCTCTTCATAGCGCTAAGACGCTTCCCCCAAGTGACGCGACGCTGTCCTGCCTTCTAGATTTTGATGCTCTCGGATCGAGAGAGCCAAGGGCAACACAACAATGCTCTCCCTACCTTTAGGGTTTTTTCGCATTTTCTTCCATTTTCGCTTGATTTTGGCTCGGTTTGGTCTTTCCATAATAACCTGAAAACAACTAGTAAACACATGAAATCTAATAAAAACATCCCTAATTTAATAGGATAAAAAGCACTTTTTGAGTGCTTTTCAGTGAGAGTTGCCAA
Organism: Citrullus mucosospermus; assembly: GCA_030954485.1. Classification (NCBI taxonomy): domain Eukaryota; kingdom Viridiplantae; phylum Streptophyta; class Magnoliopsida; order Cucurbitales; family Cucurbitaceae; genus Citrullus; species Citrullus mucosospermus. The sequence continues at coordinate 5,291,248 of CM062062.1, forward strand.
ATTGCCGACTCAATAAGCCTACCATTTTGGGGATTTGTCTGATTAGGGAGCTAGGAATATATCTTCATAAGATGGAATTCACTCCTTCTTGTATTTAGTAAGTAGATAAATTACTCTCTTAAAGATTGATTCCGAGTCTTGAGCAATGAGGCATCACCCTCTCATTGGCTTGAAAGGGGTTAGTTTATAGTTGGACTATAAATAGTTAAAGGGATGTGTGGTACTTAAGGAGATAGATATAACTACAAGGGTAAAACGGTAATTTGATCCAGTTGTAGTTATAAATAGTGTGAATAGTGTAACTATAAGTCCTTAGTGGAATGACCTACGGTTAATGAATATTGATTAATCAATTAAACTTAATCTAATTAAAGAGTTTAATTAATTAATCTCATATCATTGGAACTTCTAACTATAGGTCCATAAGGTCCCCTTGCTAACTTTTAAAGGATTAGTATAAGAATCAAACATTTTGGCTTAATTTGAAATGTTCAAAATAATAAGGGAATTAATTGTATGTGATACAATTAGCATAATGTATATAGATACATTATAATATAAACTTTATTTTGAACAAGATTCAAAATTTATACTTTATGTTATAAGAGAAATAAATATTTAAATGAGATTTAAATGTTAATTATATGAATTAGATTCATATTAAAACTATAGGTTATGTGAGAGAAGGTTGTTTCAATTAAATTAAATATGTGATATTTAATTTGTTGATTAATTAATTTACTTATTTAATTATATATATTAAATATGAATTAATTATATAATTAAATAATAATAATAATAATAATAATAATAATAATAATAATTATTATTATTATTATTATTATTATTATTATTATTATTAGAGAAATAACTTGCTCAAATGTGGAAGTTTTTCTCCACTCTCTTACATTTTACGTAAAATAAGAAGAGGGAAAGGTGAGCAGGGATTACGTTTTTTACAAAAGTTCTATATTTTTCTCTCCCAAATTCTCACCCTCTCCAATTCTCTCACCATCTCACAAAAGCTTTTTCCCTTGCCAAAAAAAAAAATCTAAGAGAGCCCACACAACTCCTCTGTTGATTTTACCTCTAGGATAGTAAGGTAACCATTGTGATGGTGATCCAAAGAGAAGAAGAGTTCCTATGTTTTATCATTGGAGAATTTTTGGTTCGCGGTTCGAAAAGATGAAGTTTTTCCACATCGAAGATGGTCTTCAAAGGTAGAAAAACTTCTTCTTAAATCTTCTCAAAAGCATGTTGATTGGTTGTTGTTTATCCTTGTGTTTGTTCTCTGTAATTTTAGTTTTCTAAAACAAATTTAATGGCACGAGGCGATCATTCGCTTTAGTTGGGAATTTGATTCCTTCACGCTTGTGATGAAGGTTGAATGAACTATTGGTGGACATGATATAAATTGTTGTTGAAATATAATGTTTGTGAAAAGCACCTAAAAAGTGTTTTTCTTGCCTTTGATTTAGGGAAGTTTTTATTAAATTTAATGTGTTTGCTAGTGATTTTCAGGTAATAGTGGAGAAAATAAGGTTTAAAAGTCAAAGGAACCAAACCAAGCCAAAACCGAGCGAAAACCTGAAGAAAAATAGGAAAAACCCTAGAAAACAGGGCACGCAGTTGAGAGCATAGTTGCGCTACCCTGCTGCACTCTAGACCTAAGAGCATCGAAAATCAGCATTTATTGTAGTGTAGTTGCGTTTGTCGAGAGTGTTGCTACGCTAGGCGAGGAGCGTCGCAGCACGTTTGAAATCGGACTTCCATGATGAACAGAGTCGCGGCGCTATCTGAGAGCGTCACCACGCTCGCCTTTTATGACGAACAGGGTCGCTACGCTCTTAGAGGCGTAGCGACGCCAGCTTTCCTAAATTGAAAAATCTTTATTTGTGGGAAGGATATTAGGTGGTAAGTTCTATATATTGAGGGGTTCTCAGCAACCCTAGACATCAAGAAAATACACAAGAGAGTCCCCAAAAAGAGGCACATGAAATTAGAGAGAAAAGATAGCCCAAAAGGTATGAGTTTACTACCATCAAGTGGAGATCGAAGGAGTGCAACGTCGGGAAGCAATTCGAGAATTCTTCTTCCTAAGTTTCTCTTTCCCTTTCACTTTCATGTTTGAGAACTCATATGCAGATATATATTTGATGGCTATATGTGGCTAAACTCATTGCTTTAGGATGTTGGATGATTTAATTTTGGATTTATGTCAATGACTTAGTATTTTTCATGGATGTTGTTGAATGATATGTTTTTCAATGCTATTGTGCTTATTCTTTATAGATTAATCATCAATAAGTGTTAGGTTGGATGTATGATTGAGTGATTGTATGCCTAATTGGATCTATAACATTGGATCTTTACTAATCTTTCATGAAAATAGCTAAGTTATTAGAGAAAGTTGATCATTATTAATATTAATGTTATGCTTCTTAACTTGGTTTCAAGAAATTAGTAATCAATTAGGTTACATAAGAAAGGGTTGTTTTTTAGAGAAAGTATTCCATATATATATTAGTTTCTAGACTTAAACATATTGTTTGCACATAATTCCATGAAAACCTAAAGCATGACTTAATGAAGTAATTAATGACACCAACACCCTAGAACACTTTTATCCCTTGAAGTTTCACTTGTTCTTGTTTTCTTGTTATCTTGTTTTCAAAATCCAAACTTGAGGTCCATCCCTTAGATAAAATCAATTCAATTCTTGAATAGCTAAGTGAATATATTCAGTTCAATCCCCAATGGATACAATACTTGGACTTAAACCGTTTTATATTATAACTTGACCCATGCACTTGTTTAATCACATTGAATTTATGCATCAATTAGCCTCCCAAATGATGAGTTGAGTTCATATCTCAACTCATCTCCTATCATCCAAAACAGTAAAACCCCCTAAATCTCCCAAAATCCCACAAATGCCCTCGAATTAAACTCTCTCCTCAAAACTCACAAACTCAATAGCCTCCTAACACCCATGACGACGCTCTCTGTGACATTTGATGTATGTGACGACGGTGCAGCTGATATCAACGGCGGCTTAAGCCTTGTTCTTCGGTAATTCACAAGCCAACCCACATAAATTGGACTAGGAATTAACGACGTTCATACCTTGTGCAGACCAGCTACACTAATCACGAGTTGCAACAACTATTTTTTAGTGTTGTAGAAGCGAGTTTTCCTCATTCTGGCAAGGTTCAGCACTGACCACTCTCTACCTGTCATATATTCACGTTATCTATTTCCCAACGGTTTTGAAAACTTCAAGTGTAAGCTTTCAAACAATTTCCATATAGGTGCTCTATATTATTTTTGAACTCGAATAAGGTGATGTAAGTTAGTTTCTAACATTAGAACTATTCTAGTTGTAGTTCTGGACTAAATTTGGATTGTTTCGAAAAGAGGGAGGTGTGAGTACTAGATATTATAGAGAGACAAATTATATAGAGCTACATCATATATATGTCTAAAGAGGGACTATATGTGTTGTGTACTTTTTTCTTTAAACTCTCTTATCAAGGTTTGATGATGCTCTAAGTATTAAGGTTGTTAGTGGGTAAGAAGTAGTTGGTAGGCCTTCTGAACACCTTTTCGACTTTGATTTAGGTTTTCAAATTGAGTTTTAACCCTTAAGCCTTGATCTTGTTGTTTATGGAGCCTATCGACTAGCTTAGGTGCATTTTAGAACATTTTTATGAGTAGAATTCTATTTGTTGGGTCTGTTTGCTATTTGCTAAACATGAGATATTCATTTTCTTTTTTAAATTTGATTTGGTAGGTTTCATGTATTAGCAATTGTTCTTTAATGTGTTATTAAACTCTGTCGTGTGTAAGGTATCCCTTACTATTTTTATATTAGATAGTCAAAATATGCCCTGAGGCTTACAAACCAAATGATAAAACGGGTTGGTTCTCCCTTCTCCCGCTTCACTCTGGTGACATGCTTTGATGACCACCTTCGGTGGCCAAACTTCAACAACCATCTCCAACGATGACCACCTCTGTCGATCAACTCTATTGACCACCTTCGACACCCAACTTCGGCAACAACAACCGTTGGTGGCTACTAGTGCCTAGCTCCGATGACATGCTTCAATGACCTCTTTTGGAAGGCAAACTTCAATGACAACTACCTCCAACGAAGATCACCTCCAGCAACCACCTCCGACATCTAACTTAGCACAATTACCACCTTCAACGCTCAACTTTGACAATCACTTCTCGTGACCAACTCCGACAACCAACTCCATCGATCATCTTCAACGACTAAGTTCAACAACCAACTCTACTAATCATATAGTTAAAAAAAAATTGGTCAATGAAAGTGTTTTTAAATAAAAAATTGAAATTATGAGTTCATCATGTTTAATAGTCATCTTATATAGTAATTTAATAATAATAGAAACACTTTGAGCATATAGTCAAACCAAACAAACTTGAGTATACATAAAAAAAAAAAAAAAAAAAAAAAAAAAACTTTTGAGAAAATGTAACCAAACACATTTATATTTTTATTTAAATATTTTTTTAAGATAAAAAGTATTAAATGCACATAACTTTTTGAATGACATTTCACTACCTGCTCGAAAAGCTTAACCACCGATGGGTACCACAATGATTGCATCTTTTAAGGCTCTCAACTTCTTTGCTCACACCCGAGGATTCTACCTACATGGCTAAGTTAGAGATTGACTGTCTCATACCACTTGTTAGAGAGAAATGACCTCCAAATATCTCCATGCTGATATGTCAGTATCCACTTTGGGTATAAACTTTCATGATATTACTTTTGGTTTCACCCAAAAGACCTCGTACCATTGAATATTGTTGTCCTCCCTTATATATCCACAATCATCCCCTTATCTAGAAAAAGATGTGAGACTTTGATCGCATTCCCAACACTAACATACATGCATAATAAACCCTAATCTACAATTTGAGGCATAAAATGCCTTAAAAAGCCTTAAACCCCTTGATTGACTACTTTTTTTGGGTACATATTACATGCATATATTCCACTAATGTGAATGTATATTGTAATTTTGTTGTTTGTATGACACAAGAGTATTTTGTTTCCATCAAGTACAATAGTTACATGTAAAAAGTTGTAAAATATATGTGAAAGTTTTAAGTTAACATCTCAATTGAGTGTTAAAATTTTGGAAAAATATGTATATAATTGAATAGTTAGACAAAAAAGTTAAGCATACAAGAATAACTATAAGAAAAATCATACTTTTTTATATTACAAAAAAAAAAAAAAATCACCAAATACCCTTGACTTAATAATTCAACTCTACACCCTAAACATAGATTTTCTAACTCTGCAAATATATTAACTCCAGACTTCATAACTCAATTCAGTGCCCCAAACAACCGCTTACTAATTTAGGGAGTGTTTGGTCAATTGAGTTGAGGAGTCAATGTTGGGGGAACAACTTCACTCTTTAGTTTGGCCCAAGAGTTTGTGGGCTACACGACTAAAAAGTAATATACCATATGAACTCCTTACATTATGGGCTCTAGGAGTTTACCACTCTCTATATTTCATAACTTCTTGGAGTTCACACCACCACTTCTTGTCCTAAACATCATGGACAAAAGAAAGAAAAAAAAAATACATAAGAGGTAATTCAACATGTTATGTAAGATGCAAATAGTAGATTTTTTTTTTCTTTTCGTTGAAATAATGCAAATAGTAGAATTAAGTTAGAAAGATGGATGTGTGTATAATGAACCGGTAAATTACCATTTTAGGTTATCACAAGGATTAAGGGTGTGTATGTTTCGGTTCTGTTAGATTTTTATCGAAACCAAGGGCCGAACCGAATATATTGGTTCTTTGGTTTTAGTTTGAAATCGAACCAATCAATTTTCAGTTATGAATGGTTCGGTTCGGTTTTAACTGATCTTCCACTCTTTTTAACTATTTTTCTTGTAATTTATGACTAAGACTTGACATTAAAGGACTGAGAAATTGGTGGAGGATAGATACATAAAACTTACCTAGCGACGTCGGCACCAAAATATGCTCCAGCAACTAGTAGAAGCGAGGAGACCGATGGAAGAGATAGAAAATTGATAGGAAAAAAGGGAAGATGGAATGGACAGCTGGGGTGAGGGGTGACAATAGATGAGAGAAAGAGAAAGAAGATTTTTTTTTTTTCCTGGTGTGTTGAAGTTGATTGGAGTCGAAGAGAGGAAAAGGAGAAAATGAGTGTTGATGGCGGCGGCTAGGGTTTAGGATAGGAGTCTTCTAGTGGGAGTAGCTTGTTTAGTGGGCTAGAAAATGTTGGGCTTGGGCTTTTTTAGTGGAGACAATGTTTTTTAATAAAATTGATTATATTGGTTCGGTTCAGTTTTTGAGAAACAAAATCGTGAACCAAATCGAAATATAACATTTCTGACACTTTTTAAATCGTAGAAACTGTTCTTTTTTTTTTCCAAAATAACTGGCCAAACCGTTCGGTTCGGTTCGGTTTGAACCGGTTCCTCGATTTTTTCGGTTCCATGGACACCCGTAACAAGGTTGGTGTGGTTTAAGTAGGGACCCTACAAAGAAAGAAGGGTGAGGGTGTACGATAAATCCAGTGGGGTGCGAAGCATAGGGCAACCGTAGCAGCAATATGCGCGAGGCAGTCGGTCTATGTCTTTGCCTCCGAGTCTCTGATTCCCTTCTCCATTTTGGCCTCTCTCTCTCTTCTATCTCTCTCTCAGGCAAGCCTTCTTTTCCTTTCTTTGATTTCTATCTTTTCTTTTTTCTTTTTGCTTGCTACTTTGAAGAACTACGAGCTTAAGAACAACGAAGTGGTTTTTGTTTTTTCATCTACTTGTTAATTTTTTGCTGGGATTTCTGGTCGAGGAAGTAGTTTTGGGTTTTTTGACCTTTGGGTTGCTGCTTTAGGTTGGACATTCGCTTTTTATTGGTTGAATTGTGAACTCTTTGTGGTACTTCGATTTGGGGTTTTCTTAAATTTTCGTGTTTTGGGCTTCTGGTTTGTGATTGGTCAATTTCTCTTTTGTTTGGGTTTTTAGCGTGCATTGTGGCAGGACATTTACTGTTCTTCTTGATTTAATTTAATCTCAGATAACTTTGACTTTGGAAAACTGGGATTTTTCGACTCTCATTGCAATTCAAGCTTAAATTCTTTGCGTTCATTTAGGGTGGATGAGTGGCTCTTGTAAACCTCTGGACCCCTCCTCGATTCTAACGACTCACACTATGTTACTTGAAAAGTATCGGGGGCCTTAAATCCCACGCATAAAGAGAATCAGACCAAAATGCAGTGGTGTTGGCCCAAGGAAGTTTCAAATGCCCTTCTGTAGTTAGTTGGAGATCCTCAATTAAATGCTTAGGCAAAAATCCTTTGGTCCAATGGGATCTTCACCCTCCTTTGGAGTCTATGGTTTTAAGTATAAAGGCACTTGGAACCTTCCCTTGAGTATGCAAACTCAAGGCCTAGATCGCTCAACAATTGCCTACCTTCCCTCAAAATCCCCCTTCCTCTCTTTATAACCAAATACACTAACTCCCTAACTATTCACCCTTATGCCCTTACTAATATCTCTAACTAGGACCTTACGGGTTGCTTAAAGAAAAAATGAGGCTTCGCTCAAAAATATTCTTATTTCTGTTTCATTAAAAGAAAAAAAATTCTTATTTCTGTTGAATATCTATGTGTGTATGTGTATATATATATTTTTAAAAACCATTGAGGCCCATGAAGGTGTGTGCAGAAATTGGGGGTTGGGCTATAATTCACTATCTAAAAAGTCAAAACAGAACAAAAGGAAAAACACCATTGAAAATAAATCATTGCCTCCTTGACTCTCACATTTACCTTTTCTTCTCTTCCACAACAATTACAGTTATTGTACCCCGAGAGACCTATGAACATGCTAGGTTCACATGAGGAGGAAGATGATCATGGTGAGGTCTTCCTTGATGAAGCTGACATAATCAATGAAATTCCAGTTGATGAGGAAGGTCTGTCTTTTCTCCCGTTGAGTTTGCCTAAAGGTTTTTGTGAAGTCTGCTTTACTAATTATTGCGTTTATTTTGTTGATTTAAGATCTTCCTGATGCTGTTGATGAAGAGGGCTCCGATGATGAATATTTTGGTATGAGATGTTATATTCCAGTAATTGCGCTTGCTTAATGCTTCTTGTTCTCGAAGAACATTTCTATTATATTGGTTTTTTACTTTCTAAATTATGTTTTAAGGTTTTAGAAATATATTTGAGTATTCTGCTCTGTAATTGTTGCATTTATTAAATTGGTTGGTTTTCAGATGAGGCTGATGATTCCGTTCATACTTTTACTGGCCATACTGGTAAGAGTCTATTTTAATTGTTTTTAATTTCTGTGTGCCAATTAGTTATATATATATTGCTTTCTTTTCCTTGTTTTACTGTCTTTGTAAGGTTCATATGTTAAGTTGATGAATCAACTGATGACTATAATAACTTAACTCATGTCATGAACGTTTGAATCAAAATGTAGTAAGAGCTCTAAGAAATTTTCCAATGGAAGTGAAGCTTATCATATGAGTGCAAGTGTCTTTTCATGCATATGTCAAAGTTAATGTGAATATTAAAACCTGTCTCTTCATGTTAATGGAAGTTTACATTAGGGTATCTGTTTCCAGGTGAGGTTTACACAGTGGTCTGTAGTCCAATAGATGCCACATTAGTTGCAACAGGGGGTGGAGATGACAAAGGATTTATGTGGAAGATTGGCCGAGGAGATTTTGCCCAGGAGCTTAGTGGTGTGTGCATGATACTGCAAATAGTTATATATATTTTTTGTTTTACTTTTCACTTCCAAAACCAAAGGGGTTATATTACGTTTCCTATGTACCAATTCCACCTTCTTTGCCTTGGCTAAATGTTGAATTAGCATGTTTATCTTTTTCTAACTGATTTAAGGAAAACTATTGTAGGTCACAAGGATTCCGTATCTAGCTTAGCATTTAGTGCAGATGGACAACTACTTGCATCAGGGAGTTTTGATGGGCTTATCCAAATTTGGGATACTTCATCTGGGAAACTTAAATGCGCACTTGAAGGCCCTGGAGGGGGAATTGAGGTAAAGTTGTATTTGTTTTTTATAAAACTAATTATTTAACCAAGCCATTCAGTCTTTAGGATATCATGGTTTAGATTCATGAATAATAAGCATTTGGGAGGCGATTGGAAAGCCCGTGAACATTGGGAATTTAGAACTAGGGAATGTAAAAGTGAGGAACAAAGTCTTTTCGGCTAAATAGTTGTGAATTTCTCCTTTGAGCTACTAGCCTACTACCCAATGGTACAAGATTATAACAAGCAAGTACGATCCTCATCCGTCGAGTGGGTATCAAGTGAGGTGAAAGGCATTTATAGTAAACCTTGGGAAAGAAATTTCTAATGAGCTCTTTTCTTTGTCTCATCTGGTCTATTGTTTTGTGGGGACGAGAAACGTTTTCTTGTTTATACCACTTGAGTTTTATGAAGAATTGCTTGATGGTTAATGTCGTTCAAGGAGCTACCTCTTTATTGCTTGGGTTCAATTGTCGTTTGATAGAGAAACAATGGATATCGTGGCTTTCTTATCTTTGATTGAGGAGTCTTGAGTTTAGATGGTGGAGAAGAGGTTTTTGTTTTTGGACCTTTGACCCCACTAGGGGGCCTTTCTTGTAGCTTTTTGTTTTTTTATTTGTTGAACCCTTCTTTGTCTAGTGAGTTGGCTTTGTCATCTCTAGATGGTGAAATTCTCCAAGAAGGTTAAATTCTTTGTTTGGCAGGTTATGCATGGAAAAGTTAATATTCTTGATAGGCTTTCAAGGAAGTTGTCCTCATGATAGGGCCATTTTGTTGTATCATTTGTCAGAAAGTAGAGGAAGATCTGGAACATAGCATTTGGAGTTGCGAGTTTGCTCAAGTTTGTTTGGACTTACTTGTTGCTACATTTGTTGTCCCAGATTGCAGACACAGAGATTACGGGGGAGATGATCAAGGAGTTCCTTCGTCATCCTCCTTTTTTGAGATGAAAGGTGTACTTAGTAATTTAGAATATATTCTCCCACTATTATTCAGAATAAAGTTACATATATATAGGGAACAAGGAAACCTTAGACAAGGTATGTACAATTACTAAAAAGGACAATTATACATAAACATGTAAAATATGTATTATAACACTTCCCCTCAAGCTGGAGCAAATATGTCAATCATGCCTAGCTTGTTGCATAGATAGCTTATTCTTACTCCATTTACAACTTTGGTAAGAATATCTCCTAATTGTTCTCCAGTCTTCAAATATCTTGTGAACACCAACCCTTCTTATATCGAATGAAATGACAATCCACTTCAATATGTTTCATCCATTCATGAAACATTGGGTTAGATGCAATGTGAAGTGTAGCTTGATTCTCACACCATAATTTAGCTGGCACAGTAACACTGAATCCCATCTCGGATAACAGTTGTTGTATTTACACCATTTCACACACAGATTGTGCCATGGCTCTATATTCTAACTCAGCACTCGAACGTGAAACTACATTTTGTTTCTTACTTTTCCACGATACTAAGGGGGTGTTTGGAATCTTAAGCTTAGGAGTTAGGGTAGGAGATTTAGGTAGCCTTAGTTTAAGAAAAATGTGTTTGGAGTGCAAGTTTTGGAATTCTGGGTTTAAGAAGCCTATGTTTGGAGTGTAGGCTTAGAAAGCCTGGAAATGAAGTGCAGATTTATAAATCTTGAGTTTGTGAAATATTTTCTTGTATTTAATCAGTGGTTAGATTTCAGATTAGTTTAAATTTGTCATTTTAATTATTTTAATATAGTTAAGTTTAAAATTAAATAAAAAAAATTAGAACAATAATTTTCTTTTTGAATTTTGAAATAGAGATTTTGAATAAGATTATAATTTTATTTAATTTTTTGTTTAAATAATTTGATATTTTAATTTTACTGTAAAATTTCGTAGACTTTTGTCACTTTAACTTGAAAAGAATCGATTTTTTTACCATAATATACTAACATAAAATTGAAATAAACTAGTATTTTTATGTTAAATTCAATTATTGAAAAACTATAATTTTTAGGAATAAAAAATCATAAATTTTGAGTTTTGATTTTTGTTTGTCCACTAAGTCATTTACATTTTAAACCGGTCAAATTTAAAAAATGATTCTAAGTCTTCTTGCTAGTTAAATTGACCAACGAAAAAAAATGAAAATGTTATTAGATTAAATTAGGGTTTTCTACGCCTAAATAAATATACCTAATTATACAATTGTAGCCAATGACTTGTTTGGAATGACTCAGAAGAAAATGTTTTTCAAATATTTATTATTTAAACACTTTTGATAAAAACTCTTGAAAATAAAAACACACATGTGTTTGACAACTCTTTCTTACAAGTGTTTTAATATACTAGATTGTTTAGTTTGCTATATATTAAGAGTGTTTTTATTAAGGGGTAGTTGCAAATATAGCAATCAGGTTCAAAGTATTTCCAAATATAGCACAATGCAAAAGAAATTGCAAATATAGCAAAATTTAGATTTTGCTTTCAAAGTCTATCAATGATAGACCATATTAATAGCATGGTTTATTAGTGGTAGATTTTGCTATATTTACAATTTTTTAAAAATGTTGCTACACACTTAATTATTGTCCCTAAGAGTGCTATCCAATGCAATTACCCTTTTATTAATGTTTCTCAAGGTTGGGCAGTGGGGTTGCCGGTGGTGGCAGGCGAAGGTTGGCCAGCGAAGTTGGTGGCCGGAAGTTCGCCAGCGGGGTTGGGGAGAGGAGTTGTCGGAGGTTGGCTGGTGGAAATCATCAAAGGTGGTTGCCGAAGTTGGCCGATGGCGGTTGTTGGAGGTGGTGGCCGGAGTTGATCGACGATGGTCACCTGAGGTGGTTCTGGAAGTTGGCCGGCAAACTTCCTAAATTAAATTAGAGGGAAAAAAAAAGGAAGGGTAACCCATGGGTTTGAATAGTGTTTACTATTCAAATCCATGGGAAAAGATGTAGGAAGCCAATACTTCTTAGATCCTTGCCCCAAACAAGGGTTGGGCTTAGGATGCCTAACCCATCCAATCCCAACCCTTGAAACAAACACCCCCCTAAGTTTCCTCCTACAAAGACACAATATCCAGAAGTCGATCTCCTATTTTCTCGAGATCCAGCCCAATCAGCATTGGAAAAACATTCAACTCTTGTATGGCCATGATCTTTATAAGATCCCACGTCCAGGTGTAGCTTTCATATAACATAGAATTTGTGTCTACTGCAACCCAATGGTCCATTGTAGGAGAAGACATGAACTGACTTATAATACTTACAGAATAGGCAATGTCTGGTTGTGTCATTGTTAAACAGTTCAACTTCCCAACTAATCTTCTATATTTCTCAGAATCTTTAAATAATTATCCTTCTTTAGTAAGTTGCAAATTTGGTATCATTGAGTACTGCATGGTTTAACTCTTAATTTTCTTGTCTCAGACAACAAATCAAGTACATATTTTTGTTGTGACAAATAAATATCTTTCTTGCTTCTCATTACTTCAATACCCAAAAGATGCTTCAATTGTCCCAAGTCTTTCGTATGAAATTGACCCTGAAGAAAAGTCTTGAGAGAAGTTATACCCGATACATTATTTCCAGTAATAACAATATCATCAACATATACAACAAGTAATACCATTATCAAATTGCCAATAGAAGACAAAATGATCAAACATACTTTTCTTCATACCAAAACGTTCAAGTGTTTGGCTAAACTTACCAAACCATGCATGTGGACTCTGTTTCAAACCATACAACGATTTTCAAAGGCGACATACTTTATCACTCTCCTCCTGAGTAACTAACCAACGTGGTTGCTCCATATAAACTTCCTCCTGGAGATCACCATGTAGAAAAAGCATTCTTTATGTCAAGTTGATGCAAAGGCCAATTGTGGGTAGCAACCATGGAGAGAAACAGTCTGATGGAGTTTAATTTGGCAACTGGAGAAAACATATCTGAATAATTAGTCCCATAGATTTGGGCATAACCTTTAGCAACAAGATGAGTTTTCAATCGAGCCACTGTTCCATCAGGGTTAGCCTTGATAGCAAACACCCATTTACATCCAATTGCCTTATTTCCAGCAGGATGAAAGACTAAATCCCAAGTACCATTATGATCTAAAGCAGTCATCTCCTCAATCATTGCACTACGCCAGTCAGGATGAGATAAAACTTCATGAATAGAGTTAGGAATAGAGATGGAATCAAGGGATGTAATAAAGAATATGTGGGCGAGGACAATTGATGATATGAAACAAACGAAAAAATAGGAGTACAAGTGTGTTTACCTTTTCGAAGGGTGATGGAAGATTATCACTTGGTCCTGGATCAATTGTCGAAGAAGTTATTGGTGTAGGACATGTGCCTGAAGATTGTTGTGGAAGTTGCCTGGAGTAGATTTGAGTAATGGGTGGACGAGAAGTAAGAGACACAGAGGAAGACGGAGTAGATGATGATGTGGGAGAGGTAATCTCATAGATAAAAAGATCGTCATCCTCTCCTCGGCACGAACTCAACGTGATGGACTAAAGGGCATATCTTTGGAATACGTAACATTAGGAGAGACAAGATACATGTTAAGAGTAGGACAATAACAACGATACCCCTTTTGAACATGCGAATAACCTAAGAATATGCATTTCAAGGATTTGGGATCTAACTTGGTATGATGAGGACAAACATCCTGAGTAAAACAAATGCAACCAAATATCTTTGGAGCAATAGGATATAAAGATTTGGTAGGGGAAAAAACACGATAAGGAATCTCACCATTAAGAATAGAGGAAGACATTCTATTAATCAGAAAACAAGCGGTTGAAACAGCATTGGACCTAAATTGCTTTGGAACATGCATTTGAAAGGATAATGCACATGTGGTTTCAAGTAAGTGCCTATTCTTTTGTTCAGCAACTCCATTTTGGGATGGAGTGTTGGCACAAGAGGATTGATGAATGATGTCATATTCACACAAGTAAGATCCAAGCACATGAGAAAACTATTCGTCAGTTAGTGCGCAAAGTTTTGATAGAGACATTAAACTAATCTTGAATTTCAGCATGAAAAACACAAAAGTAAGGTAGTAACTCAGAACGATTTTTCATTAATTATAACCAAGTCAAACGAATTGTCAACAAAAGTAACAAAATAACGAAAACCTGTTTGGGACACAACTGGGCAAGGACCCCAAATATCAGAATGAACTAGTTCAAATGGAGCTAGGACTTGAACTAAGATGATGAAATTTAGCAAATTGACACAAATCACAATTCAAAGAGGATAAAGATTGAAATTCTAGATAAAGTTTCTTCAACTCAAACAAAGACGGATGACCCGAACGACAATGAATTTCAAACGGAGATGTAACTCCTAAGCCACAACTTTCGGTATCTGGTGATAAAAAATATAAAGGTCCCTTCACTCATATCCTCTACCAATAATCTCCTTTGTCATATGATCCTGAAACAAGCAATAACCAAGAAAAAACGAGACAACACAGTTAAGGTCATGAGTAAATTGACTAATGGAAATTAAATTAAAGGATAGTTGAGGCAAATGTAAAAGAGAAGACAGAGAAAATGATGGGAAAAGGTTAATGGTGCTAGGACTAAGAACAGAGAATGTTGAGCCATCTACCAAAGTGACAGATGGGGAAGAGGCAAGGGACAATGATGTAGAAAATAAGCTAGAATTATCTGTTGTATGAGCTGCGGCACCAAAGTCTATGACCCATTTGGTAGATGATATAAGGAGACATTTCGTATTACCTGTGTCAGCAATGGTGGCAGTAGGATTAGATGAAGATGGTGCTTGCAATGAGTCCTGGTACACCTAAAATTTGGCCAACTCATCTGTAGAAATGGTAATCGACTTCTTTGTCATCTCACTGTTGGAAGCTATCCGAGCATGCTGAGATCGTTGATTCTTATACAACAACTTTCGACAGTCACGTTTCAAATGGTCAAGGTCACTTACAAACAATCTCCTGAGAATCTGATTTTCGATTATCATAATTAGTTCTCTGAGAATTTTTATCCATCCCTTGAGGGACCCTGGGGTTATTATTCTTGCTAATAAGAGCGCTAGGTTGAGGAACAGACAAATTGGTTTGAGAACTCTCAATGCGAAGAACACAACTAAAAGCATCTTCTAATAACGGGATTTTAGAGTCAGAAAGAATTTGTGTTTTGGTCATTCCAAATTCAGGTAAAAGTCCATTTAGAAATATCATAACAGCCATCTTTTCTCGTTGAGCTTGTTGAACTTTAACATTTGGGCTGAAAGGTAATAACAAAGCAAGCTCGGCAGCTATTCTCTTAAGTCTCATAAAGTAGATGGTCATAGATTCTCTTGTCTGTTCGGCAGGAAAGAATTGCATACAAATTTCAAACATTCTATGAACTTGCTCTTTACCCGAGTATAGAAATTCTAAAAATTCTAAGAGCTCCTCCACAGAATTACAATGATCGACCAAACTAATTACCTCACTCTCAATGGAATTTTTGATCTGAAGATGAGGTCGAGCGTCATCACAAAGCCAATCCTTCTTCTTATCATCTTCTGGTGGATCTGCAGTCATATCATCATTCATATTTGTACTTCGTAAATAAAACAAAATTGTCCAACACCAATCATAGTAATTAAATCCATTTAACTTGTGTTCTATGATCTTTGAGGCTGGGGGAATCACATTAGATACTACCAGATTCTTCATCAGATCCATAATGAATTTACACACAAACCATAAATCTCACAAATGGAACGAGGACAAAGAACCAGAATAAAAAAACTTGGGTAAAATCACTCCAAATGATCAAAACAGCCACAAACCCTAGAATCAAAGATGTAGTCTTCAAATATCTTCATGGCCGAATAGATTTCAATGGAACCAAATGTACAAACTAATCGGAAAAGAGAACCTGACAAACCCAACTGACGGAACACGAAACAGAGCTTCCACGCGCTCCCATGCGCCAGCGTGTGGTGACAGAGCAATTTCCTTTTGGCGGCGCATGAGCCTCACGTGCGGTGTTTTCTAGCAAACGACGAAGACAAATGGTGGTGCTCCTCTTGAGGTGGGCAGTGTAGACAAACAGCCACTCGAACTTTGTGACCTAAACTCAAACCCTAATTTTGTGAGAGGGTAGCCATCAAACAAATATTCTAAACTCTAGAGACTCTGATACCATATACTCAGTAATTTAGAATACATTCTTCCACTATTATTCATAATAAAGTTACATATATATAGGGAACAAGGGAACCCTAGACTAGGTATGTACAATTACGATAAAGGACAATTATACATAAACATGTAAAATATGTATTATAACAAAAGGGAGGTTTTCTTTTGGCGAGCTGGGTATGTACTATTTTGTGGGGTCCTTTGGGCGAAAAGAAACAACAGAATCTTTCGAGGTTTAGAGAGGCATCCTTGTGATGTTTGGTCTCTTGCTAGGCTCTATGTTTGATGATGAAATTTTTCATAATTAGGTCTTATTGTTCTGGATTGGAATACCTTCCTTTAGTGGACTTTCTTTTTGTGGCCTGGGTTTTTTTTTTATGCTTTTGTATACTTTCATTCTTTCCGTGATAGTTTGGTTCTTTATGAAATAAATAATAGTATTGTATATTTCAGTGGGTAAGGTGGCATCCAAGAGGACATCTGGTTTTGGCTGGTTCTGAAGATTCCACCGCTTGGATGTGGAATGCTGATAGAGGTGTCTATCTTAATATATTTTCTGGTCACGGTGCTAGTGTTACATGCGGTGACTTTACTCCGGATGGTATTGAACTAATCTTCTTCTTTTATTTCTTACTATCCCATGTAATTAATTACTAGATTCTGTGATGTGTGACCATATTCTAAATACTTCTGCTAAGAAAACTACTTGTAAAAAGACAAGATATTCAATAATAAATGAAAAGCTTCTCCTTTGGATTGATCGTTTTGAGTTAGCTCGATTTATGGTTTTAAATTAGCTCGGTTGAAGCTTGAAGATTTCTTCTTGGTGCTCCTTATCTAAGTTGTTCGTGAGTTTCCCTTAGCAGCATATTTGCTTCAAGTGGAATACTTTTATACATCACTCTTAGATTTCTATTGTCTTTATTTTGATCCTTTTGTGGCTATGGTACTTTGTTTCTTTTTCTTATTTCTTATGTTTTCTTTTTTTCACTCAACAAATCGATTCCTTTCTCTACTTCTTTCGATCTGAAAGTTCGATTCTTCGTGAAGCAGATTGCAGTTTTGATGGGATGGATATTTTACATTCGTTTCCTTTTTCCTTTTCTTTTTTTTCACTCTTTACGGAGTTTGTTTCTTTTGAGCATTAGTCTCTTTTTACTACATCAATGAAAAGTCCTGTGTTTTGTTAAAATAATAATAATAATAATAATAATAAATGAAAAGGATTAATATCTAATCTAAACTCAATAAGACTATGTACAAATCTACACTCTTCTTGGATTATGTATGGAGTACATTCCAAGCTTGGAGTTGAATTCATGCATTTTTTTTCTTCTAATGATTATGATATGAAGACCTTTTGTTGCTCCAGGTAAAATGATATGCACGGGTTCTGATGATGCAACGATGAGGATATGGAATCCAAGAAGTGGAGAAAATATTCATGTCGTGAGAGGTAAGTTAGAAACTTGCGTGTATGATCCATTTTCAAATTAGTCCTTATAAATCTTAAACATGTTGAAATTTTGTACTCACGAGATATTAAATTTGAAATCCTTACACTGATTTTGGAACTTGACCGTCAATCTTTTGTAGTTCACTATTTGGGAAGTGAAATTTCAGTTGGACAGATGATGCATTGGTTAGGAGATGACGAGAAATTAGTTTTCAATAATTGTCTATTTGTAAAAGTTTGGTGCGGCCTTATTCCAACTCCTTCTGAATATATAAGCTTATGAAGAGCTCTTATAAACATGACCGGATGAATTTGTTGGTATGAGAGATTGAACTGCAAGAGATTAAGATATAGATTTGCAGGGCCTTTGGAGTTTTGAGGGATGTAGGTTGTGTCTTGCGTTTGGGTCTAATGAAATTCTTTTTACTCATTTCAAAAACTTACTCTTTTCAGTTGAAGAGGTTTATTTATTTATTTATCTTAAGGAAACAACTCTTTTCATTAATAATGAAAAGAGTCTAAATATCCCTGAATTCACTTCCTCAATTCCTTCCAAATTTCATTACTTAATTGAGGTGTGTGGTGTACAGATGATTGGAATCAGGCTTCAGTCACCTCAAATTAAGGTCTAACTGAGGATTTAGGGTATGAATTTAAGTTGACTTGTTATTCTTCTTCTAACTTTCTGTCATTAGAAGTTCCTCGGTTGAAGTTTTACTTTGAAGCCTTTCAGAGTCTTTCAGTGGGTGTTGTAGTTTTGGACATTGTTTCACCTTTCTTCATTTTCAGTGGGTTTCTGGAAGCTCGTTTAAGGCCAATTGTTTCTAGTTTGATTGGGCTTTTTAGAAGTTTTTCCTCCGTTGTTTTGTTCACTTGTGGAGTTTGTTTTCATTGAGGAGTTTCTCTTTGGAAGAATTCTTTGAGCCTTTCAACTTTAGTTGCTTTTTTGGTTTTAGTTTGAGATCGATTAGAGTATTGTCTTCTCTTAGTGGGTGTATTTGCATGTATTGTTTGCAATTGCTATATTTTGTTTTATTTTTTCGTTGTATTTTGAGTGTTGGTCTCTTTTCATTTTATTAATGAAAAGTCTTGTTTCTTTTTTTAAAAAAACAAAGTCTAATGCTCGAAAATACTAGATACCGAATAACAATAAAATTATGCAAAGCTACATAAGTAAACTAATGAAAGGAAAACATTCCAATTTGAACAAATGTTTTGAATGGAATAATCAGCAAAAACTTTGGATTGAGAACACCATGAAGAGGCGAGAAGACGAGCTAAGTCCACCCGATCTGACCAATTGACTTGTCATGAAAAATTCTCTGATAATGCTCAAACCAAATCTCCGATAACCTTGATTGCATTGGACCATAGTAACTGAGATTTAGAGGATAATAATGAACCAACCAAGACTTGAGAAATATTCTCCCAAAACTAATTACCAGAGACCTAATGGAGATTAAAATATGTAAATAGCCTCCACTGAGCGTGAGAACGAACAATCAAAAAGCAAGTGCTGCAAATCTTTGCTATTTGCTAACATAATGGACAAATAGAGGGAGAGAGGTTGCCACTGGAGTTTATGTTGTAAAGTAGCTGAATAATTTAGTGAGCCAAAACTCAACATCAATACCATACAAGAATATTAATTCGTTGAGGAGTTTTTGATTTCCACAAGGCCTGAAAATTTTCCTTATCAATCAAGAGGTGATGATGCAATCAAGTGCTTGGATAATGACAACTGAAAATTTTTCAATTACCAATGGCTAGTGTCAGGTGAGTGAGATAAACTTTTGCCAACCAAGCTACTCATCAGCTGCTGTAAATCTGAAATTTCTTCATTTTTAGCTTTCTTCGAAAGAGGAAATTCCAAGAACTTCTTTCTGGATCCCAATGATCACATATACTACTATTTCATAGTGAAGCAATACGAAAAAGTCGAGGGAAACACAATTTAAATGGAGAGTCAAGGCACCAAACATCAAGCTAAAAGTAAATGTTCCTCACATTTCCTAGCTTTAAAACAGCAAAGTGATTCAAACTTACTCCAATCCTTTGAGATGCTAATCCATGGACTTCTCAAGCTTATACCACACTTTCTTGAAGTGTGCCATTTATGAGGGTCCTGAATTGTGCCTTGTTTCATTAATCAATGAAAATTTTCTTTTATAAAATTAAAAATAAAAAAATAAAAATAAATAAAAAATAAAAACCCATGACTCAACATGGTTAGGGTTAAGATGCCCTAACACATCCAAACCCAAAGCCAACCCCCTTAGAGCTATTTTGTGGGGAAGTGTGATTAGAATATAATGCTTGATGCTTCATCAGGAAGTTGTATGGTCTTAAGTCATCTTTAAAGCAATGAAACTTAATCATAACTATTGTAGTTTTATCATCTTTTCCTCCAGACCAAATGTTGATTATTTCCTTTTATGTTTATATTCTCTATTGTATTTATTGTGAAAATATTTGCTGTATTTATTTTTTCTTTATTTGTAATGGGTATTTTTTCTATTTAAGAAAACCCTTTTCTATTAAAGAGAAATAAGAGAAACAAATACATTTTTAGCATGGTATTAGAGCTTTATTTTGAATCCCTAAAAAAAACCCTAATTTTTTGAAAAATAAAAAAACCCTAATCTAACCTGATCTGCTACTGCTGCCACCGCGCACCAGATTTCCGCCAGCCGTTTCGTCTCAGCTGTCGAACAACACCCTCGACGTCAGATCTCCTCCGGCAGTTTCGCGAGACTATGTTCGCCAAAGTTGTTTGCTGTGACGCCTGAAGTTCTCCCAGCCGACGCTGTCGCGCGCTTCCTTGCCCAGGTTCACATCTTCTTTGCTGGCCGACCAAGTCTTTGCTACAGTTTAAGTGTTTTCCGGCCAGTCACCGCCACTAGCTGGTCGTTTCTCGCTTTTGCTGCTGGGTGGTTCACTTTCTAGTTTGTTTAAACCTTTGTTTGGCTTCTATTTTTTAGATCTATTGTTTTTGGGTTTTTTTTATCTCTTCAACACGTCAGACACTAAGGTACCTGCCACTAAAGTCTTTGACAATCGAATCCACTCCAACGCTCCCACTGTCCAAATAACCACCATTCGACTTAATAGGGATGACTTTCTTCATTGGTCCCAAAGTGTTTGGATGTATATTCGTGGACAAGGGAAGATAGGTTATATCACGGGAGAGAAAATTGCTCCAAGTCTAGATGACCCTTCCTTTCTTTGTGGGACGCGGAAAACTCCATGGTTATGACTTGGCTCGTCAATTCTATGGTGGAAGACATCAGTAGTAACCACACGTGCTACTCTACTGCAACGGAATTATGGGATAGTGTGACTCAAGTGTATTCCGATTTGGGTAACCAGTCACAAGTGTTTGAGTTAAATCTTAAGTTGGGTGATATACGACAAGGAGGTAACTCAATTACACAATATTTTCACTCTTTGAAGAGGATATGGCAAAATTTTGATCTATTTGATATGGATGAGTGGAAGTCCA
The DNA here is from genome assembly GCA_030954485.1 of Citrullus mucosospermus. Classification (NCBI taxonomy): domain Eukaryota; kingdom Viridiplantae; phylum Streptophyta; class Magnoliopsida; order Cucurbitales; family Cucurbitaceae; genus Citrullus; species Citrullus mucosospermus. Next base: position 5,312,466 of record CM062062.1, read on the forward strand.
CAAATGACCAAAAACATCATCGAAAAACTGTAGAAGATGGTCACATTTACAAATTTCTTGTTGGCCTCAATGTTGAGTTTGATGAGGTTAGAGGCAGGATACTTGGGAAAAGTAATCTTCCAACTATTAATGATATTTTTTTTCTGAAGTTTGCAGGGAGGGAAGCTGTAGGAATGTTATGATTGGAAAGAAGGCAGTTGACTCAATTGAAAGTTCAGCGTTAGTGATTGAAAATACTGCAATGAAAGTTTCTGATCAATCCAACAAAACTCATGACAAGCCTCGTGTTTGGTGCAATCACTGCAACAAACTCCGTCATACGCAGGAAACTTGTTGGGAACTTCATGGCAAACTTGCAAATTGGAAGAGCTCTAAGCAATTTGAGAGAAATTCCCATCAGCATGCCTCTAATGCGAATATTGTTGGTTCCAGCCCACTTAAAGAGCAAATTGATCAAATCCTGAAGCTGCTAAAGTCCAATCATTGGGTAATCCTAGTGTTTCCTTGACACAAATAGGTAATTCCCCTCAAGCTCTCTCGTGTCTAAATTCCTCTCTGTGGATCATCAATTCCTGAGCCACTGATCATATGACTAGTTTCTCTTGTTTGTTTGAATCATACTCCCCTGTGTATTGCAAAGAAAAAGTCTATATTACCGATGGTAGTTTCGCCAAAGGAACTATTCCCCTAAGTACAAAACTCATATTGCGTTTCATCCCTCATGTTCCACAACTAGCTTGTAATTTATTATCTGTAAGCAGAATATCTAAGGATGCTAACTGTCGTGTTATCTTTTGTGAAACTCATTGCCTCTTTCAAGATTAGGACTCGAGGGAGACAATTGGACGTGCTAGGATGATTGACGGTCTCTTTTACTTTGATGAAGTTTCAACTAGTCATAAAAAAGTTCAGGGCTTGAGTAGTGTTCTCTTTCTGTTCAAGAAACTATTATGCTTTAGCATCGTAGATTATGGCATCCTAATTTCGTTTATTTGAAATACTTGTTTCCAGATTTATTTAAAGGAATTGATTGTTCTGTTTTTCAATACGAAGATTGCATTTTTGTCAAACATCATCGATCTAGTTTTTCACCCAAATCTAACAAGTCTTCATCACCTTTTCACTTAATTCATACTGATGTTTGGCGTCCGTCTAAAATTTTGGCTAAAAATGGCAAGCGTTGGTTTGTTACCTTTATCGATGATCACACTCGTTTGACTTGGCTTTATTTACTAGAAAAAAAGTCGACAGTAAAAAAGGCCTTTGTTCGTTTTTATAAAATGATTGAGACTCAGTTTCAAACTAAAATTCGCATTCTTCACTCTGATAATGAGACTGAATTTTTCAACGAACAAGTGGCCACATTTTTGCACGATAAGGGTATCGTTCATCAAGCTACGTGTGATACTCCTCAGCAGAATGTGTTGCTGAACGGAAAAATAGACATTTACTTGAAGTTGCTCGTGCCCTTATGTTTTCTATGCATGTTCCAAGATATTTGTGGGGAGATGTTATTCTAACCGTTGCATACCTAATTAATCGAATGCCTACTAAGGTGTTGAATTTTAAAACTCCTCTGCAACACCTCAAAGAGTCTTTTCCTACTGCCCGACTGATCTCGGAGTTACCATTAAAAGTATTTGGGTGTACTGCCTATGTTCATTGCCCCCTCCTTTCCCAATCTAAATTGGACCCTTGGGCCATTAAATGCATTTTTGTAGGCTATGTTTCCCATAAGAAGCATACAAATGTTTTGACCCCTTGACTCACAAATATTTTGAGAGTATGGATGTGTCTTTCGTGGAAAATCAATCCTTTTTTAGCCTAACTTCTCTTCAGGGGGTGCCATCTCTCCTTGAAGAGAATTTGGGACACTTCACCTCTCCCAAACATCATTAGTCCTGAAATTATGAGCTCTAGTCCATCGATCCCAAATGTAGAAAATTCTCTGACAGGGGGAGAAACACTACAAATTGATTTGACAGGTTGAAATCCTGAACTTTAATTTTATACTAAAAGAAACATGACTGAAAGAGATAGAAATCAGACAGTTGACCTAACACAAGGCCAACCTGATGCTCCGATGAACAATCTTGAAAATCCAGGTATTTCTCTCAACTCTTCTTCTCATAATATGTTACTTGATGTTTCTGATCTTGATATTCCAATTGCCCATAGAAAAAGGTACTCGTCGATGTACAAAATATCCCATTGCAAACTATCTTTCCTATCATAGATTGTCTGATAGTCATAGAGCATTCACATCCAAAATGACCAACCTATTTGTTCCAAAGAACATACAGGAAGCCCTAAATAATTTGAATTGGAACTTAGCAATGATGAAAGAGATGAATGCGCTGAAACGAAGCGGTACTTGGGACATAGTTGATCTACCAAAAGATAAGAAAACAATGGGATGCAAGTGTGTGGGTGTTTACGGTAAAATGTAATGTTGATGGTAGTATCGAAAGGTACAAGGCCAAATTGGTTGTTGAGGGGTTCACCCAAACCTATGGAATTGATTATCAAGAAACATTTGCCCCTGTAGCTAAAATTAACTCAATCAGAATTTTGCTATCTGTTGCAGTTAATTTCGATTGGTCACTTTATCAACTTTATGTTAAAAATGTGTTTCTCAATGGGGAGCTTGAAGAATAAGTATTTATGGACTTATAGCTTGGCTTCGAAGCAGACCTTGGGATTAACAAGGTATGTAAGTTAAAGAAATCACTATATAGCCTTAAACAGTCTCCCAGAGCTTGGTTTGAACGTTTTGGTAAGGACAAGCTATGGATTCAACCAAAGCCAAGCCGATCACAAGCAATGATAGTGTATGTTGATGATATGAACTTACAGGCAATGATGAGATAGGAATGTCTATTGTGAAGGAAAAATTGGCGAATGATTTCAAGATCAAAGACTTGGGATCTTTAAAGTACTTCCTAGGCATGGAGTTTGAGAGGTCCAAAAGTGGTATTCTTGTCAACCAAAGAAAATATATCCCTGATCTACTCAAAGAGACGGGTTTTCTTGGATGCAGGGTTGCAAAAACTCCCATTGAACAGAACTTAAAATTGGAAGTTGCAACAAAAAAGGATGTAAAAGAAAAAGGGAAGTACCAAAGACTCGTGGGAAGACTAATATACTTCTCTCACACATGTCCTGACATTGCCTTTGCAGTCAGTATGGTTTGCCAATTCATGCATGCCCCTGGGCCGGCTCACTTTGAAGCTGTCTTTAGAATTCTGAGATATATAAAAAATACTCCAGGGAAAAGAATACTCTTCAAGAAACATGGCCACCTACAGGTTGAGGTTTGTACTGATGCTGATTGGGCAGGTAGCACTATGATAGGAGATCAACTTCTGGTTATTGCTCATTTGTTGGAGGAAACTTAGTTACTTGGCGTAGTAAAAAACAAAGTGTGGTTGCAAGAAGTAGGGCTGAAGCAGAATTTAGAGCATTAGCCCATGGTATTTGTGAAGGCATATGGATAAAAAGATTGTTGGAAGAAGTAGAATTCTCTCAAACAATTGCCAATATGTATTTACCGCGATAACAAGGCAACTATCTCCATGATAGGATGAAACAAGTCAATAAGCATTTCATAAAGGAAAAGATTGATGCAGGAGTGATATGCATTTCCTACCTCCTAACAACGGAGCAAATTCCAGATGTATTAACTAAAGGTCTCCCCAAGTGGCAATTCAATAAGTTAACAGACAAGTGACCTATGAGTGATATCTTCAAACCAGCTTGAGGGGAGTGTTGATTATTTCCTTTTATGTTTATATTCTCTATTGTATTTGTTGTGAAAATATTTGTTGTATTTATTTTTTCTTTATTTGTAATGGGTATTTTTTCTATTTAAGAAAACCCTTTTCTATCAAAGAGAAATAAGAGAAACAAATACATTTTTAGCGCCAAACATTCCTGGAACTCCATTCTACACCTCTTTCCAATATTGAGTATGCATTGAATACATAACTTGATCTTTTTTGTTCTTAAATATCTTCTATATCGGGCACTGCTAGTCTATATCTTGGGTGAGAGTACCATGTGGAATTAGCTTGCAAATTCTGATTAGAAAAATAACGATGTAGAAATGAGTGGTTTGTTTATCTTGCCTTCTGCTTTTTCCTTGCTTTTAGTCTTTCAAGTGTTCATGATTTTATCTTTATGTATTATTCAGGTCATCCCTATCATACCGAAGGATTGACTTCTCTAGCACTCACTTCTGATTCAACCCTTGCTCTTACTGGTTCAAAAGATGGTTCTGTTCATATTGTGAATATAGCAACTGGAAAGGTTATTTCTACGATTTATTTAGATGACCTTTCTATTTTGCGGTTATGTGAAGGGGTTGTTGGGGACGTTCTTCCTTCCCAATGGATATAACCCACCCCTTTATCTTTCTTGTCTCAAGTTGATTGCATTTGAATGAACAATTTATGCCACATTTTGAATTTCTGTTTGTTTGAAAGACTTTGATTGAGCAACTAGACTGTATATTACATAAAATTTGATAAGAATTGAAGTTTAGTTGAGTGCAGCTCGTACATAGTTAACGGTTAGGGTGAAAGACATATAGTGGAGGGGTCTTATATGTTATGGCCTATTGGAAATTAGTTTTTACACGAGCAGAAGAGACGTAGCGTCCTGATTCTTTAAAGAACTGAAATTGTATCTTCTTGAAAGCACTCCAAAATGATTTATAAGAACTTTCTTGGGCTTCTGTGTCATCTTCTGGGTGTTCTTTTTTTTTTCAATATCGAAGGCCAATGCATATGACTCAGTTAAATCGAGAACTTAGGACAAATCTTGTGTCCTTTACCGGACTTCACTTAGTTATTTGTTGACAATGTCGCACTAGATATCAGATATTTTGGACTTGTCTTATTGTTGCGGGAGTCGGTCCGTACTTTCCAATTTCCAAGCATTGACCATTGTGGGTTGGCCTATCGCAATTGCTTCTAATGCTAAATGTTGTAGGTTCAACGACAGTTGTTCTATAGGACTACTTGAGGTCTGGACATTCACAATTATTAGGGGAAAAAAAAAAATGACACTGTTTTCTAACCGTGGATGCAAATTTCTATGTTCCGATGTACGTGATGCAATGGATCGATTGAAATGAAGAACACTTATCATTAGGGATTGAAGGCATTTTTTGTATGGTTAGTTGTTTGGATCATCTGGTGTGAGCTGTATTTTTTTATGGCCATGGACTTTTGTTTTGTATTCTGATTTCTCATACAAGAATGAAGACACTTGCTGCTTTTACAGGTAGTGAATTCTCTGGTTTCCCATTCAGATTCAATTGAATGCATCGGTCTAGCACCAAGGTATTGTGATTTGTTTTCATATCATTTACTACCACAAGGTACAGTTTTCAAAGATGAAATTATGATTTATGAAAGTATATACAACTGTTTAAAAATGAATAACCAAGATGCCACAGAATTTGACGTGGCACACTAAATTATTAAGAATGTCCAATTTAGTGCAAACTGTTATACACTTCCTTTTCTATAGCCTAATGAATGTTCTGATTTTTGAAATCTTGAACTGCAGCTCCCCTTGGGCTGCAACTGGAGGAATGGATCAGAAGCTCATCATTTGGGATCTTCGACAATCAACACCACGCAGTACATGCGAGCACGAGGTCTATTAACTACTGATTTTTGTTTTTAAGTCCATAAAATAGTATTTAGTTTATCACTGATCTTCATAATCCTTCATTAGTGTTGACTGCAAGTAGATTTGACTTGTTGGGTTTGGCTTGTTTAAGGATAAACATACTTTCCTCACATTTTGGACAGGATGGAGTAACATGTCTTACTTGGATTGGCACATCGAGATACCTTGCAACTGGATGTGTTGATGGTCGAGTACGAATGTGGGATAGCCTCTCCGGAGAATGTGTTAGAACCTTCACCGGCCACTCCGATGCCATCCAATCTCTCGCGGTGTCTGCCAACAATGAGTACCTTGTTTCTGTTGCTCTTGATAATACAGCTCGGATTTTTGAGATTGCAGAGTATCATTGAGCAAGTAGGATATTCATACTTGAATGTCACAGGTTTTGATTCCTTATTATACAAGTTTACACCATTGTATGGTGTGGTTGTGTATTTTTTTTTTTTTTCCTTTGAATTTTAGTCTTTTAAGTAAGAACCTAGGATTTTTAAGTTATGGATAATGTAAAATTTTGAATAAAAATATTTAAAAATATTAAGTACGAGATTTAATGACATAAATCTCAACCATCTCTGACTTGCATTACAACTATTGAGACCACGAAGGTTGAAGAAGCAAAGGCGAAGTGTGTTTGTTTTATGGAGCCATCATTGTTTATTCAAGAATAATGTAAATATTAAATGCCAAATATGCCTAAAGAACCAATTATATGCATAAGGAACTATTTGAGTCGTTGAAACTTTATGGATAGGCAGTTTATTTATGATCAAATCATTAATTTTATAGACAAGTGATTTTCTTTATCCATATGTAGTTGGATAAAGGTTGTAATTTTCCATACAATTGTCATTGCATTGGTTTTACTTGTATATTTGCTAACCAACTTTCTTGTATATCTCGTTATACATTAGATTATGGGTAATTGTGTTGGATAACATTTTTAAGGATAATAATTAAGTCTATAACAATTTTAAAAAATTGCAAATATAGTGATAGACTCTATTATTGATACTCTTACTAGTGAGATGGTCTACTATTGATAAACTGCTAGTGATATGACCTATCATTGATAAAATCTAAATTTTACTATATATGCAAATTTTTTTGCATTGTATTTGCAAATATTTTGGTCATTATTGCTATATTTGCAATTGCCTCTTAGATTATTTTCTACTCAAGTGTAAATAATCAACTTTATGTTCTCAAGAGATATATTAGGATACAATTTTTCTTAGACAAAATTAACATTATCGTTTTTCAAATTTTACATTGTATACATCAATTTTAGTTAATGCCCTCGAGACAATTCACATTTTAGAGACCTAGTTAAAAGTTTATTTCATAAATGAACTTTTGCTATGGGAAATTCTTAGAAATTGAACCTTTGTAATTTATTTGTGAATAGGCAGAATTATTTTTAGGAAAGAATTTCTAAATACTCATTTACATATCTCATATGTAATAATGAATTAAAGAATGCTTATAGACTCATTAGAATAACCATTTGTCATTAGTCTTATTTTAGAGGTTTTTTCCTTTTTTTTTTTTTTTTTTTTTTTTTTTTTTTTTTTTTTTTTTTTGAAAGACTTTAAAGGTACTTTTTTATCTACATAAGTTTTTTTCTGTATAGATCGTTCATAACTTATGAGGTTATTTCTCATAATCTACCAGTTCAGGACAGATGGATTACTATGGATTACTGTATTGATTGTATCTCAAAATTCCTAACTTGTCCTATTAATCCTTGTTAATGTCCCATATTGATACTTTAAAGTCAATAGGCCTTCAATTTTGTCTTCTAATATAAAAATTTGGGCTTCTATTAAGCCCTTGTAATGATTCATTCATCTCATAGTTCGTCCACTACATTGTCATATGACTGAGATGATAGTTCATAATTACATCTCAGTCAAAAGTTTGTTTTACCTAAGATGTTTTCACTATTTAGTTTAATTCAATTTGAGGTCCAACCTGAAATCGAATCAAATTTTGATAAGATACATGGATTACTTCTCTCATTCCCAATTAATTTTGAAATGGAATCCATGTTTACTATTTCTTTTAGGACACATGGCCAATATCTATGTTGACTCTCCTCTTCTTCAAATGATTGAATATCATTGGGAAAGACACTAATAGACATGTATCAATCTCTATTACTAATAGATAGTGATAATGACAGTAGTCTATCAGTAATGACATTTTGCTTAAAAAAAATTAGTTTAAATATATTTAAAATAAATAATTTATGTATTAATAATATGCCACAGCACTAATTGAACTAAGAAAAAAAACCTCATTATTTTTATACTAAAAAGTATATACTTTTTACATTTAAATTAAATAAATTAGAGATTTCTATCTTCCAGAAACAAACTATATTTGTTTTAGAATTTAAACTCAGCCTTAAAATGATTTACAAATACGAAATAATAATAACTATTTAGATTTTTGCTTTCGTTTATTTTTTAAATTTGGTTTTGTATCAAAATAGATGAAAACAATTTCAATTTTTTTAATATTTAAAATAGATCGTGAAAACAATTTCAGTTTTTTGTATATTTAAAATAGATCATTCATATATAAAAAATACTAATTTTTCAATGAATGAACTCATTGAAGATTAAAAAAAAAAAAAAAAATCATCGGTTTTACATTAAAAAATTATATCATAACTCATTTTTATATATAAAGGAAATAAACTTCCCATTTCAATTTATTTGAATTTTTGTAGTATAGAGTTCACTTCAATCTCTATTCTCTTCCACCTCCAAAAGTTCCAAATCAATAAAATTGAATATGGGCCTCATATCAATTTATCTCTTACAAACTCAAATTGCAAGGAGGATTAGGATCCAATTTTTTGTTATGATTGCAAAGAAAAGGTTTTTCGAAGTATTCAACTACCAATCAGTCCGAAAAACGATAAACTAAAAAAAAAATGTATGAAATATCCTTCATTATAAAGAACTCTTGTAAGTATTATAGAGTTCATTTGCAAACAGTTATTCCATGAGTTTGGAGGTTTAGGGTGTCCCAATAGTAAATCGCAAGTAGTGTAGAGAGTCCGTTGGTCAGCTTATAATCAATCTTAGTTGTTTAACAAAGTAATAGAAGCATTGTGATGACGGCAAAAGATGACAAAGAACTAAAGCAACTTTATTAAGTTACTTCGATAAAGGAGACATAGAACGCTTCATAACGATTCAGTTGAAGATTCTATTTCAGACCACCTTTACTGTTTTTATTTTAGTTATTAGAGGTCTTGCCCAAATAATTCATTCTTGTCGGTTATTTTTTCAAAAGATGAATCTTTCAAGAGTTGTGTCTTGTTTGATCTAATCTTATCTTTTAATTAATGACATTTTATTTCAGTTTCAAATTTGAAGTCTATAAAATGGTTTCTAATTAGAATCTGAAGGCATCACTCGAAACCTTCAAGGTACATCTCTTTAGTACACAAAGGCTAGTGTATCCCAGAGTGACTGTAGGCTATGTTTCCACTTTCATGGAGGATTTTCAGTAGTTTTCTTGTCCCCCCTTCTTCAACCTATCACCATCATTCTCTTATTCATGCATAAAATTTGTGGATTCTAGTCTCGTGTTAATGTCAATGTCCTTGTCCACTCAAAATAAATGCTTAACTTGCTTAGAAGAATCGAAAGAACTACAGAATGCATACTCATTAGAAGTTGAAGATTCTTGTACGCAGCAGTTTCTCATAATTGACAAATACAAATTTAGGTCGTAAAAGAATGACACCAGCACCCAGATTTTGCCTTCAAAGATAGGGTTAACTTAGCTAGCACGCTAACTATAACATTCAACAAAAAAAAAAAAAAAAAAAAAACGAAAGAGAAAGACTTGTAGGCTCACGAGGCCACATTCAAAACTAAAGCGTGCACTCAGAGAGATGGCAGGATCCATAAAAATAACTCAGCATGCTTTGGGATGAATTCCAGAGCAACCTTATAAAAATTTAGAAATACAATCTGTCTATGGATTCATGATTAAGAAAACCTTCGCCAACTAGGGATGAGTTGGTGTTAGATTACTCCATTGATGAAAGAAAGGCTTTAGATGGAACAACCCCTAGGATCTGAACTTCCAGGCCATGAAATGTGTAAGAAATTGGAATTGTTATCAGCCAAATTATAATAACATAACCTATTGACAATAAATGGGAAAATTAAGGACAGTCAATAGGGCAAGTGCTTAATAATTAAGTGCACAATAGAACTCCACATGTATCAAAACTAACACAAGCATTAGTACACATCACATACGTTTGAAGCATCAGGTTTAGAATTCCCCAAAACAGGGCCGTATATTGCACGACGATCAAATCTACAAGTTCGGCTCACTTCAGCAGAACTTTCAAACAAAACATGGACCTTCAACCACCCAAAATTAATATATTACTTAATTTCTCATATATCTCAAAGAGAAGGAAAAAAATTGTACCCTGATACCGAAAGATGTAATGGAAGTCGGAAAATTCAATCTTAAAATCTAAAACTGGACTATGAAAAAAATTGAGTCGATTTTCCAACCAAAAAAGAAGGGGTGGCATTCCTAAATAAACAAGAAAACTCATAATAATGAATCCATTTGAGTACAATTCGTTAGGGAACTTTATCTCTCTCAAAACCAACTAGCAGAGGAAGGTGCTGCACCGTCAGCAGCAGGTGCTGGCGGTGGAGGTGCTACTGCAGCGTCCCATTCGTCAGCTGCCAAAGCAACTGCAACAAAGGAAAAACAATGGTGACAAAGTGAGTAGAAATGCATGTAGAAAGCAGGAAAAGAAAATTAAGGTTACAAGAAATTAGAAAATGAAGTGTTAAAAAGCTAGCCAAAGCACTTAACAAAGCAAGATATCAATTACTTTTCTGGAAGTACTAAATTGTAGAAGTATCGATATTACTTGGGTTAAGAAGTACTTCTTAAGCACCCTTTCCATGAATAATGACCCAAATATAGTGTAAGCATCAAAATCATTTTCTTCTGTTCAACTCAAACAGACAATCAAGCTGAGACCAACCCCATCTAGTTAGTTTCATGTTACAACTCCTCGTCAATGATGTCTAAGATGCAAAAACAATATAATGGCAGAGAACAGGGTTAATTGGCAGTATGAGGTAGGTAGGTAGATACTAATCAAAAACTTCATATGGAAAACAGACAAAATGAATTGTCTAGCTTACATGAATAGACATACCGAAGGTCAGATAGCCATTCAAATAAATGATTAAAAACAAAAGCTCATGTTTGACCTGGCTCTTGTGCCCATTCGACACCGGAAGCAGGTGGAACAGCAGCAGCAGGAATTGCATCTGCAGCACCCCACTGAGCATCAGGAATTTGTGCAGTCCATTGATCTGAGCCAACAAGTGGAGCAGCACCATAGTCAGCAATGCCAAAATCTGGGGGTGGAAGAGCCTCTTCCTCTTCTGGCTCCTTAGCCTCCTCAGGCTCGCGATAGAAAAACAAATCCACCTACACAAGGAAATAGTTCCCCAGAATAATTGTTAATTAAAAGCTTTGAATCCAAATGTTGTTTCTAAAGTCCTAATAGAAAATTGAATTAGGAATTTACCATCACATCCCACTTGTGCCCAGCACGAATTGTTCCGCGCATTTGTAGAACCATCCTTGCCAAAAGCCAGAACAGACATCCTATGCTATGTTTCCCCTTGTTGTTAGCGGGGATTCCAATATCAACATACCGCATTGGAGAATCAGTGTCACAAAAGGCTATTGTGGGAATGTTACCAAGGGCAGCTTCCTTAATGGGCTGCAAGTCAGAATCAACAAGGCAACATCAATAAAGAACAGCATCGGGAAGAGGCATGAATCATAATTGACAATATAAAGCCACCATTCTTCTTGGAGTCAAATTTAAAACCATGTACTCTTCTTGTTTTCTAAATTAAGCACCTGATGATCAGTTCTAGGATCAGTAAGTATAAGAAGACGTGGTTCATTGAATGACGTCTGAAGCTGGTTGGTGAATGTTCCGGGAGTGTGCCTCCCAGCAATAGCATGAGCACCAGTGTGCTGAGCAAACTTCAAAACAGCCCTCTGACCATAGGGTCTAGCAGATTGAACAATGATATCTTGAGGATTCTCTATACCCACAATAACTCTTGCAGCCAGCTGAAGTTTCTCCCATGTTTTACCAAGGTTAATGATGTAGATTCCTAAAAACAAAAGGAGAATTTTTAAAAAAGAAAGATCATACACGACCGCAACTTAACAATTCAAATAACCTAACATCAACACATTGTAGAGATAATCCTTATTGAGCCCTTCAATAAACTCAAAGTTCCTTTTAGGCAAAAGACCAAAGAAAACAGATTCTCAGAACCATGTAGATTGGAGTAAGTTATCCATCCAGCTCAACAAGTATAGCTGTTCTCCATTTCTGAAACCGTGTTAATCAACATTCAGCGACAGAACTCAAAACAGCATCAAAAGTGCTTGTCACACCAAACATGTAAAACCCATCGAGTGAGAATTTGAAGAAAATTCCTCGGGAAATGAAGTAAATTTCAAAGAGATAAACAGAAAAATAGCCAGAGACTGAAACTTTACACCTAAAAATAAATAAATTTCTAATCACAATATGTTACTGAGAAATTCTAGGGGAAAAAATAAGAACAATAACAACACGCCCATTAGCACTTTAAATATCAGTCAAAGCGAAAATCGTAGAGAAGAAGGAAAAAGAGAGAACAAAACTTCGAGTAACAAAGCAGGGAAGATGTAAAGGCGAGTAGATTCAAAACATACCATCGTTTCGGCGCTTAAAAACGTATCGTTCCATTTGGAAATCGCAGTTTTTAGTGCCAAGATGAACCTCGGCGGCCAGCATCATCTGAATGTCGGCCTCCTTCTGAGAGAGTTGACGCGGCGGTGCAGCTCCAGTCGCCATGGCGGAATCTGGGAATCGACGAAGGGAAGGAAAGAAGGGATTGGAGCTCTTCGGCGTCTACAATACTCAACGAACTGAAGAGGGTTAGAAGTAAAGCAACTCCAATATTTATTCTATGCAACAATGAAAACCCTAGGTTGATAAAGTTACTAAAATACCCTCAATAATGAAATTAAAACCTAAATTAAATTAATTAATAATTTTAAAAATAAATAATAAAAACAACCCATAACTCCATGAGCTGTGTAACATAACGGTATTTGTTTTTTTCAATTCCATTTCTAAATTTCGCCTAAGTTTCAATTTCATCTTTTATTCATTGACCTTTTTTTTAATTAAGTCCTTATTTTCATGAAACATAAAAGTTAACTTTACTATGAAAATAAAAAAAAAAAAAAAAAAAAAAACAACAGAAGTAAACTAACAAAAGAATAACAAAAAGAAATTGCCTGAAACATGACAGATGTAATTGTATATTGAGTGACTTTATGTAAAAATAAGATAAACATGTGTTCCTTGACCTTGGTTAGTGAAACAAAGCAAAAAATTAAGTGTAAAAAGAATTTAATTTTGAGTTATTCTTATGTTTTGGTGTTGTTGTAGAAAACTATGTCAAAGTTGCACCCACATTACCGTTGCAATTCCATTAAATGATAGAATGAAGTGAAGTTGGCGAGTGAAGAAATTATATTCACGTTGTGCTTACATTGTGGCCATTGTGGAAATTCTTTGCATGAATCTCGAGATTTGTTGATTCTCTGACCAAATCAAATTAATCTCCATTATTCTTGCCTAACCTAATAAGGAAGGATATGTTGATTTGGAGGAAGTCGCGGTATCCCTAAACGGTTTATAAAAAGCAGTAAACACTTCTCAAATCATCAAGCTTCATTTTCCATGAAGGAACATCCATCACTCCCCCATCTTTTGTTCGATGACCTTGGGAGAAACGCTGCCAATTGACCCTCTTTACTGTTGTAGAACCTTCTTTAGACACTAGTGTTGAAAGAACAAATGTGAAGACTTGATTATCTTGAACAAGATTGAATCAAGCTAGATAAAGGAGCATCTTTAGAGAGTTGACACCATCATTTTGTTTTCTACACTTTCTTTTTAGATTTTTATTTTTATCATTTAGTTTTAACTTTATGTTATTTACTTTTGGTTTGAGTTTCATTCTCTTTAGAACAATTTTTGTATTCTTTCAAGTGTCAATTAATAGGAATTTTATTATCTTTTTTTTTTTTATTATTGTTTTAATTTTCCATTATGAACTAATCTTTTCTTTGGGATTCAAATATATTGATGCCCTAAGGAAGGTATAATAGCCTTATTTGTGGCCTATTTACTTTGCTCATCACTTAGTAGTCATTTGCTTTTATTGATTTTATTGTTTATTGTTAATCCAAACTATCAATTTAGGTTAACATGCCATATTGAGTCTAATATTGAAAGAGTTAAATAATACATAGTTGTCATAAAAGCAATACACTGGAGAAGAGCCTAAACATAAGATTTCGTTTAACCCCTAGAAATAGGGTAATGCCTATAGAGTCATTAGAATTGCATGCCCATTTATCTAAGTTGTAAATTAGCCACAAAAATATGTATTTAGTTACCTCCTAAAGGTGTCTCAAAGAGAGCTGAATAGGTGTTGAATTTGATTCATATTGCTAAGTGTTGCTTAAAGTAGATTGCAAGCGCAATTTGATCATATACGTCTTAACCCCTCTAGGCTTGAAAGAGGTTGCAAAGTAAGTTGTGAGAGCAATTCTCCTTCAAGGTTGAAATAATTTGAATCCCTCTTTTCTCTTCTTATCTTTTTGCAAATTCATTTCTCACACTATTTCCCTTATTTTTTAGCATACTTTACTTTTCTTTTATTTGTCAAAGCATCTACCAAATTAAATAATTTTTTCTTTGTTACTTTTTAGTCACAAACGTTGAGGAGGTCTTCATTTGCTTAATTGAATTATTATACTTTATTTTCTTGAAATTTAATACTTAAGGCTAGATCCATTGTATACTACTTGCCGGCATTGTATACTTGCACCTAAGGATAGTTTGTTCCAATGCCCATTAGGCCTCCTAGCCTTTGGTGTGATAATATTGGTGTAATACATTTTAGCACCATCTAATTCTCCATTTATGAACAAAACATGTTAGAATTAGATATATATTATGTTGAAAACTTATCTATTTAACATCCCCTTACAATGTATGCATCTTTTCTCAAGTGGTAAATATATTTACTAAACTTATATCAACATCATCTTTTCATCTATTATGTCTCAAGCTAAATGTCACGTCATCATTATGTTGGTATTTATGTCATAAATTTCGTAGTCGGTAAATAAATTTGTAAATAAATTATTAATAAATAAGATATTATTTATGTTCTAATGAGTGTTATTTATTTGCGTAACTCAAAATCCAATAAACTAAGATCCAATGTTATTTAATGTAATTTGAATAGTATGTGGTTGACATACAAGTAGACTATGTTCAAGTTATAACCTAAAAGTATATGGATAGGGTTGGGTACTTATCCTGGTAACACTATGGATACGACCCCCACTTTGTAAATATTATAAATATTGTTAGTGTTACAAACGATTTGATCAAATCGTTCATGTAATGACATGTAAGTGGGTATCCTATATAGTAAGTCTATATAAGATCGGACCACGAAATATGATCTCTCTATGTAACACCGTTAATTAAAGAGATTTATATTTCAAACAATAACCATGTAACTCGATCTCAATCCTGCTCATAAGGGTCGTTCTTTGATTTGTATGGGTGAGAGTGGCCTTAGTTTCGATCTCAATATGCCTACTATTTTAGGAACATAATTTCACAAGATGGAATTCACTCCTTCCTGACTTTAGGGAAAGTAAATAGGTTGTTCTCTTAAGTGCTGACTCCAGGACTTGAATAATGAGACCTCGCTCTCTCACTAGCCCGAGAGAGACTTTGTTTATGGTTGGACCATAAATGAAATTGTTTATTAGAGAATCAGTGATATTTAAGGTGCAAGAGGTAATTACAGGGATAAAACAGCAATTTGACTAAGTTGTAATTGTGAACAACCTATGAATGATTGACTTACAAAATATGGTTAATCAATGGACACATAAATATACTGCAATTCAAAGAGTGCAACTATGGGTCTATAGTGGTATACGTCATAGTTAATGAAGGTTGATTAATTAATTAAACTTAAAGAGTTTAATTAATTAACCTCGGATTATTGGAGCTTGTACCTATAGATTCATTAGGTCCCTTAGGTAGCTCACAATAGGTTAAACAAGGAAACTAAGCATTAAAAGAATTTGAATATTTCAAATTGATGAAGGGAATTAATTATATATGATACGATTAAAATAAATGTATGAGATACATTAAAATATAATGACCCTCTTGATTGCCCTACTGGTGTAAAGTTGGTTGGAAATGACTAAATTTTTATCTTCCACCTTTTGGGTCGCCCTTATAATTTGGCCCAGACCCTTGGGCTCATAACATACGACTTCAGCTTTGACCTTAAGGTCCAATCCATTGAGAAACATGTTTTCCAAGACTTCATCAGTAAGGTGAGGTAAGGGCACCCAAGAGCCTCGAAATGCTCTTTGTACTCTGACACCGTGCTTAATTGCTCGACAGCCAGGAGCACAAAGGGAACCTTCTTACAATGATTGAAATCGGTCGAGCAACCGACGTTTCAAGTCCACCCAATCGATAAAGTGTTCTCGCCTATAGGCTTAGTGAAACCAATGTAACGCCGCTCCCAGAAAACTAATCGAAGTCACTGTAATTTCCTTTGAATCAAATAGTTAATGGATATCAAAATATCTCTCCGCTCAAAATAACCAAGAGTCTGGTTGCTCACCTTCAAATACCGGAATCTCCACTTTTTTTAATTTACTTCGGTTTGTATACCCTTCCTTTGTTTTTGTTCTCTAACTACCTGCTTCTTGCTCCACCCTCGCTCCTGAACTCTCACCTTCTCCCTCTGACACTTTCTTTCCAGTGGGCCGTACTTCTCATCTAGCAGTTGGCTGCTATTTCCTCCTTTGGCCAACGACGTGATAGCTCTTTGTGTTTCTTTTGTAATCGACCTCTACTCTTCAAAGTTATTGAACATTAACTTTATGTTCTTCTATTGGTTCGCTGCTAACACTCTCTGTTCTTCCATCTGCCGAAGGATCTTTTCCATACTCTCCAACAGTTCTTTCATCATCTCATCGATTTCAGGCAACCTCTGCATCTCCTCCTTGACTTCACTCAAAGTCCTTTTCGACGTCTCAACTCTCTCCTCGAGACATTTTTGTGTCATCTTCTTAGGTTTCCCCAGGGCAAACGCTCTGATATCGATGTAAAGACTCCTCTATGGAAGTCAAAAAAATATATTGATAAAGGGATTCACTAGTACAATCCACCTTTCGAGAGGGTGGTGCTCTCCTTAAACCAGACTATCAAAACGATAAAACCAAAAACATTCCCAAAAAAAGACACATAACATATTTATACAATTTCCCATACACGCACAAACTTAACTAACTGGGTGAAATACCCTTTCTACCCCTTCTAACATAAGTGTGAATAAGTTGTGGTTTAACAAATGACTCATAGTTAATAAATGTTGGTTAATTTAATTAAAAAGTTTAATTAATTAACCTTGTATCGTTGGAGCTTAAATTTGCATGTCCATTAGGTCCCCCTGCTAGCTCACCACGGATTAACAAGGACCAATTAGTTTTGAAAGAATTTGAATTGTATATAGATACATTATGATATAAAGTTAATTTTGAATAAGATTCAAAATTAAACTGTATAATAAAAGGAGATTTATTTTTAATATGAATGAGATTCATATTAAAAATTATAGGTTATGAGAGAGATATATATTTGAATAAGATTCAAATATCTAAACTAAATATCATATATTTAATTTTGTAAATTAATTAATTAATTTAAGTTGGCAATTAATAATGTTAGGACTATTTTCAAATATAGCAAAAGAAACCAAAATATTTACAAATATAGCAAAATTTCACTACCTATTGCGTCTACCGCAGATAGACGGTATATTTTTGCTATTAGTTATAAATATTTTTAGTAGTTTTGTCATTTAAGATAATTGCCCATAATGTTAATTAATAATTAATTTAATTTAATTTAATTAGTTTAATTTAATAGAGAAAATGTGAAGTGGGTGGTTTTAATCCCACTTCATGTTTTAAATAAAGGTAAGGGGATTAGGTGGTTGGTTATTGCAGAGAAATCACTTCTATCTCCCTCTCTTCTCTCTCAATGATTTTTACAGAGAAATGAGTTCTCTGTGAAATATCTCCAAACAATTCCCTTTTCTTTTTCAAAAGAGGTTTCCACCAACCGGTCCCTTGCCAGAGAATAGTAGGGAAGACCCTATGGAGGCGTCTCAATGTACTACATGGAGATCAATTCATTGAGGAAGAAGAAGTTGTTGGATTTTGTGAAGAAAGGTTCTTCAAAGGTGAGTTATTTCTTTTTCTCTATAATTTACTTTACATGCTTAGCCTGTTGTCTCTTTAATGTGATTATTGTGTTTTTCTATTATGTATTCTAAATTTCTAAAACAAAATTGAAAGTAAAGCAATCAATTGCTTCCATTGCGAAATTCGATCCATTCGAAATGCAATTTTAAAGAATATCATATCATCATCAAAATTAATTTTGAAGGATATTAAAAATATGTTTTGAAGTATAGATATGAAAATTTACACTTTTAAATGCAATTTTCATGTCGTCAAAATTAGTTTTGAAGGATTAAAGACATGCTTCATAGTGATTTTGAAAATAACAAAAGTGGTTATAACCATTTTAGAATCACTCCCAAACATGCCCTAAGTCATCATACCTGATTCACAGGTTAATTTTAAGATAGAATTTTTCGCCCTTTTGCCCCATGCGGCCAAAGGATACTCTCCTACGCCTTCCTTTTTTCCAAAATGGTTTTTCATACAGGTTATTTGTGGAATTGAACACTCTTACCAATGTCTCCTTGGTCATGGCTCTCGCACCACACCGCTCCCAAGATCCATGTGCCCACACGCATGTATAAAGAATGCCGCCAATGTCCATCTCAACACACCACAAACAATAAGCAGAGTAGTAGAGTAAACACTAGTCAACACACGGGAAAACTCACTCCCAACCTTTTTCATTACAATACAAATAAGGAACATGTACAACCTAGAACATATACAACCTAGTGGCACATGCCATGAAATCCATGACATGCCCGACTTTACAAAACCGGTGTTGGAACCTTTCATCAAGACTCCACCTTGATGGATTACAACATGGCCCCAACTTGATTCCCCGAGCTTGTAAGGAAAGAACTTCCTCCCAATGAATGTCTCCCAAAGAATGATCCTCCCGAATTAAGGATTTCTCCCCCACAAAGAAATACAAATTATGCCTCCCAAAAGGAATGAATTCCTTGGACAATCCCCAAGGTCCTCCTTTTATAGGCGAAGGTGAGGTGGTGATTGGAGAGATTAGTGGGAGGAGTGGGCTAGAGGGATGTGCAACCACCCTTTAAAAGCCTACTCTCCTTTATGTCAGTAACCACCCACTACCTATGGTTACTGCCCACTACCTCGAATAACTACCCATGTTCTTGGATAACCACACCCACTACTTTGAGTAACTACCCACATTTCGTGCAACTACTCCACTCTCCACTATTTTAGGTAATTACCTACATCTCGGGCAACTACCCACTCACCACTAAATCGGGTAACTACCAACTTGCCCATTATATGGATAACCACCCATGATATTGGATAACTACTCACTTTGACAAAACCGCCAATTTGTGCACCCAAAATAGTCATCCAATCCATCAAGCCAATTGGTGTCAAGGACTGCATCTCTCGCGCACACCATGTGCATGCCATGTCTTATTGCCCATCACTTTGGCGTGCCCATGACGCTCGTGCGTCTATTTGGCACTATGCTTGCCCTATGCACTTTGTTTTTTAATGAGATGTCACCCATCTAGGCCACGCCCTTGTGTGTGCATGTCGATATGTGTTGCACGTGTCTAGTCTGTGGCAAGCTTCTGAGCGCTGGTGTAGCGCGAGCTTGCTATAAACCTCATGTGCACTAAGTGTCATGCTAACCTCTTAGCACATGGCATGGACCTCCTGCCCACGTCGTGCCATGTGACGTGCTAACCTTTTGTTAACTGGTTGTGCGCTTCTCTACATGCCTTGACACGTTGGACACATGTCTTGGCTAACCTTAAGTCAACTCTAAGTGCGCTCCTCGCCCACTAGACATGGTCCACCTAGCATGTCATATGCTTTGAGATTTAGGGGTCTGACACCTTGTATGAGATTAAATACTGAAAAGGTTGGATTGAACAAGCGTTTGCATAAAAGCTGTTGTTGAATTTCTATTTTCGATTTGATTTGAGTTTCATAGCTTGTTGCACAAAAATAGATATTATAATTTTCGTACAAAGATGCGTCGAGAATTACTCAAGTATGATCATGATTAAGCAAGTTTTCCTATAAAAAGCCCAAGTATAAGCTCTTATAAGTTTCCTGGTGAGTTCAAGGTCGAACGTAGAGATTTGTAATAACTAGGCATTCAAAATACATGTAATATGTGCATGAGTTGTATGTATCTAAAACTATACATAAAGAATGAATAAAATTTCCTACAACTAACAATGAGGTGGACATGGTGAGGGTTAGTCAAATGTCATTTAGTGTCAGATAGCATGCGTTGAGAATGAATGGAACCATGCGATAAAAGTAGAGTTAACGCGGGAGCTAGTTGTTACTTAAGCATATCTAAGTATAATTACATACCTACAAACTGAGTTTGTGAATCCATCTCTCAATGTTTCGACGCCACATTAATCTTATCTCTACGACGCATGGTAAGTTTGCGTTGGCAAAAGATGAACTACATCTCTACACCTCATCTAGTCTTGATAAATGCTAAAGATTAACCGTCTACTCTCTCAAGCTAGACAGTCGTGCTTACTACATTTGTTTGTCAGACAAAGCTATGCAAGCTAATGATATGCATTAATCAAGATGTAACATACTTAATATTGCTTAAGAAAAACTAACTTCTAACATCTAACTCATTTAGCATTCAAACAACATGGTGTAACGTATTTAATATGGAAATAAATGGAAGATAATCATCAATCAAACTTGTATTAAGAAAATAAACCATTCTCTCGAATGTCATTAACAAAACATAAGTAAGAAGAATGGAAATGGAGATAAAACAGAAATGGAAGACGTCAAGCCGCCACTGGCAACGTCTTGCTTCATGGAGGCTTGAGATGGTTGCTATCTGATACATAAATTTCATAAGGTAAAGGTTCTCACTCACTGGGAGACGACTCTGAAAATTCTCAGAATCCTTCTCGCAAAAGAGCTCGAAATGGAGGCTGGTTATGGTGAGGGAGAATTTGTGCACAGCTTTCGCCTCTTGAACTCGTTTCTCTCCTCCTTTGAATGGAGAAGCTTTGGGCTATTTATAGGCATTGAAAAGTTGAAACTCATGATGACCTGACACCTTTACATTAAATTACTTGCCTTGCTGCGCAGACTTTTCACGTCGTCGGCCCATTTGTTCTGCCATGATCTAATAACGTGTTATCCTTTTACATAGTGACATGATAGCTTTTGCCCAGGCGTCTGTATCTACTTTTTCTTAACGCATGGTCTCAACGCATGGTCTCGATTCATGGGTTTCCACTTGTTCTTGCAGCAGCTTCGTCTCTAGTACTTTGGTTATTTGTGTTTCTTTTCTTCATAATCTTGCGTTAAGAATAGAAAAGCTCATAATTTTTCAGGTATTTTCTTTTGTAAATAGTGTCAACACATGGTAATACATTTTACATAATTCAACTACCAAAATCATGCGTTTAGCTCTAAAGTTACTCTAATTAATTCAAATGGTGACTATAATAACTTGTATTTCTACAAGTTATCAAAAGCTATATAAAAATGATATCTATAAATATAACTTTGTTTTTCTGTATATAGACACAGGACAAGAACCTCTAGAATCATTAAAGTTGTGTGTTTTAATTATCTAAGTTATAGGTAGTCATAGACACATGTGTTTAATTGTTTAGTCTCCTAAAACACTTAGAAAAAGGTTGAATAAGTGAAGGGTTGAATAAGTGTTGAACCTTTTTTTAGTACATTAGGGGATGGGGGGATTTGAACCACAAACTTTGTGGTTACTAACACATCTCGAATGCGAGTTGAGCTATGCTCACTAACACATCTCAAATAAGTGTTGAACTTGACTCATGTTTTTAAGTTTTGACTAGGGTAAGTTGTAGGGATATTTCAGCTGTATTCAACCTAAATTGTACAAAACTTTAAAGAATGATATGCATACGTATATAGGTAGTAAAACTTTGATTGAGCTCCACCTAGTGAGCAATTGCGGATGCATAGGTGGACACATGTTCTACTATGGTTGAAGTTGTTTTGGACCCATTTCTCTCTTAAATGTTTGCTTTTGCATTTACTTTTTGTTTTTCTTTAGTGTTCAAAAACTTCACTCAACTTTTCAGTTACTATTTCAGTCCAAACCTTGAAGAGGTATTTGTTGAAAATTTGGATTATTATAAATATGGTTCCCTTGGAATTCAATTCTTAGAAATCTTGTCATTTTATACTACTTGTTGACAATGTATACTTGCACTAAGAGACTCTTGTTCTGATGCCCATCAATGATGCTTCAAAAGTAACACATTGGTTTTTCAAATTTGGAAAATAATTCTAAATGACATCTAAGTTAAATTGACTGTTAGTTAACCTAACAAAAAGATAATGTGTGGCAGTTAACTTATACGACAAGATGACAAAACAAAAAGAAAAATCCATGTAGTCAAGTTTTTGCAAATTTTCAATTCAATTGGGTTAGGGAATCATTGGTTTAACTAGGTATGTGGGTCAAAATGAAGATTCTTTTCAAGTTCCCTAGCCAGGATAAGGTGATGATCCCTACCCTAAATAATTTTTTTAAAAAAAATATATAATATCATTAATTACTATTATTATTACAATATACATATATCAACTTTATACAATGATATGTTATAAATATTATATTTAAGCCTAATTACCAAATATATTTTATTCAATCTAAGCCAAGCTGACCCAATATATATTATATATAAAGAAGAAAACCATATTCTCATACTCTCTTTCACCTTTACCCTTACCATAAACCATAACCTCCAATCTCCATATTCTTTAAACTTCAAAGACTCCACATTTTCCATTATGGCACTATATTGTTGTCATCATAAAAGAATGTCATCGTTGCCCACATCATGATAGCCGCAAGCGCACTTTTCAAGTTATAATAAGTAGTCAAAAGATTGAATATCATCCTCTGGATATCAGTTTTGCAGGTAACCTATTAGAGAAATGCAACCAATTCTATCTAAGGATTAGAAAAGAAATGGTTCACTCAATCTAAAGATACAAATTAAATTCAAATTTTAGGGTTAAAATGATTCTAGGGTATTAATGTTAATGACCAATTCATTAATTCATTCAAAGGTCTTATGGATTTCCAATATTTTTTAGCCACATGAATTTGGAAACTAAGATTCGAGCAAGATTAACATTTTCTTGACATCAATTCTGAAACATGGCATTAAGTGAAGTTGTGATCAATTCCCATTATTATCCTAACTCTTTCTATGATAATCAAATAAAGGTGCAATGCTATAGATCTGACCAAATTAAAATCTCAATCTCACAGTATTGACGGCCAATCAATAACAATTTATACAATAACATTGAAATGTAATTCTACTTCAAATCAATCCATAAGATCCTAAGAATAAAATCAATACAAAATCATTGTATCAACTCCCTAAAATTCAGAAGTCTAGGCACTCATCTATAACCCCCCAAACCCAAGATTCCAACCAAGACTCGTTGTTTGTAATCTATGGAATTTATTCTCAATAAAGTTGTTATTGAGGTTTATTTAGTAAAATTGTTATTGAATATGTGAATTGCATTTAAATCCAATAAACTAAGAACCCATGGCTATATGGTGAATACTTAGACTTTATATGATAAAAGTGGATCAAGTTTAAGTAATAGCCAAAACGGTTTATAGTATATGGATAAAGGCTTGGTACCTTATCTTGGGGACACTATGGATACGACTCATTTTGTATTTGATATAAATGATGTGGTCCTAAATCGTTCATGTAGAGAAATGTGAGCGGGGGTGTCCTATGCAATGAGTTTGCATAAGATTAGACCAAGAAATAATCATATTTACTTTATAACACCGTTTACTGTTAAAACTGATTATTTCAACCAGATGACCTAGGTAACTCGATATTCATCCTAAGCTATGAACTCCTATTTGTTTGAGATTATCCTTTAATCTGCATGGGTGAGAGTGACCAGTTTTGTCGACTCAACATGCCCCCCATTTTAGGGAGAAGATCAGGTAGATAGCTGAAGACATAGTTCTGCAAGATGGAATTCGCTCCGACCTTATTAAAGGATAGTAGATAAGTTGTTCCCTTAAGTACTGAATCCAGGTCTTGAACAAGGGACCCCACCATCTCATTGGCTCGAGAGGGACTCAGTTTGTTGGTTGGACCATAAACCAATTGTTCATTAAAGGATCAATTGGACTTAAGGAACAAAAAGTAATTATAAGGGTAAAACGGTATTTTAACCCACCTGTAATTACGAACAACTTTTGAAAGATTGACTTACTAATCATGGTTATATCAAATGGACAGAGATTCCTCTCTACCAAAATAGTGTTCAAATTTAGAAAATGAGCATTTTATAGTTTAGTTCGTTTAATTGTGAATTAGACGAATTGGAATTTTAATAATATTTAATATGATTTAAATATTATACCGATGAACAGAGATTCATCAAGTTTGAAATTGTCGGAGAAGTGGAAAAGTATTAATTTAATATTAAATATTAATTTAATATAATTAATTACCTTCAGTTGCATGGTGAAGGAGGAGGTGGAGACCTCTCCTTCACATGCAACTTCCACTACCTTCAAGCACCTTATTCACCATTAGTGGTGTTGAATTTGATATGCATGGTTTCTTCTTTAAATAAGGAGAAAGAAAGTTGAAGAAGGGGTTGGCATTTTCCTATCTTAGAACTTTACGGGAAAACAGTTTTCTCTCTACCAAAATAGTGTTTTACACTCTTTTGCTTCAAATTTTCTACTCAATTCGGATCCCACCATCCGTTCTAAGGCCTAAGAATAACAAGAAAACTCTAGTGGTGGTCCGTGAATAGTTGGTGATCAGATTTTAGAGATTCTCAGGGACAAATTTTGAGCTACAACAAATAAGTGTTACTTCCTTTGTATTTCAATTTATCTAAGTATGTTTTTCCTTTAAATTAATGTAATTAGAGTGCTTTGCATCCTGTTTTCTTCCGCTGCTATGTTGCTAACTCCATCAGATTTAGAATTCGAAAATGACACCTGATGGCCCTAGCATTCCCTTGTGTCCCCTACGACCTGGCAAACACGAGTCCTTTCAACATGCTTTGTTGTCACTCACATGCTTCTTAGGAAAATTTCTAGGAGGTCACCTAACATAGGATTGCTCAAAGCTAAGCACGTTTAATTGTAGAGTTCCTATGATTGAGCCACTCAAAAGGAAGGGGCACTTGTTGGTATAGGTAGTAACTTTCAATTCTTTTAAGCCTTTCTTAACCATACTTTCATGTCCTCAAAATCCCTCTCATTCAGATGTGATCTTGGTTTATTCATGCCTCCATCCTAACCTCAAAGCGTTACATTATCACTACCAAAAAAACATCCTTGACTCACACAAACCAAACATAAAAAGAAATTAAGACAAGTTGAGGGAAAGAATAATATCAAAACTTGTCCTCGTCAATGGAAATCACCAAATAAGTCCTTGATTCGCACCTCCAACTCGAAGATCAACCTCAAATAGCTCATCCTACTCTTTGAACCCTCATTTGGGAACTATCCTTCAGTGTAAAGTTCTAAAACTCGATCCCCTTTTCGTATAGCCAACATCCAAATTTAAAACAATTTATGTGGTAATGTCATGGCATTATAGGGCAGCGTTGTGACGTTGCAAATCGTTAGCCTCAATGCTCCGCAATGTCGAGCAATGTTGATGGAATAAAAAGTTTGTAGCATCACGACATTGGCTCCTAATGTCGCGACGCTATCATGCTTTGAGCTCTTAGGTTTTGGCCTCTTTTCCTCTCTTGCAAAAATAGCCCAAGGTACCCTTAATAGGCACAAATAAACCACTCCTACTCCATTTAACTCCAATTCTTGCTTTTTGGCTCGGTTCCTAAAAATCACTAATAAACGATTCCAAATCTCATCATATTTAGTAGTCCTAAATTAAAGGCATAGAAAGCACTTGTGGAGTTTTTTTCAATATTCCACTGTAAGAATTTTTCATTATATCGATGACAGGTTCTCACAAGAATCTATCCACAATGAAGGAATTCCTCACCCATCCCTACTTCCAATGTGAGGGGATGGGGACAAAAAGCTCTTACGATGTCATGGATAGGGAATGTCTTCTCTTATCTTTGTTGGGTTTTATGCCCTAAAACTCGTAGATAGTAAATGTAAATAATTGACTGTCATTAATAAAGCGTTACTAATGTTAATTCAATAAGTGTTATTGATATTGTGTTATATTTATTTTGTCTTAATAACCCTAAAATCCAATAAATTAACATCCTAGGCTATCATATGAGTCCTAAACAGTATGTAGAGACATACAGGGATCAATGATCAAGATACAACCTAAAGAGTCTATGATATAGGGATAAGGTTAAGTACCTTATCCTGGTAACACTATGAATATAGGGTTAGAAAAAAAACTCACGAGGCCAGGGCCTCCTAATTGGGTCGAGGAATCCCAGTTTGACCAGGATGGGAGTCAAACCAGGGATCTTTTTAGGATCTCTATCTAGGGACAAAGCAAGGATAGGGAGGGTATCCCTGGCCCAACCTCGACTCCAAATCCCTGACACCAACCCAAAATAAATATAAAAATTATATATATATACACACACACACATATATAAGATGTTTATTGACTATCGCAGTCTCGCTCTCGTATCCTTTCCTCACGCAAACACTCATAATCACTCTATCTCTCCCACTCTCTCTCGCTGTTCTCATTCTCTCTTGCTCCCGTGGAGATTAACGGGGAATCCTCGCCCCCGTCCCCACCTACAAAAAGGTTGGGACGGGGGCAGGGACAGGGAACCCCCACACCCATTCCCAACCCTATATGGATACGGCTCACTTTGTATTTGATACAAATGCAGTGATCTAATGTGTTCTTGTAGGTGACATGCGAGTGAGAGTATCATTTGTAATGAGTTTACATAAAACTAGACCACAAAATAGTAACCACTAAATGTAACTCTGTTGATTAGTTAGGTTTTCATTTCAATAAGATGACCTAGGCAACTTAGTCTTAATCATGAGTATATTATGAAGTTCTGTTCATGATGGATTGTCCTTTAATTTGTATGGGTGAGAATGGCCGATTTGCTGACTCAATATGCCTACCATTTTGTGGACAAAACCAAGTGGGGAATTGGGAACATAAATATACAAGATGTATTTCACTCCTTCCCGACTTTAGGGTAAGTAGATGAGTGTTCCCTTAAGTGGTGTCTCCAGGACTTGAACAAAAGGTCATACCCTCTCACTTGCCTAAAGGGGTTTCTGTTTAATGGTTGGACCATAAATAGCTCGTTCATTAGAGGAGCACTAGTACTTAAGAATATAGAGGTAACCTAGGGGTAAAATAGTAATTTGACTCAACCGGAGTAATGAACACTTGTGATGGACTAATTTGTTGTTATTGGCCTCTATCTGTGGACACAGAAATAATCTATAGTGAGAAGAGTGCAGTTGTGGGTTTTTAGTGGAGTGTACCACAATTAACAAATATTGATTAATGTGGTTAATGAGTTTAACCAATTAATCCACATCGTTGGAGCTTCTGATCAGTAGGTCCATTAGGTCCCCTTCCTATCTCGTAAAGGGTATTAAGGTAATTAAGTCTTGAATGAAATTTGAAATGTTCAAATTCACTTAAGAAAATAGTATAATGTATAATAATACGTTATAATGTAAAGTTTATATTTTAAATAAACTTTATAGTATAAATTTAATTTTAGACATGATTCAAAAATTAAATTTATGAGAGAATTAAATATTTGAAGTAGTTCAAATATTAATTGAATATGAAGATTCATATTAAAACTATAGGTTAAAATTAATGCATATAAGATGCACATTAAACACTATATGTTATGGAAAAATATATTTGAATTTGATTCAAATGAAAGTTAAATTAAATATTAAATGTTTAATTTGATAATTGATTAATTGGAGAATTAATTGATTATTTGATTTAATTCAATTTAATTAAATCAAATTAAATTAAATTAATTAAATTAAAACTATAGGTTATGTGAGAGATTAAATGAATTTATTAATTAAATTAGATTTAGTTAATTAATTATTTTTTATTTAATTACATAAAAATTGGTTTTTATTTAATTAAATAAATAAAAACAAATAACTCCCACGTAAGAAAGTTGTCTAAGACGTGGAAAAACCTCTCAAATCTGAGAGATTTTTTAGAGAATAGGAAGTAAAAAAATACCATGAAGTAAAAAAAAAGATCATAAAAGTTCTACCATTTTTCCCCACAAAATTTCTCTCAAAGTTT
Organism: Citrullus mucosospermus; assembly: GCA_030954485.1. Taxonomy (NCBI): domain Eukaryota; kingdom Viridiplantae; phylum Streptophyta; class Magnoliopsida; order Cucurbitales; family Cucurbitaceae; genus Citrullus; species Citrullus mucosospermus. The sequence goes on from CM062062.1 coordinate 5,340,905, forward strand.
TTCCAAATTTTTCAAGGTTGGTTCCCACAAACCACAAGTCCTCAATTCTTCCGAGAATAGGAAGTGAATCGCATGGTGGTGTTTCTAATCGATTTCAAAAGATTGGTATTTATTTTCTTTATTACATGCTTAATCTAGTTTAATTCGGTTGAATTGGCAATGTATTGGTATTTCATAATTCTAAATTTTATCTCTATACTTTTCTGCTGTGTTAGAGCTTTCATCCCTACAATTCTTCGGCTACTTTGTTGCTAACCTTGCTTGTAAGTTAGTCCTGTAAATTAAGAAAACCATTTTCTCTTCTCTTTTTCTCCTCTTTCTATTTCTTTCTCCTCAATCTCTCTTATTGTCTTCTTATAACACGTGTCTTACTATCACTTCATTCGCATGAGGTTTCCTGATAAACTTGTTCATTGAGTTGAACTTAAATTTTGATGTAGATTTGATGTGGATGTAGTTCGATCTCTAGTACTTAATCTTCTAATTCTCTCAGTTAAATGCATACACATAATGTCACTAGAAAAAAAACTAAGATTCAATGACATTTAAAAACTGTCAAATTTAGAATTTGTGACATTTATTTTCAGTTATTGAATCGCCTATAAAGGTAGAAGCTTCAATGACATTTGTTAAAAAATGTCATAAATGGTTTTCTTATGACAATATTTAATTGTCAACAATGAACAAATAATGACCATCATTATTTGTCATTTTTTTTTGCATATTATGACTTTTTATCTTTGTCACTAATGGACTAAATATTTCATATTTTCTGTAATGTTATGCATATTGATGACATTTATTAAATGTCAGCAAATTAAATATAATGACATTTTTCAGTTGTCAATACTATCTGAACCATGACTCGAGATTTCGTATTTTGAGTATTGTTATGTTCATTCATGACAGTTATTAAATGTAAAAAAAATTTAACGACATCTCTCTATTGTCAATAATATTTAAACCATGACATTTTTTCTGTTAATAATATATGAACCATTACATTTGTTGACACTTTTATATTGTCAATGAAATATAATTTTTCTTATTGTTATTTCGTTAAATCCTGTCATTACACATATATTTTTCAAAATGAACTAATCATACTTACACACCAATAACTTCCCAACATATAACAATTTCATACATATATAAATTCATTATAAGGTTGATAATACAAAGAGATCGACTAATAACCATTGGTATATAGGTTTTACAAGAAACCACAAATGAGCACATTTCAATCAAATGACTATTATTTATTAACAAAGTAAAATACAACTAGATAATGCTTACTCCCTATATAGTTGCACTTCTTCGATGTTCTCTACGGTGTTCTCTAGTATGTGAAGATGTGCTTGCTTCAACTGTTGTACATCGGCTCTAACATAGGATCCAATTGATAAAGGTTTATCAATTTTTCATTCTTCTCGTGCTTTAAATGACCCAAGTCCAATTGGATCTAACCCAGATAGAAACTCAGAACAAAATTCAACAGCTTCCTCACATGGATACATCCACCGTAGATAGATGGGTCCACAAAGCTTTACTTCTCTTACAAGGTGAATAGTCAGATGCATCATAATTGTAAATAAGGAAGGTGGGAAATACTTCTCAAGGTTACAATAACATCTTCCTGCAATTTATCTAGCTCTAATATCTTCAAACTTTTAGAACAAATTGAATTGAAAAAAAAAACACAAACTATTGATGGCGTGTCTCACATTCATAGGTAGGACTGCACGCAGTGCAATTAGCAGCAATTGTTGCATTAGAACGTGACAATCATGCGAATTTAAGGCCAGTGAGTTTTAGGTTATCTAAGGATACAAGACTTCTAATGTCAGATGAATACCCATTCGGAACCTTTATTTCAAACAAAGTCTTGCAAAAACGATACTTCTCTTCTCTTGACAATGTATAGCATGCTGCGGATATGTACGTTCTACTTCCACTAGACATGGGTGCTAGTTCAGGTCGAATGTTCATTTCAACTAGATCAAGTCTAGTATTGATCTCATCTTTACTTTTTATAGGTTTATCAAGCAATGTTCATATTATATTCATGCATACATTCTTTTCAATGTGCATGACATCAAGACAATGTCTTACATGCAATTTTTTCCAATATGGTAGTTCAAAAAATTCAGGTCTCCTCTTCCAATAGTCATTTGTAATTTGGTCATTCAATCTCTTGCCACACTTTTTCTCACATGAAAATATAATCTTGTTGAGTTTCATGCAAATGGCCTCCCCTGACAAATATTTTGGAGGACTTCCATGCTTTTGCTTACCATCAAAAGCTTTTTTTTTGTCTTCTATATGGATGATATCTTGACAAATATTTTCTATGTCTCATGTATGAATTTTTTTCCCATGTTGTAGTCTTATTGACGAAGCCTCCTCCCCACATATTGGATAAGTCTTATACCCTTTAACACTACAACCGCATAGATTACCATAAGCAGAAAAATCATTGATAGTCCACAGTAAGATAGCTCGCAAAGTGAAATATTCTTGTCTATAATGCATCAAAACAATTTATCCCATCTTCCCACAAAAGTTTCAAGTCATCAATCAGAGGTGCTAGGTAGATATTGATATCATATCCTGGTTGCTTTGGACCTAAAATCAACATTGTCAAATACTTCCTTCACATACACAACCATGGTGGAAGGTTGTATATTGTAGTGATAACTGGCCAACAACTGTATTTCGTAGATAAATCGCCGAATGGGTTGACTCCATCGGTGGACAAACCCTAACGAAGATTTCTAATCAAAACTTGGCCACAAGTGATTTATCAACCTCCAAGCTGGAGAATCTGCTGGGTGCTGTAAAATATCATCTACTTTTCTATCAGTTGCATGTCAACCCAAATTCTTTGCATGTTCAGAGCTCCTAAACATCCTTATGAACCTTGGAACTATTGGAAAGTACCACAACTGCTTAGCAGTTACCCCTTTTTTCTCTTCAATTGAGTTCTTAAGTATCTTCCATCTTGACATGACTACTAGAAATTTGGCTTTTGTTGATGGCAAAAAAAAAAAAATCAAGAAGACATATTTTGATGGACAAAAAACATCAAGAAAGCCCATATCAAGAAAGCCCATCCATCAAGAAAGGTCGTTTTCTTGATGGCCAAAAAACATCAACACAATCCCTATCTTGATGGTCATGTCCATCAAGATAGGTTCTCTTGATGTTTTTTGGCCATCAAGTATTGGAGCTTGACCATCAAGAAAGATTGTTTTCTTGATGGCCAAAAAACATCAAGATAAACCCTATCTGGATGATTTTGGCCATCAAGTATTGGAGATTGACCATCAAGAAAGCAACCTTTCTTGATGGCCAAAAAATGTCAACACAATCCCTATCTTGGTGGTCATGTCCATCAAGATAGGTTAGGTTGATGTTTTTTGGCCATCAAGTATTGGAACTTGACCATCAAGAAAGATCTTTTGTTTGATGGCCAAAAAACATCAACACAAACCATATCTGGATGATTTTGGCCATCAAGGTAGGGTTTGTTGATGTTTTTTGGCCATCAAGTATTGGAGCTTGACCGTCAAGATATGGACTTTAGTTGATACTTTTTGAATGTCAAGTATTTGTAAATAACCATAAAAAAAATCCTTTTTATTGACGTTTTTTGGCCATCAAGGATCCACATTTCTTGACATTTTTTGGCCATCAACTATAACAATTTGATTAAAAAAAAAACAAGAAGAAGAATTGGGTCATTGTAACCCCCCACAATCAACCTATAATCGACCCCAAAACTGTTTTATACCTGCAGTCTGCATATACTCCAAACAACTTAGATATTCCAAACATCATACCACAACATAATGAATCAAATAATTTTCATTAATCAACTAATAAAATACTTTTTTTTGTACAAAAAGTTAATATCTTGAAATAGAAACATGTAAGCATACTCCTACCAAACTTGAACCTATCGAACCTAAAACTTCGTCCCTAAATCTAATAATAAACTGTAGAGTCACAATACTCAAATATAACGTTCTATAAAGTCACAATAGTCAACTCTAATTGTATCTAATTCCAATTGACTATATTGTGTTTGTCTCGTCAATTGCAAATAAACAAACCATATTATATTGATTCAAAACAATGATATTAAGTGTAAAAACTATAGTAAAACAATATGGTTTAAGCAAATGTGTACCACGTCTGTAACTATTGTGCTCCTCTAAGTTACTATATCGTGTATAAATTTCATAGTATAATACCCACATTCCGTGCTGCACGGTTGTTTAGCACACTATATATGTACACATATATTTCAGCCCATGATAGAATAAACCAAATCTTGTAATCTAAAATATAATATTATTACATCTAAATTGAAATGCTTACCTTAACTGGTACCCACATAACAGGTCGGTATCGTGTACTTGTTCGAGCATAAAACATTCTTATGCCCCTAAACAAAACAAATGCACAAAGATATTAGATTGTTAACATAATGAATATACATAATGTGAAATACTTTTAATTACTTACATATTGACAATAGTTTTCATATCTTCACGAACACCAAGTCCCATGGAGTCAACTGAATACACTGTACTACTCCGAAGATTGATGACAACAACCATTCAATGATATCTACGTAAAAGAAGTAACTAAAAATATTTGGATAAATCAATGTTTATCAATAAAAAAATTATTAAAATACTCATTTTCTAAACTTACCCAGGATTATACGGACATATTAACAACTTATTCTTTGTTGAGGTCAACCTGTTGCATAAGAATGTAGAACGTTGTTCATCGGTGCCTGAGTCACTTAGTTAATTGTACATACACAATATAACCTGTGCATACGTTTAACCATTAAATTATATTGATCCAAAATCAGTACTTTCTTCTTTTTCCAACTTGTCTCTAGATCGTCATTCTTTTGAGTTTGTGTGGGTTCTATTGGAATGTGTTTGTGAAAGTATAATGATGGTGTAACCAACCCCCTTACACCTCTTACCCGTCCTCGATGTTTAGGTGTTCCCAATGCTTGGGTCAATATATCATTTGAATAACCTTTATAGTTTACACAATCTTTGGACAGTTCATCCTGTAATTTTAATAGATAAACATTTTTTTTCAAACAAGTTATAATGTATTACATACACTCATAGATAAGCAATTATTAGATTATTACTTACAATTTTCACTGCAACCTCTTCGACGTCTTTATTTAAAAAATCTCCATTTTTTTCTAGTCGAGCATATTTCCAAACAGTAGCTCGATCTGCTGTTGGAGACAACTTTCCTTGTTTTTTCTACAAGTATATATGAGTAAACTAAAGTTTAATAAACACCACATAATAAATTCTTGGTAAATAATAAATTGTTATCACATAAAACTTACCAACTCCTCTCTTAAATTTGCATAACCTTTGTGTGATATTCTATGATTGTATTTGTATTGTTTGCGCCCCTCTTTCTGCAAATTTCTACGTGCCTACAATACACTCCACATAATAGAAGTTAAATTAAGCAACATATTTGGTGATTCAAACATGAAATAATTAATAATACTAACCTGGAAGTCGTCTGATAGAGCTTAATTAACAAAAATTTCTCAATCAACTAGATTGATTGAAAGATACTCAGATGAAGGAAATTTCAAGCATTCTGATATGTCTGTATATGGGTCAATGTGCTTACTCCTTAGATAATTTTTGAAGTTTCGAAATGCAATACCAGCTTTTATCAAAATATCCTTCTTAGATTTCGGGTTTATCACAAAAGACTTCTGAAAATTACAAAATAACATATATGTAAACATATCTAAATCCAAATACATCATATTTTATTGAATTAAACATTAAATGCATACAAGTTACCTGAATGCTCACGAAAATTTTTTCTTTCAGTTCTGATGGCACGTCTTTCCACGAAGCATATGAAATTGGTATGTGGTTCCTCACACAAGTCCTAATGTAACTTACCATTTTAGTAACATTTTTCCCAATCCATTGGCCTTGATCATTATACTCAATAACCCATCAATCTGCATCCGATCTAATCTGTGTTAGTTGAATCATAGTGGTAGAACCATGAATCGATTGGCAGGTAGACGGTGTCTCAAAATCATGTGCCGTTTCTAACGAATGACCATCACTACCAGGTGAGACGTGGTCATCGCTGCTAGTGTTCATCTGTAAGTATCCTGCAATGAAAGTAAATGTTATTAGTGGACTAAAAGTAAACGTAACTAATAAGCAAAATTAATCAATGAAGTTAATTGAAACACTCAAATTGTTAAGGAATGCAACACAACATGTCAACACATTATAATAAGTCATACCATCTATCATTCATTATCATTGACTATCCATGTGCCATTACAGTCATTTCAAATATAGACCGAATCATCTTCATCCATGTCATCAAATGCATTTGAAGCAACGACATTTTTAGAACTACTGTAGTTTAAAGTTATGTAACCGAACTCATCTTCGTTTATATGATTTTTGTAATCCCTATTTGGTGGGTGCAACACAACATGTCATCGAGTATCACTTGGGTCTTCGATAAAAGAAACTTATTTCGCTTGTGATGCTAGTATAAAAGAATCAGACTTATATCCAATACGTTTAAGATCAACTAGTTTACATCCCAAATCATCTGTTCTGACACCACTGGCACTATCAATCCAATTACATTTAAACATTAAAATCTTGAATCACACCATAAAATGACATGTTCGTAATTATTAGATTTTTATCTTTTACACTAGCTACCTGCATTGCTTCTAAACAAACGCCACTATTTTGCACATTACGAGCACTATCATGGTTTTCTGTATTGTAACGAATTTCATTCACAAAATAACTAACATAAGTTATCACAGTACGTGAAGGGCCATGTGATATTCATCTCAATGTATCAGATATTGTGTTGTTCGGTAACTCAAGCTCTATAACAACCTATGAGTGTATAAGATTAAGTTATAAGCATTAAACTAAAAATTTGTAAAAAATACGTAATCAAAACACAATAGTCATTGTCCTTCGAAACATACATGTCTCACGAATCCAAGAAATGAAAGTTCGATTATGCTCATCTTGTAGCCACTTTTGGTTCCTTAACTTTGATGGATACATTTTTCTCAAATTGTTCATATGTTTCCTAAAATTACATATAATTCATCATGGATGTTATAAATATCAAATTATTGCCAACATGATAAAAAACATGAGCTTAAGATTAAGTCGACATATTCTATGTAAGGTTGTACGTCAGCTGTATTTTCCAAAACATACAAATGAGCCTGCATTAGTTGTTCTTTGTCGGGATTCATGTGTAAAGTTGCAGATAAGGGTCGTCCTACTTCATCGTTCTGATCTCGGTCGATTGCCTTTCCAAGTCCAATTGGCATCCTATCGTGTAAAAATTATGTACAAAATTCTACAGCTTCCTCAACAATATACCCTTCGACAATACAATACTCTGGTCGATTTCGATTTCAAACATATCCCTTAAGAACTTTCATGTAACGTTCGAAAGAATACATCCATCGAAGATACACCGGGCCACAAAGACGAACTTCTCTAACTATATGTACAGTTAAATGCATCATTATGGTGAAAAACAACAGAGGAAAGTATTTTTCAAACATACACAATATTACTGCAATCTCATGCTCCAAGACGCTTAAATGTGTAATGTCTACCACCTTACTGCATATAGCATTAAAAAAAGAACAGAATCGTGTGATAGCATTTCTCACATGCTTAGGTAGTACACCGCAAAGTGCAATAGAAAACAATTGTTGCATGAGCATGTGACAATCATGAGACTTTAACCCTGTCACTTTTAAAGTGTCAATTGATACAAGACTTTGTATGTTAGAAGAATACCCTTCAGGAACTTTCATTTTTGACAATGAATCACAAACAACACATTTCTCATTTTTGGATAACGTGTAACAAGCAGGAGGTATGTATATCCTTCTCCCCACGACCTTTGGCGCCAACTCAGGACAAATGTCTAGTTGTTCCAAGTCACGACGAGTCTGCAATCCATCCTTTGTCTTGCCAGGGATGTCAAGCAAGGTACCCATCAAATTCATGCATACATTCTTCTCAATGTGCATAACATTTAAACAATGTCGAAGGTGAAACTTTTTCCAATATTCAAGTTCAAAAAATATAGAATTCTTTTTCCAACAACTGCTAAAGATTTTATCGGATTCTTATCTTTCGACAAATGAAACTCGTAAGGAGGATCATTATTGATGAACATTTCAAATATACTTTCTCCAGACAGCGGTTGTGGAGCCATTCCAAAGTTCTTTTTCATTATTGAATGCCTTCTTTTGTTTTTGAAACGAATGGTCAGGTGATAAAAATTTTCTATGTCCAAGATATGCAAAATCTTTTTTCCAAATTTTAAATGTATGGCCGATGTGTTTTCACCGCATATTGGACACGCGCAGTACCCTTTAACTGTGCAACTCGCTAAATTACCATATGTAGGAAAATCATTAATAGTCCACAACAATACTGCCTTTAATGTGAAAACTTCATCTCGATACCCATCATAACATGGTACACCATCATTCTAAAGAATTTTCAAATCATCTATTAAAAGAGCCAAATATACGTCTATGTTGTACCCCAATTGCTTTAGCCTAAAAATTAACATGGTTAACATCATAAATTTGCGTTTCATACATAACCAGGGTGGGAGATTATATGTCGTCAAAATCACAGGCCAACAACTATACTTACTATTCATCTCGCTATGAGGATTATCCATCAGCTGATAAAGTAAGGCGAAGGTTCCTCTCTTCATTTCAAAACTCAGGCCATAAATGATCGACCAATTTCCAAGATGGAGAGTTAGCTGGATGGTGTAGGTTTCCATCAACCAATCTTTCATTAGCATGTCATGTTAGATTCTTTGAATGCATCGGACTATTGAATATTCTTTGAAATTGTGGTATTGGTGGAAAATATCATACAACCTTCGCAGGCACTCCTTTTTTCACTTCAGAAGAGTTTTTACGCTTCTTCCACCTTAACTGGTTACAATGAGAACAATTAGATGTGTCACACCCCCTCCCGGATTACCCACCTAACCTGAAAGGGGATGTGAAGACAATAAACATCACCCCACTTGTGACGCATATTGTCCCATCTTACATTCCTTCCTGTGCATACATTTACTCATATACATACATAAAACTCAGTCATACTACACATGCTTATAACATCATATGATTCTCTGTATAGAGTACACTTTTTTTACATAGCATAATTTCAGTTCCATATCCATCACACAATGTACAAAATTCCACTGCAATCCCCACTCAAAACTACATGGTCTACATGCCATCTACATAAATCATATACAACGTACAACTCTCAGACTTGACTGAATTTTGAGAACTTGAGAATTAGGCAGGGTGAGCTGAAGTAGGCTAAACACCGGGAACATCCTTGCTACCTGGGGGGAGGAAAGGAAAACATTGGAAAACATAAGCTAACAGCCCAGTGAGTGACAAATCTTTGTAAAACGAGCATTCATTGAAAACAGACATGTTACGTATAACGAATAAGTAAGAGTTTAACATTTTGTTCAATTTAAACATACTTTCCATAAAATCCATTAATCTCGTAAATCAAATCTCAAATCATATATGAGTGTTTTCCAAAGAGTTTATCAATATCAATTTAGTTCTTCAAACTTTTCCCTTAGTTGAGGCGGAGCAACGCTTCTACGCACTCAACATCGAAAACCACCTTAGTTAGGGTGGAGCAAGGCTCAACACTCCCAACGTCGAAATCGTCCCTGGCTCAATGCGGAGTAAACTCGACGCACCAGCCAAATCAACCTCTATGTGCACGTAGGAATATGACGGGTTGCCCAAGTACCTTCTCATGTCCTTCAGTACTGGGTCCCGGGGAAACTCACGTGCCTTCTCGTGTCCTTGAGCATTGAGCCTCCTCTAAAAAGTTTTAGAATTTCGTTCACATAATAGTTCATATGAAAATCTTTTCATATAAATCATACAAATCTTAATTCAATAACATTTCATAAAAATACTTTCTATCAACTTAGAAATATATAACATGCCTTATGAGTAATGCAATCAACGTTATGCATATTAAACAGTTCATTATAAATCATATTTCATAAGAACATTTTTAATAAAATAGAATTGAAGAATAAAATAGTCACTCACAACTCTTTCTAGGCTTTACGTGGGTTATACGCTTTCCCTATTTCTTCTTAGCTTGCAAGAGATATTTACCTTGCGTTATTTAACATTAAATCTTCTTCCTTTTCTAAACTAACATTATAAGCAAGAATCCTAGCGATACCAACCAATAAGAGCTGTTACTAGCGATACTTGATGGAGCGACACTAGCGTTACCTTACCTTAGCAGCGATACTCAGCGTTATCTAGCGAGATCTGTGAGACGGAAGACTCCTTTGCGTCTTAGCGACACCCGTCTCGCTATCAGTACCCAGACAGTGTGCCGATACTTGATTCTTAGCGGCAGTCTGCACCATTATTCCTTCCTTTCTTCTTGTTCTTTCTTCAATCTATTAAAAGTCACAATTCCATACAGATTCAGGACTTCTTCTCTTCTACAAACTTATAGGAAGTTAAGTTCTATAGCTTACCTCAAAGTTTCAAGGCTTAACTCCTCCTCGTTCTCTCGGTATTCTGGAATCACCTCATTCTGTTCCGGATTGCTTATCAATCTTGTAAGCTCTGCTTTTCCTAAGGATTCACATAGTTAATCTTCAATTTCAGCATTACCATCCTTCACAAAAGTTGTTAGAAATTATGTTAACTTACTAACCTCCAATTTTCAGCTCTAAACTCGGCTTCCTCTACACGTTCTACTCTGAATATCAATCACTGCTCAAATTGTGCGACTTCAGTCATTCCTCTATTCCAGCTTCGTTGTCAACATCAATATGAGTCGAATCTCGCCCAAAATCCGCAAGAACACCTTCCTCAATCTTCTTCTGAAGTTTGTCTGGAACCGACTTAAGCTCTCGAAATGTCTTTAAAATGATTAAACATTTGATTAATCCAACTATATATACTACCGACCTAGCCTTTACAACCACTAGGACTTATGTTGCCGACTTACCCTTCACCCGCAGATTAGCGCAGGGTTCTTATCTCAACGCGAGGTATTCATGTTAACTTCTCCTCCAACGCCTCCAGCAACTGACCACACCCAACGCATGGTGTCGTCCTCAACGCCTCCTATTTTTTACGCATACATTTCCGTCATACAATACTACTTTCGTCGCGTCAAGACCATTCTGTCTTCGACACAGGGTGACTCCAACACATGTCTGTCTTCGACGCATCGACTTCAGCGCATAACTGTCCTCAACGCAGAGTGACTTAAACGCATGGTTCAAGCACATTTCCTCCCCCGCCAGAATTACTTATCCTTCAATGCGGATAGCTACTTTAGCTCACTAACCTCCGTGAATCAACCACAACGCATGGACTTGGCCAACACTTAGCCAAAATTTTACTTTCCAAAAATTCTTGCTCTCGCTCACGACCACTTCTCCCTTTGAAACACATAGCCACAAACGCATGGCCGCACCCCAACGTTTGGTAACGCAAATCAGTGCTTACAAGATGCATCAAAAAACTCTTTTCTGTATAGGCAACAATCGTTGGGACAAGCATAAATCTTTTCATAGGACATTCCTAGAGTAACTAAAATTTTTTTTGCCTCATACGTAGATTTTGGCAACTCGTTATTTTCGGGTAGTATACTTTTCAACAATGTTAACAATTTTGTAAAGCTAGTATCACTCCACTCAAATTTTGCTTTCAAGTGATACAATTTGACTAATGCACCCAACTTAGTCAATTTTTCACACCCAGGATATAGAGGTTTCTTAGCATCTGCAAGTAACTTATTAAATTGTTTGGGATCATCAACACTATTTTGTTGTGTTGCTTCAACCTATCTCAACAATGTTGTCATCAAAATCATCATTAAACATTTGTTTATCAATGTTTTTGTCTAATTTTGATATTATTTTCGATGGAGAATACCTAACAAGATTTTCTTCATGCCATATCCAATTATCATATCTTAAGTCAATATCATATATTAATAAGTGGTTTTTCACTTCTTTAGTGTTCAACGTCTTGCAATTTCCACACTTAACACATGGACATCGTATAAAAGTTTTACCACTCAAATGTATTTGAGCAAACTCAATAAAACTATCAACGCCTTCTTCGTATTCGTTAGATAGTCTATCTTTTTCATCCATGTTTTATCCATTATGTTAAAACCTAAGCAAATGAAGTGAATAAGTCATATCATATTATACTAATAAGACAATAAGGACACATAAGAAACTGAAATACAATGGAGTACACATTTAACTTAACTAAAATTATAACACATCATATAAGTGACTACCATAGCTGCAGGATAGTCATTCCATATCTAAATTTAGAAACATATATAATTAAAATATAGTTGTTAAGATGTAAAGATATCAAAATAAATTACCTAACAAATACAATTAACTGGCCCAATATTCATAAAAAAGCAAAGTATTCAAATGACTACCAAAGCTGCAGGATAATCATTCCATATCCAAACTTATCAACATATATAATTAAAATATAATTGTCGAGAATTAAAGAAATAAAAATAAATTACATAATAATAAGTACAATTAACGTTTAAAATATTTCTAAAAAAAACAAAAAAAATTCAAGTGACTACCATAGTTGAAGGATAGTCATCCACCCTAAAGTAATTAACATAATACACTATACCCATAAAATATAGATAATCAGACTCAATTGATTCGAAAAATTTTTATTTCAAAACTTACTCGAATTTGGGGGTTCCTTCCCATCTAGTTAACCTCCACTTTTAACACGTTTTCCAAACACACACATCTCTTTTAATACCTTGGTAGATAGTTGAATTTAGTGAATTATTTATATGCCCACTAATAATCTAGAAAACTATTTTTGGTTTGTTGTCACTATACTCTAAAAAAAACATAAACACCGCCGCTAAACAAAAAAAATGGTCCTACCCAACTAAAATAAACTACAAGAACTCCAAGTTTAGATCTCGAATCTTATGACAAAAGATTCTTAATTGTGTTGGAATAGTTATTTATTTTATTAGCTTACAAGAAAATTAAACTTAAATCTTAAAGCAACCAAATACCAAACTTAAAATACAATAAAATACAAGAATTCAAAACTTAGAGTAATAATAACAAAATTTTAATACTCACAAGCACCAGATGAGGAGCGGCGGACGAACATTGACTGCTACCAAGAACTAGCGAACCCGAAAACTACCACGAACTGGTGGTGGCGTGAAGTTGCTTTAACGAACCACGAACTGGTAAACCCAAAAACTACCACGAACCGGCAGCAGCGGCAGACAGAGTTGCTAAATTGACCGACAGCGGCACCGGCGGATCTACTACACGGACCAACGGAGGTAGCGGATGGAGCCTGCTACACGGACCAAGGTCGGTGGCAGACAGATCTGAACCCACGACCAGATCGACAGCGGGGACGAATCTGCACGAGGTGGCGGTGGATGGTTCTACACGAGGCGGTGGCAGACGAATCAAGATCAAGCGACAGCGGACGAAACTACAAAGGCGACGAACGATTTGAGAGGCGTCGGCGAACTCCAAATGAATTGATATGGAGAGGCGGCGGCGGTGTTTATCAAGATGAATGTGAGGTTCCAAACCCTAATGTAAATAGGGTTTTAATAAGAAATATTTCCTTGATGGGCATTGACCATCAAGGAAAGTTGGACCAAGAAGGTTTGAGTTTTTTCTTGATAGCCTATTAGTGTCCAACTTATCCCTTTTCTTGATGGGCAATGACCATCAAGAAAGACTTTTACTAAAATTTATTTTTTGGGTTCTTTCTTGATGGCCAATTAATATCCATCAAGAAAGAGCTTTCTAATTTATTACACTCATTGTCAGTATTTCGGTCCTCACCTATTATACTCATCATTGAATTAAAAAAAAAAAGTGCACACAAATGATAAATTAATTTTGCTTAGTCTTTAAATTTATTAACAAATATATATATATATATATATATTTTGAATGTTATACCCCATTCATAACTATTCAATTATTTATTTTTAGGATTTTAAAATTAAGTTTATGAACATTAAATCTACAATTCATTTGTCTTTCTAATCTTGTTGCTAACCGTGTTTTAGAAGAAAAGTTTTTAATTTCTAAAACATAACGTCCTATAAATGTGTTTTTTCGACTTTTTTTTTATGGCCAATGAATGACCATCAAGAAAGAGTTGAGTTTTCTTGATGGTTTTTGACCATCAACGAATCCAAAAACCTATTCTTTTTCGTGATGGGCAGTGACCATCAAGAAAGACTTTTCCTAAAATTTATTTTTTGAGTTTTTTCTTGATGGCCAATTAATGACCATCAAGAAAGAGTTTTCTAATTTATTACACTCATTGTCAATATTTCGGTCCTCACCTATTATACTCATCATTGAATTAAAAAAAAAAAAAAAGCGCACACAAATGATAAATTAATTTTGCTTAGTCTTTAAATTTATTAACAAATATATATATATATATATAGTTTTGAATGTTATACCACATTCATAACTATTCAATTTTTTATTTTTAGGATTTTAAAATTAGGTTTATGAACATTAAATCTACAATTCATTTGTCTTTCTAATCTTGTTGCTAACCGTGTTTTAGAAGAAAAGTTTTTAATTTCTAAAACATAACGTCCTATAAATGTGTTTTTTCGACTTTTTCTTGATGGCCGATGAATGACCATCAAGAAAGAGTTGAGTTTTCCTGATGGTTTTTTACCATCAACGAATCCAAAAACTTATCCCTTTTCGTGATGAGCAGTGACCATCAAGAAAGACTTTTCCTAGAATTTATTATTTCGACTTTTTCTTGATGGCCGATGAATGACTATCAAGAAAGAGTTGAGTTTTTCTGATGGTTTTTGACCATCAACGAATCCAAAAACTTATCCCTTTTCTTGATGGGCAGTGACCATCAAGAAAAATTTTTCCTAGAATTTATTTTTTAGGTTTTTTCTTGATGGTCAAATTGTGACCATCAAGAAAGAGTTAAGTTTTCCTGATGGTTTTTGACCATCAACGAATCCAAAAACTTATCCCTTTTCGTGATGGGCAGTGACCATCAAGAAAGACTTTTCCTAGAATTTATTTTTTCGACTTTTTCTTGATGGCCGATGAATGACCATCAAGAAAGAGTTGAGTTTTTCTGATGGTTTTTGACCATCAACAAATCCAAAAACTTATCCCTTTTCTTGATGGGCAATGACCATCAAGAAAAACTTTTATTGAGTACTCCACCAACTTCAACAATGTTCACTATTGAAGTTTTCACATTTATTGAGAAACTTTATCTTCCTCTCTTTCTCTCTCCCTCCCTCCAACGTTTTCGATGCCTCCACCTAACGACCATCGTTGACATGCTCCAACAACCACCTCTAGTGTTCAACTCAGAGACTACCTCTGACGACGACCACATTTGGCGATCTGAAGGGATCAAATCACATGTTGTAAGCGAGTGATAGTTTTGCTTTTGATTTTGTTTTAAATTAACAAAACATAATAGAAATTTCACAGTGTTCATAATGCATAAACAGTAGCCTAAGCATGCAAATTCAAAGGTAGAGGAAACATACCTTTGAAGTGTTGGCTTTTATGCCCTAAAATTTGTAGATTGTAAATGTAATTATTTGACCGTCATTAAATCATTAATAAAGAGTTATTAATGTGTTACTTCAATAAGCGTTATTGAGTGTTTTTGTTTGTTTTGTTTTAATAACTCTAAATCCAATAAACTAACATCCTAGGCTGTTTTATGAGTCTTGCACTCTATGTGGGGACATACGGAGATCAATATTCAAGATACAGTCTAAAGGGTCTATAGTATAGGGATAAGGTAGGTACCTTATCCTAGTGACACTATGGATATGGTCTACTTTGTATTGGATATGATCTAACGCATTCGTGTAGGTGGCAGACGAGTGGGGGTATCCTATGCAATGAGTTTGCATAAGACTAGACCACGAAATAGTGATCACCAGATGTAACTTCGTTGACTAGTTAGATTTCTATTTCAATAAGATGACCTAGGCAACTTAGTCTTAATTCTGAGTATATTATGAATTCCTGTCCACGAGGGATTGTCCTTTGATTTGTATGGGCGAGAGTGGTCGTTTGCCGACTTAATATGCCTACTATCTTGGGGACAAGACCGAGTGGGGAGTTGGACACATAGTTATACAAGATGAAATTCACTCATTCTCATCTTTAGGGTAAATAGATAAGTGTTTCCTTAAGTGGTGTCTCCGGGACTTGAACAAAGGGTCCTACCCTCTCACTGGCCCGAGAGGGGTTTCTGTTTAATGGTTGGACCATAAACAGGTTGTTCATTAGAGGAGCACTAGTACTTAAAAATTTAGAAGTAACCTAGGGGTAAAACGATAATTTGACCCAGTTGGTGTTACGAACACTTGTGAAGGACTAATTTGCTGTTATTGGTCTATATCCATGGACACAAAAATATATCTGCAGTGAGAAGAGTGCAGTTGTGGGTCTTTAGTGGAGTGTACCTAGAATTAACGAATATTGATTAATGTGGTTAATGAGTTTAGCCGAGTAATCTTATATCGTTGGAGCTTTTGATCTGCAGGTCCATTCGGTCCTCTTTCTAGCTCATAAAGAGTGATAAGGTATTTATGTCTTGAATGAAATTTAAAATGTTCAAATTTACTTAGGTAAATAATATAATCTATGATAATACATTATAATATAAAGTTTATTTTGAATTTTATAATAGTTTTAATTTTAGATATGATACAAAATTAATTTTTGAGAGAATTAAATATTTGAATGAGTTCAAATATTAATATGAATTAGATTCATATTAAAAATATAGGTTAGAATCAATGTGTATTAGTTGCACATTAAAACTATAAGTTATGAGAGAATAACAATTGAATATAGGTTAAATTAAATATTAAATATTTAATTTGAAAATTAATTAATTAAGGAACTAATTTTCTTAATTTATTTTAATTAAATTTGATTAAATTAAATTAAATTAATTAAAACTATAGGTTATATGGGAGATATTCATTTAAATATGATTTAAATTAAATAATTAATTAAATTAGATTTCATTATTTATTATTTATTTCTAAAATTAATTAATTAAAAAAGTAACTCCCATACGTGGTAGTTACGCTTTACATGGTTTAATTCCACGTCTCCTAATTGTTCTCTCAATGAAAGACCTGCAAAAGAAATAGAGAGATTAATGTTTTTTCCCTTGATAAAAATTCTTTCTGGTTTTCTTCCTTTATCAAGAATCCACAATCCTTCATCTCATCACTCAGAGAATAGGAGAGGTTCGTGGTGGTGGTGTTCAGAGTCGACAACGAATGTAAGCTTCTATCTCTAAAGCATGCTTAACCCTGAATTAATATAGTAAGTTTTCTGTAATTTTTCCCCAATGTATTGGTATTTCAAAATCCCAATTTATTTAGAATTTGGTTCCTTCCGCTGTGTTAGGGATTTCAACCATTTCATGAAGAACACTTTTTTCACGTAAATCCATAGCAATTTCTTCTTCCTCATGTCTTCTCTAGAACCTTATCAGTGATGCCCCCATCAGGTCTTCCCGACTATTCTCTTGGCAAGGAGTTGGTTTGTGACAACCCCAAATTTTGAACCTAGCTTAGGTCATCATCGCATTTAGCTCACCATCTACGTTAATAACCCTTTATGCCAAAAAAAAAAAAAAAATTGGCAGCATAACGGTGCTACCACAACATATCCTAAATTTTTCTTGTAACCCATTTTAAAGAAACACTTCTAATCATATTGAAACCAACTAATTCTCAACAAAATCATCCAACTCACTACATTGAAACAGGGCCCAACACAGAATTATTCAAAATTCCGCGAACTTTTAAATTATCGACCTAACAATTCAACGGTGAATAAAAGCACTCTATGACAAATTAAGCTCGGTTATAACACCAGATAACTAAATACGATACCCAGGGTACATAAATTAAGCAAGATCCATTTGATAAGAGTTTTAATGCAAAATTTCCTTACAAGAGAATAACATAGTAAAAATAATCCTAAAATCCCTCTTTGGTCTTTCTCAAGCTTCCTCCTCAGCATCACCAAGATCATGTAGCCCGTCATTTCCTTCAAATTCTAATTTAGGGGAGGGAGGTCAGTATACACTTATACTGGTAAGTAGTCCACCAGAAGGGCCATCATGTAACACATGCATCATGCAAAAGGCACACAACAAATCTTAAGTTCGACATACTAGGATTCCAAGAATATATTCTCCTACGCAAAGACTAACAACAATTCTTACCTAAACTTTTAGTGCACGGTCCTTGACCATTTATACTCAAGGCCTCGAGCCCTACATCGACCATTGGCCATTTGTACCCAAGGCCTCAACGCTTACCCTAAACTCATCACATCGACCATTGGCCATTTGTACCCAAAGCCTCGATGCTTGTCTTAGTATCCACCACATCGACCCTTGACCATTTGTACCCAAGGCCTCGATGTTTGCCCTACCATAACTTATGAATCCTGCCTACTAACTTACGTTACAACTACTATATATCTCATGTAAGCCCACATGCTTAACATACTTGCAAGTTCACTGATAACTTGTAGAAATACAAGTTATTATAGTCACTATTTGAATTAATTAGAGTAACTTTAAGGCTAAACACATGATTTTGGCAGTGAATTATGTAATATGTATTACCATGTGTTGGCACCATTTACAAAAGAAAATACTTGAAAAATATATGAGCTTTTCTGTCTTAACGCAGGATTAAGAAGACAAGAAGCACAAATAACCAAAGCACAGAGAGGAAGCTGCAGCAAGAACAAAAGTGGAAACCCATGCGTTGAGAAGAAAAAAAGGACGTTTGGGCAAAAGCTGTTATGTCAATATGCAAAAGGGTTACACGTTATCAGATCATGGCAGAACCAATGGGTTGACGATGTAAAAAGTCTGCGCACCAGGGCATGGAATTTAATGCAAAGGTGTCAGGTCATCATGAGTTCACCTTTTCGACGCCTATAAATAGCGCAAAGCTTCTCCATTAAAAAAAAACAAGAGAAACGAGTTCAAGAGGCGAAAACTCTATACAAATTCTCCCTCACCATAACCAGCCTCTATTTCGAGCGCTTCTGTGAGAAGGATTCTGAGAATTTTCAATCATCTCCTAGTGAATGAAAACTTTCACCCTATGAAATTTATGTATCAGATAGCACCCTATGAAATTTGTACAGAAATTATAACATCTAATATACTTTATGCGCAACCAACATTCACATATTGCGCATTCATGAACTACACTTCGCAAAATCACATCCAAGAATACTCATATGATAATATGAATAAATCAATCAACATATTCACACAACCATCTCAACCCAAACGTTAAGATAATATGAAACTACTCTTTACAATTTACAACCAAGCATACTGAAATGATAATATGGATAAATCAGACAACATACTCGCACACAAACAGAACGACCCAACGGTAGAATTCTACTTACCTACGCGCTCTAGGGTGCTTCTGACGAATACACACGTTCTCAAAACAACCTAAATCCACGATCCGAGCGCTGAAATAGGTCGATTCCCTTGCTGCACGTGTTAGAATGGCTCCAGAACTCTGTCAAGTCTACAAGTAGATATTTTCTAGCATTAGAGGTTTGTTTAAATAGCCTTAATCTAATTCGAAAAGGAATTCTGAGCATTCTTACCAACTAAAACTTAGTCGAACGCCCTTAAACCTTGCCGATTGGTGTTCTATAGTACATGGCGGGTGTCACAAATCTAATGTGAAAACGGTTTGGGTAAGTGCTCAAAACTTATTATGTAAGGAAAACGCTGCCAAAATTTGCCCAAAACGCATTCCCTCGCTATCTCGACTACTACACGCCGAAAAACGAGGCTCGAGGGGGCAGGTGTGCCACTACCGTTCACCGAGATCCGCCAGACTCCCTCCAAATCGCGCGGAAATCCCTGAGTCACGGTTGTGTACGCCGATCTGCCGAAGATGCCGTCAGTCAGGTGCTGTCGCAGGTGTCGCCGTTGGTCAAGTCGAGCACCGGAGGTCGTTGGGTGTTGTTCACCGAGGGACTTACCGGCCGGACGCAAAACGGAGAGGGGGCGGCGGGAGGATGGTGTGCGTGGGAAGGAGGAGGGAGAGAAGAAGAAGGAGCGAAAAGGGAAAATAAAAAAATTTGTTTTAGGTTTTTTTTTTTTTTGGTTCCTTTCTTTTAAAAGCAAAAGGATTTTCTAATAAAGAAAGGTAAATTAATTTCACCAATTTAATTTGGTGTAAGTGTCCTTTTAAAAAAAATACAAATAAAGGTAAAAATAAAATGAAATAGAATAAGTAAATACCAATTCGAAACGGATTTATTTGGTAGCAGTAACTCAAGACAGTAATAATAAGGAGTTACAATAAATAATTAATCGGAAGAAAAAATGTAATGGCACGATTCACACTACACTAGCCTTATTTTAGCGCAGGCGTTACATGGTTTGTGGGAACCTCCTTTTGAAAGAGAACATAGAATTTATGCTTGGAGAGGATTCACAAAGAACTCCTCCTCTATGAACAAGCATGAGAAAGATCAAGAGAGAGTGATTGATGGGGAAGAGAGTGTTGTTGAGAAGTTCTCAACTTCTTTGCAATAACCAACATCTAAATCGAAAAACTTCTCTCTTCCCCTTTAATTAAACTAGTTTTCTTAACATGTGCATTGCAGGTGATATTTCCAATTATATTATCATATTGATAGAATTCACACTTCATTTTACCGTATATTAAAAATAAATTTTTATAAATGAGTTTGAGTATACATCAAACGCTCGTTCATTATATTTTGTAAAAACAATTATCTAAATGGTTGTAGAAAGTTAAGATGATTAAAATTCGAAAAATTATCAATATTCTATATAATTAAAATAAATTCATAAATTTTATAATTCTTTTTTATGAATAAAATTAACAAAATTTTTAATATTCAAAATCTTCCTTTTTTAACTTTTCATATCCTTTCCATTTCTTATTTTTATGCGTGTAATTTAAATTATTGGTTTCATTGTACTTTAAACCTTTATTTTAATAAAATTTAGTAACTTTTGAAAATTTCATTATTATTAAGTATATATTATCGATAAAGTTACAAAACCTTTGAAATCTCATCATTAAAAATACTTAAAAGGCAAAATTAGAAATTAAAGTATAGAAATAAAGAGAATTTTTTTTTTTTTTTTTCATATTCTAGTATCTTATCTCTTAACTATGTATATCCTAAATATGTATATGTTATTAGAAATGCCCTCGAGGTGGGGCAGGGCCAGGGATGGGTTCCACGCACCCCATTTTCGTTCCCCATTTCATTCCTCGTCCCCCACAAATTCTCCATGGGGATTAGGGCGGGGATTTCCCATGGGGAATTTTTCCCCATTTGATTTCGTTAAAAAGAAAAAATAATTAGCATAAACCACTATAATGCAAAAGTTTTAATTAAATGGTTAACTTTTATATGATTAGTTCCACATAAACAATTAGAATTTGAAGAGAAATTACTAAAAATTTTCAAGTTAAAAGAAATAATTATCTATCACATTATTCATATATATAATCTAAATTTATTAGAACTTAAACATATATATATTTACACTAATTCAAACATATTCATTATTTTAACCATTAAACAATAAATTTTGAAAATTAAATATAATATTTATATAATAAAAATAAATAAATAACATTAAAATATTAGAATAAATATAAGAAAAAAAAAGCTAATGGCGCAGGAACAGGGAATGACGCGGGGAAGGGGGCAGGCACGAGGAGGGGAACATTCCCCATCCTCATCCCCATTTAGCTTTTCGGCATTTTTTTCCCTTACTCCCTCCCCCATTTCCCATTGAAACGGGGAATCCCCGCCAAGGCCTCATTCCTATAGGGAAAGTGGACATCTCTATATGTTATGTATGGATGTGAAAATGCAAAAAGATAATAAATAATAAATAATTAATATTAATGTAAATTCTAATTTGAATTTGGATTTGAACTGAATAATAACAAATATTGAAACAATAAAAAAATGCAATAGATGTTGTAAAATTGAGGCGTAAAATGACGGAAAAACGGGAGCACGAAAATCGAGAAATTATAATATTAAAATAATAAATTATAAAATAATATTAAAGTAATTAAAATAACTAAATTAAATAAAGTAAACTTAAAAAAAACTTAAATAAAGAAAGTGTGATTTTATGGAAAATGGAATTTCACCAATCTTTTCTCTTTTCTCTCAAATGTGTGTGTTATAATATCCACAAAAAGCCTCTGGCAATTTGCAAGTAAGTAGTGGCATTTCATGGCTACTAAGGATGTGTCTTTAGTAGACACATAACCTTTCGAACAAATTTGTTGTACAGTGATGTTATTTTCTTCAAGATTATGAGGGTAGAAAAGCTGGTGAAATATGCTTTGTTCTATCTCCTTTAATATATCCTCCTCTGATTTGGGCTATACATGTTGTGTTATCTTCGTATAATGTTGTTGGAGTATTTTTACTAGAAGACAAGTTACATGTTTCACGAATGTGTTGAGTCATTGATCTTAGCCATACACATTTTCTACTAGCTTCATGGATTGCAAGAATTTCAGCATAATTTGAGGAAGTAGCTGTTATAGTCTGTTTCACTGATCGCTAAGATATAGCAGTTACTCCACAAGTGAACAGATAACATGCTCGAAATCTAATTTTATGTGGTTCAGATAAATATCCAGAATCTGCATAACCAAGTCAAAATTTGATTTATTTGAATAAAACAAACCCACATCAATCGTTCCTCGAAGATAACAGAGTATATGTTTAATTCCATTCCAATGTCTTTTTGTTGGAGAAGAACTGTATCTAGCTAATTAAATTTACTGAAAATGCAATATCTGGTCTTGTATTATTAGCAAGGATACATAAGTGCACCAATTGCACTAAGATATCGTACTTCAGGACTAAGAAGTTCTTCATTATTATCTTGAGGTCGAAATATATCTTTCTTCACATCTAGTAAACAAACTTCCATTAGAATGTTTAATGGATGTGCTTTGTCCATATAGAATCTTTTTAAAAAATTTTCCTGTATAGGTTAACTGATGAACAAATATCCCGTTTGTTAAATGCTCAATTTGCAATCTAAGGCAAAATTTTGTTTTTCCGAGATCTTTCATCTCAAATTCTTTCTTAAGATATTCTAGTGCCTTTGAAAGCTTTTTAAGAGTTCCAATTATATTTTGGTCATCAACATATATATAATAGCAAATCTTGATTATAATTTCTTTATAAAAACACATGGACATATTGGATTATTTTTATATTATTATTTCAACAAATATCCACTAAGACGATTATACCACATTCGTCCTAAATTCATATAATGATCTCTGTAGCTTTATTGAATATAGTTCTCGAAAACTTGATTTATGTATTTCAAGTATCTTAAATCCATATGGGATTCTTATATAAATGTAATTATCAAGACATCCATATAAGTATGTTGTGACTATATTCATAAGATGCATGTCCAAAATTTCACACACAATCAGACTAATTAAATATCTTAATGTAATTCCATCCACCACTGAATAATATGTCTTCTCATAATCAATACCAAGTCTTTAGGAAAAACGTTGTGCAACTAGTCTTGCTTTATATCTTGTGATCTCATTATTTTCATTTCTTTTTCTCACAAATACCCATTTGTATCCCACGGGTTTGATATATTCTGGTGTCCGGACTACTGATCCAAAAACTTGGTGTTTTGAAAATGAGTTTAATTTTGCCTTGATTGCTTCTTTCCACCGAAGCCAATCATTTCTATGTCGACATTCTTCAACAGATTTTGGTTCAAGATCTTCATTTTCAGATATAATATCAAGTGCAACATTGTATGCAAAAATTTTGTCAATAATTAATGACTTTGGTTTCATATTTTCCATGTCATGACATAATTTATTGAAATTTCATTATTATCTTTAAGTATTTCACCTTCTTCACTAATTGTATTATTAGTCATGTCCAGAATTTCTTCGTGGATGTTTACATCCTCAACCAAGTCTTTTTTTATTATCGTTTATTTTTTTTCCGAGGATTTTTATCTTTGGAACCCACTGGTCTACCACATTTCTAGCGTGTTCCAGATTCATTAGTGACAACTTGCTGTGTTGGGATATCAATTTTTGACAGAACATTTGCAACATGTATATGTGATTTAGTTACTTTCTTTTCATCTATAAATGCATCTAGTAATTGATTTACTATATTTTGCAAATGAATTATTTTCTGAACTTCAAGTTCACATTGATTTGTACGAGAATCTAAATGAGACGATAATGATGCATTCCGTGCAAGTTCCTTTTCCAACTTCTTAATTCTTCCCTCTAATGTTGGAAAATTTGTCTCATTAAAATGACAATCAGCAAATCGTGCAGTAAATACATCACCCATTAAGGGTTCAAGATATTTAATAATTGATGAGGAATCATATCCAACGTATATTCATAACCTTCTTTGAAGACTCATCTTACTATGTTATGATAGAGCAATTGGAACATATACTACACATCCAAAAATTCTTAGATTAGAAATATTTGAAAATATTTGGCTCCTGACCATAAACTAATTGTAATGGTGAATATTCATGATAAGCTACTAGCCTAATGCGTGCAAGTGACGCAGCATGCAAAATAACATGTCCCCGTACAGATGTAGGAAGCTTCACTTTCATAAGTAATGGTCTAGCAATTAATTGCAAACGTTTTATAAATGATTCTACTAAACCATTTTGTGTATGAACATGAGCTACAGAATGTTCAACATTTATCCCAATTGACATACAATAATTATCAAAAGTTTGGGATGTAAATTCACAAACATTATCAAGACAGATGGTCTTAATTGTATAATCAGAAAATTGTGCTCTTAACTTAATTATTTAAGTAAGTAATCTTGCATTTGTAAGTAATCTTGCAAATGCAAGGTTTCGATTTGATAATAAGGACACGTGTGACAGTCTACTGGATGTGTCTATTAATATCTGGATGTGTCTATTAATATCATAAAGTATTTAAATGGTTCACTTGGTGGGTTAATAGGTCCACATATATGTAGGTGATTCAGTTCCTACTTTAGCTGGTGATGGTCTAATTATTAATTTGCCTTAAGAGTAAGTATCACATAATAATTCACTAGATTGAAGAATCTTCTCATCATTATAGATTCTGTATGACCCAACCAGTCATGCCAAATTGTAAATATATCTGGATTCATGAACTTCAGATTAATTGTTGCATATGTTTCACGGATATGAGTATAATGTAATCCAAAAGATACAACAGATAACTTTTCCAATATACGTTTTTCATGTGAGATAGGAGATATGATATAAAGATACTCTATCTCATTTTTTTCTATCAGTCTCAATATGATAACCATTGCAACGTATATCTTTGAAATTTAATTGATTTCTCTTTGATTGACTAGAGAACAATTTAATTGTAAATTTTGTTCCTCTAGGCAAAATAATATTTGCTTTTACTTGTGGAGATGATGGCGAAGGAAAATCATAGCTTTTGTTTTTTCCTGAATGAATGTTGCATTTACTTCCTTAATTGTTTCTGAGTTCATGAAATCGAAATGTATTTCAACATCAAGCACCCATAACAAATAATTATTTCTATTGATGTCAAGAGTTGCAAATTCTATTTTTTGTAAGATTTGCCATGATAACTTTATCACAAAAAATTATATTTATATTAGCAATTTAATATATATTAAACATGCAAAACAACGTTTAATTTACTAATTATAATAAAGAGAAAACGACATACCTTTAGAACCTACCTTCAACGGGAAAACAACAAAAGCTTGTGTTGATAACAGAGAAGCAAAATGACGGAAAAACGAGAACACAAAAATTGAGAAATTATAATATTAAAATAATAAATAATAAAATAATATTAAAATAATTAAAATAACTAAATTAAATAAAATAAACTTAAAATAAACTAAATTAAAGAAATTGATATTTTATGGAAAATGGAATTTCACCAAACTTTTCTCTTATTTTCCCTCCAATGTGTGTGTTATAATATCCACAAAAAACCTCTATTTATAGTCAATTTGATTTCATGGGCACTAAGGATGTGTCTTTAGTAGACACATGACCTTTAATCACTAAACACATTTATATAATGGACATCTAAGTTATAATATTTATAATAGTAGATAAATTAATAGGTATCATTTAGCTTTGTCTTTATAATTAAAAAAAAAGAAAAGAAAACAAAAAACAATGTTATAAATTTAAGATTGTTGAGGTGACAAAGTAGTCCAATAATATTCTCCCCTTAATCCACTTTTTAGAATAATAAAATAAAATAATAATTATTAAATAGAAATTATTATAACTTCTTAAGAAAGAAATGAGAAATTTCTTTACATCCCAATTCTTTAGATTCCTTTAAAAATGTGTTTAATTTTTTATATATACTTGACGATTAAATTTTAATTAATTATTTCTAATTAATTAAAAATTTTACTGAGGTATTAAGTTACACGTATTTTGTTCTTCTCAACAAAAGAAAAATATAAATTGATAAGTGATGACTAATCTTTTAGTTTTCAACAAATATTTTACAATAACAAATATACAAATTATAAAGGAACAAAAAAAAAAAAAAAAAAAACAAAAAAAACCTAGATATACAACTAAATTTCTTAAAATAAATATGCTAAACTTATAAATATGGATAGACAAAATGAATTACATTCAACTTCATCAAAAGTAGAGTTGTAACGTCATAAGTTTTGAATCCAAGATATAGATTCACATGTGTATCGATCCTTTGTACTTTTAATATACCACCAAAAACACATATGTAGAACTCCACCATAACCCAATGCAAATCGAATCCCTTTGAATTTTTAATATACTACCTACATCTTGAGAGATGTTTTGAAGATCGAATAGATTTTGAAGGCAAAAAAATCATAGAAAACAAAAATAAAGAAGAAAGAAATGATGAAATTTCAAATACTGGTGAAGAAAATAGTGAAGAAAATGCTCCTTAAATAGGTAATAGAATGTGAGTTACAAAATATTTTAAATTCTATAACTTCTAAAATTCAATTATGAATTATAATTAAAGAATGTTGTAGCAAAAACATTTTACATTCTAATCTTTTATTTTATCATATATATATTTATTGTTGATAATCAATTATTAATTAAATAATTAATAAACTATATTTAATCTTCGTTGATAAAATAATATGTGAGGTTGCATTTTTCTAAAACTACTATGGATATTTGATTTAAACCACTTCCATCCATAAAATTAAACAACACTATCAATCAGATTAAACCACTACTATCATGGGTTGTAATTAATTATTTTGAAACAATTAAATTTAATAAATTAGCTTAAAAAATTTTTTAGAGAATCAGTAAATTGACTAAATTGCCCCAAAGTAAGAATAGAAAGGTTTATAATAAGAGGACAAAATTGGCATAAAAAATTTCTCCATATCTAGCCTTTAATATATACTATAGATTAGACAATTTAACTTAATTAAAATAATTATTAATAACAATAATTAATAATTCACTTAATTAATTAATTAATTTATAAAATTAAATATCTAATATTCAATTAGATTTTTTAGAAAGAATATTTAATTAAATATTTGAATCGTATTCAAATATAGAGCTCTTATAATCTGTAGTTTTAATATGAATCTCATTCATATTAAATTTTAACCTATAATTTTAATATGAATAAGAATTGTCAACCTATAGTTATAATAATTTAATATTTGCATCATAATCAAATATGTTATATTTGTTATTATATAGTTTAATTTTGAATCTCATTTAAAATTAACTTTATATTATAATATATCTAAATACATTATATTAATTATATCATATACAATTAACGTTATTCTCTTAAATTAAATTGAACAATTCAAATTCTTTGAAAACTAATGACCCTTATTTACCTGTTGTGAGCTAGTAGGGAGCCTCATGGCCTTACAGAATGGAAACTTTGATGATTCAAAGTTAATTAATTAAACTCTTTAATTAAATTAACCAACATTCATTAACTATGGTAATTCCATTAAAAACCTATAGTTGCACTCTCGCACGGTAGAACATATTGCATCCATGAATTTAACCATTATACGTAAGTCGATCTTTCACAAGTTGTTCGTAATTATAGCTGGGTCAAATTACTGTTTTACCCTAATTACCTCTTACTCCGTAAGTTCTGTAATCCCTCTAATGAACAATCTGTTTATGGTCTTGTCATAAACCAAGTCCCTCAGGCCTATGAGAGGACGAGTACCCTTTGTTTAAAACCCATAATCAACACATAAGGGAATTATCATCTACTTACTCTAAATTCGAGAAGAAAGTGAATTTCATCTTGTAATTA
Organism: Citrullus mucosospermus; assembly: GCA_030954485.1. Taxonomy (NCBI): domain Eukaryota; kingdom Viridiplantae; phylum Streptophyta; class Magnoliopsida; order Cucurbitales; family Cucurbitaceae; genus Citrullus; species Citrullus mucosospermus. Next base: position 5,369,560 of record CM062062.1, read on the forward strand.
TGTTCCTAGCTCCCTACCTCATCTCCAAAATTGTAGGTTTATTGAGTCGGCGACTCAGACCACTCTCACCCATACAAATTAAATGACAAGCCCTCGTAGGCAAAAGTCAATAACTCACTCAGGGTTGAGGTCAAGTTACATACGGCTATCCTATGAAATATTGATCTCTTCAGTCAACGACATTACAAAGAAATATTAAATATTTCGCGGTTCGATCTTATACAATCTCATTGTATAAGATATCCCTACTAGCATGTCCCACACAAACGATTTGGATCATATCGTTTGCAACACTTAACAATTGTAACATTTACAAAATGAGTCATATCCATAGTGTTACCAAGATAAAGACACCAAACATTATCCATATACTATAAAGCCTTTAGGTTCTAACTTGAACATCATCTATTTGTATGTCCACTACATACCGTTCAAGTTTTCATGATATAATTTTAGATTTTTTTCGTAATGGATAATTTATTATTGCATATTTAAAATAATCATTTATTATATCACATAACTAATTAACTACGAGGCTTTACGGCAAAAGTCCCTACACGATCAACTTTGGCAATAACCACCATTGGTGACTACTGTCGCTTCACTCTGTTGACATGCTTTGATATAACCTTTTGTGGCCAAACTCCGACAACCATCTCCAATGATGATCACCTTTGCCAATTAACTCTAGTGATCACCTTCGACGCCCGACTTCGGCAACAACAACAACGGTTGGTGGCTACTACCGCCTAACTCCAACGACATGCTTCGAAAACCTCTTTTGGTAGGCAAACTTCAATGACAACTACCTCCAACGAAGACCACCTCTAGCAACCACCTCCGACATTTAACTTAGGCATGATTACCACCTCCAAACGCTCAACTTCGTTGATCACCTCCAGTGACCAACTCCGACAACCAACTCCATCGATCATCTTCAACGACTAACGTTAACAACCAACTTCATCGATCATCTTCAACGACTAACATTAACAACCAACTCTACCGACTATATAGTTAAAAAATAAATAAATAGATTGGTCGATGAAAGTGTTTTTAAATAAAAAAAATTGAAATTATTAGTTCATAGTGTTTAATACTATCTTACATAGTAATTTAACAATAATAGGAACACTTTGAGCATATAGTCAAACCAAACAAACTTGAGTATAAAAAATACTTTTGAGAAAATGTAACCAAACAAATTTATATTTTTATTTAAATATTTTTTAAATAAAAAGTATCAAATGCACATGACTTTTTTAATAACATTTCACCGCCTGCCCGATAAGCTTAACCAAATGCCCATGACTTTTTTAATAACATTTCACCGCCTGCGCGATAAGCTTAACCACTGATCGGTGCCATAATGTCTACATTTTTTATGGCTATCAACTTCTTTGTTCACACCTGAGAATTCTACCTACATGGCTAAGTTAGAGATTGACTGTCTCATACCACTTGTTAGGGAGAAATGACCTCAAAATATCTCCACGTTGATATGTTGATATCCACTTTAGGCATAAACTTTCATGATGTTACTTTTGATTTCACCCAAAAGACCTCATGCCATTAAATATTGTTGTCCTCCCTTATATACCCCCAATATATAATTCTCTTATCTAGCAAATGTGGGACTTTGATAGTATTCCCAACACCATCATTCATGCATAATAAACCTTACAGTACAATTTGACGCATAAGATGCCATAAAAAGCCATAAACCACTTGATTGACTACCTTTTTTGGGTACATATTACATGCATATATTCCACTAATGTAAATGTATATTGTAATTTTGTTGTTTGTATGAAACAAGAATATTTTGGTTCCATCAAAGTACAATGGCTACATGTAAAAAGTTGTAAAAGATATGTGAAAGTTTTAAGTAACCATCTTAATTGAGTGTTAAAATTTTGGAAAAATATGTGTGTAATTGAATCGTTAACAAAAAGGTAAGCAAACAAGAATAACTATGAGAAAATCATATTTTTTTATATTACAAAAAAATTTCACCAAATATCCTTGACTTAATAATCCAACTCTACACACCCTAAACATAAACTTTCTAACTTTGCAAATATATTAACTCCAGACTTACAAACTCAATTAGTGCTCCAAACAACAGCTTACCAATTTAGGAAGTGTTTGGCCCATTGAGTTATGAGTTTACAACTCTCTATGTTTCATAACTCCTTAGAATCCACAACACCACTTCTTGTCTCAAACATCATAGACTAAATAAGAAAAAAATATATATAGGGAAGGGATAATTCAACAGGTTATGTAAGTTACCATTTTAGGTGATGACGAGGATTAAGGGGTTTGATTCAGTCCGGTTTTGATCAAAACCAAGGACCGAACCGAATATATTTGTTCGCCATGAACCGGAAAAACCGAAGTTTCTTCGGTTAGAGTGAAATTGAACCAATCGATTTCAGTTACGAACAGTTTGGTTCGATTTTAAACGATCTTCCCTTTTTTTTTAAAACTATCTTTCTTGTAATTTGTGACTAAAACTTGACGTTAAAGGTCTGAGAAATTGGTGGAGAATCGATATATAAAACTTACCTAGCGACGTCGGCACCAAAACATGCTCCAACGACTAGTAGAAGAGAGGAGACCGAGGGAAGAGATCCAAAATTGAGAGAAAAAATGGAAGATGGAATGGAGAGGTGGGGTGAGGGGTGACAATAGATGAGAGAAAGAGAAAAAGAGGAGAAAATAATTTTTTTTTCCTTGTATGTTGAAGTTGATGAGAGTCGGAGAGAGGAAAGGGAGAATATGAGTGTTGATGGCGGCGGCTAGGGTTTAGGATAGGAGTCTTCTGGTGGGAGTAGCTTGGTTAGTGGGCTAGAAAATATTGGGCTTGGGCTTTTTTAGCGGAGAAAGTGTTTTTTAATAAAATTGATTACATTGGTTCGGTTAAGTTTTTTTCGGTTTCTGAGAAACTAAATTGTGAACCAAAACAAAATATAAACGGTTCTGACACTTTTTAAATCGCAGAAACCGTTTTTTTCAAAATAACTGGACCAAGCCAACTGGTCGGTTCGATTCGGATCGATTCCTCAATATTTTCGGTTCCATGCACCCACCCACAAGGATGATGTGGATTAAGCAGGGACCTTACAAAGAAAGAAGGGTGAGGGTGTACGATAAATCCAGTGGGGTGCGAAGCATAGGGCAAGCGTAGCAGCAATATGTGCGAGGCAGTCGATCTATGCCTTTGCCTCCGAGTCTCTGATTCCCTTCTCTTCCATTTTGGCCTCTCTCTCTCTCTCTCTCTCTCTTCTATCTCTCTCTCTCCTCTCTCCCTTTCTCTCTCTCAGGCAAGCCTTCTTTTCCTGTCTTTGATTTCTATCTTTTCTTTTTTTCTTTTTGCTTGCTACTTTGAAGATACTATGAGCTTAAGAACAACGAAGTGTTTTTTGTTTTTTCATCTACTTGTTTATTTTTTGCTGGGATTTTTGGTCGAGGAAGTAGTTTAGGGTTTTTTGACCTTTGGGTGCTTCTCTTTTTGCTGCTTTGGGTTGGACATTCGCTTTTTATTGGTTGAATTGTGAACTCTTTGTGGAACTTTGATTTGGGGTTTTCTTAAATTTTCGTGTTTTGGGCTTCTGGTTTGTGATTGGTCAATTTCTCTTTTGTTCGGGTTTTTAAGCGTGCATTGTGGCAGGACATTCACTGTTCTTCTTGATTTAATTTAATCTCAGATAACTTTTACTTTGGAAAACTGGGATTTTTCGACTCTCATTGCAATTCAAGCTTAAATTCTTTGCGTTCATTTAGGGTGGATGAGTGGCTCTTGTAAACCACTGGAAATGTTAACTTGGGTTTCGTTTTTTCTTTTGTTTTTTTTTGCTGCAAGCAGTTTAGGATGACTGAACCATCAAAAGTTATTCACGTCCGCAATGTTGGTCATGAAATATCGGAGGTCCATTCTTTCTCTCTCTCTCAAGTTTAAATTCAATTAATAACTATGACATTAAAATAATCTCTGCAAATGTATATTGGTGGATGAGCTGTTGTCATGCCATATGCCATGTTTGATATCTTACGAGTTACGACTGTTTATTTGCATTTTAGTGGGTGAGTGAGGTAGTGAAAACCAAGATAGTGGCTGATTCATGCTTCGTTTAAGGCTAAGCTACCATGTAAATATGATTGCTTTTGATGTAATTGTAATTTGCATCCGTTCTGTCCGACTATCACTATAGCAACTATTTGATCTTTTCCTTTTGTTCTTTCTGTCCATCTCCGATTAGGTTAGAGGATATGACTTGGCACATGAATCATTGAGAAATATAAAAACAAACGAGAGAAATCATTGAGACATGATAAATTTATATATTTTTTTGGGACAATTGATCCAATTGGGTAAACTCAAGTCGAAGTTTATGTCAAGAGCTTTCTTATTTATTGAAATTTAATGCCCACTAGAATTTAAGAGCCATGTATATTGTATTAGAAGTTTTTAAGTTGCGAGTGCAATTTTATTTGTGTTGTGATGCAACCAAGCATCAAATGAGAGAAATCTCCAAGAACTCTCAACCAGAATTGTTACTAATGTTTCCTAAGTATAGCCATGCAAGAGATTGACCCTCTATTTATAGATGATTCAAGCCTACTAATCCAAGTAAACTAACTAACACAATCAGGAATTTCAAGAAAATTACCAAACTCCCCTAAGTGTTCTAAAATGCCCCTCTCAGTGTGTGCCTCAGTGGTTATGGTGTGCACCTCAACATCTCAAGACTAACTTCCTATCCTCTTTTTTAGTTTTCCAAACTTTTAAGGAAGAAGCACCTGAATATTTTTTTAAAAGATATTCATTTTGCCCTAAAATCTCAAATAGAAGTTATATTTTCTTAAGTTCCATTTCGAGGTATTTCAAACTCTATTGAAGGGTATCTCTCTATCTAGATATTGCAGTTCAACTTTTATTTGTATTATTAACGAGTTAATGTGTATCTTTGCACATCTCCCATATCTCTTGATTTTTTTCTAAAAAAAACTCTGTACACTTTTGACATTCTTGCAGAACGATTTACTTCAGCTATTCCAGCCATTTGGTGTCATAACTAAGCTTGTGATGCTTCGTGCTAAAAATCAGGTTTGACTTCACTCTGATTCAGTGACATGTCTAAAGTTGTCTTATATCTGAGCTAAAGTGGAATATTAATTGTTTTGTCATTGTGTCATGAATTCAGGCACTTATGCAGATGCAAGATGTTCCCTCTGCAGTTAATGCTTTGCAGTTCTTTGCAAATGTTCAACCAAGCATTAGGTATTATTATGCCGTTAAACTTTATCCTTGAGAATTTGATTAGCCATTTTTTCTGTTAGTATTATCATAACTTGCAGTGGTATTAGCAAGAAGAGTGGAGGGTGCATCTGTTAAATAGTTAGGATGTCAAAATTTGTGGGTCCTAATGTAAGTTTGTAACTGAGAGTGTTCAAGTAATTGTGCGATCTTAGCTAGTACTTACGAAGGAGGACTATGGTAGAGAGAGGAGTTGCTTAGATCTGAATTCTCACCTTAGAGGAGAGTCTGGGATCTCTTGAATCTCTTTAATCACCCACTTGACTCTGTATTTTTGTCGCTCCAGTAAACAACAGAAGTTCTGGGTAGTGTTTTCATAATTATTTATTTATTTATTTTCAGATTAGTGTTTACTCAAGTTTATTGGGTTTAGTTTAATTTCACCCGTTTTTGGTTATGTTATGATACATTGGTACTCTTTTTATAAATCTCCATTTCATCAATGAAAAATTCTATTTCCTTAAATAAGGGAGGGAAACAAGATTAGATACACTCAAGGAAAAGATAGTAGGAGCACAAGAATCAATTCGGAGGAGTTTAATCAGTTGTTTAAAGAAGGAAGGGTGCAAGGTCAACTAACAAGAAGAATGGAAGATGAAGGGTATAGGGTCAACTAACAAGTACCTTGAACACTTGGTTCATTTTTTGCATAGAAGATTACACAGGCTGTAATCTGTAATGGCAGCTTTCTGGCTTTGTCTCCGACAATGGCAGCTTCCTCCGGCCTTCCAATTTTGCTATCCCCTCTCTCCTGCAGGAGTTGAAATGAACCATATTTTTCAGCGTAAAACTCGTAACTGCGATCGATAATCGTGAACATGAGAGAAGCATTTGCACCATAAGGCACCATAGATACGGGACTTTTTCCCTTTTCTTAATTTGTTTCTCGATTACTTCGATCGCTATATTATGTAACTATATTATGTAACTGTAGAAGTTATGTTTCAAAGAAAGCTATATTTTGAGAAGGAACAAGAAAATGGAACTTTCTTACCCTTTGCAGCGTGTCCTGTGTTCATTAATACATCATACCAGATTTCATTAAATACATCGAGTTGTTTGTTTTATGCACCAATCATCTTGTAGTCATTTGCATCGAAATCCAGACCGAGCAAGTCTAATGCACGTTCGTAACCTCCTCTTCCGTACTTGTAGAGGGCTTCTACAAGCAAAACAAAGGAGAGCATCACCAACCACCATTGGACACTTGGCTCTTTTAGTCAAATCATTGTGGCATTTTTATTAGGAATCAGAAGCTATGTGGCGTAAGGTGAGTGGGAGTAAATTTGGTCGCGTGCCCTTTCGAATGGATCTTGATTGGGATTAGTGGCACTTCTAGGTCTTTGTGGAGAGGGATTGCAGGGGAGTTCCTCCTTTTGGCTCAAATTTATTCGTTGTTGAGTTGGGGATGGAGGGATACTCTTTTTTTAGAAGATTGGTGGTTGGTGATGGTCCCCTTTGTTTTGCTATTCCCCATTTATAGCTGTTTTCTTCCTTCAAAAATACCTCGGTGACTGTCATTCTAGCTCAATCTGCCCCGGTTCTGTTGTTCGCTATCTATTAGAGAAATGAGCAATATTGTTTGTCTTCTTTTTTTGTTGGGAGAGTCTCAATGTTATGCAGGGAGAAGGGATGTTAACTATTGGTGTCGCCTAGGGCTTTTCCTGCCACTCTTTTTTTCCTTTGTCTCGTCAACCCTTTTTCCTTGAGAGATTTAGTTTTTGCCCTGATGTGGAGGATGGAGATTTTTAAGAAGGTAAATTTTGTTATCCGGTAGATTTTCCATGGTAGGGTGGACACCTTGGATAGGGTGTCAAGGAAGATGCCTAATTTGTTGGGGCCGTGGTGTTGTATTTTGTGTATGAGGGTTGTTGAGGACCTTGATCATATCCTTTGGAGTTGCCACTATGCTTGTGATGTGTGGACTTGTTTTTTCTTTTATTTTTTTTTTTAATTTCTGAGGAGTTTGGTTTTGAGTTGGCTAGACAAACTGATTGCAGAAGATGTTCGAACTCTCTTTACTCATCCTTCCTTGAGGGAGAAAGGAGAGTTTCTTTGGGAAACTAGGGTGTATGCGATTTTGTGGGTCTTTGGGGAGAGAGGAACAACTGAATCTTGGAAGCATCTTAACTCTTTTGATGTTTGATCCGTTGCTAGATTTCATTTTCTTTGTGATTTTCGGTTACAAAGCTGTCTTTGTAATTACTCACTTAGTTTTCTCATGCTTGATTGGAGACCTTTCTTGTAGGTTGTCTCCGTTCTTTTATGTGGGCTTTCTTTTTTGTATGCGCTTGTATTATTTCATTTTTACACCATGAAAGCATGGTTATTCATAAAAATGAAATAGCAGGGTACTTATAATTTCATTTGCATCCCTATCCAAAATTAATTTCAATTGCATTGTGCCATGTGGATGAACTCTATTTACCATTTCCCATGGGCAAGAAATCGAGCTGTGGCCTATGGAGTAGACTTGTTCCTAGGGGAGCCCATAAAAGGTACGGGAATTTTCCAAGGTGTAATACTATCATCATCAGATCTCATACTGGTCAAGGGCTTCTTGTAGCCCTTATGGAGCTTAGATGTAATTGTGGGAGCGCAATGATTCTCAACCTTGGGAGCAATTAAGGTGGATTGATGGAAAGTGGAGATGGAGTTTCATATTGATGAATGGTCAGTTTAGTGTTCCTTTAACTTTTGGTTATTTACAACAGGTGAAAAATTACAAGCCTCGTGAGAGGGGTGAAAGGATGGAATATAGCACAACCAACATGATAGTGCACCACATCTATCCCACAGGTTTGGTAGTGCTGGTGGCAAATGTGAAGAAATATCAGTTCTCCCTATTTCATATGGGATACCTGAGCCACTTAGACTTGGTTCGAGAGAGGGGTAGTGGTGGATCCTTCAAAGTAGCTGCTATGGAACAATGCCCCCCTTTGAGGAATATTAAGGTGCTGTATAGTTTTCTTGGCCTCACTACATATTACTGTGAGTTTGTTGCCAATAATGGTATCATTGCATTTCCTTTGGCTTAGCAGTTTATAAACAGACTTGAATTTGAAAGAGGCTGCAGTTGTTTCTCAATTGTCATGGCCTGATAATACTAATATTTATTCGCTCACTCCCTCAATTGAGGAAGGGAGCCGACCACACTTTCCTAGTAGTTCCTTAACCACCTCAGCTCACATCTAATATGATTCTGTGTCAACGTGTTGAAGTGCTGGGGCTGTGGATTGTCTCTACGAACACGAGAACCCTCAAAATTTTGATTTGTTGGGAAGATGTTTCATCTAAGACACAACTTGAGAGCACGCTTCAACTAACATGCAATTTGGGAGCATGTGTCCTAACTTTCACCTTCATGACATAGTGGCTGTGTAGGGGCGGAATAATCACATTCTCTGACTTTGAAGGTACACAGTAGGAAGAGGGAGGCACCATGTGGTGCATGTGCATCATCTGTTTAGTAGTTGGGATACTACGTATGTGGGGCTTATTCTAAGAGTAATTGAGTAAGAAAGTAATCTCAGCTAAATATTAAGGGGGACTGCAGGAGAAAGGGGGTGTTCTTTCGGTAGGTGCTTAGATATTGAGTCAATAGAATTAGGGATCTTGTCAATCATCCCATGGCAATGCCTATTCTTCCCTCTGTAAATAAAGTGAGTTATATCATTTTTTTCCTCCAAATTTAGTTTTAGATGAAGCATTTGATGTTTGAAATCTTTTCTGCCCTTTTTTCAGGGGGAGGAATGTTTATGTCCAGTTTTCATCACATCAAGAGCTAACTACAGCAGATCAGAATGCTCAAGGACGAGGAGACGAGGTTTGTAACTATTTACCTGACTTTAAATAAGGATTATGCTTAGTTATCATGATGGAAACTCTGGAATGACTGAGGCAGGAATGGACCTCGATAAATATGCAATATAATGACAGCTAGAGCACAGTTTTTGTGTTGAACACCCAGTACTTGTTTTTTTTTTTTTTTAAATGAAAACTAAACTTTTCATTGATGAAATGTAAAAAAGACTATTGCTCAAATTACAGTAAGATTTTTCAGATTAACCATCATGTGTTGGCCCAGTGGTAAAAAAGAGACATAGTCTCAATAAATGACCAAGAGGTTAAGGGTTCAGTCCATGGTGGCTACCTACTTAGGAATTAATTTCCTATGAGTTTTCTTGACACCGGTCAGGCGGGTTGTCCCATGAGATCAATCAAGGTGCGCGTGAGCTGGCCTAGACACTCACGAATATCAAAAGAAAAAAAAAGAAAAAAAAAGATTTTTCAGATTTGTGGAAGCATCATAAATTTTTATTCTTCTTTGAGGGTGATCTTAGCCCTTTTGTAATTTCATATAATCAATGAAATGAAGTTTCATGTTTCTCCTAGAAAAGGACATTTTTTTTTTCCAGCCTTCTATCATGCAGGAAACTCTCTTGCTTCCATCAGTATGATATTCTAAATATATTTTAGGACAATGCTTTTTGCCTTCAATTCCCTTCCTTTTTGGGTGTTTGTAGTTGTATGTATGTTACCTAAGATTCCGTGGGGATTATATTTTGATGAATTGAGTTTGAACTTACAACAACAATTCTCTATTCTTTATCTGAAATATATGAGATTTTAATGAAATATTCCTGGTAGGCCTGATATATTCTTTTATTTTATGGTTATTCATGTAACTTAAGTGCATATCTTCGAATAGATGTCAAATTTTTTGTTGAAGACATACTTCAACATTCGATTGTCTAACCGTAGGGATCTATTCCATTTTATTTTTTATTTTTTATTTTTAAATTTTGAATATCAGTTATTGACTATAAAAATGATGTAAATGATTTAAATGGAACCTAATCAAATATGGTGATATGGTAAGTGTGGTCCTAATTTCATACTCATGCACTATTATTTTTTCCTCCCCATGTCAAATAATTTTATTGACAGCTTGACACGTCAGGCTTGATAATGGAATAAAGGAAATAGTTGATTAAGTTCGTTTTAATCAAACAACAAAACTTTTGGTATTAGGGGTAATGTATTTGCTATACTACTAATCAGTTACCATTACCCAACATCTAGCTCTGCGTCTTAGCCAGATTGCTGATTCTATAACTTTAGAAGAACATGTATAATATATTTGGATTTCTTTTTCTTCTCAATTTGTTTCCTTCTCTCTCATCCTTCATGTGAATACTCTTGGTCACTCTCTGGAGCAGCCAAATCGAATACTCTTAGTCACAATCCATCACATGCTATATCCCATTACAGTGGAAGTGCTGCATCAAGTGTTTTTCCCACATGGATTTGTGGAGAAGATCGTGACGTTTCAGAAGTCAGCTGGTTAGATTAAGTTCTCTCTCCTTCCCCCTTTCGCGTATCATCACTTTATGCATGGATATGTTGAAATTCTATTCTATTGGAATGTTCATTCTTTCCTTGTTTTCCCTTCTCAAGTTGTCGAGGGTGAGCATTTTTTTTTTCCTTCTTTTTTGGCACCAGCAGCATTGGGTACTCAAATAAAAAATAAACCCTTCATCTAGAACTTGTTGCTAAATACGTTGCTGCTTTCTACTTGAAGTGTTTTTGCTTTTTAGTGATTCATACATGTGCATGAATGTCTTAATTTTATTTATGTAGGTTTTCAGGCTCTCATTCAGTATCAAACTCGCCAATGTGCTGTTTCTGCTAGGACTGCACTACAGGTAATAGTCTCTTTTCTGTTGGACCAGTCAGTTTGAACTTCATCCTTTCCTTAAGAGGTTTTCATCCTGGTTTATTTACCTAAAAGATAACACACTTATGCTACTCTTGTAGGGACGTAATATATATGATGGTTGCTGTCAGCTAGACATTCAGTTTTCCAAGTAGGTTTTATAACTAATCATGATATCTTGTGACTTTTTCCATCTTTACTTGATAATTATAGATTATGGGTTTCATTATGCAGTCTTGATGAGTTACAGGTGAACTACAATAATGAACGTTCAAGGTTAGCAAAGTTGAATCCTCAATTATTTTCTTTCTTTTGCATCTTAGATTGTATTAGTATAGATATTTTTTTCTCGGTATTGTTGCAGAGATTTCACAAATCCTAGCCTGCCTTCTGAACCAAAAGGCCGGTCATCTCAAGTATGTACCACCACATATTAAATTCTTATATTGTTTGCCCCTTTCCTTTCTGAAATCTTAATTGCCTTATCTGGATATGCAACAGCCTGGATATGGTGATACGGGAGGCATGTATGCACTTCAAGCATCTGGAGCGAGACCAGGTACTAGAGTTTTCTATCATATAATGAATGCATATATACATATTACTTCGTATGTTTATGTTCTTTCATCATCATATACCGGTTTTTCCCCAGAAAAACCAATACTTATATATATTTTTCTTCTTTTCTTTGGTTACAGTTGCATTCTCACAGGTGTGTATAGTTCCTGTCAAACTATGGTTGAGATGTTAGAAGAGTATAAGCAACTATTAGATCATTCATCGAATATCAGGGGTTTTTCCTTTCCTTTTGGAATAATATATTAATCCTACACTTTAATGATTGTACTTCCCACGTGATCCTTTAGTTTTAAGATCTGGGTTATTATTCTTAAGATGATTATGATTGACCACATCAGGGAGTTCTTAAATTAATTTAAGATCTAAAAATTTGTCTACAGAATTGAGCATAATGTGTCCTTTTCGCTTGATTTTTAGATGGCCAATGCAGCGGCTGTTGCTGCTGCATTTGGAGGAGGTTTGCCACCTGGTGTTAGTGGGACGAACGACAGGTGTACAGTCCTTGTGTCCAATCTGAATCCGGATGTGAGTAACAACTTTCTTTGTTAGGCTCCTGCTCAAGTTTTTATTATCATGGTTGACACCACCGTTAATTTTTTTTTTTTACAGAGAATAGATGAAGACAAGCTTTTTAACCTTTTCTCCATTTACGGTAACATTGTAAGAATTAAGCTTCTCCGGAATAAACCTGATCATGCACTTGTTCAGATGGGAGATGGATTCCAGGCAGAATTAGCTGTGCACTTTTTGAAGGTTTGGTGTTATTACATTTCTCTCTCGTGCACGGGGGTTTATTTTCTATCAACAAATGAGGTTTTATTTTATATTTTAACAAAAAGAATTATGACAATGTTTAAATTATTATATTCATGAGGCCGTTAGCTAAATTGCAAGTAAGAAGCAGAAATATTGAGGAATAAATTACATTAATAATAGGAATTTATATATGTGAACACCTATTTTGGTATCTGGATAAGCTGAATGAGACCCAAAAGCTTAAAACATGATGCAAGCATTGGTATATTGGTTTCTGTAGTTTCATTTTTATGATTATAAGAGTATCAAATGTCACTTGGACGGAATATTTTTGTTATTTAAAACAAGAAAGGAGCTCTTGAAACAGAAAAGGGACAAAATAAAAATTAACAAGGGGATATAAATTCATGCCGATGAGGTAAAAAGTTTGTTAAAAGTATAAATAGCAAACAAGGAAGACAAAGAACACTAAAGGAAGCTAAGCGCTGAGATATTTTTGGCTCCACTTCTCAGTATTTTCCAGTTACTTGTTTGTAAGGCCGTGCTTCGTCTATTGAAGTTTTAATTTTGTTTGAGGACTTTCGGTTTCTTGGGTGACAAATGCCTCACAGTACTCATGAATTTTATGTAGGGAGCGATGTTGTTTGGCAAGAGATTGGAGGTCAACTTCTCAAAGCATCCTAACATTACGCAAGGGGCTGACACTCATGAATATGCTAACTCAAATCTTAATCGTTTTAACCGAAATGCTGCAAAGAACTACCGCTATTGCTGCTCCCCGACAAAGATGATCCACATATCATCTCTATCCCAGGAAGTAACTGAAGAAGAAATAGTGAGTCTGCTCGAGGAGCACGGGCCGATTATCAACACCAAGCTCTTTGAGATGAATGGGAAGAAGCAGGCACTCATAATGTTTGACACTGAGGAGCAGGCCACTGAAGCTCTAGTTTGCAAGCATGCTAGTTCGCTTAGTGGGTCGATCATTCGCATTTCGTTTTCCCAGTTGCAGACTATATGAAGCAGTTGCAGACTATATGAAGTTAACAACGGCATTAAACAAGTAAGAAGTGATGGATTCTTAATGCTTAATTGGGGTTGAGGATTCATAATTTACGAGGATTTTAAAAATGGAGATGATGGCGCATACTGTCTTAATTCTTGTAACAGTTAATTTGTCTTTGGATTTTTCGTGGAATTGTACTTCTGCTTTGTTGTTGTCTCAATTCTTCTCTTCTCATCTCTTCTCTTTTCTTCTCTTGTGCTTATCGAAATCATTCTTAAGACTTCTCGACGGAGCTAGATTTTTCATTTTATGTTGTCAGTTTTGAAGAATAGGAAGAAAGAGGGAATGCTAACCTGCCTTTTTTTTTTTTTTTTTTTTTTCAGTTGAGGATCTCCTTATTAGGTGCTATGTATATGTCTTGTAATTTCTGGCAAATCAGGCCATTGGCTCTTGTAATTCAGTTCATAGTACTCTTAATCTCTTCTACCTAATTTATTGATGAACACTTTGTCTTTGACAAAAATTTGTCCAATTCTCTTCTTAGCCTTGACAGACATAAAGAAATAGCTGTTAAATGTATGTATTCTACCTCCCTCCCTCTCTATCTCTCTTTCTCTCCCTCAGTATTCTCTCTTTCTCCATGTGCTCTCTCTCTCAATCACTCTTCCTGCTTTCTTATCTTCTCCTCTCTACCTTCCACCTTCTTACTCCCTCTCTATCCCGCTTTCCCTTAGTGGTGCTCTCTTTCTTCCTGTACGTGATGTGCTAGTATGTGAGTTGAGCTTTTTAGCCTGAGTTTAGTTAACTTTTTTCGTGTTTCAGTAACTCATGAACGCAAACTAACCAATGATCATTTAAGTCTATTTGGAATGACTTTTTAAGTGTAATTTTTTTTTTTTGAACTTAAAAAGTCGTTTCAACCTGGCTTTGATCAATGATGTGAAGTATTAAATAAACATTGATTTGATAGGATGTGATGTAGATGATGAAAGGAAGTAGACAAACACAAAGAAGAGTAGAATCAGATGTTTTATCTGTGTGTTTTCTTGGGAACAATCTGTTCTTTCTTATTTCATTTTTTCTATAAATTGTGTCGTATTTTTTTTTTGTTTACTTTTGTCTGGCACTAAATATTGTCAAACTAACATTTTCTGTCAGCAAAACTTGTTTGTTCATTTGCATGTCATGTCATCATTAAATTATTCACCATTATTGTCACTTATTAAGTTGTCTTTTTATGTGTTTCACAACGTTTGAGTCTCTGAGTTGAGTGGGTAATAACAGTTGGTAATAACTGTTTATGAAGTTATAAAGTTTGTGTTTGGGGTGTAAAGTTGAGTTGAGTTGCATTAGTAAATCTGTGTTTGAAGTGTTGAGTTGAGTAATTTTATCAGGATATATGGTACAATGTTAGAATGAACATTTGTGATCTATATTTGTTTACTTGACTTTTTGTTCAACCATTCAGTTACACATATTTTTTCTAAATTTTTAATTCTGTCAAGTTTAAAACTACACATATAATTTATAATTCTGTTGCATGTAACAATTGTACTTGAAATAGATAATTTATCTTGTTTCATATGAACCACAAAATCTCAATATACTTCTGTATTAGTGAAATGGAGTGGAATATGTAAAAGAAAAATACAAGAAAATAAGTAAGTGAAAGAAGATTTATCGAGGGTCTTCACTCTTCAATCAAATAAAATTTATAATTAATCGATCGCGAACTATTCAAACTAGGTAATTAGGTAGTAATTAGTATGAGATCGAGTCGAATCATCAGCTCCTTTAAGCTAAATTTTAAATAAGAAAAGCAAGGCGGGGGGACCGAAAATGCAGAAAATAAAATGGGAAAGTAAGATAGTTGGTGAGAGAGTAAAGAGGGAAGCTTCATTCAGCGGAGTTCGTTCATCAATTAAGCACAAAATTATGACTAGTTTAAAATCTGATTAATTGGGCATGATAGCGTTCCATGCTAATCAAAATTTCATAGTTTAATTAATTATACATAGACAACATGACTAATTCTAAACTAACGAACAACTCGGGCACGGTTGAGTTCCATACTTGCTAATTACCCACATTAAGATTAAGGGGATTGGCCAAACTCAATTTAGGGTGTGTTTGAATTACCTCTTGAAGCAATTAAATTTGAAGAAAAGTCATTTCGAAAAAGTTTGAAAAGTGTTCGGCAACTTCTTAAATGCATTTTTTAAAAATGAGTTTTAAAGATAAGTCATTTTCAAGAAATCACTCAATCAGATTTTAAGAAAAGAGGCTTTTTAGTGATTGACCGGGAATTCATCTCATTTGTTATGTTATATTGAAATTACAAAAATATCCTTCATACTACCCCTCCTCCTCCAACCTTTCTCCCACATTTTGACCTAGCTGAAAATTTCTTCTTTATGTTCTCTCTCTTTCTTCTCATCTTGTCCAATAACTTTACTGAGATCTTGCATTTGTAGCTTCGATTTGAGGTTAGTTTTTGCTTTAATTTGAGATTAAGTTTGGATTGTTGCTTTTCTTCTATGTTGGGATTACTTTTGGTTGTGCCTTTTCTTCTTCTAATAACATTTGGATTAGATTGGATCAGATTTTCTTCTTCTGATCGCATTTTCTTCAAGAGTTTGTCTGTTAACGGGGGTTTCAATTGTGATGAAGTTTGTCCCTATTTTGGTAGTGACACACTAGTGAGAGCGAGAGAGATAGAGTGAGAGAGAGAGAGCGAGAGAGATAGAGTTAGAGGGAGCGAGAGGGTGAGAGAGAGTGAGAGTGACAGTGAGAGAGAGCGAGAAGAGTGAGAGTGACCGTGAGAGAGATAGAGTGATAGAGTGAGAGAGAGAGTGAGAGCACGAGAGACCGAGAGATGTACAATTGAGAGAACAAATTTAGGATTTCCATATCCACCTAAAGGTTAATATACAAGAATAAATACATTAATGTTTATTATATTTTTATAAGTATTTATTTTTATAAATAAGTGTTTATTTGATTGTTTTATGATAACGTTGAGATGCTACTACCTTCAAATGATGAAAGAAATCATGAGGACACCAATGAAGAACATGGAGGTTCAGTTCGTGAAATGGAGATGAATGAGGAACGTGATCGAATTGCACAACTTTTTATGTCTAGTTGATACTATATTGTCTAGGAAAAATTATTATTATTTATGTTTTGTTGTTGGAGATCAATTATATTTTTTATGCTTATGTATTTACATTTCAAGATATTTGTGCTTCTAAAATTGAATTGTTCAAAAAAATTTAATACAAAAAAAAAAAATTAATGTTTAGTTTTAACTTCAATAGTTTCAAGTTTCTAAAAAAAATTCAATAATTTCAAGATAATCGCGTGATTAATTTCAAAATATATTTCTTTCTAAAAAAAAAATCAAAATTATGTGTTTCTTTATGAAATTAGTTCATAGTATTTAACAGTCATTTATGGTAATTTATGGTAATTTAACTTTAATGTAAATATTTTTGGTATAGGACAAACCAAACAAGATTATGTACATAAACACTTATAAAAAGATCTAACCAAACATGTAAGTGTTAAATGTTAAACGTTTTTTAAAAAATGTATTCTTAACAAACAATTTTTTTCATAGACAATCCAAACACACCCTTAGTGTTTTTCTATTTTGAAGGCTGATTATGTAAGTGATAAACACAGGAATATGACATGAATCAATACAAAAACAATCAAATCTATTCGCTACTCAAATTAAGCATGCAATTGTGAAACTTAGACCACTTCACTTGGAAAACTTGCATACCTCCTAAGTTTGGAAATTCCTTCTTATGTGACGAATAAAGCTTCAAGAAAATCTCGAAAAACACCTCAAGATCTACAACAACGAACTTCCACAATCCTAAGAATTGACACACTTGTGGTTTTCGGTAAACATGTTAACATGACTCAAATATTCTTCATTGTAGCCAACCTTAAAAAGAGTACAATATCCTCTTAAATATGCATTGCGGAAAAGAGAAAACAAACCCCAACCATAATATGCGGAGCCCATAGAGGGAAAAAATTCGTGAGGAATAATTACCTATAATTTTCTAGATAAGGAAAATGTAATCTGCAGTGTTAGCTTTTTGACCCTTAATCTCAAATTGATTAATTAATATTTTGATGATAAAACACTTCAATTAATTGGGCTCTTTTCAAATATAGCAAAAGAAACCAATATATTTACAAATATAGCAAAATGCCACTGCCCATAGTAGTCTATCGCGGTCTGTCGTAGATAGATTGTGTATTTTGCTATTAGTTGTAAATATTTTCAGCAATTTTATCATTTAAGATAATTTCCCTAATTAATTTGCTAACAATTTGAGTGTTTCAAATTGTCCATTGCGTAGAGCTCGAAATAATGATTCTAACACCCAAATTGAATCTCAAACGAAGAAAATGCCGCCTTAACAAAAAAAAATTCTAATATGACGACATGTCATATTTTTTTAATCAAAGTGGGTCAATTGAAATTATACCATTTGGAGCATATGAGGAATGAATAGGGTAGATTTTTGTTTTTTGGATTGGTTTTAAAAAGAAAATGATTTTAAAAAGAAAATAAATTTAATATTATATATTTAAAAGTGTAGTTAACTTAAAAATTAGAAAAAAAAAAAGGAAAAAAAGAAAAGTGCATGTGCTGTTGGAGGTTACTTTAAAATAAAAAAAATTATATTAACTTTTTATTTTTAATCACAATCATTCAATTTTGTCTACAAAAATCTAAAGTCCCAAATTAAATTTGGATTTTACCAACTTCTCTCTCTTTTTAAACTCTTCATATTCTCCAAATTTCAACAGTAATTTCACATTATTTCTAATCCTACGTAAAACACAAAGCATCCATTGTTGCTTTTTCCAAACTTCATTTTTTTTTCTTTTTATCTAATTCTGGAGAGATTATTTGATGATGATTAATTTTGTTGAGTGTTACAATTTGTAATTCTACTTCTTGAGAGAATTTTATTATCTAGTTCTTCATTTCCAAACCTATTGTAAGGAGTTGCTCTCGAACTCATCACAAGAGTATTGTAATGGTTGATCCTCAAGCGCAGAAAAGGTCATGTATATTCTTGTTCATAAAGAAAAGAGCGTTGTAGCAGTTCGACTCTAAGCCGTGGAAAGAGAAGTTTGAGTGACATACTCAAGAGGAGCTTGAGAACTGGAAAGTAAATTTAAGTTGAGTTGCGTCGAACCACTCTTAATTTATTTTTACAATTATTTTGGTATTATATTTTATTGCATATGAAAGAGACAAAGCCAAAGAGAGTCAATCATCCCAATTGTAATGCCGAGTTTCCCAACAATCATGATCGAGTAGATGCAACAACTTAATAGGAAACAAAGTGTGGCAATACCTACAAACACCAACAATGCAAACAATGCAACACATGGGGAGTTGTAAAACACATTTTACGATATATCAAAGGAACCACTGAATATGGTATACACTTTCATAAAAATAGCTCACTAAAATCTCTATAGCTTTTGTGATGCAAATTGGGGAGGGAGTCCATATACAAAGAGAAGCACCACTGCTTTTGTATCTTTCTTCAACCAAATTGTATCTCTTGGACCTCCAAAAGCAAACAACTATGGCCCCATTCATTTCAGAGGCTGAATACACACCAATTTGTGACAACCTTAGTGCTCTCTACATGTCTATCAATCCTGTTTTCCATGCTTCCACAAAACATTCGAGAAAAAGACTGGCGTTAGACTCTCTAATCACACGGTACCATCCCCTCCCTTCTCCAAAGATAAATTTGTACGGATGACCTATAATTTGGGTCCGAAATGTTAAATAACTTTTTTTTTTTTTTTTTTTTTTGTCAAATAATCTTCTGTTGACGTTATGTTTGGGTGAAATTACTAAAATAAACTTGCGCACGCAGAACAACCATCTTGCTCTCACTCTCGCTCTCACTCACAAATCACCCTTCTCTTGCTCTCTCGCTCTTCTTTTCCTCACTCATAGATCACTCTGCTCTCTTACTGCCAGAGCTTGTGCGTGATTTTTCGCCAAAGTTGATTGTGCTAGAGAAGAAGAAGGAAAGAGAGAGAACAAAAAAGAGAAAAAATGAGTTCCACCATAGTTGGTCATGCCAGTGAGGAAGGAAATAGGGGAAAAAAATAAAGGAGCTATATATGCTGAAGTTGGTGCGGGGGAAAAGAGGAAGAATGGAAAGAGAAAAAAAAAGAGTTTTGTTGGAGAAGTTGTGGTCGCACCAAAGAAGGAAAGAGGAAGAAAGAAATCAAAGGCAAATTCGTAACTTTACTTGTTCATGACATCAACATAAGGTCACTTAACATTTTTCTTTCTTTTTTTTATAAAAAAAAATAGGTCATTTCTTATTTTGGGTCTCTAAAATAGGTTGGTTGTACAATTATGTCCCTCTCCAAATTGCAGATATACCTACCAAATCTCTAGCCAAGACACCATTTAAAGCAGTTAGAAGCAAACTTGGAGTTCATGCTTCAGCACAATCATGATGGAACCAGCAAGCACTTTGGGTCCTTAATTCAACAACAGCTAGAAAATCATTAACTTGTAATCAACCTTTAGATTAGCAAATCATATATGGCAATCCCTCTAAGCCATAATTGGTCATAACTTCCCTTTTATTACCGTTAACCAAATGATTGACATCCTCCATTGATTCAAATTGTTTATTTCCTTTTGTAGTTTTTCCCTCTTAAGTCAAATTATATATCAGTATGCAATGAAAATAATTCCCACTTTTTCTTCAGATTTTTCACACAACTTTGATTGCTCTTTCTTACTCAAACTTGTGTTCACTTTGCAAATCAATTCTCTTCAAAACTTTTCCACACGAAATTAATTGCAATATTGATCATTCCTTAAATTAATTCCTTATATTAGTTTATTTAGATGTGTTGAATTGATCTTTACATATCCTCTACCAATCTTATTGTTAGAATCAAATAGATTAGTATTAGTGCTAGTTTATTGTCTAACTCAAGATGAATATATTTGCATGAAATTATTGTTTAAATTAATTGCTAGCAAAATGTTTATTGATTTGCTTAATTGGATCCAACTTTAGCTAATTTTTTAAAATTAATTTAAATAAACCCTATCCACCTCATTAAGATTGCCTTATGATTCTACATGTAGGATCTACATTTCGAGATGTCTCATAGAATATTACAAGAGACAATTGCGGCAATATCCTTAGAGATTCTAACTAGAGTGTTTATGTATATGTAGTGTACTAGCTTTTTTTTTTTTTTTTTTTTTTTTTTTTTTTTTTTTTTTTTTTTTTTTTGTAAGAACCACCATTCAAAATTATATATCTATTTAAATTATATGCTGAGATAATTCAAATATACCTTATATTACTTGTTCAAGGTTATACAAATTAAATATATTTTTAACTCAAAAAAAAAAAATGTTTGCACATTTATTTACTGTTGGAGGATATACGAATATATATAGGTAATATACAATATTTTGTGCATTTTAACCTATTATGGCATTTCTCAAATATGTGAAATTTTATCTTATATTTAAGGGAGGAATATAAACATATTTAAGGATTTTGTATGATGACCCAAATTGAAACTGAAAAATGAGATTTTTCCTGCTTTCTGAAAATGAGGGTTTTCTGACCCTTTGCTGATGTCAAATCGGGTGAAATTGCCAAAACAAAACCCTCGCACGCATGTGGAATGGCTAATCTCGCTCTTCACTCTCTCGTTCCCTTTCTTTCTCTCATAGATTGCTTTCCTCTCTCTTGTTCTCTCCTAGTCTTGCTCTCTGACGTTTGGCGCTCGTTGCTAGCATGCATAAGTTGGTGATCGCTGGATCTATTATGATTGCTTGTCAGAGAAAAGGGAGAAGATGAGAAGAAAAAAAAACCTTTGTACAGACCTTCGAAGAGGAAGAAGAAGAAAAGAAGAAAAACCACTCGTGCAAACCCACGGGGAAGAAGAGTAAGAAGAAGAAAAAAAGAAGAAAAAGAAAGAAAGGCATCTGTAACTTCACTACTTCATGATGTTAGCAAAATGTCAATTGCTAATGTTTTTTTTTTAAAAAATAACATATTTCACTTCGGGACTCTAACATAGGTCACCACTGCAGTTATCCCAACATATTTCCATGTGTATTGCCTATTTGTTAATTTTATATACCTTGTATCATCTAATATATATCCATTCCACTATATAGATAGCACCAAACGTGTCAATTATATATACCACACATTTGAAGGAGAGAAATACATAGTTGCACGATGAAACGTTCTTACTTGAGTTATAATAATATTACAGTTAGGAGTATATGCAATTTGATCTGCTTGCATAGGACCTAAGACTTTTATTAAGAAGGGTGGAGGTGAATGACATAATGATGTGAAATGGTTGAGTAACATAATATCAAAATCTTATCCTGATTAGAAGTCAACATGGTCATAGCTCAGCTGAAATAACATTATGTAATTTATTAGAGCATCAAAATGAAACACAGAAGCCAACATGGTCATAGCTCAGCTGAAATAAAGTTTGTACAATCGACCGAGGTTAGAATCTCGATTTCCTCACCCTACCTATTGTAAAAGGGGGGAAAAAAATACATTGACAAGATGGACAACATCTCATGTTCTTCCATTCCTAGTAGAATAATTTATTCACTTTACATATTGGCCATGTATAAGTAGGGACAAATCATATATTGATACAGACAATGGGTTCTGAAGATGTCCTAAAGTAACTAGTTATGTGCAAGTTAAGAGTAGTTAGTGAATGCTACATATGACGTCGAATAACCTTTCAAATCGAAGCCATTCTATTCAACGGGATCATATCATTTTGATGTGGAATCCTTTCCCTTTCAACAGGAGAAATCACTTGCGGCATTGTCATTCCTACTGAAACTATGATTTCTGCATTATGCAAATAAAAGCCTGAGTAAAATATGCCCTTATTGAAGAGAGCTGTTTATTGAAGATGCAAATTATAGCCCAATAAAGATCAGAAGCAAATAATAATCGTCTTGGATATCATTCAGTTCCTTGAGTTTTACAGGAACTTCCATTGGCATATTGAAGATGCAAATTATCTTCCCAATAAAGGATGATGCCATTATGTAAGTATTATATATATATTATTTACAACAAACAATAACAACCCGTACTGAATCTGAACCCATTTTCTCCACTTTCAACCAATATCCTACTTTTATGATTGATACGACCTTGAGAACATTCGAGCCTAAACTATACGTTCTACCAAGTAATGCGAGTTGATTGCACCCATCTCCTTCAGAACACTCGGGACTAACTATCATAATATTTTTCTCCCCATTCGATGTCTGATCCTTACAATAGTCTCTACTGATATTATCCCTTGGCATCTACTTATTTACTATATTGTCGGTTTGATAACCATTTTTTTTTTTTTGTTATTTTTTGATTTTTAAAAGTAACGTAAACTGTCCCACTCCTGTGCTTGGGGTGTTTTTGTTTGGGGGGTTTAGGGTGAGTTGGGTTAGGTGGGTAATTTATTACTCATGTTTGTTCTTTGCGGATTTTAAACCCACCGTTTTTATCAATTCTAAAACCGGCTTAAAAAATGTTTTCAAAACCTACGCCACCCCAAAATTTCAAAACTAAAAAATTGACGAAGGAAGGGTTAATGTAATTTTGGGTGAAGTTACTAGGTTAATCCCTTTTACATTCATTTGTAATAATCCCAATAAATAGATGACTTTTCTCATGTATTCACAACTTATCATTCTAATAAAAATTCATAAACTTGATTCTTAGAGTACTATCTCCTTTGATCACTTAGGCTACCTAAAAAATGTAAGCTTTGTTTGATAAACATTTGGCTTTTGAAACTTATGTTTATTTTTCACAATTTCTTTACAACTATTTTCATCTTTTTCAACAACACAATTGAATATGGGGACGAGAAAGTTCACGATGGGGAAGTAGAGTATGGGGGGATGGGGCTTTGAACATTTTGGGGCTTAAGTGAGAAGCTGTTTCAGGTTCTCGATGAATATGCAGCTACAATTTGGGTGAGAGCAATAAGGACAAGAAGAGCATCGTCCCTCAATAAATAATTTGTCATCTCAATAGATCCTCCTCCATTTTAATTCCAGAGAAGGGAAGTTAAACAAGCATGAATGCTAAAATCAAGACCAGATAAAATTCCTAATTATTTGTTCTAAAATCACATATAAATAAAGCCATGAACATGAGAAAGAACATTTAATTAAATTTTATCAAAAGAAAACACTGACCTATGGCTTCTCGGATAGATAAATTTGGTCGTATGATGTCTTCAGATTTTATAAGAAAAACGTCACCGATGTACAGATGATTTGTGGGAACATAAACACTACATAACTCTTCATAACCGTTCATCTGTCATTTATCATTAAAATTTATTTAAGGCATAACTGGGTCATGTACATTTATCCTAAGCAAAATTTATAGATCAAGTCTTTTGATGTCATACATTTGTTGACAGATCAAGGGTGACAGTTTCTATGGCCCATTTGATAAAATATTTCATTAATTATTTTCTGTTCTTAAAAGTTATCTTAGAAACACAAACATTACACCCAACTCCAACTCCAACTCCAACTCCACCTTATATATTGTATTTCTTTGTTTTGCCGTCTACTTTTTAAATATGTTCTCAAAATTAGGTAAACTTTGAAAACTAAAAAAAAAAAAGAAAAAAGAAGTTAGTGAAAAACATGGGGTTGATTTAATGATTTTTACATTTAGCTCAGAATTCAAGTTATAATGGAATGTACAGAATTACCAAATAAATGGTGAAAAATCAAGCATAAGTTTTAAAAACATAAATTTAAAATGAAATTGTTATCGAAAGGAATCTTAAGTTAAAATCATAGAACATCAATTCTACGATAAACTAGAAGAAACCATTTTGAAATTAACTGATTGGACACAAAATACCTGAAGGACAACTGATGAGGTAATAAAACCAATTGCATATTCACCAATTCTTGGATGCCGAATTATGGCTACTTCCTTAAATGCTGTGGTACTTTGGTCTGTGCAAAAGGAATAAAAGATAGAAAGAAATCTGTTAACTAGTTATACCTCATAATGTTGTCATTTTTACCCAATTATATTAAAAGTTTAAACCTGGGCAACAATTAAAAAAAAAAAACGCAATCACGAAAACAAAAATTTTACATTTATACTAGATTTTAATAAAGCATATTAATTTACTAAGGCTTTGCACTAGCAAGAAAACTTCAAGTAGCTTCTAAAGGATAGTTATACCAATAAGAATTAACCTATCAAACAAGTGACCATAAGCACCTGACCCTACTACAACAAGGCCCTACAACACTCTATGTTCTTCTCCATGATAGAGATCGGGGATCGCTATCACAAATGAACAAGTTATAGTGGCATCAATTTCAAATGTTGTATTGGAAAAGGATTGAACATGAACTAAAAATATTATAGTTCCTCCATTTATCATTAACTTAAAACAAGATTAATGCAATTAAAGTCAATCAATAAAATATGAAAACAAAAGTTTCAAAGATAGATCAACAAATAAAAGCACATGAGATACCTGGAGAAATAGCTGCACTAATTTGTTTTGAAGCTGAATAAATGTGCTTTACAAAGGGCATCTTTTTTATGAACCATTCTCCTAGCCAGAAGACAGTGGCACCCATCCATGATGAAGCAAATAAACCAACAAAAAATATAAATATCAACGATGAAACAAATCCAAGACCTGCAACAAAAATCATTTATTTAATATGCATATCGTAATTGTAAGGAAAGGATGAAGTTAGTGATCTACAAATGAAAAGAAGGGATAAATCTAAAGCTATATCTTCAACGAAAACAAAAAGTGTGATGAAGCCTAGAATCAGACTCAAAAAGTCATAAAATGACTAATTTACAATAACAATTCAGCAAGTAAAGAGTACGAAGAGAAAGATAGGTGGCGTATGAAAGCTTGGTTTCCAATAAAAGAAAAAGGACTAGTCTCAAGTAAACCTAGCCAATTAGGCGGAAGCGTGAAACTCCTTGGGGAAACCATATCAATCTAAAAAGTCAAACCCATAAAACTTCAAAATATACACACACAACTCATATCCAGTATTTTTCAAGCTCCTTGTAGTGTGTCTGAAAAAAAAAAATAAAGCTCCTTATGCTCCCATCCTACACTTTATTCCTTTTACGTCGATGAGGGTCTAGGTGAAGTATTTACACACCTCAACCTCATATAATCTTAACAGTGGATGAATATTCTTGATTCGACCTTACAATAACTATGACAGCAATCTCATATTACAACATAATCATTTATCACCTTTATGCATCTTTGTGACCAACACATTGCAAAGTGAAGCTATGTAAGAGAGACAGGTTTTTCTTATTCCGTGAGTGGTGAGGAGGACTCAGATTTATACAAGAAATTAGATCAAATGTGCTAGAATGAAGCAACCAACCTAAACCTGTATGGGAAGGAAAATTTTAAAAATATACAAGAAAGCAATCTTAGCAATGCCTAATTTACAACTGAATCATTGAGCTTGATTTTCTACAAGTGTGTTCCGGAACAGTCAATAATAGTAAAAAGTCCACAAATATATTTTCCAAAGCACCCGAACTTGACCAACAACAATGAAACTGGAGCACAAGAAGCATACCAAATATGTTTATGCCAAGCCTGGCATATAATGGGCTAAAGAAGCTATCGACAAACTGGACAAACCACCATGTGATGAAGAATGTAATGGCAACAGGAAACAGAACCACACTGCAATGCCATCATTTATCAAAACCTTGAATAGTTGGAATTGAAGACCTAGAAATTGATTTAAATGGTTGCAGATAAGCAGTATGAAACACTCTTTTAATGCTGATTACCATCCAGTCATGAACTTCTTTGAGACCCAACTCTGGAGAACAGCATAGCAAGCCTGAAAAAAATCCAATAATTGACATTGTTGAAAAACCAATTTATTTTAAAGATGTAAATAGTTTACTTCAGCTAGAAAACATGAAATAATGGGTGGATATTAGAAAGGGGATGGGAGCTGTAGGTTGTGAGCAACCCTCCCAGTAGTCTCTAGCACCAAGAACTGCCCAAAAAACAGAGGCCAGTTTTTCGTTCCACCTTTTCTCAGCTGACTTCTGTTTCTAAGGTTGAAACATTAAATATACCATATTGTTTAAGAGTTTGAAGGAGGTTTGGATATTCAAGCCACACATATTCTCAAATCAAAACAAGCAACAGCCCCATTTCAAAAGAAAATTTTCAAGATTCTAGTCACCAAAGAATTTTGGAATACATTGAAGATACATAATATATTGATAAGGGAATACACCACCAAGTTTCTCACATGAGTATTAGATAACATGAGGTTCCATCTCAAAATCAAATGGCAATGAGTGGAGTAGCCAATCTAGTTTATTAAGATTGTGTGGTCTCCCTTATCACAAAAAAAAAAAAAAAAAAAAAAAAAAAAAAAAAAAAAAAAGATTGTGATGTCTGTCCACTTTTCTAACATGGGATCCTAAACATACCCTTCAAGATGGTGTCTTTTTGGGTTCACTATTTTTGGATCGGATCCCTTTTTTTTGGGACCATTCGCCCATTTGGGCTTAAACTGTCTTTGATACCATATTAGATAACGTAAGATTCCATCTCAAAACTAAATGGCAATAAGAAAAGTAGTTTATCTATCTTATTAAGATGATAAATTCTCTCCACTTTTCTAATGTGGATCCTCAACATTCATTGGCGGATACACCACCAAGTTTCTCAGATGAGGGTACGAGAAACACCATTCATAAGGGAGATATGAATAAGAGGGGCATTAATAATAAATTTATTGAAAGTTTTCATAGAAGAATCTTTCACTAGACCTTTCAGAAAATAGCGATTAGGAAAACCTTCCAGAGGGACTTTGAGTTAACCATTTTCTTCCGACCCATGATTTTCCCTTCTCTAAAGTACTTAAACAAGGAAATTATTAATCCCTGAAGATATCATCATACCTAAAAACAAACCCCTAAGTACCCATCGCCCAATCAAAGACTGACTCCTCTTCCTTCTCTATTGATCCTTCAACTAAAAGTACCCTTTACAGCTAGAATGAACCCTAGATAGCTAGAATAAAGAAGTAACGCTAAAGAGAAAAGATTAGAATCAATAGAAAAGGAATTGGCAGATGATAAAGAGGAGCAAAAAGCTGGAAAAAGGAGTTGAATACCTTGCGAGTGGATGAATTGGGAGAAGGTGGAGGGGACTTGGGAGTATCATCGTCGTGATCAGAATGAATCATCGGAGCATAAGTGGATTCTCTGTTATCAACCATTGAAGGAAGAGTGAGGTCGAATTTCTTGGCTTTTTCTTCTTCGATGGTGGTTTTGTTGAATTCTTTGTTTGGGTTTGAGAATCCGTGTTTGGTTGTCTGCGTCCAGAACTGCCCACCGCCGTTTTCATTTCCTTCTAGTCAAACAAATAACAATTACACGCGTAACAATTAGGTTTTTTTTCCATAAAAAACCATTTTTTTTAAAATGAGGGTTAAAATATTATTTTTTTGAGTTTGTTCGATCTTAGTTTTTGACGTTTTACATCCAATAACCATGCTACCCCTCACATTTTAACTCCAACATTTCACTTCCCTAAATTTTAGGGTTTCACTTTCTTCATGCCGATTCACATAAAAAAATTCACCTTCTTCACGTCGATTCTTCTTCAAGTAGGTTTAGTAACTAGACTTCGGTGACCTCTTGAGCATCCCACGAGGAAATCCTTGCCACAGGCTCAAAAACTAGGTTTTTCTGACCCTCTGACCATCCTGTGCAATATCGAATCCCGATCCCAATCACGATTGTCATCATCAATGCCTTCTCCAAGTCCTTCAACATTAGAATATATTCAGGCTGCCCATATGTCTTCTCTATGTCCTTGGGCATCGGGGACCACAATCTGTCCATCGATGCCTTCGTATAATCCTTCAGCATTGGAAATAGAACCTAATATCCAACAAGCTTGATATACTACAAACTATTCGATATCTCACCATAGCACGCAAATTAACAATACCACAGCATCATGCTATCAAATAAAAGTTCATAAGCGTGCTATTATTAATTGTTTATGAGAAATATAGTTTAGTTTTCTCGCGAAAAGAAATCAACCACTCATAGTGAAAGTTGTCGACCAACTTAGGGTTCCTTCCTCAATTTTAGTTCTGAGCTTTCTTAACTTTTCCCAAGCTTCTGGAACTAAGAAAAATACAACAACTAAGAATCTCAAAAACAGCTCTTTGGACGCAAATCTTCCAAGGCTCCTTCTTTCTTCTTCCAAACTTTCTTTCTCTCTTTCCTCTTTTCTCTCTCTTTTTCTCTTTCCTCTTTTCTCTTCCAAGGTAACTCTCAGATGATGGTGGGATGGGATGAAAATTACTTCTCCCAAAGGGTCCTATTTATAAGGGCTGGAAAACATGCTTGCTCACCAAATTCTTCTTCCAATTTCTCGACACTTCAATTTCTAAATGTCAATTTGCATGCTTAGAAATCCATGCATCAAAACAGTTGTTACCTTGCATGGTATCTTGATCATGCATTTCACATCTCCTCCTTATGAAGTGTAAATTCCAAAATTAAGCCACTTAGCACCAAAAATTGGGTCAGAACGAAGAAAAATGCATTCTGCCACTTTTCCCGTAAAGTTCTGCCAGTTTAATTTCCTGGTAAGTTATGGTAGTCTAGTTTCCTGGTAATTTCTGACAATTCAGTCAAGTTTTTCAATGTAGTTTCCCGGTACTTTCTAGCGGTTCAGCTTCTTGGTAGCCTTTACTTCCTAATAAGTTTTGCCGGTTAACTCTCGGTAAACTCCACTGGTTCAACTCCTGAAAGTTGCTTTCCGGTAAGTTCCACTTCCTGGTAACTTTTGTTTCCCAGTAAGTTCCATTTCCTGGTAACTTCTATTTCCCAATAAGTTTGACTTTCCTAGTAACTTTCGTTGACTTTCCTAGTAAGTTTGACTTTCTGGTAATTTCTGTTGACTTTTCCTGGTAAGTTTTACTTCTTGGTAACTTTTGTTGACTTTTCTCGATAAGTTTGACTTTTCCCATAAAGTTTGACTTTTTTTTAGAATGTTCCTGGCGACTTCAGGTGCCCTTTTCCAACCTTCTATGCGCTCAATCTACTTCCAAAAGTCCAATACTTAGCTAAAATTTGGCTTAACTTCAAAACCCTATTTTTTCTACCTTAAAACTTTCCCAACTCCACGGGCTTGTTTTCCAAATTTACACCCTTTACCCTAATTTCTTCTCTTTATGTTCTTTAAGCAACTAGGTCAAAGGTTAGGGTGTCACACTTGATACACTTGTTGCACTTGATGTGTCACACCCTCTCCCAAGTTACCCTTTTAACCAAGGAAAGAATGTGAAGACAGTAGACATCGATCCTTTTACAACATCTACTGTCAACCTGTTCTCCTCTTTAACTCATATACTTAAGCACCTGATAAACAGTTCATAATCAATGACCACAGACTTACTTAACACTTATATACATGCCATAAGTAACTTACATTGTTCAACCAATCACAAACTTTGATCAACCATACAAATTCAAGTTTACGGCTCTCAACCCATTTTAAGTACAATGTTCAAGTCTTAATACAAGTCTATACAAAGTCCACAAACTAAGTGCAACTGGATTAGACGAGGTTTTTGTAGGCTATGCACCACGAACTCGCTCGCTGCTTGTAAAATAGAAAAATTTAGGGAAAACGTGAGCTAGGTTGCCTAATGAGTGACATAGTTATTAAAATATAATCTTAAACATAAAATCAGGCTCAATGCTTAGGAAACCTCGAATTTAGCATAAAACATAAGTCATGCTCAAATAAATCAAATAGTAAATCATCTGAGTAGCTTGTCATAAAATCTCATAAAACATATTCTTTGGAGTTTAAGATAACCTTATTTGAGGTGGAACGAGGCTCAACACTACTAAATGTAAAATACAACCTTAGTTGGGGTGGAGTAATCTCGTCGAAATAACCTTAGCTGAAGTGGAGTAATCTTAACACAACAACGTCAAATCTCTCTCTATGAGGTCCCATAATAATATTAGAGCTATCCATATACCTTCTCAATGTCCTTTAGTATTGGGTCCCATCTTAAAACATTTTAGGAACCAACATGCTTATGAAAATAAATCCATAAATAACATGAGTTCATGAAATCTAAGAATTTCTCAAGTCAATCATCAAATACATGCTTTCATAAAGCTTAAGATCACAAAACAACATGCTTTTCATAAAATTTTAAATAACAACTAACATGCTTTTTAAAGAAATTTCAGTGTAAATATGGTAATTTCATGCTGGAAAACTCATGCTTGCTCATAAATACTTATGGAAAATGAGTTTCAATCATGTTTTACAAACTCTTAAAACATCAGGTAAAACATAATTTCCTTAAGCTTTAAATGACAAATCAATATGCTTCCAAACTCAATCTCAAGTGTAGTTCATGCTATAAACTCATGCTTGAAACATATGCTTATTCAAGAAAACTTATGAGAAAATAAACTTTAATCATGCTTTATAAAGATTCTTAAGCATACTGAAACATAGAGTAAATAAACTCAATTTAAATAAAATTTGTTACTCACAACTTGTTCGGGCTCTTAATGGGTTATAAATCTCCTTAGCTCCTCTTGGCCTGAAAATAAATTAATTCCCTTTGATAAGCTTCCTTAAAATTTTCTTAATTCATAACTTAAGTCATTTGGGGCTTAAATATGGAATTTCAACTTAAAATGACTCACCACTTCCAAAAACTTGATAAAAAAATATAAATATGGCAAACTGTCCCTAGGTGTGTTCACTAGCCCCACACAGCTCACACACAGTCTGCCCAACCTACCATGTGCGGCAGATCATGCACAGACACACTGCCCCGCACACACAAGCGCCTCCTGGGCAGCAACTCTGGCACAACACTGCCGAAATAACCTCAAATGAGGCAGGGCGCGCGCACGTTCCTCGGCTGCTCAGTATTTAAAAAGTGTTTCACCCAATATTCAAAAAGTGATTCACCCATGTCCTGGGTGACACCATATATCTCTTTTCTGATGCTATTTGTTGAAGATGATGGAAAGAACTTATCGAGGAGCTGCGTCTTCAACCAAGTCTAAGTAGTGATCAAGCCTGGAGGTTGGTAGTAAACCTAGTCTTTCACTGCATCTTTGAGAGAAAGTGGGAATGTACAAAGATTGATCTGCTCTCCAGTTGTCCCGTGTGACCTCATACCGTCACAAACAAAAAATAATGGAAGTCCTTAAGATGTTGGTGGGGATCTTCGCTAAGACTACCTCTGAATTGTGGCAATAAGTGGATGAGTCTAGGTTTCAGCTCAAATGACACCATTGTATTGGGATAAACAATACGCAACGACTACTGAGTCATGTCTGGCTTCGCTATGCTAACTGCCTCAACGTTCTCTTCTAAGGCTCTCCCATCTCAATCAAATGATTCGCCTCCACGGGATTATTTTCTTCTTCTTCTGTTGGTACAACCTCTTCAACAACGTCCTTGATTCTCGTTTCCTCTCTTCTTGATTGATATCTGCAAAAAATCAAAGTCTTGAACTTCCAGAAGAGCGGGTCATAAACCAAAGGAGAGTAAAAACAACACGGGATTAACATTCAATAATTGACTATACAAGTTTCCTAAGCTCCCCAACAACAACGCCAATTTGATAAGCTGGAGAAAAATACCTATCTCAGAGAAAAGGCTTCGTAAACCTCCCTCCAACTATCAAAAGAAATTTATAACTCTGAACGTACTATTTGAAAGGAATTGAATCCCAGCGGAAGCGTGTGCTTACGTTCTTTGATTTATTGAAAGAATTAAAAATACAAAAAGTAAAGAAAAAGGTTAAGCATCATACATTTGCCAATCTATAATTCTTGAACCGACAGTCTTCTCCTTCCTTTTCCAAGAGATCTTCCTCGCTATGACTCTGGCAAGAATCCGGTTTGTGGGAACCGCTTCTTTGAAAGAATAGGAAGAAGAATTTTCTTAGAATTTTTCTAAGAAAATTGGGAGAAAGAGTTGAGGAAGATTTTTAGAGTAATCCTATAGATTATTATCTTAGAGAGTGTGTTCTATGAAGGCTCCCAAAGGCCCTATTTATTGAACTATATAGGTTACTCCTAATCTTATTAGGATAAACCCTTTGCAGAGATTTTGAATCAAATATTTAATAATATCCAATATTAATAAATACCTAACCAAATAATATCTCATATTAGAGGAGGTTTTATTTGAATATTGTTGTTGGTAAAAAAAATTAGGAAAATATGGTTGTTTGGAAAGTATTTAGAAAAATATGGTGGTTGTGGGTGGAGAGAGAAGGTCGAAACTTCAACCCTCGACCACAGAAGGTCGAAGTTTCAACCCTTGACCAACCCTTAACGCTCAAACTCTCGCTCCAAATGTCGCTCTCTCTCAGACTCTTTATCAGTCTCGCTCTCGCGCTCTCGCGCTCTCTCTCTCAGTCTCTCTCAGTATCGCTCTCGCTCTCGCTCTCGCCCTCTCTCTCAAAATCTCTCTCTCTTGCTGGGTATCGCTCTCGCTTGTCTCACTTTGGCTCTTAGTGTCGCGTCCCGTCGCCAGCTGCTACCTACTCGTCGGCTTTGGCAAAGATTCGCTGGTTGTCTGTTGGTCGTCTGCCGCTGCTGTTCAGATCATTTAGTCTTGTCCGTCGGCGTCATCGGTGATTATTGGTCGAGGGTTCAACCCTCAACCAATCTCTTTAAAAACCCAGCCACTCTTCTTCAATTCACTCTTCTCTCAACGCATCTTCACTTCAATTCACTCTTCTCTCAATGCATTTTCACTTCAGCCAAACCCCCATCCGAATCCCATTCTTCTTCTCCACTTCCCACTCTTCTCCCCCTCCGAATCCCATTCTTCTTTCCCACTCCCCTCTTCTTCCATTTCGGCCATATTACCCATATTATTCAAATTTGATCCATATTCCTCATATTATTTAAATTTGATCCATCCGAATCTTTATTTTCACCAAATTTATGAGGTTTGTAAATATGTTCTATGATAATAAATATTTTTTTTAAAAGAATATAAATTTTTTCTCTATTCTCATACTATTTTACTTCTTATTACAATATTTGTTGCTATTTGGGAAGCAAACAACAGAAGAAGAGGTACATTTTTTATTTGTTAAATTTTTATTTTTTTTTGTTAAGAACAAATAGATTATAGATCCATATTCTCCTATTATTCTATTTTTCGTAGTTTTTATTGCTGATCGGACAACAAATAACAAAAAAAAGATTGATTGTTGTCACTTTGAGGAAAAAAAAGTAGGACTGTTGCTGAATTTGTGAGTTTCCTTTCCATTTTTTGATATTCATATTATGCTAGCCATACTATTTCAATCCTAAAATTTATATATTGATGTTATGAGGTTTTTTATATAGTTTAACGTTATTGTTTATATTATATTAGATCTATCATGTTTATATTATATTAGATCTAGCATGTTAATATTATATTAGATCTATCATGTTAAAAAATAATTGTTTATATTGTATTAGATCTATCATGTTGATAATTATATTAGATCTATCATGTTAAAAAATAATATTAGTTTTTCAGTATCCATTTTTTAATTGGAAAAATTTAGTCCTAGTTTAGGGTTAAGAATTTCATTTAAAAAAAAGATTAGCTTAAGAATTTTTTTTAAGAAAATAATATTAGTTTTGTTTTTTAAAAAAATATTATTAGTTTTAGAATTTATTTAAAAATAATATTAGTTTTGTTTTAAAAAAAATTAGTATTAGATTGTTTGAGTATTAGAGTTTGTAGGGTTTATATTTAGTATTATAGTAAATTTTTTAGTACAGATTTATATATATATTTTTTGCATTTTAAATACTACTAAATTTTTTTAATATTAGAGTTTTTAGTCAAATATTTAATGATGTATATTGTTTTTTATTTTTTTTAGAAAATGGCAGACAAGTGTTTAAGATTTATGTTGTTTACAAATGGTCATATGATTGATGTTGTTGATGAAGTTGAATATGACCAACTAGCACGTTGAGGTTTTAGCATAAATGTAAACAGTGGACTTATTTTTGAACAATTTGTTAAAATGATTGGGATGTCACTTGGCGTAGATATGAGATCAAATCAGTTAGAAATAATATACAGACATCCCAATCTAACACCATTAGAATTGGTAAAGTATATGCCATTTCCCATTCACAATGAACAAGCGATGAATCTGATGTTTTCAATTGCAATGCCGCTCTCGAACTTAGTGCATTTATATGTTAATGTGAGCAGGGTAGACTTGGATATAGACTTGAATGCACAATCGTTTAGTCAGTTTGAAGACCCGGATCAATGTATTGACCTTGATCCCGAATTAGTTGCACTAGTCTATGACAATGAAGCTATGGTGGCTGGTAATCGATATAGGGATTTTCGAACAGAAACAGACGATCAGTTTGAGGAGTTGGATTTTAATGGTCGTCAACATGATATACCGTCAGATACATTCGCTAATCTTGACATGAATATAATAGATAGCGTTAGAGAACATGACCCAGTTGTAGCGCCTGTGGTCGTTGACAATACCCAATTGTATAAGTTATGATTTTTCAAGACAAAGAAATGCTACAACATTTGGTCAAAGTGTTTTGCTATCAAGTGTCACGCACCATACAAGGTCATGGAATCAACACCGAATATTTGGGCAATTCGGTGTAAGAAATGGGAGGACAGTTGCAGATGGTGCCTTCGTGCAGTGAAGAAAAAATCTCATAATTTGTTTGAGATTACTAAGTATGTTGATCAACATACATGTTTTTACTCAGAGCTTAGCCAAAGTCATGTGCAAATAGATTCTTCAATGATTGCACTAGAGTTTTGTGAAGCTATGAGGGAAAAACCGACCATTAGTGTGGCACAACTACAGTCCGACATCAAAATAAAATTCAGATACCATGTTTCTTACCATAGGGTGTGGGAGGGTAAACGAAAGGCATTGGCCAAAGTGTTTGGTGATTGGGATGAATCGTACAAATTATTGCCCAGGTGGTTGTATATGGTCAAGCATACAAATCCCGGCACGCGCGTGGAGTGGAGAATAGAGGGCACACATACTGAAGGACATGTCATCCTTACTTCTGTATTTTGGGCATTTGGTCATTGTATAGAAGCATTTAATAGATGTCGGTTCATTATTCAAATAGACTGTACTCATTTATATGGAAAATATCGAGGCAAGTTGTTAATTGCTACATCAGTTGATTCGAATAAGCATCTTCTTCCTCTTGCATTTGTCGTTGTAGATGAGGAGTCCGCTGACACGTAGGGATGGTTTTTAAAACACCTCAGAGAAATTGTTATACATGAAGAGGTGTGCTTGATTTTGGATCGACATGGTGGCATCATATCGGCAGTAAACAATCCAGAAAATGGCTAGGCAGGGCCAAAATGTCACCATAGATTCTGTTTATGCCATATTATAAGTAATTTTAATAAAAAATACAAGTTTAATAAAGCAGTGGAAGACATCAAGCGAATAAATAAGAGTTGTATGAATTTTTTTGATAACATTGGTATTGAGCAATGGACTCAAGTGCACGATGGAGGGTCTAGGTATTGGTGGATGACGACAAATCTATCAGAGTGCATCAATGGAGTCCTCAAAGAAGCTCGTATGTTGCCGATAAATGCTCTTGCTCAAATAACATTCTACAAATGTGTAAATTATTTTGAGAAAGAAGAGAAGAAATAAGAGCTGCTTTGGAGCGTCGAGATAAATAAACCCGGTAATAATTTTCTTTTTAGTAATCAACAATTTGTTTCAAATATTTTTATAATACTGAGTGAGTAAATATTCAGGTACGCACACGAAAAAAATCTCAAAATGGACTGTAAAATCCAGTAAACATGTAGTCCAATCATATGATCGATATGAAGGCGTATTTCATGTGAAAACCAGACGTCACAACCTCAATTCTAAAGGAGAAAATATTCAAATACAGAGGCTAAGTGGATCCAAACGGTACTGTTCATGTAACAAGTGGCAAGCATTTGGCATTCTATGTTTGCATTTTATGGCGGTTTGCTCACGATTTAATATGAACTATGAAGATTTCATTGAGGACTACTATAAATTGTCGACATACATTACGTGCTACTCTCCTCAATTTTAACCTGTAGTGCATGAAGATTACTGGATCACACCTCCTAATATGCCTGTTTTACATGTCGACCCGACGTTAAAGAAAACCTGGTAAACCAAAGAGTTCACAATATCATAATGAGATGGACTGGACAGAATCAAGTTCTCAAGTACGTTGCGGATTTTGTAATCAGTTAGGTCATAATCGAAGGAAATGTCCTTCGTTACAAAGACAGACACCAAACACTTAGAGATTTTTTTCGTTAACATTTCTATCATGTAACCAATGTTTTAATAATGAGATTAATATTTTTATCATGTGCTCTCGCTATCTTTCGCTTTTAAGTCCTAATTTATTTTTATGTTTTACTCGATAAATATATAATTTTTTTTCTTCTAAATCATGGCTTTAAACCCAAGACTGATTGATCCCGATATTTTATACGATCAATCTATTCATCGATCAACAAAGTATGGCAAGATCAGACTATAGGCGAGATGTGCTGTAGACGTCGTGAGGCGGTTGTTTATCGTACTATCCCATTTCATCGTCGCATACTACCACTTCTGCATGCATCAGGCTTTTATAGGGTTGCCAGACTAGGATTCATTCAGTTGGACTGACATCTTATCATTGCACTTGTTGAGAGATGGAGGCCAAAGACCCATACATTTCATGTGCCTACTGAAGAAGTCACTATCACGCTCCAAGACATAGAAGTATTGTTTGGGTTACCTGTCAATGGTGAGCCTGTTATCGGGGTAATGCATAACGATTGGCTGCATATTTGTCATATGCTACTCAGTGTGACCCCACTTGCAAATAAAATTAAGGGGATCAAGATTGAGTCTAACATGGCTAGAGGGACACAATTTTCAAGACTTGATGATGATGCAGACGAGGAATCTGTCATGAGATACGCGAGAGCATACATAATGCAGTTGATGGGTGGAAGTTTGTTTTTTTGATAAATCAAGTCACTTCGTGCACCTAATGTTCCTTCCACTGTTAGCCAATCTCCATGAGAGGGGACGGTATTATTGGGTGGAGCGTGTTTGGCATGGCTATATAGATAGCTATGTAAAGCAACAAAACCTGATGTTCGTGAAATCGTTGGGCCTCTGATATTGCTACAAATATGGGCTTGGGAACGATTTCCAACAATGGCTCCACAACTCCGACATGTCAACGATCATCAATTAGCAGAACGAGCCTACGGTTCTCGGTATGTCATTTTAATTTAATTTAGCTTATATTTTTTGTGACTAATATAGTTAATTTTAAACCTAAAATATTAATTTAATAATATAGGTGGAGAGACCAATTTTGTGTAACTAGGTCAGCTACATATGTAGTGAGTCAATATAGATATATACTTGATGTGAATACTAAACCCAAATGAATTTTTTATACATATTTTTTTATATACTTGTATTCAATATTTTTAATATAATATGTTATGTTTCAGATTATTTGGGAGCCTTACAAAGCTGTTATGGACACCTTGCCCAATTTTTGTATGAGTGGTCAAGACATATGGCGGACGATGAGCCCACTCATATGTTTTCACATTGGTGAGTGGCATCTTCCTGACAGGGTAATCCGACAGTTTGGTTTCAAACAGGATGTCTCGTCGGAGTGCAATACTGAATCCCTACTACATGAAATTGACCTCATAACTGTAGATTGGTCTAAAAAAGTTGCACATTTGGTAGTGTGATGGCACTATCGTAGAGGGTTTATTGCAATTGGCGTTTCAGTTGGGCAATTTGATAGGGATGCAACTCAAGATTACATCCTTTGGTATAATAATATTACGAGATGCTACATTACTCGTCCGGGAGCGACTTTGGGTCATTTGGTATATAATCAAATATTGTCTAATTATTTTTTATTTAAATTTATTTGAAATATTATCTAATTGTTTTGTAATTCACAGAGATCAAGCAATAGTAGTCTTCGTGATGTTGCAAATGATCCAGATCAGGTATTTACTATATGTAATAATAACGCAAGTTACATGGAGGAATTACACTACATGGACGATATACCTATTGCACCTTCATCAGTTACTAGGCATAGGGGACATGCTTGAGCAGAAGAAGATGAGTTTGATGCTGTTGACCATAATGTGGAAGAATTGCCTCCTATGATGCAAACACAAACGCAGAGCCAGATTGGTTATGTTAGTCCGGTGATGATGCAACCAGCCTTTGGTTCAGGATATTATGATTTAGAGGCTGGGCCATCGTCTTCATACATGCATACAAATGGATGCGGTCGTGGAGAACATAATGAATATCTATACTATGAAGCGCCTACAGAGGTACCAGAGCAACTAGATCCACCAGAGCAATCAGAGTAACCTAGAGTGCAAAGTCGACGACGCCAACCAGCTCGAAATCGGCGACGTTCGCCTTGTGGGACACATTGAATTTTTATTATTATTATTAATTTTAGTGAAAAAAAACAATAAATTGTTGTATTAATATTGACACCTTAATTTTATATTGGTTGGTTAGTGATAAAATATATGTTTGTTATTATAACGGTCTTTAAAAGAATGTTAGTTAAAATAATATTATTAAAGTATAATTCTTAATTATTAAAAATATATATATATATCAAAGTTGAAAGTGGGGAAAAAACAATTTTAAAAAAAAATGTGGTCGAGGGTTGGAAAATAAAAAATAAAAAAAAAAAAAACCAAAACCCTCAACCAAAAAGATTCTTCACAAACCCAATTCCCCATAAAATCTACAATATTTTCCTAAATATTTCAAAGAATACAATATTTTCCTAAATATTTTATAAAACCACCATATTTTTTTAAATTTTCGCATATTAAATGGTTAAAATTTTTTAAATCTTATTTAAATATTTATTTTCCACAGAATGTTTGATTTGGATCTCATCCAAATTAAATAATTAATTATTTGAATCAAATTCAAATTAATTAATTAATTCTATCTCTATCTATTTTCTTCTACAGAATCTTCAATTTCGATTTCATCCAAATTAAATAATTAATTATTTGAATCCAATTCAAATTAATTAATTAATTTTCTCCCTCTTTTTTTATATGGATTTTATCCAAATAAATAAAT
Source organism: Citrullus mucosospermus (assembly GCA_030954485.1). Lineage (NCBI taxonomy): Eukaryota > Viridiplantae > Streptophyta > Magnoliopsida > Cucurbitales > Cucurbitaceae > Citrullus > Citrullus mucosospermus. The sequence continues at coordinate 5,409,317 of CM062062.1, forward strand.
AATTATTTGAATCATATTCAAATAAATTAATTCTCATATTGAGAGGAAGTAGCACCTCATACGGGAGATTGTGCAACGAGGAGATGTGATCGTCACAAAAATCGCTTCGGAGCATAACATTGCTGATCCATTTACGAAGGCTCTCTCGACTAAAGTGTTCGAGGCTCATCCAGAAAGTCTAGATCTACGAGATATATACATTGTGTAATCTAGGGCAAGTGAGGGATGTGTAATGGGTATATGGATGCCCTACGTTTGTGGCTGCGAGGCTCTTTACAGTTGGCTATTGTCCCACTATTGTCACAGTATAACGTGATGGAAAATTCCATGTTTGGAACGATTTCCAAATCATTTAGGAACTTTCTGAGCTAGACTTCTTCCTTTGCTACTGCATAAGCAGCTACATACTCAGCTTCCATATTAGACTCTGCAATGCATCTTTGCTTGATGCTATGTCATACTACAGCTCCTCCGTTTAAGGTGAACAATGATCCTGACGTAGTTTGTCAGGTTGTAAATCAGAGTCGGTGTATCCCGTAAGGATCAAATCCTTAGCTCCATACACCAACTTGTAGTCCCTCGTTCTCCTAAGATACTTGAGGATGTTCTTAACCGCAGTCCAGTTGTCTAACCCTGGATTGGACTGGTACCTACTGACTATTCCCACTTCATAACAAATTGAAGGATAAATGAGCATGCAGCGAAAGTTAATTTGATCAATTTTCACTCTAAGATGCTCAATTTAGAGGATTAAACATGCAATTAAAAAGAAAAACCAAAGTTTCAAGAATACTTACCCTTGAAGCTCCAAATTCTCCTTCAATTTTTGATGAATTTCAGCACCATTTGGTTGTAGACCACCACAATAGTCTTGTCTACTATTCTCTAGGCTTAGATTGGATGGTGGGATCCAAATTTGTGGTGAATTTGAGAAGGAATGAAGGTTGGGAAGAAGATGAACAATGGATGGAATTTTGCAAAATTAACCCTTTAATTTCACAAAATTCTTAACCATTTTTTATGTCAAAATCATCTCTATTTATTAAAGAATAATTGATAACTTGTAGAAATACAAGTTATGATAACCTTTTTCTTAGATAAATAGAGATTAAATAGAGAAGCATGCGGTAAGTTATGTTAATTTTTATTAAGAAATCGTCCTTTACGTTATACTAATGTATTTTTATGAAGATAAATGATTTTATCACTTTTTGAGCCTAAAACACATATTTTGACACAGGAATGCAAGCGATGCGTTGATGACTCCTTAACGCAGGAACCAGACAATGCGTTAACAACTCAACGCATAACTACGCGTTAGTAACCTACGCCGCGTTGACATCGGCCAAACTATTCATGGACGCATAGACGACCATTAATGCAAGGCGCTGAGCATCAAATCAGAATCTTGAGAGATTGACGGATGATTGACGAACATGATTTGTGGCCAAAGTGGTGGATCTTAATTGACCCAAGAATCACGCAATCAGGCGAGATGGACGCATAGTATCAATCTTGCCGCCAATCAAGCAGATTTGCCATTAATTGCGAACGCATCATCTATAAAAGGGCAGCTCTGCGAGATGAGAAGGGTTGTTGATTCTCGGAAGAACTCCATAAGTGACAGCAGAGTTCTCTTAGATCTCAGCCAGAGACGAATAGCTCGAGAGAGAAGAGTCTTCCCTCCGCCGGACCACTTCACAGCAGAGCCTCACGCTTCCATCCAGGCGACTCAAGACATTGACGCCTTTCCCTGCTTTCTTTCTTATTATTCTATCTTAATTTTAGATTTGTATCAAGGCATTGAACTTATCGAAAATTGTATCTCATTTCATCAATATACTTATCTTCCATGTCTACTCATTTCTCTAAACTTTCCGCTTTTTACTTTCAAACCATGAGTAACTAACCACTCAAGGGTCTAGGGTTGCGTTAACATCTAACTAGGAACTACAGTGTAACTATTTTATCTTGTCAATTGCGAGCTTAATCCGATGCTTATGTCCATCTGACAAATCGATATAAGTAGTAATAATCAGACTGCTCGAGAGGGTAAGTGATTGTGGAACTCAATTGACAAGGGCCAAGTAGTGTTACCTGTCTATGGGGATAGCCTTGGTTCTTAACACTCTCTTATGCGTTATAGACATATAACGCATAGCGGCTGACAACCGGGAGAAGAGTCACAAGTATGAATAGAATACCACTGTGCGTTTCCGATGTTAGATGTTAATCAACCCGAACCCTTTCTTTATCTATTCACACACATCTTTAGTTGAACTTGCTGTGTCGCATGCTTTCCATCTTTCACAATTTTTAGTCTAGTGTACAAACAATTGCTTTCCGTAGATTTAGAACAACTCTCAAATATTTATTGGTTACCACTGTAACGCATGAAATCCAACTAAAACTTAATCAATATAATCCCTGTGTTCGACCTCGGACTCACCGAGAACACCTATTCCTTTGCTTATACTTGGGTAAAGGATAGGAAAACTTGACAAGACCACCAACGCATAGTAATAGAACCCATAGCATGTTCAAAGCATGACATGTTGAATGCATAAACACATCATTTAGTACCTTGCGTCAGGACAATTTACACATACAATTATCACGCAACAATAATATGCAATCCAATTGCATCAAAATTTGACAACACAAAATGGTTAGTTTGTTGGTTAATTGTGAAGAAGACAACCAAGCTCCTAGCTTAGTTAGTGGGAAAATCCAATTTTCAAAAATCAATTTTAAAACCAATTTTCAATGAATTTCCAAAAATTGAATTAATACCGATTTTTAATTTCAAAAGATAATCAAATAATTAAATAAATAAAAATAATTTAATATTTAATTAATTAAATATTATTTTAATATTAAATAATAAAATAATATTATTTTTCCAACTTGTCCTGATTTTTCTAAAAACCGACATGAATCCCTATTCATATGATTAATATTTAAATCATATTTAAATATTATATTGACTCTATTTGTACGTTTAATTCGTAATTAAACGTCGATATATCGTATATATTTGACTTTCGTTCCTTAAGCCAAGATTTGAACGATTCAAACTTATTCACCACACTATCTAAGATTTTAGTCCATTTATGAGCTAGTAGAGGGACTTAATGAACCTACAGATCATGAGCTCCAACGATCTCAAGATTAACCGATCAAACTCTTTAACCTAGTTAACCAACATTCGTTAATTAACGGGATGCTCCACTAAAGCCCGTAGCTGCATTCTCCTCACTGTAGATATATTTGTGTCCATTTGATATAACCTTCATCGATAAGTCAATCCTTCACAGGTCGTTCATAACTTCAGCTAGGTCAAAAACCGATCTACCTCTGAGTTACATCTTTTCTCCTTAAGTACCATTGTCTCTCTAATGGGGCCCCTTGTTCAAGTCCTGGGAATAATACTTAAGAGAACAACCTCTCTACTATCCCTAAGTTGGGTAGGAGTGAATTCTATCTTGCATATTCCATGTCCTCAGCTATCTACCCGGTCTTATCCCTAAAATGGGAGGAATGTTGAGCAACGCTATTGAACTTACTCTCACTTATGCAGATCAAGGCATAGTTCTGAATAAACAAGAGTTCATAGATAGCTCAAGATTCAGATCAAGTTATCTAGGTCATCGATAAGTGAAATTAATCAGTGTTAATCGTAAACAGTGTTAATACGTAACAATGATTATTTCAGGGTCAGTCTTACACAATCTTATTATGTAGAATACCCCCGCTCACATGTCTCTACATGAACAAATCAGGATCACTTCATTTATGACACCTTACAACATTTGTAACAATCATGAAGCGGGTCGTATTCAATAGTGTCTCCAGGAAGAGGTACCCAACCTGATCCATGTACTATAGACTTATTTAGGCTACTTACTCGAACTTAATCCTGTTTATGTCTCCACATAAAGTCCAAGTACTCATGATAATAGCCAAGGGTTCGTAGTTTAATTGGATTTAGAGTTAATAAATAATTAATTCACTTGAATAACTTCATATGTACTAAAATTCATTTGTTTACAAAAACTACGAGTTTTTAGGACATACAACCCAACACAAATGTTTGGCCTAGTGCAGAGCATAGCATACATTAAGCTGCCTAGAACTGAGGCATAGGGAATAAATCTCATATTCTCAATTTCTTGAGGTGTCTTAGGACACTGTTTCTTAGACAAGTGAATCCGTGCCTGAAAGGTAATAAACCTTTCTTAGAGTCTGCATCGAATATCGAGTCAACATTTTATTGATATAAGTTGCTTGAGACAAGGCCAACATTCTGTTCTTGCGATCCCTAATGATTTGGATCCCAAGTACATACTGTACCTCTCCCAAATCTTTCATTTGGAATTGGGCTGCCAGCCAATTTTTAAGATCAGTAAGATAGCCTACATCAATCCCAATGAGTAGGATGTCGTCCACATAAAGTACTAATAAAGCTACTTTACTTTTGATGATTTTCTTGTATACACAAAGCTCATCAACATTTTGTCTAAACCAAAAGATTTGATCGCAGTATCAAACCTAATATTCCAAGATCTGGATGCTTGTTTCAACCCATAAATGGATCGATTTAGCTTGCAAACTTTTTATTCCTGACTTTAGGCTATGAATCCCTCAGGCTGAGACATGAAGATACTCTCTTCAAGATTGCCATTCAGAAAAGCAATCTTGACATCCATTTGCCAAATTTCATAGTCATAATATGAGGCTATGGATAATAGAATTCTTATAGACTTAAGCATAGCAACAGGGGAAAAAGTTTCCTCATAGTTAACCCCTTCCCTTTGGGTGTAACCCTTTGCTTCAAGTATAGCTTTGAAGGTCTGTACCTTCTTAGCTACATCTCTCTTTCATTTATAGATCCATTTACACTCTATCAGTTTAACCCCTTTAGGTGGATGTACAAGTTCCCATACTGAATTGAAGTACATTAACTCCATTTCAGATCGTTGGAGCTCATGATTTGTAGGTCCATTAGGTCCCCTCGTTAGCTCATGGACTAAACCTTAGAACATTATATTGAGTGAATTTGAAATGTTCAAATTTAGTGTTGGAGCAAAATTTATACAATTTATTTGTTTGATTATGAATTAGACGAAGTTGGAGAATTAGAAATATTTAAATACGATTTAAATATTTTAAGATGAATAGAGATCCATCGAGTTGGTATTTGCCGGAAAAAAATGGAAAAATAATTAATTAAATATTAAATATTAATTTAATTAATTATTATTTATTTTAATTTTATATTAAATTAATTTTATGGAAATTAATTTTGAATTAAATCAATTTATGAAATTGATTCTTAATCCAATTTAGAAATTGGACCACTAAGTGCATGAGAAGAAGGAGGTGGTCTTTACTCAATTCTTCTTCTTCCCATGACTTCCACCTCCAAATTGGGAGGGAGAATCAGCCAATTTGCTGGCTTTTTGCATGCTAAGGTGATTGTGCATGTTTTCTTCTTTAAATAGAAGAAAGAATTAGAGAGGTGGGTTTAAGCAATTTGGCTTATTGTTGAAAAACTTCTCCCATTCTCAAAAACAGAAAAACAAAAGTGTTCTTCAGCTTTGTGCTCCAAATTGAACTCAAGTTTGGATCCCATAATCCGTTCTAAGGCCTGAGGATAACGAGGAAGACACTAGAGGTTGTCCAAGAAGTGTTCGTGTTCATAAATTCGAAGAATTCAGCTTCAATTTGGTGCTACAAGTAAGTATTCTTCCTCTGTTTTTTTTTTTTGTTTTAGATCAAACATGTTTAATCTTCAAAATTGATGTAATTAAAGTGCTTTAGATCCTAATTGCTTCCTCTATCATGTTGCTAACTCATTCACAAGCAACCTCAATAAAGATTAAATTCAGAACCCAATCAATTCAAGGTAATCAATCTAATACAATTTAAAACAAATTCTCTAGAAATTAAGCCTAAAATCCTACCTCCAAGTACACTTACCTTAGCCGATAATCCACATTAAGCCCAATCTACAAATCTTGAGATGATTACAAATGAAAATGAGGAAGAAAAAAGGAAGAGAAGATGAAAAATGACAGCAAAAAGGATCTCAAATGGTGACTGAAGGTCAGATGATCTCCTAATGACCTAAAAAAAATGAATATATATAAAAAAATGTCGGAGCATCGCTGTAAGCCCTAACTGGTAAGACATGCTTAGCCTTGGAAGAAGGCAAGCTAAGAAGAAGTTATGTGATTATGTGTTGTAAAGAGGAATGGTGGTAAAGAGTGAAGGAGCAAAAATTGTTAAGTGCTGGCCACGGCTATGCGTTGATAAGGTTGAAGAGTTGTTATATTTTGATAGGGCTACTATGCGTTGAAGGTGTCACCATGAAAAAGTTACTATGCGTTGCAGGTGTCACCATGCACTGAAGGTGTCACATGCGTTGGAAGTAAAGTGGGAACTTGGCCGGGAAAAGTTGTACTTGACCTACCATGCATTGGTAAGGTTACTATGTGTTGGAGAGTAGCTGTATTCGATGGACTGCAGCTATGCGTTGAAGGTTGTTGCCATGCGTTGAAGGCAGTTGTGTGTGGATGGCTGCTGTAGGCATTGGAGGTAGGTTGTGTCGAGGGTTGCTATGCGTTGATGTGTTGGTGAAAAAGTCTGCGCCGGCCAACTTATTTTAAAAAGGAATGGAAGTGGAGGTTAAGTCGGCAGCATATATATATGAGTGGGCTGAGTGTTTAATCATTTTTTAAATACTTTCCAGGGCTCAAGTCGGTTCCATTTTTCAGAAAAACAACGAGAGAAAGTAGAAGAAGGTGTTCATGTCAAATTCGAGTGGAATTCTATTCGTTTTGGTGGTGTAACTAAAGCTGGAACAGGAAGTTTGATTGTGGTCGTGAAATCCGAGCATGGTCTAGTGATTGGAGAAGTGCGAGCTGAGGAAGTTGAAGATAGGGCTGAAATTTTGAGGTTAGTAAATTAACTCAATTTCTAACCATTTCTATGAAGGATGTTTGAGTTAAATATGAGAGGAAACATGTAAAATTGTAGGTGGAAGTGATTGCTATTGATTTGCTAGGCAATTGAGAGCAACTGGGAGTTATTTAAGAATATCTCTCAAACAGAGAAGAATCATGCTCTGAGATTTTGAGGTAAGTTAGAGAACCTATTCCTTTACAAGTTTGTAGATGGGAAGAAGTTCTGAATTTGGCTGGAAATGCGTTTTTTATCAGGTAGAAGTGAGAACAAAAGGAAAAGAAGAAACTGTGGCTGTCGGGTGTCGTTGGTATTGTAGTGTCGCTGAGAAGTTGGAGAGTGAGTAGCGAGACGAGTGTCGCTGGTAGCGCAGAGGGCTATGCGTTTCCCAAATCTCACTGAGTGTCGCTACGCTACTCAAGGTGAATCTCGCTAGTCACGCTCATTATGGTCTCACTAGTGTTGTATATTTGTAGGCCAATCTCGCTAGTAATCTCGCTCATTATGAATTATTTTGAGAGAAATGAGTCTCGGCGATGAAGCATGATTGGAATTTAATTTTGCAAATTTAATGGTTATGGAAAGGAAGTTTAGGAAAGTCTAACACGAGAAATGTGTATTTATAGGCGAAGAAGAGTTTGGGAAGGCGTATAATCCGCTCAGGGCCTAGGACAAGTGGTAAGTGACACTTTTCTTTCTTTAAAAATGATTTTATTGAGAATGTGTGGTTAGGTTTTCTTATGATGATTTGCAAATCATGATGGATGATTGTATTGATTATAAGGCAGGCTATCTTATTAAATGTAATTTTATGATGATTTGAAAAGCATGATGGCTGCGTATACTTGATTTTATGGCATGAAGGCATGTTTTATCTGTTTTCCAAGAGTTGTTGAAAAACATGTTTATAAGATGCTATTTATTGAAAAACGCTCTGTTTTCCATGAAAGGTGTTTACAATGAACTGTTTATGCGCAACATACGTACTTCTAAAATGTTTTCTAAGGGACCCAAAGCTAAGGGACATTTGAGAAGGCATGTGGGCAACCCTGTGACTAGGGACCTAGTATTGATGGATTCGGAGAAAGTACTTGGGCATCTCGAGATATTCCTATGTGCACATAGAGGTTTTCGATGTTGGGTGTGTTGAGTTTTGCTCCGCCTCAACTAAGGAAAGTATTCATTTTCGACGTTGGGTGCATTTCCAGTGCTTAGCCTACTACAACTCGCCCTGCTTAAGCTTCGAGTCATTAGAAACTGTTCACATTGTGGTTGTTGTATGTGTAAATAACCTTATATAGGTGGCATGTAGACCTAGTTATATATATGTTGGGATGTGAGATGGGTTGTTGTATAAGTATATTGTGAACATGTTGGAATGTTTAATTACATAAACATAAGTTCTTATGGCTTTGAATTTATGAGTAGATATGTATGGAATAGTTTAACAGGTTAATTAGGTACAGATGGACAGTGTATATCATAAGAGGGGTGATGTTTGTTGTCCTCACATCTCCTTTCGAGTTGAGTAGGGTAATCTGGGAGGGGGTGTGACAAGTTGGTATCAAAGCAAAAGAGTCTTGGGGAAAAGATCATGCATTGTAGTGTACGAATATGTATTTCTAGCAAGTAATAATGTCATGTTATAATATAGGAAACATGCCACCTTGAAGCAGGCGAGCTAGGCAAGCAGCAGCCGAAACTTCTAAAGCTATTAGGAGTCGTGGAGATATGTCTGAGGGTGAATCTAGTCATCCTCAAGTTGGGGTCAATGTCGAGGAGTAAATTTTTACTAGAATTGCAGAAAGGTTGGCTGTAGGCATTGGATCAGTGCAGTCAGATCCTGAAAAAGAAATATAGTATTGAAAGATTGAAGGCTTTAGGTGCTACTACTTTTAAAGGCACTGTAGATCCTGCTGAGGCAGAGACATGATTGAATTTACTCGAGAAATGTTATCGTGTGATGAGGTGCCCTGATGACAGAAAGGTACAATAGGTAGTGTTTTTGCTCCAAAAAGGGGCAGAAGATTGGTGGAGAATTGTAGAAAGCAGGAAAGGAGACATAGAAGAAATAAACTGGAATGAGTTTAAGAAAGCATTTCAAGAAAAATATTGTCCAAGAGCATTCAGTGATGCCAAACAGAATGAGTTTCTGAGGTTGGTATAGGGATCGATGTTAGTGGCAGAGTACGAGAAGAAATATACTGAGTTGTCTAAATATGCCACTGCAATTGTTGCTGATGAGATTGATAGGTGTAAAAGGTTTGAGGAAGGCTTACGGGAGGAAATCTGTACTCCTGTGACCGCCAGTGAAAAATGGACGGATTTTTCCAAGCTGGTAGAGGCGGCTATGCAAGTTGAAAGAAGTTTGACAGGAAAGAAGACGGAAGGTGAATCATTTAGAAGGGGACATGCATTTCACTCCTCTAGTGCTGCTCAGGGACAGTCAGGTAGAAGATTTTTGCCAGACGTGTCTAGTAGAGGAAATTTCAAAGCCAGATCGAGTGGACAGGCTACTTCTAAAGCCAGTACTGGTGGAGGTATACGAGGACAAAGACCAAGGAGTTTCAATGGTCCAGTGCAGTCAATGGGAGATTCTCGAGGTGGACAACCTGGTGAGTTCATGGCTAGTTCAGCGAGGAAACCGTTATGTCCCACTTGTAGGAGATATCATTGGGGACAGTGCAGGGATCAAACTAATGAATGTTATAACTGTGGACAAACTGGTCATTTTAAACGAGAGTGCCCCTAGTTGATGCAGGAAGTTAAATCTGAACAGAGAACTGCTTGACATGTGGTTAGTCAACAACAAAGACCTGCTGGAATTGGTGGTGAAGGAACTAGTGGATCGAGGCAGAAAGGGGCTACGAGATGACCAAGACAGTAAGGGAAGGTTTTTGCCATGACCCAGCAAGAAGCTGATGACGCTCTTGATGTTGTTACCGGTGCACTTCCTATTTGCCATATTTCTGCCCATGTGTTATTAGATCCTAGAGCTACCCATTCTTTTGTTGCTAGCATGTTTTTTGGAAATATCGATGGTAAACTAGAACCTTTGCTTGAAGAATTGTTTATTTATACCCCTGTTGGTGATGTGCTTGTAGCTAATGAGGTGTATAAGAATTGTGTGGTTGAAATTGGTAGTGTAACCATGACAGCAAACTTGATTCCTTTAGACATCCAAGATTTTAATGTTATATCGGGAATAGATTTCTTGTTTAAATATCGAGCCACTATGGATTGTTTCTGGAAGGAGGTTGTATTTAAAGGATTCGAATGGACTGAAGTTATTTTCAGGGGAGACAGAAAAATTCTCCTTACCTGTTTGATATTTGCTGTTAAAACTAGGAAATTGTTAAGCAAGGATACCTTGCACATGTTGTGGATACACAGGCTAGCAATTTGAGGCCAGAGGATATTTCGGTGATACGTGAATTCCAAGATGTGTTCCTTGAAGAACTATCAGGTTTACCGCCTGATAGGGAGGTAGAGTTTTCCATTGATTTGATTCCAGGGATTGCACCAATTTCACAAACTCCATACAGGATGGCCCCGAAAGAATTGAAAGAATTGAAAGTACAGTTGCAAAGGGTATGTACGTGTCACAACCTATTTTTTAAAACCAATGCGTTGAAGAGCCTATAAAGGAAAGAAGTAGGACAATAGATGTTTGTGCTCAAGTGCTAGGTAAATATAAGCCGTAGATAAGTTTGAATTAGAAGGATTTGATTGAAAGGTTGCGTTGAGTGATTTCTGGATCATGGAATCAAAGTAATTCTTGAAGTTAAGAATTCTACTATGTAAGAATAAATAGATCAGGAGAACGCAACCATGGCTTTGAGCTTGGAAGTAGGATCTAAGAAAAGAAAGGAAATCTCATCAAGTGATGGGAAGAGTTAAAAAGTATAGATGGGAGATAAATTAAGTTGGACGCATACCTAGTAGAAGACCATGTTGGACGCATGGTCAAGACAAAGGAAACGCATGATAAAGGTGAAACGCATAGGAGGAAATCAAGGAAGGAGAGGTAAGCTTGGTTTAAATAGGACGTATGAGTAAGGATTAAAGTAAAGTAGTGATACGTTGAAAGGAAATCTAAAAGAAGGATAAAACGCATAAGGTAGAATCGTGGAAAAAGGATATGATAATTTAAGGTAAACGCATAACTTCCATTAAGGAAGATTTTGAATTGGATTAGTTAGAAGGTTGAGAAGTAAGCCTAAAGGAAGTAGGCTGGAGATGGATTTACAATAGGATTTATCGTTGAGAAAATAGCTCACATAAGGAAGAGGTTGGAAGCATGACCTTGGAATACAGCACAAGAATGCATAAAGGAATAATCAAGGAATCTTCAAGGATAGGAGGAAGGTCATGAACGCAGAACGAAATAAAGGTAACCGCAAAGAGTGCAAACGCATAAAAGAAGGTTTTGAGTTGGATTTGGTTATTAAGGGTAAACCACATAGTTGGATGTTTATCACTCAAGAGATGGGTTTTGCAGTTAGGATATGGATATAAGAAAAGAGTGATGGACGCATGATAGTTTGTGGTTAAGGCAGACACATGATATTATATAGTAAGGAACAAACACATAGTAGTGTGCGTTTGAGATATTGACGCCCAGTAGTATGCGGTAGAGAAACGCGTTCAAAGGTAATATGGCGGAGAGTAGGGAAAGAAAGTTGAAGCTAAAACCTTAAAGGAAACTCAATGGACGCATAGGGGAATAATGATGGATGAATAGCTTGTATATTGGAATATGTTGGACGCATAAGATAAGCTTATAAAGGCTAGGTGGCTTCATATAGACTTGACACCTTATAAGTAGGAGGTGTTAGAAGGCATGTTGAGTGTTTCATACAAGGTGACGTTTGGATAAATGCATGGTTAGTTAAGCATGCAGCATGACATGTGGCAAACAAATGGCAAATAGAGAGAAGAAGTAAGATGACAAGCCCTCTATTCCAAAGCTATAAATAGAACCTTGAGGTAAAAGAAGCGACTGATGATCCTTTAGTTTTGAATTCTTGAAATAAAGGGGAGAGAGAAGGCAGAAGGAGAAATCCTTGCGTCCGTAGTAGAAGTCTATGGTCAAGAGAGAAGATATTCTTGACAACTTGGCCATCTTGTGTTAATGAAGTTGTCTTACGTCTAAGGGGCCAGCCTTGCAATCAAGATGAACTCAACGTTCAAGGTGAACGTCGCGTCCAAAGATAGATTCTGCGTTCAAGTGGGACCTTACGTCCAAGAGAGGTCGACGCATCTAAAAGAGAAGCAAGAAGAGATAGGCTGCACCTTGCGTTCAAGGAGCAAGGTTGCATCCAACTGGGCTGACAAAGGAAAATAAGTTGCCTTGCATTTCAGACTTAGAACGCTGCGTCCAAGAAGCTCGGGAAAGAGAAATAGAAGGAAGAAAGAGGAACTATTCTTGAGCAAGTATAAGGTAGCATGACAGTTCCCGTTGCCGGTCAAAGTCGAGGTTTGTCAAGAGATAACGGTATCACCGCCCTAAGAAGAGTGTTTAAATGAGGGAAATAAGGTAAGCTGACAGTGGGAATCAACAGGGAAGTCAATGACTGCTGTCCTCACTCTCCGTCTCGGGCTACGGAAGGGTAGTTCAGGTTGAGGTGTGACAATACGACCCAGTGTGTCACCATGGGGAGCACCTGTATTGTTTGTAAAGAAGAAAGATGGCACACTTAGACTATGTATTGATTATCAACAGTTGAACAAGGTAACGATACATAATAGGTATCGATTGCCTCGTATCGATGATCTATTTGACCAACTTAAAGGTGCTTTAGTATTTTCTAAAATTGATTTGCGATCAGGGTATCATCAGGTGAAGATTAGAGGATCTGACATCCCTAAGACTGCGGTCAGGACAAGGTATGGACATTATGAGTTCCTTGTGATGCCTTTTGGGTTAACTAATGTTCCAGCTATATTTATGGATCTCATGAATCGATTATTCCACCCATACCTTGATCAGTTTGTTATAGTATTTATTGATGATATACTGGTATACTCTGGAAGTAAAGAGAAGCATGCTGAACACCTCATAATAGTCTTACAAATGTTGCGTGATGAAAGACTATATGCTAAGTTCAGTAAGTGTGAATTCTGGCTTAATCGTGTTGTATTTCTAAGACACGTGGTATCAGCTGAAGGAGTAAGCGTGGATCCACAAAAGACTGAGGTGATAGTTAAGTGGGATCGACTCACTACCGTGACAGAAGTTCGTAGTTTCCTAGGTTTGGTAAGTTATTATTGAAGATTTGTGGAAGGTTTCTCAAAAATAGCACTTCCATTAACGAGTCTAACCAAGAAGAATGCCAAATTCGAATGGAATGATCAATGTGAACAGAGTTTTCATGGAGTTAAAGGAAAGACTTGGGACAGCACCAGTATTGACATTGCCTACTTCTAGTACGGAATTTGAGATTTATTGTGATGCATCACGAAAAGGTTTAGGTTGTGTACTTATGCAGGAAGGAAAGGTAATTGCATATGCGTCAAGATAGTTAAAGAAGCACAAATGCAATTACCTCACACATGACCTAGAATTCGCAGCTGTTGTGCAGGAAGGAAAGGTAATTACTATAGCAAACTAAGTAACGCATAGACTATTAGCAAGAGATGTTCTTGGGTGTTGGATAAAGTGGAAGGATGAAAAGTAAGCTCAAAGATTGGAGCAAGAGGTGGACGCATACTAAATTATCATCAAAGATATTTTGGTACAAGGAGAAGGTTAAATGAATAACCTTGGATTACAAGCACAAAGATGCATAAAGGAGTAATCAAGGAATCTTCAAGGATAGGAGGAAGATCATGGATGCATGATAGTATGCGGTTCAGGCTGACGCATGGTATTATGCAGTAAGACAAACGCATAGTAGTGTGCGTTTGAGATATTAACGCCTAGTAGTATGCGGTGGAAAACGAGTTTAAGGGAAGTATGGCCGAGAGATAGGGAAGTAAATAATGAAGCTCAAACCTTAAAGAAAACTCAATAAACGCATGGGGGCGTTGTGATGAATGAATAGCTTTTTATTGAAAAATGTTGGATGCATAGGATAAGCTTATAAAGGCTAGGTGGCTTCATATAGACTTGACACCTTAAAATAGGAGGTGTTAACAAGGCATGTTAAGTGTTTCATGCAAGGTGACGCTTGGATTAATGCATGGTTTATTAAGCATGCAACGTGACATGTGGCAAACAAGTGGCAAAAGGAGAGGAGAAGTTGGATGACAAGCTCCCTATAAATAGAACCTTGAGGGAAAAGGAGCGACTGATGACTCTGAAAGAAGAATTCTGGAGAGAAAGGGAAGAAAGAAGGCAGAAAGGAGGAATCCTTGCGTCCGTAGTAGGAGTCTGCGACAAAGAGAGAAGGTATTTTTGACAACTTAGCTATTTTATGTAAAAGAAGTTGTCTTACGTCGAAAGGGGATCGGCCTTGCGGTAAAGACAAACACTACGTTCAGGGTGAACGCCGCGTCCAAAGATAGGTGATGTGTTCAAGATTGGACCTTGCGTCCAAGAGAGGGCAATGCATCCAAAAGAGAAGTAAGAAGAGTTGGGCTGCACTTTGCAGAAGTAATCAACCTTGCGTTGAAGGGCAGGGTTGCGTCCAACCGAGCTGACAGAGGAATATGGAGTCTTGCGTTTCTAAGTTAGAATGCTGCGTCCAAGAAGCGCGGGAAGAGGAAATAGAGGAAAGAAAGAGAAATTATTCTTGGGCAAGTACAGGTGAGTAACACATGCGTTTTTCAAAATATAAATGGGTTCTTTATGAATATGATTTCATGGGTTTCTAATGAATTAATGCATGCGTTTTATTTGAAAAGCTTTGAGTTTGCTGGTTACTTGCTATAAGTTTATAAAACGCATGGTGATTGATTGATGCATGTTTTCATGATTTTGCTGAAAAGCTTGGAGTTATATGATTTCAAGAAAGATTTGGAAATAAACTTGTAAGCATGTTGTTTGATATTAAAGTTGGAAATTGAATTTAGCATGCTGTTGATGTGAGATTTGGAAACGGTTAACTTATGAGTTATTAATATAATGTTTCCAAAATATGTAATATGTTTTATAAAACTTTGAAAAGGCACCCGAGGCTTAGGGACTTGGAGAAGGCCAAAGGGTAGCCGGTATATAGAAAAGGGACTCCAATGCTTAGGGACTCGTAGAAGGCATTGTGGGTAGCCCAAATTCTAGTACCTATGTGCACATAGAGGTATATACGATGTTGATGTGTTGAGATTACTCCACACAACTAAGGAAAATCGACGTTGAGGAGCGTTGAGCATTGCTTCGCCTCAACTAGGGAAAAGTATTTTGAATGAATGAGATTTTGATTATTTATTCCAAACAAATATGTATACATGATATAACAATGATTTGATCTTGTTATAATATGATTTGATCAGTTTTACAGTTAAAGTATAATGTTTTCAAAAACCGTTACTCACTGAGCTGTTAGCTCACCCTTTTTATATGTTTTCCATTTTTAGGTAGCATGACAGCTCCCTTTGCCGATCGAAGTCGAGGTTTGTCAAGAGTGCCTTAATGGTATTATCGTCCTAGGAAGGATTTACATGTAAGTAAAGGTGAATTTGACAGTAGGTTATGTGACAAGGTAGTCGGTAACTACTGTCCTCACACTCCGTCTCAGGCTACGGGAGGGTAGTTTGGGGTGGGGTGTGACAGTCTTCCTAAAACTCCAAGTGGTTACGATGGAATATGGGCGATAGTTGACAGATTTACTAAGACTGCACGTTTCCTGCTAGTAAAGGTGACTTTCATCCTAGACAAGTTGGTCAAGCTGCATGTTGATAGAATAGTAAGCCAATATGGAGCTCCCTTGTCTATTGTTTCAGATAGAGATCCAAGGTTCACATCTAAGTTTTGGCCAAGTCTACAACAAGCATTGGGAACCAAGCTAAAATTTAGTACAGCTTTCCATCCTCAAACTGATGGACAATCAGAAAGAACTATTCAGACCCTAGAGAATATGCTACGTGCTTGTGTGTTGCAATTTAAAGGAAGCTAGGATACTCATCTGTCATTAATGGAGTTTGCCTATAATAATAGTTACCATTCTAGTATTGGAATGACACCTTATGAAGCACTATATAGCAGACGATGTAGAAGTCCTATATGTTGGAGTGAAGTGGGGGAACGGAAGTTGATGGGATCGAAACTGGTACGCTGATAAGAGGCGTAGGGATTTAGAATTGGAATTTGGTGATAAAGTTTTCTTAAAGTTGTCCCCCTGGAAAAGAATTTTGAGATTTGGAAAGAAGGAAAAGTTGAGTCCAAGATACATTGGACCTTATGAGATTTTGGAACGCATAGCGTCAGCTTATCGATTGGCGTTACCTATGGAGTTGTCTAAAATACATGATGTATTCCATGTTTCTCTATTGAGAAAGTACATTCCAAATTGCACACACATTTTAGAGGTTCAACCTATTCAGCTAAATGAGGACTTGTCTTATGAAGAAGAGCCTGTGCAAATCCTTGATAAAAAAGAGCAAGTATTAAGATAAAAAACTATACCACTTATTAAAATTTTATGGAGAAATCACCAAGTGGAAGAGGCAACATAGGAAAGTGAAAACCAAATGAAGATCAAATATCCTCATCTTTTCTCGGAATGATCTTACTTGAATTTTGAGGACGAAATTCTCAAAAATGGGATAATGAATTGTAAGCCCTAACTGGTAAGATATGCTTAGCCTTGGAAGAAGGCAAGCTAAGAAGAAGTTATGTGATTATGCGTTGTAAAGAGGAATGGTGGCCAAGAGGGAAGGAGCAAAAATTGTTAAGTGTTGGCCACGGCTATGCGTTGGTAAAGTTGAAGAGTTGTTATAATTTGATAGGGCTACTATGCGTTGAAGGTGTCACCATGAAAAAGTTACTATGCATTGAAGGTGTCACCATGCACTGAAGGTGTCACATGCGTTAGAAGTGAAGTGGGAACTTGGCCGGGAAAAGTTGTACTTGACCTACCATGCGTTGGTAAGGTTACTATGCGTTGGAGAGTAGCTGTATTCGATGGACTGCAAATATGTGATGAAGGTCGTTGTCATGCGTTGAAGGCAGTTGTGTGTGGATGGCTTTTATAGGCGTTGGAGGTAGGTTGCATTGAGGGTTGCTATGCATTGGTGTGTTGGAGAAAAACTTCTGCACCAACCAAATGGAAGTGGAGGTTAAGTCGGCAGCATATATATATGAGTGGGCTGTTACTTAGCTATTCTAGAGTTGAATCAATTTTATTTGAGGATTGGAATTGAAATTGTTAATTATGGAAAATATAAAACAAATAAGGAAAGTATTAAAGTGAGAAACACAAGAGTCGAAGAGAGTTCTAGGGTAATGAATCCTTGTTTATTTCATCATGCAATATTATAGATTTCATGGATTTTATTGTCATTCATATGCCTAAGTCTAGAAACTTAATTCCAAGTTATTTTCTCTCAAAAACAACCCTTTCTCATGCAACTCGATTGATTATTAATCTCTTAAAACCAATACAAAATTACATGGCATTAAAAATAGTCTTTAGCAACTTTTATTGTCAACATCAAACTGATGGCATCATAATGACCCCCTGGTATGTCGATCTTGTTAACTATCTAGTCACAGGTGATCTTCCTTTAGACCTCAGTAGACCTAGGAAAGCTAAATTGAAAAGTGAGGCGAAGTACTACATTTGGGAAGATCCATATCTTTGGAAATTCTGTGCTAACCAGATAGTTGGGAGGTTTGGCTTTCCACGTGCAATAATCAGTGACCAGGGTACACACTTCTACAACAAGTTGATAGCATCCCTCTTGAAGAAATATGGCGTGCAGCACTGCATTACTACTCCTTACCACCCTAGACGAATGGGCAAGCAGAGGTTTCCAATCAGGAGGTAAAGTCGATTTTGGAGAAGGTTGTAAATCTTGGTAGGAAAGATTGGAGCCTAAGGCTGGATGATGCTTTATGGGCCTATCATACAGCCCTCAAGACGCCTATAGGGATGTCCCCCTATAAGATTATCTATGGTAAGGCCTGCCACCTTCTTGTGGAAATCCAACATCCGGCCTATTGGGCAGTCAAATAGTGTAATTGGGATCCTAAGGTGTCAGGTGATGCAAGACTTCTTCAGATTCAAGAACTCGAGGAATTGAGGTGGAGCCGTTCGAAAACTCTCTTATCTACAAGGAGCCGACGAAAAACCTCCACGATAGACTAATAGCACCAAAGGAGTTTGAAGTTGGGCAGAAAGTTCTTCTTTACAATTCTCGTTTACAACTCATGCCAGGTAAACTTCGTTCTAAATGAACAGGTCATTTTGGTGTTACTGACATTTACCCTAATGGTGCAGTGAAAATTCAGAGTTTGGAGACGTGCAAATCATTTACGATTAATGGACACCAGTTGAAGGTTTTTCATGAGGGGGATTCTCTCGATTGTTTTGACCCCGCCTATCGGCTGGACGCACCAATCTACTCTTAAAGAAAATAAACTGAGCACGGTCGAGCAACCGACCCTAAAAAAAGAGAATTTATTTTTTGCTTTTGTTCTAATTTTTTTTCCTAGTTAGGGTAGTTTGATTTTGGGTAGCTTAGTTCTTGTTAATTTGTTTTTTTTGTTTTTTTTTTTTAAAAAAAAAAGAAAAAAACAACCTATGCAGGTTGACGCTTGTCGCTGTGGCTCTCCCTCGTGCTCATCAATCTCACGGAAGTTTTCTTTTCCTCCCTTTTTCTTTATCATGTATGTCTCTTTCATGCATTAGGGACAATGCATCTTCTAAAAGTTGGGGGTAGGGTATTTGGTAATGTTTGCTTGCTTAATTATATTCACTCTATTGCTTGCTTCCCCACCAGGACTAGTTGATGATACACTTTATCTAATCATGTTGGCCTGAGATTAGGTTACTAGGAAGCATGCTAGATGTTTGAAGACAATTTGAATTATTTTTTTTTTCATTTCTTGCATTCAAATGTGAATACTTCGCTTAACTATATTAAACCTTGTTTGTTTAGAATGGTATTATTCAACCTATAGGGTTGTTGTCACCTCGAATGGCCCATCAGTTAGGAAGTCACCTTGCTAGAAAGAGAGTGATTCAAAACTAGGAGAAATAAAAGTGTTTAAGCCTGAAAAAAAAATTTTATATTATATAAAGAAAAAAAAGGGGGAGAAACAAAGAAAATAAAAGAAAAATATATACAAAGAAAAAAAGAAAGAAAAAAAAAGGAAAAAAAAGGGTGCGTATCAGTGCATGGATAGGAGCTAAAAAGAGCTACCTCCTCTGTGATCAGTTAGGACCCTTGCGAGAAAAGAGTGGGTGCAAGTCCTTCCAGGAAGAGTGTGAAAGCTAGTACTCCTCGGCAAAACAAATGCCCTTTACTTTTTATATGTGTTCCAGGCACCCTAGTTGCAGCATTACTCCTTTGATAGTTAATGTGACTAAATGACTGATCCCTGAGCCAAAAGTAGAGGAAAAACGAGCTGAGGGCTTTATAAAACCATTTCGGGCTTGTTTGCGTTTAAAATAGATAAGCTTTGTATTCATTCATGCATGTCTAGATTTGATAAAAACGAATTCAAAACTTGTTTCAAATTGATTAATTACCTTCGAACGATCTAATTAATGGGAAGCATGATTGCGTTTAGTTGTTAAAACTGGAGTGGGTAACCTTGTAGCTTAGTGAATTAGGTTGCTACATGACTGCATGTTTCACGTTGCTCGAGGACGATCAAGAATCAAGTTGGGGGTGATCTGATAGCACTCAAATTGTGCTATCTCACTTCATTGAATTTAGGATCGTTCTTACCTTTTTATCGGTTTATTTCTTGATTTAGACAGGTTATGAGCATATGAAGCCCTCGAGACGGTTTACAGGCACTTCAGGTTTAAGTGAGATTATTAGTAAGCAAATCAAACGAAATGGAGGAAGAAGTCAACAAAGCAGCCTAGCGTCGCGGCATTAGCACGGCACCGACACTATACTTTTTCCAGAAGGCATTCGATTTTTGATCTGGAGATAGCGTTGCGGTGCTACGAATGGTGACGGATGAGGTATCGCGCTCGCATTGCGGCGTTGCCCTATAGTGTCGCGGCGCCAGTCCAATATTTGGCATAAAATGCCCTAGCCGCCAGCCATTGGGAAAAAGAGCAGCATGAGTCCCAAGTCCCAAGTCTGTTTTTGGAGTTTTTTACTGCATTTTTTCCTTCTTTTCATCTTGAGGAGAGTTTCTTTGAACAATTGTTGGGTGAGCATAAGCATGTATCGAGGCTAAGGTACTATCATCTAGCTTGGGTTTGGGGTTCAATTCTTAGTTTGTATCTCATGAGGTTTTGAACAATTTTTTTATTGCAATTTTCTTGTTATTGAATTCTCACCTTGTTTGATGTTTCAATTGAATTCGCTTGAGATTATTTGGAAAATTAGTCAAGCATTTTAATTGGTAGTTAAAGATCTATGCTTAATACGTAATTGTTAGGTTTATAGCTTGCCAAGTAGCAAAGGTTGAGTTAGGGTTGTAAATTGATTTGGCTATTCCAATCCGATTGCATTCATCCAACCAACTTAGGAGAGATTCGCACCGGGCACTTAATTAGGCTTTTCCTATTATTTTGTTCGTCTTAGAAATTGCCTTTGAACTTAATGCTAATAGGTTTGCATGTCTAAGATGCCTTCCATCTAAGCATATTAATCTATTCGATCAATAGGACTTCCTTCTAGCCTTTCTAGAAGTGAATGGCTAAGTTTAACCCAAGAAAAACTACACAGCACTATTGTAATTAATCAATGGTTGAGTAACAAACTGAGAGTGATCCAATTTCACCTCGAGGTAGGTTTTGTCAACTTGAATTTAAACCCAATTTGATTCCTTGCTATTACTTTTCTTCCTTGTTCTTGCTTTGTTATTAAAGTTAAACAAATGATTAAACAACCCCCCTTGGTTACTCAACAACAAATCCTTTAGGAGAAGAAAATTTATCTGCTCTCTGTGGACCGACCCATTACTGCGTTAATATTACTAAATTAGAGTAGGGAACAGAACAATTATTTGGCCTAATTGAAAGTTTCGACAATTTTTGGTTCGCCATCTATTATGTAACTGATATATTTACATATGAATTAAATTTATACCTGATTTTAATATCGATATTTTTGCAGTTTTTTTAGATATGGTTAAACTTTCAGTACTTGTTTTTCATAGTAGTCATTAAGATGATCAACAGTGCTACGTAGATTACAAAACTATTTGTGTTTTGGTTAATGGAGGGATGATATTTGATTCTTTTGTTAATTTGATATGTAATGAAATCCAAGTTGATTCATCAATTAAACTTTCAATTTTGTTGCACATAGGTAGTAATGGTGTTCAGAATGTTCTTAAGATTCTTGAAGATAATTATGTATCTTGGTTTTTTACTTTGGTTAATGATCAACATGCTAAATATCCTTTAATAGCTTGCTAATATGAAATTCTAAAAAAAAGAAAACAAAAAAATCGAAAACTAAATCATTGAGTACCAGAGAAATCGAATTCAAAAATCTAAGGACGAAATTGAAATCGAGAAATCAAACTCCAAAAGTCTCAAGAACGAAGAAGAAGTTAAAATAGTAATCCAATTTGAAGAATACATAGCGAACGATTTCTTAAAAAAAGAAAAAAAACAGAAGAAATAAACAGCTGAAAGAAGAAGAAGACCTTACCGATTTCGACTAAGCAAACGAAAAGTAAAGAAGAAGCTTCAAATCGACGGTGAAGAAAAGGAAGAAACGAAGAAGAAAAAAATATGCCAGAAAAGGAAATTTTATTTGTAGGGTAGTTTAGGAATAATAAAAAAGTTTAAAACATAAAATATTTGGAAGATGATGGAAAATGTGATTTATAGGGATTGCATAATTGCCATTTTTGCAAATTTTAAAAAGTGAAAGCCATAATTGTTAAACACTAAACTCATTTAGCTATCCAATACAATTTTCTTGATCTATATATAGTTATTGAATTTTAAAAAATATATGATAAAGTCAATAAATTTTTTATTTGTGTTTCTAATACGTAGTACTTGGCATTTTTTAAAAAAAATAATGTGCCTATTGACTACAAAATTGAAAACTAACGATTTAATTAGAAAAAAAAAAATATTTTTTTCTAATAAAACGATTGATTTTTAAACATTTTAAATATTTTATGAAACTTATTAGATACAAAATCAAAAGGTATACATTATTATACATTTTTAAACATTTTTAAGAGACTTATTAGAGTTAAATTTGAAAATTTAGAAATTTACTAGTCATAATTTTTAAAATTAAGGACTAAACTTGTAATTTAACTTAAATATAATTTTAAATACATTGATATATGATATCCAGATTAAATAATACCAATTAAAAAATTATAACAAACTTCTATAGAATTATTTACGCACAAAATGAAACCTAGAATTTTATTTAAAAAAAATTAAAAATAAAAATAAGTTTTTTTCTTATAATAAAAATAATTTACTAAAATTTTAAAAATATGTGTATATAAATATGCACACATATGTGAGAAAAAAAAATTAAATTTTCATAATATACTAAATGTGAAATATGTTTTAAAGTTAAAAATTAAAATAACATAGAAATAAATTTTGAAAATTTTAAACAGTAAAAATCAACTATCAAAGATTTAGTTTAGCGCTCCCCTCTAGTTTCAAACCCTTGAGACCATACGGATGATGAACATCCTCCCAACTGCTGAAGCAAATACACGGATTCAGAATATTAAAAGTGCAGTTATGTAGGACTTTTTTTAAATATAGCAAAAAAAACTAAAATATTTATAAATATAACAAAATTTCAGTGTCTATTTGTAATAGATCGCGATAGACTATTATCTGGATCACGATAGACACAGATAGTAGTCTATCACGATTTATCGCGGTCTATTGCAGATAGACTATGTATTTTTCTATTAATTGTAAATATTTTCAGCATTTTTGACTTTTAAGATAATTTTCCAACTATTATTTATATATATTTTAAAATATAGCTACAAATTTTTATATTTAAAAATAAACAAAATACATATAGGTAAAATGTCACGATGTGAGGGAAGCACACTCCTGACCTCTTCAAAAATCTACCCTTGAGTAGAATTAGTAGGAAATCGGATCAAATCATGGGGAAGCCTAGGAAATGCTAATTGTTTAAATAGAGCATAAAAATAAAAGTGCAAGAATTAAGAGAAAATATCAAATGTAAAAAGGGGTCTCACTCAGGAACTTGGATTCACTCAATATCTCAGTTAATCAAAGATGATCCAATTCTAATTAATAACTCATTCATGTAAGTGTTTAGCCAACTTGACTGAAAAGGTTGTGACAAGTGCCCAATAAGGCACTTAATTAAACTAATTGCTAGATTAATTGATCACGATAGAATTTCATAAAAATATAACATCTGCATTAAAATTAGAGGAAAGCTAAGACAGTTAATGATAAGTCTCAATTATAAGAGTTATTTAGCCCTACAAAGCTAAGTTATTGGATTGTTTTGGTGTATTTCTTGCTTAAATAATTAAGATTGAATCTTGTGAAATTGGAAAGATTTCCATGTTTTATGAAGAATATTGGTGAATTTTTTCAACATGGCAGTTTTGATGCAATTGCAATATAAGACATCTAGGCATATTTTCTAAGAAGGAAAAAAAATAACGACATACAGTAGTTTAGGAAAGGATTTCTCTAGCAATTTCGGACCCTATTTCTTAGAAATTTTGTACCTCAAAAAGATAATGAAGAAATCTTAGCTTGGAGCTGGAATGTAATAAGATTATTGGGAAGAATGCATGAGGACTCAAGGAAGAATCGAAAATGAGAGAAATAGGGTTTGGTTGAAAACTGTTGGAACAAAATGAGTTTTGTATTACAAATCGAACCCAAAAAGCTCAGTCCAAACTTTGATTTTGGATTATATTAGATTACAATATCATCTCATTATAGTCCTCCAAATACCTTCTAAATAGAGTATGAAGTCAAGGATTCAACACACCATTACACCGATCCTTAAATATCACAAGACTTTTTGTTCCAATTTCGATTCAAGCTCTTTAGTTTTCTTTTTATTCCTTTGTAATATGTTTGAGTCTTGCTACTTCTCTATTCGACCCATTCTTGTTGAAAGATGTAGAGGTTAAAGACCTAATTATCCTTGACAAAGGAAGTTGAGTTGAGTTGATGACCACGGTTCTAATTGAGACTCTCAAGTTTTGGATATATTTCTACCGTGTAATTTCTAGTTTTCTGAACCTTAATTCCAACACTATTTTGGGTTCTTTATTTTGTATTTTCCTTCATCTTTCCTTACAAATTTTTCTTAGTTTACTACTTTAATTTCAAGTTCAATACTTCTTTCTCATTAGTTTAATATAAGTTATTCAATGATATTTTCATATTTTTGTTTTCACTATTAAATATGTAATTCAAATATATAAACATCTCAAGGGAGGAGAATAAGTCTTTCATGCACAAAAGTAACTCTGTTCAATATTGAGTTTATTTCCATTATTAGTTTAGATCAATCACCTAGATTAGTATACAAAATTTGAGTTTAATCGACAGCAGGCACGAGCAGCAAGTGACGGTGAGCAGAGCGACAATCGACGGCAACACGAGCAGCACGAGCGAACAAGAGTAGAATCTCTTTTCTCGTGTAGCAGCGACCCACGTGGGTCGACAACGGCAAGAGCAGCGGCTCGTGTGGGTCAACGGCCGCAAGAGCGACGACTTGCATGGATCGACCGCCAAAGGAGCAGCGGGAGCATGTGTTATGTGGGAAGAAGAAAGAAAATGAAAAAAGAAAAGAGGGGCAGAGTGAGAGAGGGAAATGAAAAAAGAAAGAGAGCGAAATGAAAAAAAGAAGGGAAAGAAAATGTGGGTAAAAATGAGAGTGGGTAGAGTTTTAAGAACATGTGGGGAAAAATAAAATATGAGATTTAAAATGGTTTTTGCCACATAAATTGCGTGGGGAGAAACCAAAAATTCATGCCCACGTTTTTTGGTGTAGGGATTAAGCAACGGCAAAACTCAACCTCAATGATTTTCACTAATACCACACAAATTTTTGCGCACGCATATATTTTCGTCGATAGAAATGATATTGTGCCCATGCATTAAAAATTCATTGGCAAAAATTAACTCTGCCGACATTTTTTGTTCTGTCGGCAACAACGAGCGAGGGCAGCAACCAGCGAGTAATCAACAGCCAGCATGAAGGAATCGACGACAACATGAAGGTATCGGCGGTAGTGGGAAGAGGATTTAGTGGCATTGGTGGTTTCGTGTGGATTGTTTTACGTGGAGGGTTTCAATTGAGAGAGGGAAAGTTTCTTCTTCTTCTTCTTCTTCTTCTTCTTCTTCTTCTTCTTCTTCTTCTTCTTCTTCTTCCCTCTCACCATTTCTTAATTTTCCAATGTTGGACAAAGATGATGTGAGTCATTCTCAACAAGTTTTTTTAAAAACATTTTTTTTTTCTCTAGTTAATCCAAACATGTCTTCAATTTATCTAACACTATAACTATATTTTTTTTTTTTTTTTTTTTTTATGTTTTAATGCTCTTTAATGACAATTAATATGAGTCATAGATTGATGACAAAAAAAAAAAAAAAAAACTGTAGCTTTTTAACGACGGTTAATTGTAGTCATAATTTGGTGACACAAAAAAATGTCAAAATAGTCGAAAAATCCGACAATTTGCGTCTTTTCCCGCCAAAACCGCGCCTTTTTCATTTTCTTACATTTAATGTATATTTTTTTCAGTCATCAATTAATGACACAAAAAAACAGTTATCAATTCCGACAAATCCGAAAAACTCTATTTTTTCTCGCAAAAACGTGTGATTTTGGCTTTAATGGCTGTTTTTCTCTTTCTCCTCTATTTCTGCTATCGTACAAGAGCCATGAAAAGTGGAATTTGTTGTAGTGAAACATGGTTTTCATGAAAGGAATATAGAAAAAAATCTTAGACATAAGACTTTGGTTTTTTGCCTTATACATTAAGACAAAACCTTTAAAACCTTCAATTGTGTTCTTAATTATCTAAGCTTGCATTTGCTATAAACATATAGGTTTAATGGCTTACATAGGATAGGCATTGAACTTTAGTTCACTATGCTAAAGTTTGATTCAAAGATGCTATTGCATGAAATGTGACATTCATGCAATAGCATCTTGAGGTAAATTTGAGTTTTTGCGCAAATTTGAGTCTCTCCTTTATTTCATTACTTTTTCTTTCACAAACATAATCATCTCTCAACTACTTTTTTCAATTGCATTCTTGAGGTAAATCTTGTTCATTCTTAGAGTTTTTGTTACATTCGTTCCCTTGGGTTGTATACTTGGAATAATTCTTATTATTACTTGTTGACGGTGCATACTTGTAGTGGAGACTAGAGACTGTTTTATTTTATATGTTTCATATCTTTAGGCTTATGTCTCGTCACATAACCTGAGCAAACTAACCAATTTTATTCTAAATCCAATTAACTGTGCAATGTTGTAAATTGAAATCCTAAACAAACTCTCAATTAACACACAAAGCATTTGATTCACATTACTCAAACGATTAACTCATAAAAATTATAGACTACAAGCTAATCTTTAGTAAAGCAAAGTGGACGGGTGATCAAGCCAAAAATAATGCAGAGCATATTTGTGAAATTAGGTTAAGAATCACACAAATTCAAAGAGAAATCAAAGTTGAAGCAATTCTCACAATAAAAACAATTGGGTTTATCCTGATCCAAAGCTACAAAACTTACTTTAGCCACTTATTAGAAGCTCCAAGGTAGCTGAATAAAACCCAAAGTACGAATTAGACAATAGAAAAGAGGAAAGGGATCGAGAGAGATCAGTGGAAAGCAATAATTTTTTTTGACCTAAAGAAGGAAATGATGTGTATATTAAAGGTGTGATATTTAAAAAAACTTCAGCCTCACCATACGTGAAATCTTCCTTGATTTACATAAAGTGGTTTTTTCAGAGTAATTATTACTCATTACTTTTCTTTTCTCTATTTTCTTTCTTTTTTTTTTTTAATTTTATTTTTTCTTCCTATATTAAGGGTTAGCTTTCCTATCCTTCTCTCCATTCCCTTCTTTCTCCATCATCTTATTTTCATCTTTTTCTTTCTTTGTTTTTTTCTACACTTCTAGGTTTCCTTCCTCTCTTCTATTCTAGTTTTCTTCTTTTTCTTGCTACTCTTTTATTTTTCCTCTCAGTCGATCCTTTATTTCCCATTTTTTTTTTGTTGGAGACACGAGAAATCGACCGGGTTGGTGTAATATCTTCTTCAAAATTGAAAAAGGCCGAAGTTATCGGAGTTGATCTGAGCCAAAAATTGACCCGCGACCGACCTATGATCACTCCAAGTATATATAACAGGTCAATAGTGTTGTGACGCTACTACAAAGAGCCCTAGCGCCGTGCAACATCAACCCACACTACCTTACGCATCATACTCGAGAGTGTCATGAGGCTCTAAAATAGCATTGTGGCAATTCTGTCCAACATCATTGTGTTACATCAAGCATGGGCTCTTGCATCATTACTTGATCTAAAACTTTGTGTCTTAGTATGTTAGTTGAGAGCTTGAATTTTGTTTTAGATCAAGTAATGATGCAACATGGAACTCTTTGGACCCTTTCAAAACAAAATTTCAAGTTCTCAGCTAAGATATTTGTTGTCATCATTTTATATCTTCTTCTTCTAGAATATGTACGAGCCTAATTTCTCAAAACTAGATTTAGTGAGATTCCAACCATTTCATATTCAACTCAAAGTTATCAACTATATAAACTTTTACATGACTAAAAAATATCTTATCAATCAAAGAATTTTTATATATTGCTATCATATTTTGCAAAAGGTGTCCTACACAAAAATAATACTCAACCGTCGGAGAAATGTTTATAACACCTTTTGGAGTGCTCATATGTAAAATAAATATGATGGCTCATTCTTCGTCATTCTTCAAAACTAACTTTATATTCTGGAAAAACCATTTCCATGATGGATCATTTTCATAATCATTAATACTGAAAGCAAAAAGCAAATTTTAATTGTTACTATCAAAGGTTAAGGTTGTCATATGAGTTCCAACATATTTATATTTAAAAAATGTGTCATTAGTAGACATATTGTGTCGACAATGCTTCCAGTCATATACAAATGAACCAATAGCTATAAAAGAATACTTAAAGTTCCTATATATGTAAGTTTCATAGGTTATGAATGTACCTAAAATAGAATATATATATATATATATAAAACAAGTGAGCAAGCAAATATAGGTATATTATTAATAGACTTCTATCACATATATCAGTGATGATATACTTCTAGCATTGATAATCATACACCGCGATTAAAGTCTATCACATATAAACATCATTCACAGTCTATGCATGCTCATTTACTCTAAAAAAAAATAAGGAGTTGAAAAAAAAACATAGATTCTTTTCTTCCAACTTTGGAATCAAGACATATGATTTACGTTCATTGTCTTTCAATGACATCACTATGTGCTCTTTTTCTCTCCATGCTTTAATAATAGCTAACATTTACTCCAAGTTCCTTGAAAAATTTATTTATGATATCTTTAGGACTGGAACTATGAGAAGAACTAAATCGAAATTCCTTTTTCAAACAATCACCTATTAAAGATGAATAAACTTGCTTATGAGAAGTATGAAAATTATTCATAGAACAATTATGAATTTCAATAAACTTCCTAAGCATCTACAAATCACTACCCTTCTAACGAGATAATTTGACATACCATTGAGAATCATCTTAGACATATTGAAACTCAGTTGATTTTGAATTTGATCTTGAGGTCTTAATTCAAAATTCTTTTAGTTCACTATAAAGTAAAACCACTTTGATAAAATTTCTTTACATGCAAATACAATCCTTTTCTTTCAAATCACAAGCAATATGTATACCCAAAAATCACTTGAAAATCACTATGAATCTCATGTGTATAAGAAGAACAATAGATAAATTATTGTCAACTCCACTAGAAACAACATTAGAAGACCGTTCCAGACATGAATTAGTGATATGAGCAAAACCAAGCTACATCCTTATCCTTATGAATTCCAACTAAATTTTTTAACATCATTCATATCAAAATTTAATAGAGTTAAAATTCTATGGAAGAAATAGATGGATTAAAACTAATTTTCATCACTATTAAACCCGCAAAATCTTTAAAACCCATGATCATATCTACCAAAACTCCATTAGTCTGGTAATTTATGTAACAATGTTTTTCATTTTATACTCCACTATTGAGTGATTGTCATTTTGAAGCTCTTTAGAAGAATTGGGATCAAATTGGAGTTAATCAAACTTAAACTGAGCAATCGAGTTATGAAAATTGAAGTCCATGCCAAGAAACCTGAAGTGATAGCGTTAAGACGTTGTAGATATCAACCAAATACACGCGTATGGTCATTTTAGTCACTTTTGGAAAATGGGATAGCGTCGGGATAGTATCATGTTTTCTATAAATGCATCTCTTTGGTTTTTAGGCCGTAATTGGGATAGTATCATGTTTTCTATAAATGCATCTCTTTGTTTTTTAGGCCATAATTTTTTGTGAAGGTGGTCGTCTTAGGTGAATGACTACTTGTTTCCTCTCTTTTTTTGCCCCTTATATCTTCAATATTAGATTTTATGGATTCCAAGCGAAATTTTAGCTATAGCACAAATTTTATCTAAAGTTCGTATTCCTAATTCAAAGGTTAGTTTGAGTCCAATTGTAAGACCATGGGTTTTGTTTTTTAAGGATCCGTTTGGAATGCAAATATTGTTTTATGGGTATGGATATTAAATATCTAGGATTTAGATGTTTGAATTTTAAATATTTGGGATAATTAATGTTTGTGTTTAGATATGCATAATGATTAATACAGATGTTTTAAAAAATAGAAAAACTATTGAAAATAATTACAAACATAGCAAAATTTTACTTTCTATTAAACTGCGATAGACCTACATAAACATCTATCACTTTCCCAGATAGACACGAATAGATGTCTATTTAGGTCTATCGTGGTCTACCACAAATAGAACGTAAAATCTTGCTATATTTGTAAATAATTTGATATATTTTCTATTTATAATAATTTTCCTAATTAATATCTAGAAATTAAATATGGGTTTGATTTACCAACTTTATATATATAAATTAAATTAAATAATTACTCAATTAAATGTAAGAAAACAATAAATATAGTCATAAATTAAATTTAGTATTATTTAATATATTGTTATATTAATTAATTATTTAATCACTTAAACTACAATAAATTATCACTTTTATATTAACATTAATTAAACTTAATTTAATTGTTTTATTTAATAACTAAAAATAATTAAATAAATATAAATTAGTTAGAAGGTTAATGATTACTCATAAAAATTTATCTTAAAGAGTTGACATAACCTAAAATATTTATTGTAAATGTATCAGGTGAAATTTATTAATTCTCAATAGTATATTTATATTTGATAATTAGTTAAAATTAGTAGTAATGGTTGATATTAGGGCTCTTTTCAAATATAGGAAAATGAACCAAAATATTTACAAATATAACAAAATTTCACTATCTATCTGCGATATAAAAATATTTATTTAATTAATTAGACTATATTTTTACTGTTCATTTTCCAAGTATAAAAAGCCCATATGCATGGCAAATCTTGGGAAATCCGGCTAAACAAACAAAGAAAGATATTAAGTATCTATCTGAACTCCCATATTGGCAAATCTTGTGAAACAAACAAACCCTAATAAATTTTAGTATTCCACCAAGTATTCTTTTGTTTTTGTTCTTATTCTTTATGAACTTTCATTGATTGAATTGACATTTCCATTGTATCGATTGCTCTTTTACCGCTAGCATGATTTTAACATTTATAATTGTTTGGAACGAATGTTTAATTTTAGTGGCATAAGAGTTGATTCATGTGTGAGTTTTCTATGACTTTTCCATTGTGAATTTTGTATATATTATTGAATAATCAACTTAATCAAAATACAGTAAATTATAGAATAAATAGACTCCAAAAGTACAACAAAGGAAACTAGTAGTAAAGACAAATATTAATATGGAAAATGCAAGAAAGGAAAACCTAATTATGAGAATTATAATCAACCATAATTTTTATTAACACCTTCCCTCAAACTCAAGTTGGTAGAGTAGTCAACTAAGTGAAGGATGAAATTCAAGGTGGCAGATAGTAGAAATTGAAGAAAATTTCCAAATCAAATATCGACAGATCTGGGCCGAAAATAGAAACACACTAAGAAAGGAAACAAGGAAAACTTCTGGGCTGGAAACAGAGATCCTCATAGAGAGAACTAAAACAAAACCCATAAACAATCGATTTAAAGACAAAGCAAAGACCCATGAACAAGAAAAAATGTTGAAACCAAAAAACAAGGACTAAACCAGAGAATCAATTAACCAGGTGAACCAAACCAAACTATCTTGACTAAACTGATTGAACCTATCTAATTAAACTGAACTAGTTTTATTATGTCACTTTAAACCTAGGTTTCTGATAACTTGTAGAAATACAAGTTATTATAGTCACTATTTGATTTAATTAGAGTAACTTTGGAGCTAAACGCATGATTTTGGTAGTTGAATGATAAAAAATGTATCACCATGCGTTGGCACTATTTACAAAAGAAAATACCTGAAAAACGATGAGCTTTTCTGTTCCTAACGCAGGGTTAAGAAGAAAAGAAGCCCAAACAACCAAGTACTAAGAGACGAAGCTGCTGCGAGAACAAGTGTAAACCCATGCGTCGAGCCTATGCGTTGAGACCATGCGTCGAGAAAAAGTAGACACAGATGCATGCGCAAACAGCTGTCATGTCATTATGAAAAAGGACAACACACTATCAGATCATGGCAGAACAAATAGGCTAACAATCTAAAAAGTCTATATAGCGTGGCAGAAAATTTAATGCAAATGTGTCAGGTCATCATGAGTATCAACTTTTTGATGCCTATAAATAGCCCAAAGCTTCTCCAAGAAAAGGAGGAAGAGAGACCAGTTTAAGAGGCGAAAGCTCTGCACAGTTTCTCCCTCACCATAACCAGCCTCCATTTCGAGCTCTTCTGAAAAAAGGATTCTGAGCACCTTCAGAGTCGTCTCCCAGTGAGTGAGAACCTTCACCCTATGGAATCTATGTATCAGATAGCAACCATCTCAAGCCTCCATGAAGCAAGACGTTGCCAGTGGCGGCTTGACGCCTTTCATTTTTGTTTTATCTCCATTTCCCTCTTTCTTACTTATGTTTTGTTAATGACATTCGAGAGAATGGTTTATTTTCTTAATATGAGTTTGATTGATGCTTATCTTCCATCTATTTCCATATTAAATACCTTACACTATGTTGTTTGAATGCTAAATGAGTTAGATGTTAGAAGTTAGTTTTTCTAGAGCAATATTAAGTACGTTACATCTTGATTAATGCATATCTTTAGCTTGCATAACTTTGTCTGACAAACAAACGTAGTAAGCATGACTGTCTAGCTTGAGAGAGTGGATGGTTAATCTTTAGCATTTATCAAGACTAGATGAGTTGTAGAGATGTAGTTCATCTTTTGCCAACGTAAACTTACCATGCGTCTTAGAGATAAGATTAATGTGGCGTCAAAACATCGAAAGATGGATTCACAAACGCAGTTTGTAGGTATGTAATTATACTTAGAAAGCTTAGGTAACAACTAGCTCTTGCGTTAACTCTACTTCTATCGCATGGTTCCATTCATTCTCAATGCATGCTTTCTGACACTAAATGACATATGACTAACCATCGCCGCGTCCACCTCATTGTTAGATATAGAAAATTTGATTTTTGATTCATTCTTTATGTATAGTTTTAGACAGATACAACCAACAAATGCACATATTACATGAATAGTTCACCGCATTCTCAAGCATCTAATCTCAACGCCTAGTTATTACAAATCTCTGCGTTAGACCCTGGACTCACCAGGAAACCTATAAATGCTTATACTTGGGCTTTTTATAGGAAAACTTGCTTAATCATGATCACACTTAGAGTAATTCTCGACGCATCCTTGTACAGAAATGATAAATCTATTTTTGTGCAACAAGCTAAGAAACTCAATTTAATCCAAATAGAAATTTAACGAACAATTTCCCACAAAGAAAAGAAATCTTCATATTAGAATCACAACCAACGACCGACAATAATGGTCACGTGGATTTGGGCGCGGAGGACATTTAGGTCGTGTGCGAGTGATTAACCCTTTTAGGGGTGTTGAATTCCCAAAAGAACCAATAAAAAACAATTTATAATTATCAAACTCTGTTCCTACTACTACGATGATGTAGTAATAGTGGCAAGTCCGAGTCGATATGCAGGGAAGCGTAAAATATGTTTTGAATAACTAACTTACTAGTTTTATAACAGTGAATGAGGGGCTTGTGTGACATAGAAATTAAGTGTGTGAAAATTAAAGACAAGAAAAATAAAAGCAACGCGTAAATGTAACCTAGGATAGGAAAATCTAGTTTCAAGAGCAAGAGGGATTCCTATGTGATAACTTGTAGAAATACAAGTTATTATTGCCTTTATCTTAGAAAAATAGAGTTTAATAGAGAATTATGCGGTAGCATTAGTTAATTTCTATTGATAAATATCTCTATGTGTTTTACTCTTGTAAATTGATGAAGATAATTGTTTTGATATGTTTATGAGCCTAAAACGCATGCCTTAGTGTAGAAACGCAGAGAACCTCAAGATACGTCTTACATGTGAAATGCAAGGCAGCGAAATATCAGGTCAGAATCTTGAGAGATTGTCCGAAGATTGACTTGCATGATCTGCGGCTAAAGTGGTAGATCTAAATTGAACTGAGAATTATGCAATTAGGTGAGATAGATGCAAAACATCAATTGTGCCTCCAATCATGCAGATTTGCCGCTGATTATGAACGTAGCTTCTATAAAAGGGCAGACCTACAAGCTGGGTTGTTGATTCTCGGAAGAATTCCTAAGTGACAGCAAAATCCCTTTCAGACGATAATCGGAGACGAATAGCTCGAGAGAGAAGAGTCTTTCATCCACCTGACCACTTCACAGCAGATCTCACGCTTACATTCCAGCGACTCAAGACATTGAAACGCCTTCCTGCTTTCTATCTTTTTCTAGCTTTGATTTTAGATTTGTTATCAAGACATTGAACTGTCTAAGATTGTATTTCGTTCATTAATCTACAATTCTTCCATGTCTATCCATTTCTCTACACTTTCTGCTTATTACTTTGAATCCATGAGTAGCTAATCTTTCAAGGGTCACGAGTTGCGTTAGCATCTAAATAAGAACCATAGTGTAACTATTTCATCTTGTCAATTGTAATCTTAATTTGATGCTTATGCCTATCTTGCTAATCGATATAAGTAGTAACAATTAGACTGCTCGAGAGGGTAAATAATTGTGGAACTCAATTGACAAGGCTAAGAAGTGTTACCTAAACATAGGAATAACCTTAGCACTTAATATTCTCATATGCGTTATAGACATATAACGCATAGAGGCTAACAACCGAGAGAAGAGTTGCAAGTATGAATAGACTTTCACTATGTGTTTCTGATGTTAGAAGCTAACCAACCCGAACCCTGTTTTTATCCATTCATTTAATCCACTTAGTTGAACTTGTTGTGTCGCATCCCTTACCATCTACCATTTTTTAATCTAGTGTACATGTTATTGCTTTATTTAGTTAGACGCATCCTTCATTAAATATTTTTGGTTATTACTCCAAGTCAATTAATCTAATGAATTTTAGAATCAGCATAGTCCCTGTGTTCGACCTCGGACTCACCGAGAGAAATCTCATTCTTTGCTTATACTTGGGTAAAGGATAGAAAAACTTGACAGATCACTAACGCATAATATTAAGCATGCTAAAAGAATAATATGTTGAACGCATGATAGTAAGCTTAATGAAGATAAACGCACAACAAGTTTTTGGCACTTTAGATCTGTCAATAACACTATGCAATTTTGATCGTTGATTCTTGTTGATTAAACATGCATTTGATTAATGTGTGCACAACGAATTACTCAACTTAACCAAACTCATCGACGCTACAACAACCAAATCGTCATATTAAACCAAGCAAGCGCCCTAATTATCAATTAAAGCCTAAGACTCTAATTAAACTAAATGCCTTAATCCAATTGGATTCGAAAGCGTCCATATAGAATTAACAACATTTACATTAAGATTAAGGGTTCCATTATGTGGTTAATTAATTAGGTAGATCAATTAATCAATTTTATCTTTGAACATAGTTAGATCATGCATTCTAGGTTAGCCATAAAATACATGATTAACTAATTGCTACTTAGGGTGATTCAAGCCAAACGAAAAACCAAAGACATTGAACAAGCAAGGGCGACACACATCTATGAAGGAATAGCAATCCATAAACATGCATCTAGAAATTAAAGAAGATTCAAAGAACATTAATCAGAATGCAAGGTTCATTCAATAAAAATCTCAAGAAAATACATAGGTTCTTGCCCAAAAAAGCTAAAAATCTACTTACCTTTACAATCCAGAGACAAAGTATAGAAGGGAGTTCCAATCCTTAATTACAACCCAAAGGAATAAAAATCATAAGCTAATAAAGCATAAAATATGAAGGAGAAGAAGAAAAAATTGAAGAACTCATAGGCCTCCATTGATTCCCACCATGAAAAACCCTAAAAAAATGAGAAAAGATATAAATAAACATTGCGGGAGCGCCTAAGCGCTATGTTCCCTAATCGAAGCACCATCCTCAATGCCAAGGTGGCGCCTGGGCACTCCAAGAGCAGCGTCTAGGCGCTTGCCTGAATGTTGCTCTTGGGTGTTAGGCACTTGGTTGAAAGCCAACTAGTGTTTGGGGGCATTTTTCATCATTTCACTCCCTTTAAAGCCTCGGGTCTTCAGTGTGACTCCTATATATAGCTCCAAATCAACCCCAAATGGCACATAACACTCTCGAATGCATGTTTCGCTTAGGAATTTACAATTTCAATCATTTAAGCACATTAAACACGACAAACAGAGGATATTAGAGACATAAAAATAACTCTTTTTGAGAGCTATCAGCGAGTGATCTATGGTCGATAGGGCTGTGCATAGCAAATTTGAGGTCGACAAAGCTATGGGCAGTGATAGCCAAAACTTGGTTCAACGAAAGTGCATGTATGAAGTGTATTATAGTAAAACGGTCAAGAGACCAAGTATCATCCTTTGTTGATCAAATGCCAGTACTGAAATTAGCTATCTAAAGTTGTGTCAATTTTATCTGAGGATTAAGTTTGTGATGATGATTTTTAATTTTTAAACAAAGAAAGCAAATTGAATTGATGGATGAAAATCAAGAGTCAAAGATGTTCATGGATGTTGATTTCCTTAATTACTTCATTAAGTCATGCAAAGATCTCCATTGATTATTATTAGAGGTGATCATCCATCGGATGATATCGGTTTTGGACAGAAACCATCGCCAGCCACGGATGTGTCGGTGTCTATTGATTGAATTCCAGCGATTTTTAGAGTAGGTGGGATGCCGAACAGTTGACCATATGGATGGTCCGTCGGTTTCATTCGGTTTATGTAATACTATCAAGGTGAATAAAAAAAAAGAGAGAAAAAGGATAATAAAATAGGAGGAAAGAATAAGAGAAGGTAAATAAAAATGGAATTAAGAAAAAGATAGGAAAATAGATAAAAGAGAATAAAAGAATGTTTGGAAACAAGACAAGAATAACTAAAAAAATAGAGAGATGAAGAAAATAAATGAGAAGAAAAAGAAGGAGGAATGAAGTACCGAGAAATGAGAGAGAATAAAGGAAGAGAAGTGTTTTGAGAGAAAACGTTGATAATGGTTGGAGAAAAAAGAGAAGAGAAGTAAAATGATAGGAAGAGAGATGGAAAAAAAGCTTTAATTACAAATTAATTATGAAAAGACAAGAAAGGGAAAAATTGATTATTTAATTAGTATTTTATATGTAGATAAATAGAAATCTCACGAGAATCAAGGTATCATAATGAAAAGAGAGAGGAAGAATATCAATTGGTTGACTTTTATTTCAAACATTTGCACAACGGTCGAATTGTTTTTATATAGAAAACATATATATCGGTCGGTGTCAGTTGAGAAGACATCTTTCAGATCATCCGACCATCAAAGTTCGGTTTTTAGATTTAAAAAACCAAGGTCGCCCTATTTTTCTAAAATACTGCCCGCCCGACATTGGTTTGGTTAGTTTAGGTCGGATAGATTGATTTTTCGATTTGATTTGCTCACCGTTAATTATTATGTTAATAAAATGTCTAAGCCTACAAACTATTTTTCAGATTATTATTTTTCAATAACAAGCTTTTCTAATGCAAACATAATTCATTACTAACCATTTGAAACCAAATTAAGAAGTATGAGATTAAGCTTAGTCATGATTTACTTTCATTACCAACCTAACTATTTTCATGATAGATTAGATAATAATCCAATATTATAACTTTAATTAGACATACAATCTTTCTAATTGAACATTTAGTTTAACCTACATTGAGGATCATTCAATGTATTAAGCATGATAATATTGGAAAACATTCAAGAGCATAACATCCATATAAAATAATATGCATTAACTTAAATCCATAAATAAGTTCATCAATGCCATAAAACTAAAACATTTAGCCACACATCGTTGCTACATAAATATTTCCATGCTTTGTAACAGTTGTGTAAAGATGAAGAAAATAAAGAGAAGAGAAAAAACTATTCTTGTGATGAATTTTCACTATTGAATACCATCAATCTCACCTCGATTCACACTTTGAGATCTTGAATGGCCTCCAAATGAACCTCTAATTCTCTCCTTCTAATTTTAGGGTGAAACACTCCCTAAGGCTCTTTAATTTCTTAGTGTGTAGAATGGATTCGACTGACCTCAACCTTGAATTATTTATAGAAAAAAAGTAGCTTGGGCACAAAGTTATTTCCAAATTTAAACTGGATAGTGTAGTGACAAAACACTGTGTGATGTGCTGCACAATGCACATTGCTGACAAATGGGGCTCTTGGGTTTTAGCGCTGAGGCAACGCCTCGATGTTGCCCCTTTCTTTCTTTTTTTTTTTTTTTTTTGGCTCTTTGATCTTTTTCTCATCTTTTCTTCCTTTCTTTTGGTCCTTTACTCGGTTTTGACCTCCTTGAATATATTTAGGTTCTTCTTAGAGTATTTGGACATTGAATCTTGATCTTGATCATAACCCTGAAAATTATTAACAAACAACATTAAATCTTATAAAATCATATTAAAAACCATCCTAAATCTAAGGCAAATAGTGCATAATTTGAGAGCATTTCATGTGGTGAATCTAGACAACAAGGGCAAGTGGAGTTGGGCAGCAACAATGGTGATAGATTTCAGCTAATCAACGCGTTAGATTTGGGTAGCAAGCTGATTGGTGAGGAGAGAAAACGAGCATGTTAGATTCGAACGCCGGTGAGACGTCGATCTGATAGAGGTTAGGTGCAGGCGTGTGTGTGCGTGAAATTGAAGCGAGGGCGAAGTGGACTGGGACTTGTGTAATGATGACAAGACTTCATGGATTTGCCTCTGTTGACCAACCGTCAATAGAGGCAGAGATTAGAAGTTTTAAAACTCTAGAACTTATGGCTCAGATACTATGTGAATTTTGTATGTATTATTGAATAATCAACTTAATCAGAATATAGTGAATTACATAATAAATAGACTCCAAAAATACACTAAACGAAACTAACAGTAAAGGCAAATATTAATATGCACAATGCAAGAAAGAAAAACCTAAGGTTCGGGAAGCGAGCTCTTGGGAATATAACATCGTCACAAGAGGTATGTGAACTTAGAGTTGAATTAGCTAAACTGACTACTCTTGTAAAACAGATCTTCTCTAGTAAGGCACAACAGCCACAAAAGCCTACAAGTAAGGTGAATTATGAAAGGAAGCAGACAATACAATTATGATCACTAAGAAAACATAGGACAGAGAAACTTAAGAATGCCTCTTAAGGAAATGGTGAAAGGCTTGGTAGAGTCTACTATGCAGCTGGAAGCAAAACTAGAAGCTATTCCATTAGATGATTGCCGCCCATATGTAGTGTATGGCCACTCAAATCTCTTAACTAACCACCGTTGTAAGCAAATTAGACACTCAGAATGGGAGGCTACCTTCCTAACCAGTGTCTAATGTTCATAACGTTAGTGTCATCTCGACGGTTATCTGCTTTGAAATTTCTACTCCTGCGACCATGGATGAGCTCGAAGAGCTTGAGGAAGAACCAAAAGAACTGACCTAAAGTGATCAAATCCCAATGCAAAAGGGTATGAATGCCTTAAGCCACTGAATTCGGTTTGAAAGCCAAAAAAAAAAAAAATTGGCACAAAATTACAGCATGTTTAACAGAGAAGATCTTAAGGAAAAATTAACTACTTTTGAAGACAACTTCTCCAACCTTTTTCCTCAACAAATTCCTTGCTTCTCAACGTGCTTGGACACCACTGCTAAGTCTTCTCTACTATTCTTCAGTGAGGATAGGTTAGTTGGAACCTGTTTTGGAAGGTTAAGGGAAGAACAAACCTTGTAGAGAAAACCTTTTTCTATAAACCCTACTTTCATTTGTAAGAGCTAAACGTAAGTACATAGTACTAATATGGACTAAATTGTTTTTCCTTCTGTAGATTGAAATAAGAAATGAAGGAGGCCGGAAGTATTTTTGGTAAGTTGAATTTTTAAGTCATTAAGAG
The DNA here is from genome assembly GCA_030954485.1 of Citrullus mucosospermus. Lineage (NCBI taxonomy): Eukaryota > Viridiplantae > Streptophyta > Magnoliopsida > Cucurbitales > Cucurbitaceae > Citrullus > Citrullus mucosospermus. Next base: position 5,449,194 of record CM062062.1, read on the forward strand.
GAAAACGAGCTAGAATTGACTTTGAATATCAATTGGGGCACAAAAGCGGATTTTAAATTAGAAAGAAAGAAAGAAAGAAAGGAAGAAAGAAAAAGAAAGAAAAAGAAAAAAATAGTGGAAGGGAAGTCAGTTGAGATATATTTTTAGGTGGTGGAGATGCCGACTAAATTTCTCTCATTTTCAAGCTCAAACCGACTCCATCTTTTAGCTAAGCGTCGAGGGAGGTAGAATAAGAAATCTGGGCAAAATTCGTGTAGAATTTTGGTCGGTCTCGTGGTGTAATTGAAGCTGAAATAGAAGGTTTGATTTCTGTCGCGCAGGTTGAGCAAAGTCCAATGTTTTGAGGATAGCGAGCTGTAGAGGGCGAGTTTAGGGCTACAAATTTGAGGTTAGTAAGTTAACTCAATTATTAACAACTCTTTTGAAGGATGGTTGAGCTGAATAGGAAGAGAAACATGTTTAATTTTAGGTAGAAGTGACTGATACGGATTCCGCAAGTGATCTGGAATAGGGCGAAGTAAATTGGGAATATCTGTCGAACGAAGAGAAGTTTGTCTTTGCAATGTTAAGGTGAGTTAGGAAACACATTTTTTTTACAAGTGTGTAGAAGAGAAGAAGTTCTAATTCAGGCTGTAAATACAACTTTTAACAGATAGAAGTGAAGACAGAAGCGAAGACAGAAGCGAAGACAGTAGGAGAGTGAGACAGGTATCGCTGGAAAAGAAACGACATTGAAGGTGTAAGGGTGAGCAGCGAGACGAGTCTCATTGGTGTTGCTGGTTGCTTTTTGTCTCACAACTCTTGCTAGGCCTCACTAGTGTCGCTGGTGTCGCTAGTCTTCCTAGTCTCGTTGGTCAAGTAAGTCTCGCTGGTTTTGCCTAGTCTTGCTAGTCTCTCTAGTTTTATAATTTTGTTAGTAGTTGGTCTCGCTAGTGAGCTTTACCTTAATGCTTAAAACATATTTGCTACACTTTAATAGGAATTCTAAGGAATCTAACAAAGGAAATTAAAACATTTCAGGCCGAGAAGAGCTAGGAAAGGCGTATTACCCTTTAAGGGCCCGGGACAAGTAGTGAGTGACAAATTTATTTTAAAATGAGTTTACTTTAAACAAAGTTTTCATGATATATGATTATGTTTGGAAACATGTTTACATATTTATGCTTTTCATGGTTTTAACGTGCTATGAGGATTATTTGCTTGAAAAAAGTATGTGTTTCCATGTACGTGCGTATTATGTGTTTTACATTGGAAATCATTTGAAGCATGCTAGTTGTTAAACGAGTTTTACGAAAGTCATGCTATTTATTAACCTATGATTTTATGGAAAACATTGACAATTGTTTATGAGTTTGTGAAGATTTGAAATGTTATAAACTCGTGAATTGTTATTATGCTATTTTCAAAGCATCTTGCTTTTGAATAATGTTTTTGAAAAGGCTCCCAATGCTGAAGGACACAGAGAAGGCATGTGGGTAGCGAGGATATAGAAATGGTTCCTAATGCTGAAGGACTCGGAGAAGGCATGTGGGTAACTTGAGTATAGAGATAGCCCCTAATGCTAAAGAACTCGGAGAAGGCATGTGGGTGGCCTAAATCTTGTTTATGGGACCCGGTACTGAGGACTTGAGAAGGTATTCGAGTAACCCAGGATATGATATCTATATGCACATAGAGGTATAATAGATGTTATTGTGTTGAGATTACTCCACACAGCTAAGGATATTTAACGTTGGGTGTGACGAGATTACTCTGCCCCAACTACTGATGTATTCAACGTTGAGTAGCGTTGAGCTTCGCTCCGCCTTAACTAAGGAAATATGTGTGAAATATATTGTATTTTCATGGTTTTTCAGAAGTGATACATATATGATTTGATAGCGTTATTTGAGCATTATCTGCGTGAACATGAAAACAATTTATCATTGCTTATTTATTATTATAAATTGAATACAGATTTGAATTGTTTTTGAGTTAACAAAAGGTTTTTACTAAATATGTCACTCACTGGGCAACCTAGCTCGTGTTTTCCCCTTTTTTCTGTTTTCCAAGTAGCGAGCGAGTACGAGGTGCTTAGCCTACACAGCAACTCGTCTGGGCCTACCACTATCTGCGTCTGTGAATTTTGAGCATTGTAAATAATTGATCTTAAACCTAGGTTGTACATATAGAGGGTTAAGGGTGGTGGTTAGTGAACTTATGTAATTATTGGTTTGAATGTAAATCAACGTTTGTATGATAGCTTAACCCTAATTAAAGTTGGATGCTCAATTACTGTGTATATCTGCTTATTAGGTGATGGTCAAGGTATAAGGTTGTCAGTGGATGCCATAAGAGGGTTGGTGTCCGCTGTCCTCACATTTTGTCCTAGGTTAAGAGGGTATCTGGGAGGGGGTGTGACATTTTCTCTATTGAATGTGAGAGACAATTTTCTTACGTGTAAAAATTGACAGAGTAAAAGAGAATTCTCTTGAGATAGTGATTGAGAGAGATCATCCAGAATAACAAATACGTTCCAGAATAACAAATACGTTATTCTCTAAAAACCATGAGTGAGAGGGGGGAGTTAATCATATGTATTAACTTCCCCAAACTTTCTTTTAACTCCCCTTAACTGTAGGGGAGTTAAAACTTAATCTAATTAAATTAAATTGAAAAATTATTGGTTAATCTAATTAATTAATATTAATTAATTAAATATCAATTAATATTACATTCGAATCATATTCAAATGTATTTTGCTCTCTCTTAACTTATAGTTTTAATATGAATCATATTCATATTATTTAATATTTGAATCTTATTCAAATATATTATTCTATCAAATTATATCATTTAATTTTGAATCTCATTCAAAATTAACTTTGTAATATAATTTATCCATATATATTATATTGATTGTATTATATACAATTAACATATAATTTTGTTATACTATGAATATTATTAATATTGATTTAATATTTTAATCTTATTCAAACATCAATACTCTCATATTATAAAGTTTAATTTTGAATCTAATTCAAAATTAACTATATATTATAATGTATATCTATACATTATGTTAATCATATCTTATACAATTAATGCACATTCCCTTATTTAATTTGAAAATTTTGAATTTATCAAAAACTAATTAATCCTTGTCTTACCCGCAAGGGGACCTAATGGGCTTACAGATTAGAAGCTCTAACGATTCGAGATTAATTAATTAAACTAATCAACATTCATTAACTATGAGCTACTCCATTAAAGACCCACCCTTGCACTATTTGGACTGTAGAATATTTCTATGTCTATGGATATAACCATTACCAATAAATTGACCTTTCACGAATTACTCGTCATTACAACTGGGTCAAAATTATCATTTTACCCCGAAAATTAACTCTTACTTCTTAAGTATCATTGATCCCTCTAATGAACAATCAGTTTATAGTCCAACTAGAAACTAAATCCCTCTCAGGCAATGAGATAGTGATGCCTCATTATTCAAAACCTAGAATCAACACGTAAGGGAGCAACTCATCTACTTAACCTAAAAATGGGAAGGAGAGAATTCCAACTTGTGAAGCTATGTTCTAAGCTCCCTACTTGAACAAGTCCGAAGATGCTAGGCTTTTTGAGTCGACAACCGGGGCGACTCTTACCCATACAAATCAAAGAATTGCCCTCATATACAAACGTTTATAACTCACTCATGATTGAGATTGAGTTAAATATGGTCATTCTATGAAATGTTAATCTCTTCAGTCAACGGTGTTATAAAGAGAAATTAAACATTTTACGGTCTAGTCTTATACAAACTCTTTTATAGGATACACACACTCGCATGTCTTCACATGAACGACTTAGATCAAATCATTTGTAACACTTACAATATTTGTCACATTTACAAAGTGGGCCGTATTCTTTGTGTTACAAGGATAAGGCACCCCAACCTTATCCATATATTATAGACCATTTAGAACGTTATTACTTGAACATGATCCACCTGTATGTCTACCACATACTGTTCAATCTACATAAAATAACCTTGGGTCTTGGTTTATTGGATTGAGTTACACAAAACTAAATGTCGAATAAAATAACTCATTATTTTATTCATTAAATTAAATTTTTTTATATAATGCAAACCACGAGATTAAAGACATAAATCCCAACACAACCACACTTAAAAGACATAGGGTAAGATTTGATCGATCTCTTAGTTTTGATGCTAACATCCCTCGTGTACCCTTTCTTAGTAGGTTAATTGTTGCTTAGGGAGGGCCACTCAAGGAGGAGGTGCAATATGTCCAATATTCTAAGGTTGTGAGCTTTATTACCAAAGGCTAGAAAGTTTGAGTTGAGGTCCAGAAAAAGGAAGAGAATGTTAAATAGGAGGTAATATACCTAGTTAATTTGCCTATTAAGAGGTGACCTAGGTACGTTTTTTGTCCCCTGTCAAATATGCACTAGAAAATTTGAGAATGCCATGTTAGATCCAGAGTCTGTCATCAATATAATGTATGCTTCTATTTATGTTGAGTTCTTGTCTCATATTCTCCATTATGTTGACATGTTAGTGTAGTTAGTTGATCATTCTTTGGTTAGGCCATTAAGAGTAGTGAAGGATGTATTTGTTAAAGTTAATGGCTTAATTTTTCCCTTTGACTTCTATGTTATAGATGTGAATGCTCATTCCCTCCCTTTGATTTATCTGTGTTTTTAGGTCGACCTTTTCTTAGATTGTTAAGGTTGTGATTGAAGTCGATAAAGGGTCCCTAACTATTAAACATGGAGGGAGAATTGAAAAGTTTATGATTTCTTATACCCCCGTGATTACTTATCATGTTCATACATGCCATGAAATGCATGTTTTTGGCCTTTATTTTTATACATTCACTCATGAAAATTGGCTCTTGTATATGTTTTCCCCTAAAATTTAGTCTAAAATAGTAAAATGAGCTTATGATGGTTGTAGTTATCTTGAAAGATGTTAATTACTAATTTTGAGGTGATTTTGCGAACTTTGATTTTGACCAGATTGGAGACTTTGTTCAATGCGGCCACATTGCTAGACTTCACTGTGACCACATCATTGAGCCCTACTTTTCCAGATTCAACCCAATTAATGATGGTTGCATTTTTCTCATTGCAAACGGTTGTTTAGCCCCGAATTCACCTGGTAAACCCTTAGATCTTGAATTTTGACCCTCTTCAACTTATTTAGGACTTATAGGAGGAGGTGAAGCTTTTCATTTCAGGACACAACTCTCCATCCACTACTCCACTCCATTCCTTTCCATAAATTTTGCCACTCCAGTCAAAGCCTTGGGCATTTTCTCAACTTCTCAATTCAACAACCCCAAGAACGAAAGTTCCTCTGAAGTGTGATCACTCTAGCTCATTTCATCCTATGAAAGTGTGCGGTGAAAAAAGGTCCATCCTTGAAAAAGGAGAGTCAACCTAGAGAAAGATTAGGAATTTGAGGACTTGTCTCAAGGTGCTTTGAGTTGTATTTCCAACACCATTAAATTGATTTATTTCTGTATAGAACGCTATCTTGTAGCTATGATTTCTGATTCAATGAAGTTCATTATTTTATCATTAGCCATGAGCTAAATCCTCCTAGTGGTTCAACAATGTGGATGCCTTGGGGTTGTGATGGCTTAAGTAATGTTGCACTTCATACCACTTTGTTTTATGCATTCTCTTCGTTGATTAAAAAGATATAATTGGTAAGTTAAACTGGCCATTTAATTTTATCGATCTAGTGGAGCTCTAATGCTGAGAAGGTTAAGGTGTAAATGGATGTCACAATAGGATATGGGACTACGAGCTTAGAAATAAGACTATCATGTCACCCTAGAAATAATTAGCACCGTACGATAAAGAAACTAAACTTGAAGTAATCTGAGTTCTAACTAACCATGGAAACATTAGACATTAGCTTCTTAGACCGCTTCAAGGAACTGGACACAAGACTGAATAAGAGTTGATTTATGTTCATACATAACTCACTGCTCTGATATGATGCGGCCGTATCACTTAAGATATAGCACCCGAAGGTTGAATTATTGTTTACCCCATAATTATTGTTTGAATTTACTTTCTTTCCTATCTCCATATAAACTTCTTTTATTGGTTGCCTTGGTTTCATTGATCCATATTCATAATCAATTTAAAAGTTAACCTAGTCCAATGAGATTTGATACTTGAAATACTCAAAGATTATTACTTCATCGACAGTGTTTGTGATCGATCGGATGTATGAGTGATAAGAATATAGGTAGGTGAGGTCTTTGTGCAAGTATGCATGATCAATGAAGTAATAAACTTGGAGTATTACAAGTATCGAATCCCATAGGACTAGATTAACTTTTAAGATGATTATGACTTTAGACCAATGAAACCAATGTAACCAATAAAATAAGTTTGTATTGTGGTAGATGAGAGAAAACTTAGAAACAATAAACAATGGTAATCAAATAGGAGCAAGCAATGCTGCAACCATTCGGGTGTTGTGCCTTAAGTAATGGGGCCGCATCATACCAAAACGATGAATTACACATGAAAAGAAATCAACTCTTATTCGGCTTTGTGTCAATTTCCTTTAGGAGGCCTAAGTAGCTAATGCCTAATGTTTCCATGGTTAGCTAGATCACAGATTAATTCAAGTTTATCTTCTTTATCCTATGGTGCTCCTTATTTAATTCTAAGGTGACGTGACAGTGAAATTTCTAGGCTTGTAGTCCCATATCTCTTTATGACATCGTTAAATTAAATGGCCAGTTTAACTTACCGATTTTATCTTTTAAATTCAACAAAGAGAATGTGTCAGACAAGGTGGTATGAAATGCAACATAACCTAAACCAAAACAACCCTAGGCCTTTCACATTAACAACCCCCTAAAAAGATTTAGCTCATGACTTTTGATAAAATAATTAACTTTATTGAATCATAAATCATAGTTACAAGATAGCGTTTGATGGGTAAAAGAAAGAAAGAAAATACAAGAAATAAATGAAAGAATGATGTTGAAAAATACAACTCTAAGATGCCTTGAGACAAATCCTTAAATCCCTAGTCTATCCTTAGGTTGGTTCTCCTTTCTTAAGGAGGAACCTTCTCTCACCACACATTTTCATGGGATGAGATGACCTAGAGCCATTATGCCTCGGAGGAACTTTAGTTCTTGAGGCTACTGACTTGGGCAGGTCAAGAAAATGTCTATGGGCTAGTTAAGTGACAGAAAATGGTGTGAAGTAGTGATGATCTCGGAGATGGACAATTGTTCTTCAAAATGGAAGGGTTTTCCTCCTTTATATAGGTCAAGGTCGTAGAGGAATGGCCGAAAATCATGTTCTGAATATTTTTTTCAGCAAAATTGGGGCTACCAAACTAATAAAAACGTGAAAATCATAATTGTCTTTGACTGGACTACATTCTGAAGAATTAGCGCTCATTGATGTGGCTACAGTAAATCTGATGCGGCTGCATTAGACAGGAAAAACTACAAAACAATAAAAAAAAAATTAACGTAAAAACTCATATAATAAGCCCAAATCACTAAAAACATGCTTTGGACAATCAAAAGACATATAATTGCTCATTTTATCTAATTTAAGGTATCATGAGGTCAAAATATCACATAAAGTCATACTTCTAAAACTGCACCAAAATATATATCATAATCATGAACTTTGTAATATGAACAATATGCTTGCATTGAGACCTCAATTACCTATATTTTTTATCACTAATACATTTGGTCGATCACTTGTGTATTCTAGTTTTCTACCTTTTTAGGATAGTAGACAACCTACTAAGTTGGGGGTGATGACCGAAATGAAGGTGATCAACTTCGACTATGGATGATCGAGTAGAATCCCATCGAGCACAATGACATTAAATATGTTACGCTACCTGGAGGTAATCAAGATTTACATTTTATTGCTTTGGTAGTGGAGGTTTTTTTATTATTATTATTTTGATTTTTGTTTAATCTTAGTTCTTTCTATCTTTCTTGATCTTTAGGTTTTTGTAGTCTATTAAAGAGATGGAGAGGATTGTTATTTCATGAGCCGATATCACCACCATTCATTATGCCAAAGTTTTAAGAAAGTTTTCTGTTTCCCTTGTATTTTGTCCTATGTTTTACTTCTTTTAACAAATTGGGGACAATGTTAACTTTTAAGTTGGGGGTGGTGTATGTTTATGATCTAGCTGGAGTCCTTGAGCATTTGAGCTCAGATTATATATTTGTGCGCTTTAATTGCATGCTTGCTCATTTTTGTGTGGTTCGTTATGATGACAAGTTGATGATGCACTCCCTTGTGATTTTAGTTGTATCAGATAATGTTTGAATTGAGTAATCATGATTTTAAGCCCATTAAATTTTTTTTCTTTCCTTTCATGCATGCTTGTGTTCTTTGTTTGTCTACATTAGGTCTTGAACGCTTAGAATTGTATTATTTGGCTTATATTTTGTTGTCACTATGAAAGGCCCCGCTGATTAGAGAGTGTCTTACATGATAGGTTGTAATGTAATGCTAAAAAAAAAATGATTTGCATTCCTCCTTAAAAAATCAGCTAACAAAAATGTTTGCACTAAACAAAATATCATATAAAAAAGAAAGAAAATTTGAACTTGTAATGTTTATGCATGACTAGGGGTAGAAAGAGCACCTTTGTTGTGATTAGTTACGACACTTGAGAGAAAAGAGTGACTATAGTTTCTTGCAGTGAATGTGTGAAAGTTATGCCCCTAAGTAAAAAGAATACAAGTTTATGGTACCCTAGAGTTTGCTTCAGGCGCCTTAGTTGAAACATTGTTGTCTTGATTGTTTTGGCTCATGATCTAGAGTAGGGGAAAACAAATTGAAAGCTATTTAAAACTGTTTCAGGCTGTTAGGGCTTAATTAGAAGGGCTTTGAATTCACTCATACATGAATAAGTTTAGAATTAATTACAAATTGTGCTTCATTCATTGATTATAAATCGATTTCATTGATGATTGCAAGTTTAATCTTAGGAGACAAACTATAGTAACAAACCTTGCAAAATGTGTGAGTATTATCTTGTGTGAATGTATGTTTATCGTACCTTACTCGAGGACAATCAAAATTTAAGTCGGGAGTGTTTGATAGCACTGAAAATGTGCTATCTTACGCAGCTTAATTTGAGACCATTCCTAGATTTTATGTGTTTTTTCCATAATATTACAGGTATCGAGTACCTAAGAGGTAGAACTAGGCGTTAGAATCAAAATAGAGTTTAAACGAGCCAAAACAGAGCTTAAATGCATCACCAGGAAAAGAAATAGCTACAAGTACAAAATTGCCATTGAGAGCACGACGCAACACCACACATGGTGCCAATTTCCAAGAGCAAAGATGCATAGAGCGTTGTGGCGCCAATTCAAAAATTATAAATATATCTTTAGCAACCTAGGGTAAATCATTCTACCGCCAACCACTTTTCCTTTGCCATTTTCTTCTCATTTTCTCACATTAGAACAATTTTGATTATAGGGAGCATATTCTCATTAATCATGAAGCCCATTGTTGGTTAAGGTATTTGTTCTAGCTTGGGTTGTTAGGATTTTCTCCCTTTTCATGTAAACTTGGGAGGTTTCAAATTTGATTTTAATTTGTTTGTTGATTTCTATTTTGAATTAATAGATTATGATTTACTACCTTACAATTGTTTGACAAACTTATTGTGATTATTAGATTGATAGCTGTGGATTGAATTGCAATATGTGGCATGTAATTGTATTTTAATCTAAAAGTAGTAAAAGGTTAGGTTAGCTTGTGAACTGTTGTCATTGATGGTGAGTATTGCTCTAATCAACCTAGGAAGAAATCGTATGAATATGAAATCACGATTTTTCTGTTAGATATTCAACTTAACTTTGTCCTAGATCTTAACGCTATTGGGCCAATTGGATTTGTATGCTTTTCATCTATTCAACCTAGGCTTATTAGATAATTAGGTCGATTAATTAGCTTTTCTAATTAATTACGTTAAGTGCAAACAAATAATTGAAACAAAGGAGAATTCTATGATCAAGTAAATTGAATTGGAGAAATTCAAATTAAACCCAAGTTAGGCATTTTTCTTATGGATTATGACAACTACTTTCTTTACTTTTATGCAATTTATTGCTTCGTCAACTCATTTGCAAACTCCCTCCTCACATACCTCGGGTTGTTGACAGTCTGATAGAGAAACACATTGGTTCCTTATAGACTCAACTGGTACTACCACTATTACATTTTAGGTAGGAACGAACATTATCTGACCAAGAGTGTACAATAACTCTTGCCGATAAAAAATCATAAAAAATATATTTCTATTGTTCTCACTTGTTCTAACATGGTTTACAAGTTTCAACAATATTAGGCATTGTGTGCAAGGAGAGTTGTTTATCGAGATAAGGAGGTCAGTGAGCTTGGTGAGTTGAGAAGTCAAATTTAGTAGCAAACCTCTAATGTTCGTCAGCTGGTTGGTAGGAAATTGCAAGCAATAGAGGCATGTAGAATATGCTTGTTCTAAGGCAACCCATGAAAGCATGTCCTTAGTTGTAGCATGCCTTCGTGTGCGATGCCTACCCCTCTAGACAATTTCCTAGCCTGTACCACATGTTTGACGATCCTCATGCGAACCATCTTAGATGAGATGATTGATTCATCTTTAACTATGGAGGCCAAGATGAGCAACAGAGCCAATATCCTCAAACTACGAGCCATAATATGACATTGGAAGATATAGTTAATGAACTTACTAATAGTTTTCTTAAATTAATTCAGAAGGAGACTCAAGCTGAGATGTTAAGGATGACGACCAAATCACTTAGTTGGAAGGCTCAGTGTAAAAATTCGATAGTACTCTATCAGAGCAACCCATTTGCTATACCATTGTGGCAGAGTTTTATGAGGAGATGTATTCAAATAGTGATGAGGAGTTTGTGAGCTTCCTACCGTGTCAAGCAAATTTGTGAGATTAAGGAGGAGGATGAGCTTTATTCCAAGGAGATCCAGGTGATAGAGTTTGAGGTTGCAAAGAATCGTTTTGTTATACCCTATGGCATCTCTTTTATTTAAATATCATTTGTCTTATTCTCATTAGTCTTTAGAGTCTTTTACGTTTGAGTAAGTTAAGCCTTTCATCTCTGTTGAGTCTTTTTTCTTTTATTTTAAAATTAAAAATAACAAAAAAATTGACATGCATGATCGCTTGTTCAGTTTGAAGACTATATCGACTCTAGCAAGAAAGGAGAAATAAAAATAGAGAAATTTTACATACCTTGACACATGAATCTTGTTGAGGATAAAGCCATTAAACAAGAGTGTCTCTTGGGGGCAACCCAAGTTCTTAGTTTGCTTTATTTATTTTGTTTTTAGTTGGTATTTTCTTTTGTAGGAGTTTGCTTTCTTTAATGTTTTGGTTTAAACCTCCAAGTAAGTAGATTTTGCTTAGGTTGTTTTTTTCCTTTTAAGTTAATGACTTTTTAGGGATCCTAAACCCAAACTTACTTCTTCTTGGATTCAAATGTTTATTGAGATTTCAAATCTTCTTTCTTAATTATTTTCTTTGTTTGGAATTTTTTATTTTATATATGTGGTCCGTTAGTTTTGGATTTGAAATCTCATGCATATAGTGATACCCCGAAAATAAAGGTATTCAGAAGGTCAAGTCATTAAAAATCATGCAGAGGTTCTTCCAATTCATGAGGCTAGTCGAGAAAGTGTATGGTTGAGATCGAATACTCAACACATTTGTGGAACATGCAACTTGTCTTTCGACAAAAATCTTCCAATAGTATTATATGAAGACAATATAACATAAATAAATCAAATCAAAAGAGGATATATTAAAAGAGATAGAACGAAACAAAGTTCACCAAAACTCTTCTACACTCATATCTTGAAGAAAATGGCGAAATCACTATGGATAGCTCTCGAAAAGAGCTATTTTACGTCTCTAATCTCGCTTGCTTATTATGCTTAATATGTTTAAATGATTGAAATTGTAGATTTTTTAGCAAAACATGCATTACGGAGTGTTAGTGCCATTCAGGGGTGATTTAGAGCTATTGGGAGTCACATCGAGGACCTAGGATTTCAAAGGACGAGAAATGATGAAAAATGCCCCCAGGAGAGCGCACAGGTACTGTCCACCCCAGATCTTGAAACAGGGCAGTGGTTAGGCGCTACCCTAGAGCGCCTAGTGAAACACACCTAAAAATTGCTTTTTTGAGCTTAAAATTTGTTTAGTTTTAAAATGAGTTATTTGATGTTTTATGTTTAATTGTAAGAAATCAAGCATTTTGACCATAATGGGCTAAATTTAGTGTAAAATGACCAAAATACTCTCAAGAGAAGGTCAAACTTTAACCTAGGGCATGAAAAGATGGGAAAATAGGTTAAAAGGGATGAAAAAAGGTGGAAGCAAGCAAGCACGACACGCTACGGTGCCGTGCTCGATGCTAAAACCCATGAGGAAAAAATAGGGCAGCATCGCGATGCTATCCTAGAGCATCAAGATGCTTCGAACTATGCACACAGGCAAATCAACATAGCATTGTGATGCTGCACCTAATTTTTATATATAATCAATTTTGTTGAGGCTTTTGGGGAGGCTGGTTTTTAGGGTTATTCATAGAAGTCGTCAATGCCTCCATCGGGAGCCAATTTCTTGGCAAAGGTGACATCTTGGAGCTTTCAAAGGAGTGGAGATTTGGAGAGATCGTTGGAGCACAATTCCAAATTTAAGGACGATAGTCAAGAACTCGACTTGCATCTTCTTCCCTTTTTATTTTTCTACTTCTTTGAGTTTGGTTGCATTATTAATATTTATGTTGGTACTGTAGTCATAAGCAACTGATTTGTAGTCCGTAGGGTTTTGATGTAGTTTTTTTGGATTGTGAGACTTTGTTGATTGTTCTTAAATTTATTTAATGCCTAAACTATTTTGGCATGCTTATGTTAATTCCTTTCAAACAATTGACCAACGTTTGAATAATTTTAATTTTGATGTCTTGCTTGGGAGAGAGGGCATTAGATTGAAACTAGCATGTTAAACTGTTAATCAAATATGCATGTAAATAATAGGAGATTAATAGAGATCAGTAAGAGAGGAACTTACTGTTGTGCCTAATTAATTGACTACATGATAATGAGTTGATAATTAGGTGTTATAAAGGGTTGAGCTCGATAGAGAATACACGGACAAAAGATTCTTAGGTTTATAGTTAGAATAAAATAAATTTGAGGTCTAAACAATTAACTTAGTTAATCCATCAATGAAATCATCACCCTAGGACGTGTCTTTGTTTGATTTCGCGTCGATGTCTATCTTCAATTTGCTTTCTAGGATTAATTTACATTAGTCTTCGTCACAGTTGGCTTCCCTAAATAAATTTGGGAGAAGCTCTGAGTAGCTAAAAGTTCCCACAGGACATACTTGACCTTTGCCATTTTAAACTATATTATTACTCGACGCGTGCGCTAGTGTGTCATCTAGGTGCTCCAAATTTTGACATAGAGGAGTCGTGGACGTATGGAGAGTGCCCAGCGCCCCAACGCTTGGACAAGCGCTCTCCCTAAGTGCCTAGGCTCTCCCCCGACGTTTTTATATATCTCTTCATTTTCTTTAGGTTTTGTATAGGAGAACTTAGGGAGGCCAAGGAATGGAGCAATTTTCCCCTTCTTCCACAATTTTCCCATTATTTTTAGCATAGATTTTTATTTTATTTTAGGTTGTAATCATGAATTGGAAGTTCTTTCCTCTACCCTATTTGTCTATGAAGGTGTTTAGGTAAGTAATTTCTAGTTATTGGGAGCAAACCTTATGTAATGTATTGAGATTTATTTTAATAAACTTCATATTATGGTTGCACCTCTTTGAATCTATTTTAACTTCTTGATGTATATTTCTTGGATGGATTGACGCCCCTCCCCTTGAATGTATGTGGTGCTAAGTGTTTTGTAGCTTGTGTGATGTCTTCTCCTTCATCTACCTATAGTCACATAAGTAGCAAACAATTGAATCTTGTATGCTTTGGTTTTAAGCTTTTCTTGAATCTTAGGATGCATGTTTCAATTTGGTTCAAAGGTTAATTGATTAATTAGGTTAGGGATTTCCATTAATTTATTGCATAATGGAATCCTATGGCTTAATGAACTCCTTAATCTTATTTGATTGCTTATTGAACCCAACAGGACCTAAGGCATGTAGATTAACTAGGGCTTAAGGCTTTAATTGATAGTTAGGTTGCTTGCTCGGTTTGTCCCAAATGATTTGATTGCCTATAATGTTGATGAATTTAGATGAATTGAGTAAGTCATTGTGAACACATAATTGATTGTATGTTCATTAAGATATATTTCAATGATAGAAGTTACATAGAAACTCAATTTGCTCCCAAGGCTAGATTTTCACATCTTGGTTACATTTACCCTTTATTTTAATTTTTTGCATTTAAATTTTCGCACCTTAGTTCTATGTCACACACACAACCTCCATTCACCGCTATAATTAGAGAATTAGCTTAACGAAACATAACACACACTTCCCTGCGGATCAACTCGTACTTGCCGCTTGTACTATGCCATCGTAGTATAGGTAGTAGAATTCAATATTATAAATTTCTTTTGATTGGTTCTTTTTTGGAATAAAACGATGCCCAAAGGAACTACATCTTATTCAACAAATTTATTCAAAAGATAATTTGGTAGACTTGCTTACGAAGGCATTATCTACCAAAACATTTGGGGAGTTGTTGCACAACATTAGAATGTAACGACTCAAAGATCTCAAGTGGTGCTTCCATGAGGACGAGTAAATGTATTGCACCCTCTTTTCTTTTACCACAATTTTCCCCATTAAGTTTTGTTAGTAAAGTTTTTAATGAGGTCATTCTTAAAATATATAAATTCTATATTCTTTTTTCTTCAATAGGATTTTTTCCATTGCATTTTTCCTAGTAAAGTTTTAGCAAGACAAACATTTTTATATACATTGTGGAATTTTGAGGCTAAAATTCGATTATTGGACTAGGATAATTCACTTTAGATTAAATGGTAAATATTTAGAAATTTTGGTTTAATTCAAATGGAGATAATTAAAGGGTTAATTGATTTTATTTGATTTTGTATTTGTTGAGATTTGAAATTGTGGGAGTTGATTTGGGAAGGGATAGGAAATTTAGGAGGGAAAAAGGAAAAGAAATATATATATTATATTAATGGATAAAGGGTTTTTTAAAGGAAAAGGGATATATACTCTGTTAGTATTGTGCAAAGAAGGAAAAATAAAAAAGAGAAAGGAATTTCTTCTTCTTCTTCCTCGTGTAGCCAATTTGGAAGGTTGAAGGTGATTTGGTCTTATTTGGAAGGTTGAAAGTGATTTCATGCCAAGATACCATTTGGGTAAGCCGTTTGGAACTTTTGTGATGAATTTATGTGTGGAAATAGGCTCTAAAGATGGAATTTAATTTGATTCATGTTTTAGAATTGATTCAAGAATCCACTAGTTTAGGAGAGAGATAAATTTACTTAATATTTGGGCTTGCAATTCAAGGTAAGTGATTTTATTATCGAAATACCTTCATATCGAGCTTTTTAGTCCCTTAGTTTCAGTCTAGATTAAGTGAATACAGAAGCATGTCTAGAACTCAAGATTATGCTATATGTTGAATGAGTCAGTCATGTGCATGCTCGAACTACGAGAAATACTAATGACCATGTTGTGGGACCCATAGATAAAATGATGAATGAATCATGTTTAGTACTTGACAATTTCCCTTCTAACACTAGCCATATTTTCGTGATCCTTTGAGTTTAGTACTATGTTACCGGGAGCCAGCAGGTTCCCTACCATGTGGTTGTGATCCTTTGGGTTCACTACCATGTTACTGTGATTCTTTGTGATCACTACCATGTTCAGCTCCAAGGACCGACGGGTTCCCTACCATGTTTATGCGCCTCCGGGCCATCAAATACGTGTTAGAACGGGTTAAATTGATCACTAGATGACCATCCATGTTTCCATGTTTCCATGTTTCATGTTCTTGTGATTCTAAGATGATTTAAAGTATGTTTATCCCACCAGTATGCATGCATTTCAAGATATGTATGTTAAGCCTAACCTCGGTAGTGAGATTACTTACTGAATATTTTTATACTCACCATTTTTTAGGATGTATTTTTCAAGTAAAGGTAGGGATAGATCGACGAATGACAAGAAGAATTCATGATTGTGCCATTAGAACCAGATTGATGCTTCTACTCATGTTTTCAATTAGTAATTACCTTAGTAGTATTCCAAGTATCGTATGAAACAAAATTTCAGTTTTTGACATTTATCATACATGCATACTCCATTAGTACCACAATAAATATAAGTGTATAGAGGTTTTGAAAACAATGCATAACAATTAAGAATAGATTTGCTCTCAATTTTCTCATCCTCTCCTACATCGCTTATTTTTGGTGTGTTGTCCTTGCTCTTTTATTCTTGTTTCATAATAATTTTATTCTTTTATTCGTTTTTTTTTTACTCTTCTATTATTTAATTTATGATTTTAAGCATGCTTTGGGATTGAGATTTAGTTTGGTGGGGTCGAACAAGTTTTTGGTTCTGTGATCTTATCCATAACTAAAATAAAAACCATATTCCAAAGCTACAATTGGAAATCACTTTTTTTTTTTTTTTTTTTCTTTTCTGAAAATGACAAATGGGCATAACTTTTTCTATATTAAATTTATAGATAATAATAATTAATTAATTTGGTTATAAAACTTTATTGATTTGGATTACTCATGAAATTTCCCAATAGAGAAAATCATATAAACAAACAAAAAGTGGAGATTAAAGATAGGCCTCACGTAATCTCAACAAACTTTAAGCTTTTCATATTACGCCAAGGATAAGTCTTTTAAAGTGTAATTGGAATTTGACCGTGTGTATATAATTCCAATTTTATGTATAATTGCTTTTTAACTTTCAATTTTATTATCTACACGTCTTGTAATAATTGCGTCAACTTATTAATCTAAAAAAAAAAAAAAAAAAAAAAAAAAAAAAAAAAAAAAACTAATTCATATGGCCAAATTCGGCAAAAACAAATTACTAATATTAGATCTATAGTTCAAATTTGTTAATTTTGCAAAAGAAAAAAAAAACCAAACCCATGTTTCACCTTCCAACTATTAATATACTACTAAAATATACTTAACACAGTTATACCTCTGATACACTTCTGATAGACACTTATACACTTGATATACTATTGATATATACTTGTTACACTTGATATCCTTAATACATTTAATACACTACTCATATACACTTACACAACTTGATACTTGCAAATGCCTTCCCTATCTGTTTCTCTCTCTTTCTATCTTTCAGCTAGCAAAAATTAGTGACTCTGACGAGAATTTGTGGCAAAACACGACTGATGATGAACGGACGACAGTGGCGGCAGCCAAAGACCGTGGCTGAAATTGGAACAAAAACTAAAGGAATGGTTTAGAGAGAGAGAGAGACACAGTTGGTATACCTGGAATATCATGTGCGTATAAAATGAAACACGCATGTTTACTTCAAAATAAGTTACTAATTGAATATTAATTGTTGTTAGATATATTGTTGATATACTTAAAATGTTGATTGATGTTAGATATATTGTTGATATATTCATGTTTTACTTCAAGTATTTGTTGATTGATAATTAATACACTCATGTCTTTATATTTGATATACCGTTGATACACTTGAAATATTTAATATTCTTGCTCATTGATATTTAATATCATGTTGATGGACTAGAGTTTAATATGCTTGTTAATTGATATCTAATACATTAATGATCGATTGTACTTATCCAAAATTTAATATGTTTGCTGATTGATATCCGATAGATTTCTAATATATTATACCATTTTGATACATTGTTGATATATTAATAACTTTGACATATTCGAAAATTAAAGAAAATAGATTGAAAAACTAAATCTTGCTTGTGAAAAAAGAGATGTGATGGAGAAAAGTTAGTTGGGTGGACTGTGTCTAATTTGGAGGGGATTTGTGGTTTGATCACCCACCCTATTGATTGAATGTCGTCCTTTAATTTCATCCACAACTTTGTATTCTTAGAGGTTTTGATTCCCTTTAATGTCGTTGGATGATGATTTTTTTTAAAGAAAAAAGGGGAAAAAAAAACGGTTGTGACTTTTGCTATAAATGCAAAATTGAAATATTGAAGCCGCAGTTGCAAATACACAAACATATTTTGCTACCCAAATCAATTTTTCATAATTTAATACATTGAGGATGAAGTATTAGATAAATCTTTTAGAACTCATTAATATTTATTAAAAAAGATCCCTATATTATTGTCATTCGCTAGAACCCATCAATTTTATATCAGAACTTTATTTGTGTAATTCAATGAAGGCAAATAATAGTACTTTTATTGAACTACTTTTTGAATAGAAGGAAAACCCAAAAACTGATTCACTGTCAAATTAAATGATGATGAAACTTAGGATTAAAATAATGAATAGCTTTCATATCAATATTTTCAAAATAAACGTTGTAAAAGTTAAAAAGAAAAAAAAAAAGAAAAAAAAAGAAAGAAACTTTTGATTTAAATCTTTTCTTGATGTTTAATTATATGCATGAATTTTAATAGATTAATCAAAGTCTCAAATGTTTGTAAAGATACATGTACAATTAGGGTTTTTTTTTTTTTTTTTTTTGGGATAACTACATGACACAATTATTCTTTTACTTGATGATATCATGAAATCAAATATGAATAGATATATGAAATCTCTTTGATATTGTCATTTTTCATTTCTAACTTTATAAGATAAATATTCAAAGTCATATTGAAACTTCTCAAGCCCTCCAAGAAAGCACTAAATCCAAGAAGGCTATGATTGATATTGACAAAATTTGATACAAATTCCATGTATATAGGGTTTTCTCTCTCCAATAACATTATCAAACTTTTTCTTTTTCTTTCCTTTTTGTCTTTATATCAATTCCAATATCTTTGTGGGTATGTGGAAAGTGGAAAGGACCTCCAAAATTTCCAATTAAATATTTCAGATTGAAAAAGCTCATATGCTCCATTTAAATTCTTTTCGAATAAAAAGTTAGATTGGCACATTTGTAAATTAAGTCAAAATATTTATAAATATAGTAAAATATTATGTCTATCACAAATAGATATTGATATGGATACTGATATATTACTATTATCTATTATTGTCTATTTGTGATAAATACTAATAAATGTCTATCTAATATACATACTGTGACATTTGTAAAAATTTTGATATGATTTAAAACAGTTAACACAGCTAAGTTTTGTTTTGGTTTTTTAAAAAGTTTGGTGGAATCAAATTTTCTTATTTTTCATGTGTTCGAATATTTAATTGAAGATGGGAGAAAAAGTGGATCTATCTTAAACTAGCACAAAGTGGCTGAAAGTGATGCATAAAGTGCAACTCCCTCTCAAAATAGAAATAAATCACAAATTGATTGAAAGTGATGTTTATAAAGTGAATGTAAACTCTAATTTCTTTTTTTCTTTTTTTTTTTCTTTTTTTTTTCCTAAATCTTTTCTCCTTCAACTTTGACTTCAAAAAAGCAAACTACTTTCGGTTCATTCTCTCCAACTTCTCATGAAAGTGGAGAAAGAGATGACTGAAATTTTTCTTCAATTTGTGTTATCATTGTTTGAAGAAAAAAAAAATTACCTTTTCTTACTCAAGTTTGGATTTGGGAGCATTTTGGTAAGGAATTTTGAACTAATATTTTATGTCTTATTCGATAATCATTTGTTATTTAAAAATTAACAACATTGCTTTAATTTATAAGTTTCTTTTTTTTATTATACACTTTCAATTAATGTATTCAAACCAAGTCGGATTTCAAAAACTTAAAAAAGTAGTTTTTTAATTTTTTTTTTCAGAGTTTGAATAAGAATTCAAATATTTATTAAAGAAATGTGAGAAACAGAGTATGAATTTTAACTAAATAACAAAATCATTACTAACCAGGATGTAGTTTTTCAAGGTTTATTTTAATACTATTTGTTATATGAATAATATCACAAGATTTCAGAAAATACAAAACCTCGTATTCAAGAGTATTTGAGCCCAACAAGTTCAAATTGTCTCTTTAAGACAATTTTACTTACTTTAATGTCTGAGTCGTTTTAAGAGTAATTATTTCTAAGGAGGGAACTAATTACATTACTTATGGAAGGAGCACTTTGTCCACAAGGTCCAACGAATTTTACTTTGTGGAGTGAACTGAACTTCAATGAATTTTTAAATGGAAGGAAAGTTTTATGTGGAAAAAGTGTTGATAGAAAAACTGACGTTAAATATGGAGAAGAGATATATTTATAGACTAATATGTGATTAAGGATGAGTAGTAGAACTTTGAACATTTCCTAATGAACATCAATTGAATTTACTTGGTTAATCAGTGGACTTGATGTCTTGAACTATCAATCGTTCTAGAGTAAACTAAGTCAATAGATACAATTTCTCATTTTAACCAAGTTTGTTCTTATAAATGTGTTCATTGCCTTGCCTCATTAGTGTTTTAGAGAATTCTCCTTAAAAATTCTCATAGAAGCAAACCCTTCACACTCAAATTGTTGATTTCTCAAAGAATTGGGTATAATATTCTTTTTATAAATAATTATTCCACCACTTATAGAAATCATTAAAAGTACAGTTACTCATCCTAAAATCACTCTTACACTGTCTCATCATTCTTAAAATAGGTAAGATATATATATATAAAAAAAAAAAAAAAAAATTCATTGTAATGTTCATTAAGGTATCCAAAGATCGATTTATTTGTTGAACCCAAATCTTGAAATCTAGAATGAAGTTTATTTTCTACTTTGACTTTTTAGTGTTGAAGCATTGCAATATAGCTTTCTCTTTGCTTCTTGGTAAACACTTATAACGGTATCATGATGTTGTAAAATACTTTTCTTTTACCACTTATGTACAAAGAAAAGTGCCAATCATAAATATCATCCTAAAATTTTGGAATTAAATCCATATGACCCAATTCCCAACTTTAAGAGAATTGATTAATGGTTGCAAACTAAACAATATTGATTAATAGTAGAGGGTTAGAATCCAAATTTGTCACCTAATGACTTCTGACATTTTTCTACGATCTGAAAACGGCATTTTTTTTGTTTTGTACTCACTCACATGCTCTCTAGGAAAATTGTTAGGAGGAGAACCAACATAGGATTGCTCAAGCTATGTATGCTTAACTTCAGAGTTCCTATGATTGAGCCACCGAAAATGTGCACCTTGTTGGTATAGGTAGTAACTTTCAATTAATCTTTTAAGTCTTTCAACTATACTTTTATATCCTCGAGATTCCTTTCATTCAAATATGATCTTAGTTTATTCATATACCCGCCTAAACTTGGGCATTACTTACGCACCAGCTTTTGCTTGGTTTGTCCCCGAACCACATCTTACTAGAGAGGTTCCACTCTAATACTATTTGTAATGCCACAAGCCCGAAATTCAAAGTTCGGATTTGGCACCTAATGGCGCCTGAAACATTCCCTTGGCATCCTTTGCGACCATTTTTACTTATCTTGAACTGCTTCTAAGAGTGAAGACCATCCCCACAAACCAACACAAGTTCTTTCAATATGCTTTGTCCTCACTCACATGCTTTTTAAGAAAATTCACAAGAAGTCACCCAATATAGGATTGCTCAAAATTAAGCATGCTTAACTTTAGAGTTTTTATGGTTGGGCCACCGAAAAGAAAGATGTATCTTGTTCGTTGGTATAGGTAGTAACTTTCAGTTCTTTCAAGTCTTTTTTAACCATACTTTTACATCCTCAAAATTCTTCTCGTTCAGACATGATCTTGGTTCATTCATGTACTCCTAAACTCGGGCATTATACTTAAGTATTACATTCATATTGAAAAAACTAATATGTAAAAATGACCGTTCCCCACATTAAACATAATGCTTGTTAAGTTCACAATTAATAAAGCAAAGACTATTTTTATTAGGCATAGATTCAGCAATAGACTCGCAAATTTTAGGCAGATAAATCAATGTCCACAACTCCATCGTAATGATTCTCCCTTCTGTTATATGAGCTCAAGCATTTCTTCTCAAACCACTTCTTATAATCTTGTTTTCACATAATTCGTAAATATTTTAAAACCATGATCTTTCTTTTAAATAACATTACATAAATTCAAACTTCCGCATAAAACACATTTTATCTAAAATATTGCAGGATGGTAAATCATGCTAAAAACATGCTTTTACTTTCAAAATCTTGATAATTATTTTCCAACATCACAAAACAAATCTTGCAAATCATTCTTGAATATAAAACCATAAAATTCATAAGCTTTATCTAAAAAATCACATGGCAATACTTTTAGAACACATATATTCATAAATTACATTTAAATTTCATCATATTTAGCTAAATAATAAAATATTTAGTAAAATAAATTACTCACATAATTATTATCGACGATGCTTTGAATCGTTCATCCTGTTATTCCCAAGTTACGTCCCAAATTAATCGTAACGTAAAAGGATTAACATAAACTTACTTTAGCTACTATTTAGACTGACCCATCACTCTTAAATACCATCTTTTGGTCAAACCCTTAAGTACCAATTTTTACTCGCCACTCTCTTTCTGGCATTTACTTAGATAATTATGACCATCTTTGTCTAAATACAGCTTCTTGTTACCCACATGAAGCAAAATTTCATTCAAAGTTTTTCCTAAGTCAAATAAATCAACGAGCTCTACGCCTAGTAGTTTAATTTGTAGAAAGATAGAAATTTGAGGGGCTATTTGAAAAGCTGGAATGTAATATGATTATTGAAAATCATAAGAGAATTGGAATGTGTGAGCGCTAAAGGACGAACCCTTCCCTAGTGTCAACTTCCTCTTCTTTAGAGTGTCATCTCAACGTACTAAACTAGCTAACTACCTTTCCTCCGGGCGCATACTAGAAAGTCAACAAACCATAGCATTTCGGGTTGTTGAGGGATATCAAGTACTAGAGCTCGCTTGTCTAAGGGTTGTTAGGTTCGCTTTCCCTACTTCAAGATCGATCGTTGGCCTAGGGATATTCCCTACTATTGATGCTCCCTTCTTAACAGTACATGTGTATATATAATTCAACTATAGCAAATAGTTCTGAACCATAGAAATAATGAAAAATAGAATTGCGTTGAAAATTTTCAAAACAGAATGACTTTTGTCCAAGACGTTCAAACTAAATATTCATTTTGAATTAGATTACATTATAAGCCTATTCGATTATGATTTCTCAAACAGTTTGGTTGAGCAATTTTCCCCATCCAAATTCAAATTCTATATGCAAACGTTGATTTTCTCTTGTGGGTTTCTCTTCCGTTCTTGATTATTCACCACCCCATTCTTTTCTTCCATAACTTTCAAGTTATCTTCTGTCAAACTCTTTCACTCGCTCTCCATCTTTTTTTCTCTTCTTTTAATTCTTTATTTCCAGATGCCATCACTTCCTTTTTCTTTGAATTTGGTGTGGCTTCCCCAACCTTATGTGGTAGCTCTCCTTAGAGCCACGTTTTTATTTATTTTATTATTTTTCTTTTCTTTTCTAATTTTCTAAAATTTTATTTCTGATAGTAAAATTAGTCAAACTTATTTACAAATATAGCAAAATATTAGGGTCTCTTAGTAATAGATAATGGTAGACAGTAATGAACATGCATCTATCGCTGTATGACTGCCTATCACCGATAAAGAGTGACATTTTACTATATTTGAAAATATATATATATTTTTTTTTTTTTTGTGTGACTCGTTATTCTAAAGATTTAGATTTACAAGGAGAGACTTGTATTCTACAAAAGGAGGCCAAAAAATAAGAATGTGCAACAAAAGAGAATATACATCTGGAAGTGATGGATGGAGATCAACATACCATCTTTTCTGGACTTGAGGAAAGGATGGACGAAGACTTGGACCAAGTGAGCTAGCAACCCTAATCTTGGACCAACAACCTTTATGCACCACTTTCACAAATGTAAAAAGTAATTTTGAGTTGAAATTTAGTTTAATTCACTTACTCCCTATCGTTTGTTATTGTGTAGGTGAGACACACTCTTGACCATTTATAGGAGTTCCTCATATAATCTACTCCAAAAAGAAACCTCATGGAGTGATTCAAGAGCAAATCAATCTCAGAGACTTTCTATTATCTTTAAATAATCAAGCTAAAGATTGACTCTATTTTCTCCTCTTGGGATCAGTCACAATGTGGAATGAGATGAAGAGACTTTTTCTAAATAAATTATTCCTTGCCTTTTGAGTTGCCAACATCAGAAGGAGACCTACAATATCACATAAACTATTGGGGGATTCAAGTGCTTATGTGCCAATTTTCGACACGATCAGATTCTTGATCAATTCCTTATCCAATACTTTTATAAGGGATTACTTCAAATGGAGAGAGTTTATGAATAAAATTGCTTCATATTATTTTTAAAAATTGTGTGCAAAACCAAGGTGACACTATAAGAAAAAAATACATTTCGTGGGAGAATTGCCCCCAAAAGGTTGGATCTGCATGTTATGTGGGAAGACAACAAGGAAACAATCCATTTTCAAATACATACAACCCAGGCTGGCAGAACCATCCAAATTTCTGGGGGGAGGGGCCAATAAGAATGTGTTGAACCTTGTGCAAAATCAAGTAAAGTCATTAATCTAATCCTCCCCTTTTCACTAACATGATGCAAAACCAGCATCTGCAACAGCAAACAGGAAACTGTTGCAATGCTTCAACATCATCTTCAACATCGTTGGAGACAATGATGAAAGAATACATGGTAAGAACCGATGCATTCTTGCAAAACCAAGCAGCAGCGAAAGGAACCTAGAAGTTTAAGTTGAGCAACTAGCCAACGAGTTGAAAGCACACTAGATACCTAGCAATAATGAAGCTCCCAAGAGGGATGGAAAAGAGCAGTGTCAATGTCACACCTCTCCCTAGATTACCTCCTAACCTAGGAAAAGATAACCTAATAAACAATTTATATAGATCTGATAATATAAAACTCATATACACAACATAAGAACTTCTCAAACTTAATTATATATAGATGCACAACCACACTTATTTATATACAATCATATTTACAACATTTGGTTCCCCCAAAGTCTTAGTCTATATGTACATGTTTGTCTTAAGTCCATATCATACAAAATAGTTAAGTAACCCAAAGACTTGCAGCAGAAGTAGATGAGACTGGGTAGGCTAAGCACCATGAACTCGCTCGCTACCTGGAAGATAGAAAAACAAAAGAAAAACTGTGAACTAGGTTGCCTAGTGAGTGACAGAATATTTTAAATAACTTAACAAATAGTTTGCTAGTAGAAATTCATAAAACATAGTCATCATGATTCAAAGCATCAATCGTTAGAAACTCATGGCTAGAAAACTCATGGAAACATGGTTTACTAAAACATCATTAAACATCAAATACTTGTACCCATTTAACTTTAGTTGACGTAGAGCGAGCTCGATACTCTCAACGTCGAAAACAATCTTTAGCTAATGTAAAGTAATCTCAATACAATCAGTGTCACCATATTCCTATGTGCACATAAAAATGCACCCAAAGGCTAGCACCTCGACACACGACCCAAAGCCTTCATGTGTATAGAAGTGGGTCCTAAAGACCTAATATACCGGGATGCCCAAGTATCTTCTCCTTGTACTTTAGTATTAGGTCCCAGCTACCCAGATACCTTCTCCTTATCCTTCGGTATTGGGTCCTAATAATAACATTTTTAGGGTACATTCATGCTTTTCAAATATATTGTGCTTAATAAAATAGTTATTCATTCATAAATAAGTTTAGTAAATATTGAGCTTTAAGCTAGATAAACATGTTTTTCAAAACTTATAAATCACATATAAACATGCTTTCCAAGTAAACGTTTATATGAAAAAAATACTAAGTAAAGAATCAACTTTTTATTCACAAATATTGTCACTCACTCCTTTGATTAGGTCCCAAATGGATTGTAGATTTTCTACAACTTCTCTTGTCCAACACTAATTGTTGGCTAAATAATTTCTTAGGTAGTGTAAGTTTCAAGTGGTTTTCACATGGTTCGGGCCGGTTCGAAGGGTTTGAGGTTTGTTCGAGCTGATTTTTCAATTATTATTATAATAATTTAGCTGTTTTTAACTTATTAGATGCCAAAACCAGACTACTTTAGTGTGTTTGATTGATTATGCACTTAGAATGTATGTTTTAATTAAATTAAATTTATTTGTGCATAAAGTATGCCATATAAATTTAAAACCCACCATAGGATTAACATGTTTCATGCATCAAAGTATGTTATAAAGTGTTTTAATATATAGTATGCATGTTCTAGCTTTCATAAAATTAATATAAGTTGTTATATTGTTTTATGATTTGTATGTTATAGATTGTTATTCTTTTATAAAGAGTTATAAAATGAATTAGACATTTAAAATCTATAACAAAGATAAAATGTTTGCTCACTTAGGGTTAAAAAAACCTAAAGTAGGTAATTAACTTATAAAACAAGTTTATAAAAATGCACCCGACAATATCTTGTCTAAGGTTGGAGGTATTTAAGTTGACGGTTTACAGACCACCTACTACCTGGAGATCAAACCGGTTATTGAATTTAAGTTAACCTAGTTTTATGAGCTTGCATTTGTGATGTAAGTATAAAAAGGCTTTTATCACTTAGACATCGTAGGTTAAATCCAGTATAAGAGTTATACTTGGACAAATACCTAAACTTAGGTTATATTTAATTAGCCGAGATATAACTAAGATACTCAATATACCAATTAGAACACTTCAGTGGAAAATTTATATATGTGATATATTAGCTCTCACGTCCCTAAGAGTTCACACTGTAGATTCATGCTCGGCTTCGAGTTGCCTTGGGTGTGGCCTCCATTCAGAAAGTGTTTGCATAAGTAGATAACAAGGTAAATCTCGAAGTAGTTCATAGTAAGTGGGTGAAGGGAGTGTATCAATACATCCTATGGTCTCTTCCATTAGGTTACATCGTGAGATTTCTATGTTGCATCGTCGTTTTTAGGCAACTAACCATTCGGAGGGTTTGTAACATGGGGATCGAACATTGTGAACTCTAGAAATGGATAGGGTTTCTTAGGTATGTTTTAACCATTATCTTTCCCTCCAAAGTTTGTTGATTTCGATCTCTGAAATTTGAAAATAGAGGGTTACACTTACAAAATTTACTAAGTGTTAGTATTTCTTTACCCAAATAAGTGATAATTAAATACTATAGGAATAATAGTTATTCTAGTATTAGTATTTGATCAAGAAAGTCTTGATTTAGTGAAAGAGTAATTGACTGCCCCTCGGTAGCAGTTATTCTAACTCACTAAAGTATCATTGCAAGAGAATAATAAATGTTGGGTACATTATTTCTTGCTAAACCTAATTGGATTATATAGAGTTAGCAATTCACTAATAAATATTTATTTTTTCCAGCAATGGTTAGTTCATTTATACAACTACGTGTTTCTGATAAACTTAATGGAGACAATTACGATACATGGAAATCAAATCTAAATACAATACTAGTGATTGATGATTTATGATTCATTTTAACGGAGGAATGTCCTCTAGTTCCCAGCTCAACTGCAAACTGAAATGTCCAGGATGCATATGACAGATGGATTAGGGCTAACGATAAAGTCCGAGTCTACATCTCAGCAAGCATATGAGATGTCTTGACTAAGAACCATGAGAACATGGTGATCGCTAAGAAAATCATCGACTTGCTGCAGGCGATGTTTGGACAACCGTCTTCATCGGTTAGGCATGATTTATCAAATACATTTACAATTCGCGCATGAAAGAAGGAATCTCTGTTAGAGAATATGTTCTGGATATGATGGTCCACTTCAACATTGCGGAAGTAAATGAGGTTGTCATAAACAAGAAGGTCAAGTCAATTTTATTCTAGAGTCTCTTTCGAAGAGTTTCTACCATTTCACACTAATGCGGTGATGAATAAAATTGAATATAATATGACTACTCTCTTCAACGAGCTCTAGAGATTCCAGTCCATGATGAAATCAAAGGGACGTGAAGGGGAAATAAATGTTATTTCTAAGAAGTTCCAGAGAGGATTGTCCTTAGGAATATGTCTAGACCTTCTTCCTTAAAGAAAAAGAGTATGAAGAAGAAGGGAAAAGGTCTCTTGGGATCTCAATGGTAAGAAAAAAGTTGCAGATAAAGGAAAATATTTCCACTGCAACGAGGATGAGCACTGGTAAAGAAACCACCTGAAGTATCTTGCTGAGAAAAAAGCTGAGAAAAAAAAAATCCAAGTAAATATGATTTACTAGTTGTTGAAACATGTTTAGTGAAGAATGATAACTCCACCTGGATATTAGATTCGGGAGCCACTAATCATGTTTGTTCTTATTCTCAGGAAACTAGTTCTTGAAGACAACTTCAAGAAGGCTAGATAACTCTCAAGGTTGGATCCAAGGAGATCATCTCAGCCAAAGTAGTGGGAGATTTGAAGTTGCTTTTTGAGATAGATACATTTAATTAGAAAATGTAATTTATGTCCCTAGTATTAGTACAAATTTGATATCTATCTCTTCTTTGTTAGAATAATTGTATAAAGTATCTTTTGATGTAAATGAAGAGGTATTCATATTTGTTCTGCAAATTTAGAAAACAACTTATATAAGTTAAAACCAACTAGAGCAAAAGCTATTTTAAATACAGAGATGTTTAAAACAGCTGAAATGCGAAATAAAAAGCAAAAAGTCTCTCATCATACCAATTTTTGGCATTTAAGACTTGATCACATTAATCTCAATAGGATTGGGAAGTTGGTTAAAAGTCGACTCCTAAATCAGTTAGAAGACAACTTTTTACCTCCATGTGAGTCTTGTCTTGACGGTAAAATGACCAAAAGATCTTTTGACTGGAAAAAGTCTTAGTGCCAAAGATCCTATAGAACTCGTACATTCGGATCTCTATGGTTCTATGAATGTCAAAGCACGAGGAGGGTATGAATATTTCATTAGTTTCATTGATGATTATTCTAGGTATGGCTATGTTTACCTAATGCATCATAAGTCCGAAGCACTTGAAAAGTTAAAAGAGTATAAGGCTGAAGGTTGAGAACCTATTAGGTAAAACTATAAAAACATTTCAATCAGATCACTACTAGAAATTTGGCTTATGTTGATGGCAAAAAAAAATCAAGAAAGACATATTTTGATGGCCAAAAAACATCAAGAAAGCCCATAACAAGAAAGCTAGTCCATCAAGATACGTCGTTTTGTTGATTGCCAAAAAACGTCCACACAAACCTTATATTGATGGTCATGGCCATCAAGATAGGTTATGTTGATGTTTTTTGTCCATCAAGTATTGGAGCTTGACCATAAAAAAAGGTCGTTTTCTTGATGGTCATGGCCATCAAGATAGGTTATGTTGATGTTTTTTGCCCATCAAGTATTTGAGCTTGACCATCAAGAAAGTTACTTTTGTTGATACTTTTTGAACATCAAAGTAGATTAATATTGATATTTTTTGTCCATCAAGTATTTGTAAATAACCATCAAGAAAATTCTTTTTATTGACGTTTTTTGGCTATCAAGATAAATGTAGTATGGTGTGTTTTTATTGACGTTTTTTGGCCATCAAGAATCCACATTTCTTGACATTTTTTGGCCATCAACTATAACAAGTTGAGGGGAAAAAAAAAAAGATCCGGGTCATTGTGACCCCCCACAAGTAACCTATAATCAACCCCAAAACAATTTGCATACACCCCAAACAACTTAAATACAATTTTACACATATCCTGCATGTCGCCAACTACACAACTCCAATTTTTCACTCACATTACTCCATCCGAATCATATAAAAAACAAAAGAAAAAAAAAACAAGAATCCAATCTTTCAATGAAATAGTGGGGCCTATGGGTTCTGAATAAGTGGTAAAAGAAAGAGTTGGGATAAAAAAAATAATGTGAAAAAAAAAATTGCAAAAGAAGGGAAAAAAAAAAGAAAGGGTTGAAACTAAAAAAGAAAAAAAAAAAGATTACAAAAGAAGGAAAAAAAAAAGAAAAAGAAATAAAGGGTTGAAACTAAAAGAAAAAAAAGATTGCAAAAGAAGAAAAAAAAAGGAAAGAAAGGGTTGAAACTGAAAGAAGAAAAAAAAATGTTGCATAAAAGAAGGGAGAGCGAGAGCGAGAGCACGCAAACGAGAGCGAGAGCGAGAGGGGGACCATGCCAGCGAGAGCGAGAGCGAGACCACGCCAGCAAGAGTGAGAGCGAGAGAGCGAGACCGACGGACGGAAAAGAGGCCTTTCAAGCGAAACAAGCGACACCAACGACACTCGAGCACACCCAAGCGATATCGACGATACTCGAGCGATCAGCGGCGAGACTTAGCGACGACGGCCGGACGAAACCCATGGGAGGTCTACTAGCAACGGCGAGGCTTACTTATTACCCTCACATTCCATGCTTTCTTAATTAAATTCGAGTATTTAATAATAAAAAAAAATACCTTAAACTTGGGACTTCTCATTTTTTCTTTCCAAAAGAGGGAAATCTAATTCGATTTGAATCCATTTATTTTATGCTTTCTTCTTCAAAATGAAAAAAGATTTAGCCTTGACGTTGAAAATATAGATCTTTCCAAATCTACCTAGATTTCATTTAAATTTGGATATATATCAAATTTTATCTCAATTATCTAAATCTTAAGTTTTTATCCTCAAACCAAATTAAATTGAGGGTAAAATCTCAAACTTATCTAAAGTTAAAATTTGGCCATATTCCAAAATTTATTCCAAATTTAGAGTTTATCCTCAAAACCAACAAGAGTTTTTATTTTCTTTTCTTTTTAGTTAATATTTCATTATCACTTAAATATTAAAAAAAAAATTTCTGTTTAATATTTTATGCACACTCTCTATAATTATAATATTCTAATTTTTTAGTTTACAAAAAAAAAAAAAAAAAAATCTATGTTATATTATCTCAGCCCAACTGAGTGGGTAGTGGTACTCCAGACAATTTTTAAAGATAAAAAAATTGGAGATATTTTAAAATTATTAGATATAGAATAAAGTGTGAAAATATATTCACATTTTAGAGAGAGAATATAGTTATAAATATAGATTAAAATATATTTTACTTAAGGGTTCGGTGAATTTTAAAATATATCTTTGACATATAAAGTTAAATCAAATTTTAGTAAAATACAACATTTGTATTTTTGTTAAATGTGTGAGTTTTTAAAAATATCATTAAATGATTGGTTTTAAGATGCTTTGTTTTCTTGATGGCTAATTAATGTCCATCTTCTCCCTTTTCTTGATAGGCAATGACCATCAAGAAAGAGTTTTCAAATTTATTATACTTATTGTCTATAATTTCATCTCCACCAATTATACTCATTGTTGAATTTAAAAAAAAAAAAAAAAAAAAAAAAAAAGTGCACACAAATGATAAATTAATTTTGTTCAGTCTTCAAATTTATTAACAAATATATAGTTTGGAATGCTATACCCATTTATAACTATTCAATTTTTTATTTTTAGAATTTTAAAATTGGGTTTATGAACATTAAATCTACAATGTATTTGTCTTTCTAACCTTGTTGCTAGCAGTGTTTCTAGAAAAAAAAAATTTAATTTCTAAAACATAATATCTATAAATGTGTTTTTTGGGTTTTTTCTTGATGGCCAATTAATGTCCATCTTCTCCCTTTTCTTGATGGGCAATGACCATTAAGAAAGAGTTTTCTTGATGGTTTTTGATCATCAACGAATCCAAAAACTAGGAATTAATTATTTGGGTTTTTTCTTGATGGCCAATTAATGTCCATCTTCTACTTCTTTTGATGGGCAATGACCATTAAGAAAGAGTTTTCCCGATGGTTTTTGCCCATCAACGAATCTAAAAACTTCTCCAATTTCTTGATGGGCAATGACCATCAAGAAAGAATTTTTTTTTATGGTTTTTGACCATCAACAAATTCAAAAACTAGGAATTCATTATTTGGGCTTTTTCTTGATGGCCAATTAATGTTCATCTTCTCCTTTTTTTGATGGGCAATGACCATCAAAAAAGAGTAGTGATGCTGATTGTATTGTGATTACTCTACATCAACTAAGTATTGTTTTCAACATTGAGAGTATCAAGCTTTCTCTACCTCAACTAAGGTTAAATGGGTACAAATGTTTGATGTTTAATGATATTTAAGTAAACTATGTTTCCAAGAGTTTTTTAGCTATAGTTTTCTTATGATCGATGATTATGACGCATGATGACTATGTTTTATGGATTTCTACTAGCAAAGTATTTATTAAGTTATTTAAAATACTTTGTCACTAGGCAACCTAGTTCACGGTTTTTCTGTTGTTTTCCATCCTCCAAGTAGCGAACAAGTTCAAAGTGCTTAGCCTACCCAACCTCTCTACTTTTGTTGCAAGCCTTTGGGTTATTAACTATCTTGTATGATATGTAACTTAAAACAAACATGTACACATGTTTAAGATTTTGGAGGAACTTTGTGTTGTAAATATGAACTGTGTATTCGTTTATGGTTCTGCATCTATAAATAAGGTTTAGGAGTTCATCTATTGTGTATGAGTTTTATGTTATCAAATATACATTGTTTATTAGGTTATCCAGGAGGTCCAATAAGGAAACAAGTTAGACAGTAAGTGTTGTAAAAGGGTCAATGTTTGTTGTCCTGACATCTTTTCCTAGGTTATGAGGTAACTTGGGAAGGAGTGTGACATTAATCTTGAGTGAGTTATGAACTATGTCTATAAGGACAATCCTTTGATCTGTATGGGTGAGAGTAGCCAGTTTTGTTGACTCAATAAGCCTACCATTTTGGAGATTTGTCTAAGTATGGAGCTGAGAACATAGCTTCATAAGATGGAATTCACTTCTTCCCGTCTTTAGGGTAAGTAGATGAATTGCTCCCTTCAGGCCTGATTCGGGGTCTTGAACAATGAAGCCTCACCCTTTCACTGGCCCGAGAGGAATTATTTTATAGTTGGAATGTAAACTGTTTGTTCATTAAAGGGATCAGTGGTACTCTCTCAAACAAGCTTTAGAAGATGATTGTGAGTGAATGAACGAGTGACTTCTTGGGCCTATTTATAGGAGTTGGATGACCAGCGTTGTCATCCAACCTTGCTCCTTATATTGACATCTAACTTATTACTTGACTTCATGCATGAGAACTTCATCATGCACCATGACACGCCTGCTCCAATAAAGCTTCTTGGATGTTGCCCTAGCCATGCATCACGACACCTCTTACTTATGAAGTGTTATACTCAAATGAAGCCACTTAGCACACTTGTCTTCCCTACTGTGCATCCATCTCATGCTTGGGAGTAGGTCTTCGCGTCCAACTCACCCCCCTATGCATCCATCGTTAGGGTTTTTTGGCTATGATCCCTTTTGCTTTCTTTTCTTCATCCAACCTCCTCGTACTTAGCCGATTTTCCTTTCTGGTCACCAAGCATGCGTCCAACATGACCTATTTCTAGGGTCACATGTCCAAGTCCCCCCATACTTTCTCCATGGACTCCTTGTTACCTCTTCCTATGCGCCCGCGGTGCCCTTCCCAAGCCTATGCTTCCAACTTTTCTCTCCTATGCATTTCACACCTCCTTTCTTACGTATACTTACCTTGCTTCCAACTTCAACCACCCAACACTTAAACCATTTTTCCTTCAACCAATAAAGTATGCGTCCAACCCACCCAATGCATCTTATACCTAGCTAAAATTCTGACCTTGATAGTCTTCCATGTGTTTCCCTCTTTACTAAGAAGCTTGACCTACTAGTTTTCCTCCTTTTGCTCAAGCCAAGTTGATCCTTTCCTAGTCAAAAATCCTACTTCATCCGTCTATCCCTTCCCTCTCTTTCATAGGGTTTGTTTCTGAACTACTAAAGTCACCCAAAGCCTAGCTAAGTCTCCCCCGGAGTATGCACTATGCGTTCAACATTCCAGCTAGTGAGACTTTCCTCTTTCAACTTGAACCATGCGTTCAACTCTCCTCTCTATGACTTAGGATTCCTTTTAACACATCAACACTAAGTCAATATCCTCCCCAAAATTCTTCACCATGAGTTGAGCACCTCCACCATACGTCTAACATGGTATTTTTCCCAAACAGATGTGTTTAATCTTCAAAATTAACTCCCAACTATGCTACCAACTCATCCTTCTACAACACTTAGTCAAATTCTTCTTCCTTACAAAGCTCTATGCGTCCATACCATGGTTCTCCAACCATAGTTGTGACACTTAGAAAATTTCACGACCTATTTGCCTCTTTGTAGTCCAAGACTCGAAAAATCACCTATCGTGGTTTTCTCCCAAACTCATCTATGACTTATTCTCTTCCCAAAACTCAAGTTTGCTCAAACACTTTCTTCCCCACCATGCTCTCAATGCATAGCCCCCCAATTGGAGCCAAAATTTAGCTAACTCCACAGCCCAGATTTTCTACCTCTAAATTTTTCTAACTCCATAGGCTTGAACTCAAGTTTTCCTTATGTTTTACTAGTTTCTTCTCTTTACTGTATTTAAGCTACTCGGTCAAGATTTCGAATTTCACACACTTGGCTATAGGATCTGTGGATAACATTGTTGTAGTAGCCACAATATTTGATGATGATGTTGCATGTCCAAATGTTAAAGTAATGATAGACATTGTTATGGGAGAAGATGTGACAATACCAATTCCTATCAAAGGAGAAATAGAGACTTTAAATCAAACAATACGCAACTTTGTAACATGGCCTCGCGAACTTATAATTATGACTAAGGAGGAAAAAGGAAGTCTCTTTTTAACTTTATGAGCTTCATTGTTTATTCTTTTTTGTACTTTAGAATTGTAATTTTGGTTTTGGTAGGATGATATAACAAGTAGGAGTATTGTTTATTCCTTTAAATATTCATATGTCAACGGCATCATCAAGCTCCTAAATAAACATGTTGTGAATTACATGAAGGAGGAAGACATGATTTTCATCAAATTGAACGAGCACATATTTGGAAAGGAGGAATTAGTCTATTTGCATCATGATGACCTAATGCATTATTGTGGGATGGTTGAGATTGATTACATGTGTATATTAACATACATCGCGTAAGTATTTAACATCTATTACTCATCTTGATTCATATGTGTCTTTTTTTTTCATGTTTTAATAATAATTTTTGCTTTATTTAGGTATCTTTGGGATGAATGTGACCATGATATATAACCAACAAATTTTTCATAATTGATAAAACAAAAATATCACTGGTTATAAAGTCTAAAGATATTCGTTTTAGAAATCTAGATAACCAATTAGAACAAGCTAGTTTGGACAAATTAGAACTCATCTCATATAACACAGGGTAAGTAAATGAAAATCTATATTGGTTTAGTTATTTTTAATTTGTATTGAATGCATAATAAGATTGGAATGTTGCTTATTATAATTATCATTAGATATTGACTGTTATCAATCTTCAAGGTTGAAGAAGACTTTCATGGAGTTATAAATGGGTAAGTGTATTGTGCATGTGTATTGAACTTTTAAAGTTTATGTTATTCTAATGGAGTTACAAATGTGCATGTGTATTGAACTTTCAAAGTTTATGTTATTCTAATGTTTTAACGTATTTAGAAAATTGAAAATTTGGCAAGTTAAATATGATCTTCAACACTATCGCTCTAATCCACTTTGGAAACCCATATAGGTAAATTTGCATTGATACTTTAATGAATTCTTTTCATTGAAATATATGAGTTTTTTTTTTTTTTTTAATTTCTTTACATGCAGTGCCCGTCAATTGGATTTTGTAGGGTGTGGGTATTATGCTCAAAAGTATATGCACGAAATAGTGCATAATTCTAGTACTCCCATCAATAGTCTTGTACATAAATTATTTATTTATGATATGATACAGTTTAATAAATGATCTAAAACTTTTTTTTTTTTTTTTTGTGCAGTTCAATACAAAAAGGCAAATAACGAAGAAAAGATTGATGAGGTTTGAACAAAGTGGCCAAGTTTTGTTGGACGATTTGTGTAAGACTTAAGGCTTAACTTATGATATTTTTTGTGATTGGAATAAAATGTGTAAATATACTAGATCGTAGTTTGTGGAGGGATGGGTGGTCCCATATATTATAGCTAGAAGTGCTTGGTATTATTTCTATTCCTATTTGTAGTTTTTGGTGGGGCACGTGGTCCCATATGTTTTGATATAGAAGTGTTGACTAATTAACTTGATTGTAGTTTTATAGAAGTTCTTTGTTATTGCATAGTGTATAAGCAAGGAGAAATTGACAAGTTTTAAGTAGAATAGAAAAGTTTTGTTGGAAAGTTTTTTTTATAGTTTATGAGTATTTGTTGCAAGTACTTAAGATTTTCTATTATCTTAATAGAATGGAAGTACTAAGTATTGTTTGTGGAAGGACGGATGATTGTCTATATATTATAGAAGTGCTTGGTATTATTTACATTCCTATTTGTAGCTTTTGGAGGGGTGGGTGGTCTCATATGTATGATATAGTAGTGTTTATTGTAGTTTTATAGAAGTTTTTTGTTATTGCATAGTGTATAAGCAAGAAGAAATTGACAAGTTTTAAGTAGAATAGAAAAGTTTTGTTGGAAAGTTTTTTTTTATGGTTTATGAATATTCTGTGCAAGTATTTAAGATTTTCTATTATCTTAATAGAATGGAAGTATTAAGTGTTGTTTGTGGAAGGACGAGTGATTGTCTATATATTATAGAAGTGTTGGTATTATTTCTAATTGTAGTTTTTGCAAGGGCGAGTGGTTCAATATGTGATATATAAGTGTTGGATATATGAAGTTTTTATTGTAGTTTTATAGAAGTGTGTTGTTTTGCATTTTAGGTATACTTGTCTTTAATTTTATGCTAGTGTATTATATTGTTGTATATTGGTACATTTTAGGTTGGGTTTATATACTTACAAGTAAGAGAAATATTGTTGATTTACCATGCAGGCACGTACTAGTGCAAACAATCTTTTTTTTATATTTTTAATAAATTGTGATAACGGACATTTCCTGATACAAAACGGGACATTCAATGACTGTTTTTAATTCTCGGATTGACATAAAAAATAAATCGGACATTTTATAAGCATTAAAAAAACATGCATTTTCAAAGTGGGATGGATAACCTTTTATATTGGACAATTAATGGCGAAAAGCAGCTCATAGCTTCAATGTCAGACAAACTCATTTAATGTCGGTCAAGCGACTGACATTGAAGGAGGTGTTATTAAAGATGTTTAATGTCAGCCATCTATAATGTAAATCAAAAACTAACATGAAAGTGATCTACAATGTTGATAAAAAAAACCGACATTAAAGGTGGCCAACATTGAACATCTTTAATAAAACCATATTCAATGTCGGTCCACCGACATCTACCTCTATAATGTCGATTTTCGACTGACATTAAATCCCAATTTTGTACTAGTGAAAAAAAATATGTTACATAATAAACGTCAAGAATTTTTGAACTTAACACTTTATTTATGTCAACGAATTTCATATTCTTGACATTTTTAACATATCAAGTAAAGTGTAGCTTGACATTATTTTTCTATAAAAAGTATCTATATTCTTGACGCTAGATAAAGTCAAGTGCATTGAAATTTGACATTTAAAAAACATCAAGAAACACTATTTTTTGGTGGTGTGATTATTGTCATTTTGAATAGTATATAGTTAACATACAAGAGTATCGTGTTCAAATAATAACCTAAAGAGTAAAATTGTATACATATAAAGTTTGAGGATATTTTCAAAATTAGAAAAACTATTAAAAATAATTACAAATATAGCAAAATTTTACTTTCTATCTATAATCAACCGCGATAGACCTAGATAAACATCTATCACTTTACCAGCTAGACACAGATAGATGTATATTTGGGTCTATCATGGTCTATCACAGATAGAAAGTAAAATTTTTCTATATTTGTAAATAATTTGATATTTTTTTTCTATTTATAATAATATTCCTAAAGTTTGTGTTTTATCCTAGTAACATTATTGATACAATCCATTTTGTAACTATTGCAAATGATTTGATCCAGAATCATTCATATAGAACATGAGAGTGAGGTTATCATATAAAATGAATTTATGTAAGAATGAACCACAAAATGTCTAATCTTTCTTCAGAAAGTTTATAATTGAAAAGATTCTACAGAATGATCATCTAGAATACAATCTTAATCATGAGAGAGTCATGAACACTTGTTTGTGAGGCCATGTTTTTGTTGATTTTGGCATTGGTGAGAATGTGTAGCTTCTATAGCTAACTGACCATTGTTCGTTAAAATTTCTATTTTCAATTTAAATTGAGTTTCATAGCTTGTTGCACAAAAATAGATTTATCATTTCCGTACAAGGATGTGTCGAGAATTACTCAAGTGTGATCATGATTAAGTAAGTTTTCCTATAAAAAGCCCAAGTATAAGCATTTATAGGTTTCCTGGTGAGTCCAGGGTCGAACGCAGGGATTTGTAATAACTAGGCGTTGAGATTAGCTGCATGACTATGCGGTGAACTATACATGTAATATGTGCATGTGTTGGTTGTATGTGTCTAAAACTATACATAAAGAATGAATAAAATTTCCTACAACTAACAATGAGATGGTTAGTCAAATGTCATTTAGTGTCAGATAGCATACGTTGAGAATGAATGGAACCATGCGATAAAAGTAGAGTTAATGCAGGAGCTAGTTGTTACCTAAGCATATCTAAGTATAATTTCATACCTACAAACTGCATTTGTGAATCCATCTCTCGATGTTTCGACGCCACATTAATCTTATCTCTAAGACGCATGGTAAGTTTGCGTTGGCAAAAGATGAACTACATCTCTGCACCTCATCTAGTCTCGATAAATGCTAAAGATTAACCATCCACTCTCTCAAGCTAGACAGTTGTGCTTACTACTTTTGTTTGTCAGACAAAGTTATGCAAGATAATGATATGCATTAATCAAGATGTAACATACTTAATATTGCTTAAGAAAAACTAACTTCTAACATCTAACTTATTTAACATTCAAACAACATGGTGTAAGGTATTTAATATGGAAATAAATGGAAGATAATCATCAATCAAACTCATATTAAGAAAATAAACCATTCTCTCGAATATCATTAACAAAACATAAGTAAGAAGGAGGGAAATGGAGATGAAACAGAAATGGAAGGCGTCAAACCGCCACTGGCAATGTCTTGCTTCATAGAGGCTTGAGATGGTTGCTATCTGATACATAGATTTCATAGGGTGAAGGTTCTCACTCACTAGGAGACGACTCTGAAAGTTCTCGGAATCCTTCTCACAGGAGCTTGAAATGGAGGCTGGTTATGGTGAGGGGATATTTATGCTGAGCTTTCGCCTCTTGAACTCGTTTCTCCTCTCTGTTCTCCCCTTTCCTCCTGTTGGAGAAGCTTTGAGCTATTTATAGGCGTTGAAAAGTTAAAACTCATGATGACCTGATGCCTTTGCATTAAATTCCCTGCCCTGCTGTGTAGACTTTTTACATTGTCGGCCCATTGGTTCTGCCATGATCTGATAAAGTGTTGTCCTTTCTCATAATGACATGACAGCTTTTTGCCCATGCGTCTGTATCTACTTTTTCTCGAGCATGGTCTCAACGCATGGTCTCGACGCATGGGTTTCCACTTGTTCCTGCAGCAGCTTCGTCTCTAGTACTTGGGTTATTTGCGCTTCTTTTCTTCTTAACCCTACGTTAAAAATAGAAAAGCTCATAATTTTTCAAGTATTTTCTTTTGTAAATAGTGCCAACGCATGGTGATACATTTTACATAATTCAACTACCAAAATCATACGTTTAGCTCTAAAGTTACTCTAATTAAATCAAATAGTGACTATAATAACTTGTATTTCTACAAGTTATCAATTATTTTGAAGGTTGACCAAGTATGGAGCTAAGAAAATAAATTTCACAAGATGGGTCTAGCTTCCTTGAGTGCTACGAGCTTAAATAATTATTTTTGTATCATGAAAATTTATAATTTAGAAGTTCATAAGATCCTTTTTTTTCCCTATAATAACATTAAAACAATAAATCTTGTTAAAATATAAAAATGAAATCGAATTTAAAATGTTCAATATATATATTTAATATATTAGATTTCTTAAATAAGAAAATATCTAGATATATTTCAGTTTCTAGTTAAACTTCCCTTAAGTTTGAGCTTACTGTCTCATTCAAAGAGGACTAACTCTAATAGAACTAAAAGCTGCCAATATATATGCCACATCCTTAAGAAGATATTCGTATACGCTATAAGAATAGGAAAGCAGACTAGTAAATCTATATTGCACGCTTTAACAAATATGAAAAAAAATCTCCAAGCAAATTCTACATAACACGGAACATGATACTTGACATAAAACAAGACATATTACAAAACATATCGTTCGAGTTTTACGTGTAATAAAAAAAAAAGTTAATCATATTGAAGTAATAGACATTTTCAAACAAGCGTGGCAACAAGTATGAATTAAACTAATATATTTGATTAGTTACAAAAACTTTTTCGTACTAATTTGACATCCATTTTAAAACTCAAAATGGTGAAAAACATGCATTGTTGTCTTTTATTTTATAATTTTTATTGAAAAATGGCTCAAATACGAATAGCTGAATGGGATTGTTTTTGGGTTGTTTTGATTAGAATAGTATAAAGCCCTTTCAAGCATTTCAAGTCGGCAATCCAATCCAAAAACCATCTCTCATCTCTCCTAGGCACACCGGCTTAAGATCTAAACACAAATAATAACAAATAAATAAATAAATAAATAAGATAAAGAACTCTCTACTCCCCTTATACCTTTATTCCTTTTTCATGTATTAATCCCCCATGAATTGAGTCCTTATCTTTTCACCCCAAAAAAATAATTAATTAAAAAAAAAAAAAAATCAAATCCTCAAAGGTGTGAAACCACTTCAAGAATATTGGTCGGCTACACCCTGATGGGCCAATTTGCAATTTTTCGAAAAACTAGAAATTTTTCATTTTAAATCCTTTTCACTATTTTAATAGCGGCTACGAGCACGTTTTGAAAATTATATATAAATTATAAATACCCTTTAATTCTTCGTACTCAGATCTTCATCTTTTTCTTCTTTTTTCTATCTGGATTTCATGTGCTACCTGAAGCTGGCGAAACAGGGCGGCGACGGCGGCGGAGACGAGCTGGAGGGGATGTTCTCGTCGTCGGCGGGGGAGTTAATGGCCATGGTATCGGCTTTGACTCATGTCATTTCCGGCGGCGCTGCTGATCCATCTGGGGTTGGTTATTCGTCTGGCTCTGCTGCTCCGACAACGGTAGCGGTGGCGACGGCGGGGGGTTGTAGGAAAAGAGAGAGGGAAGAAGAAGGAGAAAGTGGAATAATGTGGGAAAGGAATAGAGGTGGAATTGTGGACTTCAGAGCAATACAAAGTTATTCCATGCCCTCCCCTGCAATTTGTTAGTTCCTAATTCTACCCCTTTCTTTCTTTCAACTTTTTTAAAGCTTTTCTTTTTCTTTTTTTTTTTTCTTTTTTTTTTTTGGCACTCAATTTATGATTTAAAAATTTTCAAATTAGTCTTCTGATTTATTTTTTAAGGTAAAAGGTTTCAATTTGATGTTTGTTTTTAAATTTATCTTTTATCTACCTACAAAAATCACCTATTTTCTTTCTTCTATTTATTTAATTTTAATTTTAATATGATGAATTTAATTTAAAAAATATGAGCTTATGAAAGAATTTTAAAATTTAGAGATGATTAGGTAAATAAACTAAATAAGGAACAATTTTGATCCTCAATTTATCTTATCTATCAATTTAGATTTTAACTTTTTAATTTAATCTTTTTTTCTTTCTATTTAAAAAAAAAAACTAAATAAATATTGCAACCCTAGCATTTGACTAATTCACTTCCTAATAAAAAAATTAGAACATTCTGGAGGCACTAATATTTTTTCACAAAAATAAGTATGACCCATTCACAAATTAACTATTAATAATATTTTTCGAAATCCATAAATTACATAAAAAATAAGCACTAACATTTTTTTCTACTAAAGAATTTATCAATATACTAATTTTAAACAAATAATAGTTTGAGC
The DNA here is from genome assembly GCA_030954485.1 of Citrullus mucosospermus. Taxonomy (NCBI): domain Eukaryota; kingdom Viridiplantae; phylum Streptophyta; class Magnoliopsida; order Cucurbitales; family Cucurbitaceae; genus Citrullus; species Citrullus mucosospermus. Next base: position 5,491,519 of record CM062062.1, read on the forward strand.
GAAAATTTGTTTGAACTTCTAAAATTTAAGATCAAAATTGCAATATTTATATAAATTTAGGATTAAATTGATAGATAAGCTGTAAAAAAGAAACAAAAAGGAAAAACTATTACGAATTGATCTTTTTACTTCAACTGAACTACATACATCTGAAATAAATTTGAATTCTCAATCTAAATAATAAATGGAGTAGTCAAAAGATGTTTGATTAAACAAAAGATTAGATGTTGCTATCAAACTTCCTAAAGAGAATTAGAACTTTTAATATGAAAATGACTACTTTCAAATTTGACCATCTTCTTTGTCAACCAAAATTTGAATGGAACATTGCTTTCATTTTCTTTTAAATTCTTCTCATTTAATGAATAAAATATCATTAGCTGAATTTGTAATTCTTGTGGGCAGTCGTAAAAGAAGAAGGAGGTTTAAGTTCAAGTAACAATATCTCCGCCGTGACGGCGGCAACAACGGCGGCTACCACGACGATAGCATTTTCCGGCGTGGAGAAAACAAGAAGATACAGAGGAGTAAGACAGAGGCCATGGGGAAAATGGGCTGCCGAAATCCGTGACCCTCAGAAAGCCGCCCGAGTCTGGCTCGGCACTTTCGACACCGCGGAGGCTGCCGCCCGAGCCTACGACGGCGCTGCCTTGCGCTTCCGAGGCAGCAAAGCCAAGCTCAACTTCCCTGAATTCGTCTCTGCTTTTCCACCGTCGTCTTTGCCGCCGGCCGCTCATTTAGCGCCGTCTCCAGTGGTGGCACCCCCGCAAGATGCCCTCGAGAATTATCTACAGTATTCTTATTTGCTTCAAAACTCCGGCGAGACCTCCAGCCAGCCGGTGCCGACGTTTGAGAGGGTGCTCTCTAATTCGCCATTTGTGAATCCATCCTCTTCGGTTTCTTCTTCAGGCGTTTCGGATTTCGCGTTTCCATTTTCTCAGCAGCAGCTTAGAAACTACCGGCCACCGCAAAATCAGAGCCAAGGCGGTGGGGGTTCGTCGCCGACGGGATTCAGCTATCGTCCTCCGGCGACCGGTTGACGATTTATGATTAAACAACTGAAATCTTGCAGTGCCCACTCACTAAAATTCGACAGTTATTTAATATTTTCAAAAAAAATAAGAAAGAAAAATATTACTCCTTAAAAATTTGAGATTGAAAAACACTTCTACAATTTTATTTTTATACTCTCTAATTTCAATTAATTTGTACCAATTTAGTCCCTAAACTATCATAAGTAAAGGTTTAGTTTCTTTTTTTAGTGTAATTGTGGGTAATGAATCCGAGGGTTCCCTAGTATAATTGTGGATAATGAAACTCGAATCACAGGCCTCAATGTTAGTAACACACTTGGTATGCTAATTGAGTTATGTTCGATTTGACAATAATTTAATTTCACACTTTCAAATTTATAACAATTTAGTTCCTATCTTGAAAGATTTCTAAAAAATTATGTCATTTTTTTCATTATATAATGATTTAGCCTGTAAAGTGGGTTATTTTAAAGAATAATGTAATTTTAAAAAATAATGAGAAAAATAGGGTGGTTTAGAAAATAATGACAAAAATAGGATGGTTTAGAAACATATTTGTGAAATGGGGTGATGAAATCGTGTATCGGGTATACGATTTCAGGGAACTTGCTGATAGGGCAGCTGACTGGGAGGTAAGTTGTGGACCCGGTCCATGACTTCCATCGAACTCGCGAGAGCGATAGCGAGATTGGACTACTAACAGAGACAAACATCCCATGATAGGTCCAAACTTGCCCGATTTTTTTTCCATGATAAATAACTTAATTAATTAATTACCCACTTAAATGAAAAATGTATATACATATGGCGGCAGCGGCGGCGGGTGGCTGAATGAATATAATATGTTAGATTTAACAAAGAAAGAGTGATGAGGTGGTCAGAAAATCAATATCTATATACATACCTATGTGACAGCGACAATGTCGACAAACGACAGACAATGGACAGCAAAAAACATGCGAGGTGATTGGAGAATGAAGAAACGAAGAGATTTTCGGCGGAGAGAAAGGAAATGGGCAGGGGGGACGGCGAAGAGAAAGGAGAGAATTGAGGAGAGAAATGAGAGAAAATAGAATTGTTTGAGAAAATAGGTGGCCAACGGGAATAAAAAGCATGGGAGTCATGGACTGGGTCCACGATTACCGAAATCGTGGAACCCGCGTCCACGAGTTCGGTCAAACCTGCATGCATGCAGAGTGGGCAAAGTGGCAGCGGGTTGGCAGGGTAATTGTGTACCCGATACACGATTTTAGTGGCAATTGTGGACTGGGTCCACGATTTAGTGAAATCGTGTACTGGGTACACGATTCCACAACTCCAATTTTTTGGAATTATTTATTAAAAAAATATTATTTAAAAAAAATTCCTTTAAGTCTATATTCGATTTTCAATCAATTTATTGATCTATATGTGCAAAATCTTTTTCTGAAATTTTAATAAGGAAAAGTATCTTAAATGACAACACTGCTAAAAATATTTAGCACTAATAGTAAAATACACCATCGATACATAGTGAAATTTTGTTACATTTGTAAACATTTTGGTTCATTTTGCTATATTTGAAAATAGCTCTCTTAATAATATTTTTAGGTTAAATGATTACAAATTATAAAATACAATAACTAAATTGTTAGCTTATTAAAATTTAGAAATAAATTGTTGTAAATTTAAAAGTATCAAGATTAAATGTTGGGAATCTTTTCAAACATAGCAAAAGGATCCAAATATTTATAAATATAGTAGTCTATTGCGATCTATCGCAGTCTATCGTTGATAGACTATATATTTTTATATTTCTTGTAAATATTTTCAGCAGTTTTATCATTTAAGATAATTTCCCTAATTGTTATCTAACGAATCATAGAGTCTAAACGGTTGAATAATTTACGGTAAAAAGTAATTTTTGGTGTCCAATCAGAAAGTATTAGGAGACAAAAGTTTGGAAAAATATTTATAAAATATGGGGGAGAGAAGAGAAGTTCACGAAAAGTAGTAGTCCAAAATTTTTGAAATGACAAATTTCAAGTGGATCTTAATGATTATTAGTTGAAGTAATAGTATTAAATTTTCGTTGACATGTCACCATTTTTGTCGATATCTTCATATTTATATGAAAGGTGAATCTAAATTTTGAATTGTACTATAAAAAAATCCTTGAAATATATATATAAAAAAAAAAGCAATAATAATAATATAAATAATAGATATCTTAACTTGTTTAAAAATTATAAAATGTTTATTTATTAATTTATATTTATTTTTTGAATTTTTTGTTTTTATAATTTTTCTAGAAATATCTATTGAAATCGATAATTTATTGATATTTACATCAAAATTTCTGTAAAATTAAGACCTCAACATTTCTATTGACATTGAAACAAATCGAAATTAGTAAAGAGTAATTATTTGATGGTTTTGAAGTTTTCTTAGTTTTACACCCATAGTAGAAGTGTGTGGGTAACATGATCATAGTTGTGTGCAATGGACCATGGTTAGAGTGAGATTTTTTTTTTTTTATTTTATTTTTTTTTATTATTATTATTATTTTTAACAAACTACTTACAAGCCAAACTAGCCGAGACTAGAAAAACAAAAATTCACCACAAGAATCTGGCGAACCTAATCAGGAATTTTCTCCCACCAAAATTGTAACCATACGCTATTAATACATACAAGTGACAATTATATGCCACTAGATTTTGCGAGTGACAAATAAGTCGAAAATTATTCCACATTCACACCTCCGCTAACTTAAGAATCTCTCCTACAAGGGATCTTACTCTAGTCAAATTGATCTCCTTCGTCCTCATCAATCTCAGTTAGTCAAACTATTAAACACCACAATATTTCATATACCGGAAAACATCAATACCCATTTAAAAATTCATTTCATCTATAATATTATGTACCAATGGTCTTCTATACTTGGAATTGCATTTGAATGAGTATATATATATATATATAATAATAATATATTTGAAAAGCATTTTGATTGAGTACTGGTATGTTATTGAAATATTAACGTTTGTATTTTATACCAATTTTGAATCAGTGTTGATAAACTACTGATAAACTGCTCATGATATGTTTGAAATTGCATCTTTGAATGTGTGTTGATATACTACTGAAAAACTAATGATATATGCTTGAAATTACATCTTTGAATGGGTGTTGATATATATGCTACTGAAGCACTAAAATGATATATTTTAAGTGTCTTTTAAATAAGCACTGGTATATTATTGATACATCAATATCATATTGAAATAAATTTTTTAATAAGTACTAATATACTATTGATACATTAATGTCATATTGAAACGAATTTTGAAGGATTACTGAAATACAATTGATATACCAATGTTATACTATGACTCTGTTTTAGATTGAGTTTGCCATCGTTAAAAGTGATTTTGGAAAAATCTTAACCGTTTTCTTTGTTTGCTAAATCAAATTATTAATTTATCTACCAGAATCACTTTTTAAATTCTAACAAATATGTAAAAGCTTATAGTAGTGTCTTTTTAGATTATGCTATTATAAAAATTTACTACTTTCTTAACGATTTAAATAAATACATTATCACAATATTCTTTCATATTAATATATTTTTCACATATATTTTTAAATTTTAATTGATTCAATATTTCATAACAATTATTTCTCTTAAACTTTTATCAAATAATTTAGATTAAACAAATTTAGTTGAAATTCAAATTATATAAAATTTTAAATAATATATTATAATAAATTATAAATTAATTATCAATGTGAAAATAATTAAAATAATAAGCCTATTTTAATTCATATAATTAAATTGTTACACCAATTTAATATTAATTTATCTAACACTATAACTAATTTTTCTAATTTAAAATTAAAATTTACCAAACACTATTTTACTTCCTTTCATAGCTGATTTTTCCCAAAGCAAAGATAATAGCAACTATTTTAAAAGCTACATCAGTCCCAAACTAAGTCTATATACGGAATAAGTGTTGATATATTATTGATACACAACGCACTAATGACATACTTGAAATCATATATATTTTTAACGTATATTGATATATAATAAATTGATACACCAATATAATGTTATATTTTGTATAAATTTTGAATGATTGTTAATAAACTACACTGAAAGTTAGATTTGACGTGAATGAATTATTCATCCACAATGGAAGACTATGGTTGTAAACAATTTAGATATCAAGTTTGAATCTACTTTAATTTGGTAAGGTTAAGTCCCCCCTATAAACATGTTTTCCATTACTTCAACATTAAAATGAAATTACATTTTAGTGATCTGTGACAACCAATTGTGAAATGAATGATCATTTGCTTTCAAGATCCTCCAATTTTATGTTTGTTAATGTAAGGTAATATGTTACTCGACACGTCAGAAGTGTTCGCTTTGATTAGTTGACTCGCGTTAGATGCCTTTGGCATTAGTCTCTCCCGACAGCCGTATTGCGACGAAAATCCCGATGGCTTACTAGCGTCGCCGGAGGTTGGCCCGATGAATTTTCAACTTTTTTTTTTTTTTTTTTATCGACAGTTTTGTGCGTGGGAAAAAGATTTGAATTCTTGTAGTGCTAATTAATGTGAGACTTTGTTTGCACTCATAGTACCGATATGATGAATTGAATTATTATAAGTTGATTAAGAAAGCTCTTGCAAAAAGAGCAAAACAAAGTACATTAATTAGGTACATAGCTCTAACTTATTACTTTTGCAAAAATATGAAAAAACAAGCTCAATCCACATGATACACCTTATACACTTGATACACACTTGATATTCGTACGTGATACACACCTGATACACTTGATACACTACTGTCTCAGGTTTGATATATCGCTGATACCCTCATGTCTTAGGTCTGATACACTCATGTGTTACTTCAAGTATCTATTGATTGATGTTTGGTATACTCCTGTCTTTTTACTGCTCAATTGCCTAAAAATTTTTATTTCATTCCCGTTTTGCTACTTTTCCTCTCCCCAATTAATTTGAAAAAAAAAAATTTAACAAATTTATTTGAAGTACAAAATTTTTCAACCAATTAATTTTTGAAAACATGTACTTTAGTTGATGATACACAAACGACATCATTCATAGAAGGTTTATTAATAGTAAACTTCTATCCTGATAAACTAGATTCTTCATGATGAAAGTCTATCGTTCTATCACTAATAGCATGGAAGTTTTAATTTTCCAAAATTGATAGCTAAATTCTATCACTTATAGCTTTGAATGTTAATCTTTCGAAGTTGTTAATTTTCAAGTATTAATGCATTTTTACAAACTTAAAAATTTCACAACTTTTAAAGCTTAATAATTTATTTTACACGTCTTTCAAAGGTTTCAAATTGAATAAGTGACATAATCAAAATAATAAATCAACAAACATTATATATAATAAAATGAGATATTGGAGAGAAGATTATTAGTGATAGAAGTTTACCCGTGATACATCTTATATTATAGAAGTACATTCAATAAAATTCACACGTTCATAAAAGTCTATCAATAATTGAAGTTTATTGTTGATAAACTTAATTCTATCAATCATAATGATACTTATCAGCGATACTTTTATACCACTATCACTCGCTATCATTATACTTTTGTATCAGTACTAATACAAAAGTATAATGATAGCAAATGATAGTGATTATACTTTTGTATCACGTGATATGATTTTATCAAGGGAATACAATAGAGTTTATATATCAGTGATGACACACTATCAATAATGGATCTCTATTAACGATGTTTATATAAGAGAAATATCGAGAGATTTCGATTTGTGGGTTCACATTAATAATGGAAATTAGAAACAATATCACAGGCTATAGTGATAGTAATTTTTGTGATTAATTTTTGCAAATCACAGACTTTATATAGTTTGAAAGTTTAGTGAGAAATTATTTATTATTACTCTTTTTTTTTTTTTTTTTTTGTTGAGGGATGGAGCAGCAATGCTAATTCTCACCCAAAATCATCTCTAACTTATCTTCATGGATGGAGATGAAAATAATGAAGTTGTGAAAGAAGAACATCATGATCATCATCGCCAACATAATGAAACAACACCCATTATTTTTAGTAGCTTTATTCATCTACAAAAACCATCATCACCAACCTCGGCGATATTGGAAGCTCGCCGGCGGCAAGAAGAGGCGTCTTTGGATATCATGGATAGTGGACGCCGTTCATTTGAGAGGAGGAGGAAATGTGTGAGAATCCCATTTGAATTTAAAGGTAAAAATGGGAAAAATAAATATTGATTAAAATAATTGCTATATGTGTATATCTTTTCTAAATGTACAAACATGGCTGATTTTGCCACTTATCATCATTATTCTTTAAATTACAAGAAATCCAGTGACGTGCGCCGGATTGATAATACATCAAAACTCAATTCGTTTCTGTTATGCATGAGCCGACAGTTCCATATTTTCTGAAGAAATTGATTTCGGTCTGTTTTGGTTTGCCGGTTTTGTCCAATTTTTTATACAATAATCAATTTTTTCAGTTAAAACTACATCTCCTTCTCTTAAACTCAAATGTAGTCGTTGAGGATTTATATTACAACACATAAGAAAATAAAGGGACCAACTAAATTACTACTTTAGATTGTATATGAATTGATAATTCAAGTGTTTAATTTGAAAAAAGAAAAAGCCATTTAAATAAAATTTAGAGTGTTGAGTAATAAGTTATTTGGAGGGGAACGGTTAAATCCAAATTCTAAGAAAAGTATTTTTTTAGTGTTGAATAGAGAATTCCTTTCAAATTTTCATGAATTATGAAAATGACCAAAATTCTTTCACGCAACCTCACTTCCTCATGACACCTGCTATTGAAAACTAGCTCTGGTCATCACTCATGAAACCAATAGCGACAAGCGTTGCCCAACCGCCGGCAACTATTGGCGAACAATGCCACCTAAACGCTAACGATCACCATTGGCGTTCTGCAATCAACAATATGACCATACTGTCGTCCTCTGCCCACCGCTATTCGTTGCCTACAACCACCACTAGTGATTGTTGTTGTTCGTCACCAATGGACAGACCCACCGCCAAACATTCTCTTGCTGTTGAAACACACTTAAAATGCGTGTTATTTTGCCTTGATTTAGAATAGTTTTGATGATGTTTTTACTAGATGTAATGTCATTTGTAGGTGATTTTCAAGGGTTGTGTTAGAGATCAAGATTCATAGTTAAAAAGAGCTAAAATAGACTAAATTTGTCCAAGAAAGTCAAAATCGAGCAAAACATCCAAAAGAGGGAAGAAAAAGACAAAAACCTTAAAAAGACATGGGAGCATTGTGGCACCCTACGACATTGCAGCGTGATGCTTTACACAAAACGATGTGAAAGGCCGAAGCATTGTGTCATTTAGATTATTTCTAAACACTTTTATGCTTCTTGAATGTCAATTTACGTTAGTGCTTTCTAGTATGATTGTTTTTAATGTTTTTGAATATCAGATCAATGTTTGAATGATTTCATGATTAGATCATGTGTGTGCTAAACTATCGCTTGAACACAATGGAGTAGTCAGATAATGGTAGAGATTATTGGTGAAGAGTCTTAATGCATTTAATCATCTAGTTTCAAGAAATTAGTAATTAATAATTAAGGGACAAGCTGGATAAAATACTTCTAGATCTAGCTGTTGTGTTAATTGGTTTAAGAACCAAAACAATTGAGTTTAGTAATGCAATTGATGAAGTCTACTCCCTAACACGTGTCTTTGTTAATAAACTCCATACTTGAATCACTCTTATTGCTTTCTTAGATTAGTTTAATTAATGTGCATCACAAGTCATTTCCCTAAATAAAATTTTAATGATCTCTAAATAGCTAAAAGATTATCAATCTAATTTTATGAAGTCGATAGTTGAGCAAGGTCTTTTTAACTATAGTACTATTACTTGATATGTGCACTTGCATTAAACCAAGTTTTGTCCATCAGCTGGGCACAGACAATAGTCATCACCTTATGCTAGCAACAAATGTTGGTGACTACTCCTCGATGGCCAATAGGTTCTAGTGTCACTAATAGAATTTTTGTCTTTGCCCACACACAAAAACGTCGGTAGATCTTCAAAAATGAGTGGGCAAAGCTTCTACCAACTTTTTTTTTTGCGTGAGCAGACAACGTCGGCAGAAGGCGTTGGGCAGATCTTCTGCCCACATTTTTTGACATTTCGTCGGCAGAAATGCCCACACAATGAAATGTGTGGGTAGAAATAGTCTTTTTGCCCACGTTACAAACGTCGATAGAAGTTGATTTTTGGCCACGCATCAACATTCGTGGGCAGAAATTGCATTTCTACCCACGTTTTATGCATAGGCAGAAATTGATTTCTGTCGACGCATCAACATTCGTGGGTAAAAATGACATTTCTTCCCACATTTTATGCATGGCCAGAAATCAATTCCTGCCGACGTTTTACTTTCCATTGGCATAACTCGATTTCTTCCCACGCATGATATGTCAGTATATAGTATTTTATGCCTACACACAGGTAAACGTGGCCAAAAGATTCATGTTTTGAATACAAATTTGAAGTCGTTAGTTCATATAGCATTTTATAGTTATTGTTCTTTATAATAATATGACATTTGTAGAAACATTTTGTATGTACAACAAACCAAACAAAATTTTGTTGAAAAACATTTTTAAAAAAGTGTAATCAAACATGAATAGTTTAAAGTCTACACAATTTTCATAAAACAATCTTGGAAAGAAAATGCATCTTTGAAAAACATTTTTTTTTCATAGATAATCTAAATACATCCTTAGTCCCTATATTTATTTAGTCTATAAATTAAACTTTTAAAATTACAAATTTAGTTTTTTAACTTTCAAAATTTTTTTAATTCATAAATCTTTAGATAAAAATTGAAAACTTAAGATTTTATTAAACATGAAATTCAAAAATTGTCCAAAGACTTTATTAGATATAAAATAGAAAATTTAAATATTAAATAGACACAAACCTAGTATTCAAAAATTAAATTAGTAATTTAATAAAATTAAATAAATAGTAAAAGGTGATAGATTTTGAATAGTTTAAAGCAAGTTCAATGTTGTTGTTGTTATTATTATTATTTTATAATGTTTTGAAGTTCAATGGGTTAGTAATCGATCTTTACGAAAGCAATTAAGTTTTCACATTGGTCACATCTCCCAATGGATTATTTATATATGCTTTGTCATTTTCTTAGGACATCATCTCAATCTTCCATTTTTAAACGAGACAAATTGAAGCATTTGATAATTCTCTTTCTAATAATCATATAAATTACTTGGACAAGGAGTTTACGTCTCAATTAAACATTTTTTTTTTCCTTTAAGTGAAAGGAAGAAAAAAAAAAATCTGATCTTCAAGTTTCTTTTTAATTAAACTTTTAACATTATTTTAATTTTACTCTCTCAACAATCAAAATATCAATCTTAGACTTTCAATTTGCAAGTTTATTATACTATTCTTTTCCACTTTCAAATTTTATATTATAGTTTCAACTTCTTTTAAATTAACTACTTTTAGTTTGGGTCAATATAAACAAAATTTAATTAGACTAAAATATGTATTTTCGACTAACAAATTTTATGGTTAATTATTTTCTTAAAAGAAATACTAACTTAATTCTAGCTATTATAAACATTATAATTTATTATATGTCTAATTATGACTTATTTAATAGAATTTTAAAGCTATATTATATATTCACGACAAATCATTAATATAATTTGTTCAAAGTCACATTATTTATAGATAAGAATAACGAGGGTTAACATTAACCATTATTAAATATGAAGATAGTTGCAGTCAACCTTTAAACTTTTCATTGTAAAAATTAAACTTCAAACTTTTACAAATATTAAATTTGAACCTTAAATCTTACCTAACTATAGAAACGGTAACAATTATATAAATTTGAGGGGTCAATTTTTATTACTTGGAGTCTAATTTCTACAACTATATTATAATTTTGAGCGTCTAGTTTTAATATTTGTAAAAGCCTTATTGAAAAGTTTGAAAGAGTTGCGACTATCATTATATTGTTAGACGTAGTTTTTGCAATTTACTAAAATGTTTTGGGTTTCGAGAAAGAGGAATGATTTGAAAAATAGAAATTGACATTTTATAACAACTTCCATAATCGAATCAAATAATCTTAAAAATTATGAGTTAATAAAATAGAATAAAAACTGAATAATAATAAAGATTACTTACAGGAGGGGTAAACGTCTGATTAATAAAACATTATAAATATATATGTGTGTGTGTGAACAAATTTTAAAATTAGTTTGGTTTGAGGAAGCATTGTTGGGAGTCCACAAACGTACGTGTAGTGGGTCCCAGAAGACACGTGTGGGATTAGTACCTGACGTAAATTCCTTTTTTGAATTGAGGAAACCTACGTGAAGTTTCCACCTCGGGAAGGGCAATGGATAATTATCAAATAATAGACACGCATTCAACATCGACAATTACCATTTTAAGTTCATACGTAGAACAAAAGAGAATCAATTTAGAGGGCAAAATAGGGGAGAAAATATGTTATCCTAATTATGTTATGCTTTATAACGATATTCTACAATAGGGTGAAAACAATTCGGAACTGATTTATTGGTTCTAATCGACACCAATAACGAGGAAAAAATATGTATACATATATTTTAATTAAAAACGTTTTTTTTTTTTTTTTTTTTTTTTAATATATAGGACTTCAGAGAGTGTAGATTACAAAATGCAATTCAAATTTTGAAACTCATAGTTGGTGGTTATGAATTTGTATAACAGATATAGATTATGGATATCTACTAATTAAGTCCTCGTTCAGTAACCATTTCGTTTTTTGTTTTTTATTTTTGAAATTAAGCATCTTTCCTCTACATTTCTTACAATGGTTTGCATCTTTCTTAAGTACAATTGTTGAATTTTTAGCTAAATTCCAAAAACATAAACAAAATTCTGAAAGCTATTTTTTTTTTTTCGTTTTCAAATTTTTGCTTGGTTTTTTAAACCATTGGTAAAAACTAGATGTCAAAGGAAGAAATTTGGAGGTTAGGCTTAATTTTCAAAAACAAAAACAAAGAAAATGAAATGGTTACTAAACGGGGCCTAAACATTACATTTATAATACTCTTCTCCTTAGATATGGATAGTATATCAAATATATGCCTCATTAAAACTTTACTAGGAAAAACTTGATAGAAAAAAATTCTAGTGAAGGAAAAATATAGTACATTATTTTATGTATTTTAATAATTGCCTCATTAAAAATAACCTTGGTAAAAAAAGCAGTGTAGTATTTTTACTCTTCACACAAATACATCACTTGAGTTCTTTGAGTCATCTCATTCTAATGTTGTACACCAATGACTTTGTTATGTCCAGTTATCTTTTAAAGGAATTTGTTGAACACTAATGTCAATTTGTTCAAGGTCTTGTATGTAGAAGAGTTTTGGTGAGATATGTTTTGTTATACCTCCTTTGATTTTGGTTATATGTGTTGTATTATCTTCGTATAATATCGTTGGTAGATTTTTGTCAAACGATAAACTACATGTTCCACGAATGTGTTGAATAATTAATATCTTTTTTTTCCAAAAGATTACATACTACATGCTTAACTTTGTTTCAATGTCTTTTTGTTGGAAAATAATTGTTTCTTGCTAATAAATTTACTGAGAATGTTATATCTAGCTTTGTGCTATTAGCAAGATAGATAGAATGCACCTATTGCACTAAGATATTTCAGGACTAAGTAGTTCTTCATTATCTTCTCCAAGTCAAAAGTATAATTTTTCACATCTAGTGATCGAGTTGCCATTGGACTGTTTAATGAATGTGTTTTGTTCATGTAAAACCTTTTCAAAAATATTTTCGGTATATGCTATTGATATTAGTTAAATGCTTGATTTGCGAGCCAAGTTACATTATTTTGTAACTTTGGTAAGATTTATCACCTCAAATACTCTTTGAGATATTCATTGCTTTAAGATCTTTTTAGGAGTTCCAATTATATTTAAATCATCAACATATATATCTACAACAAATATAATCCTGACCGAGATTTCTTAGATAAACTTCTTTCAATATATATTTACTTAGATGATTGTACTGAAGGGAACTAAATCCCGGCGGAAGCGTGTGATCGCATTCTTTGATTTCTTGAAAGAATTAAAAATACAAACAATTAAGAAAAGGTTAAGCAACATACCTCAAAATCTTTCCGTGAATTGATAGCCTTCTCCTTGTAGTCTTCTTTTTCCAAGAAATTTTCCTTGCTATGACTCTAGCAAGGATCCGGTTTGTAGAAATCGCTTCTTGAAAGAATAGAGTAAACTTTTCTTAGAATTTTTCTAAGAAAATTGGGAGAACTTCTAGAGGGGAGTTTTAAAATAATCATAGAGATTATTGATAAGCACTTGAAAAGTGCTTTCTATCCTCTCAAATTAAGGGAGTTTATATTAGATTTTACTTATTTGCTAGTGGTTTTCAGGTTAAAATAGGAAAAATTAGAAGAAAAGACCAAAAGATCAAAACCGAGCAAGAATACGATGAAAAAGAGATGAAAAACACAAAGTTGCAAAAATTGGAGCAGCGTCGCGGCGCTAAAACCCGAGAGTTAACAATTCTGCACGCAACCCTAGCACCACGGTGCTCCCCAACAGCGCCGCGGCGCCGTCTTCAAATTTTCAATAGCGTTGTTATTGGATTTCTATTTTCGATTTAAATTGAGTTTCATAGCTTGTTGCACAAAAATAGATATTATAATTTCCGTACAAGGATGCGTCAGAATTACTCAAGTATGATCATGATTAAGCAAGTTTTCCTATAAAAAAGCCCAAGTATAAGCTCTTATAGGTTTCCTGGAGAGTCCAGGGTCGAACGCAGGAATTTGTAATAACTAGGCGTTGAGAATAGATGCATGACTATGCGGTGAACTGTACATGTAATATGTGCATGAGTTGTATGTATCTAAAACTATACATAAATAATGAATAAAATTTCCTACAACTAACAATGAGGTGGACGCGGTGAGGGTTAGTCAAATCATTTAGTGTTAGATAGTATGCATTGAGAATGAATGGAACCATGCGATAAAAGTAGAGTTAACGCAGGGGCTAGTTGTTACTTAAGCATATCTAAGTATAATTACATACCTACAAACTGAGTTTGTGAATCCGTCTCTCGATGTTTCGACGCCACATTAATCTTATCTCTAAGACGCATGGTAAGTTTGCGTTGGCAAAAGATGAACTACATCTCTACAACTCATCTAGTCTTGATAAATGCTAAAGATTAATCATTCACTCTCTCAAGCTAGACAGTCGTGCTTACTACATTTGTTTGTCAGACAAAGCTATGCAATCTAATGATATGCATTAATCAAGATGTAACATACTTAATATTGCTTAAGAAAAACTAACTTCGAACATCTAACTCATTTAGCATTCAAACAACATGGTGTAAGGTGTTTAATATGGAAATAGATGAAAGGTAATCGTCAATCAAACTCATATTAAGAAAATAAACCATTCTCTCGAATGTCATTAACAAAACATAAGTAAGAAGAAGGGAAATGGAGATAAAACAGAAATGGAAGACGTCAAGTCACCACTAGCAACGTCTTGCTTCATGGATGCTTGAGATGGTTGCTATCTGATACATAAATTTCATAGGGTGAAGGTTCTCACTCACTGGGAGACAACTCTGAAAATTCTCAGAATCCTTCTCTGAGAAGAGCTCGAAATGGAGGCTAGTTATGGTGAGGGAGAATTTGTGCAGAGCTTTCGCCTCTTGAACTCGTTTCTCTCTTTCTTTTCTCCCTCCTTTGAATGGAAAAGGTTTGGGCTATTTATAGGCGTAGAAAAGTTGAAACTCATGATGACCTGACACCTTTGCATTAAATTCCCCGCCCTGCTGTGTAGACTTTTCAAATTGTCGGCCCATTGGTTCTGCCATGATCTGATAACGTGTTGTCCTTTTACATAATTACATGACAGCTTTTGCCCAGACGTCTGTATCTACTTTTTCTCAACGCATGGTCTCAATGCATAATCTCGACGCATGGGTTTCCACTTGTTCTCGCAGCAGCTTTGTCTCTAGTACTTGGTTATTTGTGCTTCTTTTCTTCTTAATCCTGCGTTAAGAACAGAAAAACTCATAATTTTTCAGGTATTTTCTTTTGTCAATAGTGCCAACGCATGGTAATACATTTTACATAATTCAACTACCAAAATCATGCATTTAGCTCTAAAGTTACTCTAATTAATTCAAATAGTGACTATAATAACTTGTATTTCTACAAGTTATCAAGTGTCGCGGCGCTAGTTTTCATAAATAAAAACATTGTATTTTTGGTAAGTTTTTGGGCGGCCAACTCTATAAATTTGGGGGTTTCTAGTAGCCCTAATGATTATGGAAAACTTACCAAGCTACCATCAATCTACAAACCAAAAGAGGCACAAGAAGGAGAGAATTGAGTGAGAGTTCATAGAAGAGTTCAAAGAGTGAGTTAGTTGCAAGGAAGAGGAAAGGAGTTCGAGATAGTTGTGGTGCCATTCAAATTCCGACGTGAGAGCCAAGGAGATCATGATGGTGCTACCTCAATCAAGAGCTTCTTTTCAGTAGAGTTTCCCTTTCTTTACACTCTTTCTTTGTTTATATTGTTTGATCATGTTGCTTCAAGCTATGAGTGGCTAAACTCTTTAGTTTTAGGGTTTTGATGAATTGTTTATGAATTCATGTTGATCTTGTAGACTTTCATGGTTTTGTTGCAATAATTATGCTTTTCATTGTTATTGTGTTGAATTCTTGTGGATATCTTCACATGTTAGGTTAAATGTATGGTCGAGAGATTGTATGTTTAACTTGATCTATAACAATAAATTGTTGTTAATCTATCACGAGAGTAGTTAGGTTGACAATAAAAGTTGCTAAAGATTATTCTTAATGTCATGTAATTTGTATTGGTTTCAAGAGATTAGTAATCAATCGAGTTGCATGAGAAATGGTCGTTTTTTAGAGAAAATAACTTGGAATTAAGTTTCTAGACTTAGCCATATGAATTACAATAAAATCCATGAAATCTATAATATTGCATGATGAAATAAACAAGAATTCATTACCCTAGAACTCTCTTTGAGTCTTGTGTTTTTCACTTTAATACTTTCCTTATTTGGTTTCTATTTTCCATAATTAACAACTTCCATTCCAATCCTCAAATAAAATTGTTTTGATTCTAGAATAGCTAAGTAACATAAACCTTCACAATTGGATCTCCAGTGGAACGATATTCGGACTTCACCGTCTTATATTATAACTTGACCCGTACACTTGCAGTTAACACTAAAAGTGCGCATCAATTATTCTTATAGAGAGTGTGTTCAATGAGGACTCCCAATGACCCTATTTATAGAACTTTATGGGTTATTTCTAATCTTATTAGGATAACCCCTCTACAGAGATTTTTAATTAAATATGTAACAATATCCAATATTAATAAATATTTTTCCAAATAATATCTCATATTAAATGGTTTCAAATATTTAAATCTTATTTAAATATTTATTTTCTGTAGAATCTTTAATTTGGATCTCATCCAAATTAAATAATTAATTATTTGAATCCAATTCAAATTAATTAATTAATTCTCCATCAATTTATTTGTATGGATTTCATCCAAATAAACAATTAATTATTTGAATCATATTCAAATAAATTAATTCTCCATATTATAAAGTTATAATATAAATCTTATTCAAATAAACTTTATAATAAATCATGTAATTAACTGTATCCAACACAATTAATATTTTTCCTCATAAATTTGAACATTTCGAATTTTTCTTTCAACATAGTTGATCCTTGTTGGTCCGTGGTGAGCTAGCAAGGGGACCTTATGGAACTACAAATTATAAGCTCCAATGATCCAAGATTAATTAATTAAACTCTTTAATTAAATTAATCTTCATTCATTAACTATAGAGCAAACCACTATAGACCTATAGTTGAACTCTTATCACTGTAGGATAAGTTGTGTCCATGGATTTAATCAGTATAAGCAAGTTGATCCTTCACGAGTTGTTCATAATTATGGTTAGGTCAAATGTCCGTTCTACTCCTGTAATTACCTCTTATCCTTAAGTACTACTGATTTCTCTAATGAACAATTTGTTTATGATCCAACCATAAACTAAGTCCCTCTCAGGCCAATGAGACAGTAGGGTCCCTTGTTCAAGACCCGAAATCAGCACTAAAGGGAATTACTCATCTACTTACCCTATTTGGGAAGGAGTAAATTCCATCTTGTGAAGTTATGTTCCCAGCTCTCTATAGTCAAATCCCCAAAATGGTAGGCTTATTGAGTCGGCAACTCGGGTCACTCAGGATTAAGATTGAGTCGCACACGATCATCCTATGAAATATTAATCTCATCAATTAACGAATTTACAAAGAGAGATTAAATATTCCATAGTCCGGTCTTATACAAACTCTTTGTATAGGATACCTCCACTCACATGTATCTACATGAACGGTTTGGATCAAACCATTTGTAACTATTTACAAAGTGGATCGTATCTATAGTGTCACCAAAATAAGATACCCAACCTTATCCATATACTATAGACCTTTAGGTTATTTCTTGAACATGATCCACCCGTATGTGAACTACATACATGTCAAGACTTCATGTAATAACCTTGGATTTTTCTGTTAATGAATAAATTAATATTGCATAATTAATAATTAAATTAATTAACTAATCAATTATAAGTTTTTAGGGCACAAATCCTAACAATTTCCCACTTGCACTAAAACCGGTGAGACATGTATCCTAGGGCATACGTTATACCCAACATGTACCCTATTCATCTTGATTGTTTCAATTCTCATATAATGATCTTTGTAATTTGATCGAGTTTATTTCTCTAGAATTTGAATTATATGATTAATGTATCTTAAAAATTTATATGGTTTGCATTCTCATATCATTAAAAAATCATTGAGGAAAAGCCAGGAAGGGGATAGACCTTCAAACACTTAGGTATTTTTTAAAATTAAAGTTCAAAATCTGTTTATATAGATGCATGTATATTTTGTGTGGCTATCCTGCAGTTATGGTAGCCAATTCATCCATTAAGTGTCATTATTATATGCTTGAGTTGGTTTTGATAAAGTGTCAGTTAGCCACTTTTTAGATACTTATAATTAGTTTTGATGATCAACGTGACTCATATGAACTATTTTGATTGTTTTGGGAGACAAATTGTCGTTTGTAAACCTTTTAGGTACTTTTTATATTGGTTTGAGAGTGAAAGTGTCCCTAAGACACTTTCTAGGTAGTTTTTAAGTTTAATTGGAGAGTGATAAAATGCATTTAAACATTTTTAGGTTGTCTTGAGAATCAACGTATCACTTACACACTTTTTGGAAACTGTTTAGATTAGTTTTTAGAGCTAGAATGACACTTGACATTTTTTGGTTGTTTTGAGAATCAAATGGTCACTTACACACTTTTTGGAAACTTTATAGTTTGTTTTGATAATCAAAGTGCACTCATATGAACTATTTTAGTTGTTTTGGGAGTTAAAACCTTTGAAAATCTTTTAGGTACTTTTTATGTTGGTTTGAGAGTGAAAGTATCACTTAGACACCTTTTAGATAGTTTTTAGGTTTGGTTGGAGAGTAAAAGTTGTACTTAAGCATTTTAGGTTGTTTTGAGAATCAATATGTTACCTACACACTTTTTGAATATTGTTAGGTTGGTTTTTAGAGCTAAAGTGGCACTTGGGTATTTTTTGGTTGTTTTTTAAAACAAATGGTCATTTACACATTTTTTGGAAACTTTATACTTTGTTTTGATAATCAAAGTGCACATACAAACTATTTGGTTGTTTTGGGAGTTAAATTGTTTCTTGGAAAACTTTTAGGTACTTTTATGTTCGTTTGAGAGTGAAGGTGTCACTTAGACACTTGTTAGGTAGTTTTTAGGTTTGGTTGGAGAGTAAAAGTTTCACTTAAGCATTTTATGTTGTTTTGAGAATCAATGTGTCCCTTACACACTTTTTTAAAATTGTTAGGTTGGTTTTTAGAGCTAAAGTGCCACTTAGGCATTTTTTTGGTTGTTTTGAGAAACAAATAGTCATTTATACACACTTTTTGGAAACTTTATAGTTTGTTTTGATAATCAAAATGCACATATGAACTATTTTAGTTGTTTGGGAGTTCAATTGTTTCTTGGAAAACTTTTAGGTACCTTTTGTTCTATGTTGGTTTGAGAGTGAAAGTGGCACTTAGACACTTTTTAAAGCCAAAATGACACTTACACATTTTTTGGTTGTTTTGAGAATCAAAGTGTGACTTACACACTTTTTAAGCAAGATTGATGTTTAATGAGTTGGGAAGATTGTGAACTTTAAGAATGTATACCTTTTGAAAATTGTTATAATTGTCGACATTGATGTATTGGAAAGATCCATTGAAGTGAGGAAACCACCAAGCAAGTTATTTATATGTGTTTTTTTTGTTTAGATAGTGCTAGCACTATTTTGGCAACACTTAGTTGTATTTAGTTTCTTTGTAAATAACTTTTGGTTACTAGTTTTCTTGTATCAACATTACCAAATTTTATTGTTATACATATATATATATATATGAAGTTTCATATTTATGACAAACTTTTCATGTGTCATCTATACACTTTCTTTGATAGTGGATTCAAAGACTAAAAAATAGAGTCAATAAATGTGTTAATGACAATTTTTTTAAGTCAATGAAAACTATTTTTATTGTAATGTAGCTCAACTTTATCAATTGCTAGAGGTAGATAATTTTAGTTTTTGTAAGAATGGATTGAAGATTCATACAAAGTTCCCAAAAATAACTAACATTTTTCCTTTGACAAAAAAATCTCATGAGAATATTGCCTATGCTTATTAAATAATTATATGAGTTCAATTATCATCAAAACTAATAATTATACAATAGTAGAAAGTAGAAAATTGTGTTACTTCTCTAGGGAAAATTGGAAAGAAAGAAAAGAAAAGAGAGCAATGTAAACAATAGACATATGGATTTGGAGTTTGTAGTAGGAGATCACATGTTCCTTTATAGATATGCAAAATATAAAGTATATCAATTCACTCATAAATTAGATATAAAAATATATTAGATATACTACTAGTATAGATGCTCATATACACCCATAAGAGTAAATTTGAAATAATAAAAAATAGAAATCAACTTCATGTTATCTTTTTCTATAATTGCAAAATTTGAAAAACTATTGCTAAATTTGTCAATTTAAGAATGTTTTATTTACTATTCTTGAAACTACCCTATATGTTTATTACAGAATGACTCGCCTTCTTTAATTTGTAGCCCACATGACAATGAGGTTGTTTGATTATTAAATTACAAGTTTAGTCATAAACTTTCAATTTGATATTTATTTGGTTTTTGAACCACCAAAAGTGTTTAATCAATCCATGAATTACTTCAAATTGAAAGTTTTAAAAAATCAATTTGTCTATTATATATAAATTTGGATTTTACATATATAATAAACTCTAAATTTTAGAATTGTGGAGTAGACTAGTGAATTTCAAGAAATTGAAGCTTTTGATAGTTTAAAAACTAAACACACACGAATCTTAAAGTTTTAGGACATTAAAGACACACGAATCTTGTGGATTTAGTTTTTAAATTATTAAAAAAGTCAAATTGCTATAGATGAGAAAACATTAAATTACGAATTCGTAATTTAATATTTTTTAATCAATAGCAATTTGATTTTTTTTTAAATTTTTTATTTTAATACCAATTAATCTAATGACCACAACTTTTTAAATCATTAACACCCTAATCTTTGGGCGGTCCAAGCTCAGCACAACCGCAAAAACCAAAGAAAGGAAAGAACACAAATGGAAACAAAATCTCGGACCAAACATTCCTCCTCACACACTGAACACAACCTACGACAAACAAAAACATGCGCCTCAAATTTGTCAAAACGACCAATTAGTCCTTAACTCCATTCATTTCAAAGGATCCTTATAAATGGACATACAAAGGATCCTTCTACACATGAGATCATCAACAATGGCACCACATGGACTCATGTTATCGATAATGGTCTTGCTCGTCACCTTGTTCCACAGGTCGATGGCCAAAGGCAAGTTTGATAAGAACAGAAACCATCAAATAATTCCGAAACTACCGTTTGCACCACCGCGACCATCTCTCATTCAATTTCGCAAGTATCATGTCCAGATTCACAACGACTTGCAAATGTACATATTAGACAGTCATTGCTTCTCGAAAGAAGACGATTTAGGATTGCATATACTCTTTCCAGGTGACAAAACTGAGTGGTCATTTAGAGATAACTTTTTCGAGACCACTAAATTCCATTGCAGATTGGAATGGGAAAATGGACTTTTGGAATTTAATTCTTTCCGAAGTGATGTTGATTTCTTGTATAATTTTTGTGGTAATTTCAATTGTTCTTGGAGTGCAAGACAAGATGGAGTTTATTTGACCGATATCAATGGTGAATATGTTTTTCAAGATTATTGGGACATGCTTCATTGAAAAGGCTACATTTTTTTTTCTTTCTTTCTTTTTTTTTTTTTTTTTCTCCTTTTTCAAAAGTTGACAAAAAAAAAAATAGTTTGAATTTTATTTATACGTTGTACCATTTTTTGTTTAATACTTATGAGTGTCTGAACCAACTTATATATACTTTGTTTAATTTCATAGGACATTCCATCAAAGCCTGGTACATTATTTGGGTGCTGAAGAAACTCATAAAATATTAAATTCTAAGTAGTTCCATGATTATACCATATTTCTTTAAAAGAAATTTATTTGTATACTGTACCATATTTCTTTAAAGGAAATTTATATGTGTATTTTTACCCTTTTTTTCTTTTCATTTCATTTGATTAGTCCTCCTTTTCTGTTATAGAAAGTGGAAGAAAAAAAAATTTGCAGCTCAATTTGTTTGGTTAATTAAGATTATTCAATCTCAGTGTAGAACTAGTAATTCAGGTCAGATACAAAAAATAAATTGTAGTTCTTGACCTCGTTGTGTGTTGAATATTTTTTAGTTTGTTTTGTTGATGGATTTGCTCTTTTTAGAAGCTTAGATGGATTTGAGATTTTTTTTTTCTTCGCTTTCAATACGTGGGATATGGGAGAATCCAAATCTCAAATCTGGAGGTTGATAGTACAATTTTGGAGGTTGATAGTACAATTTTCGATAGGTTAGTTGAGTTCTGTTAACGTAAATATTGAAAATTTTGAATTTTTGCTCCAATTATAACGCCTAAATTGTATGATTGATTTGAGTTTTTTTTTAACATTTGGAGCTTCTTAACACCCCTATTCTAGAGCCATCTCCGTACCAAACAAAAGACAACTTCCCTTTCCTATGATTTATAATTATAACTTAGTCCATTTGGTTGGATAAATTTTTTTTTAAATAATCCTTATGACTATTTAAGAGAGGTTTATTAAAACATAGAAACTATTTATGAGATTTTATCAATACATAAGAACTAAATTCCAACTTTTAAAATCAGAGTCTTAACATTTAACTTTATAATTTCACCTTATTATCATTATTTTGCCTATCCACCTCTTTACTCTTTACTATTTGTTTGTCACATCATGCAAAATTATCTAACCTATAATCTGTTTAATAGACAGGGTAAATCATTCTTATTAAAAATTTAGGAACATAATTTAATCATGTTAAATTTCATAAATTCAATACACATGCATCATTAACGAATTGAAACATTTAAAAAACTATATTTCTAAATACATATAATCTTCTCAAACAACAAAGAATTACTAATAATTGAGTCATTTGACCACTATTTTTTAGACTCATTGATTAAGAAAAAAAGAGAAAAAAAAAAGTTGTCTTCAAACACCACCCAACATACTAACCAAAAAACACAAAACACATAACAATAAATTCAAACACACAACGATAAATTCAAAGACACTTCCATTTTTAGTATTTCTGCAACAAACTTATGTTTTCTTAAACAGTCTATTTAAACCCAGAGTTCGGTTTCGTTTCAACAAGACTCACAAAACAAACAAACATTATTCTAATTTAATGTTTTAACAATGCCATCACAGGGACTTATGCTTTCAGTAACTCTCTTGTTTGTCGCCTCCTTGGATGTATCGATTGCCTTGAAGACTAGCAAGAAAAAGCAAGAAACAAACTCCGAATCACCAAAACTGCAAGGAGAACCTCTCGTCGCCTTTCGTAAGTTTAATGTTCAGATTCACAATGAATTGCATATGTACTTGTTGGACAGCCATTGTTACTCAAAAGACGACGATTTGGGAGTGCATGTGTTGTACCCAAATGATCGACAAAGTTGGTCGTTCAAAGGTAATTGGTTGGGAACGACAATGTTCCATTGCAAATTGGAGTGGGAAAATGGATCTTTGGAATTTGATGCTTTTTCTAGTAATGTTGAGTTTTTGACGAATTTTTGTGGCAATGCATCATGTTGTTGGAGTGTGAGACAAGATGGGATTTATTTGACCAATCGAAATGGTCAAGTTGTTTTCAAACAACATTGGGAAATGCTTAGAACATGAAAAGTGATTTATTTAAAAAAAAATTTTGGTATTTTATTTGACAGATGTTTGTACTAATCTTTCTAACATGTGTCTTGCACATGACATTATATTTATTTTATTATATTAATAGTACATTCATTTATTTTTTATTTTTATTTTAATATCTCTTGAACATTTTAGTTGGAAATTTAGTTGGCCAATTGTAGATATAAAAATTTACGATTAAATAAAAACAAAATTTCACTTGTATTAGTACTTATTACGAAAATATTTGATCAATATATTTGATATCGTCTATATTTTGTACGTGAAGAATAAAAAAAGACTACTTGAAGGAAGGAAAAGAAAAATAACTGAAATGGCTAGTGATCAATCATTGTAAAAATTTTACAATGGTAATATTGTAAGAGAATCTAAGGAAATCGTTTAGTAGACTTTCTATTATGGGAGAAGATTTTCCAAAAGATTTTAGCTATCACAGATATCAAAACTGAATGTGTTGCTGATATGTCTCGTCATGTGTCATCCATTTTATCATTCTTCCTCAAACTAGAGTGTGTCAGTTGATATGTAGAAGAGGCTTTGTTGATCTAAGTTTGGACTTTGAGTTACCAAATAGAGTTTTTGCAAGAGGCTTTGTAAAAATATATGCCAGTTTGATCTGTAGAAGGAACATATCAAGTAATGAGTGATCTGAGGGCTACTTTCTCCTTGACAAAGTGGTAATCCATTTCGATGTGTTTGGTTCAAGCCTGAAATATAGGGTTAATAGACATATGAAGAGCACTTATATTGTCACAAAACAATTGGGGTGGTCGAGGGAGTTTATCTCTATTCCAATTACAACCCTTCGTTTCCTACTATAACTAGGAAATTAGCTTAACAAAACTTATTTTATGCTTCTCTGTATATCGACTCGATCTTCTCACTATTGCTACATCTTTATAGTAGCAGTAGTGTATAGTTCGATATTACAAATTGTTTTTGACTGGTTGTTTGCAATACAAGTGGCTCTTTCACATCCGAATGAGATGGATTCTTAGGAAATGAAAGTACGTTTAAGAAATGCTTAAAAATTGTTGAAAGTTACTACCTATACAAACAAGGTGCACCTTTTTTTTTTTTTTTGTGGCTCAATCATAAGAACTCCAAAGTTAACCATGCTTAGCTTGGAGCAAGTATATGTTGGTTGACCTTCTGAAAAATTTCCTAAGAAGTATGTGAGTGAGGTCAAATTAGGCTGAAAGAACACGTATTTGTATGTGGGAATGGTCTTGGGAAATTTCTATTTCTAACCCAAAAAGTTTTTGATGGGACAAAACTAACCTCTTTTTTAAACATTTCTTTTTCTAACCCCCCTTTCAACTTTTCAGAATTTTAGAGATGAGTTCCATATGGTGAAATGACGTGAATACCCCAAAAACCATCTTCCTCAACACCTCAAACCTCGTCTTCTTCACTAGAGTCCATTTTTCTACAGTACTCTCTAATTTCTGTCATTTGTGATAAAACTCATCCTATGTGACCCAATTTCTGGAAATAAACCCACAAAAAACTTCTTTGAAATGCTGATTTATAAACATTTAGGTTTTTGAATAGTTGGCGGTAAAAAATAGAAAATAAAATCCAAAATTTTCAGGTAGATGAGGTCTAATATGCGTAGGAAATGTTTGAAATCAGAAAGAAAAAGAATTTGGTATGCATTTTTTGCTCGCTGTCATTTTTCCTGTAAGTTCATGTTTCCCGTAAGTTGAAGGAGTTGACGGGAAAAGTGACAGAATGCCCAAATACACGCCAACTTTTGAGAAATTTGGGCATGTTGTGACTTTTTCCATAAGGTTTCTAACAAGATCTTATAGGAAAAGTCACAGAATGCCCAAATTTCCCGGAAGTTGGCATGTATTTTGATTTTCTGTGAATATCATCTCGCTAGTCTCACTCTCTTTGGTATCCTTTCATCCCTATAGTATTGTAACTCTCGCTCTTGCTAGTCTTGCTCTCTATGGTATCGTGAGTGAGACCAACGATGATAACATAGAGACGAAAGGATACTAGCGAGACGATATTTACAGAAAGCCAAAATACAATCAATCTTTCGGGAAATTTGGGCATTCTGTGACTTTTCCTGTAAGGTTTCTTTACACGAAAAGTCATAGAATGCCCAAATTTTCCAAAAGTTGGTGTGTATCTGGGCATTCTGTCACTTTTTCTGTCAATTCCTTCAACTTACGGGGCATGGACTTACGGAAAAAATGATAGCGAGCAAAAAACACATACCAACTTCTTTTTCTTTCTGATTTCAGACATTCCTACACATATTAGACTTCCTCTACTTGAAAATTTTGGATTTTCTTTTTTCGTTTTTTACTGCCAACTATTTGAAAACTTATATTTCTAGAAATTAGCGCTTCAAAGAAGTTCTTTGTGGGTTTATTTCCAAAAAATCGGGTCACATAGGATGAGTTTTACCACAATTGACAGAAATTGGAGAGTACTGTAAAAAAAAGGACTCTAGTGAAGAAGATGGTCTTAGTGAAGAAGACGATGTGGTTTGAGTGTTGAGGAAGATGGTTTTTAGGGGTATTCATGCCATTTCACCATGTAGGATCCATCACTGAAATTTTGAAAAGTTGAAAAAGGGGTTAGAAAAAGAAGTTTTTAAAACCGAGGTTAGTTTTGTACCATAAAAAACTTTTTGGGTTTGAAATAGCAATTTTCCGATGGTCTTCACTCTTAGAAGTGTTGGATATATATAGTGAAAGAAAGTGAAAGATTGGTGAATATTTTAAACATAAAAAATGGATTTAATTGTGTAGATTTAATTCATTGTTTTAAAACTTTTGAATTGGATTGAAACTTCAAATTAAAATGATGTTTCATGTACAAATTTCAAATGTATGAAAGTTAAAATTTGTAGTTCTTCAATTTGAATAAGTTATATGTTTGATTTTGTCAGTTAATAACTAAATTGAGTTCAATCTGACAAATGTTTCAATTTTTGTATTTATTTAATTGTGTTTTGTATTTTGGAGAGTTATTAAGTTGCTAGCCTATAAATAACAACTTGTTCCTTCATTTGTAGTATCCCACTTCAAATTGAAGAATTCTCTCCTTTCTTTCTTTCTTTTGGTCTTGAGTTGAGTTGAAAGCAAGAATCCAATAGTTCTGCCAGATCTAGGTAGTTTGAGGTTGCAGCTTTACCGAAGTTAGTCATTGTATTCTACTGAGAAGATCGCTGTAGTCTGCTTGCATCCAGTGTAGAGCGAATAATTGTTTTTAGGACAACGCTTATTAGAAGTGTGCTTCGACTACCAATTGAAGTCTCCATAATATCTTGAGGTTTTTAATTATTTTAATTCATAAGTCTTGTTATGTCATCTTGCTGGTTGAATATTATACATTTAAAGTATTGTTTCTAGTTGAGGTATAATCAATTTGCTAGTGTATTCAGCTCACATATATCATGTTCCCCAACAAGAAGCAGTTCAAGACAAGCAAAAATGTGTTGCCACAATGTAGGAGATGCAAGGAAA
This sequence comes from Citrullus mucosospermus, assembly GCA_030954485.1. Taxonomy (NCBI): domain Eukaryota; kingdom Viridiplantae; phylum Streptophyta; class Magnoliopsida; order Cucurbitales; family Cucurbitaceae; genus Citrullus; species Citrullus mucosospermus. The sequence goes on from CM062062.1 coordinate 5,518,745, forward strand.
TGGCCTGCTAGGGCCATCAGGTTCCAAATCTTTGATCCGAATCTTAGCTTAGGGCATTACAACTCAAATCTTTACAATGAATAACAATTTTATTTTGGGTAATTGCTTTTAAAAGAACAATGAAGAGAAAGATATGATACAATTTGCTGTGAAGTGTTCATTAGGAGACGTATTTATACAAGAATTTTAAAAATAAAAAGCAAATCAGATATGAAGTGATTGAAATGTGAAGAGTATGAAAAAGATTTTTTGGTCTCTAAACTTTAATAGAGAGTAAAAAATGATCTCAACATTAAATAACAAAGAATAAATGGTTATAGTTAAACTTTTTGAACTAAATTGTTATAAATTAAAGTTTTTATAAGGAATAGAATCATTAAAAAAAAAAAAAAAAAAGTTTTAAGGACTAAAATTCTAGTTTGATGAAAATTTATGACCATAAGTTATATATCCACAACCCAAATATTTAAGTAGATGAGATTAATTGGTGAAGGAAAGCGAAGCCTATCTCAACTATATAGGTATCCGTTTTTTGTTCCTACTAAAGGTTTGAGTATTAATGTCTTGAATATAATAACTATAAAAAAGATGATGGTTGCTAGTTGAGTACTTGTGAAACGCCACTAAATTTAAGCCTAATACAACAAAAACATTACTAAACTCTCATTCAACCTTCCTTAATATCAATTATAACACGCTCCCGAAATTTGGACAGCATGACAACGTAAAGATGAAAACTATCCATTTGTAAATCACCTTATAGATGATTCATCCCACAATTCCAATTATGATAACTAATATTCATAACACTTTGTAACCTGATTCATAACAACATTCCCAAATTCTAACATGTAACAAAACCAACCAACTCAAATAAAAGTGAGGTTAACTTAAAAATAAACCCTAGAATAAAATGAGGATTTTATGACATTTAAAAACTGTTGGATTTAAAGTTCGTGAAAATTATTTTCAGTCATTGTATTTCCTGTAGAGGTAGAAGCTTCATTGACATTTGTTGAAAAATTTCGTAATTAGTTTTCTTATGACAATATTTAATTGCCAACAATGAACAATTACTGACAATCATAATTTGTCATTTTCAAGCATATTGTGACTTTTTATCTTTGTCACCAATTTACTCAAGATTGGGTATTTTCTGTTATGGATATTGACGACAATTATTAAATATCAAAAAAGAAAATATAATAACATTTTTCTATTGTTAATAATATTTGAACCATTACATTTTTTTTTGTCAAGAATATATGAACCATGACAAATATTTTTTGTCAATAGATGTTCTATCATGACATGTTTTTTTGTCACCCAATTTCATATTACGACAGTTCTATATTGTCAATAAAAAATATTTTTTTTATATTTGTTTTTCTTTCAATCCTGTCATTACACGTGAATTTTCATAATCAAGTAATCTTAACTAAACCCAAAAAGAAAAACACAATCGTAAAATACCTTAATATAAGTATCATAAAGTTGATAATACTTTTACAAAAAGATTGACTAATTACAATTGGTGAAAGTTTTACAAGAAACTGCTATTTAGGTACAATAGGTACATTGCACCCAAATTTTTGGCACTAACCCTACAAAAAATCTAATAAACATATCAATTGCTCCATGACTTCCCTACTCCAACGCATTCTTGCAAAACCTAGTAAGGAAACAAAATAATCAGTTTAGTGTTCAACTTTACACATCAATATTGACAATGGTAATAATGAAAGAAGGTTTTACCTTTCCAATATCAACAACTTATCCACCTCAATCAAAATTGCCCAAAATATGTAAAAAGTTTCTAAGAAATGTCTAAGTGACACTCTCATTCTCAAAACAAACAATAAAGTGCCTAAGTTTCATTTTGGCTCTTAAAACCACATAAAATATTTTAAAAAGTTGCTAAATCACACTTTCCAATGACACTTCCTTAAGATATCCATAATACCACAAATCCATATAAGTTGGAAATAACATTTCATTATAAAAGAGAAAAGAATGTCAGTATAAATTATATATGAGAAAAATGGTTTCAAAGTTCTAACCTTCGATACCTCCAACTGCCAAGGTCAAAAAGTATGTAGGTAACCTATTAAAAATTCGTCTTATAAATGCACATCCCTTAAGAAGCTGAAGCTAGTGGCAAAAGGTATAACAGGTCAATATTGAGCATCAAATGCCTAAGAAACAAAAAGTAACCACGAACAAAAGTTTCTAAGAAAGGGAAAAGCAAAAATGGGATGAAGAATATGAACACAAGATCTAGAAAGTTGATTTTAGAAATGACTAATAACGGTGTAAGAGAATATACCTCAAGGATCTTGAACCACCTATAACAAATATGGTTTTTGAGTAGGAAATTATGTTCCTTTGCCACCATACGCGAATAACACAACAACCTAATGAGGACACAACTCAAATTAGAAAGTCATTGTAATAGTAATTTGAAACTGGATCTACATTATTACACCATAAGAAGCAAAACAAAAGAGAACTTACCATGTTGCCTAGATGACCCGATGCATCTAATAAGTTCCAAAAAGAAGTGTGAGTTTCATTTTGGCTCTCAAAACCACGTAAAGTGTTCCAAAAAAGTGTCAAAGTCATACTTTTCCTAAGCCTCACTTTGACCCTCAAAACCACCTAAAATGTTCCTAAAAGGTAGCTAAGTCCCTCTTTGTCAATGAAAACCATGTAAAAGGTTCCTAAAAAGTGCCTAAGTGACACTCTTTCTCTCAAAATGAACCAAGTTCTACTACCTTAAACTCACTAAACGAACTTGGATACTTGCTGAAAAAGGGTCCAAATAAGTAAAAATATACAACAAAAAGCATAAGCAATTCTTCTAAGGCCCTTCTCTATCTTTACTTTCATTGACTACATATATACAAAAAAGCAAAAGCACTACTTTTTTGTACAAGAGCTTGGAATAAAAAATAGCCTTCCTCCAAATTCCACTATGAACTTTCAACGAATCTATCAACTTCCTAGGGAAAATTGTTTGCATACAACATGGCCATATATAATCAAGTTATTGGAAAAATAGCACTGAAATAAAGATAGTATGTAAGAAGTAAACAAACATAAACACAAAGTCTCTAAACTTAAGAACTATACATATTTTAGAGTTAAGTATGCAAAAGATCAAGGACACTATCTTTTGATGTTTGGAATAAGCACCTAGACATTTAAATTATGTTTTAATGAATCATTTGTACAACAAACAATTGATTCAATTATCTATTGCAAGAAAACTATGATAATTTGTGAAATTTACATTGAAGTCGAAAACTCCTTCTGAAATTTTGTTCCGGAAGGAGCCAAATTATAATAACTTGAAAATATTTGGTTGTAGATGTTACCCATATCTAAGATTTCAATCCAAAAATAATTCTAACCCCAAGGCTAATACTAGTTTTTGTTTGCTTCTTTCTCCAAGACCACCATTATAGCTTCTACAAATAGGACACTTTGGCAATATTGAAGCTTAAGCATTCAACAAAAATTTCAAACAAATTTATGTTATTTTAACTTGTTTTTATTTCATTAAAAAAAACCTCATACCCAATAGAAAAGATATTAGATGAGATATTGTTCCAACAATCTTATCCTTCAACAAAATACCACCTAAACCTCCACTCTAGTCTAAAATCTCCCAAACATCAAAGAAATAGAGTTTTCAAAAAGAAAAAGAGAAGAAGCGAGTTGAAAACAGAGGAAAAAAAGAAGAAAAAGCTTGCCTCAACAAAAAAATGCAGTGAACGCACTACAAGTGAAGGTAATGACGACAGAAGATGATGGTGTGCGATGGCGGCGAGCAAACGGATGTGGATCATGTGGTAGTCGGGGGTCGTGGGTCTTGAGTAAGAGTGACAGTTGTGGTACTTGTGTGAGAGGAAAAAGAAAATAGGGGGAGAGGGAAGAGGGAAATGAAAACAAAAAAAAAGGGGGAAAAATGAAAGGAGGGAGGGGGGGGGGGGGGGAGAATGAAAGTTATATTTAATGACATTTAAAAATTGTCATGGATTGATGATACTTAAAAACTGTCATAAATCAACGAAAATTCGGAAATCTTCGTTTTTTCCTGCCAAAAATGCCCATTTTGCCATTTATGACATATTTTTCCTTCTCCCCTCTCAGTTTGGCTATAAGAATGTGCCATGGTAGCCCAATTTTGTTGTAGTGTATCTAGGTACAAAATCCTTTTTTCATAAATAATATCATGAGCAACATTATAAGCAAAAGTATTGTCTACAACTATGTTAGTTCAATTCCATCTTTTTCTTGTCATGACATAATTTATCAAGATGCCATTGTTATCTTTATATACTTGAGTCTCTTCGACATTCTTATCATTAGTCATGTTTAGGGCTTTTTCTTGAATGTCCCAACCATTTTCAATTGATTCATTTCGACTATTGGTTACTTTTCTTTTTTAAGGATTTTTATCTTTAGAACATATTAGTCTACCACACTTTGGACGTATTGCATACTTATTAGTTGTAACAACTTGTTGAGTTGAGATTTCAATTCTCTAGTTGAATATTTACAGTTGAAATGTATGACTTAGTCACTTTCTTAGCATTTGTGAATGCATCTAACATCTGGTTTGCTATGCTTTATAAATGAATTGTCTTTCGAATTTCTACTTCACATTGATCTATAAGAGAATCTAAATGAGACAACAACACATTCTAGACAATTTCATTTTTCAACTTCTAAGTTTCTCCCTTTAATGTTGAAAAGTTTGTCTCAATAAAATGACAATCAACTAATTGTGCAATAAATACACATGATGTGCATGAAAAGAAAGGTATTGAATCCTTCCTCAACCGACCAAATAAATTTGTAAACTTTGAGCATGGGCTAAAACAGTAGTAATAGCAGGTAGGGTCAATCCACATGGACCACTTTTGATTTCCTCTAGTTACTATTCAAAATCCTTGGGGTAATCATATGGGGGATTATTGTGAATACAAGCATGGAATGTAAATAGCTTAGAAAGTAAATGGCAAGAATATAAATGGCAAGAATAATAAAACAAATTACTTAATGAGAGACAAATTCCATGAGGACATGCAATGAGAAACAAATTACTTAATGAGAAAAGTCTAGCCTAGGAATTCAAACCTACCCATTTGATTTTGATTGCTTGAGGATAAGAAAAGACTTAAGTTTGGGGTTGTGATAAATGTCACAAAATGCAGGATTTTAATATATATTTTGGTATTTTCCCTTAGTGAAACTCATACTTTACATGTCATTTACCCCTTTAATCGGTCTAAATTGAATAAATTGTTCAAGTATAGGTCCATTAACTGTCTAAAGTGTGTTTTTACTATTTTAGCTCATTTTAATAAGCTTTTACGGTCGAATTTGACTACTTTGCAGAATTTGGCATTGATGCACCTAGCATTGTTAGAGTAATGTGCTCACGTTAAAACCCTAGTTTTCCAGATTCGAGTCCGTTCATGGTTACTAGTTTCTCAGTCCACAATTGTTATTCAATGCTAGAAATTCATGGTACATGCTCAGAGCATCATTTTCGGCCTCCCTTTAACTACTTTCGGCCTATATAAAGGATTATAAGCCTCCTTCAAGAATCATCAATTCTTAGGAGAAATCTCACTACTCCATTCGATTTCTTCAAGAATAAAAGTTCCTATAAAGAACCCTAGGTTTAGGTCAACCCTATCTCGTGAAAACATGTGAGAGAGAGGATTCATCCTTGAGAAGGGTTGAATCCATCCTAGAGAGTCCTAGAGAGTGAGACTTTGCTTCAAGGAATCATTTTCCTTTATTTTTCCAACATTTCATTTAGTTTTTCTTTGGCACACGTTTCATTTCTCAATTTTTTATTCTTTATTCTTTAAAAGTTGATATTGTAACCATGACTTTTAAATGAATGAAATCTACTCATTCTTTCCTAGTTATGGGCTAAATTTCTAAGGCCACATTTGGTAACCATTCATTTTTCGTTTTTATTTTCTAAAAGTTAAGCATATAGACACTACTTTCGCCTTTAAATTTCTTCCTTTGTTGTCTAGTTTTTACTAATGATTTTAAAAGTCAAGCCAAATTTTTAAAACGAACGTAAAGCTTTGTATAATTGATCTGGTATTGAATTATGTTTCAAGATATACGATGACGAGTGTGTGTAGGCCGCACCTACTTCTAGGTTAGGAAGGAGATCTGGGAGGGGGTGTGACAGCATATGTGTTAATAGATTCTGGAGCTACCCGTTCATTTGTGTCTCGTGAGTTTGCTTTGCATGTAAATAGAAGGTTAGAGCTTTTGCCTGATGCTTTGTTAGTGCATACTCCTATTGGTGAATCTGTTACTATAGAGCATGCTTATCTTGACTATGAGTTAGAAATTGATAATGTGGTACTGATGGTTGATCTGTTACCTCTAGTATTGATAGAGTTTAATGTTATTCTTGGCATGGACTTTTTATCAAAGTATCATGCAAATGTTGATTGTTTTAAAAGGGAAGTGAGATTAGTGAAACCCGATGGGGTTGAGGTGGTTTTTAAAGGAAGGAGGAGGATTCTTCTTACTTGTGTGATCAAGGCAGTGAAGGCCAGGAAGCTGTTGAGTAAAGGTTGTGAAGCATACTTGGCACATGTGACGGAGGTGAAGTCAAAAAGATTGAAACCTGAAGATGTGCTAGTAGTACGGGAGTTCCTTGATGTGTTCCCTGAGGAATTGTCGGGGTTACCACCTAATAGAGAGGTGGAGTTTACTATTGATTTGGCACCTGGAACAACACCTATTTCTCAGGCACCATATCGTATGGCACCATCGAAGTTGAGGGAACTGAAGGTGCAATTGCAAGAGCTAGTAGATAAGGGATATATCGGACCAAGTGTATCTCTTTGGGGTGCACCAGTATTGTTTGTAAAGAAAAAGGATGGTACAATGAGGTTATATATTGATTACTGCTAGTTGAACAATGTAACGATATATAACAAATACCCTTTGCCTCGTTAGATGATCTGTTCGATCAGCTCAGAGGAGCATCAGTATTTTCAAAGATAGACCTGAGGTCAGGGTATCATCAACTGAAGGTTAGAGAGACGGACATACCTAAAATGACTTTTCGAACGAGGTATGGACATTATGAATTTCTAGTCATGCCTTTTGGTTTGATGAATGCACTAGCTGTATTTATGGATCTGATGAATAGGATCTTCCATCCCTATCTGGACCAGTTTGTACTTGCATTCATTGATGATATATTGGTGTATTCTGAAGATAGAGGGAAACATACTGAACATCTCAGGACTGTGTTGCAGACTTTGAGAGAAAAGCAATTGTATGCTAAGTTCAGTAAATGTGAGTTTTGGTTAGATCAGGTCCTGTTTTTAGGCCATGTAATATTAACCGCGAGAGTCAGTGTAGATCCCCAAAAGACTGAAGCTATAGTCAGGTGGGAACGGCCTAAGACTGTGATAAAGGTACGTAGTTTCCTAGGTTTTGCAGGTTACTACGGAAGATTTGTGTAGGGATTCTCCAAGATAGCTCTACCACTCACAGGTTTGACTAAGAAAAATGCTAAGTTTGAGTGGAATGAGAAATGTGAGCAGAGTTTTCAGGAGTTAAAGAGAAGATTGGTGACTGCACCTATTCTAGCACTTCCGGAGTCAGGGAAGGAGTTTGAGGTTTATTGTGACGCCTCCCATCAGGGGTTAGGCTGCGTGTTGATGCAAAGTGGTAAAGTGATAGCCTATGCCTCTAGACAGTTGAGACCACATGAGATTAACTACCCTGCTCATGATCTGGAGTTAGCCGCAGTTGTTTTAGCATTGAAGATATGGCGGCATTACTTGTATGGAGAAAAGTGTCATATCTACACGGGTCACAAGAGTTTGAGATACATCTTTTATCAGAAAGAGCTTTACATGAGACAAAGGAGGTGGTTAGAACTGATCAAAGATTATGATTGCACTATTGAGTATCATCCAGGAAAGGCGAATGTTGTGGCTGATGCCCTAAGCAGGAAGTCTCGAAGTGGAGCAAGTTCTTTGAATACAGTCAGGGTCACTTTGCTCAAGGAATTCAGGAATAGTGCAGCTAGCTTAAAGGTAACTGGTAAGGGAACATTGTCAGCACATTTCCAGTTGAGATCTAAGTTGGTAGATGAGGTTACAAGAAAGCAAACAGAAGATCCTATGATCAAGAAGTTGATAGAGGAGGTAAAGACTCAGTAGAGAATGGATTTTGATCTTAAATCTGACGGTGTGCTATTGAAACAGGATAGGATCTATGTGCCAAGAGATGTGAAAGTTAAGCAGGCGATTCTGGAAGAGGCACATAGCTCGACTTATGCTATGCATCCTGGAAGTACCAAAATGTATAGAACGTTACGGAAATTTTACTGGTGGCTAGACATGAAAAGGGAGATAGTAGAGTACGTGGCAAAGTGTTTAGTTTGTCAGCAGGTTAAGCCTAAACGACAAAGGCCGGCAGGGTTACTAAATCCACTCCATATTCCTGAGTGGAAATGGGAACATGTTACTATGGATTTTTTGTTTGGTTTACCAAAAACCCCAGCAGGTGTGGTGGAATCTGGGTGATTGTTGATAGATTGACCAAAATGCTTAAGGCAACTTTTACACATGATAGACTAGAACAGTTGTATGTGGACAGAATTGTAAGTCAGTACGGAGTACCAGTGACGTTGACATCAGACAAAGATCCTAGATTTACTTCTAAGTTCTGGAAGAGTTTGCAAAAGGTGTTAGGAACCAAGTTACAGCTCAGTACTGCCTTTCATCCTCAAACTGATGGACAGTCAAAGAGGACGATCCAGACTTTAGAGGATATGCTTCGAGCCTGTGTTTTGCAGTTTAGAGGTAGTTGGGATGTATATTTATCTTTGATGGAATTTTCTTACAATAACAGTTACCAGGCAAGTATAGGTATGGCTCCGTATGAAGCATTATATGGTAAACCGTGCAGAACCCCGATGTGTTGGGGAGAAGTTGGTGAAAGGAAGCTAGTCGGACCAGAGATTGTTCAGATTACTACTGAAAAGGTAGAATTGATTAAAACTAATCTTAAAACGGCCAGAGATCGACAGAAAAGTTACACTGATAACAGAAGAAGAGATCTCGAGTTTGAGGTTGGTGACAAGGTGTTCTTAAAGTTGTCGCTGTGGAGAGGATTCTAAGATTTGGTAGAAAGGGAAAGTTGAGTCTAAGGTTTATTAGACCTTTCGAAATCTAGGAAAGAGTTGGACTAGCAGCATATAGGTTGGCCCTACCAACGGAAATGTCTAAGATTCACAATGTGTTTCATGTCTCAGTTTTAAGGAAATATGTTCCTGATCCTACTCATGAACTTGAGGTGCAACCGATTGAGCTAAAAGAAGATTTGACTTATGAAGAAGAACCGGTTTGAGTGTTGGATGAGAAGGAACAAGTTCTGAGAACAAAGGTAATTCCATTAGTCAAAGTGTTATGGAGAAACCACGGCGTAGAAAAAGCTACCTGGGAAATCAAGGAGCAAATGATAAAGAAGTATCCACATCTGTTTACGAGGAGTTAGCAGTTGCTGAGGAGGTGGTAAATTGTAAATCCTACTTTCATTTGTAAGTGTTAAACGTGAGTATGTAGTACCCAAGGGGACTAAATTATTTTTTCTCTTGTAGATCGAAGGAAGAGGTGGAGGAGGTCGGAAGAAATTCTTGGTAAGTTGAATGTTTAAGTCATTAAGGGGGAAACCGAGCTAAAATTTATCTTGATTATTAAATGTGGCGTAAAAATGGATTAAATATTTATTTAGTTATTTATTTATTTAAATTAAAAAAGAAAGAAAGAAAGGAATGAAAGGGAAAAAGAAATTATGAAAAAAAAAAAGAGAAAAGAAAAAGAAAAGTGGAAGACGGTGGTTAAATGTTGAAGTGGGTGAGATTGCCGATGGGTTTCTCTCATTCTCCAAGTCTCAAAATCAGGTGATCTTTCAGATGTGTGTTGAGAGGTGGTAGAACAAGAGATCTAGGGCAATTTCGTGAGAGGTTTTGGCTGGTTCCATGGTAAAATTGAAGCTGAAACAGAAGCTTCATTCGCTGTCGTGCAATCCGAGTGTGGTTTGGTGTTTGGAGAAGAACGAGCTGAGAAGATCGAATTTAGGGCTGAAAGTTTAAGGTCAGTAAGTTAACTCAATTCTTAACAACTTTTATGAAGGATGTTTGAGCTGAATTTAAAGAGAAATATGTAAACGTTTAGGTGGAAGTGACTGTTACAGAATTGTTGTGCCATCTGGAGTAGCGCGAGGTAATCTTGAAGTGTCTGACGAACGAAAGGGAGTTACGCTCTGAAATTTTCAGGTAAGTTAGAAAATATATTTCTCTACAAGTTTGTAGAAGTAAAGAAGTCCGAAATTTGGTTGGAAATGCGGCTTTTAATAGATAGAAGTGAGAATAAGAGGAAAAGCAGAAACTGAGATAGTCGGGTATCGCTGAACTGCAGTAACGCTAAGAAGTTAAGCGTGAGTAGCGAGACGAGTGTCTTTGGTAACACTGAAGGCTTTGCTTCTCACAACACTCGCTGGGTATCGCTAGGTATCGCTACTCTGGTGAGTCCGCTGGTCTCACTCACCATGGTATTGCTAGTGCCGGTTGCCTGTAGTCTAATCTCGCTAGTAGTCTCACTAGTAGTGTGGAATTTTGCTAGTAGTCTCGCTAGTGGTGTGCAATCTCGCTTATTATGATTTTTTTTTTTGAATGAAGTTGGTCTCGGTGGTGAAACATGAATAAAATACAAATGTGTAAACTTAATGGTTTGTAAAATGGAACTTTAGGGAAGTTTAACACGATAAATGTGTTATTTTAGGCCGAGAGGAGCTAGGGAAGGTGTATAATCCGCTCAAGGCCAAGGACAAGTTGTGAGTGACATTCGATTTCTAAGTGTTTAATTCAAGCATAGTTTCTTGATTGAATATATGTTTGAAACTTGACTATGTGAAACATTTTCATGAGTTCTACAAGTATGACATGTGCTATGTGATGTAAGTATGTGATATATACTAGTGAATTGTGAGTTCTGTGAAAAGCCTGCGTGGCTGTATTATGAGTTGAGTACAGTACGAAATTATAATTATGTGAGTAAACGAAAGCATGAAAGCATGTGAATAGTGAAGTGATGAATGAAATGTTTCAAATGCATGGTTTATGTTATGTTATAGTTTTATTTAAATGATTCCCAATGTTGAAGGACTCGGAGAAGGCAAGTGGGTAAATTATGTATGAATATGACTCCCAATTCTGAAGGACTCGGACAAGGCATATGGGTAAATTGTGTATGAATATGACTCCCAATCCTGAAGGACTCGGAGAAGGCATATGGGTAAATTATGTATGGAAATGGCCCCAATGTTGAAGAACTAGGAGAAGGCATATGGGTGGCTGGAAATTTGTTAAGGGGCCAGTACTGAAGGACTAGGAGAGGGTACTTGGGTGACCCTGGATATGTATATGTGTATTGACGCTATTGTGTTGAGATTACTCCACACAGCTAGGGTTGTTTCGATGTTGAGTAGCGTTGAGCCTCGCTCTGCCTCAACTAAGGAAAGGTTTCAAGAAAACCAGTTTATGTATGTCTTTTACTCGAATGCAAATGTATGTTTAAGCTATGAATTACACATGATATTGTTGTTATAGCTGGATTCTATGTTGTAGCTTACATTGTTTAAAGGAGAACTCTTAGCTAGTCACTCACTGGGCGTTTAGCTCATGTTTTTCCTGTTTCTCTGTTTTCTAGGTAGCGAGCGTGTTCGGGGTGCTTAGTGTCACAATCGCTCACTTCAGAATACGGGACGGCGATTGTGCGGCACTGCTCTAACCCGGCGAGCAAGTCAGTCGTACAAAAACCGTGGGTCGCGGTTAAACTCGGGGTATGATGTAGCCTCTACTCGCGTTTTGAGAGAAAATGGTTTTAGAAAACGAGAGAGAGGAAAAGCTTTGAAAACATCATTAAAGAAAGCATTGAGGACTGACAATTGCAAGAAAGCTTGTTTGCAAAGAGTACAACAATACTTGGTCGGGGAGTCAACTAGTGGGGTTCCCCTATAGTACATTCTAAGCAAAAACTAGTCTGCCAGCCTTGCATATCAAAACTGGCGAAACGTCACTCGAAAGGAAAACAACATGAAAATGAAAACAACTTCCTAAGCTACTTACAAGATGTAAATACAGGGTGGTTGAGGGTGGTTTGGGCATGCGGCCATAGGCAAACACTCTCTGGACAAGCATGCTCAAGACACTCTCCCCCACTTAAACAGTTGACGTCTCTGTCGACTGGCGGAGCTTGAACTCTTCGATCTTCGGCTTCCACGCTTCCAAATCTTCAAGGCGTTCCCAACTCGTTTCTTCTGCGGGGAGATTTTTCCACTTGACAAGGAACTCGAGGACTCTCCGAACAGGTTTTCCAACTTTCCTGACCCTGTCTGCGAGGATCTCTTCAACTTCCTTCTCATATGTGTGCTTGAGGTCGATATCTGGCCGAACAGTGACATTGCGGCTACCATCATTGGGGTCAGGGTGATAGGGTTTAAGGTTGTTTACATGAATTACTGGGTGAATTTTCATCCATGTGGGCAACACCACCCTATATGAAGCGTTCCCGACCTTCTTCAGGACTTCTACAGGACCTTCGTACTTTCTGACGAGGCGTTGGTCCTTCCGGCTTCGGAGTCGAACCTGTTCGGGTCTCAGCTTGATCAGAACCTGATCCCCTGCTCGAAATTCAAGGGGGCGTCGCTTCTTGTCCGCCCACTTCTTCATGTGCTTGGAGGCTTTCTCCAAGTAGGCTCGTGCAATCTCAATGGTCTGTTTCCACTCTTTTGTAAAGCTGCGGGCTTGGGGGTTCTTTCCTGCATACGGATGATCAATAATGTGGGGCAACAAGGGTTGTCTTCCGCTTACAACTTCAAAGGGACTCTTCCCTGTTGAGGAGCTTGTTTGACAATTGAAGCAGAACTGGGCCACATCTAACAACTGCACCCAATTCTTTTGCCGGGCGTCGACAAAGTGACGTAAATATTCTTCGAGCAGGCCGTTAAACCTTTCTGTCTGGCCATCCGTTTGGGGGTGGTAACTCGAGGATATGTTCAGGCTTGTCCCTAAGAAGGAAAATAGTTCGGTCCAGAAGGTGCCTATGAATCTGCCATCTTTGTCGCTGACAATACTGGCTGGAATTCCCCATAGCTTCACCACGTGCTTGAAGAACAATTGGGCTATCATTTCGGTAGAGCACAGTTTTGGGGTAGCTATGAAGGTGGCATACTTTGAAAACCGATCAACAATAACTAAGATGGCTTCGTGCTCGCCCACCTTAGGCAGATGGGTGATGAAATCCATGGACACACTCTCCCATGGTCTGGATGGCACTGGCAGGGGTTCGAGGAGCCCAGCAATTTTCGCTTTCTCGACCTTGTCTTTTTGGCAAATGAGGCAGGTCTTGGTGTACTGTATGACATCGTCTCGCATATTGGGCCAGAGGTAGCCCTTCTTCAGTAGAGCATAGGTTCTTTGCCATCCTGGATGGCCTGCCCACAAGGTGTCATGGCATTTGTGTAACAGCTTCTTCCTCAGGTCTCCTGCTCTAGGGACATACAACCGGTTCCCTTTTGTCAACAGCAAGTCTCCCTCGACCCAGAATTGTCTGGTCTTGCCGGCTTTGGCTAAGGATACTACGGCCTGAGCGGAGGGGTCTTTCTGCAGAAATTCTTTGATGATCTCCCGCATCGATCCATTGACCTAGCTTGATTGAATATGGCCCAACACGCACATGGCTGCATGCTCGCCTTTTCGGCTAAGGGCATCGGCAGCTTGGTTGCTTCTCCCCGTCTTGTGTTCGAAACGGAAGTCAAATTCGGCCAGAAACTCTTGCCACCTCGCTTGCTTTGATGTTAATTTTGGCTGGCTAAAAAAATGGCAGATTGCAGTATTGTCGGTCTTAACTACAAAACATGATCCCAGCAAGTATTGCCTTCAGACTCTAAGGCAGTGGACCACGGCCAGCATTTCTTTCTTAGAGACAGTGTATCTTCTTTCTGCACTATTGAGTTTCCGACTTTCGTAAGCTATCGGGTGGCCTTCTTGGAGGAGGACGCCTCCGAGGGCATAATCTGAAGCGTCCGTCTCTACTTCAAACGGTTTAGTGACATCAACCAGACCGAGGACAGGGCCCCTCGTCATAGTCGCTTTAAGCTCTTCGAAGGCCGACTGACATTCGTTCGACCACTGCCAGGCGGTGTCTTTTTTCAACAACTCAGTCAGGGGGGCAGCTCTTCTTGAAAATCCTTCGACGAAACGACGATAGTAATTTGCTAGACCCAAGAAAGAGCGCAATTCGGCCACAGAGGCAGGAACTCTCCACTCCTGGATGGCTTTCAACTTGTCACTGTCCATCCTGATCTTCCCATGTTCGATCACATGGCCCAAGAAGATAATGCTCTTTTGGGCGAAAGCACACTTCTCTTTCTTTACATATAGTTGATTCTGCCGTAGTTTGTCAAAGACTAATTTGAGGTGAACCTTGTGCTCTTCCAAAGTGGGACTATACACAACAATGTCGTCGAGGTAAACCACTACAAACTGATCGAGATATTCGTGGAATACTTGGTTCATCAGTGTACAAAACGTGGCTGACGCGTTGGTGAGTCCAAAGGGCATCACGAGGAATTCGAAGGCCCCATATCTAGTCACACAGGTGGTCTTCGGTTCGTCTCCCTGTGCGATGCGAACTTGGTAGTACCCTGACCTGAGGTCAAGTTTCGTAAAGTATCGGGCTCCGTTCAACTGGTCAAACAGATCAGTGATGATCGGTAAGGGGTATTTGTTTCGGACTGTTACTTTGTTTAGAGCCCTATAATCGATGCACAGTCGTAGTGTTCCGTCCTTCTTCTTCTGGAACAGCACTGGGGCCCCATATGGTGCTTTTGCAGGGCGAATGAATCCCGCATTCAGCAATTCATCCAACTGCTTCCTGAGCTCAGCTAGTTCGGGGGGGCCATCCTGTACGCATTCTTCGCTGGGGGTTTGGCTCTAGGGATTAGTTCAATCTCGTGATCAATCCCACGTCGCGGAGGTAAAGACTTTGGTAAACTTTGCGGCATGACATCAGCATACTTGTTCAGGATCTCTTGGATTTCTGGAGGGACGAACTCGGTTCCGGTGATCTCATCGACCACCGGGATAGCCATGAAGGTGGGTTCCTCTCGACTGAGACCTTTCTTCAACTGTAGGGCAGAAATCATTCTTACCCCACTAGGCTGCTTTATATCTGCCGGGACCACTGTGGGATTGCTGCTGGTGACAATTAGGCACTTGGCCAAGGGCATGGGGATGACTTTGTGTTCCAAGAGGAACTCCATTCCAAGCACGACGTCAAAGTCGTCCATGCGTACCACGACCAGATCGACGTTCCCAGTCCATCCCGCTAGCTGTAAAGGTACCCTTTTGGACACCCCGACAATTGGCAGGGCTTCCGAATTAACGGCTTTCATCTTACCCGTGTCTTTCTCAATTTTGAGTTCTAAGCGGCGGGCTTCCTGCTCAGAAATGAAGTTGTGTGTTGCACCGGAGTCTACTAGGGTGCCTTTAGCAGGTTTGGAGTTGATGCTCGCGTCAACAAACATAAGGCTCTTTTCTACTGTATCCTTCTGGCGGAAAGTTTTCTTCTGAATTGCGGACAAGAACTTTAATGCTCCCATTCTAGGGGTTTCCTCTTCTTCTTCTCTTTCCGCCTCTGCTTCCGTCTCAGGTTCATTACAACTTTGAACTGAGGCTTGTAAGGCCGTCAAGGCACCCCGATGTGGACACTCGGCTACTTGGTGGGGGCCTTTGCATAAGAAACAAGAGATGGGTCTGGGTTGGTTCTGGCCGGCTGGGTAGGGCCCTCGGGAGGGGCCTGTTCCTGGGGCTTGCGGCTTCCTTTCCGAATTGAAGCGCTTCGAAGGGTTGGATTTTGTGGCCTTGTACCCAGTATTCGGGGGCGCTGTGGTTTTCTTTTGTGGCGTCTAATCACCACTGTAGTCTAACAGTCTCTCGGCAGTAGCCAGGGCGGAGGCCAAGTCTTGTACTTTCTGTTCGTAGAGTTTAGTCCTGGCCCATGGCTTTAAGCCCTCGACAAAACAAAACACCTTATCCTTCTCGGACATATCTCGGATGTCCAACATAACAGTGGAGAACTGTTTCACGTACTCACGGATGGTTCCCGTGTGTTTGAGTTCCCTTAGCTTCCTCCTCGCTATGAACTCCACGTTTTCGGGGAAGAACTAAGCCCTCAACTCTTTCTTAAAATCTCCCCACGTATCGATGGTACATCGACCATCTTCGACATCGTTAACTTTGGATCTCCACCACAATTTTGCATCGTCAGAGAGATGCATGGAGGCTAACGTGACCTTGACTTCTTCCGACACGGTTCCACTTGCCTTAAAGTACTGATCCATGTCAAAGATGAAGTTCTCCAATTCTTTAGCGTCGCGGTTCCCACTAAAGGCCTTGGGTTCCAAGATCTTGAATTTGTTGGGCATAGCAAGCGTTTGATTCGGGGTTTGGTTCCCCACAGCTCGCATCGTTAAGTTGACCTGAGTCTTCATCTCGGCCATCTCAGCCCTGATGGCTTCCACTGTTGCTCTGAAATCGTCGGTCAAGTCGTTAAACAGCTTTAACATGACCTTGTGGGAGCTATCGAGCTCTTCGACACGCTCTTCCATGTGTGCGACAGAGCTTGTGGAGCTATCTCCACGTTCAAAACTACCAGGACGCGTAGTTTTGGGTTCCAAAGAGTCGACCCTTAGCGTCAACTCGGTGATCGGTAGCGCGTCAACTCGAGCGTTTAACGCATCAATTTCTCTGACCTTCTCATCCAGCCCTTCTAGTCGGGCTTGGATGAATCTCACATCGTCGGGAACTTCATTTAGATAGAGCCATTGCTCTTCTATCTCAGTAAGTCGCTTAGACTGCGACTTGTTCAGTTGCTTTACAGTCGACATGATAGCGGTACTTGATAGCCAAGGAGCTAACTAAGCTCTGCTACCACTTGTCACAATCGCTCACTTCAGAATACGGGACGGCGATTGTGCGGCACTGCTCTAACCCGGCGAGCAAGTCAGCCGTACAAAAACCGTGGGTCGCGGTTAAACTCGGGGTATGATGTAGCCTCTACTCGCGTTTTGAGAGAAAATGGTTTTAGAAAACGAGAGAGAGGAAAAGCTTTGAAAACATCATTAAAGAAAGCATTGAGGACTGACAATTGCAAGAAAGCTTGTTTGCAAAGAGTACAACAATACTTGGTCGGGGAGTCAACTAGTGGGGTTCCCCTATAGTACATTCTAAGCAAAAACTAGTCTGCCAGCCTTACATATCAAAACTGGTGAAACGTCACTCGAAAGGAAAACAACATGAAAATGAAAACAACTTCCTAAGCTACTTACAAGACATAAATACAGGGTGGTTGAGGGTGGTTTGGGCATGCGGCCTAGGCAAACACTCCCTGGACAAGCATGCTCAAGACACTTAGCCTACAGAAGATACTCTTCTGGGCCCGTCTTCAGAGTCTAAAAACTTGGTAAATTGTAAATCTTGAACTTAAGTAAATGTTGTACATGTACATATTCTGAGGGTTGAGGGTGTCAAGCGTAGTTGTTGTAATTATTAAACACCTTGTGATAGCTTGACTGTTATGTCCACTTAATCCTGAAGTTAATTATGTTGTTAAGCTATTATATAATTGTTTATAAGGTGATGATTAAAGGTTAGGGTTAGCAGTAGATGTCGTTTGAGGGTCGGTGTCTACTGTCTTCACACTCACTCCTGATTTCAGGAGGGTACCTGGGAGGGGGTGTGACATGGTGCCTATCCCGAGACTAGGTTAGATGCATGATGAGTATTTTTGGTGTTAAGTGGCTTCATTTGGACATAACACTTTATAAGTAGGAGGTATTGGGATGCATGACAAGAACACCAATTTGGAGGCAAGGTTAGATGACAAGGTTTGCCATCCAACTTCTATAAATAGGGACAAAGGGAAGTGAAACTCTCACACCACCATCAAAACTGAGATTTCACTAGAGAAAAGGCAGGAAGAAGGTTGAAGAAAGGAGCCTTGCGTCCAAAGGAAGGAAGGGTACGCGTCCAAGGAGTTGTTTCTTTGCTGTTTAAAGAGCTGCCATGCGTCCACAAGGCAAGCCAGTTGTTTAGAGGGCTAAGCTAGGCGTCTAACTAAGCTGTGTGAGGAAGTCGAGGGCTGCTCTGCGTCCAAATTGGTCTTACCTACGTTCAAGTTGGTGCTTTGCGTCCAAGGAAGAGTTTCTTGACATCCAAGGAGTTGTTTTAGGGTTTCTGAGGTTTTTCCAACTGCCGTTTTCTTAGTTCCAGAGGCTCGGGAGAAGTAGAAAAGGATCGAAACTAAGATAGAGAAAGGAACTCTAAGTTGGACGATTACTTTCACTGTGACTGATTGATTTCTTTTCGCGAGAGAGCTAAATTATACTCTCTGTAAATACTTGTTAATAGCATGCCTTTGAGCTTAGAATTGATAGCATGATTATGCAATCTTATGCATGTTATGGTGAGGTATCAGATAATTTATGTCGAACATGATAGTCAGAGGGTCGAAATGACCTAGTTTCTGAGCATGTGGCAGAGATTTCCTCGTGGGATGGTTAGAGGGGAAACTGGTGTCTAGTTCTTAAGCCTACGACAAGTATCAAGAGGATGGTCAAGGGGCCGACGGGCCTAGCTCCTGAGCCTCAAAGGTAATACTATGTGCACATAGGGGACAAATGAATACAGAAATGATGAGTTTAGCTAAGTCGGTGGGCTGGTGGGAAAAACCAGTCAGGATTGTTAAGCCGTGAAAGCCAGCAGGATAAATAGAGGAATTATTGTGCTGCACGTGCCAAAAGGAAAAGATGATCCTGAGAATAACCTTACGGGCAAGGTTTGAGTATAAGCTCTGTTTAATTATAGATACACATGTGCATGATTCTTATTACGAATATTATGCTTATTATTATGTTGAAAGGGTTGGTAAACCCTAGTTTATTCGATCACTCACTAGGCTTCATAGAAGCTCATTCTTTTCTTATGTTTTTCTTTCTAGGTAGTAGTCGAGTTGTCGTTGCTGTACGAAGTCAAGGTGTGCCGAGAAATTATGCGCACTTAGCTGTAGACGACAGTTAGAATAAGAAACTAAAAACATTTCTTCTATAAATAAACTTCAAAGTTTCCAAAATTTTTTGCAAATGCTCCTCATGCTCTTCTTTTATCTTAGAATAAACCAAGATATCATAGATGAAAACTATAACAAAAGTGTTAAGGAAATCCTTGAACACTCAGTTCATCAAATTCATAAATACCATAGGGGCATTCGTCAAGCCAAAGAACATAATAATGAACTCATAATGTCCATATTTATAACGAAATGTTGTTGTAGGAATATCGTTGTCTTCTATTCTCAATTGATGACATCCTGAGCGAAAATCAAATCTTGGAGAAAACTGTAGCTCCCTGCAACTGTTTGAACAAGTCATCAATATTCTTGATGGTTACCTTGTTCAACTCTTTATAGGCAATGTATAGGCGTAATGACCCATCCTTCTTCTTTACGAACAACACTGGTGCATCTCAAGGTGACACACTGGTACGTATGAACCTCTTATCGAGCAACTATTGCAGTTAAATCTTAAGCTCCTTCAACTATGTTGGGGCAATTCTATACAAAGCCTTAGAGATAGAATTTGTGCCTGGTTCCAGCTCGATCGCGTAGTCTATCCCTTGATACGGTGGCAATCCCAAAAGATCCTCTAAAAAAACATATGGATAGTTGATGTGCACTTTAAGTGTTAACCGCAAGTGTATGGGTCAAGTTATAATATAAGACGGTAAAGTCCGAATATTGTTCCACTGAGGATCCAATTGTGAAGGTTAAGTTACTTAGCTATTCTAGAATTGAATCAATTTTATTTGAGGATTGGAATTTGAAATTGTGATTTAAGAAAATAAAACTAAAAAGGATTGTAAAAGGATAAGAAACACAAGAGTCAAAGAGAGTTCTAGGATAATGAATCATTGTTTATTTCATCATGCAATATTCTAGAGTTCATGGATTTTATTGCAATTCTTATGCTTAAGTCTAGAAACATAAATCCATGTTATTTTCTCTTAAAAACAACCTTTTCTCATGCAACTCAACTGATTACTAATTTCTTGAAACCAATACAAATTACATGGCATTAAGCACAATCTATAGCAACTTTCATTATTAACATAACTATTTTCTTGAGAGATTAACAACAATTCTTTGTTATAGATCTAGTTAAACATACAATCTTTCAATCATACATCTAACCTAACATTCAAACATGGCCATTCAACAAGAATTTAAGTACAATAACAAAGAAAAACATAATCATTCCAACAAAACCATTATGAGTCTACAATATTATCATAACTTTATAAACAATTGATCAAAACCCTAAAACTAAAGAGTTTAGCCACTCATAGCTTGAAACAACATGTTCAAACAATATAAACAAAGAAAGAGTGTAAAGAAAGGGAAACTCTACTGAAAAGAGGCTCTTGATTGAGGAAGCACCATCACGATCTCCTTAGTCTTCACGTCGGAACTCGAACAGCATTATGACTCTCTCTCGAACTCTTTTCTCTCTTCCTTGCAGCTAACTCACTCTTTGAACTCTCTAATAAACTTTTACTCAATTCTCTTCTTCTTGTGTTTTTTTTTTCTCTGTAGATTGGTGATTAGGGATGCTGAAATCCCTCTTATTTATAGAGTTGGCCGCTTAAAATTCTTTCAAAAAATACCAAATCATCAAATTAGGAAAGATGGCGCTGCGGTGCTGATCAATATGGAGAGTTGGCGCCGCCGCTGTTGGATGGCGCCATGGCGCTGACCATCATGAAAACCTACCCTCGGTCACCGCCGCAGCGTTGCAATGGTGGCGCTGCGTTGAAACCAAAGCTGCTCTCAGGAAAAAGCATCGTGGCAGCACCATACCGATGACGCAGCGCTGCCTTGTTTTTGGTAGATTTTGACTTTTCTCTTTTTTTTTTTCACTGTAATCTGGTTCAGATTTGATCTTTTGGCCTTTACTTCTGATTTTCTTTATTTTGACCTGAAAACCACTAGCAAACAAGTGAAATCTAATATAAACTCCCTTAATTTGAGAGAATAGAAAACACTTTTCAAGCGTTTTTCAATAGTCTCTTACCACTGACTCTAAAGTCAATACGACCTCAGTTTCTCTAGTGTCAACCATAATGGCCAAGATACTCCAGGTACATTGGTTAAGCAACTTGTTGGCTTCCATAACTGAAATTACTTTAGGCAAGACCATGGTCCCTACCCCTTGAAACTTAAAGTTAGCTTCCATAAGAGGTTTAAAAATCACCTTTTTATGGGAACAGTCTATACTGGCATTGTTAGCATCCAACCAATCCATGCCTATATAACGTCAAAATCATGCATGTCTAAGACTATCAAAGTCACATCTAGCACATGGGTTGCTATTACTATTTGACATGCTTTTATTTTTCCATTTTCCAACATAATTTCTCCAAATGGAGTAGAAACCGATAAAACATAATGCAAAAGGACTAACTCTAACATAACATGCTTCACAAACCTAAATGATATAAACGAATGCGATGAACCAGAGTCAAACAATACTAGAGCATAGTGTCCTAGAATAAGAGGTGTACATGTCACTACCGTACCTAACTTATTCACCTCTCGCCGAATTGTATTAAACACTAAGCCCTGTTCCAACTTTGGCTTACTAGAATTCCCTTGATATGAACTCGTGCACTGGCTTCTATTATCGGATGCACCCCTTTTGGGGCATCTATCAATTGTATGTCTTTCCTGTCTGCAATGAAAACATACCGCACTACTAGCCAACCAACGCCTCTTGTGACGTCTTCCACAAAAGCAACAAATTGGCCTGTCCTCTTTAACATTAAAGGACTGAGAGCCTTGTTGCTGCCAATGTTGTCGAGATCTGTCTTAATTCTTATTCTTCTTCTTAGGCTCTCGAGCTTTTTGATATGTCTTCCTCTTTTGACCTAAAAAGGATCCCACTCCTAAAGACTTTAGTTACTCAACCCCTAATGGAGAGTTTATCTAGCTTGCTAAGTAGAGGGCTCTTCCTTGATTGGTTGGTTTAAAGGGTTGCACCAAACCTCACACCCCATCCTTCAGCCCCTGGATGAACCTCTTTGTATTTGCTCTGGATTAGCAAATCTCTAAGTTTGGGATGATGAAAAGCATCTAAATAATGCTTTTATTTGCCTTTGATTTAGGGATGATTTTATTAGATCTGATGTTGTTTGCTAGTGGTTTTTAGGTAATAATGAAGAAATTAAGTTTTAGAAGTTAAAGAAACCAAACCAAGCCAAAATCGGGCGAAAAAAGTGAAGAAAGAGATGAAAACCCAAAAGATAAGGCAACATCATGGCACTATGTGCGGGGTTGTCCTCAAAGATTTTTCTTGAGAGCAAGAAATCGATTAGACTTTTAGGGTAGGAAACGATGATGCACTGCGCCACGACGCTATCCCAAAGCACTTTTGGGATATGTGCCCTAAAGCCTCGTAATTAATTAGTTAGTTAATTTAATTATTAATTATGCAATATTAATTTATCCATTACTGAAAAAAATTCAAGGTTATTGCATGAACCTTGTACATGTATGTAGTTAACATACGAGTGAATCATGTTCAAGAAATAACCTAAAGGTCTATAGTATATGGATAAAGTTGGGTGTCTTATCTTGGTGACACTGTGGATACGACTCACTTTGTAATAGTTACAAATGATTTGATCCAAACCGTTCATGTGGAGACATGTGAGTGGGGGTATTCTATATAAAGAGTTTGTATAAGATCGGAGCACGAAATATTTAATCTCTCTTTGTAAATCTATTTATTGATGAGATTAATATTTCATAGGATGATCATGTGCGACTTGATCTTAATCCTGAGTGACTTATGAACTCCTGTCTATGAGGTTGGTCCTTTGATTTGCATGGGTGAGAGTGGCCCTAATTGCCAACTCAATAAGCCTACCATTTTGGGGATTTAACTAAATGGGGAGCTGGGAACATAACTTCACAAGATGGAATTCACTCCTTCCCAGATAGGGTAAATAGATGAGTAGTTCCCTTAAGTGCCGATTTCAGGTCTTGAACAAGGGGCTCCACCTTCTCATTGGGCCGAGAAGGACTTAGTTTATGGTTGGACCATAAACAAATTGTTCATCAGAGAAATCAGTGGTACTTAAGGATAATAGGCAATTACAGGGGTAGAACGAACATTTAACCTAGCTGTAATTATGAACAACTCGTGAAGGATCAACTTGCTTATACTAATTATATCCATAGACACAACTTGTCCTACAGTGCATAAGAGTTCAACTATGGGTCTGTAGTAGTTTGCTTTGTAGTTCATGAATGGAGATTAATTTAATTAAAGAGTTTAATTAATTAATCTTGGATCATTAGAGCTTATAATCTGTAGGTCCATAAGGTCTCCTTGCTAGCTCACCACGGACCAATAAGGATCAACTATGTTGAAAAAAATTTTTGAAATGTTCAAAATTATGAGGGAAAATATTAATTGTATTGGATAGAATTAATTACATGATTTATTATAAAATTTATTTGAATATGATTCAAATAATTAATTATTTATTTCGATGAAGTCCATATAAATAAATAGAGGAAGAATTAATTAATTAATTTGAATTGGATTTAAATAATTAATTTTTTAATTTAGATGAGATTCAAATTAAATATTTTGTAGAAAATAAACATTTAAACGAAATTTCAATATTTTTAACCATTTAATATGAGATATTATTTGGATAAATATTTATTAATATTGGTTATTATTAAATATTTAATTTAAATATCTCTGCAGAGGGGTTATTCTAATAGGATGAGGAGTAACCCATAGAGTTGTATAAATAGGACCATTGGAAGCACTGTGCTCATAGAAGAGATACACACTCTCTACAAGAATAATCTCTATGATTACTCTAAAATTCTTCCTCTAGAAATTCTCCCAATTTTCTTAGAAAAGTTCTAAGAAAATTTTTCTCATTCCTTTAAGAAGTGATTCCCACAAACCTAATCCAGAGTCATAGCAAGGAAGATCTCTTGGAAAATGAAGACTACAAGAAGAAGACAGTTCGAAAAATTATAGTTCACGCAAAGGTATATTGCTTAATCTTGTTCTTAACTTTTTGTATTTTTAATTCTTTACAAAAATTAAAGAACGCAATCACATGCTTCCGCCACAACACTAGTTTTTCATATGTGAAAATTTGACAGTTTTGGAAAATTCATGGGCTGCAAGTTTGGAAAATTCTATAAATTGGGAGATCCTTAACAACCCTAATCATGAAATTTCAGAGGAAAAGAGAGCCTTTTGTATTTCTAGATGTGTGATGCGTAAGTGATATATTAAAACAAGCTTTCCTATCTTTAGCAAAAGTATAAACTAAAATAAGGATTCTCGGTGAGTCCGAGGTCGAACACGAGGATTTTGGTTTAGATTAATTCTTTAGTAAGTATGATTGGTCTCTCGTCTATGAGAAATTTATAAGAAATTAAAATGTTTTAGGCGAAACTAAAAGTGATGGAAGTAATGGAGTGTAGGGTGCACAGCAGTTAACAACAAAAGTGTGATATGAATGGGAAAAGCAAGGTTAGGGGTCGTTATCATTTATCCTTGGACTGCTACTTAGGTTTTTTTCCATGTTCTCGATCTTATTTGGGTCTCACCTCTCTTTAGACAAACCACATAAATCATATTTCTATGAAGCATGCTTAAAGATTGATTGAACTTAAGATTATTTCTATCTCTAGAAACACTTCTTACATTTCTTAATGAGATCCACAATTACTTACAGCACTTTCTGTCACACCCCCTCCCAGATTACCTTTTTTAACTTGGAAGAAGATGTGAGGATAGCAAACTTCACCCCTTTCATGAGATTCACTGTCCATCCATACTTGTCTAACCTGCTGAAAACATGATTTCACATAACCGCCCACAGTGCATAACCTTAAATCATAAAACATTCAAGTCCACTAGACTAATAGTTACAATAACTTGATGGTTCACATATACGTCAACAGAAAGTCCAACCTCGATCACAACCAAACTTAGATTACATACACATTATCCACCCTCACTTTCCAACAACTAACTAGCTATATCTACATGCCACATTACTCAAAATTATTTACACATACAACAACTGTGATGAGGAATATTCTTTGACGGCTTGAAACTTAAGCAGGACGAGGCTTGAGTAGGCTAAGCACCGGGAACTCTTTTGCTACCTGAATGGAATAGAAAACATGAAAAATATGATTTGGATGCCCAGTGATTGACAAAGTATTGAAAACACAACTTTAGAATTAAATCATGCTTAATACGAGAGAAAACATTAACTATAATGTAAAGAAAACATGTTTAGACAAGGAAGAAAACATAACTGATAGTCGTTTGCTTAAATTCTAAATTCATCAAACATTCCTTTGCGTTTAAAAAAATACCCTTAGTTGAGGTGGAGCAAGCTCAACACACTCAACGTAAAAAACAAACCTTAGTTGGGGCGGAATAACCTCAACACACCCAACGTAAAAAACCTTAGCTGATGTGGAGTAATCTCAACACAACAGTGCCATTTCTCACTATGTGCACATAGGAACTATCTCGGGTTGCCCAAGTACCTTCTCCATGTCCTTCAGTACTGGGTCCCTATGATACTCAAATGCCTTCTTAACGTCCTTCAGCATTGAGTTCCTTCATGTCATAGGGTTGTCCATATGCCTTCTCAACGTTCTTTAACATTGGATCCCTTAGAAACCTTTTAGAAAACAAGTATGCTTTGTATAAAAAAGTTCATCATAAAACATTTCATGGAAATCCAGATCATTTCTCAATAATTAACATCATATAAACATGCTTTTTAAAGCTTTAGGAAATAATTAAAACATGTCTTTCATGCCATGAAAGCAAATATAAATAGTAATCATGCTTAACATTTAGCAAATCTTCATAAAATCGCATTTCATAAGAAATCATGGCTAAACATTATAAATAGAAATCCTTTTTAAAGAAAAACAAGTGTTACTCACTACTTGTCCGAGGCCCTTAAGGGGTTATACGCCTTTCCGAGCTCCTTTCGGCCTGAAATAGTACATTTCCCTTTGTTAGATTTCCTTAAGATGCCTTTAACATAACCAACAAGTCTTAAAAATTGATAGTTGTTCACCACCGAGACCACATTTCATAATAAACTTCATTTATTAGCGAGATTCAATTCACTAGCGAGACTAGACTAGCGATACCAAGGCTGCAAACCATTCTGTACCAGCGAGATTTTACCTGTTTAGCGAGACCAGTGAGAGCAGCAAAAGCGATAGGACCAATGATATTTGTGAGACAAAAACCGACTAGCGACACTAGCGAGATTTGTCTCGCTCTTGCTCCTACACGCCCTCAGTGTCGCTAATCTCTCCAGCGATAACCGTCTCATGTTGCTTCTGTCTTCGCTTTTAATTGCTCAAAAGATAAGGAAAATAAGGAAAATTAGAAGAAAAGGCCAAAAGATCAAAACCGAGCAAGAATACGGTGAAAAAGAGAAGAAAATAACAAAGCTGTCACAATTGAGGTAGCATCGCGGCGCTAAAACCCGAGAGCAAAGCTGCCGCAGCACAGCTGCAGTGCCACGACGCTATAGACCAGCGTCACGGCGCCAGTTTCCATATTTGGAAAAAAAATGTATTTTTGGAAAGTTTTCTTGGGCGAAATACTCTATAAAATTGAGGGTTTCTAGTAGCTCTAATCATCAATCATTCAGAGCACGAAATTACAAACTAAAAGAGCCATAAGAAGGAGAGAACTGAGTGAGAGTTCATAAAAGAGATCAAAGAGTGAGTTAGTTGCAAGGAAAAGGAAAAGAGTTCGAGATAGTCGTGGTGCCATTCGAATTCCGACATGAGAGCCAAGGAGATCGTGATGGTGCTACCTCAATCAAGAGCCTCTTTTCGGTAGAGTTTCCCTTTCTTTACACTATTTCTTTGTTTATTTTGTTAAACATGTTGCTTCAAGCTATGAGTGGCTAAACTCTTTAGTTTTAGGGTCTTGATGATTTGTTTATGAATTCATGTTGATATTGTAGACTTTCATGGTTTTGTTGGAATGATTATGCTTTTCATTGTTATTGTGTTTAATTTTTGTGGATTGGCCATCTTCACATGTTAGGTTAGATGTATGATTGATAGATTGTATGCTTAACTTGATCTATAACAATGAATTGTTGTTAATCTATCGCCAGAGTAGAGGCTGACAATAAAAGTTGCTAAAGACTATTCTTAATGCCATGTAATTTGTATTGGTTTCAAGAGATTAGTAATCAATCGAGTTGCATGAGAAAGGGTTGTCTTTTAGAGAAAATAACTTGGAATTAAGTTTCTAGACTTAGGCATATGAATTACAATAAAATCCATGAAATCTATAATATTGCATGATGAAATAAACAAGGATTCATTATCCTAGAACTCTCTTTGACTCTTATGTTTCTCACTTTATTACTTTCCTTATCTGGTTTACATTTTCCTTAACTCACAATATTAATTCCAATCCTCAAATAAACTTGATTCAACTCTAGAATAGGTAAGTAACTTAAACCTTCTCAATTGGATCTCTAGTGGAATAATATCCAGACTTCACCGTCTTATATTATAGCTTGACCTGTACACTTGCGGTTAACACCTAAAGTGGCTCAATCATTTGTCGACTAGAATTCTCAAGCACAACATTTTCTGAAATTTCAATCACCTCAGTTTCTGGCAGCATATCAGTTTCTATAGTAACGTATTGATCTTCTCCATCTTGGTGTTGTAATTCATTCACAACTGAAATGAATTGCATCTCCATTTGTTTATCAACACTACTAGTCACTCCCATACCAATAGACGTTACAATAGATTTTACATTTGAGTTAAGCATAGAATTCTCAAAAAAATCACATTCCTACTAAGTATAAGTTTAATCTTATAAGGTGACTAAACTCCATATTCCTTAAATCCATCCCCAAAACCCAAAAATATACCCTTTTTAGCTCTCGGTTCTAAATTAACCCTCATTAACATGATAGTAGACAATGCAACCAAAAGCTCTTAATAAGGAATAATCTCCAGGCTCACCAGACCACACCTCAATACCTGTGTGAGGTCCACGGTTGATCAAATAACATGTCGTATTTACTGTCTTTGCCCAAAACCTTCTAACCAACCTAACATTAGAGAGCATGCACCTCACTTTCTCCAACAATGTTTGATTCATACCTTCTGAAACTCCATTCTGCTGTGGAGTATCCCTAACAGTATGGTGACGAAAAAATTTACTCAACATTATAGAACTCATTTAACTCAAAACTACCATATTCCAAACCATTTCAGTTTACAACTTTTTTTTTTTTTATCTTTTTCCTAGTTTGATTTTTAATCAAAATCTTCCACTACTTTAAATTCTTGAGGGCTTCACTTTTATGTTCCATCATAACTATCCAATTCATTCTTGAGTAATCATCAACTATAGACATAATGTATCTACTACCTCCAAGAGACTCAACCTAGAAAGGTCCCCAACAATTTGAATGGATGTAATCAAGTGTTCTTACCATCTTAAGTTTGAAACTTCCGAATCAAATCAGCAGATCTGAGATGGAAACAAAAACCCACAAAGAAAGAAAACAAGAACTTCTGAGTCAGAAACAAAGATCCTTATAAAGAGATCTAAAAAAAAAACCCACGAATGACTGATTTGGAAATGGAACAAAAAACACACAAAAGTTTGTGCAATAAAGCTTTGCCATAATTGCAAATAAACCAAATTGGACCAACTTGAACCAAACCAAATTGAGTGAACCAAAAACAGATTGAATTGAACCAAATCAAGTCATGCCAAACCAAAACTAAACTGGTTTGACAGAATTGAATCAAACCAAATCGGTCTCACTGAACCGAACCAAATGTTAAAGTGAACCAAACTAAAGGAGTTGAACCATGAACGATGCCAGCGAACACAAATATTGTGCATATTTGATTCTCATATCTATGCGAAACTACAGATGAATCACAAACAACACAATTCACAAACGACAGTCGCAAACCACAAACAGTGATTGAGAGCCACAGACGGCGCCAGCGAACACCCATGCAGAAAAAAGAGGTTCTACGAGTTTCAAAAACGAACCGCAACGACAACAAACCTTCAAATGGTAGTGACCGCATGGACAAAACACCCTTGTGCCGGCAATGGGTCTACCCCTGTCGACCAATCAACAGAGGCAGAGAACGGAAAAGGGCTTGGTGACTAGAGTTTAATGAGACAAAACCTTAATGATCTCATTAACAGCAAACTGAAACTATTCCACCCAATGAGTTTGTTAGTTTTTACTTTCACACTAATGATTCTTTACATATTCATGCTAATCTTCTTCCATTTGACCCTGAGATTGGTAGGACTTACAAGAGGAATCTAAAAGCTAAAACAAATTAAAACAGTAAGATGGCGGAAGAAGAAGTACCAAAGGAAATCCAAACTATTTCCAACCAACTCTCCCAGCGAACCGACCCGAAATAGCAAATGTACCAATAAATGTCAACAACTTCAAGCTTAAACCAGGGTTTATCCAAATGGTGCAAGAACTTGCTTATAAAGGACGTTCCACCGAGGACCCTCACAAACACCTTCGATCTTTCTTGGAGATATACGGGATGGTAAAGATGAATGAGGTTTCTAATAATGTCACTAAACTAAGACTTTTTCCTTTCTCTTTATAGTACTGAGCAAAGGATTGGTTAGAAACCATACTGTCAGAAAGCATAACCACATGGGA
The DNA here is from genome assembly GCA_030954485.1 of Citrullus mucosospermus. NCBI lineage: Eukaryota > Viridiplantae > Streptophyta > Magnoliopsida > Cucurbitales > Cucurbitaceae > Citrullus > Citrullus mucosospermus. The sequence continues at coordinate 5,548,713 of CM062062.1, forward strand.
TACACTGGCTCAAGCTTTCTTGAACAAATACTTTCCACTGACGAAGTCACCAAGATTGAGGACAAACATTGGTACATTTCGTCAACTTGAAGATGAGCATGCAACTTTGTGAGGCTTGGGAAAGGTACAAGGACCTTTTGAGGAGATGCCCACAACATGGCTACCTAGATTGGTCGCAAATCTAATTGTTCTACGATGGATTGACAAGCTCTACAAAATGTAGCTTAGATGCCACTGTTGGTGGGTCCATATTCTCCAAGACCACCCAAGAAGCTTACACAATACTTGAAGATTTGACTAATACATCATACAATTGGTCTTGTAAAAGATCATCTTCAATCAAAGCCACCGGAGTGTATGAATTGGATGAGGTAAGCTTTTTAGAAGCTCAATTGGCTTCTCTCACTAACGCATTATCTAAATTATCTACAAGAGGCCAAGCCCAAGCAAGTCCACCATTCATAGCTTCCCATAGTCAAAAAGAGCAAGTGAGTTGGAAATATCCAACTATTTGGATAAAGGGCAATACCGAAACCAACAACAATTTCCAAATCACTACCATCCCAACTTGAGAAATCATGAAAATTTTTCGTATGCTAACAACAAGAATGTTTTGCAAGAACCTCAAGGTTTCAATGGTCTGGGGAATGCAAAGACAACATCTTTGGAAGATTTAATGATTGATTTTGTCAAAGAATCAAGATCAAGGACTACCACATTGTAGAACTCAGTACAAGCCATAACAAGTACCGTGCAAAGTCAAGGTAAGGCAATTCAAGGCTTGAAGATTCAAATTAGTCAAATTGCCACCTGCCTTCACACATTGTAAAAGAGTAAATTCCTAAGTTGTCTAAAGAAGAACCCCAAAGAGGAGTGCAATGTTATAACTTTGAAAAGTGGCAAGGAGTTGAACAAGCCTATAATGATTGATGATTGTGAACCAACACAAGAGGAAATTGAGGCCACCATGGAAGATGCACTAACAATAGATGAGCTTGCACCTAAGGAAAAGGAAAAATCAAATGCCAAAACAGTCTAATTCTCTTCCTTTTGTCCTTAATGCTCTACCTTTTCCACAAAAATTTCAAAAGAAAAAGGTTGATGCTAAATTTTCTAAACTCCTAGATATTTTTAAGAAGTTACAAATTAACATTCCTTGTGCAGAGGCACTAGAATAAATATTTAAGTATACCAAATTCATAAAGGATGTTTTGTCTAGGAAGAAGAGATGGAGACTATGAGACGGTAGCATTGACCTTGGGTGTAGTGCGATGCTTCAAAGAAAATTGCCTCAAAAGTTAAAAGATCTAGGGAGTTTTTTTATTCCTTGTTATTTACCAATAATTTAGTGACTAAAGCACTTTGTGATCTAGGAGCTTCTATTAATTTAATGTCTTTGTCTGTGTTCAGGAAGCTCGACGGTGGATAGGTGCAACCAATAACCATATCCTTGCAAATAATCGATCAATCAATTACTTGTCCTTACGGCATTGTGGAGGATGTATTGGTTAAAGTGGACAAGTTTATCTTCCCGGCAGATTTTGTGATACTAAACATGGATGAAGATGCTGAAATTCCCATAATTCTTGGAAGACCATTCTTGGCCATCGAAAGGGCCCTCATTGATGTACAAGATTGAAAACTTACATTCCAACTTAATGATGAGGAGGTAATATTCAATATTTACAAAGCCCTTAAGCATTCGAATGTGGTAAGTCATGAGCAACATGTACCAAGTAAGACAGTAACTTCCTCTCCTTCTTCTAGTAATAGCTCTATGCATGTTGATTCTTCTTTGAGTGGTAAGACTAATGGCATGAATAGTACATTGGATGCAAAAATAGAAAATAAAAAATTAGATCATAGAATGAATGTTTCTAGTTTGGTGAATGCTCCTAGTTCTTGCATGCCTTTAAAATCTAAAAAAGAGTATGAAAGAGTCATGGAGAAGCATGTTAAAGAAGATATGGTTAGTCCGCTGAAATCTCAAAAAGATGATTCTTTAATGTTCCTTGATTATGCTACAAAAGGTGACATAGAGTTGGAGGAACTAGAGAATGTTTTAACTTGCAAGATTACTATGAATGATTATTTATGTGAGTGCTAGTGTGGGAGAAAACTAAGGATTTAAGGTGGTTTGAAGTATGGAACAGAGAAACCACCTTGGGATCCGGCTTAACTTGTGAGCGATGCTAGCTAGAAGATGTTAAACATAGCGCTTATTGGCAGGCAACCTAAGTTTATTGCTTTCTTTAATTTTAGTTTGTTTGATTTGTTTGTTATCTTTTATAGGGAGCCACACATATGCTTTTAATTATCTTTCAGGAAATTGGTGCAAAGTACTCATTCTGCCAAGTCTTTTGGTGGACACCTGCATGCTCCCAAACTTCTATCTCTTTGCTTTATTCTTTTATGCATTGAGCACAATGCATCGTTCTAAGTTTGGGGTGGGAGGCGTACTTCATACTTTAGTGTGATTTTATCCTGCTAGACATCTAATTTGTTTTCAATGATTATATGCATGTTAATTGAATTTTTGAAAAAAAAAATTTAATTTTTTCGATTTGAGCCTTAAAACATAAGCAAAATGTGTTATGGTTGTATGCTTTTTATGGTGACTGGCTATGATGAGACATGAATATGCATAATGGATGACTTGTGGAAATAGGATAGTATTATCTTGAGTCCCTCTTGAAGTCCCTCTTGAAGTCTCCCATATCTTGAGCACGTAGTCATAATTTAAAAACTTTAACTTAGAAAGGGATTAAGTTGAGTGTATTTGGTTGTCACTTTGAAAGGCCTCACTAGTTAGAGAGTTGAAATACATGATGGTTTGTAATGTTAGACTAAGGAAGAAAAATTATTATATTTGCTTGAAAAAAAATGTGCGCTAAATAGTATGAGCTCTAATGCCTATCTTTTGCACCATTCAAACAAAATTGTTAAACTTGTAATGTGTATGCATGGATGAGGGTGAAAATAGCTACCTTTTTGTGATCAATAAGAACACCTGGGAATTGACGAGGTATGAGTCTCAATAGTGAATGTGTGAAAGCTAGTGCCCCTAGGTAAAAGAGTGCAAGTTTAAAATGGTCGTTGAAAAATTGAACTTTAAGGTTCTTTAGTGGACATATTGCATGCTTGAAATGTGTGAATTCTTGAAGATTGGTGCATGAGCTAGAGTAGGGGAAAACTAGAGAAGCTCTCTTAAGTCCTAATTTGAGTTATTATGTTTTGAATTAAAGGAGGCTTGCACACACACATGAGGGATGACAAGATTTGGCATAGAATGATCTTAACAATACAGATATGCATAAATGTTTCTACTTAAGCTCTTGACATGTTGTTCTCTGAGGCATGAATCAATATTACACTTATTTTGAATTTTCTTTATGGTTTTATTTTATATTTGCTCAGGTCTAGCAAATCTCTAAGTTTAGGGTGGTGAAAAGCAACTAAATAGTGCTCTATTTGCCTTTGATTTAGAGATGGTTTTATTAAATTTGCTAGTGGTTTCCAGGTTATAATGAAGAAATTAAGTTTTAGAAGTCAAAAGAACCAAACCGAGCCAAAACTAAGTGAAAAAAGGTAAAGAAAAATGAAAAACTAAAAAATAGGGCACCATCATGGCGCTATGCGCGACGCTATCCTCGGCACTTTTTCCTGAGAGAAAGAAATTGATTAAAGTTTTAAGGTAGAAAACGATGATGCATAGCGCCACGACGTTGTCCCAGAGCGCCGCAGCGCCAACTTTCCATATTTGAAAATTTGACAATTTTGGAAAATTCTTAGGCTGCAAGTTTGGAAAATTCTATAAATTAGAAAAGTTCCTCAAAAGCCCTAATCACGAAATTTTAGAGGAAAATAGAGTCTAAGAGTGTGAGTTTGCTATAAATAAGAGAGGAAAGTGTTGGAGAAGAGTTGAAGATCGTTCAATATCTCAAGGTGTCAACCAAGTGGAGATTGAAGGAATTCAATGCCGGGGAGCAATTTGAGAGTTTTTCTTTCTAAGTTTCTCTTTTCCTTTTACTTTTGTGCTTAAGAACTCATATAAAAGTATGTATTTGATGGTTGTGGCTAAACTCATAACTCACAGTTTTATAGTGTTGGATGATTTAATTATGAATTGAAGTTAATACTTAGTGTTTTTCATGGATGTTGAATGATATGTTTTTCAATGTTGTTATGCTTTATTCTCTATTGATTGATCATCAATATTTGTTAGATTGAATGAATGATTGAGTGGTTGTATGTCTAATTGGATCTATAGCATTGAATCTCTATTGATCTTTCATAAAAATACCTAGTTTATTACAGAAAGTTGTTGATATGACTATTCTTAATGCTATGCCTCTTAATTTGGTTTCAAGAAATTAGTAATCAAATAAGTTGCATAAGAAATGGTTGTTTTTTAGGGAAACTAATCCAAATATTAGTTTTTAGACTTAAACATATTGTTTCCACATAATTCCATGAAAACCAAAAGCATAAGTTAATGAAGTAATTGGCGATATCAACACCTTAGAAAACTCCCTTATCTTGAATTTTCACTTGTTTTATGTTCATTTTCTTATTTTCAAAATATAAATCTAAACTCAATTAATTTCGATCCCATAGATAAAATTGACTGAACTCTTGAATAAATAGGTGAATATATTGAATTTAGTCCATAGTGGATATGATACTTGTCTTAACCGTTTTATAATATAACATAACTCGTGCAGTTATGGTTTTCGCACATCAATCATCCTCTCTGTTGTCGAACAACATATCTAGGCTTTATCTGTCAGCATAAAGATGACACACTATGCCTTTTGATATTCTGGTCATTTCATATATCTAAAGATTGTCTGTATGGAGGACAACCAGAACTCTACTTTAGTAGGGTCCTTCAGTGACCCATCAAAGGTGCGGGGGTTGTACTTCCTGAAGTCCTGCAGATATTTTGCTTCCGAAGACAAATTCTGCAAGTTTTGACTCTGGATCTGAACCTAAGGCACTTTGACCTGCTGAGGAGGTGCTTGCTAAGAGCTGAGGAGGTGCTTGCTAAGAGTCATCATGCTGGGCTATCTGCTCAACTATCATGTCCTTCATTTTCCAATCACTGTCGTTGTAACAACCTCTTTTAATGTCATGACCATTGCAGCGTACTCAGGCGGGACGACTAGCGAAACTTGTGCTTGGGGAGGCACTAGCATATTGTAGTTTTGACTCTTCGTCCTAATTCCTTGTCCTCCCAACCCATAAGGTTCTTGTGGTGCATGTGTTTCTTGATTTTGAGGATATTAAACTTGAGGGTTTGTAACCCTCTCCTATTATTGCTACCACCTCTTCCCTTGCTGCCTCCTCTGTCTCCTCGAGCCATATCCTATCATTTGCACATAATCAATCTATATCATATCCTTTGTCAAAAAAAAAAAAAAAAAACACAAATAGTTTATATCTATGAATTAGACAAAGTATTCTAGTATAGAACATACATGGGGATGATGAAGAATTTGTTAATGGGCCAAAGGAACACTCTAAACTTACATAGTAAGTCAATCTACAGAACCAAATTATCTTGGCTCTGATACCAACTATAACGACCCGACTTCCTAGAACTTATACTAGGCCGTTACTATATGTATGCCACATCCCAAACAACTCCTTTTCAAAATTTGAACTAAAAGAAATCAAGGAATTTTATTAAGGTAAATAACTTTTGCAAATCTAAATAACTGAAAATCTTTGATCAAGGTACCCCTAAAATAATGAAAAAAACAGGAAACTTTGCATAAAGCGTCTAATAATGAGATATAAAGAAATACAAAGTTCGGAATTCAAACGTCAAGACCAAAATTCTTAAACATGAAAACATGAAAACTTGTGCAAAAGTATTTGACTAGTCCTAATGGCATGATCATGGATTTCTTCCGTCATTCCTGAGGTGTCTTTTTCCTTACCTAAAAAACATAACATGAAAATGATGAGTATAAAATACTTAGTAAGTAAGCCCACTACTAAGGTTAGGCTAAGCATTCATATCTAATAACTGCAACATACTAGTGAAATATGTATAAATAAACTAATCCCAGATGGCCAACTAGTGAGTGAGTTAACCCAACCTATAAACATGCATATGATGGTCCGAAGACTCACAAACATAGTAGAGCACTTGTTGGCACCCAGTAATATTGTAGAAAATTCATAGGCTTTCAGTAACATAGTAGTGTTAGGAGGATAAACCATCACTTTTATCTCAAGATATAATATGTTTACAGTAAATTCAAATCATAAATCATAGTACCTGCCTCACAATCCAATACATAATCATATCAATCACATGCTAGTATCACCATGCTCATAAAACAGTTCTAATTCATATCAGGCTTCTCAATTCCATCCGAACAAATCAAAACAATCCAACTATCCAAAATGTTAGGCTCAAAGGCGATTCCAGTAGTAAGATTACCTACCTCAATTTTAATTCCAAATATGGATATCAAAGTAAAACAATTCTTCAACAAAATCTTGAACTAAAACCTACAACATAAACCAAAATTAAACTCAACCTTTAGGGCTTAATTCCATTCGTCAATGTAACCAAGCGGCTCGAAATAAAATTATTCAAAACGTCAGTTGATTTGAAACCGCTCCAAACCTTCCAACAATACAACTCCAAGTCAAACATCAAAATTAAGGATTAAAATCCCAAAAATTACAACATCATTAAATAGTCGAAAAGAATCCCAAAGTTTGACACTTACCAAAAATAACACAAAAACGGTCCTATGCCAAAAATAATACAAAAACGGTCCTATGCACTTGATGAACAACACAGTAACTATAACCCCTACTTTCATTATCAACATTCTTGGAAGAGATTGCTAGCAAGAAGCTTGGCGGGTGGTAAGATGGAGAGGGCCGAGAGCCTTGACATGGAGTGGTCGGGTAGGTGGGTGGCCAGCAAAAAGGGATGGCTAGGTTGTAGCCGAGCCCCAAGAGGGTGTGTGATGAGGGCTTAGTGTGTTAGAAGGATGGCCGAGGGGTGCATCCATGATAGTGAGCTTGGTTGATGGTTTGATGTGTTGGGCAAGTGGGCTATGCGTTTATGAGCTTGGTTATGTTGGTTGAGGTTAGTAAGAGAGGGTGATGCGTTGAGGCTATGCGTCCAAGAGGGCCTAAGAGACTAACGCATGGTGGCTATGCGTCCATGCTAGGCGACCAAGTCGGCCAAGAGGTTTGCGTGCAAGGTAGACAACTAACCTCAAAAGGATGCGTATAGGAAGCCTTGCTCGAGGATGCGTCCACCATTCCTTCTTGATTAAGCAAAGCCTAGACTTAGTGATAAGCAAGCTAGATTAGGTGTCAAATTGAGGTTAAGTGTGACATGGGCATGCATGCAAGCATGAGGTGGCGAGCTAGGAGTTCGCATGTAAACTTCTGTGAAATCTATAAATAGAAGGGTCAACATATGAGGTTGGTGTGTGCAAACCACTCGTGCTATTTACAATTTTCTTCTACCAAATTATCCTAAATTGAGTCTAGCTTCACTAAGAGGGCTACCAGAAAGAAACTCAGTGAGGAAGAACTCGAAATTCATCAAAAACTCATGCTTGTTTCGACTATCGAGTAAACTAGAGCAAAGCGGGAAGATTTAGTGATATCTGGTAGAAGAAGAGTTGTTAGAGGCTGAAATTTTGAGGTAAGCTAGCTAAGACAATTATTTACACGTTTGTACAAGGAAGTAAAGTTTAATTTTGGCTAGAAACCTTACATTTGGCAGCTGAAAGTGAAGACAATATTTTGAGGCTGCCAGGTGCATTTTGAAGAGGCTGTGTGTGCAGGCAAGCTAGGCCAATGGTCAGAAGAAAGTATTCTTTGAGGTTATTTTGACAAGTTTTGGACGTCTAGGAGGCGTGCCGACCTGTCGCTGGCAACACGAGAGTGAATAAAAGGCGTTGTTGTTTATGTGCAGACTATGGGGGTGAGATAGGTTTTGCTAGTGGCATTGCATGTGTGCAGAAGTTAAGCGAGACGAATCTTGCTAGTCTCGCTGAGGCACACGACATGGACTGTCGACGTAGACACGCGCGCTCCTTACCTTTGTTGAGGTTATTTCGATAGTATGTGTAACACCCTATTTCTTGAACCTATGCATTTAAGAGCTTACAAAGAAAAAAAGACAAGAGAGGTGGTATTGGGTCACAAGGTTGTGGAGTTCGCCGAGAAATATTGCTAAAAGTAGGAATGAGTATGCATTGAGCTTGAAGGAAAAGAGAGGTTTGTGCTTTAAGTATTGGGTAAGTGTAAGTCGTAGATAAGGTTGGACTAGAAGGATTGGATTGGAAGGTTGCGTTGATTGATTTCTGAATTTTGGAATTAAAGTAATTCTTGGAGTTAAGAAGTCTTCTAAGTAGAATAACCAGACTAGAAGAACGCAACTATGTTTCTAAGCTTGGAAGTATGATTTAAGGAAAAGAAAGGAAATCTCATCAAGAGATGGAAAGAGTTGAGTGGGATGCATACTTTGTAAGTAAGAGACCATGTTGGACGCATGGTCAAGACTAAGGAAACGCATGATAGAGGTAACCATTATAGAAAAAAAAAATAAGTGTTGAAGTATTGTAAGGTAACCCGAGAGCCCGAGGGAAAAAAATGAACACATGGTACTTTAATTTGGAAGGAAATTGATATTGAAGTTCGGAAAAGGAAAACGAGAATTAGGAAGAAGAGGAAATCGCATGGCTCACACTTAGTCTTGGAAATTAACAAGTTATGGGAATAGTTTTGGAGGATGTTAAGCTAGAAAGATAAGAGAAGCCGAAGAACCTTAAGGCGTGAGCAACATGCATTGAAGGTTTATTATGCGTTAGTAAGGATTATAGTGTTGGTAAAGAAGTCTTCGGGTATATCATAGCAAATGCAGATAAGGTCATCAAGTGTTCAAGGTAGCTATGATTGAAGGGTTGCTATGCGTTGAAGGTGGCTACCATGGGTTGTTAAGGCTATGCGTTGAGGAGCTTAATTCCATGATAAAATGGAAATGTAACCTTGATTTCGGGTAAACGCATAAGAAATAGTTAAGGAAGGAATTGTAGCTTTGGCGAAGGTAGGACGTATAAGCAAAAAGGAATAAAGTTAAGTCATGGACTGTTGGGAAGAAATCTAAGTCTCAGAAAGGAAGGATAAACGCATAAGGAGGAACCAGGGAAAGAATACTATCGCAAACTGAGTAACGCATAGACTTCTATCGAGGGATGTTCTCGAGTGTTGGATAAATTAGAAAGTTGAGAAGTAAGCTTAAAGACTGGGAGCAAAGGGTGGATGCATACTAATTTATCATAAGAGAAATAATTAAAAACAAGGAAAAGGTTAAATGAATAACCTTGGAATATAACTCAAGGACACATAGAGGGATAATCAAGGAATCCTCAAGGATAGGAGGAAGGTCATGGACGCAGAACGAAGTAAAGGTAAACGCAAAGAGTGCAAACGCATAAAGGAAGGTCTTGAGTTGGATTTGGTTATCAAGGGTGAACCACATCGTCAGATGTGTTATCACACAAGAGAAGGACTTGTAGCTAAGATTGGACATAAGGGAAGAGAGTTGGACGCATGGTATTATGCAGAAAGGTACAAACGCATAGTAGTGTGCATCTGAGACATTGATGCCTAGTAGTATACGGTGGAGAAACAGGGTCAAAGGTAGTATGGCCGAGAGTAAGGGAAGAAAGTAATGAAGCTAAAACCTGAAAGAGGATTAAATGAATGCATAGGGAGCACTATGTTGGATGGATAGTTTGTATATTGGAGTCAGTTGGACAAATAAGATGAGTTGGTAAAGGTTGCATGGGTTCATTTGGACTTAACACCTCATAAGGAGGAGGTGTCAAGATTGCATGTTAGATATGTCATGCAGCGTGACAGGTGGCAAATAAGTGACAAAAAGAGAAGAGAAGTAAGATGGAAAGCACTCTATTCCAAAGCTATAAGTAGGACTTTGAGGGAAGAGGAACAGAGGAAGGATCCAAAGTCGGAGCTTCTGAGAGGAAGCAGGAGAAAGCTATCTCCCTGTGTTCTAGGTGAACGTTGCATTCAAGTTGGACCTTGCGTCCAAGAGAGGTCGACGCATCCAAAAGGGAAGCAAGAAGAGTTATTTATTAGGTTGCACGTTGCGTTAGCTGTCAACCTTGCGTTCAAGGAGCAAGGTTGCGTCTAACTGAGCTGCCAGAAAAAGAAAACAGCTACCTTGCGGTTTTAAAGTCTCAAGCCTTAAGTCCAAGAAGCTCGGGAAAGAGAATTAAAAGGAAGGAAAAGGAACTACCTTTGAGCAAGTAATATGTGAGTAACACTAACGTCTTTTCAAAATATGAATGCATTCTCTGTGATTAATGACATTGGTCTTGGAATATGAATATGTGTTCATGAGTTCAACATATAGAGCATGCGTTTATATTTAAAAAGCATTTGAGTGTGCTATTTATTAGAAACGAGTTTATTAAAAAGCATGTTGTTTGATAATACATGATTTTCATGATTTTACTAAAAAACATGTTGTTTGATGTTATATGGTCTTATGAAAGATTTGGAAATGAGCATATAGAAAAGTATGTTGTTTGATATTAAAGATGTGGAATTGAGTATTTTAGGAAATCTTAGAAATGGGACCCCAATGCCCAAAGACTTGGAGAAGGCATATGGGCAGCCCGAGATATAGAAAGGTACTCAATGCTAAGGGACTTGAAGAAGGCAAATGCGTAACCTAGATATAGAAATGGGACCCCAATGCTCAAGGACTTGGAGAAGGCACATGGGCAGCCCACATTATAATACCTATGTGCACATAGAGGAATATACGACGCTAATGTGTTGAGATGACTCCACACAGCTAAGGATAATCGACGTTGAGTAGCGTGGAGCTTGACTCCGCCTCAACTAAGAAAAATGATATGAGATGTTTTCGACGTTGAGAAGCGTAGAGCACCGCTCCGCCTCAACTAAGGGAAAATGATTTGAAACGAACAGAAATTTTGAGTGTTTTTTCTCTGAATTAAGCATGCATGATTTAACAATGGTATTTGAGTATGATTTAATATGATTTGAATCGATATTTTATATTCTTTGTTGACAATGTTTATATTATGATCAGTTTTATAGTTAAAGAAAAATATTTCCAAAAACTGTTACTCACTGACCTGTTAGCTCATCCTTTCATATGTTTTCCATTTTTCAGGTAGCATGACAGTTTTCATTGCCGGTCGAAGTCGAGGTTTGTTAAGAGTTAATGGTTTCACCGTCCTAGGGAGTGTAGTTAAACTAAGAATTAAGGAAGTTTGATAGTGGGAGTCAACCAAAGAGTTAACGACTGCTGTCTTCACGCTCCCGTCTCGGGCTACGGGAGGGTAGTTCGGGATGGGGTATGACAGTATGTGTGTGGGAATTACCTCCCACGAGGGGCAGCGTGTGCAAGGTAGTGGAGGGGCATGTAGGTGTGCTGTGTGCGATTTGTCGCTCATTTGAGGTTAGGTCGGCTGGGTGAGCGTGTTACAGGGCTGTTGGACACGCCTAGTGTCAGTTTTCTACTTCTGGACATTTTGGCTAATTTTTGTTTGTCAGTTAACCTTTTTGAGCTAAAATGACTTAAAATATGTCATGAAGTGAATTTTAAGAATATTGACAAAAAAATTAATTTATTCTAGGTCAGGAAGAGCTAAGGGAAGCATATAACCCATAAAGAACCCATGATAAGTTGTGAGTGACTTAATTTCGTTTAAAATAATTTATTCTCTTGATATTTTTAGAAATGCTCGGTTTATTAGCACAATATGAGATTTCTGGCATAAGTAAAATTTGATAAAGCATGTGTTTCTTTATATGATTTTGAACATGCTTTTATATGATTTTGAGCATGATATTTTATGATACCGAGCTTGGTAGAAAGCATGTTGTTTGAGAAACACTCTGAAAATTTTGAGGAATTGCTTGACTCATGATTATAAATGATTTAACATGCTTTATTTTCAAAAGATGGTCTCCAATGTCGAAGGACATGGAGAAGGCATATGGGCAGCCTGAATACAATAGATGGTCCCAAATGCCAAAGGACATAGAGAAGGCATATCGGCAACCTTGATATTGGGACCCCAGTATTAAAGGACTAGAGAAGGTACACGGGTAGCCCAGGTTATAATTTCTATGTGCAAATAGAGGAAAATTTGATGTCGTTGTGTTGAGATTACTCCACACAGCTAAGGTTGTTCAACGTCGGGTATGATGACATTATTCCACCTTAACTAGGTTGTTTTCGACGTTGGACGTGTTGACATTACTCCACCCTGATTAAGGTTATTTTCAACCTTGAATAGCATTGAGTTTACTTCGCCTCAACTAAAGGAAAATCTTTCAAAATATGCAAATGTTTATAAGCTTCCAAAAGCTTTATTATTTGATTATCAAGCATGATTTCGTTGAGTTTTTGAGCCAAGCATAGTTTTATAAACTTATCACTCACTAGGCAACCTAGCTCATGTTTTCAAATGTTTCCTACTTTCCAATTAGCGAGCAGAACTGTGGTGCTTAGCCTACTCATTGAGCTTGTCTGGATCTGCTTCTTAGTTTTGAGCATTGTAAATATTTGTACTTAGACCTAGTATTGTACATATTGGGGTCTAAGGAGTGGTGAAAATGTGTAAAAAAAAAAAAAACACTGTTGTTATTATTATAAAGTTTAATTTGATATTATTTATGGCCTGGATGTAAGTTATAATTGTATGCTATCGAGTGCTTGGTAAGTGAATTTGAGGAGAATTAAGTTGACAATGGATGTCGTAAAGAATCGATATCTGCTGTCATCATGCCGCTTTTCAAGTTAAAAGGATAGCTCGGGAGGGGGTATGACACAAACACCCTCCAAGTCTTGAATCTAAAACCCAAACAATGGGTTTGATTAAACAACGTCAAACAATAGTGGGTATTCAAGATTTTCAAGAAAATTCATCAAACTCACCCAAAATAAACCAACAATTAAATGGGCATTCAAGGTACCAGGGAAGGGAGCACGGGGAACATTAATGGAAATATATAAATTAAGTGGTGGATCAAAACTTACCCTACGTTTCCTGGTGAGCTCACAACACTCACTATCTCCACAAGTTTACCTATGGGCTCCTCAAGCAGAAGATTCATCGCGTAGCTCACAGAGATGGCACTCACGTTCCGCACGTTCGGTATAGGCTGAGAAGGAAGCTTCCCCTGCCGAGTGTCCAGCTTGCTCACAGTATCAGCTAGCTAGGAGATCTGGTTGGCCATGCTCTGAATATAGGAGGTGGTGGTGTGGATAAACTACTCTTGTGTGTACTAGATCTGAGCGGTGGAATTAGCCAACTGCTTTACCACATCCTCTAAGGGCATCCCCGAATTGCCATGGCCCTAGTTCGCCTAACAGCCCTAGCAGTTGTAGTTGTACATCCGCCCACCTTGCTGATCGCCAACATAATCGACCTCAGCTGGCTCTTGAGATTGCTACCTGGCAGTAAAGACCTGCTTCACCAAAGAAGAGAATTCGGAAAGTTCGGCTTTTATTTCACTTACCACTCGTGAAGACGTGACATCGTCGGGAGCTCGCGTCCTGAACTATTGTGCATTCTTCGCCATGGTGGAGATGAGTACCCTAGCCTCTGTGGGAGTCTTGTTGACCAAGGCGCCACCACTGGCTGCATCAATAGTACTCCTATCATTAGGGACAAGCCCTTCATAGAAGTACTAGATCAACAACACATCCGATTTGGTGGTTGGGAAAGCTGGCGCACAGGCGTTTGAAACACTCCTAGTATTCAAACGGTTCACCCATCGTCTGAGAGATTCGGTAGATTTCTTTCTTAATTCGCGCGGCACGCGATGCGAGAAAAAACTTTCCCAAGAATTGACTCTGCATCTCCTTCCAAGTGGTTACAAAACCTAGAGGAAGGAAGTAGAGCCAATCCTTGGCATCTTCTTTCAGGGAGAAAGGGAAGGCTTTGAGGTTGATATGCTCCTCAGTTACGCCATGTGGTATCATCCCCTCGCACACAATAATGAACTCCTTTAGATGCTTGTGGGGGTCCTGCACGTCCAGAAAACGAAGGGAGTAAGTGAATTAAGCCCGATTTTAATTCAAAATTACCTGTTGTAGCAGGATAAGTAATGCCTAGGGACTGTCAATCAACGTTCGAGGCCGAGAGGTCCCGTAATGTGCACTCTTCTGGCTGAGCCATTGGTGTCTCTTCTTCTTCCAAAACTTCTTCGAATGTGCCTCCTACACGAGTATGTTCCTCTGAAGCTCTTCGTTCTCTAGTTTTCCTTCTACGTAGCCATTCCTCTCTGTCGATGTCTGCAAAATACAACAAATTGTTTCGATCCTAGGAGGATCGGGTCATACAAAGGGGAAAAACTAAAGAGCGATCAAGAATTGTAAACCCCACAAAAATGAAATTTTTTGGCTCCCTGGCAATGGCGCCAATTTGACGGATGGAATTCGTCGCCCAATTCCGTGCTAAATAATTTTTTCTAACTTTACAGACAGTTGTAGTGGTAAGCCGGGTCGAACACAAGGAGCCCTCAAATTTCACAGTTGGAAAGTTTAAAATTCAAGGTAACCAAAGGGGGGTTTGAGTTGGTTTGTTGTAAGAAAAAACTTAAATTTCATAAAAACTAATTGCACGAATTAAAACAAGTTAAAACTCAATTGGAGAAACCTCTAGCTTGGGTTACGCGGGATTTCCTTTGTTCGATATTCTTACTCATTGGTTCGTCATTACTAAATTCATTAAAGCTAGCACCTAATCAATTCAATTGGAAAGACCAGAATTGAATTATCCTAGTCGACAAATTAGGCAGAACATCTAACAGGAAAGGCCTAGATTAAATGTTCTATTGATTTAATCCTAGGTTGTTAGAACAATGCACATCACCAATTAGAATTGCAAGCTAACCTAACTTATTGCTTCCTATGATTGACATACAACAAGTGTCACGAAAGTAATACATTCGAAGCGATAAATCAAATGAACACCAGTGTTACAATTTGATATTAACACTTTGAAAATCTGAATCAAATCATGCGTAGAAAGAATTTGGTTCGAAACCTCAAAAGAACATCGTTTACAAATAAAAATCCCTAACCCAAGCTAGAAAAATGTGTACCTTAGCCCATAATCAGCATACTGATTAATGGGTTCAAGTTTCGAGGTATAGAAAGATGAAAAGAAGAGAAAAAATAGAGAGAATTCAAACCTTTGGTGGCTGGTGGCTGATCTCTCTACCTAAAAGTCAAGTCGAGAGATTGGTTTATAGAAACCGTTGGAGCGCCGCGACGCTAGGGACAGCGCTGCGGCGCTGATGCTAATTTGCACGCGAGTCCTCTCTGGAGCCCCGTTTTAGCCCGTTTTGTTGCTAACACCTCGTTCTACCTGTTAAGTTGTAAGCACTTAGCTTTGGAAGTTAACAATCTATAAAGAATGATTATGGAAGATGACAAGCTAAAGGAAGTAAATAAAGAGTGGTCGAGAGCTTTAAGGCATGAGTTATTATGTGTTGAAGGTGTGTGTCTATGTGTTGGTTTGATTGAAGCAAGAGTTCATGAGAGTGAGCATGGGTAATGGCTGAAAATAGTGAAGAAATTGTGTAGCCGAGCCAAAGCATGAAGGTTGAAGTGTTGGCTTGTTGAGGGATGCGTCCAACTTGCTATGTGTTGATGAGGTTGTTGGACCAGCAGCTATGCGTTGGTTGAGATTCG
Source organism: Citrullus mucosospermus (assembly GCA_030954485.1). Taxonomy (NCBI): domain Eukaryota; kingdom Viridiplantae; phylum Streptophyta; class Magnoliopsida; order Cucurbitales; family Cucurbitaceae; genus Citrullus; species Citrullus mucosospermus. The sequence goes on from CM062062.1 coordinate 5,564,470, forward strand.
GTAGGGGGGGTTGTGTTGGCGTTGGCGAAGTATGTGTTCAATGGTGTTATGGTTCAGACGCATGGTGCGATGCTTCCAAGCTAGCATCCAGACTTGCTATGCATCTAAGCTTGCTAGGCGTCCAAGCCAGTATCCAAGTATGTTAGCGGTTGCGTTATTCTGTTTAGCGGGAAATAGAATAAAATAAAATAAAATAAATAAAAGAGAAAGTGGAGATAAGTCGGCAGTTTGTTTAAGTGTGTAAAGCTAAGTTTTCAATCATTTTCTCCGTCTCAAAAGCTCCAATCAATCCCATATTTCAGCTGAGCAATGAAGAGAGGTAGAGGAAGAAGTCTAGGGTAAATTCGTGCAGAATTCTGATCGATCTTGTGGTGTAATTGGAGCTAGAACAGAAGGGTTGATTGTTGTTCTGCAATCTGAACAATGCTCGTTATTGGAGAATATCTTTCTGTGGAGATCGAGTTTAGGGCTGAGAATTTGAGGTTGGTAAGTTAACTTAATTCTTAACAACTTTTATGAAGGATGTTTGAGCTGAATTGGAAGGGAAATATGTGAAATTTATGGTGAAAGTGACTGATACAGATTTGCTAAGCGTTTTGGAGCAGCTCGAAGTTAGTTGAGAACATCTATCAAACGAAGAAGAGTTATGTTCTGAAATCATGAGGTAAGCTAGGAAATAAATTTCTTTACAAGTTTGTAAAAGGGAAGAAGTTCAAAATTTGGTTGGAAATACGATTTATAACAGATAGAAGTGAGAATAAGAGGGAAGGTAGAAACTGTGGAAGACAAGTATCGCTGGACTGCAAGTAACGCTAATAATTTAAGCGTGAGAAGCGAGACGGGTAACGCAAGTGTCGCTAGAAGCCTTGTGTCTCACAATTCTTGCTGGGTATCACTGGGTCTCACTAGTCTTGCTCACTCTGGTATCGCTAGTGTCGTGTAGTGTAGTTCAGTCTCGCTAGTGGTCTCGCTAGCAGAGTTGAATCTCGCTCATTAAGGTTTATTGATCAAATATGAATGGTTAAAGCTTGTTGGTTATGGAAAGGAAGTTTAGGAAAGCGTAACCTGAGAAATGTGTATTTTCAGGCCAGGAAGAGCTAGGAAAGGCGTATAATCCGCTCAGGGCCTAGGACAAGTAGTGAGTGACACTTTTCTTCTTTAAAAATGTTTTCATTGAGAATGTGTAGCTTGGATATCTTATGATGATTTGAAAGCATGATATTATGATTGAAAACTTATGAGTTTATGTGCATTGCGTGAATTTATGAAAAAGCATGTTGTTTGTTGATTTATGAAATTATGAAAAGCATGCCGACGATAATATATGAAGTTTGGAAATGTGAAACTTCTGAATTTATAATATGATGTTTTCAAAATGTTGAGTATTTTATAAAATCTTTGAAATGGCACCCAAAGCCGAAGGACTCGGAGAAGGCCAATGGGTAGCCTAAGTATAGAAAAGGTACCAATGCTGAAGGACTAGAAGAAGGCGAATGGTAACCTGGATATAAAAATGGGACCCCAATGCTCAAGTAACCTGGATATAAAAATGGGACCCCAATGCTCAAGGACTTGAAGAAGGCATATGGACAACCTGGAATATAAAAAAGGTACCCAACACTGAAGGACTTGAAGAAGGCGAATGGTAAGCTGGATATAGAAATGGGACCCCAATGCTCAAGGACTCGAAGAAGGCATATGGGCAGCCCGCATTATGGCACCTAAGTGCACATTAAGGAACGTATAACGCTGATGTGTTGAGATTACTCCATACAGCTAAGGGTAATCGACGTTGAGTAGCGTTGAGCTTCGCTCCACCTCAACTAAGGAAAATGAATTGAAATCAACGAAACTTTCTTTAGTATCTTTTCTTGAAATGAGTATGATTTGTATGACTATGACTTACATTGAGATTTTATTCATCTATTATAGAATATTATTTTTTCGGTACATTATAATCAGCTTATAATGGGTTCAATAATAATGTTATGTTAGTAACCATTTAAAATGAATGTTAATAAACTATTGGTATGCCAATGTTACACTTGAAATTGAATTTTTTTTTTTTTTTAGACCAGAAACCCAAACCATCAAACTATAAAAGAACATCACAAGACAGCTAAAGTAAACCACTCATGATAAGGAACACTAAGGAAAAACAATTTCTGATCCTCTTAGGCTTAATGCACAACACAGTGCGCCAACACATCCAACAGAGTGCGACACTAGCCTTTGATGACGGACAGTGTAGCGGCTATTGACCAGCACTAGTTTTCCATATTTGAAAAATATACATTTTTGGAAAGAATTTTGGGTGGGCAACTCTATAAATTGGAGGGTTTTCAGCAGTCCCAAAAAGGAAGAAATCAATTAACACACCAAAAGAGTCTCAAAGAGTGAGTTGGCTGCAAGGAAGAAAGAAGAGTTCGAGAGAGAGTTTGGTGTCATTCGAGTTCTCAACGTGAAGACCGAAGGATATCTTGGCGGTTCCTCCTTAATCAAGGGCTTCTTCCTAGTAGAGTTTTTCTTTCTTTACACTCTTTCTTTGCTTAATTTGTTTGTGAACATGTTACTTAAAGTTATAAGTGGCTAAACTCTTTAGTTTTAGGGTTTTTATGAATTGTTTATGAAGTTATGTTGATATTGTAGACTCTTCATGGTTTTGTTGTAATGATTATGCTTTTCATTTTTATTGTGCTTAAATCTTGTTGATTGGCCATCCTTGAATGTTGGGTTAGATGTATGGTTGAGAGGTTGTATGTCTAACTAGATCTATAACAATGATTTATGGTTAATCTGTCATGAAAATAGTTAGGTTAACAATAAAAGTTGCTAAAGACTATTCTTAATGCCATGTAATTTGTATTGGTTTCAAGAAATTAGTAATCAATTGAGTTGCATGAGAAAAGGTTGTTTTTTAGAGAAAATAACTTGGATTTATGTTTCTAGACTTAAGCATATGAATTGCAATGAAATCCATGAACCCTAGAATATTGCATGATGAAGTAAACAAGGATTCATTACCCTAGAACTCTCTTTGACTCTTGTGTTTCTTATTTAATTGCTTTCCTTTTTAGTTTTTCTAAAACACAACTTGAATTCAAATCCTCAAATAAAATTGATTCAGTTCTAGAATAGCTAAGTAACTTAAACCTTCACAATTGGATCCTCAGTGGAACAATATTCGAAACTTAACCGTCTTATATTATAACTTGACCCGTACACTTGCGGTTAACACAAAAAGTGTGCATCACTTCCCTCACTAATGTTCTTTCTAAATTGACTACAGGGAACCAAGCTCAAATTAGTCCACCATCTATAGCATCTTCAATTGCCATGGCTTTGGAGATGGCTACCCAAAAAAAGTTGGAGCAAGGAGACAATGAGACGGCTAACTATATTGATAGACAACACTGTAGAGGCCACCACCAACAACAATAACTTCCAACTCATTACCATCCAAGCTTGAGGAACCATGAAAACTTTTCTTATGCTAATAGTAGGAATTTTTAGCAGGGTTCTCCTGGTTTTTCTAATGTAGGTCCATCTCATACTAAGAAGTTCAACATAGAAGATTTGATGGTACAGTTCATCAAAGAATATAGAGGAAGGACGACGACACTAGAGAACACTATGCAAAGTTATGGCAACGCTATTCACAATATTGAGGTGCAAATTAGTCAAATAGTCACTTCTCTTCAAACAATGCAAAAGGGTAAATTTTCTAGTTGCCCCGAGAAGAATCCAAAAGAGGAGTGCAAAATCTTGACTTTAAGGAGTCGGAAAATGTTGTCCACACCTTTGATTGAGGAACAAGAAGTGAATGAGACCATCCATGAGCCTCAAGGAGGTCATAGAAAGGGAGAAAAAGGTAAAGGTATAGGTCTCTTCAAGTAAGTCATCTAACCCTCTACCTTTTGTACGTAACACTTTGCTCTATCCTCAACGGTTTCAAAAGAAAAAAATACACTCTCAATTTTCTAAATTCTTGGAGTTATTTAAAAAGCTTCACATTAATATCCCATTTGCTGAGGCTTTAAAGCAAATTCCCAACTATGCTAATTCCATGGAAGATGTACTGTCTAAAAGAAGAAATTTGGGCAATATGAGATGATTAGCATGACAGAGAAATGCAGTGTTGTGTTGTAAAAGAAGCTACCACAAAAACTAAAAGATCCAGGGAGCTATACTATTCCTTGCATTATTGGATCTTTGAATGTTACTAGAGCTCTATATGATCTTGGTGCTTCTATTAACCTCATGTCTTTATCTGTCTACAGGAAGCTTGATATTGGAGAAGTACAACCCATCACAATCACCTTGCAGTTAGGTGGCCTATCCTAGAGGTATTGTCGAGGATGTGCTAGTTAAAGTTGATAAGTTTATCTTCCCAGCAGATTTTATAGTCTTAAACATGCAGAAGGACTTTGAGATACCTATCATTCTTGGTCGCCAATTCCTGGCAACTAGAAAGGTCATCATTGATGTCCAACAAGGGAATTGACTCTAAGGTAAATGATGAGAATGTTGTCTTTAATATTTATAAATTCTTGAGTCATCATGATGAGGTTAGTATTTGTCATGCAATTGGTATAATTGATAATACTGTTTTTTAGCATGTTGAGGTTGTGCTTGCTACTGATTATTTGGAACATAGCACAGTTGATTTTTATTTTGTTGATGTAGATACTATCTCTAATTACATTGATTTGTATGCTAAATGGTTAGACAATATGCAAGTATGTACTAAGATGTATAAATTTATGCCTTCTAGCTCCTTTGCATGCTACGAATGATGTCAATGTTGAGAAACCTGCTTTAGAATTAAAAGTATTGCCTCTTCACAGAAAATATGCATTTTTGGATGACTTTTCTTTTTCTCTTGTTATAATATCTTCTGAATTGAATGTTGTGGAGGAAGAAAAGTTGTTGAGTGTGTTGAGGGAGCATAAGTCTGATATTAGATGGTCTATTGAGGATCTTAAAGGTATTAGTCCATCAGTCTGTATGCACAGAATTCTGATGGAAGATATCTTTAGTCCTTCAATGGAACACCAAAGGAGGCTTAACCCCGCTATGAAGGACGTAATTAAGAAAGAAGTGCTCAAACTTTTAAATGCAGGTATTATTTATGTCATCTTTGATAGTTTATGGGTAAGCCCTATTCAAGTAGTACCCAAGAAAGGTGGAATGCCTGTAGAAAAGAATAAAAAGATGAGTTAATTGCCACTAGAACTGTGACAGGATGGTGTGTGTGTATTATTATAGGAAGTTAAATGAGGCTACTAGAAAAGATCACTTTCCTCTTCCTTTTGTAGATCAAATGCTTGACAGGCTTGCAAGTTATTCTCACTATTGCTTCCTGGATGGATATTCTAGATACAACTAAATTGTCGTTTCTCCTGAGGATCAAGAAAATAACACATTCACTTGTCCTTATGGGACATTTGCTTTTATGAGAATCTCCTTTGGTTTATGTAATGCTCCTGCTACGTTCCAACATTGTATGACGTCTATTTTTCAAGGGCTCATTGAGGACATAATGGAGCTTTTCATGGATGATTTATTTGTTTTGGGTCCTCATTTGATTCTTGCCTTGCTAATATTAAACATGTTTTGCAGAGGTGCCAAGATGCTAACCTTATGTTGAATTGGGAAAAGTGTCCCTTCATGGTAAAGGAGGGCATCGTTCTAGGGTACAAAGTCTCACAAAAGGATTTGGAGATGGACAGGGCCAAAAATTCTCCCATTGAACAATTACCACCTCCCACTAATGTGAAGGGAGTCAGAAGCTTCCTATGAAATGCAAGGTTCTATAGGAGATTTATTAAAGATTTCTCTAAAATTGCAAAACCTTTGAGTAATCTGTTATAAAATGAAGCTAAATGTGTATTCAATGATGCATGTTTTCTAGCTTTTAACACTTTAAAAGAACGATTGATTTCTGCACCTATTATTGTTGTACCTAAATAGAGTTAGTCTTTTGAGATCATGTGTGATGCTAGTGACTATGATTAGGAGTTGTCTAACATAGAGATAACATGTTTAGGGCAATCTATTATACTAGTAGGGCTCTTGGTAGCACTCAACAAAAATATACCACTACTGAAAAAGAATTTCTAGTTGTCATGTTTGCCCTAGATAAATTTAGGCCTTACTTGCTTGGCTCTAAGATTGTAGTACATACTGACCATGCTACTTTGAAATATTTGTTCACAAAAAAGAATGCAAAGCCTAGACTGATGAGATGGATTCTGTTCTTGTAGGAATTTGATCTTGAAATAAAAGATAGAAAAGGTTGTGAAAATGTGGTTGTAGACCATCTATCTAGGCTTGTGGATGAGGATGATAACTCTTACTCTCTCATTGTTGAGATGTTCCCCGATGAACAACCGTATCAGGTAAAAGATAGTCTACCTTGGTTTGCTAACATTGTTAATTATCTTGCAGGAGGACATTTGCCACCTAACATGAACACTTAGCAAAGGAAGAGATTTTCGCATAATGTCAAGTCCTCCCATTGGGAGGACCCACTTCTCCATAAGGTTCGTACTGATAACATGATAAGGAAGTGTGTGCCTCAAGAAGAGGTGGTAAGTATTCTAAACTCTTGTCATGCTTCGTCCTATGGAGGTCACTTTGGACCCGCTAGGACTACATCTAAGGTACTTCAATTAGGTTTCAATTGGCCCTCTCTTTTTAAAGACTATTATAACTTTGTTAAATCATGTAATAGGTGCCAACATACTGGCAATATTTCTAAACATGAGCTTCCCATGAAACCTATCTTGGAGGTGGAGCTCTTTGATATCTGGGGTATTATAATAGAAATTAGTTCTTTTATGAACATTGATACAATATTGATAAACTAAGTTGTATTTTAACTAAAAGTATTGCATTTTAAGCTTATTTATGATGTACCATGATACATTAATTGCAATTCATTTTGAATCAGTACTAATATACAATTGAAATGTGAATGTTTTAATCTTTAAGTATCATTCTAAATGATATAAACTTCATATTTGGTATAACAACAATATCATTCATATTTCTTTTCTTTCTAAATTTGGTATATCAATAAATTAATATACAAAATATGAAATCTTTTTTATTCAATTGATTAACCAAATTAAATATAACACATATACCACTAGAATCATATCAAAAGTTTGAAAATAAAATAGATCAACTATATAATTTATATTTGGTAGATCACTTGACAAAATTAACACATTTAACATATACTATCAACATCAAAATTAAACTAATTAAATAAAGATAACTCTATATTTATCATAATCAAACAAACAATAACATCGACCATAACACAATTAAAGTAATGATATATCAGTTGTATATAAATAATATTCTTTAAATAATGTGTGTCAATTGATTTATATACCAAATATAATATGTATATAAGTTGTTTGATATACCCAAAGAAAAACAAAAGTATATTGGATATACTTATTGATGCACAAATGAGAAAAAAAAAAAAACTAGAAATCAAATTTAAACTTTTTCCTATATTTACAAGTTTAGAAAACAAATGCTATGTTTGCAAATACCCTAATGTTTTTTCCTCCTTTTTAGTACCCAATGGGATTCATTAAAGTTGGGATTGGCAATATTTGTTTAAGGGAGATTGATGTTTGATGTTTGTTGGGTTGGTAGTTACCTCAAAATATGTCTTGAAGGTTGTCTTTTGAGTTGAGTTCTGCAAATTACTTTTTTCCTTATCTGTTTTTCTTGCGATTTTGTACGTGCAATGATTCTTTCCTTATTTATGGTCTTGCCGATATTGTATGGAATGTTTCTTTTTCCTATCATGTCCTTTTAAAGAGCATGAGGTTGTTTTGCTAGGGTTGCCGAGTTTGATTAAGTATCCTTGTTATACTTGAAGGATTCTGTTTTTTAGGCGACCGAACGAGAGAAAAAGAGCTTTGATCTTGCAACTGTTTCTAAAGCAGTCATTGTTGAGAAGAACTTTGTTGGGAAGAATGTTCTTGATCTTAAGGTGAACATATGGTTTCTACATTGCTTGAGAAGGGATTCTCTAACTTAGGGGGACCCTAAGTTTGTTATGTGAAGAGGACTGTACATCATTGTAGGAAGATCACAGTTCAGAGGGAGTCTCACACTTATGAGGAGCCTAAGTGAGTATTTCACCGAACTGGATTACCAAACCTGAAATAACCATAATTAGTTGGCTAGCAAAAAAGTCATGTGACCTGATGAGGTGTAAAATTTAACTTATATTGTATTATTTTTAAAAAATGAAATAGTTTTTTTTTTCTCTTTTTTCCTTCTCTATTCTCATTTCTTTATCCCTTCTCAAATGTTCTAGACAACTATTGATTGGTCATTCTGACAACAACCATTGATATTGACTCCTTATTTACCAACAACTACATTCAACCTTTAGTCCTCGTGACATCAACAGGGCAAAGTTCTACTTCCATCTTAAAAGAATCTGCATCTCCCTAAGCTTCTTGTATGTATCCCCTTTGTACTCATTTAGTTATTCTTCTCACCAAAACCAGCAATATTATAGCTTTTGACAATGTTAATACCTTCAAAATTGTGAAAGAATTTTTTTAACGCCTAATAGCTCCCCAAAAGAGCTATTTATCTCAACCTAAATCTTGTTAGTTCATATGAATTTAATATTTATTCTAGTAATTTTGACATGAAAAAGAGCAAAGGAGACTACCGAGATCACCTTCAGGATGAAATTCGAATCAAACGAAGCAATTAGCAATAAATGGAGGGCAAAAATGGAAAATGGCTAAGGCTGCCTAGCGCTATGCTAGGCGCATGCCACCCAAGAGATGCATTTCATGGAGTACCTAGGCACTCCGAAGATCATCCACACGTGCAAGGGAGTGCCCAAGCACTACCCGACGCTTAGCCTGGTGCTTTGATTAGGGTTTTAAGCGCCTGAGCGCTTAGGTGCTTCGACCACTTCTATAAATAATCCCTTCATTTTTTGGGCAAAGGAAGGGGATGGATTTTGGAGAGAGCAGCAACCACCAACCTTCTTCTTTCTTCTTTTTTATCTTTTAGCTTAGAATTTTGTTTATTTTGGGTTGTAATCATGGATTGAAAGTTCTTCCCTCTACTCTATTTGTTTATGAAGATGTTTAGGTAAGTAATTTCTAGTTCTTGGGAGCAAATTGTAAATAAATGTATTCAGATTTATCTTAATGAACCTTATATTATGATTTTGCCTCTTTAAGTCTCTTTTAATTTTTAGATGTATGTTTTTTGGATGGATTGACGCCCCTACCTTGGATGTATGTTGTTACTAAGTGTTTTGTAGCTTGTGTGATGTCTTCCCCTTCATCTAGTTATAATCACGTAAGTAGCGATTAATTGAACCTTGTATGTTTTGGTTTTAAGCTTTTTTTCGATTTTAGGATGCATGTTTCAATTTGGTTCAAAGATTAATTGTTTAATTAAGTTAGGGCTTCCCATTAATTAATCACACAATGGAATCCTAAGGCTTAATACACATGACCTTATTCATATTTGATCTATTATCGAACACAATAGAACCTAAGGCATGTAGATTAATTAGGACTTAATTGCGTGGTGCGCAAGACAAGCTGTCGAGCGACAAGAAGAAAAGGCCAAGCAGATGTTTGAGCTCAAAAATATGTTTGGTGATCCTCTCTCGTCCGTTTGGCTATTAGCTAAAAGGCAGCTGCAAAGGAGCCTGATGCTAACGAGACATGCGTTGAGAGATCACTATAGTTCTTGTGAACTCGAGCCTTGCACCCATCTTGGGTGGACAACTCTTTCATATGCCATGGTAGTTTCTACGCACCACCATCGTACTACTATTCCCCTGTCGTTTCCGAGCCATCGTAGTTTGTTGAGGAGGCAAACAAAGGTATGTCCTTAGAAGATGTAGTGAGAGAATTACATAACAATAATTTCTCGATGCAATAGGAGCTCTTTGGAATCTAGCAGGACAATCTTCCGTTTGTGACGAAGACTAGAGCTAAGATGCAGAGTTTAAGTGACCAACTCACTCTAATTTCTTACTTAGTTAGGAGACTAGAGGAGTCCCCACTATAGCTCTATCTCTTTGAGGCTACCAAGGCATCCCACGATGAGGTAATTTGCTTCGACGAGGAGGACGACAATATGGACTTCTTGCCATGGAAACCAGTACTCAAGATAGAGGAGGATCCCAAGCTTATACCCAACGAAATCTAGCTGATGGAGTTAGAGGTCGAAAGACCTTGGCTTGTTTCTTCATTCGGTACTTCGTATATGTTTTAATTTTCTTCCTTCTGTTCTCAAGAACCAATTGAGTTTTTCTACTTTGGACTCATTTGAGTCTGTTGAGTCTTTTGATTCTATCTTTTTCCTTTTTTCAGCTATGAAGAAAATCACAAATTCAACCTGTCTAGTGTCTTGAGTATGCTTGTCCAGGGAGTGTTTGCCTATGGCCACATGCCCAAACCATCCTCAACCACCCTGTATTTATGTCTTGTAAGTAGCTTAGGAAGTTGTTTTCATTTTCATGTTGTTTTCCTTTCGAGTGACGTCTCGCCAGTTTTGATATGCAAGGCTGGCAGACTAGTTTTTGCTTAGAATGTACTATAGGGGAACCCCACTAGTTGACTCCCCGACCAAGTATTGTTGTACTCTTTGCAAACAAGCTTTCTTGCAATTGTCAGTCCTCAATGCTTATTTAATGATGTTTTCAAAGCTTTCCCTCTCTTTCGTTTTAGAAAACCATTTTCTCTCAAAACGCAAGTAGAGGCTACATCATACCCCGAGTTTAACCGCGACCCACAGTTTTTGTACGGCTGACTTGCTCGCCGGGTTAGAGCAGTGCCGCACAATTGTCGTCCCGTATTCAGAAGTGAGCGATTGTGACAAGTGGTATCAGAGCTTAGTTAGCTCCTTGGCTGTCAAGTACCGCTATCATGTCGACTGTAAAGCAACTGAACAAGTCGCAGTCTGAGCGACTTACTGAGATAGAAGAGCAATGGCTATATCTAAAGGAAGTTCCCGGCGATGTGAGATTCATCCAAGCCCGACTAGAAGGGCTGGATGAGAAGGTCAGAGAAATTGATGCGTTAAACGCTCGAGTAAACGCGCTACCGATCACCGAGTTGACGCTAAGGGTCAACTCTTTGGAACATAAAACTACGCGTCCTGGTAGTTTTGAACGTGGAGATAGCTCCACAAGCTCTGTCGTACACATGGAAGAGCGTGTCGAAGAGCTCGATAGCTCCCACAAGGTCATGTTAAAGCTGTTTAACGACTTGACCGACAATTTCAGAACAACAGTGGAAGCCATCAGAGCTGAGATGGCCGAGATGAAGACTCAGGTCAACTTAACGATGCGAGCTGTGGGGAACCAAACCCTGAATCAAACGCTTGCTATGCCCAACAAATTCAAGATCCCGGAACCCAAGGCCTTTAGTGGGAACCGCAACGCTAAAGAATTGGAGAACTTCATCTTTGACATGGATCAGTACTTTAAAGCAAGTGGAACCGTGTCGGAAGAAGTCAAGGTCACGTTAGCCTCCATGCATCTCTCCGACGATGCAAAATTGTGGTGGAGATCCAAAGTTAACGATGTCGAAGATGGTCGATGCACCATCGATACGTGGGGAGATTTTAAGAAAGAGTTGAGGGCTCAGTTCTTCCCCGAAAACGTGGAGTTCATAGCGAGGAGGAAGCTAAGGGAACTCAAACACACGGGAACCATCCGTGAGTACGTGAAACAGTTCTCCACTGTTATGTTGGACATCCGAGATATGTCCGAGAAGGATAAGATGTTCTGCTTTGTCGAGGGCTTAAAGCCATGGGCCAGGACTAAACTCTATGAGCAGAAAGTACAAGACCTGGCCTCCGCCCTGGCTACTGCCGAGAGACTGTTAGACTACAGTGGTGATCAGACGCCACAAAAGAAGAACACGGCGCCCCCGAATATTGGGCACAAGGCCACAAAATCCAACCCTTCGAAGGGCTTCAATTCGGAAAGGAAGCCACAAGCCCCAGGGACAGGCCCCTCTCGGGGGCCCTACCCAGCCGGCCAGAACCAACCCAGACCCATCTCTCGTTTCTTTTGCAAAGGCCCCCACCGAGTAGCCGAGTGTCCACATCGGGGTGCCTTGACGGCCTTACAAGCCTCAGTTCAAAGTTGTAACGAACCTGAGACAGAAGCAGAGGCGGAAAGAGAAGAAGATGAGGAGACCCTAGAATGGGAGCATTAAAGTTCTTGTCCGCAATTCAGAAGAAAACTTTCCGCCAGAAAGATACAGTAGAAAAGGGGCTTATGTTTGTTGACGCGAGCATCAACTCCAAACCTGCTAAAGGCACCCTGGTAGACTCCGGTGCAACCCACAACTTCATTTCTGAACAGGAAGCCCGCCGCTTAGAACTCAAAATTGAGAAAGACACGGGTAAGATGAAAGCCGTTAATTCGGAAGCCCTGCCAATTGTCAGGGTGTCCAAGAGGGTACCTTTACAGCTAGCGGGGTGGACTGGGAATGTCGATTTGGTCGTGGTACGCATGGACGACTTTGACGTCATGCTCGGAATGGAGTTCCTCTTGGAACACAAAGTCATCCCCATGCCCTTGGCCAAGTGCCTAATTGTCACCAACAGTAATCCCACAGTGGTCCCGGCAGATATAAAGCAGCCTAGTGGGGTAAGAATGATTTCTGCCCTGCAGTTGAAGAAGGTCTCAGTCGAGAGGAACCCACCTTCATGGCTATCCCGGTGGTCGATGAGATCACCGGAACCGAGTTCGTCCATCCAGAAATCCAAGAGATCCTGAACGAGTATGTTGATGTTATGCCGCAAAGTTTACCAAAGTCTTTACCTCTGCGACGTGGGATTGATCACGAGATTGAACTTATACCTGGAGCCAAACCCCCAGCGAAGAACGCACACAGGATGGCCCCCCCCCCCCCCGAACTAGCTGAGCTCAGAAAGCAGTTGGATGAATTGCTGAATGCAGGATTCATTCGCCCTGCAAAAGCACCATATGGGGCCCAGTGCTGTTCTAGAAGAAGAAGGACGGAACACTACGACTGTGTATCGATTATAGGGCTCTAAATAAAGTAACAGTTCGAAACAAGTACCCCTTACCAATCATCACTGATCTGTTTGACCAGTTGAATGGAGCCCGATACTTTACGAAACTTGACCTCAGGTCAGGGTACTACCAAGTTCGCATCGCACAGGGAGACGAACCGAAGACCACCTGTGTGACTAGATATGGGGCCTTCGAATTCCTCGTGATGCCCTTTGGACTCACCAACGCGCCAGCCACGTTTTGTACACTGATGAACCAAGTATTCCACGAATATCTCGATCAGTTTGTAGTGGTCTACCTCGACGACATTGTTGTGTAGAGTCCCACTTTGGAAGAGCACAAGGTTCACCTCCGATTAGTCTTTGATAAACTACGGCAGAATCAACTATATGTGAAGAAAGAGAAGTATGCTTTTGCCCAAAAGAGTATTAACTTCTTGGGCCATGTGATCGAACATGGGAAGATCAGGATGGACAGTGACAAGTTGAAAGCCATCCAGGAGTGGAGAGTTCCTTCCTCTGTGGCCGAGTTGCGCTCTTTCTTGGGTCTAGCAAATTACTATCGTCGTTTCGTCGAAGGATTTTCAAGAAGAGCTGCCCCCTTGACTGAGTTGTTGAAGAAAGACACCACCTGGCAGTGGTCGGACGAATGTCAGTCGGCCTTCGAAGAGCTTAAAGCGACTATGACGAGGGGCCCTATCCTCGATCTGGTTGACGTCACTAAACCCGTTTGAAGTAGAGACGGACGCTTCAGATTATGCCCTCGGAGGCGTCCTTCTCCAAGAAGGCCACCCGATAGCTTACGAAAGTCGGAAACTCAATAGTGCAGAAAGAAGATACACTGTCTCTGAGAAAGAAATGCTGGCCGTGGTCCACTGCCTTAGAGTCTGGAGGCAATACTTGCTGGGATCATGTTTGTAGTTAAGACCGACAATACTGCGATCTGCCATTTTTTTAGCCAGCCAAAATTAACATCAAAGCAAGCGCGGTGGCAAGAGTTTCTGGCCGAATTTGACTTCCGTTTCGAACACAAGACGGGGAGAAGCAACCAAGCTGCCGATGCCCTTAGCCGAAAAGGCGAGCATGCAGCTATGTGCGTGTTGGGCCATATTCAATCAAGCAAGGTCAATGGATCGATGCGGGAGATCATCAAAGAATTTCTGCAGAAAGACCCCTCCGCTCAGGCCGTAGTATCCTTAGCCAAAGCCGGCAAGACCAGACAATTCTGGGTTGAGGGAGACTTGCTGTTGACAAAAGGGAACCGGTTGTATGTCCCTAGAGCAGGAGACTTGAGGAAGAAGCTGTTACACGAATGTCATGACACCTTGTGGGCAGGCCATCCAGGATGGCAAAGAACCTATGCTCTACTGAAGAAGGGCTACTTCTGGCCCAGTATGCGAAACGATGTCATACAATACACCAAGATCTGCCTCATTTGCCAACAAGACAAGGTCGAGAAAGCGAAAATTGCTGGGCTCCTCGAACCCCTGCCAGTGCCATCCAGACCATGGGAGAGTGTGTCCATGGATTTCATCACCCATCTGCCTAAGGTGGGCGAGCACGAAGCCATCTTAGTTATCGTTGATCGGTTTTCGAAGTATGCCACCTTCATAGCTACCCCAAAACTATGCTCTGTCGAAATGACAGCTCAATTGTTCTTCAAACACGTGGTGAAGCTATGGGGAATTCCAGCCAGTATTGTCAGTGACAAAGATGGCAGATTCATAGGCACCTTCTGGCCCGAACTATTTTCCTTCTTAGGGACAAGCCTGAACATATCCTCGAGTTACCACCCCCAAACAGATGGCCAGACAGAAAGGTTTAACTGTCTGCTCGAAGAATATTTACGTCACTTTGTCGACGCCCCGGCAAAAGAATCGGGTGCAGTTGTTAGATGTGGCCCAGTTCTGCTTCAATTGTCAAACAAGCTCCTCAACAGGGAAGAGTCCCTTTGAAGTTGTAAGCGGAAGACAACCCTTGTTGCCCCACATTATTGATCATCCGTACGCAGGAAAGAACCCCCAAGCCCGCAGCTTTAAAAAGGAGTGGAAATAGACCATTGAGATTGCACGAGCCTACTTGGAGAAAGCCTCCAAGCACATGAAGAAGTGGGCGGACAAGAAGCGACGCCCCTTTGAATTTCGAGCAGGGGATCAGGTTCTGATCAAGCTGAGGCCCGAACAGGTTCGATTCCGAAGCTGGAAGGACCAACGCCTCGTCAGAAAGTACGAAGGTCCAGTAGAAGTCCTGAAGAAGGTTGGGAACGCTTCATATAGGGTGGTGTTGCCCACATGGATGAAAATTCACCCAGTAATTCATGTAAGCAACCTCAAACCCTATCACCCCGACCCCAATGATGGTAGCCGCAATGTCACTGTTCGGCCAGATATTGACCTCAAGCACACATACGAGAAGGAAGTTGAAGAGATCCTCGCAGACAGGGTCAGGAAAGTTGGAAAACCTGTTCTGAGAGTCCTCGAGTTCCTTGTCAAGTGGAAAAATCTCCCCGCAGAAGAAACGAGTTAGGAACGCCTTGAAGATTTGGAAGCGTGGAAGCCGAAGATCGAAGAGTTCAAGCTTCGCCAGTCGACAGAGACGTCAATTGTTTAAGTGGGGGAGAGTGTCTTGAGCATGCTTGTCCAGGGAGTGTTTGCCTATGGCCGCATGCCCAAACCACCCTCAACCACCCTGTATTTATGTCTTGTAAGTAGCTTAGGAAGTTGTTTTCATTTTCATGTTGTTTTCCTTTCGAGTGACGTTTCGCCAGTTTTGATATGCAAGGCTGGCAGACTAGTTTTTGCTTAGAATGTACTATAGGGGAACCCCACTAGTTGACTCCCCGATCAAGTATTGTTGTACTCTTTGCAAACAAGCTTTCTTGCAATTGTCAGTCCTCAATGCTTATTTAATGATGTTTTCAAAGCTTTCCCTCTCTCTCGTTTTATAAAACCATTTTCTCTCAAAACGCGAGTAGAGGCTACATCATACCCCAAGTTTAACCGCGACCCACGGTTTTTGTACGGCTGACTTGCTCGCCGGGTTAGAGCAGTGCCGCACAATCGTCGTCCCGTATTCAGAAGTGAGCGATTGTGACATCTAGCGCCCTTCAAAAGATAGAATTTTTTCAGAGCGTTGAGCATTTCATCGACTCAAGTAAGAAAGGGTCAAAGAAAGACGAGAATTTTTTCATTCCTTAATGGAGGATGAATCACATTGAGCAACCGACGTTAAAAAAATTACCCTTCCTAGAGGAAGCCAGGTGAAAAAAGAAATTATTACTTTTTTAGTTTAAATTAGTTTAAATTAGAATTAATTTAGGGGTAGTTTAAATTAATTTAAATTAGGATTAGGTTAATATAGTTCAGAGTAATTTAGATTAGTTTAAATTAGTTAATATATATAAAAAAATTGCATTTTTAAATTTTAGGGCGCAACGCCTTGACGCTATTAAGGAGAACCTAGGCGCTCTCATGACAAATCTGCTATTGAGCAGGTCTGTGACGCGAATTTGAGCATTTTAACCAAATTTTTCATATTCAGCGGCCTTTCTTTTCTCTTCTTTTTCCTAAATTTCTTCCTCCTTTCACCAAAATTACTTGTTTTCTTTCCCAAATCTTCACCCAAACTTAGTTTCTCTTCTCTTCAACAAAGATTTTTGTGGCTTTTCATCAACTTCTTGCGAAAATTTGTGGTTTCTCAACGTTTTGGAGTTTTTCCTCAAATCTAAGGTATAATCTCTTGTTCCCTTTAATTTCTCTTAATTTTTGCTTGAGATTAACCTAGATTGGGTTGTGTTTCTTTGATATTGTTGAGTTGTGCTGAAATTTGGCGGAAGGGAAATCAAGAGGTGTAGTTCGGACAAAAAAATTGTACTTTTTGCTTCAGATTTTGCTAATTGCAGGTTGGGGGTGGGAGTTTAGAGAATTTTAGAGCGTTTTTAGGTCGAGATTCTGTTCTTTTTTCTTTAGGTTGTCTAGAGTTGTGAATTTAGAATCGAATTCCTATGGCACCCAAGAAAAACAAGGGTAAAGGAGCAAGTAGCTCGAGTCGTCAGATAGTGGAGCCTGATTATGATACCACGAGGTTCCCTTCTAGGTGGGCTTTCGAGAGATTTTTCCATGTCAATGTCACTGGGCGCTCATTCCTAAGCGAGGGTTAGCCCCCGACCAAAAGCATTATCCTTTTGTTGTTTCTAAAATAGAGAGACGGGGGTGGGGATTGTTTACCAACCATCCTAAGGAGGTTGAGGTTCCCACAGTTTGGGAATTTTATGCAAACATAAACGAGAATGGTTCATCATCTTTCTACGAGCAGTTTGAAAGAAGTATTAATTAAATGATTCACCCTCAAAGGAAAGTTTTCTTGTATACCTATGAGAAAATACTCTTTTTAAGTATTATTATGCATCCCACAAAATACGCAGGCAATTAATTCCCCATCAATACCATATGGCACTGTTATGTTATGCTCTTTTTAAGTATTATTATGCATCCCACAAAATACGCAGGCAATTAATTCCCCATCAATACCATATGGCACTGTTACCGTTTTATCCAGGAGGGCATGGATAAGGTTAAGGATAAGGAAAATCACAAACCTTGTATGCCCGACTCCTGGGTGAACTCAAAACACTCCAGAAATGGATCCTCAGGAAGCAAACTGCAATATGGTTGGCAGGTTCCCCTGATCACAGAACCGCAAATTAGCCCAGGAGAGTATCAAGCCTAAACTTAGAATGATTCTTACACCATGCGATTCCACCAAAGATAGGTGTGTACTTTCGATATAAGAAGATAACTGAATATCCAGCCTTCAGAAAGTACCTAAGAGAAATTAGCAAGATCATTTAAAAAAGCAAACTCAACGTATAATTTCAAGTATAATACATGTTGAAATGTAATGTCATTTACTCTGTGGATGCTGCACCTTGGTGACCTGAGCTGAAGTTGTCTATATACCAAACACATCTTTGCTCTAAAGGAACAGCGGTGCCCCTAGATGTCACACAAACAACTTTCCTGGCACTTTCAGTTCCTACAATTGCAAGCAAATTGATCCAATGAAACAAATTAGGTAAAATTACAAGCTTAGTTCCTCAATAAAGTTTCTAATATATCCCTTACACTTTCCAGCATGTCAGGTAAGTGTTAAATAATACAGGCACAAGCAGACTAGCAGAGTAAAATCCCCATAAGAATATTAGGGAATGACAACTAATCAAAACAAAAAGACATGCTTAAGAGATTAACGAAGAGAGAACTTGCCAGCTTGTGGTGAATTCATTTCAACAAAATTTCTCAAATCTTTGCTGATAATCCACAATATTCCTCAAAGGGGGAGCTGAATCAAAAAATGATTTGATTTCAGCATCTAGGGCCTCTTGAGCTTTTTGCTGTCCGTTCGCATCCATTTGGAAATGTCTTCAAAGAGAATCACTATTGAAAACAATACTATGAAGCCTGAATTCACATAGAACAAAATTTAGGCACAAATATTTATATAGTGGTAAAAAAGAAAAATTAAAATTAAAAATTGAGTCAGGGATTGCATATGTAAGGAATATGAAAAGGGAAATAAAAGTTACATGGTTAAATAGCCGTGTACATTCCTCCATAATCAATATTATAATGCATTAATGAATATATAAAATAAAGTCGAAATGAACATCAAATTTCAATATTGAACTTCTAAAAGGAAATTTTCGCTTCAAACAGCAAATCTATTCTATGAGCTACACAGGACTAGACCGACCGACCTCAAGTTTTACGAACTCAGTTTTATCTTCGACCACTAATTTTTTGTTCTTTGTTTCTCAGTTCTATATTCTTCCTTGTTCGTCACAGATTGCCGGACCTGCCTATTGTTTTCATTTAAAAATGACGCAAATCACAGAAATTCAACAAAAAAAATCCGTGATATGGGTAAGAAAATGCAATTCAAGAAGCTAATTAGACATCATACCGGTAGTAATTTGCTTCAGAAGGGCAGATCTTAGGGTTTTTCCCTTTATTCGAATCTTTATCAATAATCGAAATGCATCTTGCTATCTGTTGTTGGACGGGAAACGCTCGATTGTTAACCAGAATGTTCCGGTTCTTCTTCCTGTTACTGATTGTACTCTCTGCCGAACGCTAGAATTTGAAGGTAATCCTTTTTAAACTGATAATGGAGTATTTGGCTCTACTTTATTTTCATTCTCCCACCTTCATTATTTGCCTGTCTCTTTTATAGACTTTCCCAGTTCCACTACTCTCTTTATCGTGTTCTCTCTTTCCTCCTGCCATTTTTATCCTTAATTGCGATTCTTAAATATGGATTTGACCATTTAAACAGTTGAAACTTTGAAAGCAAAATCATCAGACGAACACAACCCAACTAATGAAAAATATCAAACTCAACTCGTAGTCGAATTCAATGTCTATGAACTTCATGACAAGTAATTCAGATACA
The DNA here is from genome assembly GCA_030954485.1 of Citrullus mucosospermus. Classification (NCBI taxonomy): domain Eukaryota; kingdom Viridiplantae; phylum Streptophyta; class Magnoliopsida; order Cucurbitales; family Cucurbitaceae; genus Citrullus; species Citrullus mucosospermus. Next base: position 5,583,991 of record CM062062.1, read on the forward strand.
ACTTCAATCCCAGCATGTGAAGAATTAGACGTTAGAATCTTGTTGATTAAATTACATCATGAATGAGAAAGCTGTCGTTAGATCTAGGGATTAAAAGTCTGTAAACAATAGATCCTTTACTAGGCATATTCATTCATTCCCATAATCCATGATGGTGATGGCAGCGTCCTAATTTTTTGACTCATTTGAATAAAAAATGATGCCATGTAGATGCAGTTTGTGAAGAGTAGCATTTCAAGTTTGGAATTACTTCGTAGATGCTTCAAGTACAATACATACTTTTATATATATTTTAGACCATCTCTCAATTATTTAATCTCAGTCTACCTCTGCTAAGCATAAAGAGAGAATCCACAAGTACAGATTTATATAACGATCTGAAGTCAAACTCTCTCCATCTGTAATCAATTAATTAATGTCAGTCTCTTGCTCATACAAAACTTAAGATGCAACATCGACTCTTGGGCATTGAAAAAAGATGCCCAAGAATAATTATATATATAAACCTTTTCTTGTATGTGTATCCTCCTCGGATTTTCAATTTCATCTGCATTACCATTTGACATCTTTCCTCTGTGAAAAATTAAAAACGTAAAAACATAGGACTCATTCACACACCTCCTCACTAAACCTAATCATGGCATGGATCTGCATCTTGCATACATTCTTGAAATAGGAAAGCCTAAGTATTGGTTGTAATGGGTCAGACAGACAAGTTATACATTTTCAATACCCATCACCTATAGTCTAGACAAGTACTCCTCTTAGATGTACACATAGTAATGCTCGATCAATCCGGCGTCTTAGGGATAAGAGGCTGGAAGGTATATATTAAAGCCTTCCTTGCAATGAGAACAGATAGCATGCACCTTAGCACCAGGTGAATTTTTTAAGCATCATTCCATCCTGCAAGAAAGTTCTGCTTGAACCGTGATGGTGATTCAGTCGCTGTGCCTCATCATCTGAAGTCCCATCTACTGAAACCAAAGTTTGGCTGATTGCCACAAACGCAAGTCAGATATCTCATGTCTGAACCGAACTCTTCATCATAAAAAATTATCCTTCACTGCCTTAATCTTTATCTAATATTTTCATATAGTTCTCTACCAGGAAAAAGAGAATTCCAACCATTTTCTTTTCTTGAGAGAGAGGGAGTGGCCTTTATATGGTCATACACTAATATGCATTATATTCCATGAAGCAAAACTCCTCCATCAAAATTGTCTGAACTTAAGACATTTGCAAGGTCGTTGCATGATTCAAGGTGCTGACTCTTGATGATATAGGAATGTAGCTGTCTTCTTGTTTTCAAATCTTCCCTTTCAGCTAAGACAGGGAGAAGTATCGAAAAGGTAGCTGAACTTGGTTTTATGCCTTCTTCTAGCATTTGACAGAAGAGTTCAACTGCTACTTTGTGCTGCATTACTTGTCATGAAGTTCATAGACATTGAATTCGACTACGGGTTGAGTTTGATATTTTTCATTAGTTGGGTTGTGTTCGTCTGATGATTTTGCTTTCAAAGTTTCAACTGTTTAGATGGTCAAATCCATATTTAAGAATCGCAATTAAGGATAAAAATGGCAGGAGGAAAGAGAGAAAACACGATAAAGAGAGTAGTGGAACTGGGAAAGTCTATAAAAGAGACAGGCAAATAATGAAGGTGGGAGAATGAAAATAAAGTAGAGCCAAATACTCCATTATCAGTTTAAAAAGGATTACCTTCAAATTCTAGCGTTCGGCAGAGAGTACAATCGATAACAGGAAGAAGAACCGGAACATTCTGGTTAACAATCAAGCGTTTCTCGTCCAACAACAGATAGCAAGATGCATTTCGATTATTGATAAAGATTCGAACAAAGGGAAAAACCCTAAGATCTGCCCTTCTGAAGCAAATTACTACTGGTATGATGTCTAATTAGCTTCTTGAATTGCATTTTCTTACCCATATCACGGATTTTTTTGTTGAATTTCTGTGATTTGCGTCACTTTTAAATGAAAACAATAGGCAGGTCCGACAATCTGCGACGAACAAGGAAGAATATAGAACTGAGAAACAAAGAACAAAAAATTAGTGGTCGAAGATAAAACTGAGTTCGTAAAACTTGAGGTCGGTCGGTCTAGTCCTGTGTAGCTCATAGAATAGATTTGCTGTTTGAAGCGAAAATTTCGTTTTAGAAGTTCAATATTGAAATTTGATGTTCATTTCGACTTTATTTTATATATTCATTAATGCGTTATAATATTGATTATGGAGGAATGTACACGGCTATTTAACCATGTAACTTTTATTTCCCTTTTCATATTCCTTACATATGCAATCCCTGACTCAATTTTTAATTTTAATTTTTCTTTTTTACCACTATATAAATATTTGTGCCTAAATTTTGTTCTATGTGAATTCAGGCTTCATAGTGTTGTTTTCAATAGTGATTCTCTTTGAAGACATTTCCAAATGGATGCGAACGGACAGCAAAAAGCTCAAGAGGCCCTAGATGCTGAAATCAAATCATTTTTTGATTCAGCTCCCCCTTTGAGGAATATTGTGGATATCAGCAAAGATTTGAGAAATTTTGTTGAAATGAATTCACCACAAGCTGGCAAGTTCTCTCTTCGTTAATCTCTTAAGCATGTCTTTTTGTTTTGATTAGTTGTCATTCCCTAATATTCTTATGGGGATTTTACTCTGCTAGTCTGCTTGTGCCTGTATTATTTAACACTTACCTGACATGCTGGAAAGTGTAAGGGATATATTAGAAACTTTATTGAGGAACTAAGTCAATTTGCTTGCAATTGTAGGAACTGAAAGTGCCAGGAAAGTTGTTTGTGTGACATCTGGGGGCACCGCTGTTCCTTTAGAGCAAAGATGTGTTCGGTATATAGACAACTTCAGCTCAGGTCACCGAGGTGCAGCATCCACAGAGTAAATGACATTACATTTCAACATGTATTATACTTGAGATTATACGTTGAGTTTGCTTTTTTAAATGATCTTGCTAATTTCTCTTAGGTACTTTCTGAAGGCTGGATATTCAGTTATCTTCTTATATCGAAAGTACACACCTATCTTTGGTGGAATCGCATGGTGTAAGAATCTTCTAAGTTTAGGCTCGATACTCTCCTGGGCTAATTTGCGGTTCTGTGATCAGGGGAACCTGCCAACCATATTGCAGTTTGCTTCCTGAGGATCCATTTCTGGAGTGTTTTGAGTTCACCCAGGAGTCGGGCATACAAGGTTTGTGATTTTCCTTATCCTTAACCTTATCCATGCCCTCCTGGATAAAACGGTAACAGTGCCATATGGTATTGATGGGGAATTAATTGCCTGCGTATTTTGTGGGATGCATAATAATACTTAAAAAGAGCATTTTCTCATAGGTATACAAGGAAACTTTCCTTTGAGGGTTAATCATTTAATTAATACTTCTTTCAAACTGCTCGTAGAAAAAAAAAATGCTTAGCTTAAAAGCATCACTTTCAATAATCATTTCTAAGTCATTCCACACTCATCCTTAGACCACTTTGATACATGATACTGTCACTTGTAGTAACGTCAGTGTTCGTTATCAACACTATGAGTTGGATATTGATATATTATTCCGTGAACTTTATGAAGAGGGAGTTTTTTGTTATCTGGGCCCAGGGTTAAGTAACATTTTTTCTCTAGCACTTCAACTTTCATTTTTATTGATGAATTGTTACAATCCATGGTGCTCATGACTTGAATTCATTTCAACATTCAGTACGCCAGCCTTATTTGGAAGCAGTTAAGAAGGCAATCAGTGAGCATCATGCTGTATGGACTACTCCATATTATCATCACTCAATTAAGAGTCTAATTGTTCTTTACCTTTTCCATGTGTTATCTAGCTTGGTTGATAATGAAATACCACCGATTTGTAGAGTTTGGAATTTGATTATTGCAGGCAATAGCAGATGGCAGACTTCTTAAACTTCCTTTTACAACGATTTTTGATTATCTTCAGGTAATTTCCTTTTTTTCCCTTTCGCTGGGGGGAGGGTTGAAACCCAATCATCAGGTAATGTTATGCCTATATTTGTGTGCTAGCTGCAGGAGCGATCCGTTATTAGAGAACATATGCCTTATATGGGTCAAAACTTAGTGTCTTTAAATCAAAACTCAAAGTTGCATGCAAGTTTTGCAGAAATCTTCATGGGTTCACGAGTAAAAATATCACTCTAAGTCCTTACGCTTGAAGAGGTGAAGCTTATCAAACTTAAGAGCACAAGGGAAGGAAATAGTTCTCTTGAAACACCTTTCATTAGAAAATAAAAAAAGTTGTATGTACTTATATTTACAGAGGAGAAGCCCTTTTATATACTGCTCCCACAACACAATCAAAAAGACACAAAAGTAATTAATCCATTGTTTCTAGTAATTAATCTAATTTGTGCATGTAAGTTATACTTTCAACAAGCTTACGAAGAAAACGTATGAAGTGCATATAAACACAGGTGGCTAAATATTCTTTTCGATTGTGAAAAGAACTTCGCTAATTTATGACCTTTACTAGCTCGTCAAAATTTGGCCACTTAATGCATTATCGTCTTCTGTTTTTTCTCTTTCTTTGTAATCTTATTATTCATCTTGCAGATGTTGCACATGGTTGCAATATCATTGAGGAGTATTGGACCCCATGCACTCTTTTATCTTGCTGCAGCTGTCTCTGACTTTTACGTGCCATGGGAGAGCATGGTAATGGTTTAGCCCAAATCAGATAAAACGAGATTTTAATGCGTATTCATTCAAAGTGATTGAATAGTTCTTCTCATCTCTGAATTTACCAGCTGTTTCACAAATTAGTTTTAGCAACTAAGTAGCATGCATGTGGTATTTGGTGTCTCTGTAGTTATAACGGTCTATCAATAAACTTGGATTGGTAGCGTTCATACTTGCATCTCAAATCTTGTTTTGGTCAAGAAAATAGAATGTCATTTCATTGGTTTAGTCATGCATGAAACTACTTTTCGATTAGTGCCTTCATCCATTTTCTTTGTCTTTCCATTTCAGGCAGAGCACAAGATTCAGTCAGGATCAGGGCCTTTAGACATGCGACTTGTTCAGGTGCCAAAGATGCTATCAGGGCTGAGGAGCGAGTGGGCTCCGACGGCGTACTGTATATCCTTCAAGGTATGTTCTGCTGCTTGAAACTATGTAAAGATCCCTCCCTTCCTCCCTCCCTCCCTCCCTCCAAAAAATAGATAATAAATAAATGAGTTATACAATGAGGGGATACAGATGAAAGCCACATCTGAAATTTAAAAATACCGTCTATTTTGCCACAGTGAACGGATTGGAGAAATCAACATAACTCCCCAACTGTCCTCCATAGACCTCCATAGACGTTAGTTCTTACCGACCACATGGTCCATAGGTCCATGGGAGAACTGGAATGGAGTTTCAAAGAACCATCATTCCAAAGAACCACTCTTCTTTTAACAAATGACTACTCCACATCAATTGCTCAAAGGCGAGTTGAATGGATTTAGGAACATCTTGGCTGTAGTTAAGACAATTAAGAAGCTAACATTGGGTAAAAGTCAAGAAAGGGCAATGGAGGAGGTATGTGATTAATATCTTCCTTCTTTTCTCCCCAACAGATACTTGTTAGGTGGAGAGGATTTTGAAAGTGCTCATTTGCTGAGTCTTGTCCGATATATTACGTCCCATAGAACCCATGAAATGCCTTGTACTTCTTAGGGTGCTTGGCCGTCCAAACAACCTTTGAATGGTGGAGAATTCAATAATCAAATCCCTGAACCAACAGGAGCCTGTGAACTAACCAGAAGCCACTCATGTTTACTAACTATCGATGATTGGATTTTCTGGATAGAATGCCTATTAGGAACTTGCTATTATAGGTCGAGGATGGCCAATTATTAGTTTCTTTTTCTTTTTGGCAGTGACTGACCTGAGAACTGCAGGATCATCGGCTCGATCTAACATTATTTTTCCCGAGCTCAACATATATAACATAGCTCTGCCCCCATAAAATAGTATCATAATGGTTTAATACCATGCCATATAAATGTCTGAAACAAGGATGCTTTTGCTACGATCATGCCACTGTAGAAGTTAAGAGCCATTTGGGGTTATATTCAATTTTCACTAAAATTTCTCCATTGCTTAAACAACAGCTAGAGACTGATGTAAAAATCCTCTTGGAGAAGGCAAATGCAGCTCTGAAAAAGTACAAGATGCATATGGTCATTGCAAATGAACTTTTGACCCGAAAGGAGGAGGTGACTCTTGTTACTGGAAATGAAAAGATTCATGTTCGGCGTGACCCGAAACTGGTTGGCGACGAAGTGGAGAAACATATCGTCAAACATATTGTCGAGAAGCATTCCGCTTACGTGGACAATTCCGACCACAAAGTATCAAGGGCCAGTGGATCATAGGAGTAATCGAGTACAAGAGTTCCTCCAAGAGTTCTTTAAGTTTGTTGGACGTAAATTACTGCATGAAGCTTTACATACATCCAAATGTTTCAAGTTTTAATTTTTACGGATAATATTTTGTCCTTAGTGAAGCTTGTTATTTCACTCTACTGTGAAAGTTAAAGCGGCTTCCAGAGACATGGCATACAAAGTTGCGTTAATAAAACCATGTGTCCTTCCTGTTACTTTTTGTATTAGCATAATTGGCTGGTTGGATCTTTCATTTGAGATTGAGTTCAATGCCCATCATGATCAAACTTAAGGGAAACCAACTGTTTCCAATTTTCAACTTTCTTCTTCCCTCCCTAATTTCATTTAGTCTAAAGATGTAGACCATGTTTGGTAATGATTTTGTTTTTAAAATTTAGACTTATTTTCCTCTAAATTCTATACTATAGTTCTTACATTATTTGAAGAAATATTTGAATTCTTAGTCCAATTCTTAAAATAAAAACTAATTTTTTAATCCTTCCAATTTCTTACAATGATTTACATCTTTCTTATAAGTAAATGGTTGAATTCTTAGCTACATTCCAAAAACAAACACAAATTTTAAAAGCTATTTTTCTTTAATTTTCAAAAGTTGGCTTGGTTTTTTAAATCATTGGTAAAAAGTAGATAACAAATGAAGAAATTTAAAGATGGAAATAGTGTCTATAGACATAATTTTCTAAAACAAAATCTTAAAACCAAATGGTTACCAAATGAGGTTTTAATTTTCAAATATTGGTTTATTTTTTTAAAACATTAATAGAAAATTGATAATAAAACAATTTATAAATTGAAATAGTGTTTATAAGCTTAGTTTTTAAAAATAAAAACCTGAGAAGTTGCCAAACCAGCTCAATTCTAATTTTCTAATAATAAGCTGACTTTCCAACGCTTTCAAACAATCTCAGGATAAGAGAAGCATTTCTTTCATTGTTTGGCAGCGATACATTCATGGTTGGAGTCATCGCATCTCCTTACAATGAAAAGTAGAATTCTTCTAATATACATGGTTGGAGTCATCACATCTCCTTACAATGAAAAGTAGAATTCTTCTAATATAATTGAAAGGATATTCAGAATCGCTTTTGAGATGCATTGTTATCATGCTTAAAACTTACAAGCATTTCTTACTCAAATGAAATATTTATTTTTTAAAAAAAATTAAAAATAGGTCCTTAAAACGTGCACAATATTTTTTGATTGGATGATTGTTGGGAAGTATTTTTGTGAAAGTAACTCAAAATAAAAAATCTAAAAGAAAATGAAAAATTATTTTAAATAACAAAACTGCTTAAAATATTCACAAATAATAGCAAAATATCAGTCTATCTACGATAGACCACAATAGAATATTATATGCATCTATCATGGCACAAATAGAAATAGATAGTAGTCTATCGTAGATACACAATAAAATTTTGCTATATTTATAAATAACTTAAAAAAAAAGTACATTGAGCACATTCTACGTGGTTTTTTCTTGGGGGGAGGGGGAGGCATATTTTCATTTGCAAGAATCATTTTTCCTTTCTTTTAGACTGTAAACTAAATAGTATATACAATTCTTCTGTACAACAAATACTAATGGTATTTTAGAGGGAATTCTAAGCAGAAACTCTTCTCTGCTCCTCTTTCAGTTTCTTCTAACGATATGTTCAGCATTTTCTTTGAGACCAATAAATTCAATGTATTATCTACAGGTTGTCGTCGTCGTCTGTATCAAGCTCGAGGCCCTCCTCAGCTAAGAGTTGGCTTATTACCTTCTTCTTTTCCTCCTCTGCTTTTTTTCGCATTAAATCCCTCTTCTTCAAGATAAGTGTGTGGCGCTTCAGTGTGCTGTTAAAATACTCTATTGACGCCTTCTTTTCTTTTGCCAGTAATCTTTTCTCTTCGTCTGGATCAACCTGCAATACCATCCACTTTAGAAACAAGATGTGTTCCATGACGAAATTCCCAACTTCAGTTCTTTTCTCTTTTCAAATATCAAATGTAGAGAGAGATAGATAAGAATGAGGGAAAAAGATAACCCCCGAGTTCCTTTTTCAGAATTGGTTTCAAAATGTAAAGATGATAATCAAGTGTGCATCGAAGGTCTACCTTTGATCGAGAAAGGCGCCGAGCCCGTAGATTCATCTCACGCTGCTGTTGTTCAGCCCAAGCTACTATTGCCATGTCACCCCGTTGATCAAAAGCTTTGCGCTTTTTGATAAGCCACTCCATCCATGCTTGAGATGCCTATTAATCAGCAGAATAGGCTATTTATAAGCAACTCAGATGACAATTTGTTTGACAATCAAATACTCTCTACAAAATGAAACTCTCAAATATGAAGCTACTCTCTATTCATTGAAAATTATAATTCACTTTATTACATAAATGAAATCAGACCTTCATTGGGTTAACTCGGTTATCTACATCATACTGCCTCTGCTTCTCATCATCTATGAGCAACTCAATCCTGAGATGTTCATCAATTTTGAGAAGGAAGGAAAGACAACTCTGCAATTAAAATACTAGACCATTTAAGTTAATCACATATTAAACCATTTCTAAGCTGGATGGTAAGCCTATACTCCTTTGCCATTGAAACATAATCATTTCCAGTTACTAAATTTATTGGAGTTGTGCATGAGAGTGATGAGATCAGTTCCCCCTCCCAAAATAAAATAAAATGAAACAAAGCTTGTTATTATTATTGTTCTTATTAATATTTTGAAATGGAATCAAGTCTCTTCATTGAATTAATGAAATGAAACAAAGTTTGTTATTTATTACATAAATGAAATCAGACCTTCATTGGGTTAACTCGGTTATCTACATCATACTGCCTCTGCTTCTCATCATCTATGAGCAACTCATAAGCAGCTTGAATCTTGATGAATCTAGCTTCAGCTGTTTCTCCTTCTTCAAGAGTTCCTCTACCATCATAAAATTTGAAAAAAGAAAGAACCCAGTTCACAGTTACATAAGTAAGTTATTTAAACAAACACAAGCATGAAACATAGACGAAGAAAGGAAGCTTTCTTTAGTTTTTTCGTGTGGGGGTAGTATGAAAGGCAATATTGATTGACACATAGAGCGGCACCAGTAAGAACTTGCAAAAAAATGATCTCAATACTTCCATAAAACAAAATAAAACTTGAAAAGCCATGATAAACCTAGCTAAATTCAGACCTAAAAATAAATAACAAACTTTGTTTCATTTCATTAATTCAATGAAGAGACTTGATTCCATTTCAAAATATTAATAAGAACAATAATAATAACAAGCTTTGTTTCATTTTATTTTATTTTGGGAGGGGGAACTGCTCCAATAAATTTAGTAACTGGAAATGATTATGTTTCAATGGCAAAGGAGTATAGGCTTACCATCCAGCTTAGAAATGGTTTAATATGTGATTAACTTAGATGGTCTAGTATTTTAATTGCAGAGTTGTCTTTCCTTCCTTCTCAAAATTGATGAACATCTCAGAATTTTCTTTTTTTTTCAAGATATGATGAACTTCATGAATTTAATCATGCGAAACTTTAAACTACACAATTGTTTCACTTGAGCAAGGAGCAAACCATCCGGATGATAAAATTTGGCCAAGCGCCTATAGGAACTCTTTATCTGTTCTTCATCAGCATCCCTCTCTAACTCTGTTTTTATTGTACCAAAGAACAAATGAAAAAGTTCCAAATCAGTCAATAGACAACTAAATGGGATGCATATGCAAAAGTATTCCATGAACTATTAAACGACTGAGAATAATATCCTTGAAATCATCAAAAACAGAGTCAATGACGACCATATTCGCTCCATTAACACAATCCAATTTCTTCACGCACTACTAATCGAAGATTTCCATGATGAATATCACAAGAGCTATAAAAAAAAGGAACCAAAAGAGAGAGAAAAGGGAAATTACCGAGAGTTTCATAGGGAGATTTTTCGTTAGCCCAATTGGAAGCCATGGCCAGCGTCTTCCTCTGATTGATACGGAACCACTTCTCGGTCCGAGAAAAGCCTGAGGAGGAATTGAAGGTGGGAGAGAAAAGTGAAAAGCGACGCTTGTTATTAGGGTTCCGAAACGAAACACTGGGCATAGATTGGCATCTGCTGCTAAAGAGGAAGGAAGAAAACATGGCATGAGGCCTGCACACCGTCCTCAAACTGCTCATCTTTTCGCTCCACAACTACGAACTCTCAAACAAACTGATAAAGAAGAAGAAGAAGAAGAAAGAACCCAAGAGGCTTGGGGCATTAACTGTTAACAGAAATGGTCAGTTTTTCTTTGTCAATTCAATTTCCTTTTTCTTCCGAAAATTTGGGTGGATAACCCAAAAAATTGAGCCAAAAATGTCAAAATAATCGAATTTTTAATAAAATGTCAAATGATCCACTGTTAACGTCAAGTTAAGATAAAATTATCGAAATAAACTCTTGTCGAAAAGTGTATTCCACTTTCTCTCTTCTTTTCCTCCCCACAGTCACTCTCTCCTCTATTGCTCTCGCTCATCGAAATTGGTCGCTTTGAAGCTGCTATATGGACTCATTGTGTTGAAGGAAAAAAAAGAAGTTGAAAAAGAAGAAGACGTGAAAGAAAAAAAGAGAGAAGGAGTTGACCGTGGGAGAGAAGAGAAAGAGAGATTGGGGGAGGGAGTTGAATACGAGAGGAAAAGACAAGAAAGAAAAAAATATATCAAAAAGGTCAATGTCGTAACTTCACATAGTCATGACATTACCAAAAGGTGATTGGGCCTTTAAAATAGGTTTTTATGCAATTATTCCTTTTTATTCGAACAATTAAATTTCTTTTAAACGAGTACACATTTTTATCAATATTTTCACGGATTCGATCACGCAAGAAGTGAATTGACATTTTTTATACGACTCATTCACAAGTTCCTTTTAAAATGTAGTAATGTGTTCTAACGTAAACAGAAATTTAGATTTTATACATTTGTGATGGATAGATCACCAACTATAAAACGATGGTCATCATTAAAAATAAAAAATAATAATTAAAAAAAAACTCTGTTTTGTAGCATAAAAAAAATTATCAAATACAAAAAAGAGTCATTAATGTAAATATAGTATAAATAATAAACAAATTTTTCTTTGTTGAACTTGATAAAGAAATAGATTTCAACAAAGGCATAACCAAAGCGCTTGAAGCAGAAATTCATCCCCTCCGAGCTAAAATGGATTCATAGCTTATTTGAAATCTTTTGTTGGAAAATCTCTCAACGAAGATGAACATCAATTCTTTGTTAACTTCGGGCCCGTTTGGATTAATTAGAGAAAAAAATATTTTTCAAAAAACTCATTTTTATTTAAACTATTTTTATAAAACTTGTTTAAAATACATTATGAATGGTTGCTAAATAATCTAATTTTTTCTAAAATGATTTATTTTTTAATTAAATACTTGAAAATGTATTTTAAACACACTCTTTGTTGGTAACTTCTGCCATAAAAATATAATCCTTTATTTTCTCCAATATTAATTGTAAGTATTAACTCGTGAAACAACTTCTCATCCGAAATTTAACTAAAGATTCCGTCGGTGGTCAGTTCTAGATGCCTTCCTAGTTGATTGTTTGGCTATTTTTTTTTTTTTTTTTTATATGCTAAAAAAGTATGTTTTAATCCAAATTACAATCTTGTTCACTATACATTTTTACTTTTATTTTAACAAATAACACCTGTATTTATCTTTTAAAAAATATAATTTAATAAGGGAGAAAATCAAAAAGTTAAAAGCTCTACTTTATAGAGTATATGAATATAAAAATTTGAAAACAAAATATTCAATGAAAACAGAGTTGCATTTCATGTTTTCATATCTGTATTTGGTAGTAGATTTAAAAATTGGATTTTAATTTTAACAGTTGTTTAAAACGTGTTTGATACTAAATATTTATAAATCATAAAATTAATTGTAGTTTCCTACTCATATTTAGTTGATAATAGATTGTTATAAATTTATTTATTAATATAATTTATGTTAAAAATTATATAATTATTATTTTGTAACATTATATAACTTATAATACATGACATAATACATATTACATTTAATAAAAAATGAATTGAGTTTATCACATGACATATTGTATTTCTAAATATTTTTATCTTTAATTCTGCATTTAAAAATTTTAAATTCAAAATTTGGATACAATGAAAACATAAAAATGTTAGTTTTCACAATTTGCACGATTTAAATCACAGAATTTGAAAATAATTTTCAAAAACCAATTTATTGAACTCAATAAATCTAAAAACATAAAACAGAATCCGGATTCTCTACCAAACAATCCTAACTAATTCTTTTTTTAAAAGAAAAGTTAATTAACTCTTTTACCATCATCAATCACTTAAATAATTAATCATTTATATCATATAATCATTAATTTACTGAAGTTCTATTTGGTTCCTCTTATAATTATTTTTTAAGACTAAAATATATCTTTTTAACTTCTTTTATAAAAAAAAAATGTGAAGTATATCATATAATAAGATTAAAGAGGAGAACTTGGGGAAGTGTGTATTTTTGTTCAATCCTTTATTCATTTTAAATACCAATGCTACATGACAAAAATAGCTTAATTAACAATTTAAAATCAACAACAAACTCCACCACTAGAAACTAAGATTGGACTAATTCGAAACCAAACTCCACTACTAAAAACTAAGATTACACTAATTCAAAACAACTAAAAATAAACGTGTAGCTTGAGTTAACTTAACAATTACATGCTAACAACTATTGTGTTATACTCATTTCGACTAAGAACTATAATTGTAATTTTAAAATTTTATTGTTCAACACTCTTGCTCATTTTATATGGAGAGCTTAACCTATAAAAGAAAAAAATCATTCACAAGCACGATAAAAAAAATCTGATATTATTGTCTTTTTTTTTACAAGAAACAATTTTTCGTTGATATAATGATTACAAATAAATGTTTAAAGAGTACAAACTCCAAAAATAAAAAATATAAAGAAAAAATAAAATAATAAGAACAAGAACTTAAAATTAAATGGAGATCAATCCGGAGAACCATAATCTTTTAAACAATGGATTTTTTCAATACCCTTACCTTCTTTGAACCCCTCAAAGAAAATTGCGAAGGAAGCCGAAAATTTAACATTATTGTTGTCAGTACTCTCTCCAACTAAAATAACATTGAAGTAAAAGAACAAGTGAAATCCACCTAATCAATCATATAGCTGAAAAACCAATGAAAATAGCCAGTCTGAAACAAATCAAAAGCTACCGTCTTTGTTGTAATTAGTAACATAATGATGTAAGAAAAAGATGTATATATATGTGTGTGTATATATATATATAAATCTCAAAGGCAACTAACATTAGATCCAACTAAGAATATTGGGGGGAATGATATTAGCAATTCTACTGATTGCCATTAGATTACGATTAAAAATAAAAATAAAAGCAAAGCATACCTATCCAAAAGATTATTCAGATAATTTAGCATGCCTGATTGATCTTTATAAAAGCACCATCCTAACTACCCATAATCTCTCACAACTCACACCCCAATAGGTTCTCCAGTCAATAAGTCAGACTTTACATGTTGGAAGCTCCCAAATTCTTGCACCACTTTTTTTTTTCCTTTCTTTTTTAGGAGCATAATTTCACAGTTCAACCACCAACTCATCTAATTCTGTATGACTCAGAAACCTCAACAAGCATCCAAACACCTTCTACCAAGAGACAGAAATCAAACTTCATATCTTCCAATACACTTTTTTTTTTTACTCTTTTGTTTATTTTTTTTCTTTCTTTACATAAATTCATTTAGTGAATGCTTCAATAAGAAGATTCATAAACCATTCCATGCATCAGGGAGAGGCCCACTCGAAGTAATGGCAACGTGCCCCTTTAGTAGCAGTCCAGTTCCCACAGCCAAAGAAGAAACTCCCTTGCTTTGGTCCTGGCTTGCGAACCATACCCCTGCTGCTTCTAACCCCACAAAAACAGTATGGGAAGTATTGGACAAGGGGAATGTGCACAGGCTTTGGTTTCATCGGCGGTTGCAGAGGGAGCGACACAGCTTCTGGGGATTGTTTCCATTGCAATGGACAGTCAGTGGTCTGCCACATCAATGAATTGGTGATGGAGAATCTGAAGCCTCTATGCATAAGAAGGGCAAGTAGACGAGCAGTGTTCTTGGCATCATCAAGACCACAATGAGCACGACCTTGCCAAGCTAAGCCTGCCATCTCAACAGCTTCCTTTAGATTGCATTGTGCTCCCCCGAAAACCTCACGAAATGGAATTTTTAAGTTGATCCATCTGTCAATCGAGTCAAAAGAGAGAAGTAAGAACTACATTGCAGTACTAAATAGAAATATGATTCTTTTGTAAATACGCTGGTGTTTATTTACAAGTGAAGTTTTAGGTGCCAACATGCAGACAACATCATTTCATCGTCAGCTAAAATTGTCAGAATTAGACTAGGCAAATGGCTATGGAGTTGAAGGTATCAATTATTAACTGATTGGTTCATTTGTCTCCGAGCTTTTAAGCTCCAAATGTGTGGATACTCCTACCTCGACTATATTTCATACCGCACAACCGATAGCATTAAAATGATTTTGTTCCCTAGATTTTGTGTTCTTTCTAGTGAACTTCCCAATACGTGATTCCAAAGGTAATATAATTTTTATTATTATTTGTACCATATGTCGAAAGAATTTCTGTAAGCATCATTTACCGGTTGAAATATGGAGGCTTTTGAATCTTCTTGAAACGGCATTCTGACTGTAACATGACTCGGCAATCCCAGTTTGACCAAGTTACCACTAAAAAATTTGTATTCTTAATCCCCTTCTTTTCAAGCCATTTATCATGCATGAGGAGAGCTTCATTGAGAGTAACACCTCTGTCCACCTATAGACAGCAATGAGATAAGATAAAATCAGAATGTGTCCTAAACCAGATAAACAACGAGCAAGTAAAATTATAAAAGAAACAGAATGAGACTCGTGCACTCCATAGATCCAGTTTCATGAAACCAGATATTTCCCTTAAATGTTCCATCCAAGAAAAAGTTTAAACATAGCAATCAATATGGAAGAAAGGGAAATGAAGTCTTCCCATTCCATTATCAAGGGAAAAGCAAAGTGCCTTTAAGGAAATCAATATCTTCTGACGCCTATTTTCAAAGCATAAGACAATGCAGGCCAAGCTCCAAGGAGGAAGATCTCTAGATGAAACCGATGACATTATCCCTCCCAAAGGAAATACTGATTGCTGAACTTCCAAAGCTGGGATACAAGGACTGCATTAAAAAAAAAAGGCAGAAAAAACAGCACGAAAAGAGGCATTGTCAATCCAATAATCCTCTCAAGAGTCCCACATCAAAATGTTGTTTCTGTCTTCTTCTAAAAAATTTAACATTAGCTCCAAACAACCCGTTATGTCAAATATCTAGGGAGATCAGGACATGTCAACTACGTAAGAAAACTTTTACAACTATCTTTCACGTGAACGTGCTTTCCCCCTAAAATATTGGGGTAAAAGAATACTTATTATACTAGGGTGTGTTTTAATTTGCCCACACAATAAGTCCTCAAACCACTACTGCTAAACTGAACCAACCAAACTATTAGTTGGCAACTCCTCAATTTTTAGCCTCACAAGGATTCAGCAAGATTTCAATTCAACTCTATATCATAGTTGAACCAACCCATGAAGACCCCTATAATAGGTAGTGGTAGGCCACATGGTTGAGCAAGATAAGTCATTACAAGGGTCTTATAAGCTTAATAACAATCAATAACACCAAGTTTGTTCCACGCCAACAAGATGCAACCTCCAAGCCTAATTATTTAATTCGAACAAACCTGAATTTGCTGAATGCCAGTTAGATCCCTGCAGAAGTCACTCAAGTGCTGATTGCAAGTTGGGCGCACATATGTCTGAAAGCAAGCTTCCAGTTGGCCAGTCACACTACTTACAATGACAGATGGGAACTCAATTATCTCCTGTGGATGTGGATTTCTATCTTTATCACACGTTGCTTCAAAGTCTATAACCACAAAATATTGAAACTCTTGCAACCGAAGATCGCAATGGTAATTCTGTTCAAACATTTTGAAAGGAACATATTGGAAACGGTTCTCCACTGGCAAAGAGTAGAATTGACAATCAGAAGCATTCATCTTGCACTGCTGCACCTTCTGAGATTCAAAATGGAAGGCTGGCCATGATCCAGAATTATGCTGATAAGCAGGTTTATTGTGAAATTCATTTGGACGTTCAATGAAATTGTTAACCAATGGGTGGTTTGTTTCAGGAATATCATTGTTGGCATGACAACTGATTTCATCTGTAAGTTCTTGGAAACCATCAGCAGAATTTCCACTATGTTGCAAACTGAATGGCATTCCATTATTCCGGAGGCATTTTATAGAGGCCTCACAGTTCCTCTGCATACTTGCTGTAAGCAAAAGAAATCACAATGAGACTGAATTTTAATAATGGATTGAGGACATAAAAGGTTACACCAGTCAATATAGCTAAAAAAATATCCAATAAAAATTAAAAATAACCAGTTTTTTTTTTTATTTAATGGAACAACCGCTTTCATTGAGAGAAGTGAAAGAATACAATGTATACAAAAAATGGGCCCCTTACCTGAAAGAGCTCCAGTTAACAAAAATGCTACCTAAGCAATAATTACAAAAAGTCTTTGAAATCGAAGCCACGATACCTCACCAAAGACCAAACCTTGCCAGGTTCTCTATCCACACCACTAAAAATTGTATTGTTCCTCACACCCCATGCATACCATAACAACACACACGTCCCAGCAAGCCATAAAAAACATCCCTTTCTCCTAAAAAGGCGGACGGAGGAACACTCCTCAATCATATCCCTAATGTCCCTATGGTGAATGTATGAGTAGCCAAACCCCTGAAAGAAAAATAAACACACAGATCTTGCAAACTCGCAACTCCAAAGGAGATGATCCAAGTCTTCCTCTGTCTCCTAGCAAAGAATACAACAAAAAGGTCCAACTAATGAGGGCATCTTTCTCGAGAACTGATCTAAAGTGTACACGGTTGTGTAAACCTTGTCAAGTAAAGAACTTAATCTTCTTTGATATCTTAATCCTCCAGAGAGCATCAAACACAAACCCACTACTAGGAGAAGGGCTCAATAAAATACAAAAGAAAGATTTACACAAGAAACCCTCCAATAGACTAGGACTCCAAACACGCACATCCCTCCTAACAAGCCTAGAGTTAAACTCCCCAGTCAAAGATAAGAGAGAGAATCTCCATCGTTTCTCCATTGGGCAATGAACAACAAAAACCAAAAGAGAAATAAAAATGAGAAGGCCATTGGTGTTTCGGGAGGAACACAAAAATAGATATCACACTCAAATTTATAAGCTTATGGCTTTGTCGTCATTAAAAGTGTTACATGATTTTTTTTCATAAACTACAGGAAGAGATGTAATCTCCCCAACCAAAACATCTTAATGACCAAGTGGACAATGGATGTCCCATCATCCAAGAGGAGGAGTCATAGAAGATAGACAAATTCTGGACCCCATTCTCATTGCCAATGAAGTTGTGGAAGACTATCGTGCCAAAAAGAAAAAGGGTTGGTTACTAAAGTTAGACATGGAGAAGGCTTTCAATTGAGTTGATTAGCATTTTCTGGAAAAAGTCCTAAAAGGAAAGAATTTTAATCTAAGATGGATCACATGGATAACTAGATATATTACAAAGCCCAAATTCTCAGTTTTCATTAACGGTCGGTCAAGAGGAAGAATTACGGCAACAAGGGAGATTAGACAAGGTGATCCTCTTTCACCTTTTCTATTTTTACTCATTAGTGAAGTCCTCACCAGCTTACTAGACAGACTATACGAAAACAAGAAGTTCGAAGGTTTCAAAGTGGGGAAAGATAAAATCCATGTTCCATTGTTGCAGTTTGCTGATGACACCTTAATTTTTTGCAAATTTGAAGATGAATCACTTGAATTCCTCAGAGAAATTATCAATTTCTAAGAATGGTGCTCAGGTCAGAAGGTAAATTGGGAGAAATCAGCCTTATGTGGCATTAATGTCGATGAAAGGAAGGTACTTTCTGCTGCCAAAACGTTGAGCTGCAAAGCTGCAGCCTTGCCTCTCAGGTATCTTGGCCTACCCTTGGGTGGCCACCCCAAAAAAAACAGAATTTTGGCAACAGGTGATTGACAAAGTTAATGGCAAGTTGGATAAATGGAAGAGGCACAACTTATCAAGGGGAGGAAGGGCCACGCTATGTAAATCAGTCCTATCCAACCTTCCAAATTACTACATGTCCACTTTCCTAATGCCTAAGAAGGTGGCCGCCATGTTAGAAAGAACCATCAAGAACTTCTTTTGGGAGGGGCATAAGGGTGGTAAAAAAAATCACCTAGTCAATTGGAAGCACACAGTTAAAGATCTCATCGATGGGGGCCTCGGTATTGACAACATACAAACCAGAAATTTAGCCCTCTTAGCAAAATGGGGCTGGCATTTTATGAAAGAGGAGTCTACACTTTAGAAGCAAGTTATTTTGAGTATTCATGGTAGCAACTCTTTCAAGTGACATACGACTGGCAAAGAGGGTGTGAGTATAAGAAGCCTTTGGCCAAGTATTTCACGGATTTGGTTGAAGGTAGAGTGTTTAGCAACCTTTAAATTGGGAGCTGGAAATAGAATCGCTTTTTGGCTTGATACATGGACAGCTTATACTCCTTTTTCCATAATATTCCTAAACCTATTCCAAATAGCTACCCTCCCCAATGGCTCAGTAGCAAACCATTGGGATTCCTCCACCAATTCTTGGGCTATATCCTTTCGAAGACTACTTAAGGAAAATGAGGTTGAAGAATTCCAAAATCTCATGGGTATTATTCATAAACAAAGAATTTCCTCTTCTCAAGATAGGAGAGTCTGGCTGTTGGAGCCAAATGGACTTTACACGGTGAAATCCCTTACCAAGCACCTGTTTTCGTCCACACCAATAGACAAAAACTTAAAGAAGGCTTTATGGAAATCAAAAAGTCCCCTAAGAGTTAACATTACGATTTGGATCATGATCTTTGGAAGCTTGAACTGCGCATCTGTCTTTCAAAAGAAGCTTCAGTCACATTGCTTATCTCCCACTAATTGCCACCTTTGTTTGCCAGATTCAGAGGACTTGTAGCACCTATTTTATACCTGCAGCTTTGCTAAGAAGTGTTGGCCGCAACCATTACAACTTTTCAGCTTGTCTTGGGTCTTCGGGGACGATTTCAAGGAAAACACCTTGCAAATCTTAATTGGCCCAGCCCTTAAAAAGAAACCAAGATTGTTCTGGACAAATGCCACAAAAGCCGTGCTGTCTGAAATCTGGTTTGAAAGAAACCAATGGGTCGTCCACAACAAAGCCTTGTCTTGGTTAGACAGATTCGAGATTGCGAAACTAAATGCTTCCTCCTGGTGCACTCTTGACCTTGTATTCGAAGACTACTCAATTCATGCTTTAAATCTTAACTGGAGAGCCTTCCTCGAGCCTTCTGATTAGATTACTCATTCACTGAATCTTACATTTTGATTTGTAATCATTTTAGTCTTGCGAATTCTCCCCTTCCCCTTGGCGTACTTTCAGTTCCTATCTCTTGTAATGGGGTTCTTCCTATCCCTATACTTTGGATTCCATTCCATTTTAGTCCAATGTACTTCCAATTGTCCAAATGTAGTCCTTGTACTTTCCATAAATCTTAAATCTAGTCCTTTAACTTTAATCGAAATGTGTCACATGATAATAATTTCCAAGTAAGAAAGGACACTATGCATTCATATTTCTAAAATTTATAAAGGGAATGCTAATAGAGATTAGCTTTTAAAAAAGAAACAATAATAAACCAACAGCATGGACTATTATTAAGATCTATTTAAAATAGATGGACTAAGATTGAACATTTGAAAATACAAAGATAAAAATGGAATGAAACCCAAACTGCAGGCTTTTATAGAAGGTTCGTCAAGGACTTTTCAAAAATTGCATGCCCTTTAAGCTCATTGCTGGAGCAGAATCGACCTTACATTTTTTATGAAGAATGCCTCAAAGCGTTTGAGACTCTGAAAGCAGCATTGGTGTCAACACCAATTTTAATTGCCCCAGATTGGTCGCAGCCATTCGAACTAATGTGTGATGCTAGCGACTATGCGATGGGCGCTGCGTTGGTTCAACGCAGAGACAGATTGCTGCATCTCATAGCCTATGCCAGCAAAACTTTCAACGTAGCCCAAGCGAATTATACCACTACAGAGAAAGAGTTGTTAGCAGTAGTGTTCGCTGTTGAAAAATTCAGAGCATATCTTCTAGGATCGAAAGTCATCATCCATACTGACCACTCAACTATTCGATATTTGATGACTAAAAAAGATGCCAAGCCGAGGCTCAGCCGATGGGTTCTGCTTCTTCAAGAGTTCGACGCAGAAATAGTTGATCGCAAAGGTACAGAGAACAACGTGGCAGATCATCTTTCCAGACTTGAGAATATGGAACATGATCTCAAACAGCTGGACGTCAACGCAAGCTTTCCAGATGAAGCTGTATTAAAAGTCACAGAGTCCGCGCTGTGGTATGCAGACATTGTCAACTTTTTGGTGTGCAAGCAATTTCCCGAAGATTTCAACACACAGCAGAAGAAGAAGTTGATGCATGACGCGAGGTTCTATTATTGGGACAAGCCCTAGCTCTACAAAAGGGGGCCAGATCACATCTTCAGACTCTGCGTCCCAGAGACTTCGTACCAACGCATCCTATCTCAATGTCATGATTCCCCCTATGGAGGACATTTTGGAGGACAGCGAACTGTGGCCAAGGTCCTACAAAGCGGATACTTCTGGCCAACTCTTTTCAGAGACGCTAGGGATTATGCGATCAGATGCGACAGATGTCAACACATTGAAAATATCTCAAGTCGGAACGAAATGCCACTTACCTCTATCTTAGAAGTTGAGCTCTTTGACGTTTGGGGTATTGATTTTATGGGCCCATTTTCGCCACAACTATATACTGGTAGCTGTAGATTACGTATCAAAATGGGTCGAAGCAGTCTCATGCGCTAGGAATGACGCGGCGACAGTCTCAAATTTTCTTCAGAAGAATATATTCACGAGATTTGGAACGCCGAGAGCCCTTATTAGCGATGAAGGTATGCATTTCATTAATAAAATCATTTCTAATTTGCTAATAAAATACAATGTATATCATAGGGTGGCAACCGCATACCACCCGCAGACAAATGGGTAAGCAGAAATTTCCAATAGAGAGTTGAAAACTATTTTGGAAAAGGTAGTCAACTCCTCTCGAAAGGACTAGGCGTCCAAATTAAACGAGGCGTTATGGGCATATCGTACAGCATTCAAAATGCCTATCGGGATGTCACCGTACACGCTGGTCTTTGGAAAGGCATGCCATCTGCCGTTGGAGCTAGAACATAAAGCATTGTGGGCTGCCAAGAGATTGAACATGGACCTGAAAGCAGCTGGAGAAGCGCGTCAGCTTCAATTGAATGAACTGGAGGAATGGAGACTGCAGGCCTATGAGAACGCAAAGATATACAAGGAGCGAACAAAGCGTTGGCACGATCAACGCATCAGTAAGAAATCCTTGCATATAGGTCAAAAGGTCCTCCTTTTTAACTCAAGACTGCGTTTATTTCCAGGAAAATTAAAAACAAGATGGTCTAGTCCTTTCGTGATCAAGGAACTCTTTCCTTATGGTGCCGTAGAGCTGATGAATGAAGACGGCACCAACGGATTCAAAGTTAATGGTCAACGCGTGAAACCATATTATGGAGACGGCCTAGAACGCGACAAAGTAATCGTTGACTTAGCAAAGATCGAATGAGGAAAAGATGGACGCGCCCTGTGTTAACAACAAACACTCATATCCCACAGACGCATCCTAACTTTTTGTACCTTACCGCATTGTTTCATTTCTCCCTGTCTTTTCATCATTTTACTTGATTTGATTTTATTTCTATTTTTAGTTTATTTTTAATTTATTTTGATTTATTTTATTTTATTTGTTTATTTTTAGTAGCGTTGAAAAATTTTGTTTGGTGCGTCGACATCTAAAACGATGTGATACGATTAGCTCGACGCCTAGAGGGGAATCTGAAGCGATTCTGTCAAATCGCTCAGATCAAGAATTCGAAAAGGCTGACGGCGCTTAAGTGGGCTGAGATCGACGGATGTCAGACCATTTAATGCGGCTATGATGTCACGCATCGAGCCGATCACCCACGCACTCAGCCTAAACCCTTTATAAATCCCTCTTCACCCCTTTTCTAGGTTACGCTTCTATATCTCTCCAAGTTTCCAGATTACCGACGCGATTTCTGGCTTATTTGAAAGTTCTTCCGATTCTCACCCACTTTTCTCTCTTTTTCCCATGGCTTCCCAACAACCCACTTCCTCCAAAAGCCTTAAACCTATGGCCTCATCCTCGAGGCAGGATAGTCGGAATCTGTCCACTACCTCCACCACACCTGAACCCCTCGCCATTGTTCACCCCAACAGTCCTGAGTTGGAAGCGACCTCATCCCCATCTTCGCCAAGCTCCAGGGACCTGTCTGAAGCTCAAAAGGTGGGAAGGAATGACGAATCCACCGTCTTCGGATATATTCTAGACTCCATCGATGAAGAAGACGATGACTGGTTGGACGGGTTGGTCGACCAGAGGATGACGAATGAATCGCGTGGGTCAGTCCCTGCGATGAGTGGTCTTGAGCTGTCGGACTTCGATGAAAGACCTATTAGAAAGGTAATAGCGGCGGTGGAAAAGAAGAAATCTGCCAAAGAAAAGAAAATCAGGCTAATAAGGGCCAGGGAAGAAGCTGAGGAAGATGTCCTCTGCTAAGAAGGAAAAATGAGAAAGTAAAGGACGCGGGGACATCCGAGGCCATCGCATCATCGGTCGCCGCATCATCTGTCGAGCGGTTAGCAGCGAAAGCGGCAGAGAAGTCCAAAAAGCTGAAAGACGACATCCAAAAGATGAAAGCAAGGACGGAGTCGTTTCTCGCCGCAAAGAAGAAAAGAAAAGAGGAAATTGCGGCTGGCGAACAAGCTGTTGAAAAGGCTCCCAGAAAAGCCGAGTTTCTCCGTCGCATAGCAGAGATTGCAATGGAATTAGAAGTAGAGTTGGAAGTAAGTGATGCGGAGAAGGCACCCAAAGCTGAACGCATCAAGAAAAATATAAAAAAGATAAGGGAGGAGAAGAAGAAAGAAAAAGAGGTAGCAATCACCAAAGAGAAGCTACCAGAGAAAAAGAAGAAAACTGGGGTGACTAAGGCACCTGGAGTTGTTATAAGGGATTTGGACGCAGGCAGAGCAAGGAGAACGCATGTTAGTCCCATCAATAGGAATGAGAAAGGCAAAGGAAAACTGGTTGAGGAACCAGCAAAGGAGATGGCGAAGAGCCGAAAGAAACAATTCAGTGGGCTCTACACTGAAGTGGGATTTTTCCCAGAGCCAATTGAGCTGCTTGCCTTCATCATACAAGGAGTCGACGCAATGGGTTGGAGGCAATTTTGTGAAAGTAGCCAAGTCATCCAACCCACCGCCGTAGAAGCATTTTACGAAGGAACAATTCACCGCAGGGCACACTTAGTCAAAGTTGAAGATGAGGTGATTTCCTTCGAGCCTCAAGAGATCAACGCGTTGTTTGAGCTTCCCAACATCGCGGCGGCGGAAGGTAATAGAATAATGTCGACGCCTACAGACGCCGAAATGAATGACGCCCTCACAATCATCGCCAAACCGGGGTCAGAGTGGAACACTTCCCCAAAGGGCATTCAGTCATTGGCGTCTAACTGCTTGATTGCCGAGGCCAACCTGTGGCTTTATTTCATCAAGCGGTCACTGCTCCCCACAACGCATGACGCCTCAATTTCAAGGGATCGTGCCATGGTCATTTATTGCATCATGCAGGGAATTCAGCTAGACGTGGGACGCATCATTGCCCCACAGATTCGAGGGCTACTTTTCAAGCCAAGGGGTCAGCTATTCTTCCCCTTTCTTGTGACAAGACTGTGCGCCAACGCACAATTCATGGAGGATGCGCCAATCAGAACAGTGAATGGAGTCCTTTCAGTGTAAAGTCTGAGACGGATATTGAAGGACACACTGCATCTTCTTGACGCGGCCAACCCAAAGAAGAGGCCGCCAATGTCACAAGAACTATCATCCCCCCAACCTCAACCCAAGAAGAGGAAACCGGTCAAGAAGAATTTTGAGATTCAAGCATCGAGCTCACAACCTAGTGAAGCCGAAGAAAATGTTCAGCTCGACGCCTATACCCAAGCTTTGACCATTTATACTCCTCCCATCGACCCAATCACTGAGTAGCCCTCTTCACCACCAACTTCCCCTTCTCCTTCCCCTAAAATCCAAAAAGAGCCACTCCACCTCCCTACCACCCAACGCGGCCTTCCAACGCCTCTTCAGCTTCCTATCGCAGACTTAAACGAAGAGACGAAGAAAGTGTCGCCGCCTTCTTCGCCTCATCTGGAGTTAACCCTCTCCCCGCCTCAATCATCCACCTTTAGAGAGGCAACTCCACCACCACCACCACACTTTAAGCCGACTCTGACTCTGGATCCTGAGGAGTCAGCGCCCTTTCAATTCTCACCGCCTCGCCATGAACCTCAATTTTCCAATCTTCCAACTCCACCAACTACCGAACCTTCTGCCCGCCCAATATCTCAACCGCAGGCAGAAGCAACTACCAACACGCATCATCAAGAGGAACCATATCACTTGCGGCATGCCTCTGCTCTGCTGCCGTTTGTTGATTTAAATTTGGATGATTTGTTGCGGTACTTGGATGATGGGATCCTTCACCCCATCATGGGAGACCTTGATGAAATTCGGCGCAATGAGATGGAAAGTCTCCAGCGACAAGAAGAGTTGGCTCAACAAGTTTCACAATTGGGTCAGCAAGTGACTCAGATGGCGCAGCAACAATCGGAGCTTCGGAGTTTTGTTCAACGCCAAGCTCAGCGACAAGATGAACAATTCAGCACTTTGATAAATTATATCTATGAAGTGTTCGTCCAACACATCCCAGAGCCAGTTATTCCTCCTTCCCTTCAGCAACCCCTTCAGTTCAACGATCCAAATCCTCCCCCTACAGACAACAATGACAACGCCCCAGGGAGAACTTAAATTTGGGGGTGTTCTTTTCGTTTATTTTTCCCCTTCTTTTCTTACGTGTATTCCTTTGAATTTTTTGTAATTAGTACAACGCATAGTACATTTGCATCAATGCCATATCTTCATGAATCTTGTTGTTCTCTTGAGTTTGTACTTTCAACTATTTCCTGCTTTATTATTCTCTCCACCTTGTTTTTGTTTATGCGTTCAACCTCCATGATGAAATTTATGCTCTTCACCTGTAGACTTATTGAAATAAGAGGATTGACTCACAAGTCTTAGGATATTACACTTGGTAAATTACTTCTAAGAGTTAGTATGTGTTGCAAGCTTTGCCTCAAACCTCTTTTACAAAATTTTTCTAAGGCAATCTCTTAACTCGATTTCAGCAATGAGGACCTTGCTGCCCTTAAATTTGGGGGTACGAAAGGTTTGAGCCATGTGTTCAGAATATTAAAATTAAAAAATATATATATATATATATATATATATATATATATATATATATATTTCTTTGGACAGACAACTCCGCTGACAACGCATAAAATTAGCCTGTTAAGAGTTGAGTTGAGAATGGCTCTTTAACACCCCATAATCAAAAGTGAGAGTCCAAGATCAGCGCAAAGTAAATAAACGGTACCACTGTCGACGCAACCAAAAAGGAACGTGATAAGTGCCGAGTTGTGAAAGGGTATTTGCTCGATGTTGGCTGCCTCCATGCACCCCATCGTTGGTATGTCAAAACAAAGGTAGATAGCCTGGATCAACGCAAGTCCACTAAATATTAAAAAAAAAAAACAAAAAATTTTTTTTTTGAAACTTTATGAATGAATGAAATCCAAGGCACATTACTAAAATGAGGACATCAGATTGGCTGGAAATGAGTAAGGGTATTTTTTAGGAATAAGCTTGCCGCATCTAAAAATTAGAAGTACTTCCAAAGTGTCAATTGAAAAAGAACTTGGTATGGTTATCTGATTATTGATATAGTCAAGGATTGGAAGGCATGTTGAGAGGGTGCGCTTTTACTTAGATGGGCTGTAGAATTTAATAAATCTTCAAATAAATGTTCGAGCACAAACATTAACTCAAATTTGGGGGTGTGATAACTCGTAGAAATACAAGTTATTATAGTCATTATTTGATTTAATTAGAGTAACTTTGGAGTTAAACGCATGATTTTGGTAGTTGAATGATGAAAAATGTATCACCATGCGTTGGTACTACTTACAAAAGAAAATGCCTGAAAAACGATGAGCTTTTCTGTTCCTAACGCAGGGTTAAGAAGAAAAGAAGTGCAAACAACCAAGTACGAATAGACGAAGTTGCTGCGAGAACAAGTGGAAACCCATGCGTCGAGCCTATGCGTTGAGACCATGCATTGATGAAGAAATAGACACATGCTCAAACAGCTGTCATGTCATTATGAAAAAGAGCAACAACCTATCAGATCATGGCAGAACAAATAGGCTGACAAATATGAAAAGTCTATGCAGCGTGGCTGAAATTTAATGCAAAGGTGTCAGGTTATCATGATATCAACCTTTTGACGCCTATAAATAGCCCAAAAGCTTCTCCGAGAAAGAGGAGGAGAGAAAGAGAGACCAGTTCAAGAGGCGAAAGCTCTGCACTATTTCTCCCTCACCATAACCAGCCTCCATTTCGAGCTCTTCTGAGAGAAGGATTCTGAGCACCTTCAGAGTCGTCTCCCAGTGAGCGAGAACCTTCACCAATGGAATCTATGTATCAGATAGCAACCATCTCAAGCCTCCATGAAGCAAGACGTTGCAAGTGGCGGCTTGACGCCCTTCATTTCTGTTTTATTCCCATTTCTCTCCTTCTTGCTTATATTTTGTTAATGACATTCGAGAGAATGACTTATTTTCTTAATATGAGTTTGATTGACTATTATCTTCCATCTATTTTCGTATTAAACACCTTACACCATGTTTGAATGCTAAATGAGTTTGATGTTAAAAGTTAGTTTTTCTTGAGCAATCCTGAGTATATTACATCTTGATTAATGCATATCTTTAGCTTGCATAACTTTGTCTAACAAACACAAGTAGTAAGCATGACTGTTGAGCTTGAGAGAGTGGATAGTTAATCTTTAGCATTTATTAAGACTAGATGAGTTGCAGAGATGTAGTTCATCTTTTGCCAACGCAAACTTACCATGCATCTTAGAGATAAGATTAATGTGGCGTCGAAACATCGAGAGATGGATTCACAAACGCAGTTTGTAGGTATGTAATTGTACTTAGAAGGTTTAGGTAACAACTAGCTCTTGCGTTAACTCTACTCCTATAGCATGGTTCCATTCATTCTCAACGCATGCTATCTGACACTAAATGACATATGACTAACCATCGTGGCATCCACCTCATTATTAGTAGTAGGAAACTCTTTTCATTCTTTATGTATAGTTTGACACATACAACCAACAAATGCATATATTACATGTATAGATCACCGCATAGTCAGACATATAATCTCAACGCCTAGTTATTACAAATCCCTACGTTCGACCCTGGACTCACCAGGAAACCTATAAATACTTATACTTGGGTCTTTATAGGAAAACTTGCTTAATCATGATCACATTTAGAGTAATTCTCGACGCATCCTTGTACGAAAATGTTAAAATCTATTTTTGTGCAACAAGCTAAGAAACTCAATTCAATTTAATTAAGAAATTCATCTCGAACACATGCTCATAAAACAAGATAAATTATGTTAGGCTTCTTAATTTTATCCAACGTAACAATTCAACTGCCACTTAAATTGCCTGGCACACAAGCAGTTCTAGTAAGGAGATTACTTACCTTAGAATGAGGTTTTAGTAGCTACCTGTCACGGTCATACTTCTTCAACCGTGGGGCACCATGATTCACACTCGATCATGGTCAACCTTAAGGAAAACGCAAGTCCCAATCTACTTTTCGTCCATTCTCTTTAAAACTTCATCGGACCTTGAGCGATGTTCTTTCGTCATCAACCGAACTGAACTCATGCGAAACTGACTTCATTCGGCCTACATGTCATCTGTACGTGCGACTTCCTTCCTTCGTGACCCTTTTTGTCATTGTGATTTCCAACAACACGACCCCCATAATTATACATCAGTTTGGAACCTTGCGAATGTGTTCAAATCCTTCGTTGGGCTAAACTGGCCTATAACAATCTACCAGGGATTCTTGGGACATTATACTGCTTATCGGGACAAGTCAGGATAATACTGTGTCAACGGGGACTATCGAATCCCACAGATGCTTTTGGATGTCATCTCGAGTGTCGGGACGACATCAGCTTTCTTTCTCCTACTCGGGTTGGCTTATTGAGAACCATCATAATCACCCGTGGCTATTTTTCCACTTCGAGACATCCCGGATATCCATCCATCCGGACATATTTAGGCATGAACCCTCCCATGTCCATGCTAAGTCAATGCCGAGCCAAAATGGCATACCGGGTACTATATCGAACCTCCAGCCCATGGGAAGGGGCGCAATGTCGGCACATCCGTGCAGTCTGACACTGTTCTCAAGATCGCATTTTCGATGGAAGATGCCTAAGACACTCGTCTTGCATCGCTCGCCCACGCCATGACACACTCGTGTGCCATGGGGTAGCTCACTTAGGTCGCAGGGCCTAGGGGTGGTGGAGAGCTAACACCATGCCTCCCTCTTATAGTACATTTTGAACAATTTCCTCTTTGGCACCCATGCATATGCAAGGTGGCAAATGGTCACTCACCAGCGTAGAACGCCCGTTTGAATTCCGATTGACATGGAATTCGACGTGCTTCCATCTTCCATCAATATGTATCTAGCTCTAGAGCCGCTCTCCAAACTCGCAACGAGACCCCTACTTCTGAGGTCATGGCCCGGGGCCCCACATGGCACCCGCTAAGCTTGGCACTGACACTGCCGATGGCACTAATGCTTGTCTTCTTGCTTATTGTTCAACTTGACATGCTTACCCACTTATCTTGGTGTGTTGGATGATGCACCGTCCTCCTCGGTTGCATCACGGCACTTTCACTTGGCCCTCTGTTATTGCCAAATGCGTCGACACTCTTGTGTCGCCACTACACTGTTTGCACAAGTGGGGTCACAATCTACTATCTCAAAGTTAGATTGTGACACTCTCCCCTACTTAAACTGTCATCCTTCTCAATGACACACTTGGGGTGCAATCCGCTTTGATTCACGTGAGATTGCAACAGTCTCTCCCACTTAAACTCGACATCGTCTCGATGATGATCCGAACTCGAGTTGGCTATTGAAGAACTTTGCTAAATAATGTGCGTCAGACCAAATATGCAACTTGCACACTATGTATGAGCTATCCCACCCATGGATCTTCACGCGCCCAACTTTAAGACTTGGCCCCGAGACTCGCAACATAGGCACGGCAACGCTTCGGTATACTCTCGCCTTAGCAAAAGGACTATTTCAGCCATCAACTTGGCCTACACAATGGCCATAACAACATATTCTCTGAGCAGCACATTATGGTGCATCCCTCGTGGTGAGGCTTGCGAGCTTACCATGGAAATTCCCCATCATAGCACTTTACTCGATGCGAAGTCTGAAAAAAAAAGCACAACCCTTCTTTCGACGGCACTGCCCTTCGGCCGACTTACTGGCCACCTCGTGTGGCAACGCTGCTAAGATGCTTCCCTTGCTCTTGACGCAGTTTCTCTCCTCTTTCTCTGAACTGCCAGACGGTTGGTCATCTCCAACGCGCCCTGGCCTCAACAACCGTGAAGTCATCCACTTTAGGCATGTGGAAGGACTCAAGGGACACACTTGCTCCACACCAACAGGGGAGCGTTCTCACGAGACAGCAACCACCTTGAGGGTTACTCCCTAATCACCCACTTGGCTCTGCTAGCTATGATGTCTACTCACACAAACTCTTGATGGACACTTTGCACTCGATCGGCGAAAGTCTCCTTGACCCCCCCCCCCCCCATTCCAATCTTCTGCTTACAACCATTAATACTATCCCTCTGGTAGTAACGGTTCTCTCGAAGGCACCCTACCCGGTACACCTTCTGATCATCTCTTGCACAAGGAACACTCAAACTCTTGGCAAATGAGCTTGGTTCTTTCTTACTGACGGGACGAACTTCCCTCAACGACGTGTCACGACGACACCCTCGAGAATTGAGAAGTTCGGCTTCAACCCACTTCTTGTCTCTGATGCAGACTCACAACTGCCCTGCCCAACTGGCATTCTTGACGCATTTGTGACGTCTTCAATTCACCCTCAAGTTCCTTTCTGTTTACTTTGTCCGACTCCACTCAAAAAGAGTGGCTCTGATACCAAATGTCACGGTCATACTTCTTCAACTGTACAACACCATGATTACGCTCGATCATGGTCAGCCTTAAGGGAAACACAAGTCCCAATCTACTTTTCGTCCATTCTCTTTGAATCTTCATCAGACCTTGAGCGAGGTTCTTTCGTCATCAACCGAACTGAACTCATGCGAAACTAACTTCATTCGGCCTACACGTCATCTATACGTGCGACTTCCTTCCTTCGTGACCCTTTTTGTCATCGTGATTCCCAACAACACGACCCCCATAATTATACATCAATTTGGAACCTTGCGAATGTGATCGAACCCTTCATTGGGCCAAACTGGCCTCTCGAGACATTATACTGCTTATTGGAATAAGTCAGGACAATACCATGTCAACGGGGACGATCGACTCCCATAGATGCTTTTGGATGTCATCCCAAGTGTCGGGACGACATCAGCTTTCTCTCTCCTACTCGGGTTGGCTTATTGAAAACCATCATAATCGCCGCGTGGCTATTTTTCCACTTCGAGACATCCCATACATCCATCCATCCAGACATATTTAGGCATGAATCCTCCCGTGTCCATGCTAAGTCAATGCCAAGCCAAAACAGCATACCAGGTACTATATCAAACCTCCAGCCCATGGGAAGGGGCGCAATGTCGGCACACCTATGCCGTCCGACATTGTCCTTGAGATCCCATTTCCAATGGAAGACGCCCAAGACACTCGTCTTGCAACGCTCGCCCACGCCATGACACACTCATGTGCCATGGGGTAGCTCACTTAGGTCGCAGGGCCTAGGGGTGGTGGAGAGCTGACACCATGCCTCCCCCTTATAGTACATTTTGAACAATTTCCTCTTTGGCACCAATGCATATGCAAGGTGGCAAGTGGTCACTCACTAGCGTAGAGCGCCCCGTCTGAATTCCGATTGACATGGAATTCGACATGCTTCCATCTTCCATTAATATGGATCTAGCTCCAAAGCCTCTCGTCCAAACTCGCAACGAGACCTCTACTTTTTAGGTCATGGCCCGGGGCCCCACGTGGCCCCCGCTAAGCTTTTCACTGACACTACCGATGGCACCAATGCTTGTCTTCTTGCTTGTTATTCAACTTGGCATGCTTGCCCACTTATCTTGGTGTGTTGGATGATGCACCATCCTCCTCGGTCGTATCACGACACTTTCATTTGGCCCTCTGTCATTACCAGATGTGTCGACATTCTTGTGTCACCACTACACTGTCTGCACAAGTGGGATCACAATCTACTATCTCAAAGTTAGATTGTGACACTACCCACGCCGCAAACTCTCACAGAATCCACGAATTACAACTTGAGCATAAATCCCAATTTAAATTAAACTTCTAGGCTTAACCCAACCACAGACTAATCAAAATTACTCCAAATGATTTTACCCTTAGCGTGACCAAATCAGAATTTCTTGAAATTACCTCCACTTTTTTGGGTCAAAGCCATGATCTACAAAACTCCAAAATTAGGAATCTTAAACCCAACTAAGAGACCTGCGAAAGAACAAAAGTCAACAACTTACCCAAGCCCACGCTTCCAACAATGGCGTGTGCAACCCATGGCAACTGGAAGGAAGAACCCACGCCGGCAGTGGAACCCGCAGCAACGGCGGCGCTGCGAAACTGAGTGACGAGCTAATGCCGACTGGAACACTTGCGAGCAACGGCCGACGCACGACGTGGAGGTGTGGCGATGGCAAGCATGATCGACGCTGCGCGGACGACGGCGATGAGCACTCACGCAACAAGTGGTGACCGGTAGGGACGAGCGACGAAAAGAAGCCGCGGCAGTTGGTTAAGAAGAAGAAATCGGGAAGGAGATGGGGGAGGTGCGGCCAATTGAGGGGAGGAAGAGAGAGTTTTTCCTTTTTCCTTTTTTTTAATCACGCACGCACTTTGAGACCTAAATATATATAAATAAATCATCCCTTTTTCTTTTCCTTTTCTAATTCCCCTTTTTTCCCAATAAAATTTAATAAAGCTCACCTCTCCCAAAATCCATAATTATCCCCAAAACAAATATATCATATATATTTTTCCTCTTTCCTTCACAACTTCCTAAAAACCCACCCCACCAAAATAAACCACTAAAACAAACATCTTTCCAATTTCCCCCTAAATACAAATCTCTTTCAAATCAAACAAAATCTTACTAACCCAAATTTAAAATCAAAAATTGAAATCTTAAATACCTAACTTGGATTTTATTTCCTTAATTACCAAAAATTAAATTTTAATCTGGCACCCAAATAATTTAAGATAATTAAATTAACAAAATTAAAATTACCTAAAAAAAATTCAGGTTGTCACAAAAGCTTTTAACTTAACTCAATTCCATTACTTTGGTGAACCGGATTCAACACCTATTCGATCGTCTAAGAAGTCTTTAGGAGTTTAAGTCATTAAACCTATATTTCTATGGCTAATGTGAACTTAGATAATAAGAAAAATACAATTCTAGATAAATAAACCAAAAATAGATAAGTAAATAAAATAAATGGATTAAATTGAAATAACAATTGAATGAGAAAACCCTACTACTAAGAGTTAAAAAAATATATAAAAAAATGAAATATATTATTCAATGTCTCTAAAAATATAAAAACGGCACCAACAAATATTGCACAATAAAAAAATTCAATTGAGATTTAATTGAAACTATGAAATGAAACTTAAAAACAAATTTCTACACTTTCTTTCTTTAATCTAACTTGTTTACTTGTTTTCTCCTTTTTCAAGGGATTCCAAGTTGTAATGACCTCAACTTTTGTTGTATATGACCTCATTGTATAAGGTCGGATCAAAATAATGTGCAGAAAAATGGGTGGAATACACTTTAAATTAAAATAACAAAGAAATTGAGATGAAGGAGAAACAAGAACTTGAAATTGAAACCAATTTATTATGTCTACGACTGTGAAATGAGCTAAAATTACTGAGAATAAGCTACTAAAAATTCAATCTAAAGGAATGAAATACATAAACCAAACTAGGATTACACTTAATGAATTGAAGAACAAGATAATTGACTAAAACTTGAAGAAAATATGAACACTAGCCTTGGATCTATCTTGATTTAATCTTTGTCAAGATGTTTTTACATGTGATAGCCCCAACTTTCGAAGGAGACTGGATCTGTGCAAATGTTTCAATTTAATTCTTCAAGAAACCAAAAAAAAAAATTGCAGCAAAAAAAAAATACAAATCAGAAAAGTAGATAACGATGCATATTTTTTTTCGTAGAAGAGGAAGTGAATTCTTAAATGAAGAATGGATGCTTGGATGGAGAGCTTTTGGAGCCTTTCAATAGATCTCAAGAGGTGGTGGTGGCTGTTGAAGAAGGGGAAGCCATGGGCTACCTAATTGGCAAGATTGGAGGAGAAAATCTCGAAATCATCCCACGATCAAATTTGAAAATTTAATTTTGTTGTGGCAAATTGCTGTAGCAATCCGTTCTGATGATGCAAAAATTTGGAATCAACGAATTTTCTACAAAAATACAAAATTAAAAAGAAACTTGTCAAATTCACTCTTTTTTCACATTTAAGATTAAACGTGACATCTATGAATTATTTGTTATTTTTAATTTTGATTTTTCTATGAAAAGGACTAAATGTATGAAATGTTCATAAAAAATCTTATGTTTAGGAGCTAATAATTCTAAAAAAGTGAGAATTATCAGTAGGGAACTCAAATGTTCACAGTCATAGGGTGTACACGACTCGATAAATAAGATAATAGTCACCGTCAACCCATCAACTAAAAGATATTTCATATCATAATCATAACTTCAATCCACCATAGTAACCATACAGAATTACATGCATAAAAGTCAAAGTTTATGCCCAACAAGTTCATTGGCACCCAACACACTCATAACATTTCTTATGTTCACAAGGCTTAACAAAATAATTCAAGCAACCATTGCATGCTTAGAAGGTAAACACAAATCTTAACATACATAAGTAGCACAGTTAGGGCGTCGGTGCATAGGCGAACCAGTAGTAAACCATTTACCTCAATGTTAGGCTAAATAGTTATCCAATCCACAACTCTCACAAAACCTTGAATTATAACCTAAAATATAAACCTATATTTAAATTAAGTCTTAAACCAAACAATCTTACTAAAAATGCAACAAAGTCTCAAACCTCTTCCAAACTTCAAACAATGGATCGGTTCGATCTAGACAAATTCAAAATTAAGGATTAAGAACCCAATTTTCAACCACCAAAATTGATCAACAAAATCGACCCTTTGACAATAGCTACAAAAAGTTCCCAATCTTTAATCTAAAACCAATCCACAATGGGTAACCACCATAACCAATTGATAATAGGGGTGTGTAAAAAACACGGTAACCCGACCAACTCGGACTACCCAACCCAAACCGTATAGTTGGGTTGGGTTGGGTTGAAATTTTTGAATTTTTTTATTTTCGAGTCAGATCTTAGGTTGTTGGGTTTCCCATACACATCGACCCGACCCAACCTGTATATAATATATGTATTTTTTTTTTTTAAGTTTTAACCTGAATGTATGATCGAGCGAGAGCGAAAGCCCACATACCATTTTATCATAAACATCCTCTATCTCTCTCGCGCACTCTCGCTCTCACTCTTTCTCTCTCTTATTCTTGCTCTCGCTCTCTCTTACTCTCTCTCGCTCTCGCTCAACTCGGTGACCCAACCTATCTGATTTTTCGAGTTGGTCCAAAAAAAAACCCTAACCCGACCTAACCCAACCCGTATACACCCCTAATGGATATTTAAGAAATTCCAAAGAAACCCAACCAAGATAATACATTCTTACCCAAATGCAACCTCCAACGAACCCATTAAGAAATGGCGGCATCGACTGGCCAGAAAAACTCGAGAGAGATAATGTGTTGACGCGCACCTGGACGAAACTGGTCGGACGAGTGGCTTGGCGAGCATGAACAAACGGAGGCGACGACGACTGACGTTCTACAGCGAGCTCAGTGGCTGAAGTTCGGCGATAAAGGAAACGCAGAGGGAGAGACGCACAAGAGTGGAAGAAAGAAGAAGATGAAATTGATTTTCTTTTCTTTTTTTAGCACTACACGCAAATTGAGAAGTTAATATATATATATATATATATATAGGCTGATTGCACAAAACGCAATTAGTCCCAAAATAATATAAAGTATAGCACAAGGAAAAACATATTAGGGATATGGCACAAAATTAGGGCCAGATATCACTAATAGCAGCTATCAGTGATAGTCATATTGGTAAATGACAAAAAAGCCCATGTTCAGCCCACCATTTCACACATCTTCCGATTTTATTAAATTGAATGTTATCATTAATAGCAACTATTGGTGACAGTTATTAGTGGCTATCACTAATAGTTGTTGTGAGTGATAGCTTTCAATTTTAGAAATATTAATACAACCTTGAAATAGTAACACTTGAAATATTAGCTTTCAATTTTCTATCATCTATTAGTGGTTATTATTGATACACTTTCATCAATTGGAATCCAAACTTGAAATATTAACACTTAAAGTCAACAGTTGTTATTAATAGTAGACTTTTATAAGTAGTTATCAACTTTGAAAAAAAAAAACTATCAACTTTCAAAGATTAACATTTAAAGCTATAAGTGATAGAAGTCTATTAATGAGAGATTTATAAATGACTATCACTGATATCTACCTAAGTCATATCACTAATAGCTTCTATTAGTGGCTATCACCGATAGCTTTTAGCAATGACTATCAATGATAGACTTTCATCAAATGGAATTGACTTTTATATCATTGATATCATCGATATATGGATATCAACTAATTTCTATCACTGATATCACTTATATCATGGTTATCGATGACAGCTTCTATCACTGATAACAAGCTATTAGGGATAACTTTTGTCATTCATTTTTACCATCAAATAACATGTAATCGTTGATAGCTTCTATCAATGATAACATGCTCTTAGTGATAACTTCTAGGCATGCCACTTACACTTTAGTTCGAGATTCAACTTTATCAATTGATTACACTAAGTTGGCTATCAATGATAGACTTCTATAAGTGGCTAATAATTGTGGAAGAAAATCATAAAAAAATTAAGCTATCGATGATAGAAAATATTAGTGGTTATTTCTGATAGACTTTCATTAGTAACTATCAATTTTGAAACATTAACACTTAAAGCTATCAATGGCTATTATTAAGAAACTTTTATCATAATTATCAATAATAGACTTCTATCACTAATATCTACCTAAGTTTGGTACCACTAATACATAAATATGACTAATATATATCTAAGTCCTGTCACTAATATCATGATAATTGATATTATTGATACATAAATATTTAGTGAATTCTTTTCTAACATTTAAAAACATGAGTGATAGCCAGTGAATTCTTTAATCAATGATAGAATTCTTTGAGTGACTAAGTTATAAGTATATTAGTGGCTATCACTGATAGATTTATATTATTATGTCATAATAATGAATCACTAATAGCTACTAATAGATTCTATTAGTTTTAGACTTTTAGTTTTATCTTTAGTATTTATCAATAATTTAGTATACATTAGCTGATAAAAGTCTATAAGTCATAAACTTCTATCGCTGATTGAAGTAATCCGCCAGCAATAGAAGCCTATCATTTATAGTGTAAGCCCCGTACTTGTCAATGAGAGAAGGTAAGTAATAAGAAACTATGGGACAGGTATTGAGTAAAGAAAAATTGGCCGAGTTGTGTGAGAGTAAAAATGACTAAGTGTTGGCCATGTGATGGGTGATTATGCGTTGAGGGTATGTCTAAGCTTGACAAGAGTTGCCGCTGGTAGGCATGCGTTGAAGAGGGCAGCTCGGCGTGGAAGTAGATGTGAAGGAAGGAGGGTGCAATATGCGTTAGTAGAAGTATACATTGAGGGCTACTATGTGCTAGAAGTTGGCATTGCTATGCGTTGAGATGGCCTATGCGTTGAAGGTTGGTATGTGTTGGTGCAACAAAAAGGGGCCGAGAGGGCCATGCGGTAGTCGGCTATTTGGCGTTGGGCAATCAGTGGCATGGTAAGTTGAGGCTATGCGTTACCGAAGCTATCGGCGAAAGGTTGTGTTGGCTAATTCAAGAAGGAAGATGATGGTAGAGCAGGTAAGTAGGTGATTTATATTGACATATAAGTGAGTGCATCGAATAATTAAACCCTTTTGGACATATTTTCCAACTCAGATTGACTCCATTTCATAGAAGAAGAACGAGGAGAGGTGGAAGAAGGTGTTTATATCGAATTCAAGCAGAAACCAGATCATTTTCATGGTGACTTTGAAGCTGGAACCAAAAGCTTGATTGTTGCTGATAAATCTGGACACCAATTGATATTTGAAGGAGAATGAGCTGAGGAAGTTGAAGCTAGGACTGAAATTTTGAGGTTAGTAAGTTGATTCAATTCCTAGAAACTTCCATGAAGGATGTTTAAGCTAAATCCGAGCAAAAATGTGTTAATTTCTGGGAGGAAGTAATCGGAGTTGAATTGCTAGACAATTCAAGGCAGTCAAAGTTATTTGCGAATAGTTCTCAAACGAAGACGAATTATAGCCTAAAATTTTGAGGTAAGCTAGGAAAATCACTACTTTACAAGATTGTAGAATAGGGGAAGTTCTTATTTTGGCTGTAATATGGTTTTTCGCAGGATAAAGAGAGAGTTAAAAGGGAAGGTAGGAAGCAGTGATATCAGGTGTCGTTAGACAGTGGTATCGCTAAGGAGCTGGAGAGTGAGCAGCGGAACGAGTGTCGCTGATAACACAAAGAGTTTTGCGTCTCACAACTCTCGTTGAAGTCTCGCTAGGTATCGCTCCTTAAGGTAAACTCGCTAGTCTAGTTCACTCTGGTATCGCTAGTGCAGTATCCAGTGGTGTGATTTTCGCTGGTAGTCTCGCTAGTGACATAAAGTATCGCTAGTTATGAATACATTGGAAAAAGACAGTCTCAGTGATGGAGTGAGAATGATATATGAGTATACATACTTAATAATTATGGAAAAGGAGTTCAAAGAAAACCTGATGTGAGAAATGTGTTTTTACAGGCCAAGAAGAGCTCGGAAAAGCATATAATCCACTCGGGGCCTAAGATAAATCGTGAGTGACTTTCTAATTCATCCAAGGATTATTTCTAACATTGTGCAAGTGAAAACGAGTATGTTATATGAACTTCTGTATGATGTTATCTAAATGCAACCCACGGCTGAAGGACCATGTGTGAAGGCCTACGGGGATATGATATATGATACACAGTGCTGAAGGACCATGGGTGAAAGCACTTGAGATATTGATTGAGATGGACTCCAATTCCGAGGGACCTTGTGAGAAGGCATATGGAAAACAAGTACATGATAGCTCAGTGCTGAGGGACCACGAGTGAAGGCACTTGAGCAGTGGATTGATATGGAACTCAGTGCTGAGGGACAATATGAGAAAGCACTTCAGAGTTGAAACGCCGAGGGACGAAATGTGAAGGCGTGTGAATATATGAATAATAGGAATTGAATTATGAGGTTCATAGCGTTGAGCTTGGCTCCGCTACCTCTTGGAAAGATATTTATGTTATATTGTTAATGGCATGAGTGACCCAGAAATCTGTACTAATAATATATATATATTAGTTATTATGAACAGCGTTAACTCAAGGATTAAATTGTAATTAGATATCTTAGTCACTCACTGGGCTTTAGGGTCACGCTTTCTTGTTTATTGTTGTTCATTTCAGGTAGCGAGTGTGTCCGGGACGCCTAGCCTACAGAAGATCCTCGTCTGGGCTTACTTTGCATTAGTTCTCTGGGATAGTTGTAAATATTCAGTTTATGTACATGTTTTGTCATACATGATCCTTGTAGTATAACGAGAGTGGGTTTGTACTGTGTGTTGAACAAATACCTGTAATTATGAATTATGAGTTGAGAAATCAGAATTTAGAATTTATGTTTAACTCATGACATTTCACTAGCATAAAGTCTTGTATAATTGATATGGTATTGATTTATGTTTCAAGATATATGATGACGAGTGTGTGTGTAGGTCGCACCTACTTCTAGGTTGGGAAGGAAATTTGGGAAGGGGTGTGACATATAGACTATAATAGACCTAATTTATTAGTGATATCATAGCTTATCAGTGATAGAAATTTATTACTAATAGATTTCATACTTTTAATGTCACACCCCCTCCCAGATTACCTTCCTAACCTAGAAGTAGGTGCGACCTACACACACTCGTCATCATATATCTTGAAACATAATTGAATACCAGATCAATTATACAAAGCTTTACGCTAGTGAAACATCATAAGTTAAACATAAGTTGTAAATATCAAAATTCTCAGCTCATAATTTATCATATCAAGTATTTGTTCAACATAAAGTACAAAACTCACTCTCGTTATTCCACAAGGATCATGTATGACAAAACATGTACATAGACTGAGTATTTACAACAATCCCAGAGAACTAATGCCAGGTAAACCCAGATGAGGATCTTCTGTAGGCTAGGCATCCCAGACACACTCGCTACCTGAAACGAACAACAATAAACAAGAAAGCGTGAGCCTAAAGCCCAGTGAGTGACTAAGTTATCTAATTACAATTTAATCCTTGAATTAATGCTGATCATAATAACTACTGTATATCTTATCAGTACAAATTCCTGGATCACTCATGCCATTTAACAATATAACATACATATCTTTCCAAGAAGTAGCGGAGCAAATCTCAACGCTATTAACCTCATAATTCAATTTCTATTATTCATATATTCACACGTCTTCACATTTCGTCCCTCGGCATTTCAACTCTCAAGTGCTTTCACATATTGTCCCTCAGCATTGAGTTCCATATTAATCCACTACTCAAGTGCCTTCACACATGGTCCCTCAGCACCGAGCCATCATGTACTGGTTTTCCTTATGCCTTCTCACAAGGTCCTTCAGCATTGGAATCCATTTCAATCAATTTCTCAAGTGCCTTCACTCATGGTCCCTCGGCTTTGAGTTCCATATATCACATCCTCATAGGCCTTCACACATGGTCCTTTGGCCGTGGTTTGCATTTAGATAACACGCATACAGGAGTTCATATATTATCCTTGTTTTCACTTGCACAATGTTAAAGATAATCCTTGGATAAATTGGAAAGTCACTCACGATTTATCTTAGGCCCCGAGCGGATTATATGCTTTTCCGAGCTCTTCTTGGCCTGTAAAAAAACACATTTCTCACATTAGGTTTTCTTTGAACTCCTTTCATAATCATTAGGTATGCATATTCATAACTAGCAATACTCTATGTCACTAGTGAGACTACCAGTAAAATTCACACTACTGGGTACTGCACTAGCGAAACCGAAGTGAACTAGACTAGCGATATCACCTTAAGGAGCGATACCTAGCGAGACTTCAGCGAGAGTTGTGAGACGCAGAGCTCTTTGCGTTATCAGCGACACTCGTTTCGCTGCTCACTCTCCAGCTCCTTAGCGATACCACTGTCTAACGACACCTGATATCACTGTTTCCTTCCTTCCCTTCAAACTCTTTCTTTATCCTGCTAAAAACATGTTACAGCCCAAAATCAGAACTTCCCTTCTTCCATAATCTTGTAAAGTAGTGAGTTTCCTAGCTTACCTCAAAATTTCAGACCATAACTCGTCTTCGTTTGAGAGCTATTCCCAAATGACTTCGCCTGCCTTGAATTGTCTAGCAATTCAACTCCAGTTACTTCCTCCTAGAGATTAACACATTTTTGCTCGGATTTAGCTTAAACATCCTTCATGGAAGTTGCTAAGAATTAAATCAACTTACTAACCTCAAAGTTTTAGTCCTAGCTTCAACTTCCTCCGCTCACTCTCCTTCAAATACCCATTGGTGTTCAGATTTATCAACAACAATAAAGCTTCTGATTCCAGCTTTAAAATCACCATGAAAATGATCTGGTTTCTCCTTGAATTCAATATAAACACCTTCTTTCACCTCTCCTCGTTGTTCGTCTGCGAAATGGAGTCAATCTGAGTTCGAAAATATTTCTAAAAAGGTTTAATTATTCGATGCACTCATTTATATGTCAATATAAATCACCGACTTACCAGCTCTACCGTTATCTTCCTTCTGAAATTAGCCAACGCAACCTTGCGCGCATGGCTTCGGGAACGCATAACTTCAATTTACCATGCCACTGATTGCCCAACGCCGAATAGGTGACTACCGCATGGCTCCCCCCTCAGCCACTTTTCTATGCCCGACACATACTGTTCTTCAATGCATAGGCCATCTCAACGCATAGCAATACCAACTTCTAGCACATAGTAGCCTTCAACGCATACTTCTACTAACGCATATTGCACCCTTCTTCCTTCACATCAACTTCCACGCCAAGCCGCCCTCTTCAACGCATGCCTACCAGCGGCCACTCTTGTCAAACTTTAGACATACCCTCAACGCATGGTTACCCATCACATGGCCAACACTTAACCATTTTTGCTCTCACCCAACTCGGCCAATTTTCTTTACTCGCCTGTCCCATAGTTTCTTCTTACTTACCTTCTCTCAATAACAAGTACGGGACTTACAATTACCACCTCCTTATAAAGATTTCGTCCCCGAAATCAACAATGGTCGATTCCTAAACAAATAAATGTGGATATTGTTTCATCATTTGCTCCTTCGGTTCCCATGTTGCTTCTTCTATTTCATGATTTCTCCATAAAACTTTAACCAATGAAATTACTTTAGTTCTCAGCACCTGTTTCTTTTCATCTAATATCTGCACAAGTTTCTCTTCATAATTCAAATCCTCATGAAGCTCCACTGGTTGTATTTCTAACACATGATTAGGATCTGGAACATACTTCTTTAAGATTGAAATATGGAATACGTTATGTATTCGAGACATTTCCATTGGTAGTGCTAGTCGATAGGCCACGGGTCCCACCCTTTCCAAGATTTCAAAGGGTTCTATATACCTAGGGCTCAGCTTTCCTCTTTTCCCAAATCTTAGGATCCCTTTCCATGGTGATAATTTTAAGAATACCTTATCACCGACCTCAAATTCAAGGTCCTTCCTCCTTTTATCTTCATAACTTTTCTGTCGATCCCTGGCCACTTTAAGATTAGCTTTAATCAACTCCACTTTTTCTGTTGTAGATTGCACAATTTCCGGCCCGATTAATTTCCTTTCACCCATTTCTCCCCAGCACACCGGAGTTCTGCATGGTCTACTATAGAGTGCTTCGTATGGTGCCATACCAATACTTGCTTGGTAGCTATTATTATAAGCAAATTCCATCAAAGACAGATATTCGTCCCAGCTAGCCTTAAACTATAGTACACAGGCTCGTAACATATCTTCTAAAGTCTGTATCGTCCTCTCTGACTGTCCATCAGTTTGAGGATGAAAGGCAGTACTAAATTGCAACTTAGTTCCTAGCGCCTTCTGCAAGCTTCCCATGAACTTAGAAGTAAATCTAGGGTCTCTATCAGATACTATAGTTACTGGTACACCATACTGACTCACAATTTTGTCCACATAAAGCTGTGTTAATCTATCCAGGGTAAATGTTGTCTTAACTCGTAGAAACCGGGTTGTCTTAGTCAGTCGGTCTACTATTACCCATACACCGTCCATACCTGCTGTTGTTCTCGGTAATCCAAATAGTAATATGCTCCCATTTCCACTCAGGTACGGGAAGCGGATGTAACAATCTTGCTGGCTTTTGACGTTCAGGTTTGACCTGTTGGCAGATTAAACACTTGGCCACATACTCAGCTATCTCCTTTTTCATACCCGGCCACCAATAGAATCTCCGCAATGTTCTATACATCTTGGTACTACCAGGATGCATAGCGTATGCCGAACTATGTGCTTCTTCCAAGATTAACTATTTAATTTATTCATTCTTTGGCACACAAGTTCTACCTTGCTTCAAAAGCACACCATTAGACCTGAGCTCATAATCCGATCTCCGCTATTCTCTTACCTCTTCCATCAACTTCTTCATTTCAAGATCTTCTGTCAAGTTCGGGTCTCAACTGGAAATGTGCTAGTAAAGCTCCTGTTCTAGTTACACTCAAGCTAGTTGCATTATCCTTAAATTCTTGTAATACCACCGCTCTGATTGCATTTACTCTCTCGGCTACACTTCTGCTTTTCCTGCTTAAAGCGTCAGCTACAACATTTGCTCTTCCTAGGTGATAATTTATGGTACAGTCATAATCTTTGATCAATTCTAACCACCTCCTTCGTCTCATGTTGAGTTCTTTCTTATCAAAGATGTATTTCAAACTTTTGTGATCCGTATAGATATGGCACTTCTCTCTGAACAAATAATGCCGCCATATCTTTAGTGCAAACACCACCACTGCCAGTTCCAGGTCGTGGGCAGGATAGTTAACTTCATGTGGCCTCAACTGCCTAAAGGCATAGGTGATGCGCACTTTGAGTGTTAACCGCAAGTGTACGGGTCAAGTTATAATATAAGACGGTGAAGTCCGAATATCGCTCCACTAGAGATCCAATTGTGAAGGTTTATGTTACTCAGCTATTCTAGAATTGAATCAATTTTATTTGAGGATTGGAATGGAAGTTGTTAATTATGGAAAATATAAACCAAATAAGGAAAGTAATAAAGTGAGAAACACAAGAGTCAAAGAGAGTTCTAAGGTAATGAATCCTTGTTTATTTCATCATGCAATATTATAGATTTCATGGATTTTATTGTAATTCATATGCCTAAGTCTAGAAACTTAATTCCAAGTTATTTTCTCTAAAAAACAACCCTTTTTCATGCAACTCGATTGATTACTAATCTCTTGAAACCAATACAAATTACATGGCATTAAGAATAGTCTTTAGCAACTTTTGTTGTCAACCTAACTACT
This sequence comes from Citrullus mucosospermus, assembly GCA_030954485.1. NCBI lineage: Eukaryota > Viridiplantae > Streptophyta > Magnoliopsida > Cucurbitales > Cucurbitaceae > Citrullus > Citrullus mucosospermus. The sequence continues at coordinate 5,628,915 of CM062062.1, forward strand.
CTCGTGATAGATTAACAACAATTCATTGTTATAGATCAAGTTAAACATATAATCTCTCAATCATACATCTAACCTAACATGTGAAGATGGCCAATCCACAAGAATTAAACACAATAACAATGAAAAGCATAATCATTCCAACAAAACCATGAAAGTCTACAAGATCAACATGAATTCATAAACAATTCATCAAAACCCTAAAACTAAAGAGTTTAGCCACTCATAGCTTGAAGCAACATGTTTAAGCAAATAACAAAGAAAGAGTGTAGAGAAAAGAAAACTCTACTGAAAATAGGGTCTTGATTGAGGTAGCACCATTGCGATCTCCTTGGCTCTCACGTCGGAATTCGAATGGCACCACGACTCTCTCGAACTTTTTTCCTCTTCCTTGCAACTAACTCACTCTTTGAACTCTTTTATGAACTCTCACTCAATTCTCTCCTTTTTGTGCCTCTTTAGGTCTGTAAATTGATAGTTGATTTCCTCCTTTTTTCGATGATTAGGGCTGCTGAAAAACCCCAAATTTATAGAGTTGGCCGCCCAAAAACTTACAAAAAATAACCTATTTTCATTTATGGAAAACTGGCGCCGCAGCGCTAGTCCATAGCGCCGTGGCGCTATTGAAATTTTTGGAACGGCGCCGCGACGCTAGGGCAGCATGCACAATATCTTGCTCTCGGGTTTTAGCGCCGTGGCGCTGCCCCAATTTTTGCCATTTTGAGTTTTTCATCTCTTTTTTGCCGTATTCTTGCTCGGTTTTGATCTTTTGGGTCTTTTCTTCTAATTTTCCTCATTTTAACCTGAAAACCACTAGCAAATAAGTGAAATCTAATATAAACTCCCTTAATTTGAGAGGATAGAAAGCACTTTTCAAGTGCTTATCAACACCCTAAACTTAGAGATTTGCTAGTCCCGAGCAAAGAATAAAATCAAATAATAGAGAGTTTAGATGAAAAAGTGTGCAATTGGCTCATGTCTCAGAGAATAGCATTTAGAGCTTAAGTAGAAACATGCAAGTATATCTATATTGTTATAATCATTCAGGGCCAAATCTTGCTATCTCCCATGTGTGTGTGTGCAAGCCTCCTTCAATTTAAAATGCTAGAACTCAAATTAGGACTTAAGAGAGTTTCTTTAGTTTTGCCCCTACTCTAGCTCATGCACCAATCTTCAAGCTTTCATACATTTCAAGTGAATAATATGTCCACTAAGGTGCCTTTCAATCATATATATATATTTTTTTTCATGGGCCCAACTTGCATTCTTTTACCTGGAGGCACTAGCTTTCACACGTTCACTGTAGGGACTCGTACCTAGTCAATTCCCAGGCGTCCTTACTGATCACAGCAAAGGCAGCTCTTTTTACCCCTATCCATGCATACTCATTACAAGTTTAACATTTAAAAAGATAGACAAATAAAGCTCATACATTTTGTGTACACTTTTTCTTTTCTCAAGGCATGTATACTCTTTTCTTTTTCCTTAGTCTAAGATTACAAGCTATCATGCATTTCCACTCTCTAACCGGTGGGGCCTTTCGGAGTGACAACCAAATACACCCAACTTAACTTTTTTTTTTCAGTTAAAGATTCTGAATTAAAGTGGCTACGTGCTCAAGAATATGAGAGATTTTAAGAGGGGCTTAAATGAATTTAACTCAAGATAGTGCTATTCTATTTCCACAATAAGTCATGTCATACCCTCCTTCTAAGATTTTTGTAAATTCTATCAAAGGAAGAAGTAAGATCCATGGAAAGAAAGGGAATTTTATCAAGAGATGAGCGGGGATAAGAAGAATGGCTGAGAAGTAAGCAAAGTTGGATGTATACTAAGCAAGAAAACCATGCTGGACGCATGGTAGAGACGCAGGAACAAACGCATAGAAGTTAAGGATAAAATATGAGATGTGTAACGAATAAGCCGGCTGAATATTATGGGAGCAGAAGTGACTAAGTATTGGCTATGCGTTAATGGGTTACGCATTGAGAATATGTTGGAAGCCACGATGCGTTGGAAGTCACCATGCGTCGAAGGCAACCATGCGCTGAAGTCACATTGCGTCCAAAGCAGAATGGTCTTGACGCAATGAAGGAAATGGTGTGAAGGACTATGTTGTATGCGTCGGAAATAGGAGGCGCCGAGGACACCATGAGCTGAGAATAGTTAGTTGCTAAAGGCGCTGAAGGAGAACTTAAACATGAGTGCCCTGCGTCGAGGAGAAGGTCAGCATCAGCCTATGGATGTGTAAGTCGGCATTATCATCTTGGTACTTGTGATGCTTAAGTCGGCAGTATATATAGGTGAGTTTAATCACTTTCAGACATTTCGAGAGCTTAAGTCGATTCCATCTTTCAGAGAAACCATAAGAGAGGGTAGAGGAAGGAGTTCTTATAGTTTTTGGGCAAAAACCTACTCGTTTTGGTGCTGAAATCAGAGCTGGAACAGAAGCTTGAATTGCAGACGAACAGATTGATCGGTGGTTGATGTTTGGAGTAGAACAACTCGAGGAAGCCGAGTTTAGAGCTGAAATTTGGAGGTTAGTAAGTTAACACAATTTCTAACAAGTCTTATGAAGGATGGTTAAGCTGAAAGTGAAGATAATCATATGAATTTTTAGGTGAAAGCAGCAGTTACAGAACTGCTATACAATCTGGAGTAACGCCGAGTAAATTTTGTATAACTGGAGAACGATGAAGAGTTAAGCCTTGAAACTTTAAGGTAAGCTGTAGAACTTAATTCTTCACAAGTTTGTAGAAGGGAAGAAGTCTTAGTTTGGGCTGGAAATGCGTTTTTAGCAGAAATTAAGCAGATTAACTAAGCAGAGACAACAAGTTGTAGCAGTCAGCTTTGCTAAGGAGAAGTTAAGACTCAACAGCTGGTATAACAACCGAAAAACATTATACACAAGCATCCCTAAATCAAGGTCAAGAGGAGTTAAGGAAAGCATATAACCCGCTTGGCGTCTGAAAGAAGTTGTGAGTGACTTTATAGTTTGAAATAAGTAGTTTGAATGTTATTCTCTCCTATATGCTTAATGATATCCTTGAAGTATGAGATGAATGTACTTTTATGTATCAAACTAGCATATTCCTTTATGTGAGATAGAGATTGATAACGTATTAAATAATGTTCTAAGTCCCATCAAGCTCCTAGCCAGATAAATGTTCTAAGAATGTTGAGTAATCATGTTTATGGCTAAATGATGATAAATGCATTGTCTGTATATAAGAATTATTCCAACGGGACCCAATGCTGAAGGACATGAGAAGCCATATGGGCAGCCCCAGTATCTCTTTTCCAGCTCTCACTTAAGGATATAAAGATGGTGATTGAGAAATTTTCCCGGGACCCTGGTACCAAAGGACATGAGAAGGTACATGGGCAGCCCAAGAATAGATGAATTTACAAGTAGAATTAAAAGGGCATTTGACGCTGATGTGCTGAGATTACTCCACACAGCTAAGGCTTAATGACGTTAAGTGCTTTGAGTTGGCTTCGCCTTAACAAAGGTTCAATGGGAAGATATACCTTATGTGATAGTAATGAAGTACAAGTGTGGTTATTCTTAAGTTAAGAAGCATGACCAAGCAATTCCTATGAATAACTATAATTATGTTTATTGAATTGTTTCTTTAGTTAGTCACTCACTGAGCATTGTAGCTCATAATGTTTTTCTGTTGTTTTCCTTCCAGGTAGCAAGCGTGATCGCGGTACCTAGCTTACCCCCAGACCTGTCTGAGCTAAATTAGAATTTTGTTTAAGTGAAACTTATAAATCTCATTCCCATGTAAAGGTTGTTAATATTCTGAAGGGCATATGGGTAGATCACTTGGCAAATACTATACAAGTCTTTCAACTCTTACTTTTGATGCTATTTTACTAGGAAATTTTGCATAACTATTGTAAAGTTAAACATCTTGTTAGCTAGTTATGATATAAAATGTATGTATAACGATGTTTATCAGAATATAGAGTAAGTAGCACTCACTCCTAGATAAAGATATAGAGATAAATGAAAATCTAGGTTGAGGGTGTTACAAGTCATCTATCATGCAACTTCGAATCTCATCATGAGCAATCAACATCAAGACACACAACCATAAACAGCATTCCCATTAATTTTGAAAGCTACAAAGTTTTCAAATTTTTTTTTTCTTTCAAAAATAGACATGCATATGATCGTTAAAATTTTCACTAACATGTATAGCAGGGTAAGAAAACACAAAAAAGTACGAGAGACACCTCCCACCCCAAACTTAGAATCATGCATTGTCCCCAATGGATAAGAGCATCTAACAAAGAAAGAACAAGCCTGGGAGCAAGCGGAAAGCCACCAAACAGGCTTGGTGTAAGGAGTACTTTGTGTGATAAACCACGTTCCTGAGAGATAAAGCATATGAGTGACTCCAAGATTTATTGAAAAGAAAAAAAAAAAAAAAAAGTAAATAAAGCAATAAAATTGGGTTGCCTCCCAACAAGCGCTTGGTTTAACGTCTTCTAGCTAGACGGGGCTCACGAATCACGGTGGATCCCAATGTGGTTTCTTCCTTTCATGCTTTGGATCACCTAAAACTTTTAGTATTCACCCACATTGACACTCACAAACATATTCATTAGTATTTAGTGAGTTAGTCAACAAATCATTATCAAGTTGGACATCATCTTTTCTAATATAGTCAAGACTCGTTAAAGAATCATCATGCTTAGATTTTTCCGGACTCACCACTTCATATTTATCGTGCTTCTCCATAATTTGTTCATAATTCATTATAGGTTTGGGAGGCATGCAATAAGAACTAGGAGAATTGTCACAACTAGAAACATGCTTCATAGAATTTTCTACTTTAACATCAAGCATGCTATTAGTCTTACCATTCAAAGGAGGCTTATCATGCATAGAGTTCTTACTAGAAGAGAAAGGCGATGTTACCTTTGTGCTTGGCTCATGATGCTCATACCTTTCTACATCCGAATGCTTAAGGGTTTTATAGATGTCAAATGTTACCTCCTCATCGTTAAGGCGGAATGTGAGCTTTCCATCTTGCACATCGATGAGGGCCCTTCCGGTGGCCAAGAATGGTCTCCCAAGGATTATGGGGACTTCAGCATCTTCCTCCATGTCTAATATCACAAAGACCGCTGGGAAGATAAACTTGTCTACCTTGACCAAGACGTCCTCCATAATGCCGTAGGGATGAACAAATGATCGATTGGCCAAAAGCAAAGATATGGTAGTTGGTTGCACCTCTCCTCCATTGAGCTTCCTAAACATGGATAAAGGCATTAAGTTAATAGAAGCTCCAAGATCACAAAGTGCTTTAGTAACCTTATTATTGCCTAAATGACAAGGAATAGAGAAACTCCCTGAATCCTTTAGTTTTGGAGGCAATTTCCTTTTTAGTGCCGCACTACATTCTTCGGTTAGTGCAACCATTTCATAATCTTCATATCTTTTCTTCTTAGACAATACATCCTTCATGAACTTGGCATACTTAGGCATTTGTTCTAATGCCTCTGCAAAAGGAAGGTTAATTTCTAACTTTTTGAATATGTCTAAAAACTTTGAAAATTGAGCATCAATCTTTTCCTTTTGAAATCTTTGAGGAAAAGGTAAAGTATTAGGGATAAAAGAAGTAGAGTTAGAAGTACTCCCTAAGTTGGACTTTGATTTCTCCTTTTCCTTAAATGCACTCTCTTTTTGTGGAACATCCTCTATGATCGCTTCATCTTCTTCTTGTGGACGCTCATCATCTTCATCATTGATCAAGGGAGTGGATAGCTTTTTCCCACTCCTCAAAGTCACGGCCTTGCACTCCTCCCTTGGGTTTATCTCGGACAACTAGGGAACTTACCCTTTTGCATTGTTTGGAGGGAAGTTGCCATTTGACTAAGTTGAACCTCCAAATTTTGAAGTGTCTTACCTTGGCTTTGAATGGTGCTTGAGATAGCTTGGACCGAATTCTCCAATGTGGTTGTCCTTGATCTTGACTCTTTGACAAAGTCAAGCATTATGTCCTCTAGTGATGATGTCCTTGCATTCCCCGCTCCATTGAATCCTTGAGGTGCTTGCAACACATTCTTGTTGTTAGCATATGAAAAATTCTCATGATTCCTCAAGTTGGGATGATAGTGAGTTGGAAGTTGTTGTTGACCTCGGTATTGTCCTCTATCTACATAATTGGACACTTCTAACTCACTAGGCTCTTGTTGACTTGCCATGGCCACAAGGGAAGCTATGGATGATGGACTTGCTTAGACTTGGCTTCCTTGAGAAAAGTCAATCCTTCACATGTTGTTCATAATTACAACTAGGTCAAAATACTGTTTTATCCCTGTAATTACATCTTGTTCCTTAAGTCACGTTGATCCTCTAATGAACAATAGGTTTGTAGTCCAACCAACAAACCTAGTCCCTCTAGGGCCAATGAGAGGGTGAGGCCCCTTGTTCAAGTTCTAAAGTCAGTACTTAAGGGAACAACTAATCTCCTTACCTAGAAATAGGTAGGAGTGGATTCTATCTTGCAAGACTATGTCCCTAACTATCTGTCTGATCTTATCCCTAAAATGGGAGGCATATTGAGTCAGCAAACTCGAGCCACTCTCACCTATGCAGATTAAAAGATAATCTCAAACAAATAAGAGTTCATAGTTAGCTCAAAATTAAGATCGAGTTACAAAAAATCAGTTTTAATAATAAACGGTGTTATAAAGTAAAAATGATTATTTCATGGTTCGGTCTTACGCAAACTTATTGCACAGAATGCCCTCACTCACATGTCTCTACATGTACAATGTAGGATCACATCGTAGGTATCAAATACAAATTAAGCTGCATCCATAGTGTCCATAGGATAAGGTAACCAGCCTTATCCTTATACTAATAAGACCATTTTGGCTATTTACTTTAATTTAATCCACTTTTGTGTTGACACATAAATTCTAAACATACAACCTATAGCCAAGGAATCTTAGTTTATTGAATTTTAGTAGATGCAATTCAAATATTCAATAGCAACTTTACTAAATAAATACTCTATTGAGAATAAGTTCTATTTAGTTACAAACAATAAGTTTTAGGATATAAAACCAAACAAATTTATCATCAACAATGATAGAATTGATCAAAAAATAGAAATTGGATAATAGTAGAAGTTTTTTCAAAAAAAAAAAAAAAACAACAAAAAATTATTAATTTGGGTTTAAAACATCCCTACTATTTAGAAAAACAAAAAATCAATAATCAAATCCCAACAAAATCTACTCGAACAAATTTTAAAACGGCAAAAATTACCTAAATTTGTGAGAATATATACACCCTCCACGTTTGAAGCCACCGTGAGATTTTAGGAAGGTAAAATAGGAACATATAGTATAGGTATGGGCCCACAGATCATGTTTTTTTTACATAAATCATACCATTCAAAAAATGACCAGTTTCTCAATTCGATAAGACGAAATCAAAATGTTATGCTTGGAGTAAGTTGCCGCTAACTTTTACGACTCACGAGACCGATACTTTGACTTTTACATCATTTTAATTCTTTATTTATTATTATTATTATTTAGCCATCGTTTGCATTCTGAAGTTTGTTATACCTATATTTTTTAGGCATAAAGTAGTATATTGACACACTCATATCAAATATAGTAAAACTTAAAATTAATTGTAAATACAATAAAATATACCTTTAGTTCATAGAAAAATATCCAAACAAAACTTATTGAAGTCACGAAAATACGTTTAAAGCATGAAATTTCTGGTTTTTAAAGTCTATTAATGATAGACTCATATTTGTGACTATCAGTGATAGAAGTCTATGATTGATAGACTCCTTTTAAAGATATAGATAGAGTTTAATAAAACTACGAGAAAATCTTAACTCCCCAAATAAACACATATGACTTCAACAAACTCATCATTAGAATTTCTCTATTTCTAAAATGTCAATTAATATTTTCTTCTTTCATTTGAACTTGCTTTTGTTCTTACTTTTTTGAATGACTTTGTACCATTCACCATACGTTAAAACAAGACTAGTACTATTACTTAAATGTTTCTATAACAAGTAGAATAATATTACATCAAGGGAATATATCATCGATACTTTTGTACCACTATTATGATTCTAAGGGAATATAATAGACTATTAGTGATAATACATTATCACTAATAAGTTTTTATCACCAATACTTTTGTATCACTAGTACGATTCTATCAAGGAATAATTATAATAGTGTATTAGTGATAGAAGCCTATGATTGATAGACTTTTATAATTGATGAACTTCTATCATTCATATCATCATATTATAATTAGAGTGATTTGAATCTATCACTAAATCGATCCGCAGCAAAAAAAAAAAAAAAAAAAAAAAAAAAAAAAAAAAAAAAAAAAAAAAAAATTGACAACAACAATGCAACAAAGATTGACTACAAAGAGCGATTAATGCGCACAAGGATCCTAACCTTTTACAAAATTATTAGATCTCAAAAGCCTAAAGAAATCGAAACCAAATAATTAATGCGAGAAAATTAAGCGTAAAAAAATTAAGGACAAATATAAATTTATACCCTAAATTTTGGGAGTTGTATTAATTTAAACTCTAAAATTTCATAAGTGTGTCAATTTAAACTCTGAACTTCCATAACTATATCAATTTAACGTGCACAAAACTAAAAAAAAAACCTAGCTGAACGCCAGTAAAGAACATCGAAATAGGAATGTGACTAAAACCAAAGGAATCAAACTAGAATAATCTGTGTGATATATTTGATTCCAAATAAAGGTATAATGGGAATAAAAATAAAATAAATCAGAATATTACCAAAAATTGCTATATATTTAATTATTTATTTCTAAAAGTACTACTATGTATTGCAATTACCCTATTATATATATGTAAATTTTGTTACATACATCTTATGTCTTTTTCTGTTTTATATACTGTGTATTCATTCAAATATGTCATCTTAAGCAAAAACAAAATCCTAATTAGGCAAAAATAATAATGTGCAATTAATATAACAATCAGATGGGAGAATATTATTTTTCTAGGTTAGATCTATAATAAATGTCAACATAAAGATGAACTTTTATGAAATATGGGTCTAAAATAGTTTTAGATGCTTAAATATATAAATCATATCTATTAAATAATAATAAAAGTAGTTTTTAATTTGAAATAATAGGGTAAAATACAATTTTGGTCTTTGAAGTTTGAGTTTGGTGTATATTTGGTCCCTAAAGTTTAAAAAGTGACAGGTTTAGAAAAATGTTTTAAATAGTTCCTAACATTCTTTGAGGAAAATTGCTATTTCTAACCCAAAAAATTTTCAATAGGACAAAGCTAACCTCTTTTTTAAAAACTTCCTTTTTCTAACCCCTTTTTCAACTTTTCAGAATTTCATAGATGGGTCCCACATGATGAAATGGTGTGAATACCCAAAAACCATCTTTCTCAACACTCAAACCACATCGTCTTCTTCTCTAAGACCATCTTCTTCATTACAGTACTCTCTAATTTATGTCATTTGTGGTAAAACTCATCCTATGTGATCGGATTTTCTGGAAATAAACCCACAAAAAACTTCTTTGAAATGCTGATTTCTGGAAATTTAGGTTTTCGAATAGTTGGCGGTAAAAAATGGAAAAGAGAATCCAAAATTTCCAGGTAGAGGAGGTCTAATATGTGTAGGAAATGTCTGAAATAAGAAAGAAAAATGATTTGGTATGTGCTTTTTGCTTGCTGTTATTTTTCTCGTAAGTTCATATTTCCCGTAAGTCGAAGGAGTTGATGAGAAAAGTGACAGAATGCCCAAATACACGCCAACTTTCAGGAAATTTGGGCGTTCTATGACTTTTCCGGTAAGGTTTCTAACAAGATCTTACAAGAAAAGTCACAGAATACCCAAATTTCCCGAAAGTTGGCGTGTATTTTGGCTTTCGGTGAATATCGTCTCAATAGTCTCGCTCTCGTTGGTCTTGCTCTCGCTAGTCTCGCTCTCTATTGTATCATCTGCAAAACCAACCACGATAACATAGAAATGAAAGAATACCAGATAGAGCGAGACTAGCGAGAGCAAAACTAGTAGACGATATTCACCGAAAGCCAAAATTTGGGCATTTTGTGCCTTTTGCCTTAAGATCTTGTTAGAAACCTTACGGGAAAAGTCACAGAATGCTCAAATTTCCCGAAAGTAGGCGTGTATTTGGTCATTCTGTCACTTTTTCCATCAACTCCTTCAACTTACGAGAAACATGAACTTACAGGAAAAATGACAACGAGCAAAAAATGCATACCAAATTCTTTTTCTTTCTGATTTCAAACATTTTCTACACATATTAGACCTCCTCTACTTGAAAATTTTGGATTTTCTTTTCCATTTTTTACCACCAACTATTCGAAAACCTAAATTTCCAGAAATCAGCGTTTCAAAGAAGTTTTTTTGTGGGTTTATTTCCAGAAAATTCGGTCACATAGGATGGGTTTTACCACAAATGACATAAATTAGAGAGTACTGTAGTGAAGAAGATGGTCTTAAGGAAGAAGACGATGTGGTTTGAGTGTTGAGAAAGATGGTTTTTGGGGGTATTCACGCTATTTCACCATGTGGGACCCATCTCCGAAATTCTGAAAAGTTGAGAAAGGGGTTAGAATAAGAAGTTTTTAAAAAAGATGTTAGTTTTGTCCTATTAAAAACTTTTTGGGTTAGAAATAGTAATTTCTCATTCTTTGACAATTATTTAACCATTAAAAATAATGATGTCAAAGTAAATGAATGATTAGACTCAATTGATGTGGCAAATTTCAATGACACTAAAAAGTCACCTTTTTTTTTAATAATAAATTTTGTTTAAATAATAATTTTTATTATTATGTTGAGGTGGCTTTTCCTCCTACTATCTCTTTCTTCTTTCTCATTTTCAAATCATGGCATATTCACCACCCACGAGCATCACATCGTCATCGTCATCGTACCACCACACTTTCATTGTGCTTTCTTTTGTATTGCCACACCATCACCAAATCTTAAAATAATAATAATAATAATCAACATCAAAATAATAATGATAATAATAATTATAAATCAGATTCAAAATGAAAACAATGTTTCAGATCTATGCAAAGTTACAAAGAGGAATCACACTGCCACACCTCCTTCTTTAGCCTTCTCGTTCCAAAGGTCCAAGGAACGAAAAGGAATTCCCATGGTCTTTCTATTATTTCAAATCTTCATTTACCAAATCGCCCAATAATCCCTATTTAGATCTGGCCTCTTCATTCCAGTTCAATAAGGAATGACGATAGTCTTAAGCACAAAGAAAGTGTAGTGATACGGTAATGGTGACGACGATGTGCTAGCATTGGCGGTGAAATGGAAGTTGGAAATGAGAAAGAAGAGGGAAGAGGGAAAATCACCTTGATATAATTATATATCTATATATATATATAAAAAAAAAAAAAAAAAAAAAAAAAAAAAACTATTATTTTAACCAAATTCATTAAAAAAAATGATTTTTTAGTCTAGTCATTGAAATTTGGAACATCAATTGAGTCTAGTCATTCGTTTACTTCCACATCATCATTTTTAAAGGTCAACTAACCGTCAAAGAATGTCAAATACTATTTAAAACATTTTTCTAAATCTCAAGTGCTGAAAAGTGTCACTTTTGAAACCTTAAGGACCAAATAAACACCAAGCTCAAACCTCAAAGACCAAAAGTGTATTGTGTCATAAAAAATATGTTTAAAAAATAATTATAGATACTTAAATACATAAATCATGCATTTGTTCTATTAAATTACAAGATTAATCTTTAAAATTTTAAGTTTGTGTCTAACAAGTCGTTAAATTTTAAATTTACTTTAAAAAAAATGACCATTTTGGTCTCTTCATTTTCATTTTTCCCTTGTTTTTAAGAGATGAAAATGGTTTCTTTTTAAAAGTTAAGAGATGAAAATGGCCATCTTTTAAAAGTTCAAGGACCAAAATGAACTAAAGTTGAAAGTAAATGACCAAAATGAACATTTGAACCTACAAAACCAAAATGAACCAAACAAAAAATGCAGAAAGGAAAGTAGTATTAAAAATATAAATAATAATAAATAAGTAGTATTGAAAATATAAATAATAATAATAATAATAATAAAAAATAAATAAATAAATAAATAAATAAATAAATAAATAATAAAAAAAGGCGATAAATCGAATATGTTGCATACACAAGAAAAATTTTAGGGGTTGTTTGGGGAGCTGGAATGTAATAGGATTACTAGGAATCAGACGAGTATTGAAATGCATGAGCACTTGAGGAATAAACGTAAATGAGATCGCAAACCATGGAAACAATAGGAAATAGGATTGGGTTGAAAACTGTCGGAACGGAATGACTTTTGTATTACAAATTAGGCCCAAAACGCTCAATCCAAACATTCATTTTGGATTACATTACATTACAAGCCTATCTTATTACGATTCCCCAAACACACCAAGTGTAGCAACATGTAGTACACATTGAATTGGAAACATAATCAAATACTAGAAACAAGCCTCATGCATTAGAGTTCTTCCAAACTCCTTTCAAACTCGTATTCAAACGATTGACCGATCTAAACATAATGAAAGGCATTATAATAAACCCATTATTATCGATGGACAGATATTCTTATCTATCGATCTATTCAATGTTGGAATCAGACCTACTATTAATGTGGGTATTTTTCAGACCTACTATTAATGTGGGTATTTTCATCTCCAGAGTAGGATCTGCAGTTCAAATTAAAGCCATGAAACAAGTAGATGTCAAATCAAAATTGGAATTGGTTCAATTTACCGAATTAGAAGCCTTTGCGCAGATTCGAACTAGAAATTTCTTAGTCATTAAGGGTCCAAGTTCCCCTTTCTTGTTTCCCGTTTATGTTTCTCATTTTATAGGAAACGGACTTGTTTGATGACTGTTTCCATTTTTTGTTTCTAAATTTTGAGAAACATTTCTAAAAAAGGGGTCAAAATTGAGAAACAACAAAAAATAGTTTTTCCTGTTTCTGTTTCTATTTCTATCTTATCGTTCCTACAAGTAATTATTCACATCTTTTGTTGTATTGGTATTAGGTGCTCATAGTAATTATCTTCCTTCTGCCAGTCATAAAGTCGAATCCCACCTGATGTTTTTTTTTAGACAATTTTTATTTTCATTTGTTTTTTTTTGAAGAATATGTTTTTTCCATATTTATAGTTTATTTTATTTTTGAATTTTAAAATTCTCCAATTTAAAATTCTCCAATATCTAGATCTATATATTGTTTTAATTTTCAATATGTATGTTAATTTCTTTATATTTCAAATTTCAACTCCCAAGATGGCCACTTTTTTCTTTTATATTTGTTTCCATCTTATATATATATATATATTTAATTTTGCTATTTACATAAATAATTCTACTATATTTATATTTTATTTTAATTTTGAATTTTAAAATTCTCCAACATTTAGATTTATATATTATTTTCATTATATGTATATTAATTGTTTTTATATTTTAACTTTTAATATTAAATTTGCAATATGTGTTTATATATTATTTCAATGAATAAAATTTTACAATATATAGATTCTGTTGACTAAGATATTCATTTAGCTTAACTTTAATATTTTACAACTATGCATGTACAAAATTATATAATTAAGTTGGATTTGACTCGACATCATTTAAGACAAATTATTCGAGTTAGAGATGATAGTGTCAATCAAATTTGGACAACATATGAAAGATATGATACAACTTTGATATTATTATTTAGTTATCATGGAGACTTTAGATAATATAAACTTTTGATAATATTTTTTTTGATATTTAATGTATGACGTCTTTTTTTATATATTATTTTGTTAAAAGAAAAAAAAATAAGTAACAAGAAACAAGAAATAGTTATCAAACACATTTCTATTTTTATTTCTTTTTTTCAAGAAACAGGAAACAAAAAGAATTATCAAACATAATACTTCTGTTTCTTGTTCTCAAAAAAGAAGATACAGGAAACAAAAAACAGGAAATAGAAACATTATCAAGCGAGCCCTAAACATCTATATGCCAATTGAACTACGATCGTTTTTTCTAATCCGTACAACAAAGTGAACCATATTAAATTACCTTCTAAAACTAGAGTGATAAACAGTTAATGAGTACAATATTGCAACACAAATAAAAAATTGCAGATTGACTGTTGAGTCATCAGAAAGCTTAAGGACAAGAAGAAATGAATTCAGAGTGCCAGAATAGAAGGTTGTAAAATATAAACTACCAATCAAGAAAGAGAAGAAAAAAATGTTTGGCAACCCAAATCACTACTCATTCCAAACAATTACAACCAATACCAATTCTACCTTTCTCAGAAATTAGATGGATCTTCAAGCATAAACAAAATGAAGGGGAAAAAAAAAAAGAAAAAAAAAACAATAGGGGGGGAGAGAGTTATATAATTTTGTACCTAAATGGGATCAGTTTGGTTTCCCATCACATTATCTGTTCATTCCTGCAGCTTTCCCATCTCTCAGGGCTAGAAAAATCAGCTTCCTTCCAGCTAAAACCAAACATCAATCTAAACTCAATTAACTCAATGTTGGTGTACATGATCACTGAAATGCCTCCTTTGATGTTACGTAACTTCGGCTTTCAGTCACGTTCGAGTTGGCAAAGACCTCGGTTGCAATTTCCCAGCTACCGCTTCTTCTTCCCCAACTTGAATGCCGATCTGATCGAATTGTTGGTGCTTGATGATCAGATTCCAAAACAGGGTCCGTCTCTGGAGCACTAAGAGGCGGCCCATTACTCCCTCTGCTACGTATGTCCTCTGAGATTTCATCGATGTTCCGACGCTGGGAGATTTTCAACAAGTCTTCACCTATATCAAGATCATCTTCGACTTTTGAACGTGGATGTGCAGCCAAATCATCGGCTGCAGCACGGGGCAACTGAGGAAGAACTTGAGGCCTTGGCACCTCCTCTTGGACGAAAGCTCGAAAATTGTTCCTTGATGGCTTTACTTTCGAGCAAAATACTTCAAGAAAATTATTCGCACAACCCCGGTTGAAAACATTGATCCTATTATCAGCTCTGTACCGGAAATTTTCATAGGTTGTCTGTAAAACATATAGTGAAACCAACAGAACTAATTAGGACTAGGAACATAACAATCATCTAATTAATAAAATTGAAAGACCTATGCATTTTCATTTTCTTCAAACCATTTGTATTGAAATCCATTGAATATAGGGGAAAAGAAAAAAAAGCCATTCACAATAACTCCTTAATTTTAAGAGATCAATTGCATTTTATTTGATAACACGGCAGGCAAATAAGGTAAAGTGTTAGGTATTTGAGCATCTTGGAGAACCACACACCAAAAGCTAGCTATTGAGGTGGGAGAGCCAAGCCATTTAAGTACCACATTAGTCATCCCATTCTAACCAATGTGGGACAAAGGTATCCCATACTACCTTGGTTCCTAACAATACACCATTCCTGGAAAGCTGACGTCCCGACGGCTACTCATAAACTTTACGTACATAACAATAACTATCTGACACGTACATAAACTTTCGTCATTCGGGGCTTATCATGAAGTCCTATCCGCCATTGCCCATACAGAAACATTACCTTAGTATTTGCTAGCAGCGCAAAGCATTCAACTTCAACAAAAATGAGACTAAAGTTTCATTTTGGGTCGTTATAAAGACGAAGGCTTATAAGAAAAAATAAAGTCACTTTGGGGGGAAATAAAATCTTTTCAGTTCTTGGAGGAATTGACTTTTTGACTTACCTAATCATTTTGGATGTGTTTTAACTCGGCTTAGACATTTTATTGTTCAATTTTCAACGTTCTTTTACCAATTCAGACAATTTTATGCTACAATATCAGAATTTTTGTAGCTTGATCTTGAGTTTTAAATTGGTTGAATTTTGTGTGATTTATGAGTTGGTTCAAAAATAATTTTCTCATTTTAGTGTGAAGATATTAATTTCGTTCATTTCAAGTTTAGGGTTCAATGGTATGTTGAGCATTTCGTTCCTTTCAAGTTTAGGGTTCAATGTGAAGATATTAATTGGTTGAATTTCGTTCATTTCAAGATATTAATTTGAAAGTTAATGGTTAACACTAGGCAACTATGCATGTAGAGCCTTCCTCCCCTCATTTATATTAATTTCTATCAATCAAACATTTTCACATCAAAATAAAGGTTACATTACAAATTTGGCCCCTATGGTTTAGAGAAATTTAGAATTTCGTATCTATAGTTATAAAACGTCATAAATATACTTATGGTTTGATAAAATTATCATAATTCTAATTATAAACCATAACGACTAAATTCTAACCTTTTCAAACCATAGGACCAAATTTGCAATTTGACCTAAATAAAAATCAACCAATCCTCAATACCCTGGGTTGAAATTAATCTTATAGCAGCAGTTTAGACGCAACTCTATTACTTCATCCTTAGTTGATTGACCAAGAAAAACCATGTTACATTCAGGAAAAATAGCAGTTTATGATGCATCTTCCATTTTCAAAGATTGTAGGGTGAAAAAAGAAAATATTATGAAGAACCAACCTGATTTGTGCCAATAAGATACAAATGGAAGCCAGTTAGACCACCAACAAACCAAAGGGAGACAAAGCAGTAGGCCATTAATATGACTGATGCAGGTGATTCTTTCATTGCCTTCCAAACAGTGCTCTCATATTGATCCATCAGCACCTTGATATAAAATGCTGACATTGCAAACACGTACATGCAAAGAAGTGTTGAAGAAGATACAAACATAAAGAAGTAACGGTAGTTCCGCTGCATGAATCCAAAAATAGAGAGATAATATCAAATATTATTTTTGAAACGGAAACTAAAACTTTTCATTAATGTAATGAAAAGAGTCTAATGCTCAAGTTACAATGAAACATCAAAAGTGTGAAATTTTAAACGACATAACATGACTACATGGTTTATAACCAAAAATCTAAACACTAATATCAGATATCAAAGTAGAAAAAACCCAAGACATAATTCTCTTTTTCTTTATATCCGTTCATTCATATTTGTGGATTGCAGGTGCAAGGGAAACGAGAAACAAGAAAGATAAAAAGGATTAGACATTAACATTCAACCACAACTAACAACCTACACGAATTCCTACATCAAGATTGAGAGGAACCAAAAGAGATAGCCAAAAGGGTTGAAGTAGTACCACCAAAAGTGAACATAGAGCATAGAACATTAAATGCAGAAAGGAAAATTGAAATCGATCTGTGAACAGCTTACCAGTCCAATACATTGACCCACCCAAGGGCAGTGATGATCAAAGTGTTCCACACAATTGTTGCAAATTGAGCAATGGGAGCAACGAGGAGGACGATATAGCATACATGTGTCACAATACTTTACTCTTACTGGAAGCCCATTTACAATAACTTCTTTTGTCCGAGGAAACTGGAGACTTGGAGTTTGCCTTCCCCCAACATCGACTGATACTGAAGAGTCAAAACGGATTTCATCCTCTGGAGGATGTGAATTGCGAGGAATTATTCCTGGGTCCCGGGCTGAAGTAAGGAAAAGAAGTACCAGTACCTGCCATAATCAATAACTAAATTACATGTCATCAAAACATCGAAGCAATGTCAAATGACAAAAGTTGGCCTTGAAGATTTTCTAAGTTTGTTGGACAAATAGGTGGGTAATTAAAGAAAGTGAGAGAGCCACAAGATGGAGCGGAACAATAGGGCCAAGAACAGTAACAGTTTCAGATTTTCCTAGAATGAAGATTACAAGAAGGTCAAATTTGGGATAAAATTCTTGTGCAAATTAGTCGGCATTCAGTTTTAATGACAAGAACATCAATCAGATAACATTAGAGATTCTAAAAGTAAAGGTGTAAACATAATTTCATATAACCACTGCCAAATTACTCCAAGAAATCAGACATCAGAATTTCACAAATGGTAGGAACGTTGCTTAACAGTTCAAGCTTCCCCTGATTACACGGATGAGATACTAAACCCTACAGAAGAACATTTCACTGAAGGATAAAACTAAATTTCTATTCTCTCTCAAGTTCCTAGCAACCGCACTTTTCTGTTTTCACTTAACATTGATAGAAGACTAAACACATAGAATATAGTATGCTTAAACACATTTATAGAACATCCAAATAAATAAAGATACAAAGAAAGAAAACAGTGAACATAGAGGGAGAAGATATTTCATCAAAGATAGAACAATCATCCATATCCAATTCACATTAACAAACTTAAATATTTTCTTTTTAAAGAACAATAATTTACACAAATACTTAAACGTGAAAGAAGGGTCAAGAGGCCTAACATATATAGTAAAAACAATGGCGACCACCAGAATGGCATATCCTGCATTATATGATGAAAACTTGTGTCGAAGATGTCTTGCAACAAATGCACAAAAGAGGATAACTGGAACTGTAATCAGCAATATTGTGACAAGCAATGACCTAGCATCAGGCCCAAATATTAGTCTCCCACCAAGGATAAACTTCTGCAAAATCACAAGCAAAAGGAAATAAGCGGAAAAAATAACCAATAATATACCGCATAAGAGCATACATGGAGAGGTGTGGATGAGTATTTTAATATTTAGGATAGAAACAGTGGAAGTCCAGGAAGTTTATAAGCTCCAAAAAAAGAATAAGAAAAAGTTGTAGGGTAATAGGATGAGGGAAGTAGCATCCAAGGGTTGGTTGTGAACACCCTTAAAGTAGAAGCACATGGTAACAGCATATAAAATGCATATATAAAACAATAAATAAGAATGCACGTCATGAACTGTAAATTGTATCATTAGAAGATACTATTCTCTCTTAGACTACTCCCAAAAGTAAACAGAAGTCATCAACTACCTTCCATGCTTTACAAATGAATAACACATTGAAAACAATTATAGAAGAAAAGAAACTAATAAATTGACTACTGTAAACTATAGACAAAATCTGAAACCTTCTCTTCACGTTACGATGAACATAATTATCATTCCATCCGTCGTGCTTGTTATGACAACCTACTACAAATATGAGAAGGCCAATTAAATAACAATCATGCAATTTTTTTTTTAAAGAAACATTTTATTGATGAATGAAATTAGGAGAGAAACCCAAACACCTAAAGGTGATTACAAAAGAGAGCACCAATTACGGATAAGCTAAAATGAGAGAAAGGGTGCTTTGTTTACACCATGAAAAAGCAGTAGACGAAGTCACGAAATGAACGAACTCCATAAAACAATCAAAAAAGAAAGAGTCATAAAAAAGCCTTCTATTCCTTTCTCCCCATAAACTCCCAAAAAAAAGCACGCATTGGCCAACCAAATCGTCTTCTTTGTACCACCAAAAGGATGACCCACCAACAATGAAGCCAAGATGTCATAGATGGTATTTTGACAAGTAAAAGACCAACCAAAAGCTAACAAAACAGGGCAATGCAAGAAGAACTCCAAATAGAATTGATCAAAAAAGGATTCCATTGTTGACAGTTGTGTTTCGCGTAGGAGAACAAAACCAGAGTTGTGCTGAGGAAGCAAGGTACATTTCCTCCAAAAATTAAGGCCACTTACGAACTTCATTGGTGATCCAATGAACCCTCCCAAATAGCCAAGGTGGCTGATTTTTCATAGTGGATCGATGTGTATAACCCCTGTAGTTCTCTCTGAAGGTTCGGTTTTCTGCCAGCAGTAGTTTCAAATCATCCCCAACACTCTGGACATCCAGACAAGACAAAATACATGTGGATCATTTGGATTCTAATAGCCCTATTTTATGGAGTGCTTCATTTGTATTCATATACCCTTTGACATGTGTCTTGAAGTTTTAGAGAAATTGAGAAATACATTTATATGTAGTTCTCACAAAAAAGTGTTGTAGTTTAATATCAGCTCTTTTTAGTATGTCAAACTGCCTTAATTTCAAACAAAAACATATCTTACACATACATGATGTGAATATCGCAAAGAGGCAATAAATAAAATTTCCAGCCTGAGAGGTCTTTGCAATTATGCACAACAGAGTTGCACCAAAACTTGAATAGTAAAGGATGGCATCTTGAATAGTATGGGCCAAATGTTCCAGAAGACAACTACTGTCAAACCACTCATCCCCGGCATGCTTGACAATAATTCAACGAAGAAAAATGCATTGGGCATCTTCATTTTATACTATGACTAAATCAAAGTGAAATCAGTGCTAATTCATAAGCTAAGAATAAACAGAAAACCATACTGACACAGTTATATGTCACATGATAATTTCAAATACTCAAGTCTAATACATGAGCATGGTTTGCAATAATAATCATTTTTTAATATTCCTTATTTTTAAACATTTAAATGATTCTCGTGCTAAAAAGTGTATTAGTTTATGATACTTACGCATTTAAAGTATAATGTCTTTATATCGAGATAATCAAGATAATCGAAACATACTTATCAATTTTCTATATAAGTTAACATATCTGCAAAAAAAAAAACTAAAAGTTAATAATGTTTTTGCAGTTTTATGTCTTCACTCGGAGAATACCAACAAGTGTCGTACCCATACTCAATTGATTCATTTTCAACCAATGTCTAGCAAAGTCAGACTCATACTCAACTGATTCACTGTTCAACTAATATCTAACACAAAGTGTCGAAGTGTGGGACATGGACTCGTTGCACAAATCAAAATGTTTTTGCTTCATAGGTGCTACATGTATCATCATCAAAGACATGAAGAAATCTCCAGAGGTTAGCAGCTACATGGTGAACAAAATAAGTTTGTCTACTATTCCAAATTCACCAAACTTTCTCAGAAACCAAAGAAATTAAAATATGTCCACAAGACAGAAAAACTCAAGCACATGGTCAAAGAGAGCAATGGTCTAATACTCTTACTTTTTCTGAACTATTCTACCCTATTTAGCATTTCATCGATCTGACCAAAGACCGAATGAGTAGTTTTCACCTATATTCCTCAGTTCACTGAAAAGAGAAAGAATTCTGCAACCTCAAGCAACCACAGACGGAGATTGAACACAAACAATACAAGAAACAACCAGAACAAGAAAAGCTTAGAGAAAAGTAACTTCACCCATGAGCATGCCAAATAAAGTTCCAGTAACAAAGCAACCCCCTACTATTCTTAGTTCAATCTGAAGATAAATATGGCGAAACGAAAAGAACAAACAAAATACAAAATGAAGCTTCATTTTCAACTTTTCAAGTGGATATAACTCAGGAAACTCAAGAAGCTACAACAATGGCACAACCCAAAAGACCTAAAATTTCGAACTTCAAGTACGAAAAACAAAAATCAACAACAAACCCTCAAAAGTTCACCAAAACCCCACCATGTAAAACGAACAATAAAATTTCAAAAAGAAAAAGAAAAAAAATGGGAAACTCACATTACTTCCTTTCCAGACTTGGTATACGCGATTCGCCATGAGGGGATGAAGCCCAAAGGTAATGAAATTTCAGTCACGCATGAAAAAGGAAAGTGGGATTTGAAAGTGGTGAGGCGTTCATCTCATGGGGCATTGAAAACCCCCAAAAATCACATTGAAAAACACAAACAAACTTCAATTGGGTATGATCCAGAGAATTAATTAGAGGGTTTTGGAGTGATTGGGTTTTTGGGTCTTTAAAGTGTAATGAAACCAGTTAGAGAGAGGAAGAAGAAGAAGAAAAGGAGAGTAGTAGGTGATTGATCTATGCTTGTTAATGTAATAAGATGGCGGTTTTGCATTTTGGAATATGGAATTGTGCTTTCCTTTCCTTTTTCTTTTTCTTTTTCTCTTTTCTTTCTTTCTCTCTTTTTTGCTTTTGCCTTTCTCAGACTGCGGAATGTTTTCGACCGAAATTCTACACATAAAAGGCAACGCCAAATTTCTTTTACCCATCAAAAGCAAAACCTAATGACATTACAAACTAAGAATCTCTCATTTCGTTCACTGTTAAGTTTCTCCTCATTCACCAAATGGAAACCTTTTCCCTTTCCTTAAATTCCAAGTTTTTCCTTCTTTCTTTCTTCTTCCCATGCAAGGTTTAATTTTTTTTTTTTTTCAAAGATATAATATCTTAACCAATTGAGATTATTCGTTATACGGTATGATTAATTATTCTGTTGTATACGTCGAAACCCTTTGTATGACTAGTTTGTTATGTTTTACATTTAAGATTATTTGGACCCTATTTGGTAATTATTTCATTTTTAGTTTTTAGTTTTCTAAAATTAAGTCTAGTAGCACTCCTCCTATCTCTAAATTTCTTGATTTATTATGTACTTTTTATCGATGTTTTCAAAAATCAAGTCAAATTTTGAAAACTAAAAAATAAGTAATTTTTTTTTAAAAAAAAATTTAATTTTGGAATTTGACTAAGAATTCAACTCTTGCACTAAAGAGAAATGCAAATGTAAGAAACTAATAGAAAATAGACTTGGAATTTGAAATTTGGCTAAGAGTCCAATCTTGCGTTCAATAAAAATGTCAATCATTATAAGAAATTAATAGAAAATAGGTTAAACTTTTAGAAACCAAAAAACTAAAATCGAAACGGTTACCAAACAAGAACACCAAGTCTTAGTTTTTTTGTTTTTTGTTTTTGAAAATTAAGTATATTTTCTGAATTTCTTTTAATGATTTTCATCTCTTTTTATTAAGTAGATAAATTGAATTCTTAGCTAAATTCCAAAAACAAAAACAAAATTTTTAAAACTATTTTTTACAAGTTTTTAAAAATTGGCTTGATTTTTTAAAATATTGATGGAAAGTAGATAATAAAATAATAATTTCAGAGACAAAAAGAATTTTTATAAGTTTAATTTTCAAAAATTAAAAACTAAAAGCTAAATATTTTTTTAGAACAAAAAAAAATTAAATAGTTATTAAATTATGTTGCTATCTATCTTTAAGACTATTTGATGCATTAACATGCTACATATGGGGGAGTTCAACCTATGCATAGTGTGACTAGTTTGTTTTGCTATATGCACTAGATCCTTCGTGTATATATATAGCATGCCCATTTTTCTTGGTTTTGTGTATTGGCATTACTTTGTACTAATATGACCAGTTTTGGAAACAAAGTTATGACTTCAGCATGCATTTGAGATTGGTTTTGGGAGAGACAAAAACGATTTTAGAGCAATCTTAATCGTTTTATGTATTTGGTAAAATAGATTAAAATCACTTTTAAAATACACGTTAATATCACGCCTACTTTAAAAGCAATATCCTACTAGTTTTTAGATTCTCCTAAAATCAAGTACAACTTTTTATTAGGGATGTTTTTAAAAATAGAAATACTATTGAAAATAATTACAACATAGCAAAATTTTACTTTTTATCTATGATAGACCACAATAGACTCAGATAGACATCTATCACTTTACCAGATAGAAACAAATAGATATCTATCATGATCTACCATGGTTTATCATATATAAAGTAAAATTTTGTTATATTTGTAAATAATTTGATATTTTTCTCTATTTATAATATTTTAATATTTAGTTTTCAATTTTATACTTTAAAAATAAGATTTATCTTATAAATTATCTATTTCTCACCTAATCAAATTCATTTCTATTTTCCTGGGTTGAATGTATCAAATTTTTTAAAAAATATATCATATTGATTTTTTAAAAATAAACTATTTTCATTAATATTTAAAAATTAATCTATAACCAACAAAATCCATCATCTAAACAATTATTTAAAATTTTAAATTACAAAAACATTATTAAAAAAAGTTGATTCCATAGTTTAATAGGAATAAATTTTAAATTTTAAATTACAAAAACATTATTAAAAATAGTTGTACCTATAAGCATATTAAGTAACAACCTTTTTAAAATTATTTTCTTAAAAAATCTTACTATTAACTAGATTTATTTGCTCACTTATTTTTTCTTTACTAGGTACCACTTGAGTTTCAAATGAGTCCAATGATTGTGATGGTTTGTAAATGAAAATTTGCATGTTTTCCTTGCTGAATCTTTTATGATGTCATTTTTTAAAGTATACTGTGATTCAAAGTTCAAATAATGTGCAGTGAAGCAAATTTTGTTGTGGTTTGAATTTATATTTTTGGGAGTGTACATTTTTTAGGTTAAATATTTGGGATGAGGAGCGTCAAGTTTTAATAGATAAAAGCATTTGTTACATTACATATTGGGTCATATAAATGGTGTTAATGAGATACTCACAACCTTTTTTCATATATTATAGATTCTTTGGATTATTTCTTGAATATGATATTCTCTTATGTTCGCCAAAGGAATGATCGCTTCATTCCATAGCAGAAGTGCTTTGAATTTATTTAGAATTAAACTAAATATACACTTTAGCAAAACTTGCATTGTTGTATTGTAGGTATATAATGGAGATTGTACTGGCTAGTTTTTAATCTTTTCGTTCTACAACTCTGGCAAAGTCAAGATCTCCATAAAATCTTCCTTGCTATGGACTCGTATATAAGACTTAAGACCAAGGCTTGTGAGAGTCTCTTTAAAATAAAATCTTCAACAAGGGAAGGAGAGGTCAACAAAGTTCTCTATAGAGAGAGGAGGTTTAACCTAAGGATCCTAGAATTTTTTTTTAATAATTTTTTTTTAATAAATAATTCAAAAAATAGGGTGAGAGGGAAAGAAATACCAAAATTGGGATTGTGAAATCGTGGACCCCGTCCACGATTTTCCTTATTACTGTGCATGCAGACTGACGGGTCAGTCTGCATGCAGCATGCATTGACCGAACTCGTGGACGGGGTCCACGATTTCGATAATCGTGGACCGGGTCCACGAGTCCCCTCCCTTTTTAACTATCGGTCACTTCTTCTTCTTCCTCCACCTTCTTCTTCTTCCTCTCAAACCATTCCCTTTTCTCTCCTTTCACTCTTCAAACCTCTCATTTCTCTCATTTCACTCCTCATTTGTCCATTGTCCGTCGTTTGTCGACATTGTCGCTACACAAAGGTATGTATATAGATATCGATTTTCCGACCATCTCATCACTATTTCTTTGTTAAATCTAACATATTATATTCGTTCAGCCGCCGCCGCCATATACATATGCATATATATTTTCCTTTCTAATTATCTTATAAATATGCAATAGTTATATGATAGAAATGCATAGATTGTAAGTTTTGTTTTGCATGCGCGAATAAATTTGTATATGTAGACATTTTTACCAAATCAGATAAAATTTTATGTGTAGATGTTTTTATCAAATATTTTATTTTGTTTATAATTTAAAAAATTTAGGTTTTAGTGTTGGTTGTTATTCGACGTTTATTGTTATAGGAATAATTATTGGTAAATAATGTGGTGGGAAATTAGTTATGTTGGGTAGTAAACTCGTGGACCGGGTCCACGAGTTTTATAATTTTGGGTAGATTTGGACTAATTTTTCTTTTTAACCTTTACAGTTGTAAACGAATTTAAATATGTCGTTTCATCTAGAAGATTTAGTTATTATTGAAGCTGGGAATTGTGCGGATAGTGACATTGATGTAGAAATTGATGAATTGTTTGGAGAAGAAGGAAATATAGAAAATGAAAATGAGTTGGTTCAGTCGGAGATATTTACACAGATAGAATGGGAAATTACTGATTCGGTTTGTGAACAAGGATCAACCTTGGAGGAAAGGGGGAAATGTACAGATAACTCTAGTATAATACAAAAAGGAATGTTATTTGATACGAAAGAAGACCTACAAATGGCAGTAAAAAAATATTGTGTGACTGAACACTACCAAATATCTGTGGTAAACCAAGATATTTGGTATGTGTAAGCCCTGACTTGCAATGCCGAGCGTTGGAGAGAGAGCACTGCGTTTGTAACCATGCGTTGCTAGAAGAAAGAGTAGCCGAGAAGTAGCTAAGTAGGGGGTGAAATTTCGGCTAAGTATTGGCCAAAGCCATGCGTTGATGAATGAAGGGGAAGTTGAATTATTTTGAGAAATCATGCGTTGTTGAGTGAATCGCAAAAGGGTTGTGAGCTGATGTGGTCGTCGTATCGAGGGAGAAGAGCTCATTGACAGGAAGTATGCTTGAACCATGCGTTGAAGTCACCATGCGTCAAAGACAGCCATGCGCTGAAGTTACTCTGCGTCCAAGACAGAATGGTCTTGACGCGATGAAGTGGTATGAGACTATGTTGTATGCGTCGGAGGTAGGAGGCGCCGAGAACATCATGCGCTGAGAATGGTTAGTTGCTGAAGGCGCTGAAGGAGAATTTAGACATGAGTGATCTGCGTCGAGGAGAAGATCAGCGTCAACCTACGGGTGAGTAAGTCGGCATTATCATCTTGGTACTTGTGAGGGATAAGTCGGCAGTATATATATAGATGAGTTTAATCATTTTCATACATTCGAGAGCTTAAGTCGGTTCCATCTTTCAGAGGAAACACAAAAGAAGATAGAGAAGGGAGTTCTTATAATTTTGGACGAAATTTCACTCGTTTTGGTGCTAAAATCAGAGCTGAAACAGAAGTTTGATTTGCAGACGCACATATTGAATAGTGGTCGATGTTTGGAGTAGAACGACTCAAGGAAGCCGAGTTTAAAGCTGAAATTTGGAGGTTAGTAAGTTAACACAATTTCTAAGAAGTCTTATGAAGGATGGTTAAGCTGAAAGTGAAGTTAATCTAATCATATGAATCTTTAGGTAAAAGCAGCAGCTACAGAACTGCTAAGCAATCTGAAGCAACGCGGAGTGATTTTAGCATAACCAGAGAACGATAAAGAGTTAGGCCTTGAAATTTTGAGGTAAGCTGTGGAACTCAATTCTTCACAAGTTTACAGAAGGGAAGAAGTCTTAATATGGACTAGAAATGCGTTTTTAACAGGGCTTAAGCAAAGAGATTCGGCTGTAGCAGTCAGCTTTGTCAAGAAGAAGATAAAGTTCAAACGTTGGAATATCAGCAAGAATGAGCTATACACGAAGTGCTCTCTGAATTGGAGTTTAACAGAAGGGTAAGGAGTGGCTAGTAGTAATAGCCTTAGTGCTTAAAGCTTGAGAATGAACTGATGGAAGCTGAATCGCATGTTGAGCTCTAAATATTAAGTATATGATGAGTTGTTGTTTATGTTTCATGAATGGAAAAGAAGTATAACAAGGGAAATTGTTATTTCAGGCCAAGAGGAGATAGGGAAGACGTATAATCCCCTCAAAGCCTAGAAAGAATTGTGAGTGACACTTCCTTTACTTTAAAATGATTTTATTGAACGTGATAGTTCGGTTTTCCAATGAAATGTGGATTTGTGATTAAATGATTTATGAGCATCTTTATATTCTTAAAGTTACTGAAAAGCATGTTTATGAAATGTTATTGATATAATAACTGCCCTGTATTTTATGAACGATTTGTATACAAATGGTTTTTATAAAATGTTGTTTCTAAAAGGGAAAATGTTTTAGAGGAGGCTCAGTGCTGATAAGGCATGTGGGTTTCCCCGGGACCCAATATTCGGGCAACCCGTCTATAAAAAGTTTTAGAGGCGACTCAGTGCTCAAGGACTCGAGAAGGCATGTGAGTTTCCCTGGGACCCGGTACTGAAGGACATGGAGAAGGTACTTGGGCAACCCGTCATGTTCCTATGTGCACATAGAGGTTATATGCTGGTGCGTTGAGTCTTGCTCCGCATCGAGCCTTATATGTTTTCGACGTTGGGGTGTTGAGTTTTGCTCCACTTCAACTAAGGGAAAAGTATTATACTTAAACTGTTTGATGATTTACTGATGACCATGTATAAAATGATAAGGGCAATTATGATTGTTTTAACTAAGGTATTTGCAGTGATTTTATGATTTATACTTGATGCTGAACTCAGTTTTATTCCTAATGATTTCGAACTAAAATGGTTTGTTAAAATTTGTCACTCACTAGGCTTTTAGCTCATGTTTTTCATGTTTCTTTCCCCTCCAGGTAGCAAGGACGTTCCAGGTGCTTTGCCTACTCTAACTCACCTTGCTTAAGCTTCGAGATTCTGAAAAAAAAAAAAAAAAAAAACCTGACTTGTGAAAGTGTTGTTGTATGTTAAACCTCTATTAGGTGGCATGTAGATAATATGTATAATTATAAGGAATTGGACCATGGGTTGTAATAGAACATGTGAATGAGTTGAAGAAGTGAGTTTGATTTATCTATACTTTTCTATATGTGATCTTTGAATGTTTTAGAATATAGCAATTATATTGTGAGCAGTCCAGGAAACAAGTAAGCGATGGATAGTATGCGTCACAAGAAGGGTGATGTATACTATTCTCACGTCTCCTTTCAGGTTGGGTAGGTGAACTTGGGAGGGGATGTGACAGTATGTGTGATGCAAGCAATGGGATGAAGGTTGTAGGTGTAGGTTACGTGCTGTCGGCGCAAAATTCATGGGATGTTTGAAATTACTAAACTTGGAGAGAACCATACTTGTTTATACACAGAATTGGCACAAGATAATTCACAACTTGATTCTAATTTCATGAGCATTGAAATTCAAAATTTAGTTAGAGCTGATCCTAGTGTGCCTGTGGCGGTACTACAAGAAGCACTTAAAAAACAGTACGGATATAATGTCAAATACAGACGTGTGTGGGAAGCTAAGAAAAAAGCTTTGGTTGCAGTCTTCGGCGATTAGGAGAAATCGTATTCAGAACTTCCGTACTGGTTGAGTGCTGCTATGCACTACAATCTTGGTACACGAATAGATTGGCATTTTCTCCCTTCTGATGTGCCTGGTAAGACTATATTTGGTCGTGTTTTTTGGTCATTTGGTCCTGCAATTGAAGGGTTTAAGTACTGTAGGCCTTTAATTCAAATAGATGGAACTCATCTTTACGGCAAGTATAAAGGGAAATTACTCACTACTTTGTCTATTGACTCAAATGGGCATATATTTCCTCTTGCATTTGCTATTGTTGAAGGTGGAAAATACATCTAGTTCGTCATGGTTTTTGTGGGCATTGCGCAAGTATGTTACTGACCGAGAAGGAATTTGCTTAATTTCGGATAGACACAGAAGGATCATTGCAACAATTAACAACGAGGAAATTGGTTGGGCTAAACCTAAAGCATATCATCGTTATTGTTTACGTCATGTTGCGAGTAATTTCAATTCCAAATACAAATCAAAGCAACTTAAAGATTTGGTGTTTAGGGCTGGAAATCAACACCAAAGACGTAAGTTCATTCGAAACATGAAAGAGTTAAAGAAATTGAACCCTGAATGTCTTGAATATTTTTCTGATATCGATTTGAATAAATGGACACAATCACATGATAATGGGTATCGCTTTGGGTGGTTGACAACCAATGCAACTGAATGTTTGAATGGGGTATTCAAAGGAGCTAGAATGTTACCGATCACATCGATTGTTAGGTTAACATTCTATCGGACAATCTTATACTTTGAACGCCGTAGACAAGAAATAAGTGAAGCACTCGATCGTGGGGACATGTACACAGAATATGCCATGAGAAAGCTTAAAAGGTGGGAGAAGCGAGCATCTGCACATACAGTGGCGTTAGTTGACAGGGAAACACAAAGTTGTAAAGTTCGAACTGGCATCAGTATGGTTTCTCCCTACAAAGGCCAAAACATACAAGTAGTGTGCTTGAAAGAGGGGACTTGTTCTTGTAACAAGTGGCAGTCGTTCAAGATTCTATGCTCTCATGTAATTGCAATTTGTAATTACATGCGTCTATCATACGTGCATCTGATTGATGAATGCTATAAATTGTCTCATTTAAAGTTATGCTATGAATGTCGCTTCCATCCAATACAACACCCTGACTATTGGCCAGAGTTATCATTTACGGAAGTGCATCCTAACGCAAACTTATTAAGGGAGCATGGTATACCCAAAACTTCGCGAATTCATAATGAGATGGATTGGCACGAGGCATGCACGAAAGTTCGATGTGGGATATGCAAGGGATCAAGGTATAACAAGCGTACCTGTCCACTCCGTAATTTAGGTGCTTCATCTTCAACTCATTATTAGTTTACCAAGCAAAACATCTAGTTTTGTATAATGTAATATTAACATTGTAATGTAATACTTCTTATAATGTAACAATGTAATGTAGTGGTTCGTACAATATAACAATGTAATGTATTTGGTTTATTGGAAATTGTAATATATTTGGTTTATTTAACATTGTAATGTATTTGGTTTATTGAAAATTGTAATGAATTTGGTTTATTTAACAGTGTTAAATATAGATCCTGGTCCATCTAACCCTGTTCAGCTATCTCTTCAAAATACTCACCGATCACAGACAGTATGGGATAATGCATCCACTGTGGTGCTATGTTGTCAGAGAAGAGAGGCAGTTTCTCAGCATACTATACCGTTCGATGAACGTATAGTGCCTTATCTACAACAGGCCGGTTTTATTGGGGTTGCACAAATTGGATTCATATAGTTGGACTGGCACCTCATTACTGCTTTAGTAGAGTGCTGGAGACCGGAGACCCACACATTTCATATGTCTGGTGGGGAATGCACCATTACGCTGCAGGACATTGCAGTACAATTTGGACTACCAGTGGACGGAGAACTTGTTACTGGTTCGTTGCAACATGATTGGAAACAGATTTGTGAAGATTTTTTAGGCGTTCGACCACTTGACTTAAAAGGCTCAAGATTGAGTCTCCCGTGGTTAGCCTCTTAGTTTACAGAATTGTCTCCTGATGTCGATGACGTCAATATACAGAGATATGCACGAGCATATATCATGCAGCTTATTGGAGGCTTTCTGTTTGCAGATAAGTCGAACACGCTGGTACACTTAATGTTCCTCCCACTACTGGCCAGTTTTGACCAAGCTGGTAATTATTCGTGGGGTGGTGCTTGTCTTGCATGGATGTACAGAGAATTATGTCGAGCCAGTCATGCACAAGCTTTGGATATAGCAGGCCCACTGATACTACTTCAAGTATGGGCCTATGATCGATTTAGCATTATTGCACCACAAGTTCAATTACAACCTCCAGAACATTTTATAGGACGTCCACTCAGTGCCAGGTATTATTTTTTGTACAATAATATTTGTAAAGTATTTTAATTGTTTTATATCCATGTGATAGATGGAGCGGTGTATTAGCTGCATCTGAACAATCAGCAAACATGTTGCTGGTATATCGCTCAATATTTGACCGTTTGATGCAAAATCAGGTAATAATAAATATGTTGCATATAATTGAATATTACATATATTTTTAGGTTCTAATTATTCTTGTACATGGTTTCAGATCAATTGGACGCCATATACACCACATGTTATGTCGTTGTTGCCTGATTATTGTCATGATGGACAAGACATTTGGTTGACGGTTAGCCCACTTATATGCTTTCATATCGTAGAGTGGCATCAACCAGATCGAGTGTTGAGACAATTCGGTATGCGGCAAACGGTACCGACGTTATGTAATACACTCCCTCAACTACACCAAATCTATTTAAGAGGTAAACACGACGAAAACTGGCGTCAAATTCATGCAGAGTATATATCATTTTGGCGTGCACGTCATGGCCGCTGTGCACAAGGAGAAATAATAAACGAGTCGGATGTGTCTAATGATTATTTGTCCTGGTACGACTCTATCACAAGAAGATTCATCACACCTGACGGTGCCTACTATTACTGCATGGTAAGCATCTTATTATGTAGTGTTTTTCAATTACATGCTAAGAATATTCTTTTATACTTATTATTTTTTTTATCGTGCAGAATAATTTTGTCCACAATGTGCACAATTACTCCTTAGAACATAATTTACCAGAGTTGAGTTCAATGTGTGAGCAAAACATGGTAAATGTTGAAGATATCATTCAACATACAAGGAGGCTCAATGTTGCTGACACTGATCGAAAACATATTCGTCGTAGACGACAGAGACAACGTGACGAAGGTGTTCCAGAGCAACCCGATGACCAGGAACCTCCCATATTACAACCAGACATTGCATTCGGCTCTGGCCATCAACAGGAATATTATGCACACGATGAATTTCCATCTGTCGTCACCCAACAGGATATCGACGATGTAATCCACCAGCAACAACAATTTGAAGTGCCTATGCCTCGTCGTGGACAACGTGCGCAAAGAAGACCACCATGTGGCACTTGATTTGTATTTTAAATTTTCTGATTTGTATTAACTTTTGTCTTTAACTAAATTAATTAATGATTTTCCATTACATTTTCAAAAATTAAGAATCAATGAAACTAATACAATAATTGATGAACACAAGTAAAAAGAAAATTTTCATTTAAGTGGGTAATTAATTAATTAAGTTATTTATCATGGGAAAAAAAACCCGGACGAGTTTGGACGTATCATGGGAAAAGAACAGGGGGTAAAAAGGTTTTTTTGACCAAAATTGGGGGACCCGAAGTCGTGGACCCGGTCCACGAGTTTGGCGGTAATCGTGGATCGGGTCCACGACTTACTTACACCACATCAGCAACCCGACTGAAATCGTGTACCCGGTACATGATTTCACCACCCCATTTTCCAAATTACTTTCCAAACCACCCTATTTTTGTCATTAGTTTCTAAACCACCCTATTTTTCGCATTATTTTTTAAAATAACATTATTCTTTAAAATACCCTAGGATCCTATATATAGAAACCTAAGTCAAAATTATTTTTGTGATTAAAATATTATATTTTAATACTAAGGTTAAAATGTCATCTTAGTGGTTATACTTCAATTTTAGTCCATTACTTTCTATAAGTCTTAAATTTAGTCTCCAGTACTAGTTTTTTTAAAAAAGAAAAAAAATCTTTTTATTATCTATTAGCATTTTTACTATAAATTTGTATTTTCTTACATGAAAATTATTATTATTATTTAATCAATTCCAATAAATATTAAATTTGAGGGACTAAATTTAAATTATTAAAAGTACATAAACTAAAATGGGACAATTAAAAAGAATTAAAATAATAATTTAACCTAAAATATATATTATACACATTTGAGCCTCAGTCAAACTTCACTTAAATCGCCTAGCTACAATATATATTAACATATTTGAATTTCATTCCCATTTCAAATATATATTTTCCTTAAATATATATATATTTAGATTATCCTTCTTCGTTTGACTTTAATAAAATTTTCTTAATAAAATTTCCTTTCAAATATATGTATGAATTTAATATACATTATTCATCTTAATATTTATAATGTAACAAATCCAATACATATATTTTCCTTCTCCTTCTTTAATATATCTAATATACTAGATTTCAATTTTCTCCTTTGTATTTAATATATCAAATATATTAGATATTAATTTGAATATTTTAAATTTTTCTTTCAACTAACGTTATTTGAGCTAGCAAGTTACTTAAGCTTAATTTGGAATTAGTGTAGCTTTTCAAATAATTGAGCGTAGCTTTGTAGAAAATTTGTTTGTAACATTATGGTATTTTTAATTTTAATCAATCAACTTCTAAGTGTATCTATAGTATATCACTAGTATATCAATAATATCAAATAACTTTCAAGAATGCTAATAATATATAAGTAGTATACCACATATCAATCAACATATTAGCATTACATCATATGTTAAACAACTTTAAAGTCTATCAATAGTATCTTGGCCATATATATCAGATATCAATAAAATTTGAAGGGTTTTTTTTTTAATTTTTTTTTATTTACATTTTACTTGATTGTTTGTGGGTTGGGCCTCATGTTTTACCATTTTTGCAAACACCAAATCTTGGTGCTATGCATCATTCATTTTCCTTAATATACAAAATATAACACTTACATTATAATTCATGAAAAAACCTATATAATAAGCATGCTTTTAATCTAAACCAAATCATATAATCTAACTCTTATATTATAAACATGCAAACTATATATTAACAAAAAAAAAAAAAAAAACCATGCATTGTATACTTTAGGACTTTAAATATAACACTTATATTTAAATATGATGCATGACATGCTTAACCTATGGTGAGATTTTAATCTATATGGCATATTATATGCAAAATATAAATTATAATAATTTAACAACAATGCACCCAATGCATTAATAAATTAAATAGCAATAATAGATTGGATTTTGACATTCCTAAAATAAAAATAATAAAATTACAATAATCATAAATTTTCTAACTCCATCTAAATAATTTGCCAAGATCTTCTTAAATTAGGTCTCAAAAACCCTAATTGTCGGCCAACTTCTACATCACTCGCTACAACAAAAAATTACATTATCCATGAGAATCCAGGATGTATAAACAATATCAGTTAGACAGTTAGACAGTTAGAAGCTTTTCATGACGCACAAAAGATGTCGATACAACAGCACCCTACACAAAAACCTCTTGGGTTTACCCTCTAAATTTCAATCTTCACATCTGTTTTAGGTCTTTTTTGCGGCAAAAAAAAAAAAAAAAACAAAAAACAAAGAAAAAAAAATACCACGAATGACACAGAAAAATACCACGAATGACACAGACTTACAAGCCTCGATTTACAAATAATTTGCCCAAAACAACAGGTCCTTACAATGATCAGATCAAAGTAAATTATAAATCTAAATGCCAAAAGCCATAAATATCTATTATGCAAACCCAATTGTAAAACCATACATTTCACATGTAGAAGAAAAAAAATTGAACCCACCATTTTATTCTGTAAAACTCCATAACAAATATTGAAAGCAAAGATAATTACTCTGATACCAATTATAGAAATTGAATTCCTTTTTCAAAAGTGTGTAATTGCTTTTGCCCAATTTTATTACAAGAATTTTACGCAAAACAAAAAACAACATAGGTTTAAGCAAGTTTAACAAGAAAGATAAGAGTGCAAATTGAAATACCTTTTGGAGAACTCTTCTACAAAACTTCAAACCTTGAAAAGACAGCAACATGAACCAATTTGATTTAGATACTACCAATATGGTCTTCTCCACTATTCTCTTGAAATAAGGGGGATTGTGGAATCCTTTGTGAAAGGGTAGGGAAAAAACAAAAAACTTTTCTTCGTTTTTCTTTTTGCAAAGAGATTTTAAGAGGGAAGGTGAGTCAGAATTCTTCTGAGAGAGATCTGAAAATAAAATGTCATTCTCCTCCTAAAAATAGAGAGATTTCTCCATACAGGAAAACATCGTGAGGGGAGTTAACACTCTCCCCAATCACCACTCCCCTGCTTTGTAGGGGAGTTATTTTTCTTTTCTTTTAGTTAATAAATAGTGAATAAATAAATATATTAAATAAATCAAATTTATTAATATATACAATCACTTAGATGGTATGGTCAACCTAAATTCTAAACTTCTGTCAATGCACAAACAAAAAGTTCTACTACTTGGAGATTTCGTGCTCACAAATGCAATAGTCGATGCAAGGTCAAGAAACATTAACTCCTACACACTTTGTAATCAATCTTATGGCGTGGAATCCCTCATCCTAACATATGCAACACCTATCTTCTCTGTTGGACATTCTTCTGAGTGGAGAAAACCATTGGGATACATGGAATGCATTATCTGAAAAAGTTTAAATCATGCAAGCAGAAGAAATTAGGTCTAAAGCACTCTAATTTGCTTTAATTTGGAAGGAAAAACATGTTGAAAATCAAGTTAAAAATAGAGAGTTGAAATACCACCTTTGTAGCACCAAATTCTTCCAAATTAACCTTCAATCTGATCTCGAACAAGATGTAGATCACCACAAACGTCTTCCTTGCTATTCTTTGGTATTAGAACTTGATTGTGGGATCAATTTGTGTGAGGGATTGAAGGGGAATTTGAGAATTTTAAGAGATAGGAGAAAACTTGAACAATGGCAATATTTCAGCAAACTCTCAAGCGTACAAGAAGTTTTTCTTAATTAAGCACCTCCTATTTATAGCCAAAAACCATGTAAATTCAAATTAATTGACACTTAATTTGAAATGATTAAAGATGAAATTGTTGGCTTCTTGTAGAGATGACACCAAAAGTGGGAGAAATCCAGTTTCACAATTGGAGAAATGGAAAAATCCATTATCCTTAATTTATATATAAATTAATTTAATTAATAATATAATTAATTAATTATATATAAATTAATTATTAATTATTAATTTAATTAAACTATTTAATTAAATAATAATTAATATAATTAAACACTTTAATTAATAATTTTAATATCTATATTAAATTATAAAATCTAATTTGTCTAATCCCGATATTTAAATCATATTTAAATATCTACTACTCTCTTTATTTGTTTAATTCAAAATTAAAAAATAAACTATAAGCTGTTAAACTCTTTTAACGCTTTAATTCCTTGAAATGAATTCGAACAATTCGAATTCATTCATCACATTTGTTCTAAGGTTCGGTCCATAACAAGCTAGCAAGGGGACCTAATGGAGCTACAGATTATGAGCTTTAATGATACAAGATTAACTGGCTAAACTCTTTAACCTAGTTAACCAACATTTGTTACTACCCGGACACTCCACTAAAGCCCAATAGTTGCCCTCTCCTCACTACAGATATATTTTTGTCTACATGATATAACCATGATTAGTAAGTCGATCCTTCACAAGTTGTTCATAGTCACAGCTAGGTCAAAAATATTGTTTTACCCCTATAGGTACTTGTAAGCCCTACTTTCATTTTCAATATTCTTGAGAGAGATGGCTAGCAAGTGGCTTGGTGGGTAGTACGATGGAGGTGGCCGAGAGCCCTTGACATGGAGTAGTTGAGTAGTATGTGGCCAGCAAGAGGGTTGGCTAGGTTGTAGCCGAGACCCAAGAGGGTGTGTGATGTGGGCTTAGTGTGTTGGAAGGATGGGCCGAGGGGTGCATCCATGGTGAGCTTGGTTAGAGGCCTTTGATGCGTTGCTTGATGGGGCAAGTTGGACTATGCGTTATGAGCTTGGCAATGTTGTTTGAGGTTAGTAAGAAGGGGTGATGCGTTGAGGTTATGTGTCTAAGAGGGCCTTATGAGGCAGACATATGGTGGCTATGCGTCCAAGAAGGCCTATAGGCTAACGTATGGTGGCTATGTGTCCATGATAGGTGTCCAAGTCGACCAAGAGGGTTGCGTGCATGGGTAGCCGAGGAAGGTAGCCAACTAACTTCGAAAGGATGCGTGGAGAAAGTCTTGCCTAAGGATGCGTCCACCATTCCTTCTTCATTAAGCAAAGCCTAGACTTAAGTGTTAAGCAAGCCAGATTAGGTGTCAACAATAACTTTATTGAATAAACATCAACAATTTTATTAAAAAATAGTATTAGATTACTGTTTACAAACTATGAGTTTTAGGACATCCAACCCAACATTATCCTACCACTAAAATAGCAACCACTGTTGGTAGCCCACGTGTCAATCAAATTCCATCTACAAGAGAACTTGTCCAACCAAAATATGCAATAGGTGTGGCTCGAATAAAACAGTAGAACATGCAGCTAACCATTGTCAAGTAATATAAATAGTGACTAATGGAGATAGAGGTAATGAACATGCACTCTTCGATCTAGATTATGCTTATGTTCAAATGTGATTCACATTTTTTTTTTCTTAAAATTGTGATAGTGCTCTCGATAAACCATCGGGATGCGTTGGACATACCTAATAAATAGATGCTAAATGAAAAGGCGTAAAACAAAAAATTGGGTTAGGGTTCAGTTGGTCTTTATTAAGATTTTACTTACAACGATCTAGGAGTGCGCTCTAATGTATCTCACTTAGAACATATTTCAGAACTCTTAATTTATTCATCGCACTTTCACTTTAAAACCAGGTTGGAATTTGGTAAGTTCGTCGGGCTGGGCTTGGTTTCCCCACTGCGATTCGATGTTGGATAGGAAGAAGCTCTTTTAAATTACTCATTGCGCTTTTGATCCAAAATCAGGTTAGGACTTTGTAAAGTAATGGGACTAAGCCTGGCAACCCTACCGTGATCCAATTTTGGATGGAAGATAAAGTGAAAATATTCATCACATTTTTATTTAGAAATTGGGTTAGGGCTTTGGCAAAGTAATTGGGGGCTGAGCAGTTCATCTGCATCGCAATGTAAATGTGAAGGCTAGAAGTGCCCTCTAACGTAAGCAAAAGGTTATAATTCACAGGTTTGTGGTGGGGAGGGGGGGTCACAAAACATAAATGCGCCTGGGAATAGGTCATCCATACAAAAAGTCTCACGTTTGGTAAATCTAGTTATTTTACTGAGGGAAAGTTGCATAAACCACCCTTGAATTATGGGTTGGTTACAATCACACCCTTCAACTTTCAATTTGATCAATTATGTCCGTGTAGTTTGTTAATGGTTGCAATTAATAATTATGATTGAGTATTTTAAAATTAAAAAAAATAAAAATAAAGATTATCTCCCATCTCACATCCCTTCCTCTCTCCTCTCTCTTCTCCCTCCACCTTCTCTCTCCATCTTCGTCTTCATCTTCCTTTTCCCCTTCTCTAAACAACAAATAAACTATTTTTTTTTTCTTTTTAATTTAACACCAACAACAAACTAGGTAACACGAAGTTCAATTAAAAATCACACCTTTTTTCCTTTTTCTTTTACAAAATCACCAGAAGCAACTCTCTTTCTCTGACTCTTCTCTTCCATTGTTTTTTTTCTCTCTCTCTCTCTCTATGTCATGAAGTTGCCACGTCATTTCCCCACCTCATCAAACCATCATTTGCCGTCCCTCCTTCCTCTTCTTCCTCCTCCATTTGACTCCAATATTTTCTTTCTAATTTCCCCAATTCCCCCATCTTCCTCCTTCAGCTTTTCTTCTTCTCTTCACCCATCTAATCCATCTTAACACTCTTCTTTCTTCTTTGAGTTTCCTTGAACCTCCCCCAATCTCTGATTCTGTTTTTTCTGATTTCCCTTCCCCCTTCTATCATGCCTCTTGGGTGGGTTAAAAAAATTGAGTAGAAACAAGGACCATCACAATTACCACACTTCCCCTCTCAACCTCTTCAAGTCTTCTTGCCCCAAAACTCAGCCTAACAACCCCAACCACAAACCCAAGAGCTTTGATGAGGTTTCGGAGGTGGTTGTAAGAATGCAAACTGCGGATTCCATTACTAATGGCTTTCGGGTTGTTGATGTGGATTCGAACTCAAATTTTGATCATGGGAGAGGAAGATGAAGATGAAATGGAGAGGGAAGGTGGAAGGAGAAGAGAGAGGGGAGAGGAAGGGATGATGTGAGATGAGATATATATATATATATTTAAAAATGTTTAAAGCAATTTATATTCGTTGTTGGTGTAAAAAATATGTACCATTATTTATTACATTTTTGGGATGATCGAACAAATGTCTAATCTTTTACAATCTAAGATCAATATCTATTCTAGAGATGTCTAAATGTAAAATATTTAATTAAAACACAATGGTACTTTTTTGAAAATGCGAACAAATATACCCTTCCTAACTATTAGAATCTAATCCAAAACTTTAAACTTACCGTAAACAAATAAATATATATAATCTAATCCAATAAATAAAACTAGCCGTAATTAAATGAAGATACAATGAAAATAAATCAAGATCATATCAAATCTAGCCACTCAAAACTAACTAAATGAAATAAAATTACAACAATGAAACAAATAAACATAAATTTAGGGGACAATGAAAAAAATAAAACTCGTTAGTATGTTCCCGAAAACAATGGTTAGAAATGATTAATATGCTAAGAGATTAACTTGGCATGCTAATAAAAAAGAAAATGATGGTTTGTTATGTCATCTAGCTGATTTATCCTTGTACAAATTAGTTGATTATTTATGGCCTAACTTTTGTAAGGAATTGCAATATCTTTGTTTTGCTTTATCAAAAGATTGAATGAGTCCGTATAGTGACATGAATAGTAAGTATAATTGTTGGCCAATGAGAATGATAATATACAATCTCTCACTATGGTTATGTTTAAGAAGAAAATTTACGATGTTGACTATGTTGACTTCTAGACCAAAACAACCGGATAATGATATTGGTATCTTTTTGGATCCACTAATCAATGATTTGAAATTGCTTAAAAAAAAGGAGTTGAATGACTACTGCAAATTAAAATTATATCACTCTTACAAATTAAAATTATATCCCTCTTATCAATTCTTTAGTCATATTAATTCTTTCAGTCATATTTGCATACTTTTTACACGACATTCGAAGACCATAAACATATTTTGATCTTTTCTTTCACATGGTTTTTCTTGTTCAACCTATAAATTCTCCTATACTTGATTATATAAATAAAATTATTAAAATTGAGTAAGTCAAACTCCGTATTTTTCAAAAGAAAAAACTATAACTAAAACTCTTCACTTAATTTGGAATGAATAACCTATCTAAATCCTTTTTTATGGACGAAAGAGTTAAGTTCTAGTGGATTTTTCACATGCTCCAAATTAATGATAATTGAATTGATGTAATCTCGTAATAATATATAATTAAATTGATGCTATTTTTGAGATATTGAATTCAAAAAACTTTTCTTTGAGATACCATCCAAACAAAAGTCACTTGTAAAAGATGATTTATATATTTATTCATTACACATGATACGTTAAATAAATAAAATGTATTTATTTATTATAATATGAAATTACGTTACTTGAACCAACTAAAAAACTTTATTCTTCAGCTCAAGTGGTACGCAATGCCAATCTTCGAATACAATAGGGATGTGATTACGTGCACAAGAACCTATGTAACTTTATATTTTGTGTTGCATTTTCTCTAATGGGTTGTCCTTTACCATTAGATTGAACAACTAATTAAACACTCACTAGTTGAACGAATATGAAACAACTTGTGCATTACGGTTGGTCCTCTTGTTTTTCTTTTTGAAATTACATCATTAGACTAGGGTGACAA
The DNA here is from genome assembly GCA_030954485.1 of Citrullus mucosospermus. NCBI lineage: Eukaryota > Viridiplantae > Streptophyta > Magnoliopsida > Cucurbitales > Cucurbitaceae > Citrullus > Citrullus mucosospermus. The sequence continues at coordinate 5,669,843 of CM062062.1, forward strand.
GAAAACTTTATCACTATCATCATTGGTTTGATTAAACATGATGATATATGAAATTAGAAGCAAAACAAATGAAAAAAATATTAGTACATTATACAATAATAGTTAAATAGCTTGATTTATATTATTATTCATAATCCATATTCCATTACAATCCATTCCAAGATATGACATCTCATCATCATCAACCTCATTAAATGAATCAATAATATGAGCCATAGAATTTGAAAATTCCTTTGAAAGTAGTATTGTATCTCCTAATTCATCATCATCTTCGTAATCATCATATTTCTTTGAAAAAGTTGTAAGTACTACTATCATTCTGAGTCAATAGGATCATCTACATACAAAACTTGTTTAACTTGGTAGCCACAATAAAAATATCAAACTTGAGACCGATTTGACTTAGATTAACCAAGGTAAGGATCTTCGACCCTTGCACCATGTCTACTTTCAACCCAACCACACAAAAACATTGGAATAGAAAACTTATTATAATTTAGCTTCCAAATATCCTTTATTATCCCATAAAATGACATATCAGTACTAATCGGATTCTTATCTATAGAACTAGAGATCTAAATTGTTCTAGCCACTCATATAACCTCGTTATACTGAACAGAGCACATATCTTTCTCGACTCTTTGTATGATAACAAACTTCATTAAGGGGGCGTTTGTCGCGCAGAGTTGAGTTGAGTTGAGTTGAGTTGGTAATAGTTATATGGGGAATTAAATTGTCTGGAGAAATTAGATTATCTGTGTTTGGGGTGCAGAGTTGGGTTGAATTGAGTTGGAATGCCTGTGTTTGTGGTGCTGAGTTGAGTTGAGTTAGAAAGTCTATGTTTAGGGTGTTGAGTTGAGTTGGGTTGGGGTATCTGGTGCAATTTTTTTAAACAAATGGATTCTATATCATTTTTTTTTTGCTTTTTTTTGCTTTTTTTGTTGCTTTTTTTTTTTTTTTTTATCTCCAACTATATCCCCATCTGAATAAAAATTTTAACCTTAGAAAATGGCTAATTTTTTCTCATTCTTAAAACATAACAAATTCATACGAAGTAAAAATACAGTTTACACAAATTTGGACAACAATTGTATATATATATATATATATATATGTATGTATGTATGTATGTATGTATGTATGTGTGTATATATATGTATGTATGTGTGTGTGTGTGTATATATATGTATGTATGTGTGTGTGTGTATATATATATGTGTAAGTATGTATATATATGTCCTAAGCTAGAAAACATGTATGAAATAAACAAAAAAAATTTCTCAACATACTTATCTCTCAATCATAAACAAACAAGAAGCGAATAAATTGAACATCTTTTTGTTGTTCTTTACGAAAAAAATGTAACATATTTTCACCACACAATCATACCACTCAATTGCATAATCATTTTGTTCATATCTCCAAATACAATGATTGTGAGTGAAGAAAGGAAGCAAGAGCGAGAGCTAGAGCATGAATGTGAGAGAGAGCGAGAGAGATAGATTGATTGTGAGTGAGGAAAGGAAGCGAGAGCGAGAGCGTGAGAGAGAGCGAGAGAACGAGAGAGATAGCGTGATTGTGAGTGAGTAAAGGAAGCGAGAGTGAGAGCGAGAGAAATAAAGTGATTGTGAGCGAGGAAAGGAAGCGAGAGTGAGAGTGTGAGCGTGAGTGTGAGAGAGAGTAAGGGAGATATAATGATTGTGAGTGAGGAAAGAAGCGAGAGCAAGAGCGAGAGCGAGAGCGAGAGTGTGAGAGAGAGCAAGAGAGATAGATTGGCAGAGATGCATGAGGGAGAGAGAAAGGGAGAATAATTAGGGGGATTGGGAATAATTAATGCCTGAAAAGTGAGAGATAAATTGGTGGGTAAACGATGGGTTAAACCCACCGTTTTTCTTCAAGGGGCAAACAAATGTGGGCTTTAATTTTCAAACCCACCCAACCTAACTCATGTTGGGTTATCAAACAACCCCTAATTGTATAACTTATAGTTCCTTCTACAAAGGACCATGTGCAAGCCACCTCACAACATTTGAAATGTGGTTTTTGTTAATTTCCAATTTGAAAGCAACCTAAAACAATCACATATACATGCAATATATTTTTAAGAGTGATTTGGTTTTTTTGTAAGCCACCCCTATCCATGCATATACATTACAAGTTTATTTTTCAACACTCATTAATATTCTTTTATACTCATTCATTCTTTTGTGCACAATTCTTTTTTTTTTCAGCAAGCAAATAAAACTCTTTCTTCTCATTTAGTATAACATTACCAACTATCATGAAGTCACTCTCTAACCAATGGATCCTTTTAGGGTGACAACCAAATAGACTCAATTCAACTCATTATTCAGTTAACGTTTCTAAATTAAAATGACTACGTGATAAAAAATGTAGGGGACTCCAAAAGGGACTTAAATGAATCATTACTCAATAATATGCTTTCCTATTTCCACATCAGATCATCTAACATGCATATTCAAAGTACATCCTAGGCAATCATCATCAGAAGCATACAAATATATCTTCTCATCTTCAAACTTTTTCAATTTTTCTCAATTTTTTCATAGCACGTAAATTAACATGCATATGATCAATCCATATTAGCATGCATAGCAAACAAGAAAAACACAAAAGTACACAGTATGCGTCCCACCCCAAACTTAAAATGATGCATGAAGGATCTCATACATATATGCGCAATAGAAACAAAAGAGGATCGAAATAACAATCTAGATGCATATAACAACCTAGGATTAAACATGCATTACCATACAAAATGAATTAGAGAAGAAGAAAAGAAATTATATACCTTTGTAGCTTTTCTTCCTTTCTTGAAATTGCTCCCACTTGGACCACCAAGAGATCTTTCTAGCTATTCTCTTAAGGCTTGGAATAGAATGGTGGGACTCTTTAAAGAAGAAAAAAGAGAAATTTGTGAGGAAAATTTAGTTTCTAAAAAAACTTCAAATTTTCCAAGATTTTTCAAGAAGAAAAATAAATAAACAAAGACCTTCTTTAAAAAAGGCAAATTGCATACAACTTTTGCATGTCTAAGTTCATCAAAAGTCAACACAGATTCCACTAATGCATGCCAAGGATTATGTGTCAAAGTGTAGAATTTTGAGATTAATGAAATGTTCCACTCTTCAAGTTCGTGGATTTTTCCACTAACTTGGTAAGAAACATTAATTTAATCTCATGGTCAATCTTTCTAGAAGGTTTGACTAAAACAACTCTTTGACTTGCTCGGGTCAAAGTCAACTATTCGACTTCTTCCGAAAATTGACTGTTTGAATAAATCCATGTCTCCGATTATGAATCCGCATTCATAATTTCAATATTTAAATCCCATTTAAATATTTTTTTACCAAATCTCTCATTTGATATCATATATCAATTACTTAATCATATCTCATATGATTAACCTAATTTGAACGATTCAAATTATTCATTCTATTTATTCCAAGTTTATTCTTATATGAGCTAGCTAGAGGACTTTATGGACCTACAAATCATGAGCTCCAACAATTTGAGATTAACCGGTTAAACTCTTTAACCTATTTAACCAACATTCGTTAACTACCAGGTCACTCCCCTAAAGCCCGTAGCTTCACTCTCCTCACTGTAGATATATTATGTCCATTTGATATAACCATGATTAGTAAGTCGAGCCTTCACAGGTTGTTTGTAATTACAGCTGGGTCAAAATTACTGTTTTACCCCTGTGATTACCTCATATTCCTTAAGTTCCACTAATTCTCTAATGAAGAATGATTTGTAGTTCAACTTCCAAATCAAAAGTCCTCTCAAACCCTATTTGAGAGGGTGGCGCTTATTGTTCAAGACTTGGATTTAGCACTTAAGAGAACAACCTCTCTACTATCCTAAAAGAGGATAGGAGTGAATTTCTTCTTGCACCCTATGTCCTTAGCTATCTACCTGGTCTTACCCCTGAAATGGAAGGCATATTGAGCCAGCGCTGTTGAGCTACTCTCACCAATGTAGATCTAAGGATAATCCTGAGTAAACAAAAGTTCATAGTTAGCTCAGGATTAAGATCGAGTTGCCTAGGCCATCAAAGTCGAGATAGTCAGTTTTAGACAGTAAACGATGTTATAAAGTAAAAGTGACTATTTCATAGTCTGATCTTATGCAAACTCCTTGCACAGGACGCCCTCACTCGCATGTCTTCACATGAACGAATTAGGATCACTTCGTTTGTACTAGTTACAAAGTGGGCCGTATCCATAGTGTCCCTAGAATAAGGCACCCAATCTTATTCATATACTATAGACCATTTATACTGTTAACTTAAACTTGATCCAGTTTTATGTCTCTACATAAAGTTGAGTCTCATGTAACAGTCTAGGATCCTTTGATGATTGGATTTAGAACATTTTATAGAATCAATAACTACTTATTAATTATACAATTACAACTTTATTGAATGATAAAAGTATATTTGGTATTTATAAACTATGAGTTTTAAGACAAAACTCAACAATGCATTATCATCAATGCATGAAAAAGAACAAAACAAACACTCAAAGAAAGTGATACATGCCTGAGAATATGCGGAAGTCCACTAAAACTGACGAAATGGATACTTTATGTTAACAATGTTCCTGAAAAATAAGCAACCAGAATAGTGTCTTTATTAAGAAAGAAAATCAAACAACTCAAATACAAATTATAAAACTAATAAGGCAACCAACTTGGGTTGCCTCCTAAGAAGCGTTAAGTTTAACGTTTTCTAGCTAGACGAGGTTCTCTCTTCATGTTAGATCTCAAGGTGGTTTTGATATGCCATTTGTTGGTTTTTTGACCCTTAATCTCAAATTAATCTCTCCATATAATGGTCTTTGTATTAGTTCTCACCACATATTTTGAGGATTGTACGTTTATCGTGCTTTCAAAGACCTTTTTTTAAAAAAAAAAAAAGTTGATTTTTTTTTAAATAACTACGTATTTATTACGGTTTTGTTTTCTTAAAAAAAAAAAAAAAAAGTAAAAAAAGGGTCAATTTTATCATTAAAATCAGCCAATAGGTTATACTAAACATGCTTAAAATTATTAATGGTTTCAAGGGCTGTGTATTGAAAAACTAATTTTATTTCTAAATCATTTTTTTTCAAAATTATTTCGAACAAACTACTAATATTATTTTACCAAAAACATAATAGGTTTTGTTAAGTTTACTTTAGAATTGAAATTTACCGATCATTAAAACTCCCCTTAAAACTTTTCTCGCTAACCATTTGGTTTTTTTTTTTTTTTTTAATTTTTTTAAAAAATTAAGTTTATGAGTACTACTATCACCCATGAACTTTCAATGTTTTTTAATCAAGTTTTTATTTCTGTTTGAAAAAATAAAGTCAAGTTTATATATATATATATATATGTATAGTTTTGTTTTTAGAATTTAACTATGAAATCAATGTTTCTTTCTTAAAAAAAAAAGAAAAAGTAATTTTTTATAATAGAGAAATTGGGAGGGCATGAATAAATGTCTAAAGTTGAAATTAAAAACAAAATCGTTCCTAAAAAAACTAGTCAAAAATTAGATTTTTTTTTATAGAAAATTTCGAAAAAAACAAACCTAACTTTCAAAAAGAGAAAACTGAAAATGAAACTGTTATTAAACATGACCTAATTTAGGTCATGTTATAGTTGATTTTTCTAAAAACCCGAGTTATATTTTGAACTATGGATTCATGCATGTTTGTTGCTAAATCTTTACAATTGATTCTCTCAGATTCAGTAAGGAAACAACAACTAACTTACCTCTCCACACCAGCATTGTTAACTAAAGTGTCAATGAAGCCAAAAGAATCTCAAGCTTTTCTAATGCACTTCTCTATACTTTTTCCACTAGCATTAACATCAAGTTCCATAGCCACATCTCAGCGACTCTCCATCACCATTGTGAAAGAGGCTCGAGAGCTGGAAGAGACCGATGAGGAAGCTGAGAAATCATGTCGATTAACTTCGTCACGCAAGAGATTGGAGTCTATCCATACGACGTGCAACGGCGATAATTTTACATCCAGCTTTGGCAAGATTAAGACAGATCTCACGACTTATCCCTGATGAGGCTTCGATCACCATCGCCACTTTGCCGTTCAAGTCATTCCATGGCTCAAGCTCAAGAGGAGAATGTGGTTGGATGGCCATTATTACTTGTCTATGAGAAATGAATTCAAGTTAGATGAAATGAACACTAATTTTCTTTAAGTATTGGATGAACAATTTATATTGTATGTTTTTTCTATAGTATTAGAAGCCTGATTCAAATTTATCTCAATTTCTAATTGTAACTTAGTTTTTTAAAAATATTTTCAAAAAGTAAGTAAGCAGAGAAAATTGTAAGCGTGGAAGAAGTGTTTATTACCTTATTTTTCAAAAAGGAAAAATTAGAAAAAAAAAAAAGTTATCAAACGAGAGTGATCAAAATAAAATTTTTGGACTTTTATATATATTGACTAAATTGAGAAGAGAAATGAAAATTATACAAACATTAGTATATTTTGAAAATTATTGTTGTTAACTTTGATAGAATTTAAAACTCCGAGGTACTTAAATTTAAGATTAATAGAAAGTTAAATAGACTAAAATTGGATATTTGAAAGTAAAAAGACCAGATTTGAACATGTTTAAAAGTATAGAGATCAAAATAGACTAAGAATTCATTTGTTTTACATACTGTCACTTTGTAAACCCTAGATAGTATTATCCAAAGGACTTTAAAACCCATTTGACATGTGTTTGATGTGCACTTTTCTTGTTTACTACAAGTGTACAGGTCAAGTTATAATATAAGACAGTTAAGTCCAAATATCGTTCCACTAAGAATCCAATTGTGAAGGTTTAGATTACTTAGCTATTCTACAATTGAATCAATTTTATTTGAGGATTCAGATTGAAGTTGTGATTTTGGAAATAAAACTAAAAAAGGAAAGCAAGTAAATAAGAAACACAAGAGTCAAAGAGAGTTCTAGGATAAAGAATCCTTGTTTACTTCATCATACAATATTCTAGGGTTCATAGATTTTATTGAAATTCATATGCTTAAGGCTAGAAACATAAATCCAAGTTATTTTCTCTCAAAAACAACATTTTCTCATGCAACTCAATTGATTACTAATTTCTTGAAACCAATACAAATTACATGGTATTAAGAATAGTCTTTAGCAAATTTCATTATTAACCTAACTATTTTCATGATAGATTAACAACAATTCCTTGTCATAGATCTAGTTAGACATACAATTATCTCAACCATACATCTAACCTAACATTCAAACATGGCCATTCAACAAGATTTTAAGCACAATAACAAAGACAAGCATAATCATGACAACAAAACCATGAAGAGTCTACAATATCAACATAACTTCATAAACAATTCATCAAAACCCTAAAACTTAAGAGTTTAGCCACTCATAGCTTCAAGCAATATGTTCATAACAATATAAGCAAAGAAAGAGTGTAAAGAAAGGGAAACTCTATTGAAAAGAGACTCTTGATTGAGGAAACACCGTCAAGATGTCCTTGGTCTTCACGTCGGAACTCGAACAGCACCACGACTCTCTTTCGAACTCTTTTCTCTCTTTCTTGCAGCTAACTCACTCTTTGGACTCTCTAATGAAATTTCTCTCAATTCTCTTCGTGTGTCTCTTGTGTATTTAGGATTGCTAGAAACCCTCCAATTAATAGAGTTGACTGCCCCAAATTCTTTCAAAAAATGTAGAATTTTCAAATATGGTAAGATGGCGTCGCTGACTGTCATTGGAAGATGGCGCCGTCATGCTGTGCGTCATAATTTCCTACCCTTGGTGCCGTGCAACGGTGCTGCGACACTTCCCTATTTTTGGTAGCTTTGTATTTTTCTTCTCTTTTTCACTGGATTTTGGCTTGGTTTTGATCTTTTGGTTTTCAATTCTTCTTTTCTTTATTTTGACTTGAAAACAACTAACAAACACGTGAAATCTAATATAAACTCCCTTAATTTGAGAGAATAGAAAGCACTTTTCAAGCGCTTTTCAGTATTTTCTGATACCCTGCATAATTGTGAGATTTTTATGTTTGGGAGATGAACAGTAAAAATATAGCCTAATTAATTAATTAATTAATTAATATTAATTATTGATTACTATTAATTCTAATTAATTAATAAACACAAATATAATATTTAGATTTAATAAATTCCAACTAATAAGTTTACAATAAAATACATCTTAAGTATTTAATATAAATTATTATTAGGATAATTATTTTAAATGGCAAAATTGTTGGAAATATTTTTAAATATAGTAAAACATCAATATCTATCAGTGTAGTATCTATCAGTGACGACACTAATAGATGATAGTAGTCTAGCGGTGACTGTCACTGCCTATCACTGATAGATAGTGATATTTTGCTATATTTGTAAATATTTTGACTCATTTTGCTATATTTGAAAACAACCTTATTATTATAAATTATTAATATTCTAATAAATGTATATTAATTTAAGGGGCAGTTGCAGAAATGGCAAAAAGTTTTATTAAAATTAGGCCCGTAGCACATGTTTTATTATTTTGCAAAAATAGCAAAAAGCCCAGCCTAATTTCGTTGATGGATTCAATAGAAAAAGCCGAAAATACCCCTACAGAGGGCTCAACTCCTTCCTCGATAAGTTTGAACTTATCGGTAAGAAATTAGCCCTCCGTGACTTTTCTGTAAGGTTCTGATCAACAATTTATGGAAGAGGCGACAGAAAGCTAATTCCTTCTTGATAAGTTTGAACTTACCAGGAAGGAATTAACCCTCTATGACTTTTTTCATAAAGTTCTGATCAGAACTTTATGGAAAAAGTCACAAAACACATTTCCTTCCGGGTAGACACTTCGACACGACCAACTCTGGTGAGCGAGAGCGAGAGAGAAAAAGAGCAAGAGAGAGCGAGAGAGATAAAGCGATTGTGAATGAGGAAAGGAAGCGAGAGCGATAAGATCGAAACTTCGACGCGACCAACTCTCTCGCTCTCGCTCTCGCTTCACTTCCTTTCCTCATTAGCAATCTACCTACAAAGTTCAAAACCAGATAGCAATTAGATAGAAATCAAATGGCAACCAGATAGCAATCAAATAGAAATCAAATGGCAACAAAATAGCAATCAAATAGCAATCAAATGACAACTAAATAGCAATCAAATAGAAATCAAATGGCAACTAGATAGCAATCAAATAGTAATCAGATAGAAATCACAAACACTATGTATCAAATAGTGAACGGGTTGTAATCAAATGACAATTCATTAGCAATCAAATAACAATCAAATGACAATCACAAACTCTCTCTGTCACTTTTCCTATAAAGTTCTGATCAACACTTTATAGGAAAAGTCACATAGGGCTAATTCCTTCTTGGTAAGTTCAAATTTATCAGGAAGGAATTAGCTCACTGTGACTTTTTCGGTAAAGTTTTGATCAGAACTTTACGGAAAAAGTCATAAAACACATTTCCTTCCTGATAAGTTCTCCTCGCATCTATCTCCAAAGTTCAAACCAGATAACAACCAAATAGCAATTAGATAGAAATCAAATGACAACGAGATAGCAATCAAATAACAATCAAATAGAAATAAAATGACAACCAGATAACAATCAAATAGCGATCAGATAGAAATCAAATGGCAACCAGATAGCAACTAAATAGCAATTAGATAAAAATCAAATGGCAACCAGATAGCAATCAAATAGTAATCAGATGGAAATCAAATGGCAACAAGATAGCAATTAAATAGTAACCAAATAGAAATCACAAACATTATGTATCAAATAGTAAGCGGAAAGCAATCAAATAACAATCAAATGACAATCACAAACTCTCTCTGTCACTTTTTCCGTTAAGTTTTAATCAGCACTTTATGAAAAAAGTCACAGAGGGCTAATTCCTTTCTAGTAAGTTGAAACTTATCAGGAAAGAATTAGCTCTCTGTTAGAACTTTACAGGAAAAGTCATAGAACACATTTCTTTCCTGGTATGTTCTCCTCGCATCTACCACCAAAGTTCAAACTAGATAACAATCAGATTGAAATCAAATTGCAACCAGATAGCAATCAAATAACAATCAGATAAAAATTAGATGGCAACTAGATAACAATCAAATAGCGATCAGATAGAAATCAAATGACAACCAGATAGCAATAAGATAGAAATCAAATGGCAACCAAATTGCAATTAGATAGAAAGCAAATGAAAACCAGATTGCAATCAAATAACAATCAGATAAAAATCAAATGACAACTAGACAGTAATCAAATAAAAATCAAATGGCGACCAAATAGCAATAAAAAAACAATTAGATAGAAATCAAATGACAACCAAATAGTAATCAAATAGCAATCGGATAGAAATCACAAACACTGAGTATCAAATAGTAAACGAATAACAATCAAATGACAATCTATTAGCAATCAAATAACAATCAAATGACAATCACTTGATAAGCATTTCGATGCGACCAACTCCGATGAGCGAAAGCAAGAGCGAACGAGAACTAGAGCGAGAGTGAGAGTGAGAGAGAGAGAGAGAAAAGAGCAAAACTTCTGTCACTTTTTCCGTAAAATTCTAATAAGCACTTTATGGAAAGTGACAGAGAGTTAATTCCTCCCGATTTTACACGTTTGAAAAGATGAGGGTATTTTTGGAATATGAAAAAATAAAATGAAATGATTTTTATCCATATATATTATTTTAAACAAATTTTTCTATATTTGCAATATTTTAAAAACTGATAAAACGGATGCTAACATGTAATCAAAATTTGCTACCCAATGCAATTCTCTTTAATTTAATTATGTTTAATAAATGTTTAATATAAAAATATTCATTTGTTTTACTTTTAATAGATTAAATAACTAGTTAATAGATAAATTATTTTAAATGACAAAACTGCTTAAAATATTTATAAATAACAATAAATATCACAGTCTATCTATGATAGACCGTGATAGACTACTATTTGTGTCTATCTGTAGTAGACAATGAAATTTTGCTATATTTGTAAATATTTTAGTTAATTATCTCATATTTGAAAATTCTAATTAATATAGTAATATATTAAATAATGTTAAATTTAATTGATGACTTCATTAATTGGTCTCTTGCATTTAGTTAAATGATTATTAAATTTTGGTTTCTGGTAAATCAAATAGAGATATTTCAACTTCCAAATTTTATTTATCCTACATATCCAAACACAAATATTTAAAATTCAAACTTTCAAATTCCAAATACTTAATATCAATACCCATAAAACAATCCAAACAACTCTAAAAAAATCGTTACGAATATCGTTAAATTTATTTATATAATTTCTAATATATTTGACCAATTTTTGCCAACAAGTCTAGGAGTGGCCTCACAAGTCACATCCAAGAAGTTATTATTTATAATTGGTATTTCCAAAATTAACAAGACATTGGACATGGTAGATGTTAGCGTCAGTTAACATTAAAGTGGAAATGAATTAAATAAACGGGAAGGTTGAAGGAATTTTTATTCGAAATTATTTTAGAACTCAATATAATGAGTATAGATAATAAGAAAACTAGGTCAAGTACATTTTTCATTCCTTGAATTTGGAACTTTATGGATGTTTTTACTTTGGACAAGATTTCTTTTACGTTAATTACAAATTATTCAAGATAATGTTATAACTGTCTAAATACAAAGTTCTAATTTATGATCATTACATTTCAAAAAAAATTATTAAATATATGTAGTATTTGTGTCGAATTTAAAATTGAAACGGTAAGAAATAAAAAAGAAAATTTATCACTTTTTAAAAAGGAAAATTATTATAAATAGAAAAAAATATCAAACTATTTGCAAATATAGCAAAATTTTATTTTCTATATGCGATAGACCCAAATAAATATCTATTCGTGTCTCTTTAGTGAAGTGATAAATGTCTATCTTAGTCTATCACAATCTATCACAGATAGAAAGTAAAATTTTGCCATATTTATAATTATTTTCAACCATTTTTCTAGTTTTGAAAACATCCATTTTTAAGAAAATTATTATAAATAGAAAAAATATCAAATTATTTACAAATATAAAAAATTTTTACTATCTATCAGCGATAGACCGCGATAGACGTCTATCGTTGTTTATTGTTGATAGACAATAAATCATTTTTTTATATATTTGTAAATAATTTGGTTCATTTTGCTATACTTGAAAACATTTCTATTTTTAATTAGGTTAAATTGTTTAATTACCAATGTTACTTTAGTTAATGCTTGATGTCCAAATATTTATTTTATTGGTCAGTACATTAAGTAATATATGACAATATATTAAATATTGATGATATTGATGTTTGGTTACATCCGATCCGATTTTTCTTTGATATTTTATTAATTAAATAGATTTTTCAGGGATAAAAGGTTAAGACAACCACATATTATATTGGGTTGAAATATAGGTGTTGAATAAGAAATTTCGGTCAACCAAATTTTGCCACATCATCACAACAAAAGTCGAAAGTTTATTTTGGAAATTATAAGTTGGATTAGGTCGAGTAATTAGAGTCGCTTGGGTCAAAGTCCAACCCAATTCAAACATATGGTGAAATTTTGGGCCAATGAAAAGATTGGGCTTAAGCCCAACTTTAGCTCGAGCCCAACAGCAACTGGGCTCAAGCCCAGGTCTTCCATCTTCTTTTGGAAAAAGTTGGAAGTATTGATAGCGAAGTGTTGAAACTCTCAAGACTTGAAAAATTGAAACTCTGAAGATTTCAAGATGTTGAAGTTCTAATCGATCTTTAGATTACAACTTCCTAAAGATGGGAAGAACTGAAGCTCTAAAGTTCTAAAGACTGAACTCCAAAACTTTGAAGATCTAAAAGTTGAAGCTCTAAAGATATGAAGGATACAACTCTTCCAAAGCGTTGAAGATCAGAAGAGACTAAAGCTCCAAAGATTAGCTTTTGCTCTCCTCAAGGTCTAAAGACTAAAGCTTAGAAGACGCCATTGAAGCTTAGAGAAGACTTTCATAAGATCAAAAGATTCTTTCAAGATCTTGAAGTCAGAAACTCTAAAGGTTTATCCAAGCAAGTTAATAAGCCAGAGGCTGATCCAAATCGATCAACAAGCCAGAGGCCGATCCAATAAAATCATCAAGCTCAAAGCTCAATCCTCTAAGAAGATCATCAAGCCCAAAAGTCAATCATCCAAGAAGATCAACAAGCCCAAAGGTCGTTTCTTCAAGAAGATCATCTAGACTAAAGGCCGTTCATCCAAGAAGATCAACAAGCCTAAAGGTTGATCATCCAAGAAGATCATCGAGCTCAAAGGCTGAGGATCCAAGAAGATAACAAGCTTAATGATTAAAGTTTACTTTTCGAGAGAAAAAATCAAAGGATCAAATATTAGAGATTGTACTTGAGAGATTGTCGGGAGATTGATATGCTTGATATGCAGCGAGGGTGGTGGATCGAAATTAAATCGGAAATCACGCAATTAGGTGAGATGGACGCAAGGCAGAAATTCAGCCTCCAATCATGCAGATTTGCTAGCGATTGCAACGCAACATCTATAAAAGGGCAAACCTGAAGACGAAAATGTTGTTGGACCTCTCGGAAGAATTCCTAAGTGACAGCAGAGTTCTCTCCAAACGACAACCAGAGACAAATAGCTCGAAAGAGAAGAGTCTTCCCTCCGCCTTACCACTTCACAGCAGCATTCACGCTACCATGCCGGCGAGCTTAAGACATTGAGAAGCCATTCCATGGTTTCTATCTCTTTTCTTACTTTTGTTTTAGTCTATTAGCAAGGAATTGTATTTTCTAAAACAGTTATTCCGTTCATCAATCTATACATCTTCCATGGCTATTCATTTCTCATCACTTTCCATTTGCTCTTTATCGTCCATGAGTAACTAACTCTCTCAAGGGTCACAGGTTGCGTTATCATCTAAATAAAGAACAGTAGAAGACTATTTCATCTTGTCAAATGTATTTTTAATCAAATGCTTATGTCCATCTAGCTAATGGATATAAGTAGTAATAATCAGAATGCTCGGGAGGGTAAGTGATTATGGAACTCAGTTGACCAGGCTAAGAAGTGTTACCTAGGGATAGGAATAACCTTGGTACTTAACACTCTCCTATGCGTTATAGACATATAACGCATAGCGGCTGACAACCGGGAGAAGAGTCACTGGTATGAGATAGACCTATCTATGTGTTTCCGACTTTAGATGATAACCAACCCCAGCCCTGCGTTTTACCATTCATACAATTCAATTAGCTGATTTTGCTGTGTCGTATACCTCTCCATCAACCCACATTAGCTTAGGTTTACTGCTTTCTAGTTAGTTAAACGCATCACTTCTCATTACCTTCTTTAGACGCATGACTCAAATAATCCAAATAATTATAATATCTGCATAGTCCCTGTGTTCGACCTCAGACTCACCGAGAAAACCTCATTCTTTGCTTATACTTGGGTGAAAAATAGGAAAACTTGACAGATCAGTAACACATATTATTAAGCATGTTGAACACATGATAGTAAGCTTAATAAATATAAACGCAACAAGTTTTTGGCACCGTTGCCGGGAACTTTAAATCTGTCAACAACAGAGATCTATAGGGACAGAGATAAAAGTAAGCTTTTCTTGTCATAGAAATGAGATATTCAGAAGATATTATTCAGGTTTGGTATGTCATCAGCAAAGCCTATAGATACTCCTAGTACTGCAAATGCTCATTTGTCATCTGTGCTTTTACCATAGTCTGAAGCTGAGAAGGAGTATATGTCTTGAGTTCCTTATGCTAGTATAGTGGGAAGTTTGATGTATGCTATGGTTTGTACTAGACCTGATCTCGCCTATCTTGTTCGTGTTGTCAGCAGGTTCATGGATGAAACTAGAAAGGAACATTGGCAAGTTGTTAAATGGATTTGTCATTACCTTAGAGGTACATCTGATGTTGGTCTCGTTTATATGAATGATACAAATTGTTTGGTGACTGGTTATTCCGATTCAAATTATGCTGAAGATATTGATAATAGGAGGTCTATGACTAGTTCTGTGTTCACTTTGGGTGGTTCTGTTGTTAGTTGGAAGGCAACCTTACAGCCTGCAGTTACTTTGTCTACTACTGAAACGGAATACATGGTCTTGACAGAAGCTGTTAGAGAGGGAATCTAGTTGAGAGGATTTGTTGGTGATCTTGGCTTACATCTTGATCAAGCTATTGTATATTGTGATAGTTTGAGTGCAATATGCCTAACCAAGGATCAAGTTCATCATGAGAGGACCAAGGGCATAGACGTAAGATATAACTTCTTGAGAAGTGAGCAGAGGGTTAAGTGATGAAAATTGGTACTGCTGATAATCCTGTTGATATGTTCACCAAACCAGTTCCACATGACAAGTTCCAACATTGCTTGGACTTGCTGAATGTTATGAATTGTTAGTGGTCCCTTTTGGGACACTCTGAGCTAGGCATGAGGAAAAAGCCCAGGTACGTTTGACAATGTTGTTTATGTTGAATCTGGTACATTTGTTATCTGTGAGAAAATTCAAGTCAAGGTGGAGATTTGTTGAAATGCCTTGAATCCTAGACCTAATTAGAATTGGTATTTGATATATTTAATTGTTTAAATATCTTCATTTTCCACCTAGGGTTTAGAGAAGTGCACTATATAAAATCTCTAACCCTATAGGTTTTATTCATTTTGTAATCTTGTAACAAATGTTCTCCCTCTGTCCCGTGGACGTAGCTAACACATTGTTAATGAATCATGTAAATTTGTATGTAGATCTTCTTTATATTTTATGATCTTTTGTATTCTTTAATTGTCGATTTCGTAACACATGGAATTAGCCATCTTAACATCCATGTCCGACCCTAGGAGTTGGCTTTTATGGTTCTTGTCGATCTTATTATAGGAATTAATCTCTTTAACTCTAATAATGGTTGAGCCTATGGGTTGGCCGCCATACTTAGCCAAATAAAGCTCTTCTCTTATAATGACTCTTATAGCTAACTATTTAACCATATTTGTTACCCACAACAATTACCATTCGTTCCATATTGGTTAAATTATATGCTTCTTAAACTCTTTGCCAAATTTACATGAATGAATTGTTTGAATTTTTTTTTCTGATAGAGTAAAAATTAGACTAAATTGCTGAATTTCATGGATAAGATTCCTCTTACATGGAAAAGATCTTATGAGATGAAAATAAACAATATTTTAATTGAATTTTTAATGTGATGAGATAATATACTAAAATTGTTTTTGGCAATATTATTCTTGAATTGAAATCATATGTATGGTATTTCTTTCCAAAGAATATTGTTGGGTCCTGTTTTGGATTAACTTAAAAAAATAAATATTTTTTAAAAATTAATTTTCATTTAAACAAGTCATTTTGAGTGGTTATTAAACGCTTGTATTTCTTTCAAAATGACTTATTTTTTAAATTAAATCATTGAAAAGGTATCTCAAACCCAACTTAAATTATTGTGTTTGATGTTTTTAAAGATTTCCATGTAACTAAGAGTAGCTTAAATTTTCTTAAAAAAATAAAATAAAATAAAAGAAAGAAAGAAAGAAAAAAAGGAAAAGGAAAACTTAAATGGCTATTATCGTTGACACATTAATGTATTGAGTTGAAATCTAAAATGAATATTGTTTTTTTTACTAAGGTATTGCCACAAACTTATCAAGGTGATGAAAACCACTAAACAAGTTATAGATATATATGTATGTGTAAATTATTTTTTCCTTAAAAAAAACCTTCTTTTTTTAAGACTTTAACCAACTTTAGTTACTAATTTCCTTGTGTTTGTGTATATATAGTTTCTTGTAAGAATGTTCTCAACTTTATATATGTGAAAGCTTCTTATTATATCTGTGCTTATTTTGTGTTAAAATTGGAGGAAATGCAGTTATAGTGATGGTTTAAAACAAGTAATTTCCCATCATTATAAGTATTTCTATGAAATTTAACAAAAATATCTTGAAATTTATATATTTGAACCTGCAATATTGTCATTATAGTCAAACTTCACTGACAATAAATCAATGTCATTATATGCAATTTTGTAACATACACGAGGTGTCATGATTTAGATATTCTTTATAAAACGTATCACATTGTTAGTATAAATTTCTAGCTAGTGGCGAAAGGAGCATAGCTCAACTATCATAAGAAATGTATTATCAACCTTCAACGTTAGAGGTACGATCTTCCTCCCCACATCGACAAGCTTTGAAAATTCTTAAAACATCCAATTATGACCATTTTATGAAATGTCATTATACTCTTTTTTTATCGCGGATTCAAAGATTAAAAAAAGAATTTTTAAAAAATCCCAACAATTCCGAATCTTAAAAAAAAAAAGAAAAAACATAAAAGCTAATAATTTTATAAATATAACTGATACCATTTTGCATCATCTCTTTATTTATGGTCCATAAATAGATATATATATATATAGTTCCAATTTGTATGATCATACATAGAAATTATATAAAGTTGAAGCTAGCAAAGATATTCAAAGGGATGAGAAGATTGGGACACCAGGTAAAGAGTGGCCTGCTTCAACAATAAAAATGTTGCCTGAGACATATTTAGAAGAGTCATGGCTTAGGTATCTAACAACTGTTGTTAATGCTGGATCTGAAGTTCCAAATGTTCTTAAAGGGATCACTTTCATTGCTACATTCTTTATCCAATCTTTTTCCATCAAATCCTTTGTAATTTCAGATTTAAAAATTCCAGGACATATGGAATTCACTCTAATTTTGTTTCCTCCCAACTCCATGGCCATGACCTGTTACAATAGCTTTTTAAAGCAACAAATTTTACAACCTTGCACAGAATAACACAAATAATTAATTTCATGTGTATTTGGCATATACCCAACAAGATCAATAAGGAATCATATTTTTTAATCACCTAGGTTAGGTTTTTTGGCATAAAATTGTAATATGCTAATCCTACAAAATATATAAATAAACCCACAACTTTTATAACTCATCTATTAAACATTAAACAATTCTAATTAAAATAAAAACAAAACAACGTTTAATTACAAATTTTAGTTCTATGGTTTGAGGAAAGTTAAACTTTAATCACACTATGGTTTTAAGAATTAGAATTTTATTAAATAAGGACTAAATTTTAACTTTTAAAGTTATATTGATTAAATTATAACTTTCTTTGAACCATATAGAGACTAAATTTGTAATTTAATCATAAAATAATTCAACTTTTGATTCTTGATCAGGGTTGAATCCAGTAGCATTTTGGTTTATGAGATTTCAAATTCAATGTTTTAATTCCTAAGCTTTGTTATTAGTAGCATTTTAGTCTTTGCCACTAGTTTTTCTATTAATTAGTAACAGATAAGTTGATGTGACACCCTATGTTTAGAGTAATAGTCAGGTTACACCATCTCCTTGCATATTCTTTCGATTACAAAAAAGGAAAAATACATTTAGGAAAAAAGATTATTTTTTAACAAAAAGAAAATTTATTAAGTTGAATAGTTATTTGAATATTATGGTGATCTACATAAAAATGGGCGTAGCATGGAATGCACCAAAAGTATTTTGTCTTCCTCCTCCCCTCCTCGCTCCAAATTGCTCTCTCTCAATTCATGTTTCTACCGCCACCCTGCAACCATTTGTCGCCCCTTTTCTTCAACATTTTTTCTCTCCCCTCCTCCCTCCTTTCGCTCATTCCCACATTTAACTTTAAAACGAAAAAAAAAAGAAAAAAGAAAAAAAGAAAAAATTGAGGAAAGTTATCAAAATGCCATACTAAGTTCAAAATCTCAAAAATCAAAAGTTTAATTATTTTTAATAAGTATTATAAAATAAATAAATGTCATATCTGACTTATATTTTGTAATTATTATCTTACATGATTCAAAAACATATGCAACACACATGCATACACTTTGTTCAAAGCTTCATTGATATCATAATTAATTAAGGCCCGTTTGGATTAACTTTTATTTAAACATTTATTATAAGAAGGGTTTAAAATAAAAACACTAATGACTTTCAAAATCCATCTTGAGTGGTTGTCAAACACTTGTATTTCTTTCCAAATAGAATTTTTTTTTAAATAATGTCATTTTAATAAATAATAACAGAAATAGAGTAGAGGTAAAACTATTTTCAAAAATAGGTGGAAAAATTGTGAACAGGGTCCATGATTTCATAAAAATAGCCAACATGGCATGCAAATCGTGGACCCAATTCACGATTTTGCTCACATGTCTCGATCAACCCTGCCACAATAGCCACACTGCCATGCGCCACAACAGCCACGTTGCCATGCTCTCTCACTCGTCTCCTTCCTTCATCACAATCTTATCTCTCTCGCTCTCTCTCACCCTCGCTCTTGCTCTCACTTGTCTCGCTCGCCTCACTCTCGCCCGTCTCGCTTGTCTCCTTCTTTTCCTCACTCACAGTCTTATCTCTCTCGATTTCTCTCACTCTTGCTCTCACTCTCGCTTGTCTCGTTTGTCGCGCTCTTGCTCGTCTCACTCGCTCCTTCCTTTCCTCACTCACAATCTTATCTCTCTCGATCTCTCTTTCACTCTTGCTCTCTCTCGCTCTCGCTTGTCTCGCTTCCTTTCCTCACTCACAATTAGTCTTATCTCTCTCACTCTCTCTGTCTCTCGCTCTCGCTTATCTCGCTTATCTCTCTCACTTTCGCTGTCTCTCGCTTATCTCGCTTATCTCGCTTCCTTTCCTTACTCACAATCAATCTTATCTCTCTCGCTCTCTCTCACTCTAGCTCTTGCTCTCGCTCACCGGAGTTGGTCGCGTTGGAGTTTGGAGTCTTCGTGTCGGAGAAGAAGAAAAAGCTAGAGAAGAATTCAGAGAAGAAGAAGATGCAAAAGAAGAAGAAAAGAAAAAAAAAAGAAAGGGACAGAGAGGAAGTCACGATTTGCAGGAGAAGAGAAAAAAAGAAAAAAAAAAAAGAAAAGAAAAGAGAGAAGAAAACCCAGTCGACGTGGGTAAATCGTGGACGTGATCCACAATTTGCATGCCATTGGACTGGAGATGTGGGCAAATCGTGGACCCGGTCCACGATTTGCATGCCATATGAAAATCATAGACCTTGTCCACGATTTTGCTACCCTATTTTTGTCAATATTTTCAACTCAACTCTACTTTTGTCATTATTTATTAAAATAACATTATTTTTAAAAAAACGTCCTTCAAAATAACTTAACTTTAAAATTAAATACTTGAAAAGGTACTCAAATTCACCTAGATTAGCTAAAAATCAAAACAGATCGTCTATAACAATTACAAAGTTTACCTTTGTCAAAGTGTTTAAGGCAGCCTTTGAAGTAATATAAGCAAGAGCTCCAGTTTGTAGTGCTCTATTGAGACCACTAGCTGAAGAAATATTGATAATAGATCCACCTCGATTGGCTTTGTTCATGAGTATGCATACATACTTTGATACCAACCATGGTCCTTTAAGATTTGTTCCCATCGTATGATCCCATTCTTCCTCACTCAATTCAAGTGGACACTTTACACTCCCTTCAAGCATATGTCAAACCAAAAAAATATGGTGATGGGAATATCATATGTCATACAATAGTAAGAAAAATACATGTTTGACTTTTAGGTATTGAATCTAGTTTCTATTTGGTCTTAAGATTTCAAAATGTCGTTACACTTTTACTCATATGTTTTGAATTTAAAATTTCTACTTGGTCTCCAAATTTCATGATGTTACATATTTTTACCATTGAGGTCACGTTTACTTCCATGTAAAACATAATCAACCAATGGTAATTATAAGAAAAGTGAGATTTAATTAATTATGTTTATTGTTGTTTATCAATACCCCGTAATCCTAATAAACGGTGGGCACCATTCCTAAATCCCTAATCTCGATCTATAATATCATCCCTTAAATAGGTCTTCAATCAGATTGCTTTTTGATTATTACGTGGGACAACCCACACTGTTTGTTTTAGTAACTTTCCATCATTTACTTTTTATGTCTAGATGCATACCAATATCCAAATCAGTAACATTATTGTTAATTAATATCAGTTCAACATCGATAATCTATATCAATAATTAATATCAGTATCCGTAATCAGTATCAGTATCAATATCAATATCGGTAATCTATATCAATAATTTGTATAAGTATCAATTCTACATCAATAATTAAAAAAGTTGCCATTTTATTTTATTTTTCTTTTATTTGTTATTTTGTTTGGCCATATTTACAAAAACAATGATTAAGTTAGCGTTTTCATTTTATGCTTGATTTTTTGCCTTTTATTTTTACATATTTGGGTGAAAAGTTTTGGAAAATTGCAATGAGTAGCAACAAAAACAAAAAAGTATTTGTAAACATGACAATGGCTTTTTAAAATTGTAGATATAGCAAAAAAATTTAGACCTAATTCCCAATTTTTTTTATTCTTACTATTTTACCCTCATTTGTGTATTGGCAACAAATGTGTAAGCACCTAATTTGTAAGCACATTCAAAAGCTTTAAGCGAATTAATATTAATAATCTCATATTGTAAAAAAAAAAAAGAAAAACCAAAAGAGAAAGAAGACAAAAAAAAAAAAAAAAAGGGAATTAGAAAAAAAAAAAAAGAAGAAGAAAAACGAAAAAAGAAAGAAGAGGAGATAAGGAAGGGGAGAAGTCGGTTATAACTTTTTATTGAAGGGAAAGCTTTGCCGACTTATTTCTCTTCATTTCCAAACTCATTTCTACGCTATCTTTCAACTGCACGTCGTGGAGAGGTTGAAGAAGAGTTCTAGGGAAAATTCGTGCAAGGTTTTGGACGGTTTCATGGTAAAACTGAAGCTGAAACAGAAGCTTCATCTGCCGTCGCACAGTTCGAACCAGGTTTGGTGTTGGTGAATATCGAGCTGAAGAAATTGAATTTTGGGCTGAAACTTTAAGGTTAGTAAGCTAACTCAATTTTGAACAACTTTTATGAAGGAGGCCTAAGTTGAAATGGAATAGAAACATGTAAACTTTTTGCTGGAAGTTACTGATACAAAATTTCTGTGCAATTTGAAGTAGCATGGAGAAACCTTGCAATATCTGACGAACAAGGACTAGTTAAGCCACGAAAATTTGAGGTAAGCTAGAAAGCATGTTTCTCTACAAGTTTGTAGAAGGAAAGAAGTTCTAAATCTGGCTGGAAATATGACTTTGAACTGACAGAAGTGAGAACAAAAAGAAAAGGAGGAAGTTGGTATCGCTGAGAAATTGGAGCGTGAGTAGCGAGACAAATCTCGCTGGTAGTGCAGAGGAGGTTTTTGTCTCACAAATCTCCCTGACTCTCGCTCGGTGTCGCTCCTCAGGTAATCTCGCTAGTCTCGCTTATTCTGGTGTCGCTAGTGCCATGTACCTGTTGTGTAATTTTGCTAGTAATTTCGTTAGTAAGGTGAAATCTCGTTGGTAATCTCGCTAGTGACATAGAATCTCGCTTATTATGTTTATTTTAGAAAAAAAAGGAGTCTCGGTGATGAATCATGATTAGAGTTTAAGTATGCACATTTAACGATCATATAAAGAAAGTTTAAGGAAAGCGTAACCTGAGGAATGTGTATTTACAGGCCAAGAAGAGCTCGGAAAGGCATATAATCTGCTCAGGGCCTAAGGACAAGTTGTGAGTGACACTTTTCTTTCTTTGAAAACGAAATTTATTGAAAATGTTTAGTTTGGCTTTCTTATGAGATATGGCTTTGAGATGAACTGTTTTCTTGCAAAGCATGATGTTTTGATGATATTATTCACAAGGCATGTTTTATCCGTTTTCGCTAAGATGTTGAATGACATGTCGTGAAATGTTGTTTATCGTGAAATATCTGATTTTTCATGAAAGACTTTCATGTGAACTATTTACGTAAAATACTGGTTTCTAAAATGTTTTAGAGGAGGCTCAATGCTGAAGGACATGAGAAGGCATGTGAGTTTCCCCGGGACCTAGTACTGAAGGACTCGTAGAAGGTACTTGGGCAACCCGCGATATTCCTATGTGCACATAGAGGTTGTGACGTTGGGTGTGTTGAGTCTTGCTCCACCCCAACTAAGGTTGTTATCGACGTTGAGTGCGTTGAGTTTTACTCCGCCTCAACTATGGATGTTTTCGACGTCGGATGCGTTGAGTCTTGCTCCGCCCTGACTAAGGAAAAGTTTTGAGAACGAACTTTTTTCGTGTACGATCATTTTGGCATGAACATATGTGATTTGATTACGTTGTTGAAAATTATGATTTTACAGAAATGATTATTTGAATCACGTTTACGTATATGGTGTTATAACGATTGTAGCATGCCTGTTTTTAAACAAAAGATGGTTTTACAAAATTAGTCACTCACGGGGCTTTTAGCTCACGCTTTTCATGTTTTCTTTTCCTCCCAGGTAGCAAGGACGTTCCTGGTGCATTGCCTACTCCAACTCGCCCTGCATAAACTTCGAGTTTCCAAAAAAAAAAATCTGTCTTGTTTTAAAGTGTTGCTTGTATGTAAACCTTATATAGGTGGCATGTAGACTCAACTGTGTATTTACTGGGAATTGAAACATGGTTTTGTATAAGGTCTTTACGAATGAGTTGTAAATTTGAATTATGGATACATATAAAATTCCTATTATGTTATGGTTTGAAAAGTATTAAGGAGCAATACGTATGTTATAAACAGTACAAGATCAGTGGGTAGAAGTGGATGGTATGCGTCACAAGAGGGGTGATGTATGCCGTCCTCGCATCTCCTTTCAGGTTATGTAAGTAATTTGGGAGGGGATGTGACAAGATGTATTTGATATACTTATATTTTGTTATACCAGTCAATTGATATACTTTATATTCGGTATCTTAATCAATAGATATATTTTATTTAAAGAATATAAATTATACAACTAATATAACATGACTTTAATTGTGTTATGGTCAACGTTGTTTGTTCGATTAGGGTAAATATTATTTTTATTTTTGTTTCATTTTGATAGAGTTATTTTCATCCAATTAGTTCAATTTTGATGTTTATGGTATATGTTAAATGCATTAAATTTGTCAAATGATATACAAAATATAAATTAAATTAGTTAATCTGTTTTATTTTTAAATTTTTTATATGATTTCAATGGTATATAGATTATATTTAATTTGGTGTATCAACTGTGTAAGAGATATCTCATATTCCATATATTAATTGATTGATATACCTGATTTAGAGAGAAAAATGACATTTAAATGATATTGTTGATATATCAAAACAAATCATCAGTGTCAATATTTATACAATAATGAGCTCAAAATGGAAGACTAAGTATTTGGTGCATCAATAATTTATCAACAATCATTCAATTTTATTTATATTGCAACAT
Source organism: Citrullus mucosospermus (assembly GCA_030954485.1). NCBI lineage: Eukaryota > Viridiplantae > Streptophyta > Magnoliopsida > Cucurbitales > Cucurbitaceae > Citrullus > Citrullus mucosospermus. The sequence continues at coordinate 5,694,264 of CM062062.1, forward strand.
ATATGTATCAGTAATATATTAGTAGTTATTATTAATTTTATGTACATTTTCAGTGTATCGAAAGCATATCACTCATAATTTAAATTTATTTTAAGTATTATATTGGTGTATCAATAGTTTACCAACACTCATTCAAATTTTATTTAAACTGTTAAGATAGATGTATGAATAGTATATCAATAGTCATTAAAAATGTATTTCATGTATATTTTTAGTGTAATAATATATCACTCATGATCTAAATCCATTTTAAGTATTGTATTAGTGTATGAGTAGTATATCAATATTCATTCAAAATTTAATTTCAAATATATAGATTATAAGTGCATTAATAGTGATAGTTATGTATATTAATAGTATAAATATACTACTGATATACATGTTAATACACCAATAAGAATAAATTTAGAATAATAATAAAAAAAAAATTGCTTTTGTAAAAGGTTATTGCTTTTGTAATTTTAATAATATTTTTTGCTATTCTTGTAAGTACTCCAAAAATTTTTTCACTTATATATGATTTTTGGATTTAGTTTGTTAAATGCAATTTAAAAATAAATTAAAGAATATCATCTTATTAAATCAAATAATTATGGTAGATTTTGTTTGAAAATCATTACTTTTTAATGTATTTGATACATTGTTATTCATCCTCATCTCTTCAAGAAATAGGAGACAAGAATGATTACATTTCTTGAAAGAAAGAAAAAAAAAAAACCGATATCAAAATAGGTACTTGGCTAAAGTGGTTTAGGCTACGGACATTGCGTTAGCTGTGTCAAAAAGTCATTTGGAAAAAATTTTAATCGTTTTTTGCGTTTGGTAAAATAAATTAAAATTAAATCGGTTAAAATCACTCTTAAAAACACGTTAATTTCACGTTTGCTCCAAAAGCAGTATCCTACTAGCTTTTAATTTCATGTTTGCTCCAAAAGCAATATCCTACTAGCTTTTAGATTCTCTTAAAATCAAGTAGATAGCAATCCCAAACGGAGCCTTAGTCTCTATCCTGCCTCTATTATTATTATTATTATTATTATTATTATTATTATTATTATTATTATTATTATTATTATCAATTATTATTCCATTTTTCTATCTTTTTATCTTTTATTTGTTTCTCTTTCTATTTTGCTTTTTTTTTTTCCTTCCTCCTTTTTATTTTTCTTTTAAATTTGTAAATAATATAACCCTAATTTATTCTTTTTTAGGGTTGCTTAGAATATCATTTTGGTTCCATACTTTGAAATTTGTTCAATTTTAATCTTTATACTTTATATTTTCAATTTTTCAATTTCAGTTCATGTATTTTTAATAAATCTTAAATTTAGTCTTTAATACTAGTTTATTGTTGATTCTTCTAAAATATTTGTTGAAAACACATTCATATATTTTATTATTATCACTATTTAAAATTTATTCAAAATAAGGAAATTAAAATTGAAGTATAGGAACTAAAGTTTAAAAACAAAAACATGAAGGTGATTAAAACGGTCCTATTTGTTTTTTTTTTTTTATTTATTTATTTTCCTTAGACGTTAGGGTTTTGTCCCCCACGTTAGCCAATTACAAAATTTGAAGAGATGCTCCAGTTTTCTTTTTTTCTTTTTTTCTTTTTTTCTTTTTAATAAATTTAATCATTCTGTCTTTGAAAAAATGAATAAAATCACAATATTTTAATAATAAGTTTTTTTAAAAAAACCATGTAATGAATTTAAAAATACAAAATATTAAAATAATAAGAATAATAATAAATTATACTATATCTAAAAGGTGTTATATAGGGAGAATCCTCCTCTCCCATTTAATCTTTTTTTTTTTTTTTTCTTCCCGGAAATGTCTATCATAACTTTCTGTTTAGTTATTTGTGTCATTTCATTTTTTGTTTAATTATCTCTTTGTAACGGGCATGACATGAGTGGAGATGGTAGAGAGGGAAAACATGAAATAGTGGACAGAGAAGAGGGGAAAAAGTAGGTTAAAAAACAATTCCATTTGAATTTTTTTTTCTTTCTTTTTGATCTTTTGATTTTTTTTTTCAATTTTGTTTTTTATCTATTGTTTTTTAAGAACTCTTTTTAAATATCGAAAATGAACCAAAATATTTATAAATATAACAAAATTTCACTGTTTATCTGTGTCAATCATGACACAGATAGTAATCTATCAAGATCTATTATGTATTTTGCTATTAGTTGTAAATATTTCAGCAGTTTTGCCATTTAAAATAATATCTTTTTTTTTTTTTAATCTTAGTTTTCCAATTTTGATCTCATGCCTACTATTTCATAGAAATTATACACACCATTTCATGAAATAAATAAAATAGAAACTATTTTGTTTTTTCTAGTCCAAATTTTATTTTCAAAATGTCAGAGTTTTTAATTTCTTTTTCATTTTATTTTCAAAATTATTTTTTTCTAATAAAGAGGTAGCATCAGTTACCTTTTAAATTAACTTAAAACAAGAAATACATAGTTTTAGATACTATTTTCCAAGTACTTAATAAACATTCTACTACCGAATGGATTTGTAGCTTTGATGGCTTATTAGCCATTCCATTGTGGCCCTAGTTCGAATCTCGTAATTGGTACAGGGCTTAGGATTTTCATTCAACTAATTTAAACTTAATTAGAAATTAAATTCAATCAAGTTTTAAACTGTCATAAAAACTAATCCGCCATGGTGCATCGTGTCTTCTATCTAATAATAATAAAATCTCATATTCTTTTCATCATCTCTAAATAAATGCTCTCAAATCTAATATGAATTCATAATAATAATAATAATAATAATAATAATAATAATAATACGATAATTGACTTACCTCTTAAACCAGCATTGTTAACCAATGTGTCAATGAATCCAAAAGAATCCCAAGCTTTTTTTACGCTCTCCTCAATACTCTTTCCGTTGGCACAAACGTCAAGCTCCACAACCACAGCTCGGCGGCCCTCCACCCCCACCACAGGGGAGATTGGGGACATGAATACCGATGATGAGACCGAAAACTTGAGTTGATTAATTTCGTCGCAAAGAGATTGGAGTCTATCAGTTCGACGTGCTGCAGCAATGATTTTGCATCCAGCTCTAGCGAGATCCAGACAGAACTCCCGGCCGAGCCCCGCAGAGGCTCCGGTCACCATCATCACTTTGCCATTCAAGTCATTCCATGGTTCAAGCTCAAGAGGTGAATGTTGCCGGGTTGCCATATTGTTTACTTGTTTATGAGAAATGAAGTTATGAATGTAGAAAGGGAGCATTTTATACCCAAGTATTTATTTCTTTGTTTATTATTATTATTATTTATATATATATTTTTTGGTACGCAAATATGTGTTTTGAAATATATGGCATTAACTGCCTCATTTAATTTTCGGAAAAAAAAACGAAAGCATCATTTAAAGTTGGCAAATTTTCAAATATAAATGTAACATAATGGACAAATTATATGGCTATGGAATTTATTGGACCATTGAGTTTCGTCCAACACTTTTTTTTTTTTCTCCTTTCCTTTTTCTACTTTTCTTTTTTGGGTTAAAATATCATACTTACTACAATCACTTATCTAATCTTAATTCACATATCAACCGTAAATTTTAAATTTAGTCATTCAAAATTAATTTGTATCAAAATTGGTTAAATAATAATAATAATTTCAACATCATACTGGACACTACACTTGCACTTACGCTACCACCTCTGGCGTAGAAAAAAGCTACTTTGACCAAAATATAGTAGTTTATAAAAGTGAAAGTATTAAACTAATTTTGCTACTTTGACCAAAATATAGTAGTTTATAAAAGCGATTTATTAAAAGTCGGAGTGTAAAAAATCAAACCAGGTCTTAATGAGTCGATCAACTCGCTTGGTTTGGGTAGGGTTAGTTTTTATCAAAATTCGAAATGTTTGTTCCAATTCAGTTCCCAAAATTTACCCTAACCAAACCAACATGAAATTAGAATTAGGGTTTTTTTTTTTTTTTTTTAATATTTCCTTTATTCCCATTTTATTTCAGCTGCCCACGTCCCTTCTCTCCCTCTTTCTCTCTATCTCTTTTTGTTGATGAAGTGGTTTTACCAAAGAAGAAGAGGAAGAGATTGTTGGGAATGACCCACATCACCTTAGTCCCAAGGTTCAAAAGCCACATGGGGAGTTTCACCTTTCCATTTGTCCCACATTAAAAAATTAAGGAGTGGTTAGAGGGTATATATACAAGAGCACTTCTACAAACTTGTAAAAGTGGAGAGACTGGGAGTAAAGGGCCTTTCTCCACATGTGTGCTATCACCATCAAGGTGTTGTTGGGCAATTGTGTGTGTGCAAAAAAGGAAATATTTATTTTATTTGTGATTTTGAACTTTCAAGGTTCTTTTATGAAAGCAAATTTTACCAATGTCGATCAAATCCAGAAAGGTTCTTCCAGTTCTGTCCAAATTGGAGTCACTTGATGGATCTAACTACCGTCGCTGGTCACAGAAACTGCTCATCTTCTTTGAGCAATTAGAGGTGGATTTTGTTCTGACCGAGGACTACCTTGCCAAATCCAAACTTGTTGCTACTGTGGATCCTGGAGCTTCCATGGATGCTACTGTTGTCATGACTTTAGCAACCTCCAAGGATGCTACCACAGTTACTGTTCCTGTCATAAACGTCAAGAAGTTTGAGAAGGACAATAAGACGAGTTGCGACCACTTGCTCAATCACATGATGGATTCCCGTTCGATCTGTTTGTTATCCAGAAATTGCAAAGGTAATATGGAGCACACTGGAATCAAGATTTTTTGGCAACAATGTTGGAACCTGTCATGGAGCAAGTCCATGAATATGAAAACTTGGTGGCAAACATAATATCTAAGGGCATGAAAATGTGTGAGATTCTTCAAGAAAATGTGTTGCTTGAAAAATTTCCACCGTCTTGGAATGACTACTATAACCATTTGAAGGCTGATCAGTCATACACGCACTGAGGAGGTAAACAAACAAAAGGATAAGCAAAACTCTCTATCTGTTAATTCGGTTAATGCTAACCTTGTTGAATCTTCAAATGTGAAAGAGAGGTTAAAAAATAAAGGGAGACAAACAACATAACCATCACAAAAGAAGGGTCAATTCAAAGTTGTTGGTGGACAAATTGAGAAGTCCAAGGTGATATGTTATGTTTATGTGAAACCAGGACATAAATCCTACCAGTGCAATCAGAGAAAGCGAAGGCCAGACCAAAATTTAGGTGCTGCCAAACCAATTCCACAAGCCAATGTAGGTGAAAATGACATTATTGCTGCAGTGGTCGTGACGCAAATTTGGTGGAAAACAAGTCTGATTGGATCCTGGACACTGGTGCATCAAGACATTTCTGCTCAAATCAGGATCTTTTTCATGACTTCTAGGACACTAACAATGGCAAATGTGTTTTCATGGAAAATTCAGCAACTGCTGGTGTACTTAGGAAAAGGAAGATTTTATTAAAACCTACTTCTTGAAAGACTCTATCCCTTAGTGATGTTTTGTATGTTCCTTCTTTGCGTAGGAATTTGGTGTTGAGAAATCTGTTGAACAAAGCAGGACATATGGTTGTGTTTAAAGCTGACAACGTTATCATCACAAAAAAATAGTGACTTTGTTGGTAAGGGATATCTGTCTGATGGTCTGTTTGTTCTAAATGTTGTTTCTTCTCCTATTTTTATGAATGAAAATGTCTATCGTTTTGCTTATATAGTTGAAGCATTTGATGTGTGGCATGGTAGATTAGAACATGTTAATATTACATCAATTGAAAGGCTTAAAAATTTGCATCTTATTAGTGTATCTGATTCACATGAGAATAACAGATGCCAAATATGCGTAGAAGCAAAATTTGCGGAAAAAAACCTTTTAAATCAATAACAACATGTAGCACTGAATTACTTGAGTTAATTCACAGAGATTTAGTTGATTTTAGAAACACTATGAGTAGAGGTGGTAAAAAATAGTATATGTCTTTTATTGATGATTACTCTAGATATACAAAAATGTATCTTCTAAAATCAAAGGATGAAGCAAGTAGCATGTTCGTGAACTTCAAAGCTAAAGTAGAAATTAAATTAGATAGAAGAATAAAAAGAATTAGATCTGATAGAGGAGGTGAATATAGTGACACTCTCCTTAAGAAATTTTGTGGATTAAACGGTATAATTCATGAAGTAACTGCTCTGTATTCACCTAAAAAAAATGGCATAGCAGAATGTAAGAATAGAATTTTAAAAGAAATGATGAATGCTATGTTATTAAGTTCTGGACTATCTGATAACATGTGGGGGGATGCTGTGCTTTCTGCCTGTGTTATACTTAACAGAGTTCCTCACAAAAAACTGGATAAGATTCCCAACGAGTTGTAGAAGGGTTACCCACCTAACCTAGATTACTTAAGAGTGTGGGGGTGCTTAGCCAAGATAGCATGTCCAGAATTTAAGAAACCAACGGTAGAATCTAAAATATTTGACTGCGTTTTTATCGATTATGCTAATAATAGTGCTATAAATAGGTTTATGTGTTTAAGTGATAACTCAGTGTGTGAATATAGAGATGTATTTTTCTAGGATGTTTTTCCCATGATTAAAACTATTGATATATCAGTAGATAATTCACATAATAATCACACTGCTAGTACTTCAAGCATCGATCACGTGTCTGAACTTCCTCTTTCTAACCCTAATAACACACTTGAGTTGGAGCCTAGAAGAAGTAAAACACAAAGGGTTAGTAAGGATTTTTTACCTGATTTTCTAACTACCTTTTTTTTTTGTTGAAAATTCAAATTCCTAAGGGTTTCTGGGGTGTCAAAAATGGATCAAAGGACTAAGGAGAGAAGGTGTACCAGTCCTATCATGAGTAGGGTGTTTTTAGGATGGCGAATGCCTAATCGAATTGATCAGGTCATGTAGGAACAAGGTTCAAGTCTACCGGTATGTTAAGATGCATAGAAAGTATATAATGAAAATGTGTCATCTTTTCAATTGGAAAATGCGAGTCTGTTTTGTCCACTTTCTCCATCCCCCTCTATCAAAATAAAAAAAAAGGAGGCGAGCTCGACTATAGAACCCGACATTGATAGCACTACTGTCGTCAAGAATCCTGCCTCGGGCAAGTCTAAATACAATTTACCAATTCCTTTGTATTTCATTTGTAGTTGTTGCAAATTCCAATTTGAGTATCAAAGTCTCTTTATCCCTCTTTTTTTATTTAGGGAGCATTTCCTGGTCCACACATTTGAATTTGAGACTGGATATCTTCGTAAATTGAAGAAGTGATAGGACCGATTCCTTGCAACAAGCATGGTTTTCACTGCAATCCTAGATCTCGAATTGGAGATGCTAACGGGGCGGGAATCGAAGTCGGGGACCTCTTTACCGCCTGTGTCTATCTTCTGTCAAGTATGCTCCCCTAGACATAGACTAAGTAGAGGGTAGTACTGACTCTTAGAAAGATAGAATATGCAGGACGACCCAACCTCCCAGATCCGCATCAGCGAGTGGTGTCAAAAGCGGATGGATCAACAATGGTAACTCAGATGAGGGACCTTCAAATAATCATCAAACTCTTGTGTTGCGAGTGTATGTGTCCACCACGGTCAAGGCTTTCACAGGTACCTTCTACGTAGGAGGTAAGGCTAACCTGAGATTCTAGGTTAATAAGTGAGAAAGTTCTCTTTGTCATTAGGATCGGTCTGACGATAAATAAGGCATACAACATGAAAATCTGTTGACATACAATTTGATGAGGCTATCACATACATTTTACCTTGGTATACCTCTACAAAGATAAGAGATTTGCCTCCTCATTAGAAATGACTGTTATTGGTTTCGTAAGGCAATGCGATCCCGGTGTCTCGTAACTTTGACCCCCAATTCCCCTCTCTTGTTCTTCATATGTATAACCATCCATTCCCAACGCACATGTCCTAGTCTGATGACTTGTAAAGTTAGTTCCCTACCTCGGACTATCTCAGGAAAGAGTTGGGAATTCATAGACATATTTTAGTCAATGGTTCTATAGTGGATATACCAAGTTATTGGCGAACGAGATAGCAAATGGATGGAAATTCTCCACTTGATGGCTACCACTTAATGCTCTGGAGCTCTGAATCTCGAAGGTCTTGGTAGGATTATGACTTGCTAGCCCAGCGCTTTCTCGTCTTCACGTGGCCATTTGAAAAGGGGTATATATCTCTTGTAATGCTTTATACTATTCTGATTGAGAAAGCATACTGTGTAAACGAACTTCAAGTCAACATTGTGTACTGTACTTAATAGAAAGTGTCACGGCCTAGGTTTTAGCCACCCCTGATGTCGATCCGCAGTATTCGTTTTAGAAAGTCGTTTTTCGAGGCTCTAGGTTTTTTACCTAGAGCGATTTGCCTATTTCTTTCTAGGCTCGACACTTGGTTCCCCTCGACTTTGCATCAACAAGTCGATGTTCAGTTTACTTTGGGCTCTTCAATAATGTATCACGTTAGGAATTCCAATTATTTTTTTAATTGACACAAATTATAACGCCGATCTCGTAAATATTTTGATTCCAGTGAATAATTTTACGAATTGGTTCTATAAGTGATACAGGACTAAATGAAGCTATTTTACAAATAATCTCTCATGGATTTATTGGCGTTGCACTTTTTTTCTTGGTGGGAACAAGGCGAAGCAGCTTTATTGAGTTTACGAAGGGGAGGAGCGAAGCAACTCGATCGAGTTTATGAGGGAGAGGGGCCACCCGGACCGATACATGATTTTCTTGTAGTCTTGTTGGGATCTTTCCTTTTTGTGATATACGAAGTATCAGATTTCACTAAGTCTATTCGTAAGAAATTTCGAACTAGACCATTTGTAGTTACTTTAACAAAGGAAGCGCGCGAGACGCATAGTTTGATGAGAAAGTAAGGTTCACAAAAGGTTGGGCTATTATGCCTATTCAACAAATTCCATGGGGGGGGGGGGGATCCGTAGGCTTTTGTGAAAGGGATGCCCCTGTTGGGATGTCAGCAGGTTAGGCAGTTGTAAGGTTTTTTATATTTGGTGGAAGGCAAAACTCTAGCCCAACCAAGCACAAGCAGTAAGTAGGTCTCAAAGAGTGAACGATCTGATCCATGGGGTGTTAACTCTCGGAGGATGGCTAAGAATGTCCCTTAAAAGGAGCGGACCGACATCATGGTTCGTAGCCACGTGCTCTAATCCTCTAAGCTACAGGCCTCACCCTAGATAATCAATTTTCTTGCATGTACTTAATAGATGAGGATCCAAAAACCTATCAAGAAGCTTTAAGTTTTGTAGATTCTAGTTTTTGGAAAGAGACAATTAAGGCTATAAAAAACCTATCATGTTTGATTCCTTAATTATGAATCAAACATGGGAGTTAGTGGATCTACTTAAAGGAAATAACCCATTAGGTGTAAATGGATCTTTAAGAAGAAAATAAGACCAGATGGTACAATAGACAAGTTTAAGGCTAGACTAGTGGTTGTTGGTTACATATAGAAGTAAGACATGGACTACTTTGACACTTACTCACTTGTGACTAAAATAGCCACTATTAGAGCATTGATAGCTTATGCAATGATACGGGTCTTCTACATCAGATGGATGTAAAGACAACATTCCTCAATGGGGATTTAGAAGAGGAAATATATGTCATAACCTGATGAACTTATTGTTACTGGTCACAAAAACAAGGTTTGTAAACTCACAAAATCTCTTTATGGTCTAAAACAAGCTCCCGAACAATGGTATGAAAAATTTAACAGCACCTTAATAAACAATGATTTTAAAGTGAACTATTTTGACACATGTGTTTACTCAAAGTTGTTTGGAGCTGATTGTGCGATTTTCTGTTTGTATTCTGATGATATGTTGATATTTGGTACAAACATAAATATAATCAACGACACAAAGTCATTCCTGTCCTCAAAATTTGAAATGAAAGATTTAGGTGAGGCTGACGTAATACATGGTGTTAAGATAAGGAAAACTGAAAGTGGATTTTCTCTCTGTCAATCACAATATATTGAAAAATCTCTAAAGAGATTTGACAGTTTTGAAGCTACAAATGTGAAAACACCCTATAATCCCAATATGAGCCTTAAAAAGAATAAGGGTGAAAGTGTCTCTCAATCTGAATATGCAAAAATTATTGGTAGTGTTATGTTTTTTATGAATTATGCTAGACTTGACATTACATATGCTGTGAGTGATTGAGTTAGATATACACATAATCCTGATAAAAATCACTGGATAGCTCTTCGTTGTCTACTAAGGTACCTCAGAGGTACAATGGACTTTTGTTTGCATTTCAACAATTTTCCTGCAGTGTTAGAAGGACATTGTGATGCTACCTGGGTAACAGATAATGATGAAATAAATTCTACTAGTAGATATGTGTTTATATTAGGAGGAGGAGCTGTTTCATGGAAATTAGCTAAACAAACCTGAATAACACGATCCACTATGGAGTCAAAGTTTATAGCACTTGAGCTAGCTGGACAAGAAGCAAAATGGCAAGTATTCTAGGAGATGTGCCATTGTGAGGGGCTTCTGTACTAGTATCTCTGCATTGCAAGTTTTGCCAAAAACAGTGTGTATAATGGAAAAATGAGGCATATTCGCCCAACATATGGAGATGTGAAATAGCTATTGAAGGAGAGAATTATCTCCTTGGAATATGTGAGGTCTGAGAGGAATTTGATAGGTCCTCTCACCAAAGACCTAACAAGGAGAGTGTTCCTAGAATCTTCAACAAGTATGGGATTGAAAACCCTTAGTGGGATCCAAAGCACTTTATTTTGGGTGGTTTATTGCGATAAACTTAATGGATAATTTATAAAATTTTCATACCTCAGTTTTGAATGGTCTATTGAGATACACTTGATGAAGCATTTAACGTGAAAGTGAAGGTTTAGGCTACCTTCTATGAAAGAATTGAGAGTCTTTTTCTAGAGCTTTCACGATGACCCGTAGTTTTATGTGAATAGCCCAAACAACATTTTATGCATATAGCGGAATCAAGAGTGAAATCAAAATGATTGAAACGTGTTGTGGGGGTTTCAACCAGAATTTACAAAAGTTCAAAAGGAAACTCACTTTTGTGAATGCAGTTGTTGTCCCACTTCACTATGCACTAATTAAAATCACAAGATATTGATGCTTAAGTTTACCATCAGTACCTGTAGGTCATTCATGGGGGATTGTTGGGAATGACCCATGTCACCTTAGGCCCAAGACCCAAAAGCCATATGAGGAGTTTCATCTTTCCATTTTTCCCACATTGAAAAATTAAGCAGTGTTGAGAGGGATTATATATAAGAGTACTTCTAGGGACTTATAAAAGTAGAGAGAGTAGGAGTTAAGGCCCTTTCCCCAAACATGCGTTGCCTTTGTTGTTCATTCAATTGGACAGGCTTGGGTGAAAAAAAGAAATAGTTTTATTTCTTTTTACTTTAATTTTTAAACCATTGGAGCCTTAATTATTCGTTAACAAAACATTTAGGGTTATAGAGATTTATTCTATAGCCATTTTACAGATTTGACATTGTGTGTTCTACTGTCTTTTCTTCTTCTTCTTTTTCTTCTTTTTCTTCTTATTATTATTAGAAAACCAAAGGGGTGTAACCGAGCAAATTATCGATCTTTTCATCCTTTCAATTTTTCTTCTTACCGCTGTGATTCTAAGCATTCTTTCATTGTTGGTTCCAACCCTCCATCGGACGAGTATACGTCCGAAGGTGGGTGTTGTGTTAACCTTGGGTAACAATTGGCAAGAACGATTCATACCACTGATTTGATCGTTCTTTTAACAGAGGTTTATGAAAGAAGAAGTTTTGAGAGGAAGGGGTTTATCAAAGAAGTTTTGGGATTGTGATGTTGATGTCGTTTGAAGATTATATTGTTTTTACTTAATTGATTCTCCATTTTTTATTTTTTATTTTAAATGTGATATATCCACAAAAATTCTAGATTGACTTGACTCGACCCACTTCAAACTTGAATCAAACTAAGTTGAGTCGATTTTTGTCCAAACTAGGTCAGGTTGGTTCTAAAGAAAACTTGACCAACCCATTTATATAGCTAGATAATCAAAATTACAAAGACTAGAATTGGACATTTAAAAGTATATAAACTAATTAAATTGAATAAGTCCCAATGTATAGATATCAAAATGATATTTTATTCTCCATCTTTTTCCTAGTTATTTTTTAAAAAATAAACTTGCATTCAAATTCTTAAATTGTAATATATAACAAGTTTAAAGTTCCATTTGGAAAAATGGCAAAAAGAAAAAAAAAATCATATTTATAGCAAATACACCCTCATTCAACTATATTTTCACTTGTGATATTTAAATTTGAAAATGTATCTTTGCTAAATTTTTTACCCCTCCTTATATTTGAATAACAATATATTTTTTTTTTCACATTATCCATTTTGTCTTATATTTTTGTACTTTATCTTATCTTGTAAGAATTTTGATTCATGTTTTCTTATTTAGGAATTTTTTTTCAAAAAAAAATCTAATTAGACTGTATAGCAAAATTTTAAGATTCTATTTGGCTTTTGTTTAGAAGAAAGACAACCAAAAAAAAAAAAGAAAAAAAAAAGATTCATCTCATTTATAGCAGACAACCTCTGAGCGCATTCTCAACTCCATCTCAAAATGCCCTTAGCAGCATTATTGTGTAAGTTAATTCTCCCTTTGCCACATTCAAATCCCAAATCTATCTAAAATTTTTGCACTTTAATAGCACCTAAAATGTGCTATCTTAGTGTCTCTAATCTTGGCCATTTATGATATTTAATGTACTTAAATGTTCATATTTGTAGGATATTGAGTAATACATGCATTCTGGAGCGTTACGGGCCGTTCGAGGTTAATTTAAAGGAATTTGGAGCTGAAAAGGGCATTTGAGGTTTCAAACGAGAGAAAAATGACAAAACTACCCCCAGGTGAGAGCATTGCAACACAATGTTCTTCACAGAATGCTAAAAAAGGGTGCAATGTTGTAGCGCCGCGACGCTGTCTCGTGGGTATAAAATTTGCCTTCGGTTTTTAGGTCATATCTTTTGATTCAGGTGGCCATTTTGGGCAAATGACCACTCATTTTTTTCATTTTTCTGCCCTCTATCCATATACAATGTTAGAGCTTAGGTTTTCTTTCATCCTCTACCAGTAATCAAATAAAAACGATGTTGGGTTCTATCTTTTCCACCACCATGGAAAGGTAAGATCTATAGTTTTCTAGTTTAGGAGACTTTAGAGGAACCCATAGTATCTTTTGGAGTATTTTGATAGTATGATTGAGATTTCTTGTCTATAGATTTTACTTTGAATTTATTGATTATGAATGACATTTTGTTGCTATTGATTGACAACCAATGTTTGATTAAGCAATTTAACTCTTTAAATTAACATATTATGCAACATGTAATTATAGGTTAATCTCTAAGAAGCAAAAAGTTAGATAGGCTTGTGATTTATGGCTAACAATGAGGAGCATTGTTCTGTCGATGTGGGACAATCGTATTAAATTTCTATTTAGGTTTTTCATATTGGAAATTTATCTTAGCATAATCCTTAGAGCGTAATGCGGTTAGTTAAATTGATTAGTATGCTTTTCATCTAATCAAATTGACTAATTTGCTATTTTGGACCATTGGTTAGCTTTTCTAATCAATTGGGCTAGGTATAGGCAATAAGTTAAAATCATGCTTTGAGAATTTGATGATTTAAATAGTGATTTCATTCCCTTAACCTAGAACGTCTCGTTTGCTTGCAGATCTATCCTTTACTTTCCTTGCACTTTATTTTCATGTATATTCAAATCTCAAACAACATAAAACCCCCCAATTTATTGCTTTAACTAAATAGTTAGCTTTGAGAAACTAATTTTTGTGCTTCCTTGCTAATCGACCTGGTCTTGCCGCTAATACTACGCCTTAGTAGTAATAGTTGTAAGATCGGTATAATTATAAATATTTTTTTAGTGAGTCTTTTGAAAGCAACACCAAAAAACCTACATCGACTCTCCTCATATTAGAAATCTTAAAATCTACTTTACCCTATTTTTTTCGAACTCCACTTTATCTTTTTTTTTTTCACATCTTTTTTCTACTTTTATCTTATTCTTTTTGGAATTTTCATTTTTCTTTTTTACTTCATCGTATTTTTTTTTTGAACATTCATATTTTTTTTTTCATATTTAGATCTACTTGTTTAAAAATAATTATATATATATTTTGATATATATTTCATTACTAAGTTTTTGAAAATTATTTCATAACCCTTTCATTTTCTTGAATCGAATTAGTAAGCCAGGTCAGGTAATTTTTCTATTGGCCATGATAGTATGTTTAGATTTATCTCAATTAAGTTAGGTAAAGTGAAAGACTCTTTTGAGGGTAATATATATATATATATGTTGATACTATTTTCTAACTTTTAACCAATCATGGGCCAAGGGATCATGGGTTCAATCTATGGTGGTCACCTACCTAGGATTTAATACCTTATGGATTTCCTTGACACCCAAATGTTGTAGCGTCAGACAGGCTGTCCCGTCACATTAGTCGAGGTGCGTGTAAACTAGCCCGAACACTTGGTGGGTTGTCTCGACATATTAGGCAGGTTTTCCTATTTGGAGTTCATGCATTTCAATTTTTTTTTTTCAATTAAAGCAATCATTTTACAAATTTGTGCATGTGACGTTTTTAGTTAAGTAATTTTTATTTTAATACTTTTGATAAAAACTTTTTTAAAATAAAAACACTCATGTATTTGATAATTTGTTTCATAAGTGTTTTTATATACAAGTTTGTTTGATTTTTTACATGGTAAAAGTAATTTTATGAACAAATAAAAAAATCGAGAAATCAATGTTTTGGCGAAACTTATGTATAATTGTGTTAACAAAGGTGTTTTTATTGAAAATTTTGTGCGTCAACTTAAATTTAAAGATTTATTGATATTTTATATGTATTTTTAAATTAATAGTTATTTTTAAGCGTTAAATTAAAGTTTTATAAACAGTTTTATGTCACGAGCTTTAACAAAACAAAAAACTTGCATGTCAAAAAACCCAAATTTATAGTACTTAAAATTTAAAAGAATGGTTGTCGAAGTTGGTAGAGTGGCCACTATAGGAGGTTGTCAAAGGTGGCAGTCAAAGTTGGACATTGGAGGTGGTCACTGGAGTTGGTCATCCAGGTGGTCACCAAAGTTGGTAGTCGGAGGTATTTGGGGGTATACCGAAGCCTACTTCATCTTAAAGTAAGCATCAAATGTTGGTAATTAATTTGCTTTTTCTTCCACAATGTTTGTTGTTGCTATGGCACTTCAACAAATAAAACTTTTATGTGATGGTAAATGAAATGAAAATTCTGGTTATTATGATTTTTGGTATATTGAAATTTTTATCTATACTAATTCATCTTTTCAATTAACATGTGTTTGGCTATGTTCTATCCAATCCCCTAATTTGCAAAAATACATTGTATATAGATGCCAATAATTGTTTCAAATGACAACTTGACAGGCGGAATTCCAAATGATTTACTGATCTCACCAAAATTGTAGTAGTAGTAGTACGGGTCAAACATAAGAAGCCGTAGAATTTCTCAATCAAATTGTTTACAATCCGAGGGTAATTGATAGGGGGGCTTAGAGTTGATCAATTGCAAAAGAAATTAGATTACAAGAAAAATAATTAGAGATTAAGTTCAAATAATGAAAATATCTAACTTAAACCTTTTGAGTTGTTAATTTCCCCAATTACAACTTGATCATGGGTTATCCAACAATTATTCCTGTATCATCTACCTTAGTCATTTTACCTAGAAATGCTAGGTTAGGGTCCAATTCATCAAATTACACAAATTAATAGATGAAATGCATCCATCTAATTTAGCTAATCGCATTAAGATCTAGAAAATCATCAAGCCAAACATTCAATTGGAACACCAAATCAAACATTCGAGGTAATTCTTCTCTAGGTTAATTAGACAATGTTCGTCGAGAAAGGTTTACAACTTACAAGCTAATTTAACCTATCGCTACACCGGATTAACATGCAATTCAATGTCACGCATCACAAATTAAATCTTAGCAATTGATTACATCTCATACGTAGAGATATAATCATTCATCATATAAAACTTAGAAAAAATTGTCAACAATACAAGAAATCATAGAAAACAACACCAAAATCTCACAAGTATGTAATTACGGGGAGAACTACTCAATGCCTAAGCTAGAAAACAATACCTTAGCCCATGATCTTCATAATGGATATCAAAGTATTGTTTAGGTACATCCAAGAATCAAGAACAAAGAAAAAGTAGAGATGAAATCGTCCAAGAGTCGGTTGGCGGCGAAATAGAATGACCAAAGAAGGTTAGAAATTTTCTTATAAAATCGTGATGGCGCCACAACATTGCAGAACGATAGAAATCTTCGCAAAAACGAATTTGCAGCGCCACTGCACCATGGCTTTAAGGGCAAAATTGTCATTTTGCATCTCTCTTTTCTCGTTGATGCAACTAAGCTTGATTTTGGTCCGTTTTGTCTCCATTTTAACTCTAATGCCCGGTTCTACCTCATAAGTGCTCGTAACCTATCAAATAGCCAAATAAACGCATAAAATCTATGTACAACCTTGAATTAAGTGGAGCGAGATAGCACACTTTTGGTGCTATCAAACACGCTCAACTTAATTCTAAATTAATTCATGCAAGAGTGAGTTCAAAGCCCTTCTGATTAGGTCCTAGCACTTGGAATAGTTTTAAATAGCTCTCAGTTTTTTTTCCTCTACACTAGCTAATGCACAAATTATCAAGTGCAGAAAAAAAAAAAAAAAAAAATCAAAGCAACAGTGTGTCAACTGAGGTGCCTGAATTCAAACTCTAAGGCCCTAAACTTGCATTTATTTTACTTTGGGGTATTTTGTTTCACACATCACTGCAGGGAACTATACTCACTCTTTTCTCGCAAGTGTCCTAACTAATCAAAGTAAATGTAGCTCTTTTTACCTATAGTCATGCATAACATTACAAGTTTAACTTTTCTTTTGAGCTTTTCATGATGTTTTCTTTTTAGTACAACATTTAATTTGTAGATTTATTATTAGGCATATAAATCGTTTTTCTCGTTCTCAGTATTATATTACAACTCATCATACAAGACACTCTCTAATTTGTGGGGCCTACCGGAGTGACAACAAAAATATAAGCTAAGTAATATAATTATAAGCATGCAGAATCTAATATAGGCAAACAAAAAATTTAAGCGTGCATGAAAATTCAATTTTTTTTTTTAAAAGGGCTAAAAATCATGATCACTCATATCAAAACATCTTATCATGCAAGTCAACACAAGGGAGTGCATCATCAATCAAATAGTCATAATAATGAACCACACAAAACATGAGCAAACAAGCATGCAAAACAAGAAATAGCTAGAGCTCAAACACTCAAGGGCTCAAGCGTGGCTGCATCGTGGCTTCAGGGGCAAAATTGTCCTCTCTTTCCTGTTTGATGCAATTAAGCTCTGTTTTGGTCCGTTTTGGTCCGTTTTGGCTCCGTTTCAGCTCTAACGCCCAGTTCTACCTCACAAACGCTCAAAACCTATCAAATAGCCAAATAAACGAATAAAATCTAGGTACAATCTTGAATTAAGTGGAGCAAGATAGTACATTTTCGGTGATATCACAACTGCATGTAAATGTTTCCACAAACACTATAATGAGTTGTTGGTGATCTTTTGTGTTTTTTTCATGTGGTTCTTACTCCAAGCTTATTGGAGGGTATGCTATGTATAATTTAAGAACTGGTATTTTTTTGGAATATTCCTAATTTAGAATTTTTTGTATAGATAGAATGCATTTTGAATACTAACAAAATTTAGTTTGTTATGATTTAAAGTTTGTACTCTTTGGATTTTATAATTTTATAATTTTTTGTTTGATAATATGTATTTTCAATACCAACGAAGTCTAGTTTGTTATGATTTATTCAAAAATCTTTATTCTTTCGAGATTTTCCTAGTTCAACTCTTTTACATATAAATTGTGTTCTGAATACGAATAAAATCTAGTTTGTTAGGAATTAAAAATCTATAAGTTTTTTTTTTTTTTTTTTTTTTTTTTTTTTTGTGTCTTATAGGGTGTTAGATATTAAACTTAACATTATCTAAACATTTAATTATTGGTGCATGAATGGTAAAACTCATGAATCTAATTAATAGTTTCTTCATGTACCTAGAAAATTGTGGTTCATGATATTTGTAATTCATAAATTAGCATTTAATTAAGGAGAATAATTCATGTGCCAAGAAATCCTATAAATACCAATGTAATCTTGAGTTCATAGCAAGAGTGGAAAAGAGAAAAATCATTTAGAAAAACCAAGCCTTTCTCTTCTTCTTTCTCTAGTGTTTTGTGAGTAAAAGTTCCCACCACCTTCCAACAAAGTGGTATCAGAGCTAGGATGAAATTCCAAAGGAGCCTCCCTTTCTTTCCAATATCCACTGCTCACCAAGCCCAATCATGAGAATTGGACACTTAGGATGAAGGCCATACTTGGTTCCTAAGGAGTTTTGAAAATTGTTGAGAAAGGCTATGAAGAATCGGAAGATGAAAGTGCTCTTCCGAAAAACGAGAAAGAAGTGTTGGAGAGGGAACGGAAGAAAGATCAATATGCCCTCACGATCATCCATCAATGCTTGGACGAAGATATGTTTGAGAAGATTGCAAATGAAACCACCTCCAAACAAGCGTGGGAGACGCTTTGTAATTCCGTCATGGGAGTCGAGAAGGTGAAGAAAGTCCAACTTCAAGCTCAAAGGGTAGTGTTTGAATTAGTTTGCATGAAAAAAATTGAATTTATTCAAGACTACTTTACAAGAGTCTTGGTGGTGGTGAACCAAATGAAGAGGCTCAGCGAGACTATGCAAGATGTTCGTGTGATTGAGAAGATTCTCCACTCTCTCAACAAAAGGTTTGAGCATGTGGTGGTAGCAATCGAGGTGTCAAAAAACTTGAAGACCATGACTGTTGATGAATTAAATGGATTGTTATGAGCTTATGAGGAAAGGATGAACTGTGGCAACCCAGAGCAACCAAAGCAAGTCTTGCAAGCAAAAATGACTTTCACAGGAGATGATAGACGAGGTTGTGGTCATGGTTATGGAAGAGGTTGAGGTCGTGGGCAAGGAAGAGGATGAGATGAGCAATCTTCACCAATTGAGAAAAAAGGGCAACCATTTATGAGGGGCCGTGGTCGAGGAGGAGGAAAAGGTGAAAAGCATGAAAAATCCCATGTTGAATGTTACTCTTGTAACAAGCTTGGTCACTATGAATGGAAATGCCGATCCAGGAAGGTTGAGGAGGAGGCCAAACTTATAGAGTGTAAGGAAGACATCGTGGAGGAGTCGTCGCTTCAAGCTTTAAAGGTTGATTCCATTGATGAGAGAATCACCTGGTATCTTGACAATGGTGCTAGCAATCATATGACGGGTGATAAAAGCAAATTTGTGGAGCTTGATACAAGCAAGAAAGACTTTGTAAGCTTTGGTGACAACACAAAGGTTGAGATCATAAGCAAAGGTAAAATTTTACTCAAGACAAAAGATGGAGACCATAAAGTTCTTTGTGATGTTTATTACATTCCAAAGTTGGCTAGTAATATTCTAAGTATTGGTTAATTTTTGGAAAGAGACTACAAGATTCACATGGAGGATTGTATGCGTTGGCTTAGAGATCAAGAGTCCAAACTTGTAGCCGAAGTGCCCATGACCAAAAATTGGATGTTCTTGTTGAACTTGAAGAATGGTGGTGCCAAGTGCTTGAAGAATTGTGTTGATGATCCATCATGGATTTTCCATATGCGATTTGGTCATTTGAACTTTGGAGGACTCAAAGCCTTGGGATACAAGAAGATGGTGAAAGGCATTCCAGCGATTGATCACCCTGATCAACTGTGTAAAGCATGTTTACTTGGCAAGCATTCAAGAAGGAGCTTTCTGAAGCAATCCACCTTAAGGTCCACCAAGTCACTTTAACTTGTTCATGCCGATGTTTGTGAACCTATCAAGCCTCAATCTCTTGGTAAAAGCTCTTACTTTGTGCTTTTCATTGATGATTATAGTAGAAAAGCATGAGTTCATTTCTTGAAAATAAAATTTTAGGAATTTGATGCATTGAAGAAGTTTAAAACTTGTGTTGAAAAGGAGAGCGAAAATGAAATTAAAGCATTGAGAATTGACAGGGGTGGTGAATTTACTTCTAATGAGTTTAAAGGTTTTAGTGAGTTGCATGGTACTCGTCGTCCTTTGATAGTTCCTAGGTGACCTCAACAAAATAGAGTTGTTGAAAGGAAGAACGGGATAATCTTCAATATGGCAAGGAGCATGATAAAGTCAAAGAACATGCCAAAGGAGTTTTGGGCTAAAGCAGTTGCATGTGTAGTCTATCTTTCAAATCGATGCCCAACCAAGAGCTCGAAGAATGTGACGTCACAAGAAGCATGGAGTGGACGAAAAACGAGTGTTACACATTTTAAAGTTTTTGGATCCATTACTTATGCCCCATGTTCCCGAGCAAGAAAGGTCCAAACTTGATGATCGAAGCAGAAACCTTGTGCTCATTGGATATGATGAGAATTCCAAGGGATACAAGTTGTTCAACCTGGAGGATGGAAAGATTGTGACCAACAGAGACATGGAGTTTGATGAACATGCATAATAGGTTTGGAGCACCAAAGAGGAAGAAACCTATGATTTTATTCCATACTTTGAAGACGAAGAAGCTACCATCCAAATAGTCGAAACTGAAGCTACTCCACCAACCACACCAATCTCATCTTCATTAAGTCCATCATCATCATTATGTTCATCTTCATATGAGAAAACCCCAAGATACCGAAGTCCTGATGATCTTTATGAAGCAACTCAAAGGTTAGATGATGATTTGTATTGTTTATTTGTTGATACTGAACCTCTAAATTTTGATGAAGCCAGAAGTGAGAAGAAATGAGTTCAAGCCATGGATGAGGAAATATGGGGCATTGAGAAGAATGATACTTAGGAGTTGGTATCTCTGTCATCTAATCATCAAGTTATTAGTGTCAAATGGGTGTACAAGGCCAAGAAAAATGCTAGGGGAGAAGTTGAGAGATATAAAGCAAGACTTGTTCCTAAATGCTACTAGCAAAGACAAAGTGCTAACTATGAAGATGTGTTTGCTCCAGTTGCCTGTATGGAAACAAAATCATTGGAACATCCACCATTAGATGTGAAGTCTGCATTTCTTAATGGCTACCTTGAAGAGGATGTCTACATTGAACAACTAGCAGGGTATGTTGTCAAAGGCCAAGAAGACAAGGTGTTGAAGCTGGAGAAAACATTGTCTAGGCTCAAACAAGTGCCAAGAGCTTGGAATAGTCGACTTGACAAGTATTTACAATAAAATGACTTTTCCAAATGTCAACATGAGTATGCCCTCTATGGGAGAGAAGAAAATGGACATGTCTTATTTGTTTGTGTTTACGTGGATAATCTTATCCTTACACGTAAGTTTAAGGAGGACATGGCTCGAGAGTTTAAGGAGTCCAAAGATATTCGAAGACTTTAAAGAGGCCATGGCTCGAGAGTTTGAGATGAGTGACATGGGCCTTATGTCCTATTACTTAGGATCCAAGTAAATCAAATGGAGGAGGTCATCTTTGTCTCACAAGAAGTCTATGCAAAGCCAGTCAACACTCCAATGTAGTGTGGAGCAAATTCAACATGCTTAATTGCAAGCCAGTCAACACTCCAATGTAATGTGGAGCAAAGTTGTCCGAGATGAAACCAGATAAAGAAAAAGTTGATTCTACACTCCCTCTCGTCCCTTGCTCATCGGCTGCTTGTTGGAAGTTTGAGATACTTGACTTGCACAAGGCCTTATATTCTTTTTTCTGTTGGGATTGTAAGTCGTTTCATTGAGGTTCCTACTGAATCTCACTTTGTCACACCCTACTTTTTAAGAAACGATGCGTTGAAGAGTCTATGAAGAAAAGAGGTAAAAGATCATGTTGGAAGCATGGTCAGGACTAGGTAACGCATGGTAAGGGTGGACGCATGGAAGTAAACCGAGAAGGAAAGAAGTGAAACGCATAAGCAAGAAAGGAATAAAGTTATGTTGTAAAGTGTTGAAAGAGATTTTAGTCTAAAAAAGATAGAATGCTATAGCAAATTGAGTAACGCATAGACTTATAGCAAGGAATGTTCACAAGTGTTGGAGAAGGTTGTGAAGTAAACATAAAAATTGGTGCATGTGGTGGACGCATGCTAATCTATCTTTAAGAGAAGTAGTTTAAGTGCAAGGAAAAGGTTAAAAGAATAACCTTGGGAATAATCAAGGAATGTCCAAGGATAGGAAGATGATCATTGGACGCAGGATGAAGGTGAACGCATCAGGATCAACACATAGAGGAAAAACTTGAGAAAGAGTTGTTGTTATGGACATAAGGAAGGAGTTGGACGCATGGTATGATGCGATGAGGTACAAACGCATAGTATTGCGCGTTTGTCATTAACGCCTAGTGGCATTGTGTAAGCACTGGTTTATAATAGTGCGACTATGCGTTGAAGGTGATCACGAATAGTTGTGAGCTGAAGTAGTCGCCGCGTTGGCGGAAGAAGAAACGTACTTGGCTTACTATGCGTTGGTAAGGTTGTCATGCGTTGAGGTCCCTATGCGTTGAAGACAGAATTATCTCTATGCGTCAAAGACAGTAGTATAGTTGGCTAAGAGTTAGAAAAGTGAGTAGTGAAGCTCAAACCTTAAAGGAAACTCAACTAACGAATGAGGGCGTTGTATTGAATAAAAAGTTGTTCATTGGAAATGTTGGACGCATAAGATAAGCTTATAAAGGCCAGGTAGCTTCGTATAGATTTGACACCTTATCAGTAGGAGGTGTTGAAGGCATGTTAAGTGTTTCATACAAGGTGACACTTGAACTAATGCATGGTAAATTAAGCATGCAACGTGACATGTGGCAAACAAGTGGCAAAAGGATAAAAGAAGTTGGATGGCAAGCTCCCTATAAATAGAACTTTGAGGGAAAAGGAGCGACTGATGACTCTCAAAGAAGAATTTTAGAGAGAAAAAGGGAAGAAGAAGGCAGCAAGGATGTCCATAGTAGGAGTCTGCGGCCAAGAAAGAAGGTATTTGACAACTTAGCTATTTTATGTAAAGAAGTTGTCTTGAGTTAAAAGGGGTGGGCTTTGCGTTGAGGACAAAAATAATGTCCAAGGTGAACGCGGCGTCCAAAGTTAGGTGATGCATTCAAGTTGGACCTTGCGTCCAAGTGAGGGTGACGCATTCGAAAGAGAAGTATGAAGAGTTGGGATGCACTTTGTGGAAGTATCAACCTTGCGTTGAAGGGCAGGGTTGCGTTCAACCGAGTTGGCAGAGAGAAATGGAGCTTTGCGTTTCTGAGATTAGAACGCTGCGTCCAAGAAGCTCGGGAAGAGGAAATAGAGGAAAGGAAGAAGAAGTATTCTTTGGCAAGTACAGGTGAGTAACACCTGTGTTTTACAAAATATAAATGAGTTCTTTATGAATATAATTTTATGGGTTTCTAATGAAACAATGCATGTGTTTTCATATATGAAGCATATGAACATGTTGTTTATAAAACTAAGAGCATGTGTTTATATATATAAAAGAATATGAGCCAGCTGAGAAGCATGCGTTTTACATGGTAACTTTGAGAATGCTGAGTAACGCATGATAACTTTGAGAATGCTGGGTAACGCATGGTGATTGATTGAAACTTGTATTCATGGTTTTTCTAAAAAGCATGGTGTTATATGATTTCCAGAAAGATTTGAAAATAGACTTGTATGAAAAGCGTGCTAGTTGATATTAAAGCTGGAAAATGAATTTAGCATGCTGATGATGTTTTCATGAAAGATTTGGAAACGGTTAATTTATGTGTTATTAATATAATGTTTACAAAATATGTATGGTATTTTATAAAGCTTTGAAAAGGGACCCCAATGCTCAAGGACTCGTAGTAGGCATTGTGGGCAGCCCGAGTTATAAAAGGTACCCAATGCTCAAGGACTAGATGAAGGCAAATGGGTAACCGGAAAATAGAAATGGGACCCAATGCTCAAGGATAAAAGGAAGGCATATGGGCAACCCGAGTAATAATATCTATGTGCACATAGAAGAATATATATATACGATGCTGATGTGATGAGATTACTCCACACAACTAAGGATAATCGACGTTGAGGAGCGTTGAGCACTACTCCGCCTCAACTGAGGAAAAAGAATTTGAAATGAATGAGATTTATATTATTTATTCCAAACAGATATGTATACATGATATAACCAAGAATTGATCATGTTATAAACTAATTTTTAGTGTGATATTTTATACGAGTTCAATCAGTTTTACACTTAAAGTATAATGTTTTTCAGAAACTGTTACTCACTGAGCTGTTAGCTCATACTTTCATATGTTTTTCATTTTCAGGTAGCATGACAGTTCCCGTTGCCGATCGAAGTCGAGGTTTGTCAAGAGCAGGTGGATGGTGAGGTTGACAATGGGTTACGTGACTGGGTAGTCAGTAACTGCTGTCTTCACATCTCTTTTCGGGTTATGGAGGATAATCCGGGAGGGGGTGTGACACACTTGATGGCAGCCAAGAGGATACTTTGCTACATTAGAGGTACTCTTGATAATGGAATGTTTTTTATTCATTCTCTAATGATTTCAAGTTGATGGGTTACTATGACAGTAACTTTTGCTGGAGATATTGATGATAGAAAGAGCACTACTGGTTATGTGTTATTCATGGGAAATAATGCAATTTCTTCGTGTTCAAAGAAACAACCAATAGTCACTCTCTCTATTTGTGAAAGTGAGTATGTTGTAGCCACATCTTGCACTTGCCATGCTATATGGCTAAGAAGATTGTTGAAGGAAATTCATACAAAGCAAGAGGATACTACCAAGATCATGATTGACAACAAGTCAACTCAAGCTTTAGCTAACAATCCTGTGTTCCATGACCACAGCAAGCACATCGACACCCGGTATCAATTTATTCGGGAATGTATTGAGAAGAAAGAAGTGGAGCTTGAGTATGTCAAGTCTATGGACCAAGTTGCTGATATCTTTACGAAGCCCTTAATGCATGATAGTTTTCGAAGACTTAGATTGCAGCTTGGAGTTCATAAATGTTCAAGTTTAAGGGGGAGTGTTAGATATTAAACTTAACATTATCTAAACATTTAATTATTAGTGCATGTATGGTAAAACTCATGAATCTGATTAATAGTTTCTTCATGTACCTAGAAAATTGTGGTTCATGAATTTTGTAATTCATGAATTATCATTAATTAACGAGAATAATTTATGTGCCTAGAAGTCTTATAAATACCATGTAATCTTGAGTTCATAGCAAGAGTGGAAAAAAGAAAAATTATTTAGAAAACCAAGTCTTTCTCTTATTCTTTCTCTAGTGTTTTGTGAGTAAAAGTTTGCACCACTTTCCAACATAGGGGTACTCGAGAAAGATATAATCTTGGAGCATGGGTAGCTAACCTATGTGCCACAGAGTTACACGTATGATTTGTCCACGTGAAACCAAAGATGAAGCCATGATTATGGAGTTCACAAATAGCATCAACAAAAGCCTAAATCTCATTAGCATATCAACATTTCCGAATCAAGAGATTTCAAAAAATTATGGAATTAGTTTCGATGTAGAGAGGAGAAATGCCAACCTCAAGGGTCGTAGAAATACTAGTAAGCATGGCAATGACCTCAACGAGTTCCATGGATCCAACAAAAACAAAATGGCTTTCCAAAGCAAGCAACACATCAGTAATCACGTCACGAACAATTGCTTCGATACCCACTTCTCCATCAAGTAAAGCAGTGTCAGAATTTAACTTAAACGTGCCAAGATGAGGGGCATACCAATGGGAGATGTTGTCAACAATTGCGGAAGGGAGAGCCAGCTATGTGGGGTTCAGATGATAAAGCTAGCCGAGATATTCCACCACGCTAATCACCCACTAGATAGGATCATGTTTAGGCTTGTTGTAACCATTAAAAACCACTAGGTGGCGTCTGTGCCAAATAGTAGAAGCAATAAGCGCAAATATTCTGATATCAAGAGGGCTTAAAAGCTCCAAGGCCTTGCAAGCGAGAGAAACAACATTAGAGTGGTGCAAGTCGAAAAAACAATAATTAGGAGATCGACCAAAGGTTCCAGATCTGTTTACTTCCCAGCATAAAAAGAAATCCTCGCAACTGATAATTGATCGTTGAGCCAAAGCTTGACATGTTGGAAGAGAGTTAAGGCACACACGCCAAAGGAAAATCTTAGTTATTTGTGGGACAGAGAGGGCCCACAACAATTTCCAAAACTTTTCCATGATGGAAGTAAAGGGGGACGATGCTTCCAAGGTCCTGGACGATGCTTCTAAGGTCGAGGACTGAGCCAACTTAACTCACTTTTGACAGAGTAAATACTTTGCTATTTTATCTAATCTTGATAACATTATATCATTTTTTAAATTGAAACGTTAAAATTTATCGCTCCTTTTGCCCGTTGTTCAAAACTCAATAAGCTGTATGAGGCTAAATGTTTTGGGCCACTATCTTTAGAAATAGGGAAGGATTGGACATAGCTTCATATTTGGAAATTTATTCAAAAGAAAATGGCATGATATGATTACGTTATAACACACTTTTAAATGAATCCTAATGGCATATGGATAAAATTACTAATATAATCACGAATGGGGATAATATTTACGAGGATTGAGTACATGAGTATGAGGATTTGAACCACGAACCTCAGCATATATTGATGTTAGTTGAGGTAAGTTCATTTTGGTATATAAATTTTAAAAACGACTAATAAATATTTTAACTTTCAATTTTGCATCAAATAAATTACAAACGAATATAACTCAACTGACATATGGATATATTAACAAACAAATTAAAGGTCTATGGTTTGAATCCCTCTATCCCTAGCTATTGTACTACAAAAAATAGTTTTTTAGAAATTCACAAACCTATTAAGCACAAAATTAATGTAGTGTCTAATACAAGTTTGGAAAATTATTTTAAATGACAAAATTGCTGAAAGTATTTACAAATAATAGCAAAATATTAGAGTCTATTTGTAATATACTCCGATAGATCGCAATAGACTACTATCTATGTCTATCTGCATCTATGTCCATCATGACACAAATGGACATAGATAGTAGTCTATCGCAGATAAATAGTTAATTTTTGCTATATTTGTGAACATTTTGGTTTATTTTCCTATAGTTGAATACAATGTTACAATTTTTACTTTTCAATTTTAGAAATCTATAAATTTAAATATAATGTGTAATAGATTAGGAATTATTCGACAAAAAAAAAAAATGAGAAGTTCACCGACTATCAACCTAACCTAAACATATAAAGCTCAACAATTTATGAGGTAACATGTCGAAGAAAAAAAACTTATATCGTAACTATTTCAATCAAAGTCAAACGCACTCATTTTAACATACATGTAAATAGTTAAACAAATGAGCCATATTGTAATTGTTTCATTCAATAATTGTATGATTAGTAATATTTGTAAGAGAAGAAGTTGAATTATCATACTGAGTTTAGCTCAAGTGAGAAAGAATATTAATGCACTTTCTTTCCCAATATGTTAACATTTATTTGGTTTTAGTCCCTAAATCTTTAGACTTTCATCATTCAATTATTTTGTCTACATCATAATTGTTAGGGTTGAACAAAAATTTATCCTCACAAATTTGAAAGAAGATCAAGATTAATGAAGTGTCTAGACCTTTTAATTAGTTTCTTGCTTTTATCTCTAAGCTGAGTTGAGGACCAATGTCTCGACCCCTAACATTTTATTACAAAAATAATATTGAATTATTGCAATTCTTGTTGGATTTTCAAATGCACAATTTTGGTTACTTAATGCTCAATAATTTCGATTAAGAGATTTTGTTTACCTCTTAATGGTGGTTAGAGTTTAGCATTAAAAATAGCTAGTTTTAGATGGTTGTATTTTAAAAATACATAAAACAAATATTCATTACAAAAATATTTAAACCTACCTTTTAGGAGTATTTGTTAGTTTTCATAAGACAAAACTACCTCTCCTTCTAAATTTTGGTATTTAAATAACATCTAACCATCTAATTCAATCCCTAAAATTAAAGACACCTACTATAAACTATAACCTATCATCATCATGTAAAAAAAAAAAAAAAAATTAATAAATACAAAGTACAAAATTTATTTCACAATAAATCCATAATTTCAGTGTCATGTGTAGACATGAATATACACGTGAAGAAACCTATAAATGTCGTAAATATGTTGGTGTTTCAATGTATATATAAGAACCCTAATTAACATAAAATGTACTTTACATCTGGGAATGTATAATGGAATAACTCAAAATAATGATAAGTTGAGTGAAAACTTTAAAGCTTGATGAACTACCTTGTATAGCTTTATGAATGGAAAACCCTCAATTGTTAGTTATTGGAAAGTATTTAAACCTATATTTTAGGTATTTTACGATAAACCTCTCGTTCAATCCTCAGTTATTAGAAAGTAATTAAACCTATATTTTTTTAAAGTATAAACCCTCAATTGGTTGGACCTTAAAAGGGTTTTGCTTGATAAGCCTAACTATTGAGATTTATGCCCTAAAATCTCGTAATTTATTAGTTGATTAATTTAATTATTAATTATGCAATATAAATTTATACATTAACTGGAAAAATCCAAATGTTGGGTTTTATGTCCTAAAACTCGTTGTTTGTAATTTATGGAATTTATTCTCAATAAAGTTGTTATCGAGCTTTATTCAGTAAAGTTGTTATTGAATATGTGAATTGCATTTAAATCCAATAAACTAAGAATCCATGACTATATGGTGAATACTTAGACTTTATATGATAAAGTGGATCAAGTTTAAGTAATAGCCAAAATGGTCTATAATATATGGATAAAGGTTGGGTACCTTATCCTGGGGACACCATGGATACGACCCACTTTGTATTTGATTCAAACGGTGTGATCCTAAATTGTTGATGTAGAGATATGTGAGTGGGGGTGTTCTATGCAATGAGTTTGCATAAGACTGGACCAAGAAATAATCACGTTTACTTTATAACAACCATTTACTATTAAAACTGATTAATTCAACTTGATGACCTAGGTAACTCGATCTTAATCTTGAGTTAACTATGAACTCCTGTTTGTTTGAGATTATCCTTTACTCTGCATGGGTGAGAGTGGGTAGTTTTGTTGACTTAATATGCCCCCCATTTAGGGAATAAAATTAGGCAAATAGTTGGGGACATAGTCTTGCAAGATGAAATTCACTCCTACCTTGTTAAAGGATAGTAGATAAATTATTCCATTAAGTACTGAATCCAGGTCTTGAACAAGGGGTCACACCCTCTCATTAGCCTAGGAGGGACTCAGTTTGTTGATTGGACCACAAACCAATTGTTCATTAGAGGATTAGTGGAACTTAAGGAACAAGAAGTAATTACAGGAGTAAAACGGTATTTTGACCCAGCTATATCTACGAACAACTTGTGAAGGATTAACTAACTAATTATGGTTGTCACACCCTCTTTCTAAGACCATTTCGTGGAAGAGCCTATAAAGGAAAGAAGTAGGACAAAAGCGGTTGTGCTCAAGTGTTAGTTTACATAGGCCATAGATGAAATTTGAATTAGAAGGATTTGATAGAAAGGTTGCGTTGAATGAATTCTAAATCTTGGAATCAAAGTAATTCTTGAAGTTGAGAATTATACTGTATAGGATAAACAGATAAGGAGAACGCAACCATGATTTTAAGCTTAGAAGTAAGACCTATGGAAGAAAGGAAACCTCATCAAGTGATGGGCAGGGTTAAAAAGAATAGCTAAGAGGTAAGTGAAGTTGGATGCATACTTAGTGGAAAACCATGTTGGACGCATGTTAGAGACGAAGGAAACGCATGATAAAGGTAAAACACATGACAGTACGTAATTAAGGTAGACACATGGTATTATGCGGTAAGGAACAAACGCATAGAAGTATGCATTTGAAACTTTAATGCTGGGTAGTATGCGGTAGAGAAATGCTGTAAGCCCCTATCTGACATTTGGGAAGTTGGCAAGTTAAGAAGAAACTATGAAATGGGCAGTGATTAGAAAAAGTTGGCTGAGTAGTATGGGAGCAAAAGTGGCTAAGTGTTGGCCATGCGTTAGTGGGGCTACGCGTTGAGAATATGTTGAAGGCCACTAGGTGTTGAAGGCCAATGGGCGTTGACGGCCACGAGGCATTGAAGGCCACGAAGCGTTGGAAGCCACTATACGTTGAAGGTTGGTATGTGTTGGTACATTAGAATTGTGGCCGAGAGGATCATGCGTTAATTGGCTATCCGGCGACTGGGTGTTGAACAATTGTAAAACAGCAAGTTTAAGCTATGCGTTGTTGAAGTTTTGCATGGAAGGTTGCGTCGGCCAACCTAAGTAAGGAGGTGATGGCCGTACTGGTGAGTCGGTGGTATATATATATGTAAGTATGCCGATTAAATAAACACTTTTAGACATATTTTGAACCCAAATTTACCCCTTTTCACAAAAGAACAACGAGGAGAGGTCGAAGAAACTGTTTATATCGAAGTTAAGTAGGAACGAAATCACTTCCATGGTGAAATTGAAGCTGGAACCAGAAGCTTGACTGTTGACGATAATCTAGACATCATTCGGTGTTTGAAGAAGAGTGAGCTGGGGAAGTTGAAGCTAGGGCGAAAATTTTAAAGGTGAGTGAGTTAATTCTTAGCAACTCCTGTAAAGGATGTTTAAGCTAAATTTGAACAAGAGTATGTTAAATTTTAGGAAGAAGCATTCGGGGTTGAGCTACTACATGACCTGCTAGTTGATTCGAGGCAGCTGAACTTATTCGAGGATAGTTCTCAAACGAAGAAAAGTTAGGGTTTGAAATCTCGAGGTAAGTTAGAAAGTTCACTTCTTTACAAGTTTGTAGAAGAGAGAAAGTTCTGATTTTGGCTGGATTTCAATGTTTAGCAGTTTTGAAAACGGGTTAGAAAAGAAAGAAGAAAGCACTGACCATCGGGGGGTCGCTAGGACAGAAGTATCGCTAAAGAGTTGGAGGGTGATCAGCGAGACAAGTGCCGCTGGTAACGCAAAGGGGCCTTGCGTCTCACAACTCTCGCTGACTCTCGCTGAGTATTGCTTGTTAAGGTAATATCGCTAGTCTCGCGAAGCTGGGTATCGCTGATGCCGCATGGTTATGAGTAGTTTAATCTAATAATCTCGTTGATACCTGTGAATCTCGCTCATTATTGTAAGTTGTAAACAAGAGAGGGACTAGTGATGAAAACCCATGTTTGAGATATTTAAGCAAACATAGAGAATATAAAGAGGAATACTAAAATGTCTAACACGAAAAAGGTATGTTTACAGGTCAAGAGGAGCTAGGGAAAGCGTATAACCCGCTTAGAGCCCGGAATAAGTCGTGAGTGAATTTATGGTTTGAGATAAGCTTAACTTGAATACTATTTTCTATATGCTTAATAATATCCTTGAAGCATGAGTTGAAGTGTACTTCTATATATGAAACTTGTCACACCCTCTTTCTAAGATTACTTCGTAGAAGAGTTTGTTAAGGAAAGAAGTAGGATAAGAATAGTTGAGAAGTGAGTAGGGTTGGACGCAGGCTTTGTGAAAAACCATGTTGGACGCATGGCAGAATCACTTAACTGTATGCAATTGAAGCAAGGTGTGGTATTATGCGGTAGGAAAAAACGGCAAGACTATCGGACATTGAGAGTTGGTAAGTTGGGAAGGAACTATGAACGGGCAGTGGTTAGAAAAGTTGGCTGAGTAGCGTCGAAGCAAAAGTGGCTAAGAGTTGATCATGCGTTAGTATGGCTACGCGTTGAGAATACGTTGGATGCTCTGAGGCGTTGAGTTATCATGCCATGAAGTGAGGGTGTCTTATGCGTTTGTAAAGGTTGTTATGCGTTGATGATGGGTATGCGTTGGTATATTAGAAGAGTGACCGAGAGAGAGACGTGCGTTAGTCAGCTATTTGTCGATGGGGCGTTGGGCATTTGTATCACACCCAGTCGAGACTATGCGTTGCTAAGCCCTGCACCAAAGGTATTCATTGAATAACTAAGTACAGAGAGAAGAGATAAAGTGTAAGTCGGTGATATATGTATATAAAGGGGACTGAGTATTGCTCTTTGAAGGTAATATCACTAGTCCTGCGACGTTGAGTATCGCTGGTGCCGCATAGTTATGAATAATTAACCTCTTAGTCTCGCTCATATTGATATTAACAAGAAAGGAAAAGTAGTGATGAAAACCCATGTTTAAGATATCTAAGCAAACGTAAAGAATACATAAAAGGAATATTAGAAATACCTAACATGAAAAAGGTATGTTTACAGGGCAAGAGGAGCTAGGGAAAGCTTATAACCCGCTCGGAGTCTGGAATCAGTCGTGAATGACTTTATGGTTTGAGATGTGCTTAACTTGAATATTATTTCATTTCTATGTGCTTAATACTACCTTTGAAGCATGAATTGAAGTATACGTATGTGTATGATGCTAGCACGTACTTTATATGTGAGATAAGTTTGACAAAGTATCAGTTAATATCCTAAGTTTTATTAAGCTAGTTGCTAGATAAATGTTCTGAGAATTCTGGATATTATGAATCTAGTTAAATGATGATAAATGTAATGTGCATGTCTGTGCACTAGAAGTGTTTGAATGAGACCCGGTGTCGAAGGATGGGTGAAGGCATATGGGTAGCCTTAGTAATTATGAATGCTGAGGTATGATGTTTGTTGTTATATTATGATGAATGTGATGTGCAAGTTAGTGTTCTAGAAAGATTCTCAGGGACCCAATGCTGAAAGTTAGTTGAAGGCATATGGGCAGCCCTAGTATGTAACTTATGTGAAATACTCACCTAAGGATTTAATGACGATGAGTGAGTAATTCTTTGGGACCCAATGCTGAGGGACATGAGAAGGCATATGGGCAGCCCTAGTACTTAACTTATGTGAAGCTCTCACCTAAGGATTTAAAGACAGTGAGTGACTAATTCCATGGGACCCTGGTACCAAAGGACATGGGAAAGTACACGGGCAGCCCTAGATTAGATAGATTCATGAGCAGAATAGAAAGGGTTGACGCTGATGTGTTGAGATTTCTCCACACAGCTAAGGCTTATTGACGTTGGGTGCGTTGAGTTCGCTCCGCCTCAACAAAAGTTTAATAAAATGAAAAGCATATATGTACTGATAATGTTTTACAGGTTACAGTCATCTATAAGGTTATGAATTGTGATACAAGGCATGATTAGGCGGTTCATATCTAAATTGTTGTTATCATGTTATTGATTGTATATTTCAGTAGTCACATGTAGCTCATAGATTTCGTTTCTTTGATGTTTCTTTTCCAGGTAGCAAGCGTGTTCGGGGTGCCTAGCCTACCATCAAGATCCGTCTGTGCCAGAATAGAATTTTGTAATTTGGAAATCTGTAAACCCTAACTTTTAATAGAAGTCACACTTAGCCTGGGTAGCATATGTAAATTTACCAAATATGTTTGTAAACTCTAAACATAGTCTTTAAAACCTACTTATGATGTGATCTTATTAAGTAATTTTGTTATAATGTTGTAAGGCCGAGCGTTTCACTGTCTAGTTGTGGATTTCTAGTTTTACTAATGCATTTACAACAGGCTTTAATAGAGTACAGACTAGGTAACACTCACTCCTAGGTATTGATATTGAAATATATTTAATATCTTGGGTAGGGGTGTTACAAAACTAGCACATATCTTATATGTGAGATAGAGCTTGATAATGTATCAGATAAGGTTCTAAGTTTTACCAAGCTAGTTGCTAGATGAGTGTTCTAAGAATTCTGAGATATCATGATTATAGTTAATTTATGATAAATGTATTGTGCATGTCTGTGCACTAGAAAGATTCGAATGAGACCCAATGCTGAAGGATAGGTGAAGGCATATGGGCAGCCCTAGTATTTTATGAAGTCTGAGATATTATGATTATTGTTAAATTATGATAAATGTGATGTGCAAGTTAGTGCTCTAGAAATATTCTATTGGGACCCAATGTTGAAGGACATGTGAAGGCATATGGGTAGCCCTAGTATTTATATAAAGCTCTCACCTAAGGATATAAAGATGGTTATTGAGTATTTCCATGGGACCCTAGTACCGAAGGACGTGAGAAGGTATACAGGCAGCTCGAGATCAGACAGATTTATAAGTAGAATAAAAGGCATCTGACGATGATGTGTTGAGATCACTCCACACAGCTAAGGCTTATTGACGTTGGGTGCGTGGAGTTCGCTCCGCCTCAACAAAGGTTCAATGAAAAGATAACCATTTACGTAATGATACTGATTTACAAGTTATAGTTATTTACAAGTTTATGAAGCATGATATGAAGCATGATCAAGCAGTTCATACAAAAGATTGTAGTTATGTTTTTATTGAGTTTATACTTTAGTTAGTCACTCACTGAGCATTGTAGCTCATAGATTCTTGTTTCTCTAATGTTTTCTTTCCAGGTAGCGAGCGTGTTCGGGGTGCGTAGCCTACCATCAAGATTCGTCTGAGCCAAATTAGAATTTTGTAATTGGGAACTTGTAAACCCCATCCCTTTGTAGAAATTGTACTTATTTTGAGTGGCATTTGTGAGGATCACCAGGCATACTTGTAAACTTTAAACATAGACTTTTTAATCTTACTTATGATGCTATCTTATCAGGAAATTTTTGCATAACTGTTGTAAAGGCTAAGCATTTTGCCAGCTGGTTATGATATAGAAATGCATATATAACAGTGTTTAACAGAATACAGACTAGGTAACACTCACTCCTAGGTAAAGATATAGATATATATATAAATATCTAGGATGGGGGTGTTACAATGGTTATATCAAATGAACATAAACATATCTACAGTGAGAAGAGTGTAGCTACTGAGTTTTAGTGAAGTGACTCGGTAGTTAACAAATTTTTAACTAGGTTAAAAGTTTAGCCGATTAATTTCGGATCGTTGGAGCTCATGATCTGCAGGTCCATTAGCTCCCTTTGTTAGCTCGTGGACTAAACCTTAGAACGGTATATTGAGACAATTTGAAGCGTTCAACTTTAGGAAAGGAGCATTTTATGGTTTGGTTTGTTTAATTGTGAATTAGACGAATTGGGATTTTAATAATATTTAAATATGATTTAAATATTATATCGGTGAATAGAGATTCGTTGAGTTTGAAATTATCGGAAAAGTGGAAAAATACTTATTTAATATATATAATTAATCGGTTAATTAATTATTATTTAAATTAATTATATTAAATTGAAATTCTGATTTATGAAATCTAAATTGAATTCTCAATTCTCAAATTGAGAATTGAGTTGGTGGGATTTCATGAAATGTGAGGAAATCCCACCGCCTTCGGTTGCATGGTGAAGGAGGAGGTGGAGACCTCTCATTCACATGTAATTTCCACTATCTTCAAGTACCTTAATTACCATTTGTGGTGTCTTTCAGCATGTGATTTTGAATTTTATGGTTCCCTATTTAAATAAAGAGAAGGAAAGCTAAAGAAGGGTGTTATGATTTTAAGAATTAGAACTTTATGGAAAAATCAGTTTCCTCTCCACCGAAATAGTGCTTTACACACTTGTGCTCCAATTTTCTGCTTAATTCGGATTCCACTTGATAAGCACTTGAAAAGTGCTTTATATTCTCTCAAATTAAGGGAGTTTTATATTAGATTTCACTTGTTTGCTAGTGATTTTCAGGTTAAAACTAGGAAAATTAGAAGAAACGACTAAAAGATCAAAACCGAGCAAGAATACGGTGAAAAAGAGCTGAAAAACGCATCCTTGTTGAATGCATGACAGCGTCGCGACGCTAAGACGGCGCTGCCGTTGCGCTGAAGCATAAACGCATCAGTCTGGACACATAGTAGCATCGCGGCGCCGAGATGGCGCTGCCTCGACGCATCCTTGGTAAACGCATGACAGTGTCGCGGCGCTTGGACGGCGCTGCCGCGGCGCTAAAACCCGAGAGCAAACTTTTTTTGGTTGAAACCCTAGTGCCGCGACGCTATGAGACAGCGCCGCGGCGCCAGCGTTACTTAAATAAAAAATTTGTATTTTAGGTTAAATTTTTGGGCGGCCAAACTTTATAAATTTGGGGGTTTCCAGCAGCCCAAAGGGGGGAAAAATTCAAGAAAAGTAAGGAAGTTGCAGACCTAAAGAGATACAAAAAGGAGAGGATTAAGTGAGAGTTCAAAGTGTGAGTTAGTTGCAAGGAAGAGGAAAAGAGTTCGAGATAGTCTTGGTGCCCTTCGAAGTCCGACGTGAAAGCCAAGGAGATCGTGACGGTGCTACCTCAATCAAGAACCTCTTTTCAGTAGAGTTTCCCTTTCTTTACACTCTTTCTTTGTTTATTTTGTTTAAACATGTTGCTTCAAGCTATGAGTGGCTAAACTTTTTAGTTTTAGGGTTTTGATGAATTGTTTATGAATTCATGTTAATTTTGTAGACTCATGGTTTTGTTTAAATAATTATGCTTTTCATTGTTATTGTGTTTAATTCTTGTGGATTGGCCATCTTCACATGTTAGGTTAGATGTATGATTGAGAGATTGTATGTTTAACTTGATCTATAACAATGAATTGTTGTTAATCTATCACGAGAGTAGATAGGTTGACAATAAAAGTTGCTAAAGACTATTTTTATGCCATGTAATTTTGAATTGGTTTTAAGAGATTAATAATCAATCGAGTTGCATGAGAAAGGGTTGTCTTTGAGAGAAAACAACTTGGAATTAAGTTTCTAGACTTAGGCATATGAATTACAATAAAATCCATGAAATCTATAATATTGCTTGATGAAATAAACAAGGATTCATTACCCTAGAACTCTCTTTGACTCTTGCGTTTCTCCCTTTGATACTTTCCTTGTTAGTTTTGTATTTTTCCCTAATTTATAATACTCGATTGCAATCCTCAAATAAAATTGATTCAATTCTAGAATAGCTAAGTAACTTAAACCTTCCCAATTGGATCTCTAGTGGAACGATACTCGGACTTAACCGTTTTATATTATAACTTGACCCGTACACTTGCGGTTAACACTAAAAGTGCGCACCACCACCATCCGTTCTAAGGCCTGAGAATAACAAGAAAACTCTAGTGGTGGTTTGTGAACAGTTCGTGATCAGATTTTGGAGATTCTCGGGGACAAATTTTTAGCTACAACAAGTGTTACTTCCTTTGTATTTCAATCTGTCTAAGCATGTTTTTACTTTAAATTGATGTAATTAGAGTGCTTTGCATCCTGTTCGTTTGTTTTTTTTTTTTTCCACTGCATGCTTTCTAACTTCAACACCAAGTTGTTATACACTTTATTTAGAATAATTAGGTAAATCTAGAAGAAAACACATGGGGACTAAATGCAATATATTCATCTATCTATTCAAGAATTAAATCGAATTTATCTATGGAACCAAAATTGAATTTGGATTTGTATTTTAAAGCAAGAAAAGAAAGTAAAAGCAAGTGAAACTTCAAGGGATAAGAGTGTTCTAGGGTGTTGATGTCACTAATTACTTCATTAATTATTTCATTAAGTCATGCTTTAGGTTTTCATGGAATTATGTTCAAACAACATGTTTAAGTCTAGAAACTAATGTCCGGATTATTTTCTCAAAAAACAACCATTTCTCATGCAACTTAATTGATTACTAATTTCTTCAAACCAAACTAAGAGGCATAGAATTAAGAATAGTCATCAACAACTTTCTCTAATAACCTAGCTACTTTCATGAAAGATGAGTAGAGATTCAATGCTATAGATCCAATTAGACATACATCTAAGCTAACTATTATTGATGATCAATCAATAGAGAATAAGGCACAATAGCAACATATCATTTAACAACATCCCTGAAAAACACTAAATCATTAAGGTAAATCCATTATTTAAATCATCCAACACCCTAGAGCTATGAGTTTAGCCACGCATAGCTATCAAATACATACTTTCATATGAGTTCTCAAGCATAAAAGTAAAAGGGAAATAGAAACTTAGGAAGAAAAACTCTCGAAATTGCTTCCTAGTTGTTGAATTCCTTCAATTTCCACTTGGTCGGCACCTTGGGATCTCGAACGGTCTTCAACTCTTCTCTAACACTTTTCTCTCATTTTGATAGCAAACTCTTAGGCTCTCTTTTCTTCTGAAATTTTGTGCTTAGGGTTGTTGAACATCTCTCAATTTATAGAATTTTCCAAACTTGCAGCCCAAGGACTTTCCAAAAATGCAATTTTTTCAAAGATGGAAAGTTGACACTGCGGTGCTGTCCGTCATAAAAGCATGGCGCCATGGCACTGTCTGTCATCTTTTCCTACCCTAAAAATTGTGTGCATTTCATTGCTCTCAGGGTTTAGCACCGAGACAGCGCGGTAGGGGATTTGTTTTTTTCTTCTATTTTTCATCTGGTTTTGGCTCAGCTTGGTTTTTTTGGTCTTTGAGACTTATTTTCTTCGTAATTGTCTGAAAACCACTAGCAAACAACATTAAATCTAATAGAAATATCTCCAAATCATAGGAAAATAAGGCACTTTTTAGGTGCTTGTCTATCACCTTTTTAGACGCCTATAAATAGACCACAAGACTCAACGTAAAGAGATAGAAAGAAACAATCTAGCGAAAGCTCTACTCAATCTCCCTCACTTCCATTGCATTTTCAACCTCGAACTTTTCTTTGAGGGATTCTGAGCGAGAGCTCAATCTTATCTCTCAGAAAGTGATATCAAAATTGGTGGCTTGATGTTATTTTTTCCATTTTCTGCTTTATTTTCTGAGACTTTCTTATTTGTATTAAGATAGTGATATCGAAAGACTCCCAATTTCTTTAATATAAATCTAATCGTTTCATATTCCCATTCATTTCTGCCCCTCTCATTTTCAATTATAGCTAACTAAATTTCTCAATGGGTTGAGTGGAGGAAACTAACATTTTTCAAAGTTTTGCATGAGTTGCGTTTATCTTGCTTAAATATGTGCTAAAAGCCTTGCATGAATCTATCGAACAAATAGATTTAAGTAAGCATGATCGACTGCTTGAGAGAGTAAATGATTACAATTTTCATGTAAATAATAAAAGAATTAGCTTTAGAGATAAAGTTAGTCTTTTGTCCAAAATAAACTTTGCATGTGTCTTAGAGATAAAATAGATGCGTGGTGTAGACGCACCGAGAGGTGAGTTATGAATTTTTAGAGTTGAAGATATGAACACCTGCTTTAGCAATACTTAAGAAAATGTTAGTGAAATCTTCTCAACCCTACTTTTTCCATTAATTTTCCCATATATGTGCCTGATGTTTTGATTGTATTTGTACTTAACATTTTTCACTAACATTTCATCCACGCATCATCACCCCATGTCCATCCACCCATTTCCACACTTGTATGTACATCTATAATTAATTTCTATAAAGCTTTTTCAATGCATTATTTAGTATAAAATACTACATGAAATCAACAAATTCATAATATTTATTTCTCTCAAATCCCCGTGTTCGACTTTGGACTCTCCAGGAACCCTATTATAAACTTGCACCTGGGTTTTAATAGGAAAACTTGCGTTCCATTGAAAAATTTTCTTTATTTTAAGCATGGAATAAGGAAAAATAGACACTTCTTTTCAATTGAATATCAATGTAACAAGTTTTTTGCACCATTGCTGGGGATTTGCCAGACTAATTTTTGTTTTTATTTTGTTGATTTGTGTAGAAATCTTAATTCCTAGTGTACAACGCATTTAGCCGAAGATGTAGTTCGACAGTTTATGAGCAAGGACAAACAACCCGAGCTTGTGCCCGACCCAAAAATTGAGAGAACCTTTCGAAAAAAAAGTAAAGAGCATCAAAAGAGAAGACAATTATACAAGGAAATAAAGATGGCAAACTAGCAAAATAATTCAATACGACTTAATGGAGCCAACAATGCGGCCAACAACACATTGGCTCAGGCTCAGCTTCAGGCTCAAATTCAAGCTCATCCAATTCCCTTAGCACATGACTGCAATAGGCAGATAAGAGATTACACGTCCAAACCTCTACGATTTTTCACCTGGTATTATGCGTCTAGCCTTCTGAGGGTTGAGATTGGAGATGAAGGCTGTAATACTTCAAATGCTTCAAACTATGGGGAAATTAGGAGGGTCCTCATTCTCACTTAATGAGTTTTATTGAGATTTGCAACACATTTGTAATCTCTATCATTACTATAGAAGAAATCAGATTGACATTGTTTCTTTCTCTCTGAGAGATTAAGCTAGACAATGGGCATGCTCCTTTAAACCAGGTGAGATAACCACTTGGGCACAATGGATTGAAAAGTTCATGAAAGATTATTTTCCTCACACTAAAAATGCAAAAAGAAGAAGAGAGATCGCAAATTTTTAATAGAAAGATAGAGAAACCCTGAGTGATGGTTGGGCAAGATTTAAGAGACTCGTTAGGAACTGCTTCCACAATGGCTTCCCAGAGTGCATTCAAATGAAAATTTTCTATGATGGCCTAACAAAGTGTCTCAAACAGCTACAAATGCTACTATAGTTGGTGGTTTACTTGATAAAACTTATACTGAGGCAAAGGATATTTTGGATCAGATTTCTAGAAATCACAAGGACTGGGAAGATAATGGTTACAATAGAGCGGGAAGACAGAGAAGTAATACTTCTGGAACACTTGAAAATGAAACAGTCGCTGCATTGCAAATGTAGTTGGCTGCCATGACCAACCTGTGATACCCTAACCTTTGACCTAATTGCTTAAGAGACATAAAGAAAGGATAATAGGGTAAAGGGTGTAAACTTGAATCACAAGCCTATGGAGTTAGAAAATTTTGAGGCAGAAAATCTAGGCTTGCCAATTTAATGGACACTAGGCGTTGAGATGATGAAGAAGAAGAAAATTGTTTGTGCCAACTTGAGTTTTGGGTTGAGAATAAGCCATAAGTGAGTTTGGAAGAAAACCACGTTAAGTGATTTCCGAGTCTTGGATGACAAGGTGGCCTATGAGCTAGGGAAATCTTTTAAGCGTCACAACTATGCTTGGAGAACTCAACTATGCTATGAGAAGGCAAGGCTTGGACGCATAGCTTAGAGAAAAATAGAGGAAATCTCACTAAGTATTAAAGAAGGAAGCGTTGGAAGCATAGTTGGGAGCTAGTTGTGAGTTGGACAAATACTTGGGAGAAGAACCACCATGTTGGACGCATGGTTGGCGAGTGTGGATGCATGGTGACCATTTTTGGGAGGAAAGTGGTTAAGTGTTGAAGTGTTGGAAGGAAATCTAGGGTCTTAGGAAGGAAAGTTAAACACATGGTGCAAAGTTGAAGAAGAAACTTCACCATACCTAGGGTTGGACGCATAGGTCATTCTTCTAGGAAGAATTGGCTAAGTGTTAGCTGATTTAGAGAGTTGAGAAGCAACCCCAGGGAAGGAAAGATGGGTTAGACACATAGTTGGAAAGAAGATTGGAAAATGGTTAAGTGTAGAAGGCATGGGAGAGGAAAGTTGGAAACATGGACTTTGGAGACACACCATGGATGCATAAGTGAGGAACCAAGGAGTTCATGGGGCCTTGATGGAAGTCTTGGATGCATGGATCAAGAAGAGAAGGTGGTGGACGCATATCTAAGAGATTTGGATGAAATCAAAATTAGCCATTTTAAACCGTAAAACCAGTTTGAGATTGTAGAAAGCATAAAAAGAAGTTATAAGAAGAACTTGCCCCCCCCCCCCCCCCCCCAGAATTGGAAATCAAGTCCACTGCCCTCCAATGCTATGGACACTGGTTGGTTCACCACAGCTTGCATCAAAGCATCCTCATTGTATGGAGGTACGTTCTGATATCCATCAATTGTGACTAAATTCATCTACATATGCAAAATTAATTAATTAATTAATTTGATAAATATTTGAAAATTAGGAAGGAAGGGTGTGGGTGAATCAATAAGTGAGTGAGTTTGAGTTACTCTAGATGAGCTAGAGGTACAATATCCTTGTTTAGTGTTGTAAGGATAATTAGCCTCAATTGTAATTCCACCATTTTGCCTTATGAAATCAAAAGCAGTTTCCATGTATCCTCCACCACAACCTCCATCCATTTGATCACAGTCCACGAGCTCTTGTTCTGACAGAGGTACTAATTGCTTTGTTCTTATTTGGTTTATTCCTTCCACTGCACCTATTGCTGAAAATGCCCAACAACATCCAACAAAAACACACATTCATTTTTTTTTCTTCTTTTTCATAAATAATTAATGATTAAAAAAAAACACATTCAACATCAATATTACATATATATTAATCAAAATTAAGCAATAAATTATGGTCAATTACCACATCCTATAGCACCCAAGTCTTGGGACTTCACACCAGTGACAGCTCCCATAGCTCTCCAATCAATAGAAGGTGGAAGATTCAGGACTTGCTTATACATGAATCCTCTGCCACCACCACTACCACCAGCCTTTCGTGTTTTCTTTAAGTTTCTATAGTAGTTAATATTCGAGGTAGCATATAAGTTCGCAAACTCAGAATTTGACATATCGCCAAATCTATTCAACTTCAACTTGTAGAATTTGTTCATCTGATTCACTTTGTGCACATGCTTTGCATTCTCTTGAAACACTTTGAATCGGTTAAACCTCTCCATTGGTGTTCTTGAGATGTTATGGTGAATACTTCATTTTCTATAGAGTTTCCATAGACTTTCTTTTGATTCCAACTCTCTTCCTTCAAATTCAAAACTCTCACACAATCCTAAAATTAGAGGAATCAAAACAAGAGGAACTAAAACAAATTTGTTGAGACCCATTGTGAGGAAATTCAAAGTAGTTTAGAGGGATTTTTGAGTTATATGATGAATTTGTTGATTGACTTCTTATATAGAGGAGGCCCTATCAACTGTATGATCACTTTTTCAGGTATGGTTATAACCTTTTCTTCTTCATTTAGGTTAATTAGGATTTACTTTATTATTAATTTAAATAAAACTATGTTGAGGTTTCTCTTGTTTTAACTGAATTGGTTGAGAAATACATGTGACTCTAACTTCTTCTTTCTTTTAATTTTTATTAAAATTATGAATTGTTTTTTTATTTTTAACTCGTATAGTCAAAAAGTTAGCTAGATATTTAATATATACTTTTAGGATATTTTTTTTATATTTAAACAATGGGTGGTTTATTATTATTATTTTTTAATTAATATAGATTTATTTTCCAAATTTATAAATAAATGACTATAATAAATATTATAACAAATTAGATGTCCATTATATAAATGTGCTTAGTGACTAAAGGTCATGTGTCTACTAAAGACACATCCTTAGTGGCCATGAAATGTCACTATCTACCTGCCAAATTGCCTATAAATAGAGGCTTTTTGTGGATATTATAACACACACATTGGAGAGAAAAGAAGAAAAAAGATTGGTGAAATTCCATTTTTCAGAAAATCCCACTTTCTTTATTTTAGTTTATTTTAAGTTTACTTTATTTAATTTAGTTATTTTAATTACTTTAATAATATTTTATTATTTATTATTTTAATACTATAATTTCTCGATTTTTGTGCTCCCGTTTTTTTCGTCATTTTGCTCCTCAAT
The DNA here is from genome assembly GCA_030954485.1 of Citrullus mucosospermus. Lineage (NCBI taxonomy): Eukaryota > Viridiplantae > Streptophyta > Magnoliopsida > Cucurbitales > Cucurbitaceae > Citrullus > Citrullus mucosospermus. Next base: position 5,738,086 of record CM062062.1, read on the forward strand.
TTTACAATACGTTATCAGCACGAGCTCTTGCCGTTTTTCCGTAGAAGGTAGGCTTTGAACGTGTGCCGTTTTCTCTTTATTATAATTAATAAATTAAACGTTGTTTTGCATGTTTAATATATATTAAAATGCTAATGTAAATATAAATCTTTGTGATAGTGTTATCATGGCAAATCTTACGAAAATAGAATTTACAACCCTTGACATCAACGTAAATAATTATTTGTCATGGGTGGTTGATGTTGAAATACATCTCGATGCCATGAACCTGGGAGAAACAATTAAGGAAGGAAATGCAACATCCATTTAGGAAAAAGCAAAAGCTATGATTTTCCTTCGCCATCATCTCCACGAGGGAGATCATCAAAAAACAGTCATTCTTCCTAAAGCTCGTTATGAATGGATGCATTTAAGGCTCTAAGATTTTAAATCAGTAAGCGATTACAACTCCGTTTTATTTAAAATCAGTTCAAAATTATTGTTGTGCGGAGAGAAAATTACTGATGCGGATATGTTGGAGAAGACATTTTCTACATTTCATGCCTTGAATATGCTCCTGCAGCAGCAATATCGAGAAAAAGGTTTTAAACAATATTCTGAATTAATTTCATGTCTTCTCATGGCTGAACAAAATAATGAGCTATTAATGAAGAACCATGAATCTCGACCAACTAGAACAACACCATTCCCTGAGTGAATGCTGTAAATTTTAATAATCGTGGTCAAGGTCATGGTCGTAGTCGTAGTCGTGGTCGTGACCGTGGCAGAGGAAGAAATAGGTATTATTTTCGGGGTGGTCATTCTAATCATCGAAATTTCAAAAGAACCACCCGAAATGATGATCATAAAAGAAAAGCTCCAGAAGATAAAAATTCAAAAGATGATGAGCATAAATGCTTCCGATGCGGGATGACTGGGCATTGGTCTCGTGTTTGTCGTACGTCAAAACACCTAGTTGATCTCTATCAAGCTTCCCTAAAGGAAAAAGGGAAAAATGTGGAAGCAAATTTTGCACACAAGGATAATGATATATTTGACCAATCCAATATGACAAATTTGGATGTGGCGGACTTCTTTGAATCTCCTGAAGAGAAAGTCAGCACAAATGATGGCATAACAAGTGTTTCTTTTGATTTTGAGAATATGTAGAATTGTTTTATCTATCTTTCATGTTTTTTTTTAGTTGAACCTTGTATTACAAGTTTTGTTTTCTTAATGTAATTATCTTGTTTAAATGAAGAATCATGGACAATTTTCATATATTGAGTGACTCAAAAATGAGGAATGAAGATCTATGTTTAGCAGACTGCAACTACACATACAATACTTACAAATAAAAAATATTTTTCCAAATTAACAATGTTGGAAGCAAAAGTCAATACAATATCAGGTTCTGCAAACCTGATCGAAGGATTTGGAAAAGAAAATATTATTTTGCCTAGAGGAACAAAATTTACAATTAACAATGCATTATTCTCTAGTCAATCTAAGAGAAATCTATTAAGTTTTAAAGATATACGTTGCAATTGTTATCATATTGAGACTGATAGGAAAAATGAGATAGAATATCTTTATATCATATCTCCTGTCTCACATGAAAAACGTATATTGGAAAAGTTGTCTGCTTTATCTTCTGGATTATATTATGCTCATATACGAGTCATTGAAACATATGCAACAATGAACCTGAAGTTCATGAATATAGATATATTTACAATTTGGCATGACCGGTTAGGTCATCCAGGATCTATAATGATGAGAAGAATCATTGAAAATTTAAATAGACATCCATTGAAGAACCAAAAGATTCTTAAATCTAGTGAATTATTATGTGATGCTTGCTCTCAAGGAAAATTAATAATTAGACCATCACCAGCTAAAGTAGGAACCAAATCACCTACATTTTTGGGACGAATTCATGGTGATATATGTGGACCTATTAACCCACCAAGTGAACCATTTAAATACTTTATGGTATTAATAGACGCATCGAGTAGATGGTCACACGTGTCCTTATTATCAAGTCAAAACCTTATATTTGCAAGATTACTTGCTCAAATAATTAAGTTAAGAGCACAATTTCCTGATTATACAATTAAGACCATCCGTCTTGGTAATGCTGGTGAATTTACATCCCAAACTTTCGATAATTATTGTATGTCAATTGGGATAAATGTTGAACATCTTGTAGCTCATGTTCATACACAAAATGGTTTAGTAGAATCATTTATAAAATGTTTTCAATTAATTGCTAGATCATTACTTATGAGAGCGAAGCTTCTTACATCTGTATGGGGACATGCTATTTTGCATGCTGCGTCACTTGCATGCATTAGACCAGTAGCTTATCATAAATACTCACCATTACAATTAGCTTATGGCCAGGAGCCAAATATTTCCCATCTAATAATTTTTGGATGTGCAGTATATGTTCCAATTGCTCCACCACAACGTACTAAGATGGGTCCTTAAAGAAGGTTAGGAATATACGTTGAATATGATTCCCCATCAATTATTAAATATCTTGAACCCCTGACAGGTGATGTATTTACTGCATGATTTGCTGGTTATCATTTTAATGAGGCAAATTTTCCAACATTAGAGGGAGGAATTAAGAAGTTGGAAAAGGAAATTGCATGGAATGCATCATTGTTGTCTCATTTAGATCCTCGTACAAATCAATGTGAACTTGAAGTTCAGAAAATGATTCATTTGCAATATATAGCAAATCAATTACCAGATGCATTTATGGATGCAAAGAAAGTAACTAAATCACATATACCCGTTGCAAATGTTCCATCGAAAATTGATATCCCAACACAGCAAGTTGTCACTAATTAATCTGGAACATGCCAAAAGCGTGGTGGACCAGTGGGTTCCAAAGATAAAAATCCTCGAAAAAAAAATGATAATAAAAAAGACTTGGTTGAGGATGTAAATATCCACGAAAAAACCCTGGGCATGACTAATAATACAATTAGTGAAGAAGGTGAAATACCTAAAGATAATAATGAAATTTCAATAAATTATCATGATAGGGAAAAGATGGAACCGAATTCATGTAATTATTGATAACATTTTTGCATATAATGTTGCACTTGATATTATATCTGAAAATGAGGATCTGAACCAAAATCTGTTGAAGAATGTCGACATAGAAATGATTGGCTTCGGTGGAAAGAAACAATTGAGGAAGAATTAAACTCACTTTCAAAATGTCAAGTTTTTGGACTAGTAGTCCAAACACCAGAAGATGTCAAACCCATGGGATACAAATGGGTATTTGTGAGAAAAAGAAATGAAAATAATGAGATCACAAGATATAAAGCAAGACTAGTTACACAAGGTTTTTCCCAAATACCTGGTATTGATTATGAGGAGACATATTCTCCAGTGGCGGATGCAATTACATTAAGATGTTTAATTAGTCTGACTATGTATGAAAATTTGGACATGCATCTTATGGATGTAGTCACAACATACTTTTATGGATCTCTTGATAATGACATTTATATAAGAATCACAGAAGAATTTAAGATACTTGAAATACATAAATCAAGTTCTCGAGAACTATATTCAATAAAGTTACAGAGATCATTATATGGATTAAAACAATTAGGACGAATGTGGTATAATCGCCTGAGTGGATATTTGTTGAAAGAAGGATATCAAAATAATCCAATATGTCCATGTGTTTTTATAAAGAAATCACAATCATGATTTACTATTATATCTGTATATGTTGATGACCTAAATATAATTGGAACTCCTGAAAAGCTTTCAAAGACAATAGAATATCTTAAGAAAGAATTTGAGATGAAAGATCTCGGAAAAATAAAATTTTGCCTTGGATTGCAAATTGAGCATTTAGCAAACTGCATTTTTGTTCATTAGTCAACCTGTACAGGAAAAATTTTAAAAATATTCTATATGGACAAAGCACATCCATTAAACATTCCAATGGAAGTTCGCTCACTAGATGTGAAGAAAGATATATTTCGACCTCGAGATAATAATGAAGAACTTCTTGGTCCTGAAGTACCATGTCTTAGTGTAATTGGTGCACTTATGTATCTTGCTAATAATACAAGACCAGATATTGCATTTTCAATAAATTTATTAGCTAGATACAGTTCTTCTCCAACAAAAAGACATTGGAATGGAATTAAGCATATACTCCGTTATCTCCAAGGAACGATTGATGTGGGTTTGTTTTATTCAAATAAATCAAATTTTGTCTCAGTTGGTTATGCGTATTCTTGATATTTATCTGATCCACACAAAGCTAGATCTCAAACAAGTTATCTGTTCACTTAAGGAGGAACTGCTATATCTTGGCGATCAGTGAAACAGACCATAATAGCTACTTCCTCAAATCATACTGAAATTCTTGCAATCCATGAAGCTAGTAGAGAATGTATATGGCTAAGATCAATGACTCAACACATTCGTGAAACATGTGGCTTGTCTTCTAATAAAAATCCTCCAACAATATTATACGAAGACAATACAGCATGTATAGCCCAAATCAAAGGAGGATATATTAAAGGAGATAGAACAAAGAATATTTCACCAAAGATTTTCTACACTTATGATTTTGAAGAAAATGGTGACATCATTGTACAACAAATTTGTTCGAAGGATAGCAGAATTATTTACAAAATCATTACCAACTGCAACCTTTGAAAAATTGGTGCAGAACATTGGAATGTAGCGAATCAGAGATCTCAAATGATGTTCCTATGAGGGGATGCAAATGTATTGTATTCTTTTAGAAGTATTAGATTATATGAAATATATACTTTTTTTCCTTCACTAGGATTTTTTTCCGATTGGGTTTTTTCCTAGTAAGGTTTTAACAAAGCACATTATATATATATATATATATAATGGGCATCTAAGGGGGAGTATTATAAATATTATAACAAATTAGATGTCCATTATATAAATGTGCTTAGTGGCTAAAGACCATGTATCTACTAAAGACACATCCTTAGTGGCCATGAAATGCCACTACCTACTTGCCAAATTGCCTATAAATAGAGTTTTTTTGTGGATATTGTAACACACACATTGGAGAGAAAAGAAGAAAAAAGATTGGTGAAATTCCATTTTCCATAAAATCCCACTTTCTTTATTTTAGTTTATTTTAAGTTTACTTTATTTAATTTAGTTATTTTAATTACTTTAATATTATTTTATTATTTATTATTTTAATATTATAATTTTTCGATTTTCGTTCTCCCGTTTTTCCGTCATTTTGTTCCTCAATTTTACAACAATGACTGATTTTTTTTAGGTTGGTTATTTTACCATACTATTTTAGTTAGTAATTTTTTTTTAATTTTATTTTATGTTTACACATTTTCTATTCAACATTTCTTAGTTGAATTTTTTATTAAAATTATATGGGAAAATCATGAATTCAATTCTTAGGTGTGTGAACTCCTTCAAATGTTGGATTAATTAATAGACAATTAAAATTGATATATGGACAATGTTAAAATCTAATCTTAACAAAGGGTCTAAATCGATTCTCCTACACTAGTTTTGAAATATATGTGGGACTGTAAATAATGACATTTTGCTATATTTGATGATATTTTCAGCAAATTTGTTATTTATAACAATTATCCTTTTCTAAAAAAATAACTTTTAATTTGATATCTTTTAATTATATAATGAGAAATTAGTGGAAGATAGTATTTAAACTTTAATTAAAACTTGGTGTGGTGCTTTTCTTTTTAACCATCTGCATGTCTTTACTTTTCATATATTTTTAGAATGTTTTAATGAAATTTTGATAATTTATTTTTCAACTAAGGTTTCATTTGGAATTGCTACCACTTTTAAAATAATTAATGACAACTATATTTTAGAAAAATCAACCGTCATAGTTTAGTGTTTGGTAAATTTTAAATTGGACACTAAAAAAATAGATAACATTTTAGAAGTTTAAACTATATTGGATGTGACTTACCTATAAAGATTAAATAAACATATTATATAAAATTTGTAATGTTATATATAATATATAAATTTCATAAGTTAATTATTTATAATTTTTTGTTTAAATTACCAATTATACATTTACATTTCTTTAAATGATATGATAAAAGTATGAAGAAAAAGAATTCATTGTTATATAAAATTTAAATGAAGAAATATGATTTCAATTTAAGTATTTTAATCTATGTTCATTTTGAAAAAAAATTGCACAATGTAAATTGTAGGATATTTTATTTAATATAAATTATTTTACAAGTTTAGGAAAAATCTTATTTTAAAAATGTTGAATCATTCACAATTTTATTGATATGGGATGAAATAGATATGAAAGAAAAATAGATATATAAAAGGATATGAGATTTTAATTTAAAATAGTTGGTTGGAGAGAGTGACAACTTTTTAGGAAAGCTAAAAGCCCGTATGTAGATGATTTTAAAGGTAAGAAGAAAATGAAATATGATTATTAAAAAAAATAATAATATGTTTAACCAAACACGTCTAAAAATAGTTAAGATTTTTCTAGAATTACCTTTGACCCTCAAAAAACAATCACAAACGGAGCCTAAAATCATTTAGAGATTTGCAAAAAAGCGCTAAGCGAAACTAAGTATGTGTTTGAATTGTCTATGAAAAAAAGTATTTTTTAAGAATACATTTTCTAAAAAACATTTTCTATAAAATGAGTTTAAAATTTAAACACTTATCTATTTGGTTAGGTCTTTTTATAAGTGTTTATATTCATAACCTTGTTTGGTTTGTCCTATACAAAAAATGTTTATACTTTAAGTTCAATTACCGTAAATGACTATTAAACACTATGAACTAATTTCATAAAGAAAGACATATATTTTCATTTATTTTTTAGAAATAAATATATTTTGAAATTGTGATGAATTTGGACCAAATTTGTAAACAATTAAGATTTTGGAGAGTTTTGAGTTGGTGGGAATTTTAAACAAAATTTACCAAGATGATCAACCCTTGATCAATCTTTCTTTCCTCTATATATAAAAGAACACATGCAAAACCATTTCACATGCAAATTGACACCAAAAATGGTGATTAACATAGTGGATTAAGTGGTGTTTCATGTAGGTTTAATGAGGGATGAAAAGGGATCACCTCCTACTTCAACCATGCAAACATCGGAAAAATCCATTAAAACTCAAAATGAATTTCTTAAATTCAAAATTAAATTTTCCAATTTTCAATTTCTTTTAACATTAATTCCATTAATTAATTTTAAATAATATTAATTTAATATTAAATATATCATTAATTTAATTAATTATATTAAATATTAAATTAATAAATTTTCCACTTGATTCGGCAATTTCCAATCCGATGAATCTCTATTCATCAAATTAATATTTAAATCACATTTAAATATTTTCAACACTCCAATTTCATTCAATTCATAATTAAAATGAACAATCTGTAAAACTTTCTCCTTAAATGAATTTCAACGTTTTCAAATTCTTTCTACACATTGTTCTAAGGTTTAGTCCACGAGCTAACAAAGGAACCTAATGAACCTATAGATCATAAGCTCCAACGATTCGAAATTAACCGGCTAAACTCTTTGACCTAGTTAATTAGCATTCGTTAACTACAAGGACATTCCACTATAGCCTAGTAACTGCACTCTCCTCACTGTAGATATATTTTTGTCCACTTGATATAATCATGATTAGTAAGTTGATCCTTCACAAGTTGTTCATAATTACAACTGAGTCAAAATTACCATTTTACCCCTATAATTATATTTTGTTTCTTAAGTCCCATTGATCCTCAAATGAACAATTCATTTGTGGTTGAACTGCCAAACCGAATCCCTCTTGAGCCAATAAGAGGGTGGGACCCCTTGTCCAAAACCAGGAGTCAACACTTAAGGGAGCAACTTCTCTGCTAACCTAGAATTAGGTAGGAGTGAATTCTATCTCGTAGGATTATGTCCCCAACTAACTACCTGGCCTTATTCCTAAAATAGTAGGCTTCACCACAAGAAAAATGGCTTTCTACGACACAAGAAGGCAACAAATTGGTATGAAAATTGAGTGGGAAGGAGAAAAAAGATGTCATAAATGGCTCAAAATACCCGTTTTTGGCAAGAAAAATGCTATTTTCGAATTTCGTGTGATAGTTTTTAAATGTCATCAATTGTGACACTTTAATAATGTCATTAAATAGAAGTTAATTATTTAATATAAGATAAAATAATATAATATTGAAAACAAATTTCATCCAACCCCACAAAAATCCCTAACCCCGACACTTTATAAATGACATTAAAAAGAATTTATAAAAGAAATTAATTATTTAATATAATATAAAAAATTATAATATTAAAAACAAAAGTGTCATCCAACCACACAAAAAAACCCTAACCCCATCGATTTCTTCATCTCCCACTGTCTCCCTTGCTGCTACTGTCTTGATTGTTGCCTCGTCGTTGCTGTTGCTACCTCGTTCGTCGCTGGCCAACCACATTGTCGCTACTGCTATCTCGCTCATTGCCAGCCAACCACCTCGTCCCTGTTGCTGTCTCGCTCGTCACTGCGCCCCAGATCTCTTCGCGTGCAGATCTCGCCGGTCTCATTGCGTCCAGATCTCGCTGGTCTCGTTGTCCAGTACCATATATATCAAGGTTTATTTGTTAAATGTGTTCAACTAGATAGGTTAGATTCTTTTAAGCTTTTGCTTTAAGACAAGAAAGTTGAATATTATGATCATCACGTTTTCGAATTTTTGTATCTACGATGAAGGATTAATTTTGTGCTTATCCATTAATTATGTCATTATTCTTTCCTCTTTGCTTAGTTGTTTTCATACATTCTTTATTCCCTAATTAGTTCATGAGTTGAAAAATGAACAACCTAATTAGCATTTTGCATCGTAGTTACGTATTCCATCAAGCTTATGTTGTTGCATGCATATCCTTCTTTGCAAATTCCCTTCTTTGCAAATTCTTCAAAGTCTTGGGTAAAATTTTTAAAATGCCCGATTATCCCATCTCAGAATCTCTATATATAAGGAATCATTATGCTTTTTTGTTGCCAAAGTGCCTATCTTTGTTACTAATTAATCTCTCTATTTGCTAATTTGTTGATAGTCGTCATTGTTGCTTCCAGTTCTGTGGACCTTTCAATCACATATTGTATAGAAAAAAAAAAAAACCAAATGACTTGATTTAAATTTTCATCAATTAGATTATGATTTAGATATTTTATTTCTTTATTTTCATGAATGTAATTAAACCCTCCCTAATTCAAATCTTTATTCTCATGTGCTTATATATTGCATTATTTTACTTGATAGATTTTATGTCTCTATGGTCCCTATACAAGATTTCATAAAGTGAAAGATAATATTCATAAGACGTTCTTTTTGAAACTTTAGTTTTAAAGTGTTGGATTCGATTAAGTGTTGAAGTATTATGACTATCCTGCAGTTATGGTAGTCACAGATTAGTTGTATTGATAAATTGTTGGGTTGTATATGGTGCTTCTTGCTTGTTCAAAATATAAACTTGTTGAGTTTGTTCTTTTTAGGTGTAGTTAAGTTGTTTGTATTTAATAATTTTTTTTACGTGGGTGTCAAATTGAGGCCTTAAGCACTTTTTTAGTTTGTTTCAAGAGTGGAAGTGTCACTTAGATACATCTTAAGAACATTTTATGTGTCTATGGTATAATTGCTTCAATATTTGGTTTTGTTGAAATTTGATCATTTCTTAACCTTGTTCTTACTCTTATATTTTTATGTTTGAAACTCGATCTTTTTCAACTTTAACTTGCTCTGTGATTCTTCAAATTATTGCCTTGCAATGTCGTTTGCATTAATTTTGTTCTTGTGATATTGAGTCCTGAACTATTACAGGACACATAATCCCCGTGTTACAAAGATTTCTTATTTGCTTCTTCAATCTATTTATTTAATTGATATTTGATTTGGTGCTTTAGTAGGAATATGCTAATTTAGTCATTAAAAAGGTTATGAGATTGAGGACATGCCCCTTCTATGATACATTATATTTGAAATTTCATTGTAGGAGTTGATGGAACTATCTTAGGGTTGATGAGTTGTGCTTATTTTATTATTTCTAAGATTTTGGTGGGTTGTAGATGGCTAAAGGCAATAGATGGCTAAAGGCAATGAATTTATATATGTGTGAAATCGTTATATGTTGGGAAGTTGTTGGTGTGTATAAGTATGATTAGTTCTTTTTGAAGAATATATTTGTAATGACAGGATTCAACAAAATAAGAATAAGAAAAATTGTATTTCATTGACAGTAGAAAAAGGTCGTTAAATTTTTTTTGACATTTAATAATAGTCATGAATGAACATAACAATACCGAAAGTACGAAATCTCGAGTCATGGTTCAGATCATTGACAATTAAAAAAATGTCGTTATTTTTTTAAAATTTTTTTTTTTGCTGACATTTAATAAGTGTCATCAATGTGCATAACATTACATAAAATATGAAATCTTCAGTCCATTTGTGACAAAGATAAAAAGTCATAATATGCTAAAAAATGACAAATAATGATTTTCATTATTTGTTTATTGTTGACAATTAATTATTGTCATAAGAAAACCATTTATGATATTTTTCAACAAATGTCATTGAAGCTTCTATTTTTATAGGCGATTCAATGACTGCAAATAAATGTCACAAATTTTAAATCCGACAGTTTTTAAATGTCTTTGAATCCATGTTTTCTTCTAGTGCTTATTGAGTCGATGAACTCGAGTCACTCTCACCCATGCAGATTAAAGGATAATCCCAAATAAACCGGAGTTCATAGTTAGCTCAGGATTAAGATTGAGTTACCTAGGTAATCATGTTGAAATAATCAGCCTTAACAGTAAACGACGTTATAAAGTAAAATCGATTATTTCATGGTGCGGTCTTATGCAAACTCATTGCATACGATTCCCCCACTCTTATGTTTCAACATGAACAATATAGGATCACATCGTTTGTATCAAATACAAAGTGGGCTGCATCCATAGTGTCTTTAGGATATGGTACTTAGCCTTATCCCTATACTACAAACCATTTTGGTTATTACCTAACTTGATCCAAATTTATGTCTATACATAAGTCTAAGTATTCAAACTATAGGCAGTAGTTCTTAGTTTATTGCAATGCACATATTCAATAATATCTTTAATGAATAAACCTCGATAACAACTTTCTTGAGATTTTCAAAATTTACAAACCACGAGTTTGAGGACATAAAACGTAACAATAAATATTTTGGTTCATTCTGCTATATTTGCAAACTCTCTATAAAAAAAAATCATACATATATAACAATTTGTTTTAAACCAAAAAATAAAAAATAAAAAAGTTACAATCCCACTTATATTTCAAAACAAACCTATGTGTGAATCGATTTAGATCCTTTGTTAAGATTAGATTTTAAAAGTGTCTATATATCAATTCTAATTATCCATTAATTAATCCTACATTTGAAAAAGTTCACACAGGTGGAAAAATTCAATGCATGATTTTCAAATATAATCTTAATTAAAAATTTCAATTAAGAAATGTTGCGAGAAGGTCAACATAAAATAAAATTCTTAAAATGTACTCACCAAATAGGTGTATAAAATCCTAACTAAAATAGTATGGTACAATCAACCAAAAACTTTTGTTTCAATTTTGAGTTACAACAAGTAAGTATAAAACTTTTGTTTTTTGGTTTTGAAAACAAACATGTTTAATCCTTAAAATTGATGTAGTTAGAGAGCTTCAGATCGGAATTGCTTCTGCATTTATGTTTCTAACTCCTTCAGTTATAAATATAACAAAATGTCAATGATAAACTTTGATAGATGTCTATTGGTGTCTATCACTAATAAAAAGTAACATTTTGTTATATTTGAAAATATTTCCAACAATTTTGACATTTATAACAATTACTCATTTTTAATAAAATAAAATAAAAATAAAAATAACTTTAACCTGGGATATTCTCCCTTTCATATGAATTTTCTTTAAATCTATGGCAAATATATTTTTTAAAAAACTAATTATTAATAAAGTTCTATTAAAAAAATCCATATATAATTGATTAGTTTATAAACTCGTAATTGTTAAATTTTTATTTTATATTATAATATGTTAATAAACATAAATTTGATATTTTTTAATTATATAGGCCAGAGTCTTGTCCAAGGTAGTATTTAAACTTTAATCAAAATGTGTCGTGCTTTTATCTGATGATCTGCATGCCTTTACCTTTCCTATAATCTTAGAAAGTTTGGATGAAGCTTTGATAATTTGCTTTTCAACTCAGATTTAGTGTAGGTCTGTAGTTTTCGAAATAATTGCAAACAATTGTAATTTTAGAAAAGTCGGTTATCATATGAAGTAGATTAGTGTTTGATAAATTTCAAATTTAAAATTGGAAAGAACAAGAAACAACATTTTGGAAGTTTAAACTATATTTGTGGCTTAACTATAAAGATTAAATTAAACATATTATATAACTTATAAGTTGATATTTAATAGGAAAATTATTATAAAATAGAAAAATTTCAAACTGTTTACAAATATAGAAAAAATTCCCTATCTATTAACAATAGAACGTAATATACTTCTATCACTTTAGCGATAGAAGTTTATCGCAGTCTATCACGATCTATCACTGATAGACAGTAAAATTTTTCTATATTAGTAAATAGTTTGATTCATTTTCCTATATTTGAAAACAACCCTATTTAATATATAACTTTGATAAGTTAATTATTTATAATTTTTAGTTTAAATTACAATTTGTATATTTCTATTTCTTTAAATTATATGATAAACATATAAAAAAATCATTGTTATATAAAATTGAAAAGAAAAAAATATGATTTTAATTTAAGTATTTTAATCTATGTTCATTTATTATTATTATTTTTTAAATTGCTTAATGTAAATTGTAGGATATTTTATTTAATATAAATTATTTACAAGTTGAGGAAAATTTTTATTATAAAAATGTTGAATCATTTAAAATTTTATTGATATGGTATGAAATAGATATGAAAGAAAAACAGATATATAAAATGATGAGATTTTAATTTAAAATAATTAGTTAGAGAGAGTGGCAACTTTTTAGGAAAGCTAATTACGAAGTCTTGTGTTTATAAAGATTGTAGTTATCTATGTCGCATTCCATGGAAGCATGAAAATAAATTTAGGACCTCATGCATTTGTATGTTTCATGAAAACTAAGAACCATGTTTATGGCAATTACTTCTCTAAGAAAATCAATGTACATCTAGAAGAACCCAAGATATTGTAGGCGAGACTTGACCCCACTAATTTGGAGTCAACATATAGTTAGTTGGGCTTAGTCTCTAAAGGATGTCTACAATATCTCTTTGTTAGGAGAGGAACAGAGGAATAGAGGAAAAGAGGAACGGTAATTGCCCATGTTAAGGCCTTGAAGAAAAAAATTATATGTACTAGAGAAAAGAAATAGGTCCAATCAGAAAAGCATGAACCATGTTGCGTGTGTATGCATAACCGATCCACTGTAGTGGGGTTACTTATTGAGTATTTTAAATACTCACCCCTTCTATGAATTCTTTTCAGGTAAAAGCAAGGGTGTGCTGCAGTTGATGGGGGATTTGCTAAGCGGCCATGAGAGACTAGACACTCTTGAAAGTACATTTTTACTAATTTCCTCTTATGAACTTTATGTTGTTTTGTTGTTTAAATATTGTTTTTGAGGCCACATGAGCTTTGGTTGCCAGGAGTTTATATTTTGAGGCATTTAGTGGTTTTCTGTTCGTGTTGACATTTGTTAAGTTGGTTAGGTTCTGTGACTTTTGTTGAATCAATTTAAGTAGATATTATTGAATGATAGTTTTCTAGAAACGACGGTAGATTTGTTGAGAAGGAGTTTGGAGTTGATTGCCATTGGGAGTGTGTTCCTTTGAAACAGGTACCAAAAAAAATTTTGGTTTTGTTGTGGTAGCACGGTTATCTTGCTGATTTTTTTTTCCCTAAAGTATAAAAGTTAGGAAAGTTAATGAGGGTTAAATCTTAGTAATAGTCCCTAGTTTAGTGTCGAACTTCGGGTGTTTACATAAACTAACTAAATGCAGATGTTATACAACGCATCTTAGTAGAGTCAGAGACAACGACGAAGAGACAGACAGTGAGTCAAGAATAAACACATGAGAATTGGTGACCCAGTTTGTTGAGAAACATCTATACATTTGGTGGGCAATGTGTCTGGGAAAGATAATCACTAATATATATGAGTTAATCAATTACAATGTTGTACTTATCTATAAATAACGATGACTACAACGACATATGTAAAGCCTAAGTTAGTTAATCACCTAGGCTGCCCCTAGATGCAATACTCCCTCTCACCTGGACTTAGCGTCCCCTAAGTGTGTGAGATTGCCTCTCACTTGACGTTATCTTTTCTCCTTCTTGTGAACCCTCTTCACACGAGAACTTAGGCTTCCCCTAAGTCTTGAGAAATCCTTCTCGATTAGCTTTTTCTTAGGCTCCCCCTAAGACTGAACAAACTTTGTGATGGGATCTATGTCCTAAATCTCATGGTTTGTAAATTTGTATAAATGAATTATTTATTTAATAAAATAAGTAGTATTTTATTTGACATTTTGATTGCATTAACTCAATCCAATAAAATAAGATCCTAGGTTATTTTATGTAGCCTGAACAATATGTGGTAGACATATAAATGGATCTTATTCAAGTAATAACCTAAATGGTCTGTAGTATATGGATAAGATTGGCTGTCTTATCCTAGTGACACTATGGATATGACCCATTTTGTAAACGTTACAAATGGTTTGATCCAAGTTGTTCATGTGGTGACATGTGAATGGGAGTATTCTATACAAATAATTTGTATAAGATCGGATCGTGAAATGATTAATCTCTCGTTATAACACCGTTGACTCAAGAGACTAACTTTTCATAGGATGACTATATGTAACTCAATCTCAATCCTTAGTGAGTTATGGACTTCTGTTTATGAGGGCAGTTCTTTGATTTGTACGGGTGAGAGTGGCTCATGTCGTCAAGTCAATAAGCCTACCATTTTGGGGACTTCTCCAAGTAGGTAGCTAGGAACATAACTACATAAGATGGAATTCACTCATTCCCATCTTTAGGGTAAGTAGATGAATTGCTCCCTTAAGTGTTGACTCTAAGTCTTGAACAATGGAGCCTCTCACTCACATTGGCCCGAGAGGGATTTTGTTTATGTTAGGACCATAAACAAGTTGTTCATTAGAGGTTCAGTGGGACTTAAGGAGTTAAATAATTATAGGAGCAAAACGATAATTTGACCCAACTGTAACTATGAGCAATTTGTGAAGATCGACTTACCATTAATAGTTATATCCATGGACACATAAATATACTATAATGCAAAGAGTGCAGTAGTGGGTCTTTAGTGGAGTGACCCATCGTTAATGAGTGTTGATTAATTTAACTAAAGAGTTTAATTAATTAATCTCAAATCATTGAAGCTTCTAATCTATAGGTCCATAAGATTACCTTGTTGGCTCGCTAAGGGTAAAACAAGGAATAAGTAGTTTTGGAGTAATTTGAATTGTTCAAATTATTTAAGGGAATTATGTATTTATTAAGTTGATTAATATAAGGTTTAATGTATATTGATACATTATAATGTATAGTTAATTACAAATATGATTTATAATTAAAACTATATAATATATAAGAGCAATAGATTTGAATAAGATTCAAATACTAATTATATGAATGAGATTCATAGAAATACTATAGGTTAAAGTTAATGTGAATAAGATTCTTATTAAAACTATAGGTTATGAGAGAGTTGTGTTTTATAATATAATTTAAATGCATATTTAATTAAATATGCAATATGCAATTGAATTTATAATTAATTAATAAGATTAATTATTATTATTATTATTATTATTATTATTATTATTATTATTATTTATTGTTTGGTTTCAACATACTAAAAAATGACTAGCGTTGTTATTTCATTGCTTGGTGCTTATAAATTATCTAGCGAAAATTATACAACTTGGAAGAATTCCATTAATACTGCATTGGTCATCGGCAACCTCAAACTTGTCCTGACTGAGGCGTATCCTCCAGTCCCTTGACCGACTACATCACGAAGTTTTCATGATGCCTATGACAGGTGAATAAAGACCAATGACAAGGCCTGAGTCTATATTTTGACAAGCTTAACTAAAGTCTTGGTCAAATAGCATGTCACACCCCCTCCCAGATTATCGCACTCAACCCAAGAGGAGATGTGAGGACAATAAACATCACCCCTTTTGTGACATAAACTGTCCATCTGTGCCTGATAATTCTAATAGATCATACCATGCATATTTTACTTTACTCATAGAAACCACAAAACTTATATATATATATAATTAAGTTTGCTACTCGTCAACAGTATACTTGTACAACCCACATTACAAATCCCAATATTCACACAACTAGATCTACATGCCACCTACACAAGATTATACACGTACAACTCTCAAAACGTGACTGAGTTGCGAGAATTTGAAGCCTAGGCAAGGTGAGCTGGAGTAGGCTAAGCACCGGGAACGTTCTCGCTACCTGAAGGGGGGAAAAAAAAAAGAAAGAAACATGGAAAATGTGAGCTAGAAGCCCTGTGAGTGACTAGTTTTTTTGTAAAACGAACTTTTATTGAAACAGGCATGTTACATATGTAAACACACAAGGATTTAACATATTATTCAGCCAAAGCATACTTCCCACAAATCTATCAATTTCATAAATCCAATTTCAAATCGTATATAAGCGTTTTCCGGAAGAATTTAAACAGTAGACCGTTTGGTTTCTCAATCTTTTCCCTTAGTTGAGGCGGAGCAAGGTTCAACACTCTCAACATCGAATTAGTTGGGGGTGGAGCAAGGCTCAACACACCCAACGTCGAAATCATCCTTGGCTCGATGCGGAGCAAACTTGATGCACCAGCCAAATTAACCTCTATGTGCACATAGGAATATGACGGGTTGCCCTAGTACCTTCTCCATGTCCTTCAGTACTGGGTCCTGGGGAAACTCACGTGCCTTCTCATGTCCTTGAGCACTGAGCCTCCTCTAAAACATTTTAGAAACCCATTCACATAAATAGTTCTTTTGAGAATCCTTTCGTAGAAAATCATACAGATCTTTAATCAATAACATTTCATAAAAATGCGTTCTAACAACTTAGAAAACATTTAACATGCCTTGTGAACAATAAATCAAACATTATGCTTTCTAAAACGATTCATCGCAAACCATATCTTATAAGAATATTTTCAATAAAAATCGATTTGAAGGAGAAAGGTGTCACTCACAACTCTTTCTAGGCCTTGAGTGGATTATACGCCTTCCCTATCTCCTCCTGGCCTGAAATAGACATTTTTCCTTGCGTTACACTTTCCTTTACTTGATCATTAAGTATGCATAAGTAAATTCTAATCATTACTCAACATCGAGCCTCCCCTTTTTCCTAGAGTAATAACAAGCGAGATACTAGCGATACTACTCAACCAGTCATGGTACTAGCGATACTAGGTGGAGCGAGACTAGCGTGACTTTACCTGAGGAGCGATACCTAGCGATACCCAGCGAGTTTTGTGAGACAGAAAACTCCCTTGCGTCTCAGCGACACTCGTCTCGCTATCTATACTTTATCAACTCAGCGAGACCCGGTTCTTAGCAGCACCCGACAACCGAGCTATCTTCCTCTCCTTCTGTTCTTACTCCTATTCTGTTAAAGTTATACATACAGACAGATTTAGAACTCCTTCCCTTCTACAAATTTGTAGAGAACTGAGTTTTACAAGTTATCTCAAAATTCCAAGACTTAACTCTCTTTCGTTCTCCAACTATTCCAAGTTTACTCTGCGTTGCCCTAGCTTGCACACCAACTCCGTAACCGTTGCTTTCACCTAACATTTCACACATTTAACTTCAGTTCTAGCTTTACCATCCTTCACGAGAATTGTTAAGGATTATATTAACTTAATGACCTTAAAGTTTCAGCCCTAGACTGGTTCTCCTCGATTTGTTCTACTCCGAACATCAAACACTGTTCAGCTTGTGCGTCCAACAAGAATCTTCCCTTCCAGCTTAGATTTCAACTCCAAGATGAATATACTTCCGTTCAAAATCCACCAGGACACCCTCTTCTATCTCCCCATGTAGTTCGTAGGAAAGTGAAATTGACTTAAGTTCTCGAAGTGTCTAAAATGAATAAATATTTAATTCACTTTCCTTTATTTATATCACCGACTTAAGTTCCCAAAGGCGGGCTGGCGCGCAGGGGTTCTCCTCTCACTTCAACGCAAGGCACCCATAACGCCACAAACTCAACGCCTTCAACAATCAACCATTCTCAATGCCTGTGTCCTCGACGCCTCCTACTTTCGACGCATGCAACTCAGTCATTCACACCACAAACTTCGTCGCATCGAGACCACTTTATCTTCGGCGCATAGAGACCGCTGTCTTCGATGCATAGAGACTGCTATGTCTTCGACGCATAGAGACCGCTGTCTTCGACGCATAGAGGCTGCTCTATCTTTGACGCATAGAGACTGCTGTCTTCGACGCATAGAGACCACTTTATCTTCGGCGCAGAGTGGCTTTAGCGCATGGCTTTACCAACGCATGGTGGTTCAAGCTCATTTCTTCCCCCGCCAGCGAGCACTTATCCTCCAATGCGAGCAACTACTTCAGCTCGCAACCTTTCGTGATTCCATCAGCAACGCATGGTCACTCAAAATGTTCAACTTTCCTCCTCATTCACCAACGCATAGTCTTGGCCAACACTTAGCCAAAATTTTGCTCTCAATCTCGGCTACTTTTCCTCTAACACCGCATAACCACAATCTCGCTTGTCTCTTCCCAACACTTAAGTTAGTGCTTACATAGCATGAGACCATGATCTACGCAAGATCATGGAATCATTGCGTGAGATATTTGGATAGTGGTCCTCATAGTTCAAGCATGAAGCTCTCAAGTTCATTTTTAACGTATGGATGAACGAGGAATCATTTGTTAGGGAACATGTCCTTAACATGATGGTTTACTTCAACATGGTAGAGATGAACGAGGTTGTCATAGATCTAGGTAGGCATTATTTTGAAAACTCTTCCGAAGAGTTTCCTACAATTCTGTAGCAATGTTGTTATGAAAAAAATTGACTACAACCTTACCACCTTTATCAAACGAGCTATAGATTTATGAGTCCTTGATGAAAGTCAAAGGACAACATGGAGGCAAATGTTGCCAGTTTCTCAAAACATTTCCACAATAGTTCGACCTCTGGGTTTAAGTTTGTGCTTTCTTCGTCTAGATCTAAGAAGTGGAAGAAGAAGAAAGGTGAAAAGGGAATTTGTTTTCAATGCAACCAAGATGGCCACTGAAAGCGTACCTGCCCAAAATATTTGGAAAGAAGAAAGTCAAAGAAGGTAATAGGATTTAGTTGTCTTAGAAACTTGTTTGGTGGAGAATGATGATTGTGCCTAGATAATAGATTCAAGAGCCACTAATCATATTTGCTTTTCTTTATACGGTTAGATCTAAGTTGATATCATTTTTAGACCAATGACTTGGGTGACAAATAACATTGCATATCAAGTTGGGATAATGTTGGAAGGATAGAAAAAATTGTACTATTGTCATTAATTACAAAAAAAGTAAAAGGAAAAAAAATATAAGAAGCGAGAAATAATTATCAAATAAGTTTTTGTTACTCCTTTTTTGCATAAAATATAAGATAGTACCTAGGGCAATGGGGTCGAAGGAGGGGGTTCCCTATCCCAACCCCCGTCTCCGCCTACGACCGAGACGGGAATGAGGATTCCCCGTCAAGGAAATGGGTCCCCACGAGGACCCGGCGACCAACTTTGGTGAGCGAGAGCGAGAGTTAGAGAGAGTATGTGTGTGTGTGTGTCACACCCACTCCCAAATTATCCTCCCTAACCCGAGAGCAGATGTGAAGACAGCAACCTTGACTCCTCTGTAAAGTTCATTGTCCAACCGCCATCACCTAAGACGGCCCAAACAAGGTTCTTGTGTAGGCAAAGCATCTCGAACTCGCTTGCTACCTGGAAAAAAATAGTAAAACATGGGAAAGCGTGGGCTAAAGTCCCGTGAGTGACTAGTTTTGTAAAACTAACTTTTGTTTGAAAATAGACATGTTAAATCTGTACACATAAAACAAGGATTTAACACAACAATTCAGCAAAAACATAATTTCCGATAACTCTATCAAATCTCATAAATCCGTTCCAAATCGTATAGAATCGTTTTAGAATAATTATATAGAAAACCCATTTGGTTTCTCAATCTTTTCCCTTAGTTGAGACGGAGCAAAACTCAACGCTCTCAACGTCGAAAACAGCCTTAGTTGGGGTGGAGCAATACTCAACACATCCAACGTCGAAATTTACCTTGGCTCGATGCGGAGCAGAACTCGACGCACCAGCAATATCAACCTCTGTGTGCACATAGGAATATGGCGGGTTGCCCATGTACCTTCTTCATGTCCCTCAGTATTGGGTCCCGGGGAAACTCACATGCCTTTAAGCATTGAGCCTCCTCTAAAACATTTTAGAAACAACCATTTCACATAAATAGTTCATATGAAACCTTTCATGGAAAACAAAATATTTCTTGATAAACAACATCTCGCAACATGCCTTTCAACATCTTATAGAAAACAGATAAAACATGCCTTGTGAACAATATAATCAAACATCATCTTAAAGCCATATCTCATAAGAACATCGAACTAAACATTTTCAATAAATTTCGTTTTCAAAGAGAGAAAAGAGTCACTCACAAAACGTTGAAGAAATTTCCTCTTTTTCCCTTCAAATTCTGCTTTCCCGAGCTCCTTGAACGCAAGGCTTAAGGCTCTAAACCGTAAGGTAGCTCTTTCTTTTTTCTTGCAGCTCAGTTGAACGCAACCTTGCTCCTTGGACGCAAGGTTTAACAGCCGACATAGAGTGAAAAACTCTTCTTGCTTCCCTTTTGATGCAGTCGACCCCGCTTAGACGCAAGGTCCAGTCTTGAACGCAGTGTTTCCCTTGAACGCAGGGAGATAACTTTTCCTGCTTCCTCTCCCGAGCTCCGACTGTTTTGAAACTTCCCCTTCGCTTCTTTTCCCTTAGGGTCCTATTTATAGCTTTGGAATAAAGTGCTTTCCATCTCACTTCTCTTCTCTTTTTGCCAATTATTTGCCACCTGTCAAGCTGCATGACTTATCCAACATGCAATCTTGACACCTCCTCCTTACGAGGTGTTAGGTCCAGATGAACCCATGCAACCTTTACCAATCCCATCATATGCGTCCAACTTACTCCAACAGACAACTATTCATTCAACCGAGTGCTCTCTATGCATTCATATAATCTTCTTCCAGATTTTAACTTTTTACTCCCTTTCTTTACTCTTAGTTTTACTACCTTTGACCCCATTTCTCCACTGTATACTACTAGGCGTCTACGTATCAAATGCATACTACTATGTGTTTGTACCTTACTGCATAACTCCATGCGTCTGCCTTAACCACATACTATCATGCGTCCAACTCTCTTTCCTTATGTCCATTTTTAGCTACAAATCTTTCTCTTGTACAATCACACTTCTGACAATGCGGTTTACCCTTGACAACCAAATCCAACTCAAGTTCTTCCTTTATGCGTTTGTCCTCTTGTGTTTACCTTTACTTCATCCTGCGTCCATGACCATCACCTATCCTTGAAGATTTCCTTGATTATCCCTCTATGCGTCTTTGAGTTAAATCCCACGGTTATTCATTTAACCTTTTCCTCGCACTTAAACTATTTCTCTTATGATAGATTAGTATGTGTCCACCACTTGCTCCAGTCTTTAAGCTTACTTCTCAAACTTCTACTTTCCAACACTTGAGAATATCCTTCGATTGAAGTCTATGTGTTACTCAATTTGCCGAAGTATTCTTTCCCCGGTTTTCTCCTTATGCGTTTATCCTTCCTTCCCGAGACTTAGATTTCTTTCCAACACTCCATAACTTAACTTCATTTCTTTTTGCTTATATGTCCTACCTTTGCCAAAACTACTTTTCCTTCCTTAACTACTTCCTATGTGTTTACCCGAACTCGAGGTTACATTTCCATTTATCATGGAGTCAAGCTTCTCAATGCATAACCTTAACAACCCATGGTAGCCACCTTCAACGCATAAGCTCCTCGACGCATAGCCTTAACAACTCATGGTAGCCACCTTCAACGCATAACCACCCTTCAATCATAGCTACTTTGAACACTTAATGACCTTTTCTGCGTTTACTATGATATCCCCGAAGACTTCTTTACCGACACCAAGATCCTTACTAACGCATAATAAACCTTCAACACATGCTGCTCACGCCTTAAGGTTCTTCGGCTTCCCCTTTCTTCCAGCTTAACACTCTCCAAAACCATTCTCATAATTTATTAATTTCTAAGACTAAGTGTGAGCCATGCGATTTTCCTCTTCCTCCTAATTCTTGTGTCCCTTTTCCAATCTTCAATATCAAATACCATGCGTTAAAGCTTTACCATCTATGCGTCAACCTGACTTCCAAAGATACATCTAACTTTAACTAATTCCCAGCTATACCTTTAGTCCTTCACTCTCACCCTTAGTGAGACATCCACTCTTTTCCTAATACTATGCATTCAACTAGTCTTCTTATCACATTGTGAAACTTCCCAAACATAGTTGACACATTCTAAAGATTTCCTTGAATCCTTAAATCATCTTGCTATTCACAATTCTTTCCAAAATACTTATTGCCTTCCTTTTAAACCAAAACTCCAGCTTACAATTCACTCTTTCCTCCTTCCATTCATCTCAACGCATAAAATTTCTTGGCCATAATTCAGCAATTCCACAAACTTAACTTTTCCTTTTTAAGAATTCCCTAACTCCTCATACTTATAATCTTAACTCCACTACTCTTGTCTTACTTCTTTCCTTACTAGCCATCTTGAATACCTATGTTCTGGGATAGGGTGTTACAGTGTGTTTGTGTGTGTGTGCATGCGTGTGTGCGTGTGTGTGTGTGTGTGTGTGTGTTGAGTGAGCGATGGAGATAAAGTGAGAGAGAGTGAGAGAGAGCGAGAGAGTAAGAGAGAGAGAGAGAGTGTGAGAGCAAGAGCAAAAATGAATTATATATATATATATATATATATATATATATATATATATATATATATATATATATATATTAACTTTTATATTTAATCAAATCGAGGTTGGGGTCAAAGCGGAAAATACCCTTCCCGTCCCCGCCCTGTCCCCGGACAGGGATCCTAAAAATATCCTCAATCTAACTAAAATTCTATGGAAAATCTTGTGAAACAACCAAGTTCTTTAACCGTAACGTTATTTTATGTTGAAAATTGTTTTTAACATTACATTGCAAATGAAAAAGAAATTCTAAACAAGTTTTATATATATTAAAAAAAAAAAAAAAAAGAAAGATATTGATGCAAAAATTATTCATATAATTGTCTACGTCCATTCATTAATTATTAGAACTTTTAGAACATTGATTCTTGTCTTAAAAAAAAAAAATCTAATTTTGTTGTAACGACCCGACTTCCTAAGGCTTGAACTAGGTTGTCACTATATGCATGCATACATCTCAAACGACACTTTTCATAACTTTACTAAAAATCAAAAGAAATTTTTACTAAAATAAATTTCTTTTGCAAAACCCAAATAACTGAAAATCTTTGGGCGGGGTACCCCTTTCACAATTTAATAAAACAGGAAACTTGCTTAAAACATTTGATCTTGAGAAATTTAAAAGGACAACAATTCCATGATATAACTAAAATTCTTAAAGATGAAAACATGAAATCTTGTGCGGAAGAATCTAACTAGTCTCAATGGCATGATTAAGATATCCTTTTGTCATTCGTCGAGGTGTCCTTTCCTTTACCTGAAAAATATAATATGAAAAGAATGAGTATGAAATACTCAGTAAGTAACCCCACTACCGGGGTCAGGCTAAATACTTATATCCAATAAGTGCATCATACTAGTGGGACATGCATAAATAACTAATCCTGGATGGTCATCTAGTGAGCAATTTAACCCATCCTAACACACATCTGGTGGTCCAAAGACTCACAGACGTAATAGGGCACCGGTCGACACCCTGTAGTATAGTAGAAAACTTGTAGGTCTCCTGTAACATAGTAGGAAACCCATAGGATTTTGGTATCATAGTAGGAAACCTGTCGGCTTCCAGTATCGTAGTAGCATTATGAGGGTAAATCGTCATTGCTCTCTAAAAATGCTTTATTAAGTTCACATAATAAATCATATCAACATGGACTAATATTATCATACTTATAAAATGATTCTAGATATAGGTAGCTCAATTTCACCCAAACTAAGCAAATTATTCATAATTGGCTAAATCGCCTAGCCCAAGGGTAGTTTCAGTAGTAAAATTACTTACCTTGGAGTTAAGTCCAAATTCCCACCAAATTCTTAAATTAAGACCTAAAACATAAACCCATGATTGAATTAAATTCGTAAACTTATTCCAAAATAATTCAGTCAGCAATTATGCTTATTATTCTTACCAAACGTGCAATTAAGTCACAATCCTCTTCCGACATCTAACCAACGGATCCAATGTAGAAAAATCCACAATTAAGGATTAAAGACCTCAATTTTTAACCACCAATAATGCTTTCAAAATATTGCTACTCACCAAGAATGACCCAAAATCAACAAAATCGGCCCTTAACGATGCTGGACAGCGGCTCCAAAAGCTCAAAATCCTCCATTTAAAACCAAAATATCATGGGTATCAAAGAATCGAAACCAACACTTAATAGTTATTCAAGAACCAACCCAAAATTAATCAAGCACCCACAAAAATACCCAAAACTCACAAAATCCGGTGATACCTAGCAGTGGCGACGGCGCCCGAACGATCGACGACATGGTGGCTGACGTCAGGCAACAGACACAATTGGAGGATGAAAACTTGCAGCGGCCAGCAAGATCCGACAACAGGGAACTGGTGGCGACGGCAGAAGAGTAGCGGCTGACGTCCAACGGCAAGCGGAGGAAGGAGATATAACGTGCTGGCAACACACAATAGAGAGAGAGAGACAGTGTGTGTGGTCGTGAAGAAGGAAAAAAATATTTCTTTAATCCTTTTTTTTAATTTGCATGCATCTCGAGAAACCTACTAATATATATATATATATATATATTTCTCTTTCTTTTCCTTCCTCAAAACAAATTATAAACTTAAATTGCAATTTTGCTTCAATTAACCAAATTCTAAATCCCACAATTTCCAAATCGTCAAATGAAATCCAACTTCTAATCCCAAAAATAAACTCAATTTTCTACTGGTACTATTAAATCCAAATCCTTTATCACGTCTACTTTACATTGAATTATTTTTTTTTTTAAATAATTCAATTAAACCTTATAATTCAAACAATTACCCAAATAATTCAAGATAATAAATTTAAAATGACCTAGGATGTCATATTCTTTCCTCCTTAAGAAACTTTTCCCTCGAAAGTTCTAATCCTGAAAAAGTTTAGGGCATCTCAATCTCATCTCATCCTCTTGTTCCCACGCGCTTCCTTGAACTCATGATTCTGCCATAGAGCCATTACTAGTGCTATCTCCTTGTTGCATTAAGCATTCACTTCTCTTGCCAAAATTTGAATATTATCCTTATATCTCAGGTTCTCATCTAACTGCAAGAGCTCATAGTCTACTATATGAGATGTGAAGGATCTCATACATACATGCGTAGTGGAAACGAAAGAGGATCGAAATAACAATCTAGATGCATATAACAACCTAGGATTAAACATGCATTATCATACAAAATGAATTAGAGAAGAAGAAAAGAAATTATATACTTTTGTAGCTTTTCTTCCTTTCTTGAAATTGCTCCCATTTGGACTACCAAGAGGTCTTTCTAGCTATTCTCTAAGGCTTGGAATAAAGTGGTGGGACTCTTTAAAGAAGAAAAATTTAGTTTCTAAAAAATTTCAAAATTTTCAAGATTTTTCAAGAAGAAAAATAAATGAACAAAGGTCTTCTTTAAAAAAGGCAAATTGCATGCAACTTTTGCATGTCTAAGTTCACCAAAAGTTGACAAAACACATTCCACTAATGCATGCTAAGGATTATGTGTCAAAGTATAGAATTTTGAGATTAATTAAATGTTCCACTCTTCAAGTTAGTGGATTTTTCCACTAATTTGGTAAGAAACATTAATTTAATCTCACGGTCAACCTTTCTAGAAGGTTTGACTAAAACAACTCTTTGACTTGCTCGGGTCAAAGTCAACTATTTGACTTCTTTCGAAAACCGACTGTTTGACTAAATCTATGTCTCCAATTATGAATCCGCATTCATAATTTCAATATTTAAATCCCATTTAAATATTTTTGACCAAATCTCTCATTTGATATCATATATCAATTACTTAATCATATCTCATATGATTAACCTAATTTGAACGATTCGAATTATTCCTTCTATTTATTCCAAGTTTATTCTTATATGAGCTGGCCAGAGGACCTTATAAACCTACAGATCATGAGCTCCAACGATCCGAGATTAACCGTTTAAACTCTTTAACCTAGTTAACCAACATGCGTTAACTACCGGGTCACTCCACTAAAGCCCATAGCTGCACTCTC
This sequence comes from Citrullus mucosospermus, assembly GCA_030954485.1. Taxonomy (NCBI): domain Eukaryota; kingdom Viridiplantae; phylum Streptophyta; class Magnoliopsida; order Cucurbitales; family Cucurbitaceae; genus Citrullus; species Citrullus mucosospermus. The sequence goes on from CM062062.1 coordinate 5,764,847, forward strand.
CTCACTGTAGATATATTATGTCCATTTGATATAACCATGATTGGTAAGTCGAGCCTTCACAGGTTGTTCATAATTACAGCTGGGTCAAAATTACCATTTTACCCCTGTGATTACCTCTTATTCCTTAAGTTCCATTAATCCTCTAATGAGCAATGATTTGTAGTCCAACTTCCAAATCAATAGTCCTCTCAAACCCTATTTGAGAGGGTGGCGCCTATTGTTCAAGACCTGGATTCAGCACTTAAGAGAACAACCTCTCTACTAACCCAAAAGCGGGTAGGAGTGAATTCCTTCTTGCACCCTATGTCCCTAGCTATCTACCTGGTCTTACCCTTGAAATGGAAGGCATATTAAGCCAGCGCTGTTGAGTTGCTCTCACCAATGCAGATCTAAGGATAATCCCGAGTAAACAGAAGTTTATAGTTAGCTCAAGATTAAGATCGAATTGCCTTGGTCATCAAAGTCGAGATAGTCAGTTTTAGACAGTAAACAGTGTTATAAAGTAAAAGTGACTATTTCATGGTCCGGTCTTATGCAAACTCTTTGCACAGGACGCCCCCACTCGCATTCGTTCACATGAACGAATTAGGATCACTTCATTTGTACTAGTTACAAAGTGGGCTGCATCCATAATGTCCCTAGAATAAGGCGCCCAACCTTATTCATATACTATAGACCATTTAGACTGTTAACTTAAACTTGATCTAGTTTTATGTCTCTACATAAAGTTTGAGTCTCATGTAACAGTCTAGGATCCTTTGATGATTGGATTTAGATTTAGTAAGAACATTTTATAGAATCAATAACTACTTATTGATTATAAATTTCAATAACAACTTTATTGAATGATAAAAGTATACTTGGTATTTATAAACTATGAGTTTTAGGACATAAAACTCAACAAGATGGATCTACTACATACTTCCTCAGCATCGAGACATGAAGAACCCTATGAACTACAAAAAGAGATGGCGACAAGGCCAACTAATAAACCACAGGGCCAATCCGTATTAGGATCTCGAATGGCCCAATGAAACATAGACTTAACTCCCCCTTTCCTTCCAAACTTCAGAACACCTTCTATAGGTGCCACTTTCATAAAAACGCTATCGCCTCCCTCAAACTCTAAGTCTCTATGCCTAACATCAACGTAATTTTTTGTCTACTTTGGCTTGTCTTCATCCATGCTTTAATCCTTTGAAATACCTTATTCATAGTTTGCATTAACTCGGGTCCTAACAATTTTTGCTCTCCAAGCTCATCCCAATAAACTGGACACCTGCAACTCTTTCCATACAAGGCTTCAAACGACGCCATGCCACTAATGGTTTAGTAATTGTTATTATAAGCAAACTCCATGAGATGCAACTGGGAATCCAAACTTCCTAAAAAATTTAATGCGCAATAGCACAATATGTTCTCTAGAGTTTAGTTCAATGCTCGGCTTGACCATCATTCTATGGGGGAGAAAGTTGAACTAAACTCCTATTGAAAACCTAACACTTTTTGGAGACACTTCCAAAAATTGGATGTTAAATTGGGTTCTTTAACTGACATAACTAAAACTAATACCCACGAAGTGTGACAACCTCTTTCATATAAAATTAGGAAACTTAAAATGCTGAAAATTAATAGTACTTTAACTTACTCACACTGAGAACCTTTGTGAACTCATGGAATCGTACTCTTTAGAAACATGTATCTGGACTGATCGAGCTGGCAGAGAGAAAACTCCATACATGCGGCAAAACAATTGGCCATACTCAATGCACATAGCCCTAAGATGCATAGCAAGGAAAATTTGGTCCATTGGAATCTACTTCTACTTTAGAAGCGTTAACTAAGATGCCCATCTGGGTAGCTACATGTGTGAGAAACAAGCATGAAGTTTTATACTACCTAGGGTTATAAAACTTACTTGCAAACCTCATGTTACTCCTTAGTCTAAAAAAAATCGCATATTACTATTTGACCCTACTACAAACGAGTCTGAAAATATCTTTGATAATAAGGTTTCTGAAGTCCTTGGACACTATAGAGTATCAGTCAATCTAAAACACATCTCCATAATCTCAAAATAATTGTATCCAAACACTACCACTAGTTTTTAAGATAAAAACCTTCCTGATTCGTAAATCTATCTCAAGAATATCCATCTCCATAGAGTCGATCAACTCAATGTTCATGTTAAAAGAAACGTACTATATGTGGCGCTCCAAGTCCAGGATTCAGAATCCCAATTCAGCATCTAATGGCCCTGACACTCCCATAATCAACTCTTAATATAGTTGAGACATAAGCACATGGATTTAAACTCTCTTTTCAACATACGAAACTAGGTAAAATATTAAGACGTTTGGAAAACTTCCATAAATAGCTCTAAAATTTTCATGTTGTAGAATTCTCCTTCACCAACTGTCATTGCTTCTTAACTCCAAAAGTTTCTCCCTTGGTCCCATTAGCTAAACTAAATTCTTTTCATCTCAACTAGGGTATGGGTGACTAAGTACCTTGAAGTACCCCTTAAGTTAACTCCTTAGTTTAAAAGCCACAATTTTTTCCAAGTGCTAAAAGTCTTGTTCAAACTAGCTTTCCTTCCACGCATCACGCCAACTAAATAAGGTATTCCTTATAAGAGTTTCCTCACATGAAGCTTACTTACTTTCCAACTTGAACATTTTCACTCTTTGAGTACTACCCATGAATAACCAAAGTACCTCATGCAGTCCATCAACCTTAAACTCCACAATAGTACAACACATGAATAACCACATGCCGGCGACACACAGTAGAGCGAGGGAGATTGTGTGCATGATCGCGAAGAAGGAAGAAAAAAACATTTCTTTAATCATTTTTTTTTAATCTTTGCACACATCTCGAGAATATATATATATATATATATAAACTAATTTTCTTTTCTAATAAAACCCTAATCCCAAATCTTTAGATATATATATACATATAATTTTTTTTTCCCTTTTTCCATTTTCTTTTCCTTCCCCAAAACAAACTATAAACTTAAATTCCAATTCCCCTTAAATTAACCAAATTCTAAATCTCCCTAATTTCCAAATCTTCAAATTAAATCCAACTTCTAATCCAAAAAAAATTCAATTTTCTACTGATTAAATTAAATCCAAATATTTTATCACGTCTACTTTAAATTAAATTATTTTCTCGAAATAATTCAATTAAACATTATAATTCAAACAATTACCAAAATAATTCAAGATAATAAATTTAAAATTATCTAAAAATTTGGGATGTCACATTTGTACCTTATCCAAAAAAAAAAAAAGTAATTTCGTACTATTTTTTAGTTTTTCAAACATGTGAGATCTCAACATATAATCAATTAAGAAGAGGAAATCTAATGCCTCGAATATTTAAATTATTGCGATGGGTGTTAGGTTAGTAATCTAGAAAACCAATGGATTCAATCAAATTTTCTCATTGTTTTATCCCTAATATGTTTAGTAGCACAATAAATCTAAAACCACAAAATGTTGTTTTTCAAAAATTTAGAATTCAATTAGGTGGTAATCTAAAAACCATTATTCAACACAAGATATTTAGATTATATCATATTATATATATATATTTTTACCGGCTTCAAGAATGGTTTTTAAAAATCCAAAGTTTTTATTTTCTAAAATAAAAAAAAAAAAAGTTTGTTTTAACTAAAAATTTGTAAATAATTCAAATGTTTATTTAGACTAGATCCATCAATAATAACTATTATAGTTAATTTAAATAAAGTAGACGCAACATAAATAATAAATTTTCATCAACAATAGTATTTATCAATCAATATATGGTGATGAACATATCCACAATTTAAAATTGAAGAGAGAAAAAAGTAGTTGTGATTTAGTAATGAATTTCAAAATGGTCGAAGTTAGTTTTTAATTAGCTTTTGCCATACATATATATATATTTTTTTGAAAGATTTGGATAAGGAATAATATATATAAATCTCCTTTACTAAAGGTATACTTTTTTCAATGGTAACTTACAATAAAAATAAAAGAAAAAAAATCAATTTCTTAATTACCTTTTTAATTTTGAAACCACTTAGGAAAAGGATATAAAGCGACATTCTCTTTCACAGCTTTATGAGCCAAAAAATGACCCAAGACATTTCGATCGAGATGGGAGTGCTTTTAATATCCAATGCTCTTTAAAAATGAATGGTAGATATTTTCAATGATTATTTACTTCCAAAAAATGTTTTGATGAAAGGTTTTTTTTTATTTTTTTTTTTAATTTTTGAAAATTTTAAAAATAGTGAATTAGGTTGATTATTAATTGTAAAATAAACCAAACTCAAACACGCCCAAATAGAACACAATAGCAAGCAAATAAAAGGAAAGCAAAAAAGTACAAGAAAACACAACGATATATAGTGGTTCGACCAATTTGGTCTCATCCACTTTGAGAACTAGCTTAGAGTGTGACAACCTGAATTTTTTTTAAGGTAATTATTTGGATGCCAGATTAGAATTTAATTTTGGTAATTAAGGAAATCAAATCCAATTTAAGTATGTAAGGTTTTAATTTTTTATTTAAAATTTGGGTTAGTAGGATTTTATTGGATTTGAAAGAGATTTGTTTTAGTGGTTTATTTTTGGTGGAGTGGGTTTTTAGGAAGTTATGAAGGAAAGAAGAACAAAAATAGATATTTAATATATTTATTTTGGAGATAATTATTGATTTTGGGAGGTTGAGATTTATTAAGTTTATTGGGAAAGAGGAATTAGAAATGGAAGAAAAAGGGGGATTATATTTATATATATTTAATGCATAGGTCTCGAAGTGCGTGCCAACTATTTCTTTTCTCCCTCTCTTCCCAGCCAACTTCTTTCTCTTCTTTCTCTTCCGACTGCGCTGCCCAGCCACCGCGGCTGCTCTTCGTTGCCGCCGCCTGCATGCACCACAACCCTCGCTGTCGACCAAGCAGACACTGCAAGGTCCAACCGCAATTGGCCTTGTGCGTGGGTCTAAGTACAATTACATACCTACAAACTGCGTTTGTGAATCCATCTCTCGATGTTTCGACGCCACATTAATCTTATCTCTAAGACGCATGGTAAGTTTGCGTTGGCAAAAGATGAACTACATCTCTACAACTCATCTAGTCTTAATTAATGCTAAAGATTAACTATCCATTCTCTCAAGCTCGACAGTCATGCTTACTACATTTGTTTGTCAGACAAAGTTATGCAAGCTAAAGATATGCATTAATCAAGATGTAACATACTCAGAATTGCTCAAGAAAAACTAACTTTTAACATTTAACTCATTTAGCATTTAGACAACATGGTGTAAAGTATTTAATACGGAAATAGATGGAAGATGATAGTCAATCAAACTCATATTAAGAAAATAAATCATTCTCTCGAATGTCATTAACAAAATATAAGCTAGAAGGAGAGAAATGGAAATAAAACAGAAATGAAGGGCGTCACGCCGCCACTGGCAACGTCTTGCTTCATGGAGGGTTGAGATGGTTGCTATCTGATACATATAATCCATAGGGTGGAGATTCTCACTCACTGGGAGACGACTCTGAAGGTGCTCAGAAGCCTTCTCTCAGAAGAGCTCGAAATGGAGGCTGGTTATGGTGAGGGAGAAATAGTGCAGAGCTTTCGCCTCTTGAACTGGTCTCCCCTTTCCCTTTTGAATGGAGAAGCTTTGGGCTATTTATAGGCGTCGAAAAGTTGAAACTCATGATGACCTGACACCTTTACATTAAATTCCATGCCTTGCTGCGTAGACTTTTCACATCGTCGGCCCATTTGTTCTGCCATATTCTGATAGCGTGTTATCCTTTTGCATATTGACATGACAGCTTTTGGCCATACGTTTGTATCTACTTTTTCTCGACGCATGGTCTCAACGCATAGGCTCGACGCATGGGTTTCCACCTGTTCTCGCAACAGCTTCGTCTCTTCGTACTTGGTTGTTTGCGCTTCTTTTCTTCTTAACCCTGCGTTAGGAACAGAAAAGCTCATCGTTTTTCAGGTATTTTCTTTTGTAAGTAGTGCCAACGCATGGTGATACATTTTTCATCATTCAACTACCAAAATCATGCGTTTAGCTCCAAAGTTATTCTAATTAGATCAAATAGTGACTATAATAACTTATATTTCTACAAGTTATCAGTGGGAAGTAGTGACAACATCGTTCTGCCTTCTGTCAGCCGCCCTTCGATCAACTCGTTGTTGCCGTGGTTTCCGCCTTCCGATTGTTGTGGATGGCGCTGTCACTAGAAGCATGGCCTTAGGTAAGTTGTTGACTTTCATTTTTCGCGGGTCTCTTGGTTTTATTTAAGATTGCTAATTTTGGAATTTTGTAGATCGTGGCTTGACTCGGAAAATTGGAGGTAATTTGAAGAAATTCTAATTTGGTCACACTTTGGGTAAGGTCATTTGGAGAAATTTTGATTAGTTTGTGGTTTGGTTAAGCCTAGAAGTTTAAATTAAGTTGGGATTTATGCACAGGTCGTAATTCGTGGATTTTGTGAGAGTTGGCGACGTGGGTAGCTATTGAAACCTCATTCTAAGATAAGTAATCTTACTACTGGAACCGCCTTTGACCAGGCAATTGTAGATAATTTTGAATGCTTTGCTTACTTTGGGTGAAATTGAGATGTTTATATCTACAATCATTTTATAAGTGCGATGATATTAGCACATGTTTGATATGATTTATGATGTGAACTTAACACAAGCATCTTTAGAGAAAAGTGACAATTTACCCTGCTATTGTTCCTATGATACCAGAAGCCTACGGGTTTCTTGCTATGTTACTGGAAGCCGACGGATTTCCTGCTACATTATCGGAAGTCGACGGGTTTCCTACTACGTTACCTAAAGCCGACTGATTTCCTGCAATGCTATTGAAGACCTTTGGGTTTCCTACTATGTTCCGGGTGCCGACGGGTGCCCTATTACGTTTGTGAGCCTTTGGGCCATCAGCTATGTGTTAGGATGGGTTAAATCGTTCACTAGATGGCCATCTAGGATTTCTTGCTTATGCATGTTCCCCTAGTATGACGCACTTATTGTATGATACACTTATTGGACATAAGTGTTTAGCCTGACCCTGGTAGTGGGGTTACTTATAGAGTAATTTGTACTCATCCTAAATCATCTTTTTTCAGGTGAGAGGAAGGGCACTTAGGCGAACGACAGAATGTAACCTTGACTGAGACATTGAGACTAAACTAATGCTTCTGCATGAGTTTTCATGGTTTTCTGTTCATTTTAGCTTTTGTAATTGTCATTTAACCTAAATAATGTTTTCCTTTAATTCTGTCTTAGTGTCAAAATTTCTATTTTTAAATTAGTGTTTTAGGGGTGCCCCAACTAAAGGTTTTGGGTTATCAAACATCGACAAGTACTTTATTTTATTAATGTTTCCTTGATTTTTGCACGTATTATGAAAAATGTGTCGTTTGAGCTGTATGCATGCATAAGTGACGGCCTATCTTGAGTTCTAGGGTGTTGGGTCGTTACAGTTGGTATTAGAGTAAGATTTATTGGTTCTGTAGACGAGCATACTATGTAAGTCTGAACTGTCCCTATGGCCATCAAGGGGTCTTCGTCGTTGCCAGGTATGCCTTTTTAGTTTATGTTTCTAGTAATTTACGTAGGAAACCTTGCTGGACTTATTACCTAGACTGATTGCTCTTATGAGAAATTTAATAGCCAGTGTTTATATGTGAATAATAGGAAATGGCTCGAGGAGGTAGAAGGGGCAGGGGGTAGGGGAAGTGGAGGCCAGAGAGGAAGGTTTCAAAACCCTCAAGATCACAACCCAAAAATTTAGGACCCTCCAGTTCCTCCTACAGCACTAGCTCCACCAGTCGTTCCGCCTGAGTTTACGACAATGGCAGTAGCCATAGGAAAGGTTGTCACAACTGCCGTGATGGGGAGAATGAAGGACATGATGGCAGAACAGATAGCCCAGCACATTCAGTCTCACCAAGTGCAACCTCCCCGCCAGTTCAGGTGCCGATCTAGAGTCAGAATTTACAAGATCTATCTGTGGAGGCAAAGCACTTGCGGGATTTCAGGAAATACAACCCCCGCACTTTTGATGGGTCACTAAAGGACCCTACTAAGACTGAATTGTGGTTGTCCTACATCGAGACGATTTTCAGATATATGAAATGCCTAGAGGACAAGAAGGTGCAGTGTGTCGTTTTTGTGCTAACTGATAAAGATCAGATCTGGTGGCAAACGGCAGAAAGGATGCTCGGTGTTGGTTACGGACTAGTGAAGTGGGAGTAGTTTAAGGAGTGCTTCTATGAGAAGTACTTCTCAGCGAACCTACGACATCTCAAAGAGAAGGAGTTCCTGCATTTAGAGCAGGGCAGCATGTCGGTGGAGGAGTATGACCAGGAGTTTGAGCAGCTGTCTCGCTTTGCCCGTGCCATGGTCGCCACTAAGGCAGAGAGAACGAAGAAGTTTGTCCAAGGCCTGAGGGATGAGTTGCGAGGGGTGGTGCAAGCCTTTAAATCGACCACCCAAGCAGAAGCTCTTTGTGTGGCTAGTCAAATAGATTCCCAGTCAGCAGCCGAGTAGTTTAAATCCTTGGGAGTGGGACCCTCGACAGGTTAAAAGAGAAAGGCAGAGTAGAGAGCTCTAAAGCCTCAGCAGAGGGGTAAAAATTCGGACAGATCTTAGTGACATTGGAGGCAACAGGGCTCTCAATCCCTAACTGTTAGAGAAGACAAGCCAGTTTGCAATTCTTGTGGGAGGCGTCATTAGGGGTGCTGTTTGACTAGTAGTGGGGTATATTTTCACTGTAGACAGGAAGCGCATACAACCGAAAAATGCCCTAGAAAGTACAGAACCGATGGTGGAGGTCAGCACATGGGATCTCACCATGGGAGCACCAGTAAGTCAAGGCAGGAGCAGGGTCGAGTGTTCAATACAACTCGACGAGAGGCAGATAAGTCAAGCACAGTGGTGACAGCTACACTCCCTATTCTGAGGCATTATGCCCTAGTACTATTTGACTCCAGTTTGTTGCATGTATTTATATCTTCTATGTTTGTAAAGCATGCTATGCTAGAATTAGAGCCTCTGCATTATGTTCTGTCAATTATTACTCCATCTAGAGAAATGATGCTAGCAAAGGAAAAGATAAAAGCATGTCAGGTAGAGATAGCAAACCATACGCTAAAGGTAACCTTGATAGTCTTAGACATACGCTACTTCGATGTAATATTAGGCATGGACTAGTTGGCTGCTAACCATGCTAGGAGGTGACTTTCAATCCTCATACGGAAGAGAGTTTCAAGTTCAAAGGGGCAGAAACTGTTCTCTTACCCAAGGTAATCTCAGCCGTAAAGGCCAACAAGCTACTTAACCAAGGTACCTGGAGTATTTTGGCTAGTGTGGTTGACACTAGAGAACCTGAAGCCACCTTAACTTCAGAACCTATGGTGAGAGACTACCGGGATGTTTTTCCAAAGGACCTCCTAGGACTATCGCCGCAGAGAGAGATACACTTTGCTATCGGGTTAGAGCTAGGTACGACTCTCATCTCTAAGGCCCCTTATAGGATGGCTCCAGCAGAACTGAAGGAGCTCAAGATCCAGTTGCAGGAGTTACTCGATAAAGGCTTCATATTACCGAGTGTGTCACCTTAGGGTGCACTGGTGTTGTTTGTGAAGAAGAAGGATGGATCACTGCTCTTGCATCAACTCCTGAGAACTGAATAAGCTAACCCTTAAGAATAAGTATCCACTGCCAGGATTGATGACCTGTTCGACCAGTTGCAAGAAGCCACTGTTTTCTCCAAGATTGACCTTCGCTTGGGATATCATCAATTAAGGATAAAAGACAATGATATACTTGAAACGGCTTTTCGGTCCAAATATGGGCATTACAAGTTCATTGCCATGTCCTTTGGCCTGACAAATGCCCCTGCGGTATTCATGAATCTGATGAACTGGGTGTTCAAGGATTTTCTTGGCACTTTTGTCATAGTATTCGTAGATGATATTCTGGTTTATTCCAAGACAAAGGTAGAGTATGAGGGGCATTTGTGAAAAGTTTTGGAAATCTTAAGGTCGCATAAGTTATATGTTAAGTTCTCCAACTAGAAGTTTTGGTTGAAGCAGATGTCCTTTCTGGGACACGTGGTGTCGGAGGGTGGTGTTTTAGTAGACCCTGCGAAGATAGAGGAAGTCACGAGTTGGTCTCGTCCTACGAGAGTTAGTGAAGTGCGCAATTTTCTAGGATTGGCGGGCTATTACCGTCGATTTGTTACAGACTTCTCTCGCATAGCCACTCCCTTAACTCAGTTGACCAAGAAGGGTACACCTTTTGTTTGGAGTAAAGCTTGCGAAGAAAGTTTCCAAGATCTTAAGTAGAGAATCGTTTCTGCACCGGTACTTATAGTTCTTGATGGGTTTAGAGGTTTTGTTGTCTATAGTGATGCTTCTAAGAAAGGGTTAGGGTGTGTGTTGATGCAGCATGGTAAAATGGTTGCTTATACCTCTCGCCAGTTAAAGAGCCACAAGCAGAATTACCCATCTCATGATTTAGAATTAGCAGTGGTCATCTTTGCCTTGAAGATTTGGAGGCATTACTTGTATGGGGAAATGATACAAATCTACATGGATCACAAGAGTTTGAAGTATTTCTTCACTCAGAAGGAGCCAAATATGTGGTAGCATAAATGGTTGGAATTGGTTAAAGACTATGATGTAGAAATTTTGTACCACCTTGGCAAGGCAGGCCTGCCTATGCAAAGACTTGAGAGGGCAGAGATCGCAGTAGCCGTTGGAGAGGTTATGTCACAACTGGCCCAATTGTCGATGCAACCGACCTTGAGGCAATCCATACCTGGTGGATGCAACCTCTCCAACCGACCTTGAGGTTATGTCATTGGTGCATAATAGTGCGATCCATACCTGGTGGAGAAGTTCCGCTAGGCGAAGGCGGGATAGGAAAGTGAGTTCTCAGTATCTTCGGATAATGGTCTCTTGTATATGTGTGTACCAGTAGATGGTGATGTTAAGCATGAATTGTTGCCGGAAGCTCATAGTTCTCCATTCTCCGTGCATCCCGGAAGCACCAAGATGTACCAAGACTTGAAAGGTTACTACTGGTTGCACAACATGAAGAAAGAAGTAGCCGAGCATGTCAGCAAATGTTTCGTGTGTCAATAGATAAAAGCTTCGAGGTAGAAGCCAGCAAGGCTATTACAGCCTTTGAAGGTGCCAGAATGGAAGTGGGAGAATATGTCTGTGGATTTTATTGTGGGCTTGCCCAGAATAGTGAAAGGCCATACAATGATATGGGTTATAGTAGACAGACTTACCAAGTCAGCACATTTTATTCCAAGCAAGTCCACCTACTCAATGAGTAGGTGGACACATATTTACATGAGAGAAGTGGTGAGATTGCATGGAGTGCAAGTTTTGATAGTGTCTGACAGAGATCCTCGCTTCAATTTTAGTTAGATTTCAACACAGCCTTCCACCCATAGACTGGTGGCCAAACTGAGCATTTGAACCAAGTACTAAAGGACGTGTTTCGCTAGTGTGCGTTGGTTTTTCCAGGGAGTTGGGACTCCCACTTGCATCTTTTGGAGTTTGCTTATAATAACAGCTACCAAGCTACGATTCGTATGACGCCATTCGAGGCCCTGTATAGGAAGAATTGTAGGACTTCGATTTGTTGGGATGAGGTTGGTGAACGAAAATTGTTGGGGCCTGAGTTGGTGCAACTTACTAATGAAACCATTTAGAAGATTCGAGTACAGATGCAAAAAGCTCAAAGTAGACAAAAAAGTTTCACCGATGTGAGACGACGTGACTTGGAGTTCGAGGTAGGTGACAGGGTATTCCTGAAAGTGGCGCCTATGAAGGGTGTTTTGAGATTTGGAAGGAAGGGGAAGTTGAGCCCTACATTCATTGGCCCATTTGAGATATTGGAACGAGTTGGGCCAGTAGCTTATCGTTTGGCTTTGTCGCCATCATTATCTGAAGTTCATAATGTCTTTCGTGTTTATATTTTTTTTCAAACTAATTTTGATTGTTTTATTAATTAATATATCATAACTATATAAATTCATTCAATTGATACATGAAATTATGTAATCATGTAACTTTAATTAGAAATTACTCATTTTACAAATACTTGCAATTAATATTTTAATTAATATTATTATTTGATTGTAAAATAATTATTTTTTCTTAAGACTTTGGATTGAATTTATTGTTGATTAATTAATCTATTAAAATTTTATAAATTAAATATAAAGATAGTTTGTTCTCTTAAAATTTTGATAACATTCCCATGCACAATCAAACATAGTCATTCTTGATTTCCAACAATTTTATTAGATAATTGTAATAGATAGCAAAATAAGGGAAAAAAATCTAAAAATATAGCACATTTTTAAAATATTTGCAAATATAGAAAATGTTGACTAGTCAACTTTTGAATTTTTGTAATTTCCAATTTTTCCCTCCTTTGTCTTGCACAACTTCTTTTCCTTTTCCAACTTTTGCTTCAGTCGCCCCAATCTCCTCGTATTTTCTTCTTCTTCTTCTTTTTGTTTTCCTTTTTTCTTTCATCCAATTTTTCTTTCATCCCTCCAATCTTCTCATATTTTCTTCTTCCTTTTTTTTTCCTTTTCTTTTTCCAATTTTTCTTCCATCTCCCCAATCTCCTTATATTTTCTTCTTCCCTTTATTTATTTTTTCCTTTTTTCCCCAATTTTTCTTCCATCCCCCCAATCTTCTCATATTTTCTTTGCCCTTTCTTTTTTTTCCTTCCCTTTTTTTCCCTAATTTTTTTTTCACCATCTCTCCAATCTTCTCATATTTTCTTCTGCCCTTTCTTTTTTTTTTTCTTTTTCTTTTTCCAATTTTTCTTCCATCTCCCCAATCTTCTCATATTTTCTTCTTCCCTTTCTTTTTTTTTTTCCCTATTTTTATTCCATCTCCCCAATCTTATCATAATAATATAAATCTATCAGTGATAGCTACTAATATACTTATAACTTAGTCACTCAAAGAATTCTATCATTAATAGAATAAATTCATTGGCTATCACTCATATTTTTTAAATGTTAGAAAAGAATTCACTAAATATTTGTGTATTGGTAATATCAATTATCAGTGATATTAGTAATAGAACTTAGATAGATATCAGTCATATTTATGTATCGATGATATCGAATTTAGGTAAATATCAGTGATAGACATCTATTATTAATAATCATGATAAAAAAGTTTCAATAATAGCCATTGATAGCTTTGAGTGTTAATATTTCAAAATTGATAGGTACTAATAAAAGTCTATTAGAAATAACCACAAATATTTTCTATCATTGATAGCTTAATCTTTGATGATTTTCTTCCACAGTTAATGGCCACTTATAGAAGTCTATCATTGGTAGCCAACTTAGTGTAATTAATTAATAAAGTTGAATCTCTAACTAAAGTGTAAGTGACATGCCTAGAAGTTATCACTTATAGCATGTTATCAGTGATAGAAGCTATCAACGATAGCATATTATTTGATGGTAAAAATGAATGACAAAAGTTATCTCCAATAGCATGTTATCAGTGATGGAAGTTAATATCGATAACCATGATATAAGTGATATCAATGAGAGAACTTAGGTGATATCCATATATCGATGATATCAATGATATAAAAGTTGATTCCATTTGATGAAAGTCTATAATTGATAGCTATTGCTAAAAAATATCCGTGATAGCCACTAATAGGAGCTATTAATGATATGACGTAGGTAGATATCAGTGATAGTCACTCATAAACCTCTCATAGACTTCTATCACTTTTAGCTTTAAATGTTAAAGTTGATAGTTTCCTTACAAAGTTGATAACTACTTATAAAAGTCTACCATTGATATATGGTCTTAAGTGTTAATATTTTAAGCTTGATTCCAATTGATGAAAGTGTATCAATAATAGCCACTAATAAATGATAGCAAATTGAAGGCTAATATTTCAAGTGTTACTATTTTAAGGTTGTATTAATATTTCTCAAATTGAAAGTTATCATTGATAGCAACTATCAGTGATAGTGTCACACCCCCTCCCAGATTACCTACCTATCTTGAAAGGGAATGTGAAGACAATAAACATCACCCCTCTTGTGACGCATATTGTCCCTTCTTGCCTTTCCTTCCTGTGCGTGCATTTACTCTTATAAATACATCAAACTCAGTCATACTACACATGCTATAATTTGATACAATTCCCTGTATAGGGTACGCTTTTATTACATAGCATAATTTCACTTCCATATCCATAAAACAATATACACAACTCTACCAACAATCCCCACTCAAAACTACATGTTCTACATGCCATTTACATAAACATATGCCACGCACAACTCTCAGACTTGTCTGTATCTTGATACTCGAGACTTAGGCAGGGTGAGCTGAAGTAGGCTAAGCACCGGGAACATCCTTGCTACCTGGGGAGAGAAAAGGAAAACATTGGGAAACATAAGCTAACAGCCTAGTGAGTGACAAATCTTTGTAAAACGAGCATTTATTTAAAACAGGCATGTTGCGTATAACGTATAAGCAAGAGTTTAACATTTGTTCTAATGTAACATGCTTTTCATGAAATCCATCATTCTCATAAATCAATACTAAAATCATACAAAAGTGTTCTCCAAGGAATTTATCAATATCAACTAGTTTTTCAAACTTTTCCCTTAGTTGAGGCGGAGCAATGCTTCTACGCACTCAACGTCGAAAACGTCCCTGGCTCAATGCGGAGCATATTCGACGCATCAGCCAAATCAACATCTATGTGCACATAGGAATATGAAGGGTTACCCAAGTACCTTCTCATGTCTTTGAGTACTGGGTCCCCGGGGAAACTCACGTGCCTTCTCGTGTCCTTGAGCACTGAGCCTCCTCTAAAACATTTTAGAATTTCGTTCACATAATAGTTCATATGAAAATCCTTTCATAGAAATCATACAAAACTTTATTCAATAACATTTCACATAAATGCTTTCCATCAACTTTAGAAATATGTAACATGCCTTTTTAGAAATGCAATCAACATTATTCATTATTAAACAGTTCATTGAAAATCATACTTCATAAGAATATTTTCAAATAAATAGAATTGAAGAATAAAATAGTCACTCACAACTCTTCCTAGGCTTTACGTGGGTTATACAGTTTTCCTATTTCTTCTTGGCCTGCAAAAGAAGTATGCCTTGCGTTAATCAACATTAAATCCCTTTCCTTTTCTCTACTGATTTATAAACGAGAACCTCAGCGATACCCACCAAATAAGACTATTACTAGCGATACTCGATGGCACAGCACCAGCGTTACATACCTTAGCAGCGATACTCAGCGTTATCTAGCGAGATATGTGAGACGGAAGGTTCCTTTGCGTCTCAGCGATACTCGTCTCGCTACCAATTCCCAGACAGTGTGCCGATACTTGATTTTCCAACGGCACTCTGCACTGTAATTCCTTCCTTTCTTCTCGTTCTTACTTCAACCTATTAAAAGTCACATTTCCATACGGATTCAGGACTTCTTCTCTTCTAGAAACTTATAGGGAATCACGTTCTACAGCTTACCTTAAAATTTCAGGATGTAGCTCCTCCTCGTTCTTACGATATTCCGGAATTACCTCCTGCTGTTCCGGATTGCGAGGTAATCTTGCAAACTCTGGTTTCCTAAGGATTTACATAGTAAATCTTCAATTTCATCATCACCATCCTTTACAAAAGTTGTTAGGAATTATGTCAACTTACTAACCTTAAATTTTCAGCTCTGAACTCGGCTTCTTCCTCACATTCTACTCCGAATATCAGTCACTGCTCAACCAAACCAAGTGACTTCAGTCATTCCCTTGCTCCAGCTTCGTTTTCAGCATCAATATGAGTCGAACTTCGTCCAAAATCCTCAAGAACACCTTTCTCAATCTTCTTCTGAAGTTTATCCGAAGAATAGAACCGACTTAAGCTCTCGAATGTCTTTAAAATGATTAAACATTTAATTAATCCAGCTATATATACTACCGACTTAACCTTCTCATACCCAGAACTTATGCTGCTGACTTACCTTTCATCTGCAGACTAACGCAGGATTCTCCTCTCAATGCACGGCACTCAAGTTAACTTCTCTTCCAATGCATGGTAGGCGTCCCCAGATGCCTCCTATTTTGAACGCATATCTTTCCATCTTGCACTACTACTTTCGTCGCGTCCAAACCATCCTGTATTCAGCACAGGGTGACTCCAACACATATCAGTCTTCGACACATCCACTTCAACGCACAACTGTCCTCAACACAGAGTGACTTGAACGCATGGTTCAAGTATATTCTTCCCCCGTCAGGATTACTTAACTTATCCATCAACGCGGGTAGCTACTTCAGCTCACTAACCTCCGTGAATCAACCACAAACGCATGGACTTAGTCAAACTTTTACTTCCCAAAAATTCTTACTCTCGCTCTCGGCCACTTCTTCCTTTGAGACGCATAGCCACAAACGCATGGCCGCATCTCAATGCTTGGCAACGCAATTCAGTGCTTACAAATAGCCACTGATAGCTATCATTGATAGTTGCTATTAGTAATAGTTTTCAATTTGAGAAAATCAAAAGAAAGAAGCGTAAAATGGCGGGTTGATCATGGGCTTTTTAGTCAATTACCTATGTGACTATCACTGATAGCTACTATTAGTGATATCTGACACTAATTTTGTGCTATATCCCTAATATAGTTTTCCTTGTAGTTTTCCTTGTGCTATATTTTTTTATTATTTTGGGTCTGATTGCTATTTGTGCAACCAACCCAATTTTATTCCCATGTTTTTTATTTCCAAAACATCCTTAATTCCTAGGTATCTATAAACTTTAAACCAAATAGCCCCCCTAAGTGTCTTTCTATTTTCCTCTCTCTTGGTGTGTTAATCAGCTGCTGCCTCCCCCAAGAAGAAGGTTTTTTTTTTTTTCTTTGCTTTTCTTAGTCTCATGATAGGTGCCCTAAGTTGGTGAAGATCAACTTAATTTCAAAAAAGCCATTAAGCATTATTTACAAAAAAAAAAAAAAAAAAAAAAAAGTCATTGGGTTTAATTATTCAATTACCCTCAAATAAAAAACCCACTTAAATAATCTTAGCATTTTTAACAAACGTCCCTCATGACAAGAATATTTAAGGGACCAAACTAATTCTCCAATCACCCTATCATCCATATTTTATATTCTAACAAACCTATGAGCTAGAAGTACCTTGGTTAACATATTGGACAAATTCTGTTCTGTATGAACTTTGACCAGTTCAACATCTTTTTGAGCAACAACTTCTCTGATAAATGAAATTTGACATCCATATACTTAGATCATTCATGATAACATGGATTCTTTGCAAGATGAATAGCACTCTAGCTGTCACAACGGATAATAGAAATAAACTATTGCGACAACAACTCACCAACAATTCTTTTCAACCACACTACCTCCTTAACAGCTTCACCAACTAAAATATATTGTGACTCTATTGTTGACAAAGCAACAACTGACTGTAGAGAAATTTTGCAACTGACCACATTACCATACAAATAAAACATCCCTTACAACCAAACATATTATACTTCTCAAGCAGTTTATGCACATAACTCTCTGGCAAAATG
Organism: Citrullus mucosospermus; assembly: GCA_030954485.1. Lineage (NCBI taxonomy): Eukaryota > Viridiplantae > Streptophyta > Magnoliopsida > Cucurbitales > Cucurbitaceae > Citrullus > Citrullus mucosospermus. Next base: position 5,782,529 of record CM062062.1, read on the forward strand.
GTTAATAAATCTTTCTTCCTTTCTCTTTTAATATTCATGCCTAAGATCTTTTTCGATTCGCCGAAATCTTTCATTTCAAACGCACTACTCAACTATCTCTTGAGTTTTCAGATTTTAGCATAATCCTTAGACACTAGTATCATATCATCTACATAAAGTAGCAGATAAATATATGTACCTTTCTGAGATAGTTTCTAGTACACATAGGCATCATATGAGCTCTTGTGAAATCCCTATTTCAAGATAAAGGTATCAAACCTAATACATCATTGTCTTGCCGATTGCATAAGTCCATAAATGGACTTGAGAAGACGACAAACCATGTCTTCCTTTCCCTTCACCTCATAGCCCTTAGGTTGAGCCATGTAGATCAATTCCTCCAATCATCCATAAAGGAATGATGTGGTGATGTCCATATGTTCAAGAAACATATCAAAATGAACAACAATAGATAAGAATAAACGAATGGACGAATGCCTTACCATCGGAGAGTAAATCTCATGAAAGTCAACTGGCTCCTTCTGTGTGTAGCCCTTGGCCACCAACCTAGCCTTGTCACTAGGCTTACAATCACCCCTGAAACTGGCTTGATTTTATAAATCCACATTGACTAAATGCGTTTTTTATTAGGTGGCTTTGGAACCAATGACTACGTCTGATTCTTCTGCAATGAGATTAATTCTGCTTCCATAGCATCTGATAACTTGTAGAAATACAAGTCATTATTGTCTCTCGCTTAGAAAAATAAGGTTTAAATGGAGAATCATGTGGTAGTTGGTGTTAAATTCTATTGATAAATCTTCCTATTGTTCTACTCTCATAAATTGATGGAGATAATTGTTTTGAAGCTTTTTGAATCTAAAACGCATGCTTTAATGCAAGAATGCGAGCAACCTGTGGATATGTTGGCAACCCTACAACGCAGGTTGATACGTTGGCAACCCATGGATGTGTTGGCATACTTGAACGCAGGAACCCAAGTTATTCATGAACGCATATCAACCAGAAACCCAAGGCAGCTAAGAATCAGATAAGAATCTTGAGAGATTGTTGGGAGATTGATATGCTTGATATGCGGCGAGAGTGGTGGATCTAAATTAAACCAAAAATCACGCAATTAAGCGAGATGGACGCAAGGCAGAAATTCAGCCTCCAATCATGCAAATTTGCCAGCGATTGCAACGCAACATCTATAAAAGGGCAGACCTGAAGGCTAAAAGGTTGTTGAACCTCTCGGAAGAATTCCTAAATGACAACAAAGTTCTCTCCAGACGATAACCGGAGACAAATAGCTCGAAAGAGAAGAGTCTTCCCTCCGCCTAACCACTTCACAACAAAACTCACGCTACCATCCCGGCGAGCTCAAGACATTGAGAAGCCATTCCATGCTTTCTATCTTTTTCTTACTTATGTTTTAGTTTATTAGCAAGACATTGTATTCTCTAAAACATTTATTCCGTTCATCAATCTATACATCTTCCATGGCTATTCATTTCTTATCACTTTCCATTTGTTGTTTATCATCCATGAGTAAATAACTCTCTTAAGGGTCACGGGTTGCGTGATCATCTAAATAAGAACCATAGAAGACTATTCCATCTTGTCAATTGTATTTTTAATCTAATGCTTATGTCTATCTAGCTAATCGTTATAAGTAGTAATAATCAGACTGCTCGGGAGAGTAAGTGATTGTGAAACTTAGTTGACAAGGCTAAGAAGTGTTACCTAGACATAGGAATAACCTTGGTACTTAATACTCTCCTATGCGTTATAGACACATAATACATAGCGGCTGACAATCGAGAGAAGAGTCGCTGGTATGAAATAGATCTCACTATGCATTTTCGACTTTAGATGATGACCAACCCCAGCCCTGCATTTACCATTCATATAATTCAATTAGCTGACTTTGCTTTGTCGCATACCTCTTCATCCAGCCACTTTAGCTTAGTTTTTACTACTTTGTAGTTAGTTAAACGCATCACTTCTCACCAACTTCTTTAGACGCATGACTAATAATCCAACTAATTATAGAATCTGCATAATCCCTGTGTTCGACCTCAGACTCACTGAGATAACCTCATTTTTTGCTTATACTTGGGTGAAGAATAGGAAAACTTGATAGATTAGTAACGCATAGTATTAAGCACGTTGAGCGCATAACAAGCTTCATAATAAGATTCACAACAGCATCTTTCCATTGTTCTTTCGAATTAGGTACAATTGCCTCCTCAAAAGTAAAAGGTTGTGCTTCAATACTGTCAACTGCCCAAGTAATAGCATACACAACTAAATTAGCATAACCATACCTCGTAGGAGCATGTCTCACCCTTTAGGGCCTGTTACGTGTAAGCCGGTAGTTCTGTAGATCATTGTTACTGGCACTTTCTTCAATGAAAGCTCTCTCATCAATTAAAGTCCTCTCCTACTGAGACTGTCCACCATCAGAGCGAAACTGCTATGAAGACTCTACTTGTGAAACTAGTTGTAACGACCCGACTAACAACTATCTAATCGAACTGTTTCCCAATGCATGCAAAAGTTCAAAAAACGACACTATGCAAAATGGTAAAGAAGAACCCATGTTTTTCATGAAATTACCACTTGTTTTCATTCAAGAAATCAGTGAAATAACAAATAAATAAAATCTTGGTTCGGGGTACCCCTAAGGAAACAATAAAAGAAACTTCATGAATCAAAATTAGCATAAATAAATAAGGAAGACGAGTCTCAAAACATGACAAGATAGTTTGGACAAAAAAATCCAATACAAAACATGAAAAACTATGCGAAAGCTGCTACGGGTCCCGAGATGTCATCAAGGATATTCTTTTTGTCATTCGCCAGCACATTTCTTCCTTTGCCTGAAAAATATATAAGAGAAAAGGATGAGTAATTATATTACTCAATAAGTAACCCCACTACCAGGGTCGGGCTAGGCACCTATGTCCATTAAGTGCATCAAACATGTGAGACATTCATATCTATCATACATCATACTTCTATAAGGGAATGGTTAGACCCGCTCCACCATTGGTTATGGATGCCCACAAACCTCTAGTGAGTCCCGAAGGAGACACTGACCTCTAGTGATCCCGAAGGAACACAAACCTCTGGTATACCTGAAGGACACAACCTCTGGTGAACCCGAAGGAACACAACCTCTGGTGAACCCGAAGAAACACATCCTCTGGTGATCCCGAAGGACTACATCCTCTAGTGATCCTGAAGGAACACAACCTCCGGTGGACACCCAACCAACGTAAGGGAGTAACTGCTACTAATCGTACACGATCAACAAAGTTCATAATCATTCCATAACATGGATTCATACGCTATCAGTAAAGTTCATAATCGTTTTACAACATAGGTTTATACACTAATGGGCACATATAACTTTAAGACATGGAAATCACATACAGGCAAAGTATCTCAAAAGTGGCTCTAGGAACCTACTACATCATGGCAACTAACTATATGGCCCGAAGGCGGTTCAGGTAGTAAGATTACTTACCTGAGTGTTGATCCATAATGCTAACCACACTGCAAACTCTCGCACAATTCTTGAATAAACTGGGAGTACAATTCCCTTAACTTAAGTTGCTCATCAAGCCTAATCCGTCATAAGTAAATTCAAAGTTCATTCAAAAGAGTCCTTACCCAAACGTGGCTAAACTCGCAGTTTCCTCCAATCCTACGAACCAAAGTAATCGTCGACCACCTATCAAGATTTACCAATTAATTCATATTCCCAAAGATTTACGGAACTACACCACTATCCTACTCGGGTTCGAGATACTCACCTAGGAAATATTGATTCGGCGACTGACGGTCAGGCGAGCAGTTAGTTGTAGTCGAGAGCGAGATTCTGAGCGAGAGAGTAAGAGTCTGAGCGAGAGCGAGAGTCTTAGCGAGAGCGAAATTCTGAGCGAGAGAGCGAGAGTCTTAGTGAGAGCAACTTTTGGGAAAAATAGAATCCGTCAAGGCTAGCGGCGACTGAGAGAGAGACAGCAGAAACAGAGGTAAAGAGAGAGTGTGTGCGGCGGCTGAGAGGGAAATCGGGAAACAAAGGTAAAGAGAGAGTGTGGCGGCAGAGAGGCAAAACGGGAAAAGGGCGAGAGAGAGAGCGGTAGCGGAGAGGGAGAGGGAAAAGGAAGAGAGAGAGCGGTGGCAGAGAGGGAGAGGAAGGGTTTTACTTTTTTTTTTTTTTTTATTTGCACACGAAATCTAAGGAGGCTCTTTACAATAACCCTAATCCTTTCCCCTGTTAAACCTCATTAATTCCCCCTTTTTCTTTTTCCCAATAAAATAAAATCTTCCCTACTTAATTTCTCCCACCAAAATAACATCTACATAAATATTCTTTCCTTATATGTTTTATACTTAATTCATTTCTTGAAACTTTCAAACTTTTCCTTAAATACATCTAAAATCTCACCAACCACTACAAATACAAAATTTAAAACTTAAATTCTCAATTCCAAATGATGCAAGGTGACTTAAATTAACTTAATAGGAGAATTTACCTCAATGATTTGGGTTGTCACACTAGTGGTGACTGATCACTAGATTCACCTAAAGTAACTGATGGTCATGCTTCAGAATCAATTCTAACCTCTACCTCAACATGTTCTTCTGTTTGTTGTTTTTGCTGCTTTTTTTACACAAAACGACATTTTTGCTTCATTAAAAGATACATCTTTGTTGATGATACATTTATTTATACTCTCTTCCAAGCACCAAAGCTTATAACCTTTAACACCTTGATGATAGCCAATAAACATACATTTCAGTGCTCTCTTATTCAGCTTTCCTTCCTTAACATGAGCATAAGCTAAACATCCAAAGACTCTTAAATGATCCAAACTTGGAGCTTGTCTTATCTAAACCTCCTGACGAGTGTCTAAGCCAAAAGCAGAAAACGGACTCCTATTAATGAGATAACAGGCTATTTGGGAAGCTTTTTCCAAAATTTCAAGGCTGATGAAGCATTTGTCAAGAGACATATTGTACGCTCCATTATTGTTCTGTTAAACCTCTAAGCTAAACCATTCTACTGTGGAGCATATGTAACAGTAAAATGCCTCGTTATTCCCTTAGATTTGAAGAGAAATTGAATTTATTATTCACAAACTCTAAACCATTATCCGTCCTCAGATACTTTACCTTTCTTCCTTTTTGGTTCTCAACCTACTTCTTTCATTCAAGGAATTTTCCAAAAGCTTCATCCATCCATTTCAATGGATACATCCACACCTTCCTTGAAAAGTCATCAATGATAGATATGAAGTATGTCGAATCTCCCATAAAAGGTACCATAGTAAGACCCCACAAATCTGAATGAACATAATAAAAAATGCCTTTGGTAGAATGCTTCCTTTCCCAAACTTCACTGTGGTAGACTTTTCCATTACGCAATGTTCACAAAATGGAAATTCAATGTCTTTCACCTCTAAGCAAGCCTTATTGTGAAAGAGCTTGTAGACCACTTTCACTCACATTAGTTGTTAGGTGTGGAAGGAAGCAGATGTCCATGGCGGCCAACTGAGGTGTGTATGATGAACTGGGCATTGAGCTTGTTGAAGGGCTAGTTGAGTCAAGAGGAAGTGTTTGACTTGGCGGCAAGAGTTGTAAAGTCCAAGGAGTGGTCGTTGAGGAAGTATACATTGAGAAACTTTAAGCCGAGGCGGCATTGAAAAGTCAAGGACATGCGGGTGTTGAGGAATCATGAGGCATGGTTGCGTTGAGAAGTGAAGATGAGATGCTAAGCCAAGAACCTCCAAGCGTATGTGAACTATGTGTTGAGAAGATGAACTAAGAGGTAGGTGTTCAAATCTCTTATTATTTTGTTGATTATACTTAGTTAATCAATAAGGAAAGGGGTTGTTGGTGTCAAGGGGCAGTCGAGAGGCTTCAGAGGTTATTTTGGCATTGAAAGCCTGGGCAAGAATGTGTGGGCATGAGGTGGACTGTGTGGGCAGCTTAGGCAGGCTATAAGTGTGTAACCGCAAAGGCCTGCCGTTGGACGCCTAGTGTTGTACGCAAGGTCGACGCATAAGGGCTTCAATGCATCAACCAGTTGGTGTGAATGCCTACAAGGTAGCGTGTTATGCAGGTGTGTGGGACTTGTCGGACACTATGATTGTCTATGTGTGAGGCTGTGTGGGAGCTGTTGCACAAGGCATTGTGGGGCAGCATTATAGGTAAGTGTTTGGCCAAGGAGTCCGCCTAGCTGCAATTTCCAATATTCAAAGACTTACTTGGGCCATTAATGTTAAAGAGCTATTTAAGGTTAAGCTTTGATCTTAAGGGCATAAATGGCCTAATATAAGATTTAAGGACTTAAAAGAGAAGTCTAACAAAAGTAATGTATATGGTTTTCATGGCAAGAAGACGGAGGATTGATTTACAACCCATTTGGGACACGAGTAAAGGAATGAGTGACAACATGTTTTCTTTAGTATGAAAATGATGTTTCTTTAATGTTTCCTAATTAATCATCTTTTGAGCGCATGATTCTCATGGAGTTTACATGTTACTAAGTTTGCTTCCCATATGATTTAGAAGCTTGATAAACATGTTGTTTTAGTCTTAAAGCTCAGTAATGCTTAAGCTGTTTATGATGAACGTTTCTTGGGCCAAGTATTATGTTATAAATATGTAATACTTTCAATGCATGAATGTACTTAGGCAATGCATGTAAGGGACCCAATGCTACAGGAAAAAGAAAAGGTATTTTGGCAACTTTGTAATTTTTATGAATGGGACTCAGTACTAAAGGAAAAAAAGAAGGTACATGGGCAGCCCGGATGATGAGGAAACCCAATGTTGAAGGACAATGAGAAGGCATTAAGGAAAACCTCAGAAACCCAATACTGAACGACGGTGAGAGGCATCTAGGAAACTTGAATTATAAGGTCTTTGAAACCCACTCCGGCGCACAGTTTTCAAATATAGAAAAATGAACCAAAATATTTATAAATATAACAAAATGTCATTGTATATTAGTGTTAGTGATAAACGTCGATAAATGTCTATTAGTGTATCTATCACTGATAAACAGTAACATTTTGCTATATTTAAAAATATTTCCAGCAAATTTTCATTTATAACCATTACCGTAAAAGCAACTTCAACCAGGATATTCTCCTTTTCATATTTAAATAGGTAGCTTTGCTTGTTTTAAAAAAACTAATATGAACTTTCTTTAAACTTATAGCAAATATATATTTTGAAAAGATAATTATTAATAAAGCCTTATTAAGAAAATTCGTATACAATTGATTAGTTTATACACACTGATTGTTAAAATTTTATTTTATATTATAAAATGTTTATAAGCATAAATTTGATATTTTTAAATTTATAGTGTATAAATTAGTGGAAGGTAGTGTTTAAACTTTAATCAAAATTGGTGTGGTGCTTTTCTTTTTAATCATCTTCGTAGCTTTACTTTTTATATATTTATAGAAAGTTTTGATAATATGTTTTTCACCTAAGATTTTGTTTGGAATTATTGCAGCTTTTAAAATAATTATTGGCAACTACATTTTTAGAGAAATCAACTGTCATATAAAGTAGATTAGTGTTTGGTAAATTTTAAATTTAAAACTAAAAAAATTGATATCTTTTTGGAAGTTTAAACTATAATTGATGTGACTTAACTATAAGGATTAAATTAAACATATTATATAAAATTTGTAAGGTTATATTTAATATATAAATTTCATTAGTTAATTATTTATAACTTTTAGTTTAAATTACAAATTATATATTTATATTTCTTTAAATTATATGATAAAAGTATGAAAAAAAATCATTGTTATATAAAATTGAAATGAAAAAATATGATTTCAATTTAAGTATTTTAATGTATGTTCATTTTGGAAAAAAGAAAATTACACAATGTAAATGGTAGGATATTTTATTTAATATAAATTATTTTACAAGTTTAGGAAAAATTTTATTTTAAAAATGTTGAATTATTCAAAATTTTATTGATATGAGATGAAATAGATATGAAAGAAAAATAGATATATAAAAGGATGTGAGATTTTAATTTAAAATAGTTGGTTAGAGAGAGTGACAATGTCACACTCTACTTTTAAAACCAATGCGTTGAAGAGCCTATAAAGAAAAGAAGTAAAATAACATGTTGGACGCATGGTCAGGACTAAGGAAACGCATGATAAATGTGGACGCATAGGAAGTAGCCTGAGAGCTTGAAGGAAAAGAAGAGAAACGCATGGGAGGTAATTAAGGAAGGAGATGTAAGCTTGGCTTAAGTAGGACGTATGAGTAAGGATTAAAGTTGAGTAGTGATGCATTGAAATGAAATCTAAAAGAAGGATAAAACACATAAGGTAGAATCGATGAGAGATGCTACTATAATTTAAGGTAAACGCATAACTTCCATTAAGGAAAATTTTGAATTGGATAAGTTAAAACGTTAAGAAGTAAGCCTAAAGGAAGGAGGCTGGAGATGGATATATGATAGGATTTATTGTTAAGACTTGACATAAGGGAACAAAGTTGGACGCATGGTATTATGCGGTAAGGTACAAACGCATAGTAGTGTGCATTTGAGACATTGACGCCTAGTAGTATGCGGTGGAGAAATAGGGTCAAAGGTAGTATGGCGGAGAGTAAGGGAAGAAAGTAATGAAGCTAAAACCTTAAAGGAAATTCAATGGATGCATAGGGGCACTATGTTGGATGAATAGTTTGTATATTGGAATATGTTGGACACATAAGATAAGCTTATAAAGGCTAGGTGGCTTCATATAGACTTAACACTTTATAAGTAGGAAGTGTTAGAAGGCATGTTGAGTGTTTCATGTAAGGTGACACTTGGATAAATGTATGGTTAGTTAAGCATGCAGCGTGACATGTGGCAAACAAGTGGCAAAAAGAGAGAAGAAGTAGGATGACAAGCCCTTTATTCCAAAGCTATAAATAGGATCTTGAGGGAAAAGGAACGACTGATGATTCTGAAGTGAGGATTCTTGAGAGGAAGAGAAGAAAGAAAGCAAAAAAGTTGTTTATGAGAAATATCTCGGAAAGAGAATAGGGGTTAGGAGAAATTAAAGCCTGTGGAGTTGGGAAATTTTAAGACAGGAAATATATGCCTATAGAAATTTTGGCCATATAAAGGAGTTCTATGCGTTGAGATGAAAGAAAGGAGAAAAGATGTTTATGTCAGCGTAAGTTATGGATTAAAAATAAGCCATAGGTAAATTGGAAAGGTTAGCATGCGTTGAGGTGATGGTAAGTTAAGAAAATAATGCGTTATGGGTTGTGAAGAGAAATGGTGGACGGAAGTGAAGGAATAAGAATTATAAGTGTTGACCACGGCTATGCGTTGGTAAGTCTAGCGTTGGAAGCTGTTGTAAAGAGAAGAAAGTGACTCTATAGCTAGTAAGGAGGAAGAGTAGTTACTTTTTGATAGGGCTGCCAGGTGTTGAAGGGTGTCACCATGTGTTGGAAGTGAAGTTGAGCTCGGTCGGGAAAAGATGTACTTAACCTACCATGCGTTGATAAGAATACCTTGAAATGGAGAATAGTTATATGCGATAGGCTGCAGCTATGCTCTGAAGGTTTGCTATATATCGGAAAGCTATGCGATGGGCAGCAGATATACGTTGAAGGTTTGCTATGTGCTAGTAAGGTTCATTGTGTTGATCAAGAAGTCTTTGGGTATGGTATAGCATGTGCGGAAAAGGCTGCTAACCATTGAAAAGTTGCTATAATTGGAAAAACTGTTATGTGTTGAAGGATTGCTATGCGTTGGCAAGGCGACGTGTTGAGAAGTTGAAGTTCATAATAGTTAAGGATTGAAATACAACTTTAACCTAGAAGTGGTCTTATGAGCTAACCAAACGAGACTAAGGTTAAGTGTTGGATGTGCTTTAGGGGTGAAGGCAAACCTAAAAGAAGGAAACAAGAGATGGATGGATATTAGAATAATCATTAAGGAAATGGTTAAGTATGGGAGAAGTAAAAAGAAAAAAAAAAAAAAATTGGAAGCAAAGTCTTGTGTTATACCTCATGGACGCATAGAAGGGTAACCACGAAATCCATAAGGTTTAAGTGCGCGTACTTGGGATGTGTTGGTCTGGTTTCTAACTCATGCGTTGAAGGCTCTTCTAACAACGGCTTGATCTTTGCCGTGGATTTGTTGCTCTGGTCTGATTGCTCTAATATACAATCAGAGAGTAAATTAATTCCTTCTCCTCCACCATCTTCATTGTCTTTGAGGATTTCATCTCTTAACGCTGCGTTTGTAGGTTTTGTCTTCTCCTTGATATCCACGTTCATCTGACAAGATTTAAAGTCATTAGGATCTTTCAATGCGTTAACTACATCAAATTTTACCTGATCACCCACACGGGGCGTTGATATTCCTTCTTGGACGTCAATTAGAACGCATGCAGGGGTGGTTTCTTTATATATAGACGAGGTGCTGCCTGCGTTGCTCTTTCTCTCTGCTCTATATTTTCCTCTTCTTCTGATTCAGTGGCAGATGATGGTTGGTTGACTTTATTTATACTACTCTCCATTGGTTGACTCGTTGTTGGAGCGTTTATAGGTTGCAAGTTTTCTTGTGTCCTCTGCTTTTGCGCAGCTGTGGGCTTAGTTTTCCCATGTATCAATGTCACATCTTGACATTGTTATTTTTCATTCCCTCTTGGAATTTCATTTGTACTTAGCAATGCTCCTTGCGTTTCATTCTTAAGCTCCTCTGCAATTTGGCCCAATTGAACTTCTAAATTGCGAATTGCAGTGGCTTGGCTTCAGAACACCGCTTCATGCGAATTGCGCGTTGCTTCATTCTTACTGATATATTCTCGTAAAAGAGATTCCATGGAAGACGATGAGGATGATGCGTCTGCTTGCGGATCCCTCTGAAACTGATGATACTGGCCTTGATTTCATTCGTTGAAACCAAGAGGGTTGCCTCTCTACGGCTGCTACTCAGTCTCCTACGTTTGTTGTTGATTTCGACCCTATCCGAAGTTAAGGTGGTTCCTCCAACCCGAATTGTACGTCTCACCATAGGGGTTGTTTTGAACATTGCAAATTGACTGGAGGTTGTAGGGACACATGTCGTACAAGTGCCCCGCACCACACTACGGGCAACTTATAGACGCTGTCGGATTCACTGCGTTCATCGCATTCATCGCAGCAACTGATCCACCTTGATTATTCAAGGCTATCCTCTTCAGCAGAGATGTCATGGTTATCATCTGCGCTGAGAGATTGGTGGCAGCATCAACTTCAAGCATTCCAGCTTGCGTTTGCCTTCTATTGGTGGGCGAAATCCATATTCGTCGTCCACCCATTCATTAGGATTCCACGAAATTCTGTCAAGAATATTTACGGCTTGCGAGTAGGTCATATCCAATAATCCTCCTGCTTATGCAGGCAATTCCTCACTAGCCGTTTGAACCAGGTCCAAGCTACGACTGGTCCTTCTTCGATTCTACCTTGTCCTTCGGGTGAAGGTCCTCTCAATCCCAGGGTTAGTATGAAGTTCTAGATTGCTCCCGTTACTCAAATACTGTTTGGAGCTTCTAGCAGAGAAGAAACTCACAATACTTCTTTAATTGAGGAATCCTACAACAAAAATAATCCAAGAAAAAAAAATTAAATCAATGCAAAAATCCTCGACAACGGCGCCAAAAACTTGTTGTGAGACGCAAAGACTCGCTGCTGCGTCTGTATATTATTTTATTATTATTAAGTTTCCTATGCGTTTAACATGCTTAATGTTATGCGTTTATGATCTGTCAAGTTTTCCTATCCTTTACCCAAGTATAAGCAAAGAAATAGGTTTTCTCGATGAGTCCGAGGTGAACACAGGGACTATGCTGATTCTGTAATTAATTGGATTAATTGAGTTGTAGTGGTAACCAAAAATATTTAAGATGGGACGTGTCTAACTAAAGAAAGCGATAACATGTACACTAGACTAAAATGTGGAATATGGTAAGGTATGCACACAGTAAAGTCAGCTAATGATTTATGTGAATGGATAAAAACAGAGTTTGGGTTGGTTAACATCTAAAGTCAGAAAGAATCTTAGTTTATTTAATTGAGTTAATGCACAAACAAATAAAATAACTCATTATTTTATTGAAATAATAACTTGTATTTATAAAGATTACAAACTACGAGAACAAGATTACAAACTACGATAACCTTAAGAGATTTAAGACACCAGTCCCAACAAATTAGACATTCCTTATAAAAAATCAATATAAAACTAGTCAATTATTAGTCAATATCCAAGTACTTAAAAGTGATAATGCTTGTGATTTATTCAATTCTACTCTTGGACCATATCTTCAATCTCATGGTGGTGTTCACTAGAGTTCTTATATTAACACACCCCAACAAAATGGCACATTGAATAGAAAAATTGTTATTTGTTTGATTTAGCTTGATTCCTCATGCTCACATCACATGTTCCAAAAATATTTTGGGTTGAAGCTATCCTAATTGCTACCTATCTCTTCTACCATTACAAACATTTGGATGTACTGCATTTGTTCATATATATTCTCAACACGGGAGTAAACTTGAAGCATGATCCATGAAATGTATTTTTCTCAGTTACCAAATAGGATAGGGTACAAGTGTATCATCCTCCAACTCACCAATTTTTTCATATCATGGATGTCAGATTTTTTGAAATTCAACCATATTATCCCAATTATGCAATACAAGGAGACCATTTTGATCTTAAACCATAAAATTGGGACTACAGTCCTAACTTTACTTTAAAACTCATCCTCTTAAAGTTCTCATATACCCTTTTTTGAACCACCTCCTAATATACTTCTGAAAATCAACTTCAAGTTTATTTGCAAAGACTAAGATGATACATGATATAAAACTTTTACTTGGTAAAATGAGCATTTAAATGCGTTGTGAATAAGAAATATCATCCTTTCATACATAGCTTCAATTGACTAGGTATGTACCCCTATATATACTCTTGCCAATAATACATAGCCATATATACGACTACCACTACATGTACTCACATATATAGGACATATATACTTATGTGTAGATGAATGTGTATTTTCTTTTTCAAGATTAAAGGGGTGCAAAATGTGTCAGGAAAATAAAAAAATAAAATAAAAAATAATAAAATAATAAAATAAAAAAAGATTTGAGGCTTTCCTTCTCTTAGGTGTGGTTATGTGGAGAAGAGTGCATAGTTATTTAAAAGAATCTAGCAATTAGTAATAAGTAATGTATAACTTTCATTTTTGTAAGTGTGGTTATGAGGAGAGAGCAAATGATTCAAAACAAATCCCACCAACAAATTAAAGCCTCTCTCCCTCTCTCCTTTTTGGATTTGATTTTTTTTAAAAAAAAAAAATATGAAAAATTAGGTTTGAGGGTACAAATGTAGTTGTCCTAAAACTTTTGTGATAAAAAAAAAAAAAAAAAAAAAAAAAAAAAAAAAAAAAGAAAAAAAGAGGACCAATTAACATTTGTTTAAATTTTGAAGATACATCTATGAAAAATGAATCCATTATGAAACCTATTTATCCCTTAACTAAAACAGAATTATATATTCATTGAATACAATGTTTATTTTTGTTTTGTGGAAATCTTTTGCTGCTAGTTTATTTTTTTCATTCTTTCTATAACATAGTAATTACGAATTAACATATCGATATACATTGTAAATAAAGACTTTGACTTTAATATTATTAAAAATTCGTCAATATATCCATTGATATATTTGTAAAATGAAATTTCCTATATCAATAGAAATATAGCATTGAAAAAACCTCATTCCTCAATAATTAAATTCAATTATGTTTAAAAAGATAATAATAAATTCAATTAATTGCAATCATACTATTTTTTTAAAATAATAATAAATTTAATTAACTGCAATCATACTGTTTTTTTTTTTTTTTTAATTTTTAGGTTAGTCATTGATTTATAAAATGGATGACTAACATGAAGAGGATGGACTATAATCACATTGAGCATTATAATATAAAACCACCTGCTAATTAATTGTAATTATTTATCAAATTTTGCATGTCCCTTCATTTTTTGAATTTTTGGGATGTTTCCAAAAATAGAAAAAATATTCAAAATAATTATAAATATAACAAAATTTCACTTTCTATCTGTGATAGACCACAATAGATTCATATAGACATCTATCACTTTACCCGATAGATACAACATCTATCTAAGTCTATCATAGATAGTGAAATTTTGCTATATTTATAAATAGTTAGTTATTTATTCTATTTATAATAATTTTTCTTTATTATTATAATAATTTTACTTTATTATTATTATTATTTATTATTATTATTAGAGTATATTTACCAGTTTTTAGTTAACTTTGTGCTAAAATATAAATAACTTATTGACAAATAGGACCTTGGGTTTAGTTTAACTTGTTCAAACATATATAATCGAAGTCAAATATTTGAATCTTTCACTCGAACTCGTAAAAAAAGATCATGATCAAAATTTTATAAGAGATTTAAGATTTCAAAGGATTTCACTAATCAATGTTTAATACATGCAAAACACAAAGCTACTTCAGCTTGGGCATGGAGCTCTTCCAAGATCTTGACAATCTTATCACGGCATATGCTTGTTTCACTCTGCTCTTGTAGCATTTTTCTCAATCTACATCCATATAGATAGGGGTCCAAACATGAGACATTGTTTTAGAAACAAAACTGCTTACGAAGGTCATGATAAATGCAGAAGTTTTTGTGCGAATTGATATGACATGGCTATAAAAAGTATGAATCATCCCAATATTGATAGTTACCTACTTAAGATATTAAGTCCTACAAATTTTCCAACAAACAAACACCGTGATTAACACATGCCCACAAAAAAGAATTACAAATTAACCATTATGGGTTGGCCTAGCAGCAGTGGAAATATCTTAAAAAAGCCCAAGGACCAAGGAGTCATGGGTTCAATCGATTTAATATCCTACAGGCTTTCTTGACACCCAAATGTTGTAGGGTCAGACGGATTGAATCGTGAGACTAGTCGAGGTGCGTGTAAGTTGGCCCGAACACTCACAAATATCAAAAAAGAAAAAAAAAGAAGAATTACGAATTAAATCTAGCCAACTCCCCATAGCTCTCAAATCTCTTGAGCCCTCTAAAATTCCTATTTTTCATCTCTCTATTTTCATTTTTGATATCCATGAGTATCCGAACCAATTTATCCCCACCTCGACTAATCTCACGATACAACCCGCCTAATCCTACAACATTTGGGTGTCAAGGAACTCACAGGATATTAAATTTTAGACAAGTGGCTACCATGGATTGAACTGATTCCCTCTAAGTTCTTTATTAAACCCTTGATATTTTTTACCACTCAGCCTACTACATAACCTTATTGTGGGTGGGAAGTTATGACCAATTGTTGAAGGTTGTGAGTTCCCACCAATACTAATATATCCCTTTCAACAAACCATCTTTTCAGCAACCAGATCGCAAAATAGTTGCCTTCGGGGATATGGTGAAAACAAAGACCAATAATATAGCGCAAAGGAAGGTCATAACAGAACACCTAATTACATTAGCCATCTAAGGAGTTTTTCTTCTTTCTTCTACTTTTCTTTTTTCTTTTTTGCTAATCAACACCTAAGCACTTTTTCTTTATCACAGTTGATAGCCATAATGCACATCGAGCCCAGCTAACAAGTTTTTCATTAGCCGAAGCCATTACTACACGAACAAGTCCAAGGGAGCAGGCAGAAAGTGCAAACTCCAGTAACACATAAAGGTAGTCTACATGTTAACTTGCATGACATTGTTTTCCTGCAGTATTTTATCATCCATGTTTTAATATTTGCTAAATTCTTTATTATTTTCTCCTGTTCTATGAAACGGAAACTTTGATACTTGGAAGCAGCCAGAATTTACCATAATAAAGGGAAAGGAAAGATTTCAGATGCATTATTCGCATACCTCTGTACAAGTGCTATGTCACCGTGACCAGTGCAAATGATAAGCATAGCATTAGTAGGCAAAGAGGTATAGAGGTCATTGATTCTAGAATCCATCCGAGCCAAAATTTCCCGCAATTCAACAGAGATCTTGGGTCTGTTCCTTTTCTTGTTGACAGATTTTGTATCACACGTAAGTAATGACAACAACTCTGCAAGCTTGACATTTAATCTTTCTTCATCATCTGCCTGTTTCTTATGGAAAGAATTCAATTCCGAGAACTGTGTCCAGATGAAGTGAACTTTTTCATTCATTGCCTAGAGCAATAATAGTCACAAACAAACTATTAGATATCAGTTATAAATGAAATTTCAGACAAATACAATCAGCAGCTAGCCAACCTCCTTTTTTGCCCTTGAAAGAGCTTCATCATCAGAAGTTACAGGAAATGCATGTGATGATTCAGAGGAATATCTCTTCACCGTTGATACATCATCAATGAAAGAAGATGTCTTTCCATTCTCACCAAGTATATTAAGTAGTTTCTTCCGGATTAATGATGGAGGTGAACCGAAGTCCGGTCCTGATTGAAAACAAGAGAAAAGGCATCCAATAAGCACTCTACAGTTTTGAAAATTGACAATTTATAACACAACGTAGGGCGATCTAAGGACCAAACTGTACAATGCAAAAGATATGCATATTATCAAGACTCTGCTGCGAGTAGTGTTCCCACTATCAATCCCAAAGGAATGGTAACAACAGTTATAACATATAAATGAAACAAGAGTCTTGAAACTAAAAACCCCTAAAAGCAAAATGATGGTCTAGTGATTCCTCATCTTTCATACACATGCTGCAAAGCTATGGGGAAAGGTACCAAGAAGGGAACTTCCCTTGGAGCTTCTCTGTTGTGTTTATGCTCCAACAGATTAACGTCCAAAGGAAAATTTTCCTATTTCTTTCACCAAGAAGATCGCAAGCCCATTATTCAGTTTCAAGAAATGAAAAAAAAAAAAAAAAAAAAAAAAAAAAAAAAAAAAAAAAGTAGACTTGGGAATGAATTCCCGTCCATCCCCCATCTAACCCTGTCATGGCCCTCTTCCAGCCAAATAGGATCAATCACACAGGAAATCAATCCATTCATCGAACCCCCATCAAAAGGCCACCTTTTCATCCCCAAATGCCAAGCTTGAGATTGGTCTTCTTTATAGAAACAATGGGACGTATCCCCAACCTAGATGTCCTCCCAAAACCGAATTCTAAGCGCATTTCCAGCATTAAACTTGACAAACTCCAAGAAAAAACTTTGTTTTTATCAATACTCACCCATGGATGGCCTTTAGAAAAGTTTGGGAATCCACCCTGCTGGCCCCACTCAATAAATGGCAGCAATAACTTTCCTCCGGGCATTAGGCTCATTTGCAAACCTCCACAGCTATTTTGTGAGAAAGGCTATATTCATTTCTGGACTACAATTGATCAATTAAAGCTGTTTTGGAAAGGTTGAGATTGAGACCCGGTCCTTTTGAAAAGAAATTCAGGATGAACCACCCATTTGTACGACTCTTTGTTGTTTCAGGGCACTATTTTAAACCTTCATACCGCTGCAACGCTCAAAGGAGCTATCTGTTCTAGTGATGCCCATCCAAGGCTGTTAATAACCACTGTGTGCATTCCTTCAGTAGCCACTCGTACCACTGTCATATTTGTTCAAATTCATATCCTTCACGAGAGAGGCAAGTTCTTTTGAGAATGACAAAACCATTTTGTAAGAATCTGTTTCTCTCCATGATTTCAGAAACAAAATTCCAACATATTATATAATAGTTAGGTACTTAAGTACCTTGGAAAACCACTCCAAAAGCAAGCTATTGGGGTGAGAAAGTCAAACCACTTAAGTACAATATTGATCATCCCGTTCAAACCAATGTAGGACAAAGGTAGCCCATGCTACTTGGTTCCTAATAGATACCCTCCATCCAAATTAGGATTTGAAAGTTTGACGAAGAATACCCTTGGGGGCTTAGAGAGCCTAGAGGAAATAAGAGGGAAAGTTTGCAAGGACAACTTAAATTGAAGTAAGGCAACCCCATTTGTTCAACTTCACCACCAAAGGATTCCAGAAGAGAAAAGGTCTTCGGTTTATCACCAAGTGCCATGTTAAATAATGAAGAGGAAAGGAGCCCTTCAAGTAACCCCAAGTTTTGGTAGCTTTGCCAAGATTCTCTGCACCAACGCTGGCAACTGAAAATGTAGTTGGCAGATTTTCAAACCAAAGGCCAACTCAAAAGATTTAGTAATGTTGAGTAGGTTAACTCTCTTCCCATCTTCCATGGTTTTTCCTTTTTCAGGTAAGAAATGGAACCTTCCTTGAGAAAGAATGAAAGGAATATAAGGACATACAAAAAAGGTCCAACAAATAACAAAAAGAGCAAGGAGGCTAAGAGTAACTCCAAAAAAGGGGCCCGGCCCAACAAAATCAAACCAAGAGCATGGTTATAAGAGAATCTTTTAACCAACACCAATAATGAGGCATTAAACCTAAGCCCCTCCCAAACTTCCTCACTCGATCTCTCCACCTCCCTATAAAACTTGTTCCTCTAGATACCTAAATGAGAGCAAAAAGGCTAGCTAATGATAAGCAATCTATCCTCCATTCCACAAAAGGGAAAGAAGAGCCACCACATCAATCATCATCCATGCTTGATAACAAAAGTGCGTTCAACAACACATGGTCTTACAAAAGGAAAAGAAGAGCCACCACATGATTCATATTCCATGCTTTTTTTTAAAGAAGGAAACATAACTTTTCATTGATAAAATGAAAAGAGACTAATGCTGAAAGATATAATATCTTTAAAAGGATAGAGAAATTACGAAAAAACTAAAGGAGAAAACTATTAATAGGATATAAAGAGGATAAGACATTAGAAAGCAAACTCTTACAACCTAACAAATCAGCTCAAAAAAGGAAAGCAAAACTAGAGAGCACATAAACTAAAAAGCCAAAACCGACAGATGTCCAAAGAGCCGCGAGGTAAGAAAACCAATAAGCTCGGAAGTGCGAGGATCAAACCACAAAACAAACCAACTTCTAAACTGTTGCTTCCAAGACTACATTTACTGGGAGAAAAACCCAACTTCGGACAAACAATAAGGCTTAGGCGCATAAACACAAATATCCGCAAAAATAGTTCAAATCCTAGACAAACCACCAAGCTATGCTTTAATTGGAGTAGGAATAGATACCATCTGAAAACCACATTTTATCAATCAAAACGGAGAACTTGGCAGGAATTATGGGAAACAATTTTGCTCAAACATTTTCACACTTCTCAAACAAAGTATCAAAACCACCTGCAAAGCAAGCAGTAATATATATCTTGGATTTATCTCCCTTCTCTCTATTTTAGGGTTAAAATCCTTTTACCTTATCATAGCTGCCCACATATTGCAAGCAGTAAACGTGGACTCTTTTTTCCTACAGGGAAACCTTCAATAATGCAAGCCTTAACTCCCTTGCCAGGAAGTCTACTCAGACACATGGTGGTGAGGAAAAGAAAAATGGAGAAGGGGTTCCTAGCTTACGGCTCTAGAGTTTGAATCTTGCCCCTCACCCATTGATAAGCATAAAATAGGAAGGAGACACTTAGACATACATTTTATCTATTAATAGGAGGCAACTTTCACTAACAATGGAAAAACAGGAAGGGGAGGGCAAGAGATTCTCACAAGACGCTTAAAAGCTTTAACAATTTCACGGATTCATTGATAGTTTACTACCACAATGGGAGCTTTAGCAAAAGGACTCCAATTGCCAAACAGTTAAAAAGGAATTCCTCTTATCAAGGGAGTTTCTGTCCACCTTATCATGGGCTTTTCTTGTGTCTGAGTTTGAAGACAACGCCTTTTCTATTTTTACACCTCCATTTGTCCAATGCCTAATTTTCCCCAAAATAGGATCTATAATATGGCAACCCTCCATAAAAACTTACTGGGAGGCAAAATCATGTGGCACCTCTTTAAGTCTCCCAACAAGAACTCTAACCAAGATGTTATAAGCACAAACAGTGAGAGTAATAGGCAGTAGTTAGAAACCCCAGAAGCAATAGCCTTTTAGAAGAGCTAAGAGGATCTCATTTGCATTAGATTACAATTCCATTATGAAAGAATCCTAGAAGAATCCAACAAAGATCCTCCCTGAGAGTATATGCTACCGCTTTCTGAAGAATGCTCAACCAATAAGTCGACCCCTTCAAAAATATGCTTAGGATGAAAATCAAGAGAATTTTTATTCAAATCAATTAAAACTTACCAATAAAAGAAACAAACTCTCTATTTATAGAGAATTGGAAAGCAAATTAATCCTAATCCTAATTAACTAAAGAAACTAATCCTAATCCTAACATGAAACTCGATCAGCTTTTCTTGCACTAGTACATGAAATTGCAGATTGCAAATTAAATTAAACACTAAACTAACTGAAATAAACACAAGTAAGGTGTAACCGGTAATATTCCTAAGGAACTTCAGAGTTGAACAGTCAAACTATGTTCTCCATAAGTATAGCGTCGGTAAAATGTCACTTGCCATGTTTAATTTTAAGAAGTGCAAGTTCCATAGTAGCTCTCGCATCTTCAATACTATCGTGGCCATTTCCAGATTGTTGAATCTCTCTGGAAAGAAATCTTTTAGTAAGAATCCGAAGCGCAGATTTATGAGAGCCGCCACGGGGATGCTTATATAGTACTGCAGTATCAATCACCAGATCATGAGAGATCTTCAATGCCATCAGGTCATTCTCCAGTGAATGGCCAACTAAAACAGTCTCCTTGTGAACCAGATTTAAAAAATCTCTCTGCAGAGTACATTTACCATAAATGCATTAGAAAGTTTCATCAAACAATTATTGCTGCAAGTAGATAACATCAGTGAGTATAGTCAAGAGAACCTGAGCATCTTCCAGACTAGTGGTCACCCCACTTAACATCTCACATGTAATTCCACTAAACCTGTTAAGCCGAAAAAGACAAACGTAAAAAAAAGGATGAAGTTAGTTCCTCATTTTTAGTGTGCCTCGAGACCATAGAAGACAAATAAATTAGAGACAGCAGCCATTTGGACACATTGGGCGTCCGGCATTACCACCCAAGATAAGCTAAGAATATCACCTTGGACAACAAGTTCACGCACAAACATGATGAAAATGAACCATTGTTGTACACCCAAAAACTCTCTATCCTTTAAGCAGCATTACCTTCGTGGAGCTCAAACCACAAAGATTTCTTTTGGCATGTGTGGAAGGAATCTTAGACTATTTGAGGATAAGTTGCACGTAGAGGCATCTTTTGTTTATAGTGTACAATAGTTGACCTCTTGGTGGTGTTCAAGCCATTAATTTTATTTTTTTTATTTTCTTTTTGTAATTACATGATCATTAGAAATTGGAAAGCCTTTTTGAAGTAGTTCTTAGGGAGGAGGTGCCTCTACCTCCAGCCCATAGGCTATCTTTTTTTTTGTTTGGTTTGAATACCTCTTATACGTTGTTCTTTTTTTATTTGAACTGCTTTCATTGAGAAAAAATGAAAGAATACAGGGGCGAACAAAAAAACAAGCCCACTGAAACACCCCATCTAAAAGAAAGGGTTGTCAATTCTGTACTATGAGCTTTGTCTCAATTCATTATAACGAAAGAGACCGTTTCCCTTTAAAAAAAAAAAAAGAAAGGGTTCCAGCTAAGTAAAATGTTCCTACAGAATAGTTACAAAAAAGCTTTGAAACTGAAGCCCAAAGGGACAAGCCCAAACCTCACAAGGGTCCCTATCCCTACCTCTAAACACTATCATTCCTCTCCCCCCAAATATCCCATATAACCTCACACACCCTAGCAAGCCACAAAAAACGGCCTTTCTCTCTAAAAGGCGGATGGAGGAGAAACTCCTCAATCATCGCACGAATGTCTCTCTGACCAGCAATACTAACATCGAACTCCTGCAAGAAGAAGCTCTACAAAGTCCTCGCAAACTGACAATCCCAACCAAGGTGATCCAGGTCTTCCTCTGCCAGTAGCAAGAAGGCCCCACAAGCGAGGTTCTTCTCCTAACAAGCCTATCAAGAGTGTTAACATGGCCAAGCAAACTTGCCGAGTAAAAAACATGACTTTCTTAGGAATTTTAGTCCTCCAAATCACATCAAACATAGCCTCCCTAGAGGGAGAGGGATCCAATAACAGTCTGAAGAAGGATTTACAAGATAATCCACAAGGATTCGGACTCCAAATGCAAACATCCCTTCTCCCCACTCTAAAGTTGCACGTTTCCAATAAAGAAAAAAAGAGAGACAACCTCCATCGTTTCCCTATTGGACAAGTGGCAACGAAACCCAAAGGAAAAAGACACGGAGTTCTCAGACCAAATCAAAAAATTCGAGATGGGGTGATTTTTAAAGGAATATAAGTGGGAAGATAGAAGAGAGAGCACAATCCCCCACCCACTAATCCTCCCAAAAATACGTGTCCTTGCCATCCCCCACAACATACCAAACCAAATTAGAAAAAGAAGGAAGCTCTCACAAAACAAAAGAAGCATCATTGTCAAAGGTAATTAATTTAAAGAATAGTAAAACATGCAACATAACTGAAACAGCTTCATAAATCTCCATACCGATCAAATACAGGAAGCTAAAATTTCACAACAAAAGAACTTTCTTGATGATATATATATATATATATATATATTTTAATATATATGAGACATAAGAATTCTGCATCATCAACATCAATTCTATTGTCTACTAAAAGCTCAAGAAGATCTTGCCTCGTATTGTAATCAACAATTGCATTTGACGGTTTAACCAATTTGTCAAGGACAACCTGAAATAACCAGGAAAAGGGCGCATAAATAAAAACAATGAGACACGTAGAAGTATAACATGTTGGTATAAAAACAAAATCAAATACAGAAAGTCCCCAATTAAATGAAAATTGGTATTACTTTGTTAACCCAAAAACGACAATAGGTGGTCGAAAACTTTAGTTAAACAAATGGCAACTGCATGCTACTAAGGTAAAATCCAACGGCTTCAATTTATAAAATAGACATGTTAACTTCAAAAAGAAGCATAAGCTGAGAAAGGATTAAGATAAAGATAATTGAATTAACTTAGCATTTAGCAAGACGGTTACCCAAATTCCCTGTTCAGTTCTAGATTATTTTTTTCAGAATTCAGATAATAACTATCCAGTACTTGATTTAAAATCTTCAAAGCACCATTTAAGTTTCCTCATACAAAAATCCAATGCTTTCACCAAGGCAAGTAACTGAGGCAGAGTAGAGTGCATACCCGTCCTTCCATATCCACCAGGGTTATTCTTGTGAGCTCAAACCCTTCACATGTCACACACTAATAAAAATAAAGGGGAAAAAAAGTATTAATAATGCATTATATCAAGAATTACAAATAAAGATAAATATTAAGTCATTGCTGACTAAGTAAGTAGCCTTAAAGCATATGAACAGAATACTGGTAGGCCCCTATTATGAAAGTGTATACCCGGAAGAGAGTGAGGAAGGGGGTAGGCGCGTGAGTAAGGAATGTTAGTGCATTACGTGTATTAGTGGAGCCACAAAGGAATTTTATTAGTTACAGTGGCAGAGAGGCTAGAGTATATAGCTGAGATACGTGTAAAAGAGGCCATTTTTGGCTAATTTCTGCTCTGTGAGTTCTCTGTGGATAATTAAGAGAAGTGGGAAGCTCTCCGAACTTCCCTTGTTTCCTTGCTAACTGAAGGCAAGGCTTATCGATTACATGCAACATTAACATTTCAACAACTTAGATTTGGACTCAAATTTTACAAAGTAAATAAATAAGTACACTTACCTTGTCATGGATATTTCTTGAATGTTTCATAAAATCATTAAAATATATATATATATTGACTTCATACTTTTCAATGATGCTAATGTAAACATCTAGTCAAACAAGTTTCTGGCTTCCCAAAAGAACATTCCGCTGATAAACAGCAATTGGATTCTGCTACTGTCACTTCCGATAAGCTACGCAATGAGAAAGATAAATACACCCAAATCACAAATTGCCTTCTCCTCTTGGCTCCTACCAAATTGATATGATGTTAAATTAGCCATGAGAGTATGAACACTATTGTGGTTTTGCCATCTTTCCTCCTGCCCTCGTTATACAACAAAAATTGGCATAGAGATAGCCTGCTATCCTAAAAAATAAGTTTTTCTTGAACTTGCTTGTGAGAGTATAAACACTTATGATATGATACAAAACAAGTCTCCTTTACAACTCTCTCTCCAGGATGGTGTATTATCTTGATGAGTTCCGCACCTACTAAATTTCTTCCTTCAATTGGCATGTGGCTCTACCTTACTGCTTAAACGGCCTCCTCCCCACTACCTTGGGTAGCCATCCATCCAAAGAGGTAAAAGTGCTCTGCCGACTTGAGGAATCCTAGGAAATTTAACCATATAGAAAGGACTATAGATAGTTTCTGATGTAATAGATTGGGATAATTTGGTAAATTCAAGTTAATCTTGGTTAATCCTTATTAATTACATTTTAATTACCAAACTAGTTTTAACCTCTTTCAGTTATCCTTTTAGAACTCTTGTAATTCTCTATAAATAGAGAAAGCCCCCCTTGTATTAGATCATCCTTTCATTCATAATAAAGACTTTGTGGGTTTCTTGGAGATTTCTCTCCTTTTTAGCATTTAGGCTACATCAGTTTCCTTGACACCATTTATTTTGTGCCTCTGTATTGATGAAAAATGTGTGCCTTGTATCTAGATTGGAGTCTTTTTTGTAGTTAGGGTTGGACCCCTTATGTTGCGGCTTGTTTTTAGTATGTCCTTGTATATAGTAGTGTTTTTTAAAGCTCAAGACACAGTAAAACGCAATAGTCTTTTGGGGCTTAAGCGCAAGGAGCAAGAAAAAGTGTGGGCTTTTTGTTGTGAAACGCACTATATATAAAAGTAATACATAAAGAAGAGAAAGCATAGTTGAGGTGAAAATGTTAGACATGAACTGAGACAAGGGAAGTCCTGATAATAAAAATAAAAATAATAATAATAAAAAGACTCCTAAACACAAGATTTTGCATTTAGGCATAGTAAATTTGATTTTTTTTCTTTTGTTTTATGTAATAAAGAAGGATCAACTCTAATTATTACTATATTTTAAAACTAATAAAAACACCCCAAGGTCCAGGGCTTAAAGCCTTGAGGCTTCACAAAAGGCGCGCACCTGAGGTGGGTCTTATTTTGTGAACCTTCCCTATTCAAGGCGAGGCCCCAAACTTGCGCCTTTGAGCCTAGGCACGCGCCTGGAGGGCTTTTTTAAAACACTAGTACATTGATATATTTTTTTTAATAAAAGCACATTTTCTTACATTTAGACCAAGAACAGCAACAGAAATCATATTTTCAAGGAAGGAGAGTGAATTTTCCCTTGAATATACACCTATTTCTCTTGAGCCGCAAGAGTCACAATGAAAAAAGAAAAGCTCTGCCGATGCCATGGTATCGTAAAGAACTTTCTCATTACTTAATACAAATATGAGCAGTAAGATATGAAAAAGAAATGAAATAAAAGCAATCAAATATATTAATATATGTCAAATATATGGTTGGGATAATACACTTGCGTCTCAAGATTAAGCATCCATTGAGATACATTAGATTTCAAAATTTGGAAAGAAAAATGGACTTACCATCTCACAGTCAAGTGCCAACATTTCATTAGGTGAAGATCCCACAGGAGCCGGAAGTGTTTGGATGAAACCTGAATCAAATGAATAATTAACTTACAGAATTTTCTAACCTGAAAAAACGCTTCAGTGAGGGTGGAGAGAATGGGTGTTAACTTCGGAAAAAAGTGAAAATACAGCTTTCCAAGAGAACACAAACAGTTAACTAACAAAGATAAATCACCTGGTTGATTGAAAGGATAACCATTGTCTTCCAGTGCTTTGGCAGTTAGTGTATAATATGTTACAGGGAAAGGTAACTCCTTTGGGAGCTTGATAGATATTGGTGCTTCTTTTTCAAGGCCAGATATTTCTGTACACATTCCAAATAAATATATTGAGAGGAAAAGAGAGAGAGAATGTATACAAGTCAAAAGGTCTGTTCAGAAAAATGCAAGAGTACATAAAAGGCATCAAAACGACTTTCAACAAGTATACAGCCACTAAAATACCCTCTTCTCAGGGAAGTACAAGTCTGATGCCCACATAATAATGTAGACTCGCCTTTGAACTCCTTGTAGCACAGTTTATACTCAGAAAAGGTTATCAACATGTTATACCCTCAAGGACGAACAAAAACAAATTTATAACAATAATAATTAATAATAGCAGCAGTTGTAGTGATAAAGTACAATAATTCCCAACTCCTACAAGGAAATAGAAAGTATACTAAAACAGCACAAGGAGAAAATTAAATAGCTGGAGAGCTAGACCAAAACTAAAGTTTGGCAATGGTTTACATACCTGGTTCAGAAGTCAATTTATTATTTATGTCTACATTGTTTGCATCCCTCTTTCTCTTTACCTTACACGTCAAAAGTGCATCAATTGTTTGCATTCTATCTGATATACAGCTAGCAAAATACAAAAAATCAAAACATGAGGACTGTACGGTAAGTAAATCACAGAAACATTCCCAATAAATAATTGAAAAGTTCAATAAATGAATGCGCACCTAAGAGCTAAAACTGCCCTTGGACTGCCGCAGAATCTTTTAAATGTAGGAAGTATCTTGGACTGTGACATGTACAGAGCAGCATCCAGGCCAGGGAGATAAACCATAACCACCTTTGGGATTAGGGGTTTATTCTGCATATATATAATTATTTAAGTGATTCGAGGAAATCTTAAATATTTGGAGCAAAGGTAAGCCATCAACCATGGATAAAATAACAGAGCATAAGGCTATCCAAACAAATAGTCTTTAACAATCACAGTTAGAAAATAGATAAGCTCGTAGACTTTCAAAAGTTAACAGAGGAACACCAAGATCCCAGTTGTTAATCTAATTCAGACATCACTGAATACAAGCTCATAACAAACTATGTGTAAGGTGTTATCTCCTGGTCACACCTCCATAGGAGCAAATCAGCATGCAGCTTCAAATAATTATAACTCTATTTAACAAAAAATGACAGAATATAGCTAAAACATATTTGAGGTCTAGACCTTCACCGATATTTGATTTCTATCTAAAAGCACTACCTCCATGGTCAAGTCTTCTTTGCTTGCACAAAATTTCAAGTTAGAGATATCAATAATTTAAAAGTTGAAAAGGTATTGACCTTGATAAAAACCCACGGCGGCATGAAACCTTCAGCAAGCACCCAAGTTACAAGCCCTTGAACATCCTGCAGAGAAAGATAAATGACAATAAAAATCTAATAGTCACTTCTGACTTTAACATTAGAAGAAGCTTGATGACTAAAATAAACTCACTTGCAGACTTAAAGTTGAATTAGATTCTGGATTTTTGAAAAGAACCTCAGCTTTGGCCTACAAGAGGAATCAAAGTAAGCAGAATCCAGTATGTTATCCGATGTCATTTTGTTGCACAATGATAAAAACTTATTCAGTTTAAGGAAATACTAACACCCCTTTATTGATTGAACAACACCAAGAATCGTGATTATACAGAGATGAAAAAGCAAATGGAGAAGGTGAATGATGAAGAAGAGAATACATACATCGGTTCCATATATATTGAAGAAGCTGGGCTTCTCCTGCGTTTTACCCATGTTCGACTTGCCCTCGCCTTCGGAATCCAAAGCTGAAACACTGGAAGATGGCATGGTTTATGAACTTCCTCAGCAGAGAGTAAAGAAAGACACCAAAGAATTTTCTGCTCTTTAACTCAAAAGCCCAACGCCAATGGGAGATTGTGAATCAAGACCCATTTTATTGTCTTTCCCCTTTATTTGTGAGACGGGTAAAAAATTGCTACTTCCTTACTAAAGTGACCTACAATCATAGAACAATTGTAAATGTCTTTGGGTTAGGTCGGGTTGAATCAAACATTTTTTTTTAGAAAAATTGAGTGAGACATACTTTAAGTAGGTTATAGATGTCATAAAATGCATGCTTTTCCCTCCATTTTCCCACTTTTCACAAGTAAAAGAGTTTGTAATCATGTCATTTTGACCTGTAATGTCCCAACTCTAGCAAAATGATCAACACATGTCCTTAGTTAGTTTTAAGCAAGTTTAGGGTGGTTTGAACCAATTTTGTGAGCATTCATGGTCTAATTTTGGTATTTTTTTTGCAGAAACAAGATTTGATGCAACGACATCAAGTGGACAATGCAACTACATTGCATGCCCTAAACCTAGAAAAACGGGATTTTCGCAAGCAGTTCGTATTTTGCTGATTTTTTACCCCAAAACCTTTGCTAGTGCAATCTCCCTATTGCGCTAAGTTTTCACTTTCATTGCAAGAATTTGCATAGGTTTCCCCTCATAACTTAGGGTCCCACTCAATTATAAGGGCTCAAAGTCCACTACATGAGACGGATCTATCGTGTACCTCCTTAACATATAGACATGAAAAACATCATGAACTGCAGAAAGCTTCAATGGCAAAGCCAATCATTAAACTACAAGGTCGATCCGCTCAAAGATCTCAAACGACCCAATAAAACGTGGACTTAACTTCCCTTTCCTTCCAAACCTCACAACACCTTTCATAGGTGTTACTTTCAAGAACATTTTATCACCTACTCAAACTCCAGGTCTCGTCGTCCCACATCGCATAACTTTTCTGTCTGCTCTGTGCTGTTGGCATGCGAGCTCTAATCTTCTGGATAGCCTTATCCGTAACCTGTACCAACTTAGGTCCTGACAATTTTTGCTCTCCAACTTCATCCCAATAAATAGGAGATCTGCAACTCCTCCCATATAGAGCTTCAAATGGCGCCATGCCCATATATAATAGCCTAATAACTATTGTTGGATTAAGCGAGTAACAAGTCCTCTAGTGTTTGGTTCAAACGCTCGACTTGACCATCAGTCTGTGGGTGGAAAGCTATACTTAACTCCAACTGAAAACCTAACACTTTTTGGAGACACTTCCAAAAATGGATGTGAACTAAAGCTCTATCTGACATAACTGAAACTGGTACCCCACAAAGTTTCCTAATCATATATAATTAGGAAACTTTAGATGCTGAGAAAACAACAATACTTCAACATATTCACTCTGAGAATTATTGTGAGCTTAGGAAGTCACATTCTTTAAACATGCGGCAAAGCAACCAGCCATACTATATATAGTGTAATCTCAAGATGTAATAGGGAAAATCTAATCAACTGGAACTTACTTCTACTCTAGGAGCGTCAATTGTGATGCCCTCCTTAGTAGCTACATGCCTGAGAAACAACTGTCCAATTATGTCTCATACTCATTAGAAACTTGACATAAGAATTTATACCATTAAAGGCTAAAAACTTACTCAAGCAAATCCCCATGTTATTCTTTAGTCTTGAAACAATTGCATATGACCATTTAGATCCTACTACGAACAAGTCTGAAAATCTCTTTTAAAAAGAGGTTCCTGAAGTCCTTGGATACTACAAAGCGTCAATCAATCTAAACACACCACCATAACTTCATAATAACTGTAATTGATTCTTGAAGACAATTTTTAAGGTAAAAACCTCCTTGATTCATAAGTCTATCTTGTGAACATCCCTCTACATAGAGTCGATAAACTCATTATCCATGCAAGAGAAAACATATCTGTAGCGATCCAAGTCCAAGATTCAGAATCTAGATTCAGCACCTAATAACCCCGACATTCCCTTGCATCCGCAGCCTAGTTACACTATCACATTTGATACATGAGCGCATGGATTCCATTTCTCTTCTTAACAAGCAAAACTGATATTCTTAAAGGTGAAAATTAGGAAATATGGTAAACTTTGCTAAACAGTTCATGTTTCTGTGACTTGAGCTACTTTATCCCATCTATAACAACTTCTTGCTATCAACTCAAGCTCTACTCTCAAGTCCACCTCTTGTACTAGTGATGATCTAGGAAAATCTAACTTTCTTACATATAATTTTCTATCTTCTTTAAACTAGATTATTTTCCTCTTTCAAACAAATAAACTGCTTCCATAGTCTTTGTACTATTAGATCCCAAAGTCAATCTCTTAAACCTTGCTAACAATTTCAACAATGTACCTTAAAACCTTCTATGTCAATAGTTTCAAAACAAACATTGCTACTAACAACTCCATTTTAGATTAACTCTCTTTACCCTTTTATTTTGGAAAAGAATTTCATGTTGAAATTGAGCTTCACAATCAACGCTTTACGCAAATTCCTCCACCAACACATAGTAAGGTCCAAAGTCTCAAATGATAATGAGAGATTGTCCTTTACACCAAAGCCTACACCTTGTAACCACTCATATCATGTCTAAAAATCCAAACTAGACTTAAGTACTTGGGAGCCTTGAACACATTAATTTTCTTTATCTTCCCAAAATAATAAACCTTTCTTAAGTACCTTAATTTTCCTCACACTTATCTTTGTCAAGGCCAATAAATTCAAGGTGCACTTTCCACTTCCCAAGTGAAATATAATCCCTATAACAAGACATGTGCCTATTTTATAACCCTTTCATAATCTACAATTCAATTCCAAACTTCAAACATTAGTAGGGTATTCTCCACTAAGTTAACATAGCTTTTTGAACTCCAAACACTTATTTTTTCCTCTTGGCATAGGTAATTAAACTTGAGTCTTTTTACCACAACAAAACATAAACAGAACCCAAGTACCTTAAGAACAATAATTCAGTACAACTTGTTTTTTGCATTTCAAGTCAACCCTATTTCCATTCATCTTGGCTTTTCTTGACAAATTCATCTTACTTATGTCTTTTTTTTTTTTTTTTTTGAAACAAAAACATAAACTTTCATTAAAGAAATGAAAGAGACAAATGCTCAATCCAATGAAACATAAGAGCAAAAGATACCATAAACCTGATAAAAATAGGATCAGTAGATGCACCAAGCCATCTCAACTAGGTTGACACCACCTTAGCACCCTTATCACATCCTTACAAGAGATTTCTATAATAAGACTATAGAGTACAATATTACATAAGAAGAACAAAAGCATTCCAATTATGACGTATATCTTGAATTGAGTAATATGCAAAAAGCTTCGATTTGGAGCTCCATGAAAAAGCTAGAAGATGAGTGGAGCTGAGACAATCTAACCAATCTAAAGCTTTGTCATGAAAACTCTCTGATTATGCTCAAACCAAATTTCTAAAATTAGAGCTTTAACAGCATTTGACCAAATAATGTGAGCTTTGGGTGAGAGAAGGGGGCCCACCAGGACTTGATGCAAATTTTCTCTTAATAACTTACCAAATACCCATGAAACATTAAACAAGGAGAATATCTTCCACCAACAATTGCTTGCATATGTACACTCAAACAATAAATGTTGAAGGTTTTCTTCATTTGCTACACACATAAGGCATATAGATGGAAGTAAACAGTGATTTTGGAGTTTGTGTTGTAATGTGGCTGAACAATTTAAAGATCCATATAACAGAATCCATATTAAAATATCAACCCTTTTAGGGCTCTTTCATTTCCAAATGCCTTAATAGAGCTCCTTGCCAATAGGCATAGAAGAATTCAAATATTTGGCAAGAGATTTAACCGAATACCTTCATGATGTCTGCAATGACCAAACCCGAGAATCTTCCTTTTTGACCCAATAAGAATTTGTTAAGAACTAATTCCTTGGGTAAGGATCTGATTTATTAGTCTCCTTGACCACCTCCGCATAAGATTTTACTGGACCATTCCCATTCAGATTGAAGCTTCTTTCTCCTCTCAGGTCCTTTGACAACGTCTGATTGTTGGCCAAATCAAACTTGCACTGACCAATTCCCGAAATGCATGCCATCCTTGTTTCTTTGACCCAGCTTGAGCATGTAAATTCCTTCTTCCTCCAGTGGTAGGCCACCAAGCTATGTATGCGAACCACCCTTCCCTTTGTTTGAATTTTGCCAATCGTAGAAAGCCCCGCTCTGTTTGAATCTTCTTGGAGAAGTAAACATTAATCGGTCCTTCCAAAACTTTTTGTAGTTCTACAATCCAAAGCGACGATTGTCCTTAAGGCTTCCACGGCAAAGCCAAAGTCTTCTTGCCAGACACAATAGTACTAATTATTGTAACTAAAACTCTTGATTTCAAAAATGAATAGTTCAAATTCTGAGCTAGTTTTTGTCTCTATACTATTTGAGGTGGTTTACCGCGAAGGTGTGATGCCAGAAAAGAGATAGAAACTCACCGGAGCAAAGAAGGGGGAATGAGGAGAGAAGAGAGAGGAGAGAGAAGAGAGAACTTCCATCTTACTTATGTCTTATAAAGGGCTCTTCATATTATGTTTTGTACCCCAACTAGTAATTTATTTATTTCTTTTAGGCATGATACATGAAAAACCAAAACACAATATCTTTCTCAAACAACCAACCTTCAATACCACAAAAGTGATCATGACTTCCCTTTCAAAATTCCTCTGATAACATTTGACTTTAATATCTAGTAACTTTTATTAAAACTATAGACTCTTCTTCCTTTTCTTATCTACAAAGAAACTTTAATCTCGTACCTATGTACGTGACTTGTGAAAGAGTTTCTTGTAGTACCCCTAATCTAATTCCCTATTGTAAGCACAACATAATTCCTTCGTGAAGTCTCATCTGGACAACTTATTTACTAGATAACAATTTATTTTCCATCCCCAATGTCTCAACTCTAAATATAGTTCAATGTGTTTCAATATATTTGAATTGAAACATGGGCTTAGTTCTAGTAGAGTCCTTTTGTAAGCTAAATACCTCCCCCACCCCCACCCCCAAAATCTTGTTTTCTTCCCCAATGTCATAACTGAGTAATCATCTCATACTAACTTCTTTCAAGTTAGTATAACACATACCTGGCGATGATGAAGAATCCATAACCACCCGACTTTCTAAGACTGCTAATAGATAAAGCTTAAACATATATACTTTTATGCACAACTTCCTTAAAACCTGATAAGACGTATCTAGCAATGATGAAGAATCTGTTAATGGCCATACAGACATTCTAGACTAACTTAGTAAGTCAGTCTACAAAACCAATAACAAGGGCTCTAATACCAACTGTAACAACCTAACTTTCTAAGACTACTAATAGATTGCTACTACATGCATATTGATCTTAAAACACATCTTTTACTAGATCCAAAATGAAAAGAAATAATTTATTAAAAATAAATAAACTGAACAAATTCATTTGTCTTAAAGAACATAAAACACTTTCTCGGGGTCCTCCTGAAAAACATAAGTTTAAAATAATAAAAACAATTAAAAACTCCAAACATTTGATTACTAAAAACTGTAACATGAAAAAAAAACATGTGCGAAAGCATCTAGCTAGTCCCATTGGCACGTCACGAATTCTCCTTGTCATTTGCCAGTGTCCTTGCTCTTAGTTGAAAAACATGTCATAATAAAGAATGAGTATAAAATACTCAGTAAGCAACCTCAATCAACCCCAATCAACCCCAATCAAGGATGAGTATAAAATACTCAGTAAACATGTCCAATAAATGCAAACATGTCGGTGGGGCATGCATAAATCAATTGTTCTTGGATGGTTGTCTAGTGAACTTGTTTAAGTGTTCCTAACATAAGCATAGGTAGTGAACCCGACAGCACACAAACATAGGTAGTGATCCCATAGGAATCAAACATAGGCATAGGTAATGATCCCGTAGGAACATAGTCGTAGACATAGGTAGTGAACCGAAGGAACACAAACATAAGATGTACATCGCTACCGATAAGGTGAACAATCACTAACTTATCTAGCATGCAAAATACAGTCAATAGGTTTCATATCATTATCATATTATTATAGCTAACTTACCTAGCATACAAAATACAGTCAATGGGTCTCGTATCATAATCACATTATCATAGCTCATAGATGTCAGCATGCTCATATAAGTTTTTCATTCATTAAACATAGTAAAACATTCCAACAATTCCATAGCAAGCTCATGAGACTTATCCAGCTTAATGTAATCATCTTAGTTTGGGCGCCTAGGTCGAATACATTCTAGTAGTAATGTCACTTACCTTAAATTAAGTCTAGATGTTTATCTAAGCAACCAAATCGTTTTAGTTTTCACAAACTTTGAATTAGATCCTAGGACATGAATAGAAATAAATCTTAACTTTTAGGTTCAAATTTCAAATCACAAATTTACCTTAAAAATTTCCCGAACCACTTAATAATCCAACCTATGCACAAACAACCAATAAGAATTAATGACTAAATTTCCATCAATTAAACTTAAGTCAAAAGGGGCGTAACGCCTTAAGACTCACCAAAAATCCGCTAAAATCGATCGTTGCTACCGCTAGACAGCACACTTCCGACTTCCAAAATCCCTCCAAGACTCAAATCTAAGGCTCAAACATGTTGTGTAAACGTTAAATCAGACCAATACCAATAGGCATTCAAGGCCCATTCAAAAAAAAAAATCCACAATACCACAAAAATCTTACCCAACCAATAACTCCGGCGAGCGGCGGCAGCGAAAACACGGCGGCGGGCATACTGCAGGTCGGCGACGGTACCAGACCCACGGATGCGACGGATCGACCGACCATCCGGCGGCAGACCTTGTGCATCAGACTGCTGAGGCGCGCGACGTCTAGATGTGTGAGCGGCGGATCGACAGAGCCCCTGACCGGACGGAGCAAAGGTCGGCGGCGACGGCCACTTGGGCTTGTGAGGCGCAGGTGAGAGACGACTAGGCGAGCGGCGGCTGGTGGGTCAGAACGGCGGCGAGCGATAGCGTACTGGGTGAAGGAGTTCTGGCGGTGGTGAGTTAACCCACGGAGAAGAAGGAGAAGGTATGAAGATGGTTTGTCCGCGCGCGTAAGGAGGCTGCTCTTTTCTTTGTTATTATTATTATTTTTCAAACTCTTTTTTTCTTTTTTCTTTTTTTTTTTAAATTTTAAACTCTATCTTAGTGAAAGCCCTCATTTGACTTCAATTATGTGTATGTATATATCATTTTTCTCCTTAAATTATCGCTTCCCTGCAAATTTAAGTTCGAATTCGAAAATCCAAACTATCTTTCTAAAATAACTTAATTTGGCTCCAAAACTCTAAAGAAAAATAAATCTAAGATAATCTACGATGATCCTCATATTTCAAATTTTTTAACAAATTAACTACGAAATCTTCCAAACTCTTACTACGGTAGAGTTAAATTGGATTATCTCCTCGCGAGAATAAATTTTTAACCTAAGATTCAAAATATCGTCCAAATATCTCCTCGCGATAAAGTAATTTTTTAACTTAAAATTCAAAATACCGTCCAAATAATTCAAGATAATTAAATTAAAATTATCTTAAAATTCGGAATGTCAGATTAATACCCTAAAATTTTGATCTAAAATCCAAAGTTATAATGGGTATCCTTAAATTGAAGTCAAATATCATTCTTCTTGGTGCATATCATCTACTTCATGTCTTTCATGAGTTGTAACTAATACAAATAATGGCATCCGAGATACATCACTTCCTTCTAAAAAGAAGCTAAGGTCTTCATCGTCCACTATGTCAATTGGAAGAACTTTAACCAATAAATAGATTGTAACAACACTTGATGTGTATATCAAATAGATAGGGATCAATGTTTAGTCATTGGTGCAGAATGCTCATTTAATTCATTACAAGTTATATCCTTTCTGATTTTCAGACCCTTCATGTGACCTCCAACATAATTGCATCCAGATTGATCTCATTCCCCACCAAATCGTACAAAGATGTGAAGTAGATTGATCTGCACATAACAAAATTAAGGATTTTTAATTATAAATGATCATCGAAAAAAATGGAGCAATCGCCTAGTAAAAATCATGTTATCGCCTAGAAAATTGTATATGATCATCTAATAAAGTGTAAGTGATCTCTTAGTATCATGTAAGTGATCGCTTGGTATCATGTACGCGATCACTTAGTACCATGTAAGTGATCGAGCAGTTAGCTATAAACGATTGCTTATATGAATTTAATTGATCGTTTACTTGTATGTAAGTGATCGTTTATATAAAACTAAACGATTTAGGAATAAAAACACTTACATTCTCTGAGTTTTTGGACGAGGATGAAAGCAATCGACACTAGAACTCGCAGAGAAAATTGGAAGAAGAAGTTTGTGGAACTCGTAAAGAACAATGGAATAATAAGTTTAGAAATTCGTGGAACCGCAGAAAACAATGGAATAAGAAGTTCAGCAGTTCATAAAACTCGCAAAGAAAATGGAACAATGGAAGAACATGAGAAAGTGACTATCCATTAGTATCCCCATATTCAATTTGTTGGTAGAATATTAGTTGAAGTTGAATGATTATGTAGAATGTTGGTGAAGAAGTCCATAATATTCAATGCAAAGCATTTCGGGGGAGAGAGATGGTGCAGCTAGTGTTTTATTTTTTAGGTAACATGGGTATTTCACATGGCCCAAAGGTCACTAATGATCTAGTTTTTAGGAAAATGTCATCCATAGAAAAGTTTTTGGTTTTTGGGTCATTTTGTGTAATTTTCCCTCCCTCTTCAACAACACTCTCTCACACATATGTTCTGATCTCTCCCTTCCCTCCTTTGTTTACATTTCGGCCGCCCTTTGACTAGCAGCATCAGCGTCGTTCAACAATCGCCTTGCCAATGCACCTTCGTCCACCGTTCAGCGTTCAAACGTTAGTATTCATGCACTAAAGAAGCTTTGTTCGACCACTGTACGCGTTCGGCTATTTGCTATCAATTGCGCCGCCGACACACCGCCATTCATCACGATTTGCAAATCGTCGCTAGCCTCCAGTCGATTTCCATAAGATCTTGCTGGAATCTTGGTTTTGGAGGCAGATTTGGTTATTTTTGTAAATTTATGTGAGTTTTTTTTTAAGATCTTTATTACCCACTAAAGAACTATTTGAGGCACTGAGTTGAGATCAGATGTTTGCAGAGTTTATATGTCTTTATATTCTTTTAATAAACCATAGATTCCCCTTTATTTTAAACACACATGTATTGTTGAGATTTTTGGAAAATGGGTTACAAATTTGTGCATGGGACGTTTTTAGTTAAATCATTTTCATTTTAACACTTTTGATTAAAAAAAAAGTTTTTGAAATAAATTGTAACGGCCCATATTTCGGTAAATCACTTTCCTCCCTGTAAAAATAAAAAAAATAAAAAAATAAAAAATATATATATAATAAATAAATAAATAAGAAAATAATATTAATAATAATCTTGCAGCGGAGGGAGCGTGAAGGGAGTTTGAAAGTACATGGTCAGTAGGAGGTTGCGGCGTTTTCAGTTGGAGGAAAGATCCCCGATTGAATTTTGGACTGTGGGGGGGCGTTTTTTAGGAGAAGGGAAGAAAGGAGAAGAGGCAGAAAAAAAGGGGCAGTCTTTTCCTTTCTCGAGTCACCCTTCGTCAGCCATATTCTCACATTCTCCCATCACTCAGTCGCAGCGCTCCAGTCCTCACGGTACGGCCTTAATCGCAGTTTTCAGCGTTGTGGCATCGTCATAGTTGTCGCGCCGCAGCGTCTTGGTCGTCGCGCCGCAGCATCCCGGTCATCGTCGCGTCGCATTATCATAGGCGCTTGTCGACGCATCATCAGTCCGCGTTGCCACATCATCATAGTCCGCGACGCATCATCAGCCCTTGTTGCCGCATCACCATAGTCCGCGACGCATCATCAGTCCGCGTTGCCGCATCACCATAGTCCGCGACGCATCATCAGTCAGCGTCGTCGCATCGCCCGTCCTCTCCGCGACGCATCGTCAGTCTTCATCACCGCGTCGCATGTCCTCTCCATGACGCATTGTCACAGCTTTCGTAGCGCGTTGCCGCATTGTAGGGAAATTGCTGCCTCGCTGAGTCTCGCTGACACGCTCAGTATCGCTCGTATCGCTCCAGTTTCGCTCTTGCAGGTAAGGGACTTACTACCGGGTTTTAGTGATGCCTACTGTCAACGGTGTTGTTGGCTATTGAATGTCGTTATGAACCTATGTCTCAAATGTTGTTGCTATAATTGTTTAAGCGTGCTAAGTTTGTATTGTAAGTAATGTTTTTATGCTTATGTGTTTGTGACTCTGCAAATCTCTGCTATAGATTAATTATAACATGACACATTATAGGTTGCCCTATTGTCGTGCCCCGTACCCTCAATGTACTATGCTACGAAGGGTGTCCCTCAAGATCACTACCTATGTTCACGTTACAATTATAGCCAATGCGTACCCTCGGGGCGCTTCCTATGCTTATGCTTATGCAGGGTACATGGGCGCACACGACAAAAAGGGGTAATAGCTAGGCCCAGTAGTGGGTCTCTTACTGAGTATTTTTACTCACCCTTTTTCTATGTCTTTCTTCCAGGTAAGGAGTATGGTGACCCGGCGCATGGCCGAGGAAATCCGTGATCGCACCATGGACCATCACACTGCTTCCGCACCTTAGTCTAGGGTAGTTGTATTTGCATTCATGAAACCATTGTTTAAATGTTTTTGGTTATTTTGGTTCTTTTCTTGGGATTTTGCCTAATAATGTAAGGGGTACCCCGCTAAAGTGTTTTTTTTCTATTTTATGTTGATTGAATAAACTTTCAAGAATTTGGCCGTTTTATAAATTAAACTGCATTTGTTTAAAGTGGATGATATCATGTCTTCTTGTCCCAACGTATTTATGTAAATGTTCATGCATGTTGTAGCGACAAGTTAGATATCGTGGGGTCAGGTCGTTACATAAATACATTCGTGTATCTGACAATTTTTTCTCAAAATTGTTTTTACATACAAATTGTTTGCTTTCTTACATGATAAAATTATTTTATTAATGTTAAATTACGATAAATAACAACTATAAAATACTATGAACTAATAAAAAGATTGAGAATTCAACGTTTTGAGAGAACTTAGGTACATTGATAGTTTTATGTCACAAGTGCCAATAAAACAAAAAACTCGTGCGTCAACAAAAACTTAAATTTGTAGTAGTCATAATTAAAAATAATGGTTGTCGAGGTTGGTAGAGTGGTAGTTGTCAGATGTAGTCGTCGGAGTTGGACGTTAGAGGTAGTCGTTAGAGTTGGACATTGGAGGTAGTTGTTAGAGTTGGACATCGGAGGTAGTTGCCGAAGTTGGCCGTTAAAGGTTTTTACTGAAGTTGGTCGTCAGAGGTTGGTGAATATGGTATAAAATATTGGTGAAATAGAAAATTGGCCTCCCGAACAATGAGTTAAGTTCATATCTCAAACTCATCTTATCTTTTCACTCCAAACACCCCCTAAAGAATGTTTTGATAGATTTTTGGTGAGTATTATCAAACCATAACCCATAAAGACTCAATATTGGTTGTTGTAATTTGGGGTTTAAAACCCTTATATGTGGTCCACCAAAAATCTATCGGGAGCATCAGTGGATTAAAACCAATATTTAATGGGCATTCAAGATAATTTGCTTATATGTGGAAGTAATTTTTTTTTTATCAAACCATACTTTTGGTAAAATTATTTCGATTAATTTTGGATAATTTGTGTTCGGTCACAACCTAAAGTGTGAGTATTAAATTGGATTCATGATGCAAGTTCTAATCAGGATTTTGTTAGAGATTAATTTTCTTATTACCAGATTTAATCTCAAGGTATGTGACTTAGGAATATGTTATATGTTGAATGATTTAGTTGTGTGCATGCTCGGATTATGAGAATGTACTAATGCTTATGTTGTGGGACTTCTAGATAAAATATTATATAATTCATGTTCAATAGTAGACAATTGCCCTTCTAACACTAGCCACATTTTTCGTGATCCTTCGAGTTCACTACTATGTTACCGAGAGCCGACTGGTTCCCTACCATGTTACTGTGACCCTTTGGGTTCACTCTGGGGATTGACAAGTTCTCTACCATGTTTGCATGTCTCTAGGCCATCAAATACGGGTTAAATTGTTCACTAGATGACCAACCATGTTTTCATGTTTCCATGTGTTTTCGTTCTCATGTTTCCATGATAATTTAATGTATGCTTGTCCCACCAATATGCATGCATTTGCAGATGTGTATGCATAGCCCTAACTTCAGTAGTAAGATTATTTATTGAGTATTTTTATACTCACAATTTCTTACAATATGTTTTTTAGGTAAAGGTAAGGACACATCGACAAATGACAAAAGAAATTTGTGATCGTACCACTGGGATTAGATAGTGCTTTTGCTCATGTTTTCATGTTTTGAACTCCAATCTTAATGTTCGAGTTCAAAAGTTTTAATTTTTGCACTGTTAGTCACTTTATGCTAAATTTTATTGTTTTGTTCTAAATCTTAAGGGTACTCGGATCAAAGATTTTCAATTATTTAGATTTTATAGAAATTATGTACTTTATAAAATTCTTTTGATTTTAGTTAAATTTATGAAAAGAGTCGTTTGAAATATATGTATGCATATAATAATCACTTAGTATAAGTCCTAGAAAGTCTAATCATTACGGTTTACATGTAGCGAAGAAAAATCATGAAGAAGAAAGAGGGGGAGGATCATCTAGCTGTAGATCTAAAGTTCTTCTTTTAAAATATATATTCCTTCTCAAATTCTTAATCTTTAACAAACTTAAAACCAAAATTTCAAATCTTTAATCAAATAAATTGAATTAATTATCTCATCACTTTGATTTAATTTTTACCCAAAAATCTACGTACCACTCAAATAATTCAAGATAATTAATTTAAAATTATCTTAAAATTCGGAATGTCACAATATATATTAAATATAACTTGTTTTCTTCTCCACAGTTTTTGGGCGATTCTTGCTTTCATTTACGAGGAAAACAATTTTTGGATTTTAAGAGAAAATTTCCTACTTGGATAAGTTTTGGAAATAAGCCATTTTGAAAAATTCATAACCGTAAGAAACTTCCCTCGGATGCATCTTTTAGTAAATTAAGTTTGACTTTAATTTTGTGTAAAATAATAGCCCATAGGCTATTTAGGTAAAAAATAAGAAAATTTAAACAATTGTTAAATGGAGGTAACAAGAAGAAGTGTAAAACTGGGTAGTTCTACTTGAAAAATAGCAAACTGAAATAAAATTTTGAAAAATGTCCAAACCTAATTTTCAACTCAATATTAGATAAAGTAAATGACACAAATACCCTTGCAACAAGCATATCATTTAAACCCATTGTAAAAATTACCTACAATGAAGGAGATTCCAAAGAAACAGAGACAATTGACTGCCAATTTCAAAATTGCAACGCGCTAACTATATTTTAGTCAATTGATGAAATTTTAATTTTCAGTATGTTAACACCAAGCTAAAAATATTACCATAGTTTTCCTGAATTTAAAAAATTGATAACAAAAGACTACACATATATCTATAATCTATAATATATTAAAATGTGAGGATGTGGAAATTTTTTTTTTAAATTTATTTATTTACAAAAATGCAATTAAAGATTAATTATAAATAGCATATAAATAATTATATTAGTTATTAATAAAGTACACAATTAATTAATTATTAATTATAAATAATAAGTATAATAGGAACTCAAAGGTTGGAACGTAAATCTTTCACATACTTGATTTTTTCTTTAATTTAATTCAAAAGTGAAAATTTAATAGTTTTAGGATTCAAAAAGTTTTGTAACTCTACTTTTACTACTATAAAAATGAATTTCATGATCACCACTTGAAGTTTCAATCTTTATTTATTTTTTTTTTTTTCTCTCTATCAATTATTTTCAAGACTCTTCAATCTTCAAACCATCTCAATATATTGATAGATTCAAGTTGCAAATAATGCACCTCAACTTTGATGGATTTGAGTAAGAATCTTTATCTACCTGTTCTTATGAAGAGATAATTGTATAGCTGAGAGTTTTCTTTTCTTTTTTTTTTTTTTTTCTTTTTTTTTGTGTTATTGACTTTTTATTTAGGTCTTTTATATTTAAAGTATTTTTGTTTAAATATTTGGTGGAAAAAAAATGAAAAATTCATTTGTTTATCTATTTTGAAGAATGTGTATATCATCTTGGTTACTTTTTTTAGGGATATTTTTTTTTAATTCTTCTTTTATAATTAGTATATCATTATTTTATTGAAAATTATGGTTGGAAAAACAATAGATCAATCTCTTGCAGTTTATGTTCCTTTTGTTTTGGATAAAAAATCATGTAACCAAGCCCAAAAAAATTTAATCAATTATAATTAGTAAATTAATTAATTGTCAACAATATATTAAAAAATAAAAAGTTGTAATTAAAAACTAAAATGATGGAACATAAAAAGTTTTATTACTTGATTCACAAAAATTTTAAAGAACAAATTTTAAGTATAATATGAAATCAAATTATTAGATTAGTTTTATTGAGTTTGAAAATTCATAAAATCCAACAAAAAAAAAAAAAAGTTAGCATAAGCATCTATATAATTGTTAATAAACAAACAAAATAATTAGAAAATTTAATGGTTCCAAGGTGAAAAATAACTTTAAAATTCATTTCAAAGATTTTTTTTTTTAAAAAGGAAAACTATATATATATATTACATTAAAACAATGTATCATCAAATTCATTAAGAATGTGGTATGAGATAAATTAATGTGATTTTAATAAACCTATGAAGACTGAATGAATGGAATGTGAAAAGTTATAATAAATTAATTATTAATCAATTTTTGTAGGGAAATCATATTAAATGGCAAAATTACTGAAAATATTTACAATTAATAGCAAAATACACAATCTATCTGCTATAGACCATGATAGATCACGATAGACTACTATCTGATCTATCACGGTCTATTATAGATTGACAGTGAAAGTTTGCTATATTTGTAATATTTTAGTTCCTTTTGCCATATTTGAAAAGAGTATTTTCTTATGTAATTATATTTAATGATATCATAAGAAAACTTTGGAATGTCTAAATTTTTTACAATTTTTTCCCATTTCATTAGCTCTAAACGTTTTTATAACATTTATCTTCCACAAAAGTTTGAAAATTTTGTTTTAAGATTATTATAAATAGAAGAAATATCAAACTATTTACAAATATAGAAAATTTCACTGTCTATCAATGATAGATTGCGATAAACTAAAGCATGTGATATGGATGATTAATAAATTGATGATAGGGTAAATTTTAAAAAAATTTGACCAATTAAAAAGTACACATCCTAGACGTTTCTATCATTAGAAAAAAATTTACATAATTACATATATATAAACCAAAACTAACTCTAGATATTTGTAAATTTTAAAATTTTAACATATCTTTGTTAATAATAATGATTATTTTTTTACTATATTTTTATATTTACACTATGTATTGATAATAAAAATATGTTTATCAATCTTATAATATGAAGTAATTTATAGTATCGAAAATATAGTTTCTTATTATTAAAAAAAATAAAGTAAGGATATATCATTGGTAATAAAGTAGTTTAAACAAAAATGTATATTATTATAAATATTAATTTTACTTGAAATTTAAATAATAAATATATTTCTATAAACTAAAATTAATAATTTAAAAATGAGAGATTTTCCTCTCTGAATTTAATATTTATTTTTAAAAATTTACAATTTTTAGTTATTAAATTGATTAAAAAATTATTTATATTAAGATTATATTCTCATGAGTCATAATATATCAATAATTAAATAGTAATATATTATAAAAATATATAAAATGAATCCTAAATAATTTTATAAATAAATCTAGGAAAAATATTTTATTTAAATTATTAAAAAATATTTATTTGAATTTTGAAAAATTAAAACACACGTATGTAAAATATGCCCAAATTGGGATAAAAGTTTGAAATCCGAGAAAAACATCTAATAACAAATTAGATGTGAAGAAATAAATAATACCAAGAGGAATACAATTTAGTTACTATAATTACTTGGAAAACAGATTCATTTTATTTAATTTTGATTTGAAATCCATTTCTGGCCTAAGCCCCTTATGCTGTTCAGCCTTTCAATCTACCCCATCTTGTTCTTTTCTTTTTTTCTTTTTCTTCCACTAGTTTCCTTCTCATAGTGATTTTCCCATATTCCATAACTATTTTACTCTAGTGGTTCTACAATTTCTCACGAACTACGTCCTAATTCTCAATTTCAACTCTCCACAATTTCCAACAATTGCCAAAATTATCGACTGGCCTCTTTTAT
Organism: Citrullus mucosospermus; assembly: GCA_030954485.1. Lineage (NCBI taxonomy): Eukaryota > Viridiplantae > Streptophyta > Magnoliopsida > Cucurbitales > Cucurbitaceae > Citrullus > Citrullus mucosospermus. The sequence continues at coordinate 5,826,838 of CM062062.1, forward strand.
TTGTGCTAGTTCTGGCAAAATCCATGTCGATTTTCATCCCCTTTTTTTCTAGTTTCCTCATCGTAGTGATTTTTCTATTTTCCATCTAATGCCTATATGTTATATCATGTAGAGATTGATAGTCTGAATAACGTAGTCTCTATATATTATATGAACTATCTCATATGAAAACCGTATTGTAATGCTCGAGTTTAAGAGGGATATATGAATGAACTGATATCAAATCCGAATTAGAGGGATACCAAGTATGGTTAAGAAAGGTTTAAAAGAATTGAAAGTTACCATCTATAACAACAATATGCACCTTCCTTTTTGGTGGCTCAATCGCAGGAACTCCAAAGTTAAATGTGCATAGCTTGGAGCAATTTTATGTTAAGTGACCTCTTGTAAATTACAATTTTCTAAGAAATATATGAGTGAGGACAAAACATGTTGAAAGGACCTATGTTAGTCTGTGGGGATATTCTTCACTATTAGAAGTAGTTCAAAACAAGCAAGAATGACATTGCTAGGTCGTAGGGAATGCAGGGGAATGTTGGGGCCATCAAGTGTCGAATCCTTATTCTGAATCCTAGTCCAAATCCTGTCCTTCAGTCGTTTTTTCTCACTAACATAAACCTTAAGCACATTCCTAGCCATGGTCACTCGTGATGGAATGAGAAACTTAGGCTCATATAAAGGGATAATTTGTTGATAAATCTTCAAAAACATATACCCTCCACAAACCTAAAAGGCAATTCATCTAGAATAAGCATCTCGGCAAAGGCTCTTTTCAATTAGACTCACCAATAGCTTCTTTGGGTTTGATAACCAATTTTGTTTGTCTCGGATCTTTCTTCCTCTGGTATGAGTGTTTCTTACTGTAAGCCCTACTTTTATCTTTGGAAGATGGCAAGCAAAGTAGGCAGGTGGTTGAGAGAGAGATGGTTAAGAGCCTTTTGCATAAGTGGTGTGTGTGGCCGGTAAGAAGGTGGGCTAGGTGAAGTCTTTGGGTAGCCGAACCCTAAGCATGAGGGTTGATGCATTGCTTGGGGAGGCATGCATCCATGAGGGTGGGCATGGGTGATGGTTGGTGCGTTGGGCAAGTGGCTATGCGTTGGTTAAGGTTAGTAAGGAGGATGCATTGGTGAGGCATGCGTCCAAGAGGGCCTATGGGACTGACGCATGGTGCTATGCGTCCAAGTCTGCTAAGGGGGTTACTGTCACACCCCATCCTGAACTACCCTTCCGTAGCCCGAAAGGGAGCGTGAGGACAACAGTCATCAACTTTCTGATCAATTCCCACTGTCAAACTTACCTTATACATCATTTAACTACCCTTCCTAGGACGATAATACCATTAACTCACTCTTGACAAACCTCAACTTCGATCGGCAACGGGAACTGTCATGCTACCTGAAAAATGGAAAACATATGAAAGCATGAGCTAATAGCTCAATGAGCAACAGTTTTTGAAAACATCATAATTAACTGTAAATCTGGTCACAACATAAACATTCTCAAACTCACGTAAAATATAACGCTTCAAATCATATTAAAATATGCTAAAACCATTGTTAAATCATGCATATCTGTTTTATAGTAAATTCTCAATAAAATCTCATTCATTTTAAAAACATTTTTCCCTAGTTGAGGCAGAGCGATGCTCTACGCTACTCAACGTCGATTATCCTTAGCTGTGTGGAGTAATCTCAACACATCAGCGTCGTATTTTCCTCTATGTGCACATAGATACTAGAATCCGGGCCGCCCACAATGCCTTCTCTAAGTCCCTGAGCATTGGGGTCTCATTTCTACATCCAGGCTACCCATTTGCCTTCTACGAGTCCCTCAGCATTGGGTGCCTTTTTATATATTTATATTCAGGTTACCCATCTGCCTTCTACGAGACCCTCAGCATTGGGTACCTTTTCTATATCCCGGCTACCCTTTGGCCTTCTCCAAGTCCCTGAGCCTTGGGTGCCTTTTCAAAGTTTTATAAAACACAATATGTTTTTGGAAACATTATATCATAAACTCGTAGTTAACCGTTTCCAAATATAAAATCAAACAGCATGCTAAACTCAATTTCAAAGCTTTAATGTCAAACAACATGCTTTTCAAACAAGTTTATTTCCAAATCTTTCATAAAATCATATAACATCATACACCATGCTTTTCAGTAAAATCATAAATCATATATTATCAATCAACATGCGTTTATTAACCTTATCAAATAACTAGCATACTCAATGCTATTCATATAAAATGCATGCATTTATTCATTGAAAACTCATAAAATCATATTCATAAAATCGACGATATTAAGTATAGAGAACTCATTATATTTTGGAAAACGCAGGTGTTACTCACAATAGAATAGTTCCTCCTTCTTCCTGCTATTTCCTCTTCCCCGAGCTTCTTGGACACAGCGTTCTAACTCTGGAACGCAAGGTTGATTTTCCTCTGTCAGCTTGGTTGGACGCAACCCTGCCCTTGAACGCAGAGCTGATGACTAACGCAAGGTGCAGCCTAACTCTTCTTACTTCTCTCTAGATGCGTCGACCTTTCTTGGACACAAGGTTCAACTTGAACGCATCGTTTACCTTGAACGCGTCGTTCGTCTTAAACGCGAGACTGACCCCTTAGACACAAGACAACTTCTTTAGCTAAGTAGCTAAGAATTTCTTTTCTTGGTCACAAACTCTTACTACGGACACAAGGATTCCTCCTTTCTTCCTTCTTTCCTCCCCTTTCTCTCAAGAATTCTCACTTCGGAATCATCAGTCGCTCCATTTCCCTCAAAGTCCTATTTATAGAGGGCTTGCCAACCCACTTCTCCTCTCTTTTTGCCACTTGTTTGCCAAATGTCACGCTGCATGCTTAACTAACCATGCATTAATCCATGCGTCACCTTGCATGAAACACTTATCTTGCCTTCTAACACCTCCCACTGGTAAGGTGTCAAGTCTATATGAAGCCACCTAGCCTTTATAAGCTTATCTTATGTGTTCAACACACAAACTATTTAACCACCATAATGTCCCCATGCGTTCATTGAATTTCCTTTTAAGGTTTTAGCTTCATTACTTTCTTTTCTTACTCTCCGCCATACTACCTTTGAACTCATTTCTCCACCACATACTACTAGGCGTCACTGTCTCAAATGCACACTACTATGCGTTTGTGCCTTACTACATAATACTATGCGTTAACCTGAACCACACAATATCATGCGTCCATGATCTTCCTCCTATCCTTGAGGATTCCTTGATTATCCCTCTATGCGTTCTTGTGCTTATAATCCAAGGTTTTTCATTTAACCTTTTTCTTGTACTAAAATATTTATCTGATGATAAAGTAGTATGCGTCCACCTCTTGCTCCAATCTTTGAGCTTACCTCTGAACCTTCCACTTTATCCAACACTCAAGAACATCCCTTGCTAATAGTCTATGCGTTACTCAGTTTGCTATAGTATTCTTCCTTTCCGAGACTTAAATCTCTTCCAACACTTCACGACATAACCTTTATTCCTTTCTTGCTTATGCGTTTTACCATCGCCAATGCTTACATCTTCTCCTATGCGTTTCACTTCTTTCCCTAACTTCCATGCGTCCACCCTTACCATGCGTTACCTTAGTCCTGACCATGCGTCCACATGGTCTTTTACTTCTTTTCTTTATAGGCTCTTCAACGCATCGGTTTCTTAAAAGTAGGGTGTGACAGTTACTTTGTTTATTTGAAAATAAAATTAAAAAAACAGAGAGAGAAAGTGGAAATAAGTTGGCAGCCCATTACTTTGTTTATTTGAAAATAAAATTAAAAAAAAGAGAGAAAATGGAAGTAAGTCGGCAGGTTGTTTAAGTGTGAAAGCTGAGTGTTCGATCATTTCTCCATTTTAAAAGCTTCAACCGACTCCATCTTTCAACTGAGCGACGAAGAGAGGTAGAAGAAGAAGTCTAGGCCAAATTCGTGTAGAATTCTAGTCGGTTTCATGGTGTAATTGAAGTTGGAATAGAAGGTCTGGTTGCTGTCGCGCAATCTGAGCAAGGTTTGGTATTTAAAGAATAGCAAGCTGTAGAGATCAAGTTTAGGGCTGAAAATTTGAGGTTAGTAAGTTAACTCAATTATTAATAACTCTTGTGAAGGATGGTTGAGATGAATATGAAGAAAAACATGTTAAATTTTAGGTGGAATTGACTGATACGGATTTCCTGAGTGGTCTGGAGTAGTGCAAAGTAAATTGGGAATATCTGTCAAACAAAGAGAAGTTAACCTCTGAAAATTTGAGGTAAGCTAGAAAACACATTTCCTTACAAGTGTGTGGAAGGAAAGAAGTTCTAATTTGGGCTGGAAATATGACTTTTAACAAATAGAAGTGAAAACAGAAGTGAAGACAAAAGCAGAATGAGATGGGTATCGCTAAAGGAAACAACGACACTGAAGGTTTAAGGGTGAGCAGCGAGACGAGTGTTGCTGGAGGGTTTTTTTCTCACAACTCTTGCTCGGTATCGCTGGGTATTGCTAGTATCGCTGATCAAGTAAGTCTCGCTGGTCTCACTAGTTCACAGTATTGCTGGTACAGTTGGGTCTTTTGCTTGAATTTGATGGTTTAGTCTCGCTAGTGGTCTGAATCTCGCTCATTAGTGCACTCTTTTATGAAATGTAACCTCGGTTGAGCATTTCTTTGTGAAATATAGTCTTGGTGATGGTTTTATTCATGAGTAGAGTCTCAGTGGTGAATAATAGAAATGTTTAAGGCCCGTTTGCTATGTAAAAAGGAATTTTAAGGAAATCTAATAAAGGGAAATGTACTATTTCAGGCCGAGAGGAGCTAGAGAAGGTGTATAAACCACTAAACGCCCGGACAAGTAGTGAGTGACAAATTTATTTAAAATGTGTTTACTTTGAACAAAGTTTTATTGTTGTAAGATTATATTTGGAAACATGTTTATATGCTTGTGCTTTCACATGTTTTAACGTGCATATTATGTGATTTAAATTAGAAATCATTTGAAGCATGCTGGTTGATAAACAAGTTTTATGAAAGACATGCTGTTTATTAACCTATGATTTTATGGAAAGCATTGATGCTTGTTAATGAGATTGTGAAGATTTGAAATGTTATAAACTCGTGAATTTATATTATGCTATTTTCGAAGCATGTTGTTTTCAAATAATGTTTTTTGTTTTTTAAAAAAAGCTCCCAATGTTGAAGGACACGGAGAAGGCATGTGGGTAGCCGAGATATAAAAATGGTTCCCAATACTAAAGGACTCGGAGAAGGCATGTGGGTGGCCTAAATCTTGCATATGGGACCCGGTATTGAAGGACTCAGAGAAGGTATTCGGGTATCCTAGGATATGATATCTATGTACACATAGAGGGATGATAGACACTGTTGTGTTGAGATTGCTCCACACAGCTAAGGATATTTGGAGTTGGGTGTGTTGAGATTACTCCGCCCCAACTAAGGATGTTTTCGACGTTGAGTAGCATTGAGCTCCACTCCGCCTCAACTAAGAAAAATGTTTTTGAAATAACTGAATTTTCGTGTATCTTTTTCTGATATGAACGTATATGATATGAATGCCACTTGAACATGTTTTGCGTGGATTTGACTTTGATTGATGTTATTTACGCTTTATTTTAGAATAATTACAGTTTGATTAGCTTCCGAGTTAAAAGGAGGTTTTTTTTTTTTTTTTTTTTTTATACAAAACAAGTCACTCACTGGGCAACCTAGCTCATGTTTTCTTTGTTTTTTTTTTCAGGTAGCGAGCGAGTTGGGGTGCTTAGCCTACACACCAACTCGTCTGGGCTGACCATCAGTGTCTAGAATTTAGAGAATTGTAAATATATGGTTCGAGTGAAAACCAATGTCTGTATGATAGCTTAACCCTGATTAAAGTATGTTGTTCAATCATTGTGTATATCTGCTTATTAGGTGATGGTCAAGGTATAAGGTTGACAGTGGATGTCGTAAGAGGGTCAGTGTCTACTGCCCTCACACTTTTTCCCGGGTTAAGAGGGTACCTGGGAGGGGGTGTGACACTTACAATTTGATAAATGATTCATTTTGCTTAGGATGACAAGCATACCATATCCCGTAGTAATTATTTTTAACATAAGGGTTGTCAGGACCACAATCTGTAATTTTCTCAAAATGATCTCAAGATATAGAGATTTTAGTATTCTTATGCTTCTTTGTTGGACTACTTGCTTTGATCAAAACTTCCAGATTTTAGTATCCCAAAAAACATTGATTAAATTTTTTTGGAGTATCCAAATTTACCCTGTAAAACAAAGATTTCCGAAAGAAAAAAAAGACATTAAAGTTTGAACTTTTGGATAGAAAAACACTCAAACAATAAACACATAAATTAAAAACAAAAAAACAATGGACGTCAACATACTCTTGGAAAGAATTAAGTTTGAAGTCTTGTAGAGATAGGAGAGATCAAGAGCCTAAAGATTTTAACACCCCTAGTTAGAGTTAGGGGAGGAAGGCACAAAGGAAGAGAGACATGACAAAGGTGGTCGAAGCCAAGAGAGGGGTCGTGGACTACAATGGAAGAGAGATAGATAAACTAAGGAATTACGCTGCGAATCGGATCTCGTGTTCACTAGTCAAAAGACTTGTGCTCATAAAATACAAAATGGAATATTGGCATTTGGTAATGCTGTGCGATGACTCTGAGTTTGAGAGGAAAAAGAAGGGTTAAGAAAAAAAAAGCTAGTGCTATCGTTGGGTGTTGAGTGAGTTGGGTAGGCGGTGGGCTGAGGTAGTGGGTCGACTGATACAAAATTTTTAAAGAAAATAATGATTATATATTTGTTAGTTGATTGGTCAATTTTTTCAAATTTTAGTGGATTGATTGACCGACCGATTAAATTTAATAATTAAAATTGACAAATGACCAATCGACCCACATCCTTCATCGATCGACCTAAATTCAATCAATTTCGGTCAGTCGGATCGATTTTTGCTGACTTTGTGTACACCCCTACCCAATGCAATAAGTTGTGACAAGTAAAGAGTTTGAAACATGCTTATAACATGGTAGACTAATGAGTTCGAAAGATAAAAAAATCATTGAAAAATAAAAACATTGAATAATCAAGACAACCCAATCACATTGAAAAATAAACTTGTTTGAAAAGCATGTCTATATTCAACATTGATAGACGAAAGGTTGTCAAGTTCTTCAATCAATCAAATAACATTTATAATCTCTGGTCTAAAACTTCAACTAACTAGTAATCTTAGTAGAAAGACCAAGTTGAATCACAAAGAGCCTAGGATAAAATATCTCTACGCTAAATAAGCCTTGAGCCTTTGAAAAGCTGTAAAAACTAGGGATTTTGGCTTTGGTTGATAGTGAAGAAAATGAATTCCTAGCGAAAGCGAGTGATCGCTGTCACACCCCCTCCCAGATTACTCTCGTTAACCTGGAAAAAGGTGTCAAGACAGTAAACATCACCCCTTTTGTGAGGTTCACCATCCACCTGTAACTATTTAACCTGTTGGAAACATCATTTAATATAGCCACCATGATATCTTTTCCTCAAGGCACATAGCATACAAGACCAACACCCAAAATAATAATAAAATCATAAGGGCAAATATTTACATCAACTGTTCCTTTAGCATCAACTAAGACAAAACTTAGATTACATATATGATGTACATTCTCACTCCCCAAACCAAACTCAACTAACTATGTCTACATGCCACATCAACTCATAATCATTTATACATACAAAACTAAGAAGAAAGGTGTCTGCTGATAGCTTCAGTCTTGAGCAGGACAAGGTTTGAGTAGGCTAAGCTCTGGGAACTCTTTAGCTACCTAGATGGGAAAGAAAACATGGAAAAACATGAGCTGGAAAGCCCAGTGAGTGACATAATATGAAAACATAAACTTTGACACTAAAGTCATGCTTATGCATTGGGAAAAGAAAACAAGCTAAATGATTTACTGAAATAAAGCTTCTAAACTCAACAATCATCATTTTTGAATTCAAGATAACCTTAGTTGAGGCGGAGCAAGCTCAACACACCCAACATCGAAAACAAACCTTAGCTGATGTGGAGTAGTCTCAACATAACATCGTCAACTCTCTCTATATGCACATAGGAATAACTATCTCAGGCTGCCCAAGTATCTTCTTCATGTCCTTCAGTAATGGGTCCCAGGATACTCAAATGTTTTCTCAACGTACTTCAGCATTGAGTTCCGCTATAACCTCGGGGTGGCCCATATGCCTTCTCAATGTCCTTCAGCATTGGGTCCTTTAGAAAGCATTTTGAGAAATACAAGCATGCTTTGAAACAAACACTTCATCGAATAACATTTAACAGGAAATCTAAAAATTTCTCAAAAACTAGCATCATTCAAACATGTTCTTAAAGCTTAAAGAAACAAATAAAACATGCTCTTCAAGCCATAAAAATCAAGTATAAATCAGTAAACCATGCTCAATATTTAACAAAATCATCAAGAGAACATATTTTCATAAGAAATCGTGGCTAGAAATCATAAATGAAATTTTTTTTAAAGAAAACACGTGTCACTCACAGTTCGGGCCTGATCCTTGAGGGTTATAGGCTTTTCCAACTTCAATTTGACTTAAAATATCAATTAAGAGACATTAGGTAATCTTCTTGAAGTTCTCACAATCCTCATTTTAACTAAACTCCATCCACATTGCTCATAATAGGCTTAGTTTTCACCTATTCCATCATTTTTGCCCTTTAGGGACCTTTTTGCAAAAGTTCTCGAATTTTCCTAAAATATCAAAAAATCAGCTTAAAATTCAAAATTGCCCATTTTTAGGCTAATAATTCAAGAAAACATCAATTAGAGTCTAAAAATGTCTAATAATACCCAAAATGATCGTAGGCACCCAAAATGGGTAGCTGGTGGGCGTGAGGCGTCGGCAGGGGCTGTTGATGGGCGTGGGCGTGACTATTGATGGCGTGGGCGGCAACTCCCACATAAGGGAGTCGTCTACCGCACAGGCATGTGGGTGAGGCTGTGTCTATTGCACAAGTGTGCAGGTGAGGGTGCTGGGGGCACGCGTGTGTGGACTGATGGTGAGCAGGCGTGGGTGACAGCCCTAGGCAATCACCAACAGACTTCGGCTAGCAGTCCCCTATTTTCAACTCGATTTTTCAAAGCTCGAAAACACTTTTTCCTTCCAAATAAACTTCAAATAAATTTTTCCTTCCCAAGCACCCTTGAAAAATTCCTCAAAGCTAACCCGTCTAGTTTGCTTGATTTCAGCAACAAACTTCAGTTTCTTCAAATTTTCTCAACCTTCCCGACTTCAAATCAATCCGATAGCCTTAGGTTAGAATCCTAACTCAAAAAGCTTCATCTGGTGCAAAAATGACAATAATGGCACTAGTGAATCGGGAGAGCCAATGACTTCTTCGAGCTACTTGCTTCTAGACCAAGCTGCTGCCGAGTCCCACCAATCACCTTTGGCCACCAAGCTCTTTGCTTCAACGTCGCTCAACCTCTTTTCCCCTCATCCTATTCATCCAAATTTAATATTATCTCCTGAAAAATAATTAATTTACTTTATTTTATTATTTATTCTTTTATTTATTATTTGCCTTTAATTAAATAAAATTTTGAACTACTTGGACTTAAGAATTTTCCAACACTTAGTAAATTTTCCTAATTCTCAGCCACATTTCCTTTTGTTCTGTTCATCTTTGTGCTAACTGGATGCATTGTATATGCTGAACTATGAGCCTCCTTTAGAATTGCACTTTTCAAGGCTGGTTCATTAGGAACACATAATCTGTCATGTTTCATCAAAGCCCCATCTCTCCTTAGAACATGATCTGCTCTCTGCTTTAGATTCACTTCCTCTACTAGTTTGTTGAGCATAAGGTTCTTCAATTGACCTTGGATCATTAGGTCGAGAACATGTTCTCTCACCAATTTGTCTTCCTTCATATGTGCATTATAAACGTACTTGAGGGCTTCGTGCCAAAGATCTGTGTGGACAGTTGTCCAGACATTTCTTGAAGGGACTCCATGATCTGTCATGCATTCATCATGGCCTCATGTTTCTTGTTGAGTACGTCAGACAAACTCACCAAGATATACACTCGAGCCTTGTCATTGGCCTTTATCCAATGGTTATGTGCATCCCTAACAGATTGGGATGCATTACAAGCGGGGATAGGAGGACACTCCTCCGTTAAGACAAGTCACAGATCATCTCTAACCAAAATCATATTCAGGTTAGATTTCCACGTTGCGTAGATTTCACTGGTTAGTTTTTCATTTTTAAGCAGTGCGACGATAGAGGAAGACATGCTGAAATAATAAACAATTGACCGTTTTAGTTATCTTTGGCTTAACCCATGACACAAGCAAACAAAATTGCAAGTAATCCAATTAATTCAGCAAAACAAACAATCAAAGAAACCCTAATAAACTATTGATTTAGTTTTTGCAACGATGCTTCAGAGGTTTAGAACAACAGCAACTGAAGGGTGATCAACTACTTCTCCTTTGAAATGAGACAATTCTCAGCTAATTCTAATACCATAATAACTCATATTTCTATAGACATTAGCCACCGTTGTTTGGTCAAGGATTTGTAACTCTTAACTCATCCCCGGAAGTGTAACCCTCCTACTTTCGGATCCTAGAGGTATGCACCAACAAGCTACCGTTAGAAAATACAATTATTGGTAATTTAACCTAAGTGGACCTATCCTTTTTAGGAGTTCGCGGTGTTATGATCAGGTCTTCTGAAGGGATGGCGCTCCAAGACGACATGCAGACGGATCATAAGAATCTCACGGTGTGACCTAGGGTTGGAAATTGAAGGATACGTTGACACGCGTCCTACTCCCACTTACTATATACATTTTCCCATTCACCTTGTTATTGACCCATACAAATACTTTCCGAAGGGAGGTCGCACCCAGGGCAACACGAAGCTGAGTATGAATCTCACGGTTTGAATAATTAGAGACGTAAGAGCAAAACTTGATAATAAACATCTCATTTTGTAATTTTCCTCCCACTAAAATGTTCTACCGTATCTCACGGTTATTTAACTTAGATAAATCCAGCTAAGTCAATCTATCTAAGTTTATGCCTATTATAACTCTTATAAAAGGTCTTTACACTAATGTTCTAGGTTAATTAAATCATTTAATTAACCTAGTGACAATGCATGCTAATAGGCCTTAGGTTAATTCAACTCAGGTTCCAATTTAGTTCTAGTTAGGAGGTGTTCCGTAAACCAACAACTTAAATATCCCCAATCTTGACAGAACTAAAGTGGTAAAGTTCCTTTATAACCTAAAGTCCTATTTGTTCTACTTAGTCATATTTTAAAACTATTTCAAAACAAAGTAAGACAAAATTATAATCTTATTATAATTAATGTGATCTTAGGTCTAAATTAATTTTAAACAATTTAAAACCAATTTCCTAAGATCCTATCAATTTTTTATTATAGGTTGACGGTTACTAATCATAAATTTTATAAGTATTACAAATTTTAATGATTAACAATCAAATTCTAATTAATTTAACCAACCATATTACATACATTTCATGACATAATATAACAATTATATTAATCTATGGATGTGTCATGCTCAATTCAAATTGATTTTCAATTAAAATATAACCCTTATATTACATAAATCATGAAAATCAATCAAACATTAACAAAACATTAATAAATATAACTATTTATATTTATTTAATTAATGTCATGCATCATGCTTTTCCAATTTCATATATTTAATATATCAAATACATTAAATAACTCATGAAATTATTTATCATGCATTAAAACCATATATTATTACATTTATAATATACTAAAATGCATGAACATGCTTAACTTATGGTGGGTTATAACTAAATGACATTCATAAAGCATTTAAATAGCAATTGAACTGGTAAAATTGGCTCCTAGGATAAAATAAAGCAATAGATTACATTAATTTATGCTAAAATATTTTAAAACTGCTTCTGCCGCTCCAAAATCGAACCAAAAACCCTTGAACCGGGCCCCAAAACCACGAACCAAGCAAAAAATGCCAAGAACTAACTGAACCAGACCAAACATGAGCTAAATCGGAGCCAAAATGCCTAAATCGAAGCCAAATTGCGTGAACCAAAGCCGAATCGCAGGACCGGAGCTGAACCAAGCCGTGAGCTGAGTCGCTGAGCTCCTACAAGTGTATGCTGATGTCACATGGACGTTAGCGTGACGTCAACCTTTCTTCTTTTGCGCACCTCCGTCCGATTTTTTTTCGTTTCTCTATTCATACATAGATCTGTTTTTCATGAATTCTTGGCCTCCGTTCATCCGTTTTGGGGGCGAATTTGGTGTCCTTTTTCTTCTTGGAACTTTCTCAATTGAGATTTAGGTAAAGAAATAATTTACAATAAAAAATTCCCAAAAAGCATGGGCCCTTACATTTGATCAAATAAAAAAATTGTAAATCTATGGTCATTTTTATCGTAAACATTCAATCGCAAACCTACATTCAATAATGCAGAAACCCACCAACTCCAATGCAAATTTCAAAATCCCAAATCAATTTTACAACCTAGCTCTGATACCAATTGTTGGGTTGAAATCCCTAACGCAGTAGAAGCAGTACAAAACCAAATATGAAATTAATTGGGAATTTAAATACCCATACACTAGAAAAAGAAAAAAAGAAAAAAAAAGAAAATCTACTATATTAAGCATGCTTTAGAATTAGAAGCCTTACATACGTTGTTGACTCTAAATCTACAAATGTCCTTTTGGCACTAGATCAAAAACACCACCATCACGAACATCTCCTATTCTTTGAGTGACTTTGAGATAAAGGATTGTGGATCCTTTTCTTGATATGGAAAAGCCATTTGATAGAGAGAATTTTAGAGAAAAAGAAAAAACAATTTTATCACAAAAAAGCTTTTGTTTCTTTGTTTCTTTTGCATGCAAATCTAAAGAGATAGATGAGGGGCGTGGGAGTAAACCACGTAAAGAGTAACTCTCACGTATGAGAGTTACTTTTTATTTAATTAATTATTTAATTTAAATTATATTTAGATGAACATCTCCCATATAACCTATAGTTTTAATTCATTTAATTTAATTAAAATAAATTAAGAAAATTAATTCTTTAATTAATTAATTGTCAAATTAAATATCTAATATTTAATTTACCTACATTTGAATAATATTCAATTGTTATTCTCTCATAACTTATAGTTTTAATGTGCATCTAATACACGTTAAGTTTAACCTATAGTTTTAATATGAATCTAATTCATATTAATATCTGAACTCCTTTAAATATTTAACTCTCTCAAAAATTAATTTTGTATCATATCCAAAATTAAATTTATATTATAAAGTTCAAAATAAATTTTATATTATAATGTAACATAGTACATTATATTATTTCCCTAAATAAATTTGAATATTTCAAATTTCATTCAAGACATAAATACCTTATCACTCTTTACGAGTTAGGAAGGGGACCTAATGGACCTACAGATCAAAAGCTCCAATGATATGAGATTAATCGGCTAAACTCATTATCCACATTAATCAATATTCGTTAATTGTGGGTACACTCTGTCACACCCCCTCCCATATTACACAAATACTACTCTAGGAGTGAGTGCGAACCAGCACACACCTGTTTTCTAATGTAACTATCTAACAATCAACTACTGATCTCATAGAATAATATAACTCATCAAGATAAGTGTTCTCTATATACATTTCAGAAACAAATCCCACTACATCCCAAGGAATATGTATGACAAAATAAAACATGTACATATACTGTGTATTTACAACTATCCTAGAGGACTAGTCCAAAATAAACCCAGACGAGGATCTCCTGTAGGCTAGGCGTCCCGGACACGCTCGCTACCTAAAACAATCAAACAAACAAAAGAAACGCATGAGCCTAATGCTCAGTGAGTGATGGAATTTCTCCAATTATTATTACACTACTTGAATTGGCATAAAACATCAAAACCACCACATATCTATATAACCAGAAATTTCAAAGTTAATTTATGCTATAGAACACTAATAGTACGATAATCCCTTCCCAGTTGTGGCGGAGCGAAGCTCAACGCACTCAACCTCGTGTAGCAATTCTCATCACATCCATATTCGAATACTTCCACACTTCGTTCCTCGGTATTATAATCCCTCAAGTGCCTTCACGTATTGTTCCTCAGCATTGAGTTTTATCATTACGGAGTTCCCATGTGCCTTCACACTTGATCCCTCAGCACTGGGTTCCCTATCAATCCACTGCTCAAGTGCCTTCACCTGTGGTCCCTCAGCACTGAGCTATCACATACATTGGATTTCCACATGCCTTCACACAATGTCCTTGAGCATTGGAATCCATATCAACCAACTATTCAAGTGCCTTCACACATGGTCCCTCAGCACTGAATATCATATACATTCTTTAATCCTTACAGCACAACACAATCAATCCATAACTACACCATATGACAGATTTCACATACCCATTATTATTAAAACATGCTAAGTGAATTTGTTATATTAACAAGAAATCACTCACTACTTGTCTTGGCTCTGAGTGGATTATACGCCTTCCCGAGCTCTTCTTGGCCTGTAAATACACATTTCTCACGTTAAGTTCTCCTTGAACTTCCTTTCCATGATCATTAAGTATGCATAATTAGACTCTATTCTTGCTCCCTTAACAAGACTCCTTTTTCCCAAAATTTCATAATTAGCGTTACTCTATGTCTCTAGCGAGACTACCAGCAAAAAACACCCAACAGGACACTGCACTAGTGATACCAGAATGCACGAGACTAACGAGATTACCTGAAGAGTGACACCCAGCGAGACTCAGTGAGATCTGTGAGACGCAAAACCCTTTGCGTTACCAGCGACACTCTTCGCTACTCAGTCTTCAGCTCTTTCAGCGATACCACTGTCTAAGCGACACCTAACGGCCACTGTTTTCTTCTTTCCCTTCTAACTCTTTCTTTAACCTGCTAAACATCACATTCCAGCCAAAATTAGAACTTCCTTTCCTCTACAAACTTGTAAAGAAATAAGTCCTTTATCTTACCTTAAAGTCTCATAATGGAAGTTCTCTTCGTTTGAGAGATATTCTCAAATAACCCCATATTGCTCTAATCATCTTGCAATTCAGTTCCGATCACTTCTACCTGAAGTTTATCACACATTTACTCAAATTTGGCTCAAGTATTCTTCATAAAAATTGCTAGAAATCAAGTTAACTTACCAACCTTAAAATTTCGACCCTAGCCCCAGATTCCACAGTTCGTTCTTCTTTAAACTCTGAACAACACTCAGATTAAGTAACACCAGTCGAACTCTTCGTTCAAACTTAAGTTTTCTCCACGAAAACGATGAGAATTCCACTCTAAACCAACATAAACACCTTCTTCTACCTCCGTTCTTTGTTTAGCTTCAAGATGGGATCAACTCGAGCTTTGAAATGTGATTAAAATATTTGAATACTCAGTCCACTTATATATATATACCACCGACTTAATCTTCACTTCATCTCTATGTACTTAACTAGTTGACGTATACCTTTGGTGCACGGCTTCAGCAACGCTGTTGGTGAAATATAATTGTGGAAATTATTTGTGGAATTGGAAATTTACAAACGCAAGGTGCAGATTAAGATATGATGATGCATTTCACATATCATGCGTTGAACATGCTATGCGTCTTACTACTATGCGTTGGTGATCTTGTCAAGTTTTCCTATCCTTTACCCAAGTATAAGCAAAGGAGTAGGTTTTATCGGTGAGTCCGAGGTCGAACACAGGGATTATGTTGATTCAATATTTAGATGGATTTCATGCGTTGCAGTGGTAACCAAGAAATAGTTGAGAGTGAGTTTGTTTCTAATCTAAGGAAAGCGATAACATGTACACTATATTAAAATGTGGAAGATGGAAAGGCATGCGACACAGCAAATTCAGCTAATGATGTGAATGAATGGATAAAGAAAGGGTTCGGGTTGGTTAGCATCTAACATCGGAAACGCATGGTAGTA
Organism: Citrullus mucosospermus; assembly: GCA_030954485.1. Lineage (NCBI taxonomy): Eukaryota > Viridiplantae > Streptophyta > Magnoliopsida > Cucurbitales > Cucurbitaceae > Citrullus > Citrullus mucosospermus. The sequence goes on from CM062062.1 coordinate 5,842,911, forward strand.
TTCTATTCATACTTGCGGCTCTTCTCCCGGTTGTCAGCCGCTATGCGTTATAGTCTATAACGCATAGGAGAGTGTTAAGAACCAAGGTTATCCCTATAGACAGGTAACACTTCTTGGCCCTTGTCAATTGAGTTCCACAATCACTTACCCTCTCGAGCAGTTTGATTATTACTACTTATATCGATTAGCTAGATGGACATAAGCATCGGATTAAGTTCGCAATTGACAAGATGAAATAGTTACACTATGGTTCTTAGTTAGATGCTAACGCAACCCTAGACCCTTGAGTGATTAGTTACTCATGGTTTGAAAGTAAAAAGCGGAAAGTATAAAGAAATGAGTAGACATGGAAGATATATATATTGATGAAACAAAATACAACTTTAGATAAGCTCAATGTCTTGACACAAATCTAAAATCAAGAAAGAAAAACTAAGAAAGAAAGCAGGAAAGGCGTCAATGTCTTGAGTCGCCCGGATGGAAGCGTGAGGTTCTGCTGTGAAGTGGTCCGGCGGAGGGAAGATTCTTCTCTCTCGAGCTATTCGTCTCCGGTTGAAGTCTGAAAGAACTCTGCTGTCACTTATGGAGTTCTTCTGAGAATCAACAACACTTTCTCATCTCGCAGAGCTGCCCTTTTATAGATAATGCGTTCGCAATCAATGGCAAATCTGCTTGATTGGCAGCGAGATTGATACCATGCGTCCATCTCGCCTGATTGCGTGATTCTTGGGTCAATTAAGATCCACCACTTTAGCCACAAATCATGTTCGTCAAAATCATCCGACAATCTCTCAAGATTCTGATTTGATTCTCGGCGCCTTGCGTTGATAGTCGTCTATGCGTCCATGGATAGTTTGGCTGATGTCAACGCGTCGTAGGTTGCTAACGCATAGTCTTGTGTTGAGAAGTCGTTAACGCATCGTCAGGTTGTTTGCGTTCCGTTCAGATCATGCGTCCATGAATAACAGATTGCTAACGCGTTGTCCTGCGTTAAGAAGTCATCAACACATCGTTTGCATTCCTGCGTTAAAACATGCGTTTTAGGCTCAAAAAGTGGTAAAATCATTATCTTCCTAAAAATAGAAAAGTATAACGCAAAGGAAGATTTTTTAATAAAAATTAATATAACTTGCCACATGCTTCTCTATTTAATCTCTATTTATCTAAGAAAAAGGCTATCATAACTTGTATTTCTACAAGTAATCAAACGCATAGCCTTGACTTTGTGTGTTACAATTGCCCAGCGCCCCGTCGCTGGATAGCCGACGAACGCATGGTCCTCTCGGCCATTCTTCTATGCACCAACGCATACCCACCTTCAACGCATAGCCCTTCTTGGCCACTCTTCTATGCATTAACGCATACCAACCTTCAACGCATGGTAGTGTTCAACGCAAAGTGGCTTTCGACGTAGAGTGACCTTCAACGCCTCGTGGCCTTCAACGCCTAATGGCCATCAACGCCTAGTGGCCTTCCTTCACATCTGCGTCCACACCGAACTACCTTCGTCAACGCATAGCCCCACCAACGCATGGCCAACACTTAGCCATTTTTGCTCCCACACAACTCGGCCAACTTTTCCTACTTAATGCCCATCTCTTAGTCTCTTCTTAACTTGCCTTCTCACAATGTCAAGTACGGGGCTTACAATTACCACCTCCTTACAAGGATTTCGTCCCCGAAATCAGCAAGTAGTCCACTCTTAAACAAACAAATATGGATACTGTTTCATCATCTACTCCTTCGGTTCCCAAGTTGCTTCTTCTATCTCATGATTTCTCTATAGAACTTTAACCAATGGTATCACTTTGTTTCTTAAAACTTGTTCTTTCTCATCTAATATCTGAACAGGCTTTTCTTCGTAACTCAAATCTTCGCTAAGTTCTACTGGCTGAACTGGTAATACATGAGCAGCATCAGAGACATATTTCCTTAACACTGAAACATGGAATACATTATGTATTTTGGACATTTCAACAGGTAAAGCTAACCTGTAAGCCATTGGCTCAACTCTTTTTAAAATCTCATAGGGTCCGATGTATCTAGGACTCAATTTCCCTTTCTTACCAAATCTCAGAATTCCCTTCCATGGTGATAGTTTCAAAAATACCTTGTCACCAATCTCAAATTCAAGATCCTTCCTTCTTTTGTCAACATAACTCTTCTGACGATCTTTGGCTGCTTTAAGATTAGCTTTAATCAGTTCTACCTTTTCTGTCGTGGTCTGCACAATTTTCGGCCCAATTAACTTCCTTTCACCTACTTCTCCCCAACAAATTGGGGTTCTGCACGGTCTACCATAAAGTGCTTCATACGGGGTCATTCCAATACTCACTTGGTAGCTGTTGTTATAAGCAAATTCCATCAAAGGTAAATGCACATCCCAGCTACCTTGGAATTGTAAAGCACAAGTCCTTAACATATCTTCCAAAGTCTGAATAGTTCTTTCCGACTGCCCGTCGGTCTGAGGATGAAAAGCGGTACTAAATTGCAGTTTGGTTCCTAACGCCTTTTGCAAACTTCCCCAGAATTTAGAAGTAAATCTAGGGTCTTTATCTGATGTCACCGTTACAGGCACGCCGAACTGACTCACGATTCTGTCCACATAAAGTTGTGCTAATCTGTCTAGGGTATAATTCGTTTTAACTGGCAAGAACCGTGCTGTTTTAGTTAACCTGTCAACAATCACCCAGATTCCATTGACACCTGCTGATGTCCTCGGTAACCCAAATAGGAAATCCATGGTAATATGTTCCCATTTCCACTCGGGTATAGGAAGTGGATTCAGTAATCCTGCTGGCTTTTGCCGTTCAGGCTTAACCTGCTGACAAATTAAACACTTTGCTACAAACTCTGATATTTCTCTTTTCATACCTGGCCACCAATAAAATTTTCTTAGCGTTCTATACATCTTGGTACTACCAGGATGCATAGCATACGGTGAACTATGAGCCTCTTCCAGTATCGCCTGTTTAACTTCCTCATCTCCTGGCACATATATCCTATCTTGTTTCAATAGTACACCATCAGGTCTAAGCTCAAAGTCTACACTCTGCTGAGCTTTTACCTCCTCTATCAACTTATTAATTACAGGATCAGTTATTTGCTTCCTTACAACCTCATCTACCAGCTTAGGTCTCAACTGGAAATGTGCTAGTAATGCTCCCGTTCTAGTTACCTTCAAGCTAGCTGCACATTCTTAAATTCCTTGAGCAAAGTGACCCTGACTGCATTCAAAGAACTTACTCCACCTTGAGACTTCCTACTTAGGGCATCAGCTACCACATTTGCTTTCCCTGGATGATAATTTATGGTACAATCATAATCTTTGATCAGCTCTAACCACCTCCTTTGTCTCATGTTGAGTTCCTTCTGATCAAAGATATATTTTAAACTCTTGTGATCCGTATAGATATGGCATTTCTCTCCGAACAAATAATGCCGCCATATGTGTAGTGCCAATACAACTGCTGCCAATTCCAAGTCATGGGTAGGGTAATTGACTTCATGTAGCCTCAACTGCCTAGAGGCATAAGCTATGACCCTACCTTCTTGCATTAGTACACAAGCCAATCCCTGACGAGAGGCATCACAATACACCTCGAACTCCTTCTCTATCTCTAGAAGTGCCAAAATAGGTGCAGGTACCAATCTATTCTTTAACTCTCGGAAACTTTGTTCACATTCTTCATTCCACTCAAATCTAGTACTTTTCTTAGTTAAATGGGTCAATGGTAATGCTATTTTAGAAAATCCCTGTACAGAACGCCGATAATATCCTGCGAGCCCCAGAAAACTACGTACCTCTGATACTGTCTTTGGCTGTTCCCATCTGGTAATCGCCTCAGTTTTCTGAGGATCCACACACACTCCTGCAACAGAAACAATATGTCCCAAAAACATCACCTGTTCCAACCAAAACTCGCATTGCTAAACTTTGCATATAATTCCTTTCTCTCAAGGTCTGCAAAATAGTTCTAAGATGTTTTTCATGTTCTTCCCTGCTTCTAGAATATACTAGAATATCATCAATAAATACAATTACAAACTAATCTAGGTAAGGATGGAAAATCCTATTCATCAAGTCCATGAACACTGTTGGGGCATTAGTCAGACCAAAAGGCATCACGAAGAATTCATAATGTCCGTACCTCGTTCTAAAAGCCGTTTTCGATACATCTGTCTCCCTGACCTTCAACTGATGATATCCAGATCTTAGGTCTATCTTTGAGAATACTAATGCCCCTCTAAGTTGATCAAACAAGTCGTCAATACGAGGCAAAGGATATTTATTGCGTATAGTTATCTTATTTAGTTGGCAATAATCAATACACAATCTCATAGTATCGTCTTTTTTCTTTATGAACAACACCGGTGCACCCTACGGAGACACACTTGGTCTAATGTACCCCTTATCCACTAGCTCCTGTAACTGCACCTTCAACTCCTTCAATTCCGATGGTGCCATACGGTATGGTGCCTGCGAAATAGGTGTTGTTCTCAGGAATTAAATCAATGGTAAACTCCACCTCCCTGCCAGGTGGTAACCCTAACAGTTCCTCAAGAAACACATCAAGGAATTCCCGCACTACTGGTACATCCGCTTTACCCCTAGGTTACTTCTAAATCCTTAAGTACTAGTGCTCCTCTAATGAACAACCTGTTTATGGCCCAACCATTAAACAGAAACCCCTCTCGGGCCAGTGAGAGGGTAGCGCTCTTTGTTTAAGTCCCGAAGACACCACTTAAGGAAACACTTATCTACTTACCCTACAGATGGGAATGAGTGAATTCCATCTTGTATAATTATGTCCCAAACTCCCCACTAGGTCTTGTCCACAAGATGGTAGGCATACTGAGTCGGCAAATGACCACTCTCACCCATACAAATCAAAAGAAAATCCCTCGGGGGTAAGAGTTCATAATATACTCAAGATTAAGGCTAAGTTGCCTAGGTCATCCTATTTAAATAGAAACCTAACAAGTCAACGAAGTTACATCTAGTGATCACTATTTCGTGGTTCGATCTTATACAAACTCATTGCATAGGATACCCCCACTCGCATATCACCTACATAAACACGTTTGATCATTGCGTTTTTATCAAATACAAAGTGCGTTGTAATCATTTTGTTGGGTTTTATGTCCTAAAACTTGTAAATTGTAAATGTAATAATTTGACTGTAATTAAATCATTAATAAAGAGTTATTGATGTATTACTTCAATAAGCGTTATTGATTGTTTTTGTTTTTTTTTGTTTTAATAACCCTAAATCCAATCAACTAACATCCTAGGCTGTTTTATGAGTCTTGAACTGTATGTGGGGACATATGAAGATCAATGTTAAAGATACAGTCTAAAGGGTCTATAGTATAGGGATAAGACTGGGTACCTTATCCTAGTGACACTATGGATACGACCCACTTTGTATTTGATACAAACGCAATGATCTAACGCGTTCTTGTAGGTGATATGTGGGTGGGGGTATCTTATGTAATGAGTTTGCATAAGACCAGACCACGAAATAATAATTGCTAGATGTAACTCCGTTGACTAGTTAGGTTTCTATTTCGATAGGATGACCTAGGCAATTTAATCTTAATCCTGAGTATATTATGAACTCCTATCCATGAAAGATTGTCCTTTGATTTGTATGGGTGAGAGTGGCCGTTTGCCAACTCAATATGCCTACCATCTTGGGGACAAGACCAAGTGGGGAGCTGGGGACATAATTATACAAGATGGAATTCACTCATTCCCATTTTTAGGGTAAATAGATAAGCGTTCCCTTAAATGGTGTCTTCAGGACTTGAATAAAGGGTCCTACCCTCTCACTAGCCCGAGATGGGTTTCTAATACTTGGACCATAAACAAGTTATCCATTAGAGGAGCACTGATACTTAAGAATTTAGAAGTAACCTAGGGGTAAAACGGTAATTTGACCCAGCTGGTGTTACGAACACTTGTGGAAGGACTAATTTGCTATTATTGGTCTATATCTATGAACACAGAAATACATTTGTAGTGAGAAGAGTGCAGATGTTAGTTTTTAGTGGAATGTACCCACAATTAACAAATATTAATTAATGTGGTTAATGAGTTTAGCCGATTAATCTCATATCGTTAGAGCTTCTAATCTGTAGGTCCACAAGGTCCCCTCGCTAGCTCACTACGGACCAACAAGAATCAACTATATTTAAAGAAAAATTTGAAATGTTCGAATTTATGAGGTAAAATATTAATTGTATTGGATACAATTAATTGCATGATTTATTAAATTTTTTTTTTTTTTGAATGTAATTCAAATTATAACTTTATAATATGGAGAATTAATTTATTTGAATATGATTCAAATAATTAATCATTTATTTGGATAAAAATTTCGTATAAAAAAATAAAGGGAGAATTAATTAATTAATTGGAATTGGATTCAAATAATTAATTATTTAATTTGGATGAGATCAAATTAAAGATTCTAAAAAAATATATATTTAAATAAGATCTAAATATTATAAACCATTTAATATGAGATATTATTTGGGTAGATATTCATTAATATTGGATATTATTAAATATTTGATAAATCTCTGGTTATCCTAATAGGATTAGGAGTAACCCATACAGTTCTATAAATAAAGCCCTTGGGAGACTTTATAGAACACAACCCATAGAGTTCTATAGATAAAGCCCTTGGGAGCCTTCATAGAACACACTCTTAAAGAGAATAATCTCTATGGTTTCTCTAAAAATCTTTCTCTACTAATTCTCCCAATTTTCTTAGAAAAATTCTAAGAAAATTCTCCTTCCCATTCTTTTAAAGAAGCTGTTCCCACAAACCGGATCCTTGTCAGAGTCATAATAGCGAGGAAGATCTCTTGTACAAGGAGAACAAGAATTATAGACTGACAAATGTATGATGCTTAACTTTTTCTTTATTTTTTTTTGTATTTTTAATTCTTTCAATAAATCAAATAATGAGATCACACGCTTCTGCCAGGATTCAATTCCCTTCAATTGTATCCAACCTTATCCTTATAGACCCTTTAAACTGTATCTTGAATATTGATCTCCGTATGTTTCCACATATAGTTCAAGACTCATAAAATAACTTATGATGTTAGTTTATTGGATTTAAGGTTATTAAGACAAAACAAACAAAAACAATTAATAATGCTTATTGAAACATTTATTAATGATTTAATGAGGTCAAACAATTACATTTACAATCTATGAGTTTTAGGGCATAAAACCCAACAGGAAATACATTTGAATACAATTCAAATGTAATATTAATTAAATATATAATATTTAATTAATTTATATTATTTAATATTATTTAAATTAAATTAAATTAAATTAAATTTAACTTTAGTTACATTTGAACTCCCCATGATTAAGGGGAGTTAAAGGATGGCTAAAAGGAAGTTAATCCATAATTAACTTTCCTTCTCAATATCATTTTTTTAGGAATGAACACAGAACAGTGGGTTGTTCATAATTCTTAATTTTCTCTCAATTTTTCATCACTCTCTCAATTTGCAGATAAAGAGTTTCTCTGTAAAAAAAACTTGGAAAACTCTTCTCATATTTTCCAAAAAGAGGTTCCCGTAGACCTAGTCCTTGTCGGAAAATAGTGGGAAAGATCTTGATCTTGTTTGTGTTTGAAGAGATTGTGGATGCAATGAAGAATTGGGGAAGTTTGAAGGTCTTCAAAGGTAATTTCTTTTCTCCTTGAATTTATTCTCAGTGAAGCATGCTTAGTTGAATATGTCAAATTTCTCTGTATGTTTTGTAAATTCAAAACGTAAATTAAAAGCACATGTTATTCACACGCTTTTGCACAACATTCGATCCCTTCAAGAGTAGCTTTAGATTTCTTATTTCTTCTTCATGATTTCCTGTTGGGCAGCCTAGGATTGGGCGGCGTTGGCAGTCAGTCAACAAGCTTGAGTTTGCTCAATGTTGTGTGAGAGGGAAGAAAAAAAAAATTAAGGGGGGAGGAAAGAAAATGTGGGGAAAAAGTAAAGGGAAATGAAAAAAAGAGAAGGAAGAAAATGTGGGGAAAAATAAAAGAGGGATAGGGTTTTTGGCCACATACATTGGGTGGGGAGAAGCTAAAAATGTTTGCCCACGTTCCTTGCTGGGGAGAAACTAAAATAAGCGTCGGCAAAAATCCAATTTAATGATTTTCACTAAGACCACACAACTTTTTGCCCACACATATAATTTCGTCAGCAGAAACGATGTTATGCCCACACATTGAAAATTCGTCGGCAGAAATTAGCTCTGCTGATTTTTTTTTTGCATGAGTAGAAAAAAGTGTTGGCAAAGACTAAAATTCTTCTAGTGTGTAAGGATAACGTGATCCACATAAACAATGACAATTGCTATTTTTCCCTTTCAAGGATGTTTGATAAAAAGGGTATGGTTAGATTGACATTGCAATTAACTATTGTTCTTTAAAACCTTTAAAAACTTTTCCAACTAAACCCTAGGGGATTGTTTTAAGCCATATATGAATTTATGGAGTTTGCATACCTTATTAATGGTTTTTGTTGATTCTATAGCAGTAGGTATATCCATATATACTTCTTCCTCAATGTCTCCATTATGGAAGACATTTTTTTTTTATATCTAATTGATGAAGTATCCAATCATTATTCACCGGGAAAGAGAAAAGGACATGAATTATATTTAATTTTGCTACAGGAGCAAATGTTTCTTGGTAGTCAATGCCTAAAATTGGTGGTGAACCCTTTGGGAACAAGTCTGGCTTTGAGCCTATCTATTTCCCCATTAGCTTTGTATTTGATGGTGAAGATCCATTTGCATTCTACTCTTTTCTTCCTTGAGGGTAGATTTGTTATTTTCCATGTGTTGTTCTTCGAGGAATTGCATTGGGTAGCAAATTTTGATTATATATTAGTATCTATGTCATCAATTTTTAAAATATTGCAAATATGTCAAAAAATTTTAATCATTTTATTTGATTTTTTTGTATTCCAAAAATACCCCCATCTCTTCAAATGTGTAAAATCAGCTTCAACTACGCGTGTTTTCTTCTTCGACAAGCTATAAGTTTGTCGGCAACATGTTAAAATTTATCAGGAAGAAATTAGCTCTCTATTACTTTTCCCGTAAAGTTGGTCATTAGAACTTTACGGGAAAAGTCATAGAGGGCTCAACTCCTTCCCGATAAGTTTGAACTTACCAAGAATCTTAGTCTCTGTTATTTTCCTATAAAGTTGGTCATCAGAACTTTAGAGTAAAAATCACAGAGAGCTCAATTCCTTTCTGATAAGTTCAAACTTACCCGGAAGGAAGCTCTTTGTTATTTTTCCATAGTTTTTTTTAGTTTATTAATGGATTGATTTTGCATTTTTTAGCATATGAATGATGTTGCTATTAACCTTTGAGTGAACTAAAATTTCCTACACCATATTAAAGTTATATATATATATGCAAGTCATTCCTTGCATCATATTAAAGTTCTATGCATTCAAGTCAAGTACTCTTGAATATATTCCCATTAGATGGTAATCAGATGGGAATCAGATGAGAATATGACAAAGATTAAAAGGCAATCATATGATTGTCATATGATTGTCATTTGATTGTATTATAGTTTGTGATTGTCATTTGATTGTTATTTGATTGCTAATCGATTGTCATTTGTTTGGTATTCGTTTACTATTTGATACTTAGTGTTTGTGATTTCTATCTGATTGCTATTTGATTGTTATCTGGTTTGAACTTTGCAGGTAGATGCGAGGAGAAGTTACTAGGAAGGAAATGTGTTATGTGACTTTTCTCGTAAAGTTCTGATCATAACTTTACGGGAAAAGTCACGGAGAGAGTTTGTGATTGTCATTTGATTGTTATTTGATTGCTAATCGATTGTCATTTGATTGTTATCCGTTTACTATTTGATACTTAGTTTTTGTGATTTCTATCTGATTACTATTTGATTGCTACTTGGTTGCTATTTGATGGCTACTTGGTTGCCATTTGATTTCTATCTTATTGTTATTTAATTGCTATTTGTTTGCTATCTGGTTGCCATTTCATTTCTATCTGATTGCTATCTGGTTTGAACTTCGCAGGTAGATGCGAGGAGACCTTACCAAGAAGGAAATGTGTTATGTGACTTTTCCCCTAAAGTTCTAATCAGCACTTTATGGGAAAAGTCACACCTTCCTGATAAGTTTGAACTTACCAGGAAGGAATTAGCCCTCTGTGATTTTTCCCGTAAAGTACTAATCAGAACTTTATAGAAAAAGTGACAGAGGGCTCAAATTCTTTCTAATAAGTTTGAACTTACTAAGAATTGAGGTCTCTGTTATTTTTCCATAAAGTATTGATTAGAACTTTAGGGGAAAAGTGACAGAGAGCTAATTCCTTCCTGATAAGTTCAAACTTATAAGGAATGAAGCTCTCTGTGGCTCTTCCCGTAAAGTTGGTCATCAGAACTTTATGAGAAAAGTCATAGAAGGCTCAACTCTTTCCCGATAAGTTTGAACTTACCAGGAATTGAGGTCTTTGTTATTTCCCATAAAGTTAGTCATCAGAACTTTACAGGAAAAGTCATAGAGAGCTCAATTTATTCCAGATAAGTTCAAACTTACCAGGAAAGAAGCTCTCCGTATTTTTCCATTGTTTTTTTTAGTCTATTAGTGGATTGATTTTGCTTCTTTTTTAGTATATGAATGATGTTGCTATTATCTTTTGAGTGAAACTAAAATTTCCTGCACCATATTAAAGTTATATATTTATGAAAGTCATTGCCCTACATCATATTAAAGTTTTATGCATTGAAGTCAAGTACTCTTGAATGTATTCCTATTGGATGGTAATCAAATGGGAATATGACAAAAATTAAAAGGCAATCATATGACAATCAAATAACTATCCTAAACTATTAACTAATTGACAAGAATAAATACCAATCATATTATAATTACAACGCAATTTGTGATAAATTGCACAATTTCGATAAAAACTTTTCCTTTTCTAAAGACTTTACAATTCATTTCACCGCAAATTACTATTTCTATAGGAGTTCTCTGTGACTTTTTCTGTAAAGTTTTGATCGGAATTTTACAGTAAAAGTTACAGGAGGCTAATTACTTTCTGGTAAGTTCAAACTTATTAGGAAAGAATAAGCTCTATGTCGCTTTTCCCGTAAAGTGCTAATAAGAATTTTATGGGAAATTTGACAGAATCAATTTTTTTTCCTTATTTTTTTTTCTTTCAAGAAAATAACAATTATCTTTCTAAGGTTCTTTCCCATAAAGTTGACTGCAAAATATTATTTTCCCAGAAATTTTAATAAATCTAAACATTTCCGGTAAATAACCTTTTCCCTTGCACAAAATAAAACAATTGCTTTTTCAACTTTCAACCAAAAAAAAAAAAACGTGAATAAAAGAGATTGAGTTACGTGAAGAAAAAGAGAGCACAAAGTGATTCAATTATCTGTGGAGTATTTTCGGCTTTTTCTATTCAATCCATCAAAGAAATTGGGCTGGACTCAAGTATTTTGCCATTTTTACAAAATCAAAATATATGTACTATGACCCTAATTTTAATCAAACTTTTTGTCATTTCCTGCCCCTATCATTTTTCTTTTTTTAAGAAATAGAATGCTTTAAAGTATTCTGTAGAAGGCTCGAATACATGTGTAAAAGTAAAACCCGTTAGGCTTTATATAAATAAACAAAGTGGAGAGACAAAACTTCTTCGTCTAAAATCAGTATTCTTTTTAAATCCAATCGCCAAATTTAACGATGTCCCGATCGCTGGTGCAGCCGATCGGGCAGAAGAGGCTGACCAACGTTGCGGTGGTTCGTTTGAAGAAACACGGTCTTCGTTTCGAGATTGCCTGTTACAAGAACAAGGTCCTTTCTTGGCGCTCTGGCGTGTAAGCTCCCTTAAACCCTATCGTTTCTCTCTTCAATTCTCGGATTTTCTCTTGTTGTTTGATGGGTTCTATGCTTTCAAGACGGTATAGCTTTGATGTTAGGACGGAAATTACATCCAATTTAAGATTCATTAGTTGAATGGAGGATCCTCTTGGCCAACGGATTAGGAAAAGCCTCTTCTAATTGCTAGTGACTACTTTAGTTGGAGTGGTAAGTTATTAAAGTATATAGAGATTTTTATACAGATGACCTATTCTCAGCTCTAAATGATTGATGATCCATCCCAGAAATAAATGAAATATAATCTTTTGCTTAATTTGCGATTGGGATAGTCATGTCTATAATAGCCTCAACTCAATGACCATGTCTATTGCGATCTTCATTTTTTCCCATTTTGTCGTACTTTGTCATGAATATTGTAGTAGAGTGGAGAAAAATGAAGATTGCGACAGACATAGTCGTCGTGTGATCCCTAACGCGATACGGTAGTGTACTTTGACGTAAGCAGAAGATTAGATTTCATTTATATTTGGAGATGGGTCATTAATCATTTAGAGGCTGAGAATGGGGACTATCTGCACGAAAATCTCTAGATATGCATATAAAAAATCAGATGAACTTTGAACTTCAGGGCTCGAGTTGCAATTGCATCAAAGTACGAAGTTGTATTTTGCAGTTTTCCTTTCGTTATTCATTTTCCATCCCGATGCATACTATTTGACCTACTTTGGTACTGATTTATATTTTATTATTTGTCTTGTATGCTGTGTTGACTATGAACTTGATAATGTATGTTGTGACAGGGAAAAGGATTTGGATGAGGTCTTGCAATCACAAATTGTTTATTCGAATGTTTCGAAAGGAGTTCTTGCAAAAACAAAAGATTTAAAAGTAGCTTTTGGTACAGATGATCAGATGGAAATTTGTTTGAAGGTTTGTGGAATTCCTGAATAAATGTTTTTTGTATTGTTTTTATATTGCATCTAGTACTTTATGGATAATTCTTTTTATCAGTGTATGCTTTTGTTGTCATTTCTTATGAACTGATGAGATTATCAACTTGCTGGTACTAGATTCTTAAAGAAGGGGAACTTCAAATTGCAGGGAAGGAGAGGGAGGCTCAATTATCTAATCAGTTTCGTGATATCGCAACCATTGTTATGCAGAAGACCTTCAATCCTGAAACTAAACGCCCTTACACCATTAGCATGATTGAGCGACTCCTGCGTGAAATTCATTTTGCTGTTGATCCAAACCACAGCTCAAAGAAACAGGTAGGTTGATACTTTTTGCTGAATGTGAGATTAACATTCTTCTGCTTTCAATTTGTATAACTCTAAATTCAAGGCCGCAATTTTCAGCTGATATTTTTTATGATATGTAGGCACTAGAGGTCATTCATGAGCTCCAGAAACAGTTCCCAATTAAACGTTCGCCTATGAGAATACGATATGTTGTACCTGAACAGAACTCCCCATCTCTCCTTGATAAGTTAAATGCTTGGAGTGCTAGTATCATTTCCAATGATCAGTCTGGAAATCAGCAACGAAGCATTGTGAGTCTGAGTTTTTTCATTGCAATTTTTGTTTTGCATATCTTCTCCAATTTGCTAATGATATCATCGTTTCACTCCTCCTAGAACAAGTTGAATTCTTGCTTTGATTGTTGGTTCCTGCATGGGTGTCAATGTGCCATTAGTTGCCCATTTTGGACTATGCCATGTTTGTCTGTACTATATTGCATGATAAATCCTAGGAACGAAGATTTCAGGAAGCAAACCATTTCTACCTAGCCACGAACATAGACAATTCACTTTTGTTTTTGATGTGATAAGAATTTCAAGCAAGGTCTAGGAATTTAGTTGTGCTTAAAACCAGCTAGTGTTAAGAGACATTGAAATGTGAATGTTATTTACTTATATTATTGTGTCATCGTTTCATTTTGCTGGAGTGGGGTTGAGAGAAGGAAATTATTTGAAACACTATAGTTAGGACACTAAGGTATATATATATACACATATATACATATATATGTGTATATATATAATTGCCATCATCACGGTAATCAAAGAGGTGTATGAGTACAGAGCTAGGTAATGGTAAAAGCCCTTCTATATTATACTTATCATCTGTTTGTTATGGTAAACATCTTTCTATTCATCATATCGAATGCTGTAGTTTTAAGCAGTAATCTTGGTAATGATGAATTACTTGAAGTACGCACGAGCCGTTCAGAACTATTGGTGTTCATTTATTATTAGCTAATGCTTGTTTTGCTGCCTTAGTAGTTGTTTTTATGTAGCCAAGTTTCATGATCTCTCCGGAGTAATTTCCTGTTTTTCTACATCTCTTTGTTGGGTCAAATGCGCAGTGATCAAGTTTAGACTATTAAATTGGTTATTGATTAGTAACTTCATATGTGCCCTTCTCATTAAGTACTGACAATGCTTTGCAGTAGGCTGCCTTCCATAATACAGGCACTGGGAACTGAGTTTTTGTGTTTGGTTGTTGCAACAGATTTGTGAATTGGATCCTAGCTTTTATCGAGACTGTAATCCATTAATGAGTGAACTACAAGGCAGATTTGAAGTTCTCTCTTTTTGTTTGCACGAGGAAGGGGACACCAATGTGGATCAATACGACGATGATTATGAGAATATGGAACTGCCACCAAGGCAAGTAAAGGAACCGGAATCGGCTATTCCCCAGCTAAGTGAAGCTTTACAAAAGCAGACAATCTCTGTCAATGGCGAGAATGCCCCGAAGGAAGGAAAACGCTGCAGCACATGCAACGTAGTTGTGGGGGATGCTACTCAGTTTAGAGAGCATCACAAGAGTGAATGGCATAAGCATAATGTCAAGCGCAAAACCAAGAATCTTCCACCTTTGACTGAAGAAGAGTGCACGGTAGAATTGGCAATGGGCGAGTCGGAGTCCGACCTGAAGGAGTATTCATTTTGAACTACTGGTGTGTTATGCTTTGTTGAATTGGTATGAGCTTTTTGTACTTCAGTTTTGGTGCTAAATAGTAAGAAACAATACTGCAATTGGCTAGTTATAGCTTACACATATTGGACGGTCTCATGGCATGTCACATGCTGCCACAATCGCTAAGTTTTCATAGTTTTCTTCGTTTTAATGTTGAAGTGATGTTTAATATTGAATCAAGATCATGTGTATACATTTTGCCTTTAAGATATATATACAGGAAGTAACCTTTTTGACTTTGTACTCGAATAACCTGTAATGCAACTATGCACGGAATGCAAATCAGACTTGGTTGAGTTGAAATTTTAAAATTTCGAATTGCATTCTTTTGTGAAATTTCAATGATTAAAGAAATCTAAAACTGGCTTTTTACTTACAGATCGAGTTATTAATGAAGGCTGCTTGTTACAGTTGTATGACACAACAAAAACCCATTCAACTAAAAGAGAAATTTGGCTCTGTAAAATTTTACGTATTGCAAAATTACTCTTTAAGCCAAGAAAAAGGTAAAAAGATCAACAGAAGGGTAAATAAATCTAAAATGCAAAAGAAAACTCAAAAAAGAAAAAAGAAAAAAGAAAAAAAAGAAAGAAAGGGGGGAAAAAATCACAAGTTGTACATTAGAAATCAAAGAAACTCACTCGACCCAATCAGCAACACCGCCAGCCACCACATTTTTCCTTTAATATTTAAATAACAAATCAGTACACAACATGAGCCATACCCTCTTTTTCATCATGTGGTTCCATCAGTAGAGGGCCATTCTTGTTAATCCTCTAGCTTCAATAATCGAATTGAAGATTATTAAATCCATTCACAGCTCCAAGTCCATTAAGAAGCTGGTCCCCCAAATCTTGATGATTTATGCTCTGTCCTCGAGCCAATGATGCCATCCCGATTCTCCCGTTCGAAATCGAGTTATTTCCCATTGCCGGCTTCATTCCATTGACCATAGAAGCCTGAGCAAGTCCCCCACTCATTGAGCCATATCCCGCATTCCTGATCCCAGGAACGCCATTAGCAGTTCCAGTCCCGACGAGTCCATTCCGTCCATTGAGACTCATAATGTTGTTTCCTGGCAACATCCCGTTAACAGTTTTCGCCTCATCTCCTATAGAGGATACACCAGTCATTGTGTTCATCCCGCTTAGATGATTCGACATCATGTATTCCTGAATAATCTTTTGTACGGAACTTTGGGAATCGTTTTGATCAGCATCTGAGGATTGTGTTGGCTGTTGCAAGGGAACATTTGCCGGAGAATTAGTGGCACTCATGTGATTAGTAGTTGCAGTGCCAATTGATGATTGTGGGTGATTGTTAGGTGAGGACAATGTAGGCGATTGGAACGAGGAGTTAGCTTGTGCCTGAGCAATCGTGGTGGAGGAACCTGGAGACGATATTTGCGCAGAATTTCCGGCATAAGGGCTGCCAGCGCTGTTGATAGAGTTCTGCTGTCTGGAGTTCATGGAGTTCTGGTGGAGTAACCCAACAATGGTACTGGCAGGGGATGAGGTTGACGCTGGATTACCAGAGTTATTTGCACTTGGAACACCATTGTTAGCAGCAAGCTGCATAGAAGCAGCCTGAGCAGAGCTTTGGTCGCCATTTGCGTTTTGATCAATTGTTTGCTGCGGCTGAGGTAATTGTTGCTCCATATTTTGAGCTTGGCTGTGGAAGCCTGGTGAAGCATTCGTCTTCCGCGGAAACTTTGCCAAACTCTCTGCAAACAGTCGCAAGAACAAAGTGGGCATTTAGACTGAGTAATGTGATGAAACAGACATTGAGCTAATAATATATATATTTATATATATTTTCCCTTCTCAATTACTATCCAAGTATTTTAAATAATCAATCTTCTAAATCTTACATGTGCAAGCATATGAATTATAAAGTTGAGAATCCAAGCATTATTATTAAGTCAGACTGAAGGTTTTGTACAGTATAAAAGTCTTATATGGTTGAGCTGTCGATGACCTAATGTTGCTACCAAGGTCTCAAATTACTTCTCATTTAATATTGATCTTGAGGTAGAAATCCTTCCAAATTTCAGATAAAAGTTGGAACGAAAAACAATGTGTGTGGTAACCTAGAATAGGTGACGACCCATATTTTGGTTCTAGGTCACCACCACATAATACCAAGTCCCAATTTTCATTCAAAATTCTAAAGAATTTCTACTCCTTTATAAAAGGTAAGGTAAGGGTAATATTACAACTATTATAAGACTAAGAGTAATTTCTAAACAAATGGCAAAGTTCTAGAGAGTATTTTTTATAATTGAACCAAGACATTACTATCGCGATGCCTTCTTCATGATGTTGTTACCGAGGTCTTGAATTTCTTCTCATTTTTCTTAGCGAAGGTGCATTCGGGAACAGAAAACATGGAGGTGAAGTTCGGAGTACTTTATTTTCCCAAGACCTGATTCACAAGCCATTCTCAAGTATAAATGACGAACCATTCTCGACTTGACAGCACATGAATACTCAGCAATGACATGTCAGAACAACTGGGAGCTAACTGGGAAGTTTTCTTTTTTGTGCCAACAATGGAGTTTTTTTCTGAGGATAAACTTCAACTTCTTTCGGAAAAATGAAAGGATACAAGAATATAAAGCCCACAAAAAGGAGGCAAACTACAAGGGACTTTAAAAATACGACCTAAAAGATAATTTCAAAATAACTTTGAAACTGCAGCAAGACAAATGAAACCTAACAAAGAACCAAATATCACTCGAAGATGTCTCCAACTTTCTAAACAATTTGGTATTTCTCCTACCTCAAAGACCACACAAAATAGCACAAACTTTGCATGCTACAAAACAATCTTTTCTCACGAAAGAGTGAGTGAAGAAGAAATTCCTCAACTGTCTCTCTACCAAACTGAAAACTAACATGGCAGAAGTGAAACTCAGGAAAGAAATAACTCCCAACTCCTCCTACGAAGTCACATCTCTCAAGAATATGAACGAGGTTCTTAGTCACTCTCTTACAAAGAACACACCACCAACCGCTGCCCTGCCAAATTGGACACGTTTCCAAAAATCCAATCCAGGAAATTAAAGTCTCTCAAGCATAACAGGCGACATGGAGAAACTTAACCTTGGGCATTTTCACCTTCCACATAAGGAATAAATAAAACACTTGACAAGGAAGGACTAAAAAACCATCGAAAGAAGGGGGTGCTGGAAAAGCCACTGAATGGACTCCAAAGACATCCCTCCTCTTGGGGATAAAAAAACTGTTCAATCAAAGATTTAGAGCTAGAACATCTATCGTTTCCCTATCAAATAATAGATGTCGAGACCCTAACGAAGTAGAAAGAGAGTTCTCGAAATAAGAAAGGACCATAGACCGAGTGATTCTTCAAAGACAGGTATAAAGGGGAAAACACTGTATTTAGATTTTACAACCTTCCTCCATAGGATGTTTTCTTCATTGAAGAAAACCCATGTCATTAAGAAAAGATGGTAGTCTTTTTAATCCTAATGTTGCCTATACCAAGCTTCCCATGCTTTAAAGAAGAAAAGGCCACTCCCAGTTGATTAGGTGGCTTCCTCCATCAAAGGTTTGCCCTTCCTAGAGAAAGTCCCTTAAGTTTGAGACATTTAATACCTTTAAATAGACTAAATATGTGGTTCACTAAAAGAAACAAAATATCATGAAGCCTCAACCTCCTCCCAAAACCTTTCCATATCACTAAAGATCCTCCATCTTGTGAAAAACACAGCCCGCCAAAGGAAAAGCCCCTAAGATTTTGTAGATTTTGTACCATACTTAATCTTGAATCCCTTTGCTGACACCATTTTTCCACAATGAAAAGTTTTTCTTTTTACTCACAAAGAAGAGGAAAAAAAGGAAACAACAAAACCATTCCAAGAATATCTACAGTACGTAATCTGGAATCCTCGTCAAAGTGTATTCTACAGTGCATATAAACAAACTAAAAAGAAGCATCCAGCAGATAGATTTAACGAAAGGTAAAATGACAAACACAATATTAATGAATGTTATGCTTACCAATTGGCCCAGTCGTAGTTTCTTGGCTGTAATCTATCAAGTCCTTCATACTATTGACGACTTCTGATATCTACAATGTACCCAAAAGACAGCCATCAGAAAATTTGGGCCAATAACAGTTTCTTTTTTATTTGACTTAATAATAATAAGTTTCTTTTATTAAGAAAAAGTAATTTAGAATATTATATTTGATTCTGAACTTCTTTATAAAGTTCATCAACTGTTTATAATATATTCAACTTATGAATATAGTTTAACAATCATTCCCTTCTTTCATACAATTCAGATCCAAAATGTAAAGAATAATGGAGAATCCGTCAAGATGTGCACAAACCAGTTAGACCATAGGATATCAAAATAATAATAATAATGTCTTTTTAAAAAAATAAAAGATCAAGTTTCATTGAGAAAAATTGAAAGAATACTGGCGCATTCAAAAAGATCAAACCCACAAAAGGAAACACCATAAAGAAAGGGACTCCAATCAAGCAAAATAGGAAAGCAAATAATTACAAAAGGAATTCATTACTGAAGCCCAAGGAGAAACCAAGAACCTCACAAGGGCCCAAAAATACGAAGACTCCCTCTCAATCCTCTTAAAACCCCTCTAATCTCTCGACCCCCATGACAAAGCACAAACGTCCGTTTTCCATTAAAAAAAAAAAAAGAAAAAAAAAAGTTCCACTTAAAACGGCAGAGGGAGAAAGAACTCCTAGATCACATCACTAAAAGCTATGTTGAGAATTAATGACAAGACTTGGGAAGTTATTATAGAAATTTCTGGTAAAGAGAGAATAAGTGGTAAAAGATATATAAAATATTCATTAAAAAAATAAATAAATAGATGAATAAAAATTGGAACCAAAACAATAATTAGGCAGGCACTAACTTCTAGCGCCCAAATAAGAAGCAGACAAGATCATTCAAGGTCGCATTTCTAGCGCCTAGAACCACCTTGACTATTATTTTTTTTTTCCAAACGTAAAAGTACCACTTTTAACAATATGAACACAAAACTGTCACTTATGCCTGTCGATCCTTGTTCAGGTATGAAAATGTAAGACTTGTTGCAAGTTGCAACCTCCAGCCACATTTCACTTGAAGCAACAATTTGGATTTCCTAATGGTTCATAGTCAAGCCTCACTATAAACCAGAAGGGGGAAATTAATGAAGCTATTCTGCCGTATAAATTATGAGCAAGTTAAGCGATGAGTAATGGTCTTCACCTTGCACTAAGAAAACAACCACTAAGGTTTTGACTAACCAGCCTAACCCAACAGAAATTCCAATCTAATCCAGACACTGCAGGCAGAAAAACTGAAGTTTTCAATTCAAAGAAAGAACATGGAAGCATGGATGAAAAAATCACCGCTACTTCTTATCCGGAAAAAATAGAAAATAATAATAATAATTTAAAAATATCACTGCTATTGACCAAAACATCGTCAATGTTCCACTGACATCTCTTTTTTTACCATTGACAGAAAAATTTGCTATATTCTATCAATAATTTACCTATACTTGTCGATATTTTACCTAATATCCACGATATTTTGCTGATATCTGTGATATTTTGCAGCTTTTCTTCTCTCCTTACTACCGACGAATACCTTGATTTCTTCTCACTTTAAAAAGTTGTAGCATGAGTCATTCAGTTAAGCTAATAATTTAAGGGCACAAATCCATACACAAATCATATCGAAAATCAGTCTCAACCACTCCTTCATTGTCTTTCTTATACATTTATCAATGACATATTAATGGTTGTCTACAACCCAAAAATATATCTCACTATTGTTAGATGATGTATTTGTTTGGTTTAACATGTCTTAGGACTTGTTTTCTTAAATGTTTCATTAAGAAACAAAATTTCAACAAATTTCTGTGATATCTGTGTGATATTTTCCAGAATGCCCAATGATATTTAAATATCTGCCAAGATATCTGTAAATTTGAGTTATTAATATTTTCATCCTAGTCAATATAGAACATTACCTGAAGGCACCGAACGTATCTCTTCGTATATCCCAAGTCATTTACTAATGGCACTTCCAACGCCTTGGCCAATTGTCTAGCTGAGCCCACAAACCTGAAAAGATTTCCGTCAAAATCATAATTCTTACTATCTTTATGATAAAGCTCAAAAGAATATCCATATCATTTAAAAATAAATAAATAAATAAAATTGAAGGAAAAAAACAAAACAAACAAACAAACAAACTTTTGATAGAATTAGTTAAAAGTTACCATAATAATAAATTCCCAAGTAGAGAAATTTACCAACCACCCCCCCCCCCCCACACCACACCCCACACACACACACACACACACACACACACAAAAAAAAAAAAAAAAAAAAAAAAAAAAAAAAAAAAAAAGAAAACACCAAAGTAAGTTAATTGTGTTATTACAGAATTCTTTTTCCATTGAACATCATTCAACTGCATCGAATCTTACTTTTTCAACCACTTCCCAATTTCTTAATTTTTTTTTTTTTTCTTTTCAATTTTCTGCTACTTTCATGCTATTCTCAATTTTTAACACAAACCAAGGAGATTATAAGAAAGCTCGACAATGTTAATTCATCTGATTATGACATACATATAAAACAATTACACAGTAACTTTTCTGAATGCACAAATCATTGATATGTCAATTTATCCTATCATACAACCTAGAAATTCAACATAACAACACCTAGTTTCAAAGATGTCTGTATGACACATTCCTAATCAGTAAAAATCAGTAACATAATTTTCTGTACGACAAAATGCAAGGGAAATCAAGTAATCAAACTCTAATACATAAAAAGCAAACTTTAGGAACAATTAACAGCTTGGTAATGGGGAGTTAAATGGTTGCCGAGGATAAAAAATGACTTTAACCCTAACGACTACCAGAAATAATTGTATCAATTTACCATTATGTAGAAGACAATGCATCATCTTTACATCAACCTTACTGAAGGAAAATCTGTTTTCATTTGGGGAAGTAAACAGCTATCACTAATGAAATGTTCCTATTGATCTTGGATCAGTATAGCATAGGCATAAGGTCCTCAAGTGAGTGAAATAGGCAAATGAAAGAGGTCACTCAAAAAAATTTCTCAACCTAAAACCCCATTGACTTCAGGAGAGGGCATGGAAAAAGCACATTCAAATAATCAGATACCTATCTTTACAACTGACCAATTTGGATTAAACCATATATCAAAGAAAACATTATAAGCCAGTCAAAACTGCAAATATGAAGATGAATTATAAGACATTCTATAATCAGATATTTTCGAAAAGTAGGCATTACATGTTGCAATTATTTTGTAACTCTGGAGTAGGCAAGTTAGATGATGCATTTTGAATTGCAGTCTGATACTTCTGAGCAGCTGCACCCAGCTGACTAACCTGCAGGTCACAATCAAGTGTCAGCAAATCAAATAACCAAAAAGAAGTCAACAATTGACATATTGATCTTCTACTTCTAAGCAGTATAATTTCAACCAAAAGTCAAAGAAGGTTTAGGATATCCTGTGAAATGCAAAAATAGAGACACGAAGCTGGGGGAGCTGGGAGTGGAAAAGGCTGGCATTGTACATAGCCATACAGAGAAGTTGATTTAACAAAATATGTAAATAGCACAAAGCCTATTGAAGACTTAGTATTGACCTTTCCCCCTTTATCAATCTAAGGCTGTTCTCTTCTGTTTCTCTCTCTCTCTCTCTCTCTCTCTCTCTCTCTCTGTGTGTGTTTAGTGAAAACCATGCAAACCAGACGGCCAGGAATCTCGTTTTCAAATAATCATCACTAGTCATTAAATAGACAATAAGGAGGATTAAGGTGGTCAATTGCTCTAAGGAATGTTTATTAATATAAATAAGAGAATCAAAAGGTGCAGTTAATCTTTTATTATCAGTGGGGTTTTTTTTCTGAAAGAAGCCGATATTTGGAACTCCTTTGAAACCGTGTGTATCAGGAATTTTGTGGGAATGGCCAAGCAGTATCTTTACATTTAAATAAGTCATTGCCTTTAAAGTAGATCTCCCCCTTCGATCTAGGCTTTATCCAAAATTAAGGATCCTCCGGTCTAGTTCCAACTTAGATGCATGTTGGGAGGTATGGGAAAAGGAAATAGGAGGGTTTACATATCAATTTGCACACAGCAGATTGAATACTAGGGTTTGATTCGATTTATTTGCTAGCTCTCTCTCTACAAGAGTGTGTAATTTCCCCTTTCTCATTGATCAATAGAAGAGCTTTTGGCAAACCAATTAGTTCCTTTTTTCAGGTTAGAGAACTTGTTCTTCTTTGTAATATTGTTCAATAATACAAGTGTTTCTTATCAAACATGGCTTTGTACACAAATACATACGTGAATAAAAATGGGAAAAAGAATTGTGGAAAAGAAAAAAATGAACCCATATATTGTAGTATTTTCTTTTTTGAACGGACAAAGAAACAATTTCATTAATAACAAAACAGAGGAGTAAAACTCCGAATATCTTAATGGTGAATTACAACAAAGATCTTCAATTGAAAATTAAATACGAGAGACTACAAAGGGTAAAAGGATGCTTATTTTTTCACCAGAAGAAACCAGTGGAAAGAACCATGTCAATAACCCGATAAAAATAGGAGACCCCTAAAAATGCAACCGTAATAACTTCCTTGTACCACAAAAAGGATGAAACAGCTTGAAGAGTTTTTTGAAACATTTAACTAAACTGTTTTTCATCAATACCTGAGGTATTAGCAACCTTCGAGGAATAAGCTCTTCATGACGTCGAGCACAAAATTCCCAAGAACATATCTGATATAAGAAAAGAAAGGAAGGTAAGATACAGAACATGTTGGATAAAAAGAGAAGGAATTGTGAAAAAGAAGAGTAAGAAACTTCCTAATTTGACCTTTAAGTCTGGAGAAAAAACTATTCGAAGTTGCCCATCGCGAACAACACGAAGTTGCTCAAATACGCTTTCTTGTATTGCTTTTGCGTAATCAAGGACAATTTGTCCAGATGAATTATGATATTCGCGGGGCATATCAACATAAAGAAGCTCTTCGAGCGTTCCACTCTCATACTTGATTTTGAACAGCCTTGGGAGAACTTCAAAAGTCGCTTCTGAAATGTTGATAGAATTTAGATATAGTTGAGAAGTCCGTTAGAAAAACAAATGAACCAAAAGAAAAAAGTAATATCTCAAGAGGAAATTAACATGGAACCAACAAGAATAGTAGTCAATGCACAAGTACAAAATCCAGAATGCAATTTGGTGGCATACCAAAACCTCGACCAGGCTTGCGGTTGCATATTTCACAATGCCAAACATCCTGCAAAAGGCAGCACAAGGATTACTACTTTTACTTACATCAATGCTAAACATTCTAAAGCAAATAAGAAACGTTTCCATGAATCTTCACCCGTATATTATTATTATTATTATTATTATTATTATTATTTTGGATGAAACCAGCATATTAGATTATTGAAGGAAGGGATGATAACCAAAAGTCCAATATTCACAAGAAGTAATGGTTAATATAATGACGCTCTCTCTCTCTCTCTCTCTCTCTCTCTCTCTCTCTCTCTCTCTCTCTCTCTCTATGTCCAGAAACTTAGGCCCTCCCCCACACCAAGCCTTCGTTGCATCTCAAACAATTGTAATAACAGAAACTTCGAAATGTAGTGGTAGTAGGGCTTAGTCCAAGTTCAAATTGTTGCCTAGTAGTTGCAATCTCACCCAGACACCTCTCTCTGTCTCTTAATGTCAGTACATTAAGCCCCTCATTCGTCCCTTCCTCTCCTGCATTGCAATTCATTCCAAACAATTGCAATCATGGAAAACATTTAAATAGAGCAGGGTGGGGCTTTGCACGAAGTTTCAAATCTGCCTCTAGTAGCCCCAAGATCAAGACCTCCACTGCTCTCTCTCTCTATCTCTCTCTTAACGTCTCTCCCATCCCTTGCTCTCCCACATTTTAATTAATTGCAATCGTGGAAATTATTCAAGTATAGTGGGTGGGACTTAGACCCATGTTTGAATGTGACTAATAGTTGCATTGCAACCTTACCCTAGTACCTCTCTCTCTTCTCCTACTTGAGATTATTTCCTCTTATTCTTATTTCCCATTGCAAAAATGTCAATCAGTTCAACAGCAACAGAATTTAATCATCCTCCTTAGAATTATCAAGAGAAGTCAAAGTTACAGGGTGTTGTTGCTCCAGACCTGTGGAAATACACCAGTTGTTTGGCGACCATTTCCATACATGGAAACGCACCATTTCTTTTTGGCATGGGGAGCAAAGTAATCTGCAACAAATTTCCTCCAGAACTCAATATTGTTGTCCTACAAAACAAATGTGATTATACAGATTATATAGTTTACATTATAAGTTGTAGTGCTACCCAATGAAACAATTAAGTGACATAATATTACTTCAGGCCTTTGCTGTTGTTGGCACATATAACTTGTTAAACGTCGAGCACACATGCCAGGTTCATAAACTGATTTTACAGGGGATCTCAATGGCAAATTTTGTTGTTGAAATTGTTGAGGCAAATGTGGCCTTTGCTGAGGTATAGCCTTCAGGAGTTGCTGTTGGTGTTGCAATTGCAAGAGTCTTTGTTGTTGCAAAAGATTAATGTGTGCAGCAGCAGCCTGAGAGGACTGCCTAGACATACTGAGTAGCTGCTGTTGTTGCTGTTGCTGTTGCTGTTGATGTTGATGTTGCTGCTGTAGAAACAATGACTGATCAGACTGTTGAGGTTCCAATTTCACAGGACCCATGTTTCTCATTGATTGAAGTTGTTGTGGTTCCAGTTTCACAGGACCAAGATTCCTCATTGACTGCAACTGCTGCTGCTGCTGTAGTTGCTGTGCTTGAAGATCATTATTATTCATTTGAGGCTCTAACTTGACGGGTCCAACACCGCACAAGCTTCCTCGTTGGAATTGTTGTTGTTGCTGCTGCTGTGCCTGCTGTATGTTATTAGACGTAGCGAACTGTTGCATTGAATGCTGACCATGTTGAAAGTTCTGGGGTTCAATTTGCTGTGGTTGCTGTTGATTGGGTATTATTTGGCTGCTAGAATGATTTGAAAATTGCTGCCCTGAAACTTGACTAGATGAACCAGGGTTTGCTGTATTTGATGTCACCAATGACGATGGGGTATTGTTGAAGTTCACACCATTGCCAACAAGTGAAAATGGATCTGACTCAGAACCAGGGTCCATAACTCCTCGTTGGCTGTTTCCAAGGCCTGAGGGCCCAGAATTCGGAACTCCATTACCAAATGACTGATTTAGGAGAGAAGACATACTGGGTGTATTACCAAGCATATTCATACTGCTAAACTGTGTCCGTGGGGATACAAGAGAAGGAAAAGCTGACTGAGAAGGCAGCCCCCCTTGTGCTCCCATCATTCCAGAATTTGATCTCAAAAGCGACGGTGAAACAGACTGCGCACCACCAATGGGAGTAGATGGTCCCGAAGGTACCATCTTCTTCAAAAATCTATACACACTCGGTGAAGAAGGGGGGATTAAGGAAAACTATCTAAAGTAACATTAATTGACTAATACACAAGAACTCGTGCAAGGCACATAAGAGTGCTCAGTCCAAAGAACATTTGTCCCCCACAATCCTGGTTGCAAACTTCATGGTCGTTATGATGAACCAATAGAAACGGGAAAGTTTTGAGCCTCAGCACATGGTGCGGATTTTTACTGAATAATAGATGTAGACCAAAAGATGCTGAAACGATGGAACAAGCCCTGGTTTTGAACATTCTACAACCAGACAATCTTCACTAGAGTAATCCTTGAAGGGCTTACGCATGAATCTGTATATAACACGATGAACTTCAGGCAATATTCACTTTATCTTCATAAAACGCGAAAATTTTATCCCAAAAAAAAAAAAAAAAAAAAAAAAAGAGCTTGTAATCCAACTCAAATGCACATTGAACTCGTCACAATTAACAAAAGAAAAAAAATTAGAATAATTAAGGATAGGAACTTACTCTAACACCGGACAAACACAAATCCTCAATATTGAAAAATGACAAACAATTGGAGGAAAAAAAAAACCAACGATAACGACTATCTTCGAAACTCCAAGATGAAATTCTTCCCGAACTAAGAAGATGACAAAAATCGAAAATCTAATTATAATCGAAATAATTAATAAAAAAAAACAGAGAAACAAAAAATAGCAAAAACGATCCAAAGAGTGAAATGATGAGAAAAATGAAACGGAATCAAGTGAAGCGAAGTAAATTCCAAAAAATAATAATAATAATAATAACCAAATAAAGTAGAACGGCAGCAAAAACTGACCTGCAAGTAATACTTGAACAGAGGAAAGGTTGGAATTGGAAAAACCTCAAGAGATTTCAATGGAAGATTTGAACAAAAACCGATCAGAATATTTGAACAAACAAGAAAAGAACACTGAAGTAGATGAAATTTGGATTGAATTACTTGAAAGCAATCTCAAATGATATGAAGTAGAGGAAAGTGCAAGGTCCTTGGCTAGGGTTGGAGAGTGAAGAAGTTTGCGGTGGAGTGATATTTTCTCTCTCATAAACCAAAAATTGGAGAAGAAGAAAAAAAAAAAAAAAAAAAAAAAAAAACCCAGTTCTTCGGCGTCTGCTGTAGTGAGAGAAATGGGGTTTAGAGAGAGAAAGTTGATGGGTGTCCTTGTGGACGTCAAACTTCTATTCGATCTGATTGAATTTTCTTCATTCCTTCTTTCCTTTAACTTCTCTCTCTCTTATTCCATGTGACAAACCAAGTCAAACGCCATTCTCCTTTCATTAAACACTTTTTGCTAATAAAAATACATCATCATCATTATCATACATACATCCATTCATCCATTCCCAACATCACTTATACATACTCAAAATATCATTTTGGTCCCTGTATTTTTAAGTTTGTTCAATTTTTGTCTTCAAACTTTCAATAATCTTAAATTTAATCTATTAAAGTTAATTTTTATCAAAATTGATTAAATAATAATAATTTTCAAGGAAATTATTATATCAAACTATTTACAATTATAAAAAAAAAATTATTGTCTATGAACCTGTTCGCCTAGTGATAGAAGTCTATTGCAGTCTATCATTGATAGATAGTGAAATTGTTCTATATTTGTAAATATTTTGACTATTTTACTATATTTGAAAACAACCCTAATTTTTATGCAAGGAAATACAACGTGTGAATATGCTCTAAAAATTTAGAGTAAAAATGTTAATGATAACCAAAAATAAATATAAAGTCAACAATAAACTACTAGTAAGAACTAAATTTAAGATTTATTGAAATTGTATAAAAAAAATTGGACAATTAAAAGTACAAGGACTAAAACTCAACGAATTTTAAAATATAAGACCAAAACATATTTTATTATTATATATACGCACATCACCATCATACGTCCATCTTCCAAGGCTTGAGGGTGTGATTGCACCCTCAAGTTCTATTATTACTTTGACACTATGTTTTGTTTCAAAAACAAGATTATTGTATGTTATGTTTGTCTTTAAATCTGTGTTATTGAATTTTTTAAAAATTAGCTGATTTTATATAGGATTTCAAACTTTCAATTTAGCATAAGGTAGGTTTGTGAATTTTTTTAAATTTCAAATATGTTAATGATTTATTATATATAAAATTGACAATTCAATGATCTATTACATACGAAATTCAAAGTTTAAATGATCTATTAAACACTCTCTAAAATTTAGAGATTTACACAAGATTTTGAACTTTTAAATGGACATAAAATTAGTTTGTAAATTTGAGAAAATGTGGAATATGCCAATAATTTATTAAACACAAATTTAAAAATTCAATAACTTATTGGATAGTTGTAAAACTGATAGATATATGGGATATAATGACAGTTCATGCATTTACTTAGATATTTTCCATACTCTATGGACATTATAAAAGTAAATATGAAAATTTTGAGACTGGATTTGTAATTTCAAATTTTGTAGGTTGTGGTGGCCAAGAAAAGGAGTAATTGTTAATAGCTTGGAGACATGAGGTAAGGTGAAGGTGAGGTGGAAGTACAAATGGTCAACAAATGTAGTTGGTGGTGCGGGTCAAAATTACTCTAGTGCTGAAATTAGTGAGGTTAGTGGAGAATTTAGTAGTATATAACAATATGAATAATATTTGTCAACAATGGAAACTTAATTCAAGATTGTAATTAATATTTCTTTTTAGGTGATATACAAGCTTCTACTCAATCAATTACTTAAGAACACTATGCGTATCATCTATATCTTTTATGTATAATTCGCTGAGAAACTTTCCCGTCGAAGGAAAAAACTAAAATGAATTAAATAGATATCTTCGTTTTATATTCAATCTCGTTGAGAGGTTCTGCGCATGGAAAAGAAAAAGGTTACTTTTGAATCAAGGATAATAAATAAAATGGAAACAAGATAAAATCGTATATCGAAACGACTTCTGGCATCACCGAAAGGATTGAAACCACATTCATAGGCCGACAATTTTTCTTAATAGGTTGAACTATGGAAGCAAATGGAAAAGGAACACCAAGTGGGAAGAAACTAACGGAGTGATCACTAAATAGATACAAATAGGTTAGGATAAAAATATCCTACTAGTTTCCTTAACACCAAAATATTGTAGGGTTAGGCAAGTTGTCCTGTGAGATTAGTAGAGATGCACGTAAGCTAACCCGAACACTAATAGATATAAAATCAAACTTTGAAGCTCTCACCCATTTGCTATTCCACTAAAAATGAATAAAATATTGAACTTTGACATGTATATGAATGTTAGTCATGTCTCATGCCCCATTGCCTTTTACCAAAAAAAATATCCCTTTGTTGAGCCGATTATAAAAGAATTCCTTGAATGGACATTTGAAAGGCTAAGCATAGCATGTATTGTGTGCACAAACATTATATATGACATAATATATGAAGATGAAGATGGATGCTTATATGAACAAACTAGCTATGTGGTTTGTTTTATGGTGGTAATATTATTATAGGGAGAATTATATTGATAAATCTACATTAGAATAAGTTGTGTTCAATATTCTATCAGTCTTTTTTGTTCAAAGTAGGTTGAAAATCCAAATTTAGTAAAACTAGATAGTTAATTTAGGTAAGGGATATGATGGGTTATGGATTAACTATTTGCCATCAGTCAGCTTTAAAGGTTTGCACATTTTCATTTACACCTATTTTCCTCTTTTAGATCTATTTGCAACCTATAGGTTTTACCCCATTGGTTGATCTACAACCTCCCAGACTAAATTGAAGTACATAGACTCCATTTCAAGATTCATAGCTTTAACCCATTCATCCTTCTCTACGTCATTCATTGCCTGATTATAGGTTAATGGATTCTCAATTTCATCATCTGGTATGATGTCTTGAGTTTCAATTAGACCCAAATATCGAGTAGGAGCGTTTACAACCCTCCCACTACGACGAGACTCTCTCAACTCTTGAGGAGGATGTGTATGACTTAAAGAAGCCCCATCAACAATTCTTGTTGATGTATCAGCTTCTTCAACAACTCTTGATGAAGTTTCAGTAGTTTCATTGGAAAGCTCATTTAACACTACTTTATTATGCGATATATGCTCTCTTATGTGGTCTTCTTCCAAAAATGTAGCATTTGTCGATACAAATACTTTATTATGTTTTGGATCAAAGAAAAGACCACCTCTCATTTCCTTGGGATAACCTACAAATAGGCATACTCTTAAACGAGCTTCCAATTTCTTAGGATTTGTTGGCACATGTGCTGGACAACCCCAAATTCTAAAGTATCGTAAACTACTTTTACGACCTCTCCATAATTTCAAAGGAGTTTCAGAAACACTTTTGGATGGAACATTGTTCAAAATATATAATGCAGTCGTTACTGCATAATTCCA
Source organism: Citrullus mucosospermus (assembly GCA_030954485.1). Lineage (NCBI taxonomy): Eukaryota > Viridiplantae > Streptophyta > Magnoliopsida > Cucurbitales > Cucurbitaceae > Citrullus > Citrullus mucosospermus. The sequence goes on from CM062062.1 coordinate 5,873,774, forward strand.
AACGAGTCTGGTAATTGAGCATAATTCATCATAGATCAAACCATGTCTATCATATAGTTCTGGAAATTTAAATCTTTATACTCTCCACCTCGATCTGATCGAAATGTTTTAATGGTTTACCTAACAAGTTTTCAACTCCAGCCTTATAGTACTCCTTGGACTTTTCAAGAGCTTCAAACTTGTGTTGCATTCGGTAAAAATATCCATATCTAGAATAATCATCTATGAAAGAGATGAAATATTAATACCCTTCTCTTGCCTTAACATTCATGGGACCACAAAGATCTGAATGTACAAGTTCTAAGGGTTATTTGGCTCTATAACCTTTTCCAGTAAAAGGTCTTTTAGTCATTTTGTCTTCAAAACAAGATTCATATATAATTAAAGAGTTTTTTTTTCTAACTCACTTAGAAGTCCACTTTTAACCAATTTCTCAATCCTATTGAGATTTAGGTAACGTAACCTTAGATGCTAAAGATATGTATTTTCTTTAGGAGAAGCCTTTTGTCTTTTATGTTGAGTTTTGGCAGTTCTGAACATTTTCGTATTAAGAAGCGATTTAGATGCTAACGATCTTAGCACATATAAACTACTAATTTCTACGTTTGCAGAACAAATAAGAATATCATCTTTATAAATAAATGCTTTATTTACATTAAAATTGATGGAATAAGATTGTTTTAGCAAACATTGTACAAAAATCAAGTTCCTTTTTAAATAAGGAACTACAAATACATTCCTTAATAAGAGAAAAGATTTATGGAAGAGTAATTTGACACCTCCCACTGCAACCGCTAAGATGACCTGCCCTATTCCAACCTGCAAGATCATCTCGCTAGTCCTAAGTTGTTGCCAGGAACTAATCCCCTTAAAAGAAGAACACACATGATTAGCGGCCCCTAAATCAGTTATCCAGACAGAATCATCATTCTCCACTAAACAAGTTTCCAAAACTAGTAAATCATATTTACCCTGTTTGGCATTCTTTTTCTCTGTCAAATACTTGGGGCAGTTCCACTTTTAGTGCCCATCCTGATTGCAATGGGAATAATTTCCTTTTGCAACCTTGGCCTTTTGTTTGGCTTTCTGGGTTGTTGTCACACCCCCTCCCAAGTACCCTCTTAACCTAGGAGAAATTGTGAGGACAACAGACACCGACCCTCTTACGACATCTACTGTTAACCTATTCAACCTTTAAATGTGACCAAACACCTGATACGCAGTTATAAACTATAATAGGACATTTATCTCCAACAAGGGTTAAGTTATCATACAATTCCAGATTTGCACTCACACTTAAAAGTAACATAAGTTTACTAGTTCCCACTCCTTAACCCTCTATATGTACAACATTTGTTTAAGATCAAATATTTACAATGTTCAAAGTTCACAGACACTGGTGGTAGGTTCGGACGAGTTACTGTGTAGGCTAAGCACCCCGGATTCGCTCACTATCTGGAAAACAAAAAAACAAGGAAAACATGAACTAGGTTGCCCAATGAGTGACAAGTCTGGAAAAACCTTACGAGCTCAGAAATAAATCAAAACCGTGTTCAAAATATAATAATTAATAAACAGTAAATAATTCATTTCCATGTCCAGGCAAATCATGCTCGAATAACGTTATCAAACCATATACGTTTCATTTCCGAAAAACCATGAAAATACAACACATTCAGAAACATTTTCCTTAGTTGAGGCGGAGCGGAGCTAAAGGCTACTCAATGTCAAAAACATCCTTAGTTGGGGTGGAGTAATCTCGACAAACCCGACGTCGAATATCCTTAGTTGTGTGGAGTAATCTCAACACAACAGTGTCAATCATACCTCTATGTGCACATAGATATCATATCCTGGGTTACTCGTATACCTTCTCGAGTCCTTCAGTATCGGGTCCTATATACGAGATTTTTTCTCCGAGTCCTTCAGCATTGGGAGCCTTTTCAAAAACATAATTCAAAAGCAACATGCTTGGAAAATAACATAATAAGAATTCACGAGTGTATAACATCTCAAATCTTCAAACTCATTAACAATCATCATGCTATCCATAAAATCACAGGTTAATGAATAGCATGCCTTTCGTAAAACTCGTTTAACAACTAGCATGCTACAAATAATTTCCAATGTAAAACACATAATACGCTTTTACATGGAAACACATGCTTTCTTTCAAGCAAATAATCATCGCACATTAAAACTCGTGAAAAACATAAACATATAGACATGTTTCCAAACATAGACATATATCATGAAAACTTTGTAATAAGTAAGCTCAATTTGAATAAAATTTGTCACTCACTACTTGTCCCGGGCCCTTAAAGGATTATACACTTTTCCTAGCTCTTCTCGGCCTGAAATGGTATAACTCCCTTTGTTAGATTCCTTAGAATTCCCATTAAAGTGTAACAAATATGCCTTAAGCATTAAGGTAAAGCTCACTAGCGAGACCAAACTACTAGCAAAATTATAGAACTAGCGAGACTTGTTCAAACCAGTGAGATTTGCTTTAGCGAGACTAGTGCGACTAAGTAAAAATCAGCAAGATATGCACTAGCGAAACCATGAAACCAACGAAACTGTACCAACGAGACCGTCGACTAGCGAGATTTACCTAACTAGCGAGACTGGCAAGACCTAGCGAGATTTGTGAAACAAAAAGCTACCAGAGACACCCAACGACATTTTGTCTCACTCCACGCCCCAGTATCGCTGCTCTTGCCAAGGAAACCTATCTCACTCTGCTACTATCTTCGCTTCTATCTACTCAAAGTTGCATTTCCAGTCCGAATTATAATTTCTTTCCTTCTACCAACTTCTAGAGAAATGTGTTTTCTAATTTACCTCCAAATTTCAAGGTCTATCTCCCCTTCATTCATTAGTTATTCCAATTTTACTCCACCCTACTATAGATCACTCGAGAAATTTGCATTAGTCATTTCCACCTAAAATTAAACGTGTTTTCTCTTCACATTTAGCTTAACCATCCTTCACAAAAGTTGTTAAGAAATGAATTAACTCACTAACCTCAAATTTTTAGCCTCAAACTCGGTCTCTTCAATCTGCTATTCTCCAAATACCAGACCTTGCACAGATTGCGCGAACACTAGACCAGTCTCGATTTCAACTTCAATTTCACCACGATTTCTTCCAGAATTCCACACCAATTTACCCTGGTCGTCTTCTTCTTCCTTTCATCGATGCTCAACTGTAGGTTTGAGTCGGTTAAAGTTTTGGAAAATGAAAAATTGTCGGCAACTAAAACTATAAACCGATTTAAACCTCTTAGCTGACAACCCTCCACTATCTTCCATTTTCTTTTTTTTTTCCCTTTCTTTCCTTCTTTCTTTCTTTTCTTTCTCTCTCTCTCTCTCTCTTTTTAATTTTTTACAACCTTCATTATTAGTAATTACACAATAATTGCCATAACACAAAATCCATATTAGTATCTTTTTACTTTGGTTCGACCGATGACATTCTTCTTGAGTCTTATATGTATTCTAATTGTTGTGTAAAAATAGATTTCATGTTCAATTTAGGATTCAACTTATCAAAAATAAGTTCGACTTTCGTTCACTTCTCCCTTCGATCTACACAAGAGAAGGCAAGTAAGTCCACAACGATCTTACGTACTTAGATTAAGTGCTTAGAAATGGAAGTAGGGTTTACAGTTGCAACTTAATTAGTTTTATTACCTCCCTTATTACCCTTATTCTTCTTCCATTTCTTTTTGGCAGAGGAAGAAGCAGACTTAGTTCCAGAGGTCGAAGTGTTGAACCTCTATGGAACTGTTTAAAGGAACTTACAACATTTGACTCCCCATTTGGTTCTTTGCCTTTCTGCATGGACTCATATGTCTGCAGCTCGTTAAGGAGGGTAGTAAGGGAGTAGTTCAGTTTGTTCATAACAACATTGGTCCTGAACTGTAGAAAACTCTCAGGTAGAGATTCTATAATAAAATTGACTTAACTGGCCTTATCGATAATGACCATATTCATTTCAGCCACGTTGAAGTGGACCATCATATTGAGAACATGTTTTCGCAGTAAGGCCCCTTCCTTCATACATGCATTATAAATGAATTTCAGAGCATTATGTTTGATCTGTGAGAACAGTTGTCCAAACATCTCTTGCAATGAATCCATGATCCCACGAGCAGTGGCAAAAATGTATACTTTGGTGTAACAGCCCAAACCACTCGCTATACGATATTGTCCGCTTTGGGTTACTCCTCACGGTTTTGTTCTTGGTAGGGTTGCGCCTACCAAAAGGCCTCATACATAGAAAGGTATCCACCCCCTTTATAAGGAAGGCTTCGTTCTCCTTCCTAACTGATGTGGGACAATGTATAGCCAAGGTCAACGCCATAGCCCTTACAATCTCCCCCCTAACGAGTCAAGCGTCCCCGCTTGACCTACCTGAGGTTTTAACATCGATTCGGGCACTGGCTCTGATACCATTTGTAACAGCCCAGACCACCCACTATACGATATTGTCCGCTTTGGGTTACCCCTCACGGTTTTGTTCTTGGTAGGGTTGCGCCTACCAAAAGGCCTCATACATAGAAAGGTATCCACCCTCTTTATAAGGAAGGCTTCGTTCCCCTTCCTAACCGATGTGGGACAATGTATAGCCAGGGTCAACGCCATAGCCCTTACATCTGCGTTTTCCTTCATCCATTTCTCATATGCATCATGAATATTTTGTGACACATTTTAAGCAAGAATTTGAGGACACTCCTTAGTGATGGTAAACTTCAAGTCCTCCACGGTGAGTACAATGTTTATTGTATTTTTCCATGAAGTGTCATTATCACCTTTCATTTTATCGGCACTTAGCAAAGTAATAAAAGCGCTTGACATTTTGAGGATGCTGAAACATATAAATTGTTTGTTATTAGTAAACATGCATAACTCATATAACCTAATCAATATTTAGCAAAATTTTAATGTACCCAAATTTTAACATCTAATTTTACAATGATATTTCAGTGATTTAGGATAAAAGCCACCGAAGGGTAATCAGTCACCCCTTCACTAAATTGAGACACTCTCAACCAATTATTACACCAGAATAACTCTTATTCCTATAATAATTAGTAACTATTATTCGGTCAAGAAATCATTGTCTTCCTTAACAATTTCTTGTAAATGTAACCCTTCATTCTAGATCCTAGAGTTTCGCCCAATGAGCCAACCGAAGGGAAAAACTGATTGGGGCAAAAACTAAAGCGACCCTATGCTTAAAAGGAGTTTGAGATAAATTTCATGCAAACACCTTCCGAAGGGGGAACACAAATCGAGGTGCCACAAGACTAAGCATGAAAGTTTTCTAGCAAACCAATGAAGGAGACCGTAAGATGTGTTACACACGTCCTTCTCTGACTTACTATAAACACTCTCTCCATTCATCTTGATATTGATCTATCCAAACACCATCCCGAAGGGGACACAAATCGAGGTGCCATGAGGCTGAGCATAGATCTCACGTTGTGAACTTTTAAGGGAGAAATGTGAGAAGAAAATGACATATCATGTATATCTTTTTCCTCCCACTAAGTGTTTTAAACCCAGGGTTTATTACTTAAGTAAATTCGGCTAATTAATTTATCTAAGTCCTTTGTTAATTTGCCCAATATAACTCTTATATTGCATATTTTAACAACTTTGATTATCATTTATTAAACACTTTAATAAAATCAAATCAATTGTTGCATGCTTATAAAATATTGACTAATTCACTTTTCAGGTCGATTTCCAAGTAGGGGTGTTCAGTTTCTGTGAGCTTAAATAACCTAGCCTTAGACAAAACCTTCCCTAATAAATTTAATCTTTATTATATTCATTTTAATCCTATTAAAATAAATATAAAAATAAAAAATTAACCTATTTCTAATCATATTAGAAATATTAAACATAGTCTAGTGAACCAATTTTAAACCATTTAAAACTAATTCATAACTTATATTTGCATGCAACTCTTGATTATAGATTTTAATCTATTTCATTAAAGATATAACACTTATATTTTAATGAATAATTAAGACCTATGATATGCATTCTAATGACATTAACCAAATATAACAATTATATTTACTAAGGTAATGTCATGCTCAATGCATATTCTTTTTCATTAAACAATATAACATTTATATTAAATAATGAAAACTAAGTATATCATACCACACAATATAACAATTATATATGGTATGATGCATGAACATGCTTATTAAAACATACAACTATATAATATAACAGTTTTATTAAATAGAATGCATGTTCATGTTAATAATATCAAACATCCAAATAATATAACACTTACATTAAATATGTGCATGATAATGTTTATCCTAAGGTGAGATTTTAAACTATATGACATACATTATGGAACATATATCAACTTTAATTTAATCATACACCTCGTACAAAATTTAAATTAAATAGCAAAAATACACCAATTTTGAGCACCCCTAAAATTAATTAAATTAATATAATCAAATTATATCAATTTAATTAATTAAAAAAATTACATAAAAACAGTAATCTACAGTTGCCCAGCTCAAACCTACCTCTAGATAACCCAACATGCACGCTATTAGGTAGTGTTGTTACGCTTTGGCTTTTGAAGTCGTAGCGGAGTGACGCTCAAGGTGAGCGCCGCGACGCTAATACCTCTATGTCGCAACATAGCATACAGCGTCGCAGGGCTGTGCTCTACGCTGAAGCACAAATTGCATTTTCTACTCCATCTTTGCTTCGTTTTTGGTCCATTTTCGATCCTCTTCCTCAGGAACTCTTGCATTTTGAACGACACTAACTTACAAACTTGATAGTAGAATTAAAATGCCCTAAAAAATGGGCCCTTACATATTTTGATCTCATAAAAAAAGTAAAACTAAGGTGCCAAAATTGAAACATCCAATTTGCAAACCCACATTCATAATGCAGAAATTCACACCCACATTTTCTCCAAATTTTGTTTTCAAAACGAATTTTAAAGCACGATTCGCCTCTGATACCAATTGAAGGAATCAAATTCCCAACGGAAGCGAATAATCGTCTTATGCCATTAAATTTGTTTTGGGAAAAGCAAAATACAGAAAATAAAATACAGGATAAACAATAAACAATATTAGCATGATTTTTACAAGAATTAGAGATAGAAGAATCCTACCTTTGAAGACTATCTTCAATGTGAAAATCTTTGTCTCCAAATCACGATCCGGTGAGAATTCTCCAACGATAAGAACAACTCTCCTTTGGAATACCACCATAATGACTACCTTACTATCCTCGAGGAAGAACAAACCGTGGAGTTGCAGGCTCTCTTTATCTTTGGTAAGGGAGGAAGATTTTTGTGTAGAAGAGAGAGTTGGAGAGGGATAGATTGATTTCACATAACTCTTTTGTAAAATGGTAAGGACTTCTCTAACTCCCTCCCCTTTTTCTTTTACGTGAAAAATGAGTGAGAGAACAAAATAACTCCCCACTACATGGGAGTTATTTTTAATATAATAATATAAAAATAATATTATTAATATTAATATAATTATATTATATTAAATCATATTTAATAAATATAATAAAATAAAATTAATTAATTATCTCATATTTAATTTAAATTTGAATCATATTCAAATAACTTTCTCTCACATAACCTATGGTTTTAATATGAATCTCATTCATATTAATTTTAACTTATAGTTTTTATATGAATCTCGTTCATATACTTAATATTTAAATCTCATTTAAATATTCATCTCTCTTATAATATAAAGTATAAATTTTGAATCTCATTCAAACTAAACTTTATATTATAATGTATCTATATACATTATATTAATTGTATCACATACAATTTATTTTTTTTATTAATTTGAACATTTCAAATTAAACCAAAATGTTTGATTCTTATACAAAGTCTTTATGAGCTAGCAAGGGGACCTTATGGACCTATAGATAGAAGCTCCAATGATATGAAATTAATCAATTAAACTCTTTAATTAGATTAATCAATATTCATTAACTGTAGGTTATTCCACTAAAGACTTATAGTGTCACTCTTCGCACTATAGATATGTTTATGTGTCCACGGAATTTACTAATCAATAGTAAGTTGGCACTTCACAAATTGTTCATTACTACAATTAGGTAAAATTACCGTTTTACCCCTGTAGTTATATTTAACTCCTTAAGTACCACTGATCCCTCTAATCAACAAACTGTTTATAGTTCAATCATAAACTAATCTCTCTATGGCTAGTGAAAGGGTGAAGCCTCATTGTTCAATACCCGGAAGTAGCCCTTAAGGGAGTAATTTGTCTACTTACCCTAAACATGAAAATGATTGAATTCCAGCTTGTGAAAATATGTTCCCAACTCCCTAATTAGATAAATCTCCAAAATGGTAGGCTTATTGAGTTAGCGATTTGGCCACTCTCACCCATACAAATCAAAGGATTGCCCTTATAGACAGGAGTTCATAACTCACTTAGGATTCAGGTCGAGTTACCTATAGTCATCCTATGAAATGTTAATGTCTACAATTAACGACGTTACAATGAGAAATTAAACATTTTGTGGTGCAATCTTGTACAAACTTTTTACGTAAGATACCCCCACTCACATGTCTCCACATGAACATTAGGATCAAATCGTTTATAACACTTTACAACTCGTTGTAACAATTACAAAGTAGGCCGTATTCGTAATGTTACCAGAATAAGGCACCCAACCTTATTCTTATACTATAGACCTTTTGGTTATAAACATGATCCAACCTTGTATGCCAACCACATACATGTTTAAGTTTACATAAAGTAACCATGAAATCTTAGTTTATTGGATTGAGTTAATGCATAAGATAGATACAATAACTTCTTATTTTATTCAATAAATAAAATGTATTTCTAATTTACAAAACTACAAGACTCAAGAGATTTAGGACACACCAATCCCAACATGTTTAGTGTTGTCAAATGTTTAGAGAGATGTGGATGCCTATTAAATTTGTAGATGATTGGTGTAGAGGTACAATTAAGTTGAGTTGATAGCAATTTTAACCAATCTAGTTAAATTAAAATCCATCAGTTTAGAAATAATTGGGAAGTTCAAAAGAGAAAGTTGATGGCTATCGCAAATTCTCTATTCTTAGACATTTGAATGAATTGATGAAGTTGTTTAGGCGAGTAAATATCACTTTAATCGCCAAGTTTATACGTTAGATAGCTATTTTTTTATCATCACAACTTAAATGTCGATGTAGCTTGAGTTGAGGCATTTGAATGAATTGTTCTTTATTTCAAGGTATTGAATATTGACAGTGATACCTTTAGTTACCATAGATGTACCCTATTAGAAATGAATAATTACATGAATAACACAAGTCATCATACTCTTTAATCTCTTAAAACTTCGAGAAAATGCTAAAGGAAAAAGAGTGTTGAAATGGATGGACCTAATTAATTGTCAGGCTTAACAAAATAGACCTAGTCACAAAACATGGACAATACTATGAAAGGAAAAGGCATTCCAACCTTGTGAGTTGTACATTAGTAGATTTTGGATGTGAGGCCTCCAAAGCAACCATGCAGCTTGAACATTGAGTCATAGGGTAAAGGATAACATATTTGCTTTGGAATCCTAAAAGTTGTAGGGCACCTCCAAAAAGAAGGCAAATAGAGGTTGATGGGTCCTAACATCAATCAAAGAGAGACTAAATAGCATAGAAAATTGATTGATGTGCATGGATTTGAGGTCCAATGCCAAATGCATCAAATGCTACCACAACTTAGGACATTTCTTTATTCACACATTGAAAGAAGTTGCTTCTATCATAAGTAGGGTTTTTTAGATACAAAGTGTAGGTTGTTCAAAAGAACTAAAGAAGTTCCGAAGGTTTTTTTAATTACCCTTTATATCTATTTTTTTTCATATCCACGAGTATTCAGGTCAACTTACATGCACTTCGATTAGTCTCATGGAACAACTCGTCTGACCCTATCAATATTTAGATGTCAAGAAAATTTGTAAAATATTAATTCCTATGTAAGTAGCCAGCATGGATTGAATTCATAACTTTTTAGCCATTTATTGAAATCATATCTCTTTATATTCAAATCTTTTATATATATATATAAAAGATTTGGATATAAAGAATATATATATATATATATATATATATATATATATATATATATATATATATATATATATATTTTTGAAGGGAATCAAAATCACAAATAATTTTTAAGTATGAAATTTAAGTTTTTGTGGAGATGGTATGTTAGCTTGGTGGAAGTAGAAGTTCCATGTGCGGCGGAGTCCCTGTAAGTCGTGGTTTTTTCTTTTAAAAAATTCAATATACATACTTCTTCTTAAAGTAAAGGGCACACGAAGTATATTACAAACTGAAGCCGATATAAATTCTATTTGATTCTAATGGATTGGACATACTTAGATTTTTCATACAAAAATTTGTGTCTTATTGTAACTAATAAAAATGAAAAACTTCCTAACAAAATAATCAATATAAAATTGAGTCAGCTCTATTAGTAAAGAAAAATAAGGATTTATTTATTTATTTATTTATTTTGGTACTAAAATTTTATGAATCAATTAAAATTTTTCACTTTGAATCCAATTAAACTGTAGGATTTTGAATAAGTGAGAAAATTAATCTCCACACTACTAATAATTTTAAACTTGATTTATTTTTCCTCACACACCTTTATTTTATCTAGTTGGTCTTGAAAAAAAAATGTAAGGTTATATTGCATCAAATTATTACTCTTTCGGAGTAAAACTAATTCTAAAAAAATTTCTTTTGGAGCAAAACTAATTTTCAAAATTTAAAAAATGAATAAACAGGATAACCAAGATTAAAGAGATTACATTTGTAACTTAATCTCAATTTTTTATCTCAAGCATACTACTCTTTTTAACGATTTTCTAAGAATATTCTACCACTTAAACATAGGACAAGAATTTGAATTTAAGTAATTAAACATTACCAATCGAGTTATATTTAGAATGTTTTGATACAAAAAAATAATTTAGCAATTTATGGAATATTTTCTAAAGTCATAGGCTATTATTTAACACCATACCATATTTAACATCCATATATAATAATAATACACAACTCTGCCTCTGTTTCAATTTTATATTATATCTTTCTTTGGGAAGAAACCTGTGTTTTGTTGGTAACAAACAAAAATTTCCACTTCCCCCTCATCTGATTGGATAATAGCAACTAGTTCCTTTATTATTATTATAAACCTTTATTAATTCTCAATAATCTTTCCAAATCAAATCCACTCTACATTTTAGACTAAATATATCACTTCACTTCCATTATTATTTATTCTTCTTTTATTTTAAAAGGAAGGCCACAATCCAGTGCATTACACAACTCAAATTACACTTCGTGGCAAATTTTGATAGGCTATAACCTGGACCACACTGATTTGTATCATGGACTCGGCTGTAGCTAACTGGACTTCAAAATAATATTTTATTAAGATTAGAGAATCTTCTTTAGTCCAACTGTCCGCTTAGCTGACAATTTCCTCTTTAACGGCCGTTATGCCCTTTTCCCCCATAAAAACATAACGGCGGTTTTTTGGATGAAGCACGTGACCCCATTCACAAACACGTGTCACTATGTATGTAATGTATGTGAAATGATGTTATTGTTCATGCAAGGACATACATGGAATTTAACTCTTTTTTTTTTTTTTGGAATTTAATGGGTTCATAATGAATGGAATTGATGAAGGGAAAGCATTTTTGGAAGAATGATGAAGGGGAAGCATGTTTGATATTTGGCTGTGTTTTTCATGCTGGTTTTTTCTTTTTTCTTAATAGGTTAGACTAGCTATGTCATTTGACGTCATTTTATGGGAAAAGTAAATGAATTTTCTCTTTTGCCCTCCATTGAGTCTTCTAATTACAAATATACACAAAATATACTTTTTTTTTACTATAACGATTCAACTTCCTAACATCCTATAATAGAGCTACATGCATGCCAAAGCTTTTTTTGAAGTTCTAGTAAAAAGGATCAAGACCTTTTATTTAAGCATAAAATTTTCAATAAAATAGACTATAAAAATCCTTGTTCGGGTACCCCTAACACAATGTTAAAATAAGTTAAATCAATAAATCAATAACCATTAAAAACAATTGAAAACTTGAGACGTTTCTTTGCTACACTAAAACATGGAAATCCTAAAAAAAAAAATATATGCGGAAGTGTTAATCTAGTATCATAGGCTCGATCACAGATTCTTCTTATCATTTATCACTCTATCCTTTGCTTTACCTAAAAAACATAATAGAGGAAAGGACGAGTATAAAATACTCAATAAGTGATCCCACTATCAGAATCCAACTATGCAATCATATATAGTGAATGTCTAAGGTTAGTGGGACATGCATACTATAACTGTTCCATAGAAGTACATCATGTAAGTGGATAGCTTGTCCGTCCCATCACTCATGTCTAGTGGCCTAAAGGCGCACCGTCAAAACATGAAAGTGAACCCATCGGTTCACACATGTCTAATGGCCTGATGGTGCACTGTCAAAACATGGAAGTGAACCCATAGATACACGATATCATTGTTGGGATTTATGTCCTAAATCTTATAGTCTACAAATTTGTAAATAAATTAATGAATAAAGTATTATTTACTTATATAATAATTGTTATTTGTTTGCATAACTCAAAATCCACTAAACTAAGATCCTAGGTTATTTAATGTATCTTGAACAATATGTGGTTGACATACAATTGGATCGTGTTCAAGAAATAACCTAAAAGGTCTGTAGTATATGGATTAGGTTGGGTGCCTCATCCTGGTAACACTATGGATACGACCCACTTTGTAAGTGTTACAAACGGTTTGATCCAAATCGTTAATGTAATGACATTTAAGTGGGGATATCCTATACAGTAAGTTTTTATAAGACTAGACCACGAAATTAAATCTCTTTTTATAACTACATTAATTGAAGAGTTCTATATTTCAAATGAGAATCATGTAACTTAATCTCAATCCTAAGTAAGCTATGAACTCCTATTCATAAGGACCGTTCTTTAATTTTGTATGGGTGAGAGTGACCTTAGTTGTCGACTCAATATGCCTACCATTTTGGGAATCACTACAAGAAATCTGGGCTTTAGCAACGCAAAATTTTCGTCGCTAAAGGTTACATTTCGTCGTTAAAAATCTTTACCGACGCAAACTTTTTGTCGCATACGATCGTCGCTAAATCCACGTCGGTGAAAACTTTTTGCGACGTCTTGTACTAAAACATCGCAGCTTGCGACGTTCGAAAAGAAGTCACAACAGAAAGCGACGTTTAAAAAGACGTTGCAGTTTGCGATGGTTTCTTACTTTCGTCCCTCAGCGACGTTTGCAAAAATGTCGCAATTTATCGTAACATCCCAAATTGCGAAGTTGCAGTTTTTTTCTCCCAACGTTGCATTGTAACGAGTTATTGCGATGATTTAAATTTCGTCGCAAATTTTAATAATAATTAAAAAAAAATTAGTCATATTTAAAGCATGAAATTAGACGCAAATATTATAGAGTATTTAGGCATATGTTTAATCTTTAATTAAGATCCATTACAAAATATATATATATATACCTTTTGTTCGATCCAATTACAAGATCCATTACAAAATACATACATGTATTCCTCGATCGAGAAAGGCTTGCCACTCACAATGTTCAATTTAATCCTGCACAAGTAAATATACACATATCAAGTCACAATATAAACATAAATTCTCAATCCCCAACTTTAAGTTGAAACTAATAAAATTACCTTACTAAGAGATGAACTTCCCCCGGTGAACCTTTCTAGAAGTTCATTCATTTGACTGAACCTTCTTTTGTACTCTTCACGCTGCATCTCAAATTGAAGACGTTGACTTTGTAAAGCTTCTTCCACATTGGCTCTATTTCTCTCATTCTCCCGACATTCACTCTCCACAAGTTCTTGAGTCTGTGCAAGGCGTGTGCCTCTAGTGATTGGACATAATCTTGTGAGTACATTTCTTTCTGACTTCATGGAGGTTTTGGTCCGTATCCCATCCCTTTAACATATGAAGGTCTATGGTGCGAAGAGTGCAGTTGTAAGTCTTTAGTGGAGTGACCTACAATTAATATGAATTAATCTAATCAAAGAGTTTAATTGATTAATCTCATATCATTGGAGCTTCTAATCAATAGGTCCATGAAGTCCCCTTACTAGCTCATTAAGGATTTGTATAAGAATCAAACATTTTGGATAAATTTGAAATGTTCAAATTAGTAAGGGAATTTATTGTATTTGATACAATTAGTATAATGTATATAAATACATTATAATATAAAATTTATTTTGAATGAGATTCAAAATTTATATATTTTTTTTAAAAAGCAAAATTTATACTTTATATTATAAGAGAGATGAATATTTAAATAAGATTTAAATATTAATTATATGAATGAGATTCATGTAAAAACTATAGGTTAAAATTAATATGAATGAGATTCATATTAAAACTATAGGTTATGTGAGAGAATGTTATTTGAATATGATTTAAATTTAAATTACATATGAGATATTCAATTAATTAATTAATTAATTTTATTAAATATGATTTAATATATTATAATAAAATAATATTTATTTTATTTAATAATGTTATTATTAAAATAACTCTCATAGTGTGGGGAGTTATTTTGGTCTCTCTCTCTCTTAGTTGTTCATGTAAAAAGAAAAAGAGGGAAGAAGAGGAGCGATAAGAAGTTACAGTTTGCAGAAAAGTATATGAAAAACTCTCTAACACTCACCCTCTCAAATTCTCTCTTGATCTCAAGTTTCTTCTTTTCTCTTACCAAAATCCATTGAGAGCCCATAACTCCTCAATTGGTTCTTCCTAGAGAATAGCAAAAAATGTTTTGTGGTGGTGTTCCAAAGGTAAACCCTGTATTATTTGTTGGAGGTCTTTCCTATTGGTACGTGAGTTGGTGAGAAGAAGAATTCCTATATCGAAGATAGTCTTCAAAGGTAGGAACCTTCTAACCTTTAATTCATTTCAATAGCATGCTAACTGTTATGTTTATCCAAGTCTTGTATGTTCTCTATAATTTATGTTTTTTTTAAAAGAAATTTAATGGCACATGACGAGCACTCGCTTCTGCTGAGAATTCAATTCCTTCAATCGGTATTAGAGCCAAATTGTGCCTTTAAATTTCGTTTTGAAAACAAAATTTGGAGAAAAGGTGGGCGTTTATTCTGCATTATGAATGTGAGTTTGCAAAATAGATGTTTTTAATTTTGGCACCTTAGATTTACTGTTTTGATGTAATCAAAATATATAAGGGTCTATTGTTTTGGTCATTTTAATTCTGCTATCGAGTCTGTTAATCCGTATCATTTGAGGGGTAAGTGTTGTTGAGGAATAAGATTAAAAACAAACAAAAAACAGAGCAGAAAAGGCATTATGTGCTTCAGCGTAGAGCACAACATCGCGACGCTTGCCTTGAGGTGTAAGTGTCGCAGCGCTTGCCTTGAGTGTCGCTGCGCTAGGACTTCCGCTAGATGGTGGGTTCAAGCTAGGCAATTAAATTGATATAATTTCATTTTTATTGTATTGTATTTTAATTAATTAAATTGATATAATTTAATTATATTGATTTTATTAATTTTAGGGGTGCCCAAAATTGGTCTATATTTGCTGTTTTAATTTAATTTTTGCATGAGATGTATGATTAAATTAAAGTTGTGATATACTGTATAATGTATGCCAGATAGTTTAAAATCTCACCTTAGGATAAACATTATCATGCATCATATTTAATATAAGTGTTCTATTATTTGAATGTATGATATTATTAGCATGCACATGCATTCTATTTAATATAAGTATTATATTATATAGTTGTCTGTATTAATAAAGTATGTCCATGCATCATATCATAATATAATTGTTATATTGTATAATATGATATGCTTAATTTTCATTATTTAATATAAAATGTTATACTGTCTAATGAAAATGAATATGCATTGAGCATGACATTATCTTAGTAAATATAATTGTTATATTTAGCTAATGTCATTAGAATGCATGTAATAGGTTTTAATTTTTCTTTAAATTATAAGGGTTATGTGTGTAATGAAATAGATTAAAATCTATAATAAAGAGGTGCATGCAAACATAAGTTATGAATTAATTTTAAATGGTTTAAATTTGGTTCACCTAGACTTACGTTTAATATTTCTAATATGATTAGAAATAGATTAATCTTTTATATTTATTTTAATAGGATTAAAATGAATGTAATAAGAGATTAAATTTATAAAATATTTGCCTATAAGGGACCTTTGTCTAAGGAAAGTTTTGTCTAAGGTTGGGGTGTTTAAGTTACGGAAATGGAACACCCCTACTTAGAAACTGACCTGGAAGGTGAATTTGTCAAATATTTTATAAATGTGCAACCGTTGATTTGATTTTATTAAAGTGTTTAATATATGATAATCAAAATTGTTAAACTATGCAATATAAGAGTTATGAACTCCTGTCTATGATGACAATCCTTTGATTTGTATGGGTGAGAGTAGCCATATCGCTGACTCAATAAACCTACAATTTTGGGGATTTATCTGGTTAGGGAGCTGGGAACATATCTCTACAAGATGGAATTCACTCATTCCCGTGTGTTTAGGGTAAGTAGATAATTTACTCCCTTAAGGGCTGATTTCAAGTCTTGAACAATGAGGCCTTCCCCTCTCACTGGCCTGGAGGGGTTGGTTTATAGTTGGACTATAAACAGTTTGTTCATTAGAGGGATCATTGGTACTTAAGGAGTTAAATATAACTACAAGGGTAAAATAGTAATTTGACTAAGCTGTAGTTATAAGTAATTTGTGAAGGGTCGACTTACCATTGATTAGTAAATTATGTGGACACAAAAATATATATATAGTACGAAGAGTGCAATTGTAAGTATTTAGTGGAGTGACCTACAGTTAATGAATTAAAGAGTTGAATTGATTAATCTCACATCATTGAAGCTTCTAATTAAAGATCCATGAGGTCCCTTGCTAGCTCATAAAGGATTAGTATAAGAATCAAACATTTTGGTTTAATTTGAAATGTTCAAATTAATAAGGGAATTAATTGTATGTGATACAATTAGTATAATATATATAGATACATTATAATATAAAGTTTATTTTCAATGAGATTCAAAATTTATACTTTATATTATAAGAGAGACAGATATTTAAATGAGATTTAAATATTAATTATATGAATGAGATTCATATAAAAACTATAGATTAGAATTAATGTGAATGAGATTCATATTAAAACTATAGGTTATGTGAGAGTGGGTTATTTGAATATGATTCAAATCTAAATTAAATATGTGTTTAAAAAAAAATTTAAATTAAATATGAGATATTTAATTAATTAGTTAATTAATTGTTAATTAATTAAGGGCTTTTTTCAAATATAGAGCGTGGGAGAGAGAGTTAGACACTACAGTTTTGAGAACACAGAAAAGTTTTGTGAATTTCTTCTCCTTCTCCAATTCTCTCTTCAACTCTCAAGAATTGCCTTGCTGATGCGCACTTTTAGTGTTAACCGCAAGTGTATGGGTCAAGTTATAATATAAGATGGTTAAGTCCGAATATCGTTCCATTGGAGATCCAATTGTGAAGGTTTAAGTTACTTAACTATTCTAGAGTTGAATCAATTTTATTTGAGAATTGGAATTGAAGTTGTTAATTATGGAAAATATAAACCAAATAAGGAAAGTATTAAAGTGAGAAACACAAGAGTCAAAGAGAGTTATAGGGTAATGAATCCTTGATTATTTCATCATGCAATATTATAGATTTCATGGATTTTATTGTAATTCATATGCCTAAGTCTAGAAACTTAATTCCAAGTTATTTTCTCTAAAAAACAACCCTTTCTCATGCAACTCGATTGATTACTAATCTCTTGAAACCAATACAAATTACATGACATTAAGAATAGTCTTTAGCAACCTTTATTGTCAACCTAACTACTCTCGTGATAGATTAACAACAATTCATTATTATAGATCAAGTTAAACATACGATCTCTCAATCATACATCTAACCTAACATGTGAAGATGACCAATCCACAAGAATTAAACACAATAACAATGAAAAGCATAATCATTCCAACAAAACCATGAAAGTCTACAATATCAACATAAATTCATAAACAATTCATCAAAACCCTAAAATTAAAGAGTTTAGCCACTCATAGCTTGAAGCAACATGTTTAAACAAAATAAACAAAGAAAGAGTGTAAAGAAAGGGAAACTCTACTGAAAAGAGGCTCTTGATTGAGGTAGCACCGTCACGATCTCCTTGGCTCTCACGTCGGAATTCGAATGGCACCATGACTATCTCGAGCTCTTTTCCTCTTCCTTGCAACTAACTCACTCTTTGAACTCTTTTATGAACTCTCCCTCAATTCTCTCTTTCTTGTGCCTCTTTCGGTCTGTAAATTGATGGTTGATTGATTCTTGATGATTAGGGCTGTTGGAAACCCCCAAATTTATAGAGTTGGCCGCCCAAAAACTTACCAAAAATAACAAATTTTCATTTAAGGAAAACTGGCGCCGCGACGCTGATCCATAGCGCCGCGGTGTTAGGGTTGTGTCCAAAATTGTTGCTCTCGGGTTTTAGCGCCTCGGCAGCGCCGTCCAAGCACCGCGACGCTGTGATGCGTTCAGAATTGATGCTCTCGGGCTTTAGTGCCGCGGTAGCGCCGTCCAAGCACCGCGACGCTGTGATGCATTCAGAATGTTGTGCTCGGATTTTGGAGCCGCGGCAGCGCCGTCTTGGCACCGCTATACTATGATGCGTCCAGAACGTTGCGCTTGGGTTTTAGCGCCGCGGCGCTATCTCAAAATTTGCCCTTTTGAGTTTTTCAGCTTTTTTTCGCCGTATTCTTGCCCGGTTTTGATCTTTTAGTCTTTTCTTCTAATTTTTCTCATTTTAACCTGAAAATCACTAGTAAACAAGTGAAATCTAATATAAACTCCCTTAATTTGAGAGGATAGAAAGTGCTTATCACTTGCCAAAATTAAAGAGAGCCCACACCCCCTCCATTGATTCTTCCTTGAGAATAGTGAGGTTGTCATTGTGGTGGTATTCCAAAGAACAAGAAGAGTTCTTATGATATCATTGGAGAATTCTTACCAGTTTGTGATTTGGTGAATAAGATACTCAAATTTAAGAAGGTCTTCAAAGGTAGGAAATCTTCTATCCCTTAATTCTTAAAAAGCATGCTAATATAGTTGTTTATCCTGTATTTTTTTTCTTTGTATTTTGGTTTTCTAAAACAAATTTAATGGCATAAGACGATCATTCACTTCCGCTGGGAATTTGATTCCTTCAATTGGTATTAGAGTCAAATCATGTTTTAAATTTTGTTTTGAAAACAAAATTTGGAGACGAGGTGGGTGTGAATTTCTTCATTTTGAATGTAGATTTGCAAAATGGATGTTTCAATTTTGGCACCTTAGTTTTACTATTTTGATATTATCAAAATATGTAAGGGCCCATTGTTTTGGGCATTTTAATTATGCTATCTAGTCTGTAAGTCCGTGTCATTTGAAAGGCCAGAGTTGTTGAGGAAGTGAACAAAAAATGAAGTAAAAATGGAGCAGAAAATGCTCTCTATACTTTAGCGTAGAGCACAGTGTCGCTACATTGCAGCATAGAAACATCAACATAGCGACGCTCGACTTGAGGGTCGTTGCACTTTGACTTCAAAAGCCAGAGCAAAGTGACACATACTAAAAGTGTCACGATGCTATGTTGGTTGTAGCGTGGGCAACTGTTGATTTTCATTTTTTATGTAATTTTATTATATTTTATTAATAAAATTGATATAATTTGAATATATTGATTTAATTAATTTTAGGGGTGCTCAAAATGGCATATTTTTGCTAATTAATTTAATTTTGCATGAGATGTATGATTAAATTAATTTTGAGATATATTGCATAATGTATGCCATATAGTTTAAAATCCTACCTTAGGATAAACATTATCATGCATCATATTTAAAATAAGTGTTATATCATTTAGACGTATGATATTATTATTGGCATGAACATGCATTCTATTAAATATAAGTGTTATATTATATAGTTGTATGTATTAATAAGCATGTCCATGCATCATACCATAATATAATTGTTATTTTGTATGATATGATATACTTATTTTTCATTATTGATATAAATGTAATATTGTTTAATGAAATTGAATATGCATTGAGCATGATATTACTTTAGTAAAAATATAATTGTTATATTTGGCTAATGTCATTAAAATGCATGTCATACGTTTTAATTATTCATTAAAATATAAGAGTTATATATTTAATGAAATAGATTAAAATCTATAATAAAGAGTTGCATGCAAACATAAGTTATGAATTAGTTTTAAATGGTTTGAAATTGGTTCACCTAGACTTATGTTTAATATTTCTAATATGATTAGAAATAGGTTAATCTTTTATATTGATTTTAATAGAATTAAAATGAATGTAACAAAATATTAAATTTATTAAATATTTGCTTATAAGGGATGTTTGTCTAAAGAAGGTTCTGTCTATCGATGGAGTATTTAAGCTGATAGAAACGAAACACCCCTACTTGGAAATTGACCTGGAAGGTGAATTAGTCAAACATTTTATAAGCATGCAACTGTTGGTTTGATTTTATTAAAGTGTTTAATAAATGTTAATTAAAGTTATTAAACTATGTGATATAAGAGTTATATTGTGCAAATTAACAAAAGACTTAGATAAATTAATTAGCCGGATTTACCTAAGTCATAAAC
Source organism: Citrullus mucosospermus (assembly GCA_030954485.1). NCBI lineage: Eukaryota > Viridiplantae > Streptophyta > Magnoliopsida > Cucurbitales > Cucurbitaceae > Citrullus > Citrullus mucosospermus. Next base: position 5,894,678 of record CM062062.1, read on the forward strand.
CCTAGGTTTTAAACACCCAGTGGGAGGAAAAAGATATATATGATATGTCATTTTCTTCTCACGTTTCTCCCTAAAAGTTCACACTGTGAGATCTATGGTCGGGCTCGTGCACCTCGATTTGTGTCCCCCTTCGAATGGTGTTTGCATAAGTGAATATCAAGGTGAATGGAGAGAGTGTTTATAGTAAGTGGGAGAAGAACGTGTGTCAACACATCCCACGGTCTCCTTCATTGGTTTGCTAGATAACTTTCATGCTCAACCTCGTGGCACCTTGATTTGTGTCCCCCTTCGGATGATGTTTGTATGAAATTTATCTCAAACTCCTGTTAGGGATAGAGTCGCTTTAGTTTTTGCCCCAATTGATTTTTCCTTCCGTTGGCTCATTAAGGCGAAACTCTAGGATCTAAAATGAAGGTTTACACTTAAAGAAATTGTTAAGGATGTTAATGATTTCTTGACTGAATGATTGTGACTAATTATTATAGGAATAAGAGTTATTCTGTTTTAATAATTGGTTGAGAGTTTCTCGATTGAGTGAAGGGGTGACTAACTAACATTTGATGGCTTTTATCCTAAATCACTGAAGCATCTTTGCAAAATTGGATATTAAAATTTTGCTAAACATTAATTGTTTTATATGAGTTATGCATTTTACTAATAAGCAATAATTTGTATGTTTGAACATCATCGAAATGTCAAGCGCTTTTATTACCTTGTTAAGTGCCGATAAAATGAATGGTGATAACTAAACTGCATGAAAAAAATATGATTAACACTGTACTCATTGTAGATGACCTAAAGTTTGCCCTCACTGAGGAGTGTTCTCAAATTCCTGCTCAAAATGCATCACAAAATGTTCGTGATGCGAAATGGATGAAGGCAAACGAAAAGGCTAGAGCATACATTCTTGCCAGCTTGTCTGAAGTTTTGGCAAAGAAGCATGAAACCATGGTCACTGCTTGTGAGATCATGGATTCATTACAAGAGATGTTTGGACAATTCTCCTCACAGATCAAGCATGATACTCTGAAGTTCATTCATAATGCACGCATGAAGCGTTTATTTATAAAGATGGTATTCTTAAATTCATTTGTTGTTCCTGATTTATAAAGATGGTATTCACAGATCAAGCATGATACTTTGAAGTTCATTTGTAGTTCCTGATTTAAAAAGGAACTTGATTTCTGTACAATGTTTGGTAGAACAATCTTATTCCACAAATTTCAATGTAAATAAAGCGTTTATTTATAAAGATGATATTCTTATTTGTTCTGGAAACTTAGAGAATAATTTATATGTGCTAAGGCCGTTAGCATCTAAATCGCTTCTTAATATTGAATTGTTCAGAACTGAAAATACTCAACATAAAAGACAAAAAGTTTCTCCTGAAGAAAATGCTTATCTTTGGATCTAAGGTTAGGTCACATAAATCTCAATATTATTGAGAAATTGGTTAAGAGTGAACTTCTAAGTGAGTTAGAAGACTCCTTACTTGTATGTGAATCTTGTCTTGAAGGCAAGATGACCAAAAGATTTTTTACTAGAAAAGGTTTATAGAGCTAAAGAACCCTTAAAACTTGTATATTTAGACCTTTGTGGTCCTATTGAATGTTAAGGCAAGAAGATGGTATGGATATTTTATCTCTTTCATAGATGATTATTCATGATACGAATATCTTTACCTAATGCAACACAAGTCTAAAGCTCTTGAAAAGTTCAAGGAGTATAAAGTTGAAGTTAAAAACTTGTTAGGTAAGACCATTAAAACATTTTAATCAGATCGAGGTGGAGAGTATATGGATTTAAATTTTCAAATCTATATGATAGAACATGGAATTTCATCACAACTCTCAGCACCTGGTAAACCTCAGAAAAATGGTGTATCAGAAAGTAGAAACAGAACCCTATTAGACATGGTTCGGTCTATGATGAGTTATGCTCAATTGCCAGACTAGTTTTGGGGTTATGTAGTAACGACTGCATTATATATTTTGAATAATGTTTCGTCCAAAAGTATTTTTGAAACTCCTTTGGAATAATGAAGAGGTCATAAAGATAGTTTATGACACTTTTGAATTTGGGGTTATGCAGCACATGTGCTTTATACAAATCCTAAGAAATTGGAACCTCGTTCAAGAGTACGCCTATTTGTAGGTTATCCCAAGGAAACAAGAGGTGGTCTTTTCTTTGATCCAAAACTGAATAAAGTATTTGTATAGAAAAATGCTACATTTTTGGAAGAAAATCACATAAGAGAGCATATACCATGTAATAAAGTAGTGTTAAAAGCACTTTTTAATGAAACTACTGAAACTTCAAAAAGAGTTGTTGAAGAAGCTGGTACATCAACAAGAGTTGTTGATGGGGCTTCATCAAGTCGTACACATCCTCCTCAAGAGTTAGGGAGTCTCGTCATAGTGGGAGGGTTGTAAACTACTTACTCGATATTTGGGTTTAACTAAAACTCAAGAAAAAATACAGATGATGAAGTTGAGGATCCATTGACCTATAATCAGGCAATGAATGATGTAGACAAGGATGAATGAGTTAAAGCTATGTATCTTGAAATGGAGTCTATGTACTTCAATTCAGTCTGGGAGCTTGTAGGTTAACCTAATGGGGTAAAACCTTAGGTTGCAAATGGATCTACAAAAGAAAAAGAGGTGTAGATGGAAAGGTGCAAACCTTTAAGGATAGTCTTGTGGCAAAGGATTATACCCAGGTGGAGGGAGTGGACTATGAAGAAACTTTTTCACTTGTTGCCATGCTTAAGTTTCTTCGGATTCTTTTGTCTATTGCCACATATTATGACTATGAAATATGACAAATGGATGTCAAGACTGCGTTTTTGAATGGTAATCTTGAAGAGACCATTTACATGAAACAACTAGAAGGATTCATTCAACAAGGTCAAGAGAAAATGGTTTGCAAGCCTAATCGATCCATTTATAGATTGAAGCAAGCACTTGATCTTGGAATATAAAAGTTGATACATCAATCAAGTCCTATGGCTTTGACCAAAATCTTGATAAACTTTGTGTTTACAAGAAAATTATTAATAGTTTAGTAGGTTTCTTAGTGTTGTATGTGGATGATATCCTACTGTTGCGTTTATTTATTAAGCTTACTATGTGTTCAACATGCTTAATACTATGCGTTACTAATCTGTCAAGTTTTCCTATTCTTCACCCAAGTATAAGCAAATAACGAGGTTTTCTCGGTGAGTCCGAGGTCGAACACATGGACTATGCAGATTCTATAATTAATTGGATTATTTGAGTCATGTGTTTAAAGAATGTGATGAGAAGTGATGCGTTTAACTAACTAGAAAGCAGTAAACCTAAGCTAAAGTGGGTTTATGGAGAGGTATGCGACACAGCAAAGTCAGCTAATTGAGTTATGTGAATGGTAAAACGCAGGGCTGGGGTTGGTTATCATCTAAAGTCGGAAACGCATAGATAGGTCTATTTCATACTAGTGACTCTTCTCCCAGTTGTCAGCCGTTATGCATTATATGTCTATAACGCATAGGAGAGTGTTAAATACCAAGGTTATTCCTATCCCTAGGTAACAGTTCTTAGCCTTGTCAACTGAGTTCCACAATCACTTACTCTCCCAAGTAGTCTGATTATTACTACTTATATCGATTAGCTAGATGGACATAAGCATTTGATTAAAAATACATTTGACAAGATGAAATAGTCTTCTACGATTCTTTATTTAGATGATAACGCAACCTGTGAGCCTTGAGAGAGTTAGTTACTCATGGACGATAAAAAGCAAATGGAAAGTGATAACTTGTAGAAATACAAGTTATTATGGTCACTATTTGATTTAATTAGAGTAACTTTAGAGCTAAACGCATGATTTTGGTAGTTGAATTATGTAAAATGTATCACCATGCGTTGATACTATTTATAAAAGAAAATACTTGAAAAACTATGAGCTTTTCTGTTCCTAACGCAGGGTTAAGAAGAAAAGATGCACAAACAACCAAGTACTAAGAGACGAAGCTGCTGCGAGAACAAGTGAAAACCCATGCGTCGAGCCTATGCGTTGAGACCATGCATCGAGAAAAAGTAGACACAGACGCATGGGCAAAAAGCTGTCATGTCATTATGAAAAAGGACAACACTTTATCAGATCATGGCAGAACCTATGGGCCGACAATGTAAAAAGTCTACGCAGCAGGGCATGGAATTTAATGCAAAGGTGTCAAGTCATCATGAGTATCAACTTTTCAACGCCTATAAATAGCCCAAAGCTTCTCCATGTAAGGGAGGAGAAGAGAGACGAGTTCAAGAGGCGAAAGCTCTACACAATTTCTCCCTCACTACCAGCCTCCATTTCGAGCTCTTCTAAGAGAAGGATTCTGAGCACTTTCAGAGTCGTCTCCCAATGAGTGAGAACTTTCACCCTATGAAATCTATGTATTAGATAGCAACCATCTCAAGCCTCCATGAAGCAAGACGTTGCCAGTGGCGGCTTGACGCCTTCCATTTCTGTTTTATCTCCATTTCCCTCCTTCTTACTTATGTTTTGTTAATGACATTCGAGAGAATGGTTTATTTTCTTAATATGAGTTTGATTGATGATTATCTTCCATCTATTTCCATATTAAATACCTTACACCATGTTGTTTGAATGCTAAATGAGTTAGATGTTAGAAGTTAGTTTTTCTTAAGCAATATTAAGTATGTTACATCTTGAATAATGCATATCATTAGCTTGCATTGCTTTGTTTGACAAACAAAAGTAGTAAGCACGACTGTCTAGCTTGAGAGAGTGGATGGTTAATCTTTAGCATTTATCGAAACTAGATGAGGTGCAAAGATGTAGTTCATCTTTTGCCAACGCAAACTTACCATGCGTCTTAGAGATGAGATTAATGTGGCGTCGAAACATCGAGAGATGGATTCACAAACGCAGTTTGTAGGTATGTAATTATACTTAGAAAGCTTAAGTAACAACTAGCTCTTGCGTTAACTCTACTTTTATCACATGGTTTCATCCATTCTCAACGCATGCTATCTGACATTAAATGAGATTTGACTAACCATCGCCGCGTCCACCTCATTGTTAGTTATAGGAAATTTTATTCATTCTTTATGTATAGTTTTAGACACATACAACCAACACATGCACATATTACATGTACAGTTCACCGCATAGTCAAGCATCTAATCTCAACGCCTAGTTATTACAAATCCCTGCGTTCGACCCTGGACTCACCAGGAAACCTATAAGAGCTTATACTTGGGTTTTTTATAGGAAAACTTGCTTAATCATGATCATACTTGAGTAATTCTCGACGCATCCTTGTGCTTAAAGTAGAATATCTATTTTTTGTGCAACAAGCTATGAAACTCAATTTAATTCAAATAGAAATCAAACAACAGAAAGTGATGAGAATAGAATAGCCATGTAAGATGTATAGATTGATAAACGGAATAAATGTTTCAGAAAATACATTTCCTTGCTAATAGACTAAAACAAAAGTAAGAAAAGAGATAGAAAGCATGGAATGGGCTTCTCAATGTCTTGAGCTCGCTGGGATGGTAGTGTGAGTTCTACTATGAAGTGATTAGGCGGAGGGAAGACTCTTCTGTTTCGAGCTATTTGTCTCCGGTTGTCGTCTGGAGAGAACTCTGCTGTCACTTATGAATTCTTTCGAGAGGTTCAACAACATTTTCATCTTCAGGTCTGCCCTTTAATAGATGTTGCGTTGCAATCGCTGGCAAATCTGTATGATTGGAGGCTGAAGTTCTGCCTTGCGACCATCTTGCCTAATCGCGTGATTTCCCGTTTAATTTTGATCCACCACTCTCGTCGCATATCAAGCATATCAATCTTCGGACAATCTCTCAAGATTCTTATCTGATTTTCCGCTGCCTTATTGATATGCGTTCACGGATAACTTTGGGTTCATGCGTTTGATAACTTGTAGAAATACAAGTTATTATAGTCACTATTTGAATTAATTAGAGTAACTTTAGAGCTAAACGCATGATTTTGGTAGTTGAATTATGTAAAATGTATTACCATGTGTTGGCACTATTTACAAAAGAAAATACTTGAAAAATTATAAGCTTTTCTGTTCTTAACGCAGGATTAAGAAGAAAAGAAGCACAAATAACCCAAGTACTAGAGAGGAAGCTGCTACGAGAACAAGTGGAAACCCATGTGTCGAAACTATGCGTTGAGACCATGTGTTGAGAAAAAGTAGATACAGACGCCTGGGCAAAAGCTGTCATGTCAATATGCAAAAGGATAACACGTTATCAGATCATGGCAGAACCAATGGGTCGACAATGCGAAAAGTCTGTGCAGCAGGGCATGAAATTTAATGTAAAGGTGTTAGGTCATCATGAGTTTCAACTTTTTGACGCCTATAAATAGCCCAAAGCTTCTCCATTCAAAGAGAGAGAGAAACGAGTTTAAGAGACGAAAGCTCTGCACAAATTCTCCCTCACCATAACCAGCCTCCATTTTGAGCTCTTCTGAGAGAAGGATTCTGAGAATTTTCAGAGTCATCTCCTAGTGAGTGGGAACCTTCACCCTATGAAATTTATGTATCAGATAGCAACCATCTCAAGCCTCCATGAAGCAAGACGTTGCCAATGGCAGCTTGACGTCTTCCATTTATGTTTTATCCCCATTTCCCTTCTTCTTACTTATGTTTTGTTAATGACAATCGAGAGAATGGTTTATTTTCTTAATATAAGTTTGATTGACGATTATCTTCCATTTATTTCTATATTAAATACGTTACACCATGTTGTTTGAATGCTAAATGAGTCAGACGTTCGAAGTTAGTTTTTCTTAAGCAATATTAAGTATGTTACATCTTGATTAATGCATATCATTAGCTTGCATAGCTTTGTCTGACAAACAAATGTAGTAAGCACGACTGTCTAGCTTGAGAGAGTAGATGGTTAATCTTTAGCATTTATCAAGACTAGGTGAGGTGCAGAGATGTAGTTCATCTTTTGCCAATGCAAACTTACCATGCATCTTAGAGATAAGATTAATGTGGCGTCGAAACATCGAGAGATGGATTCACAAACTCAAAGTTTGTAGGTATGTAATTATACTTAGATATGCTTAAGTAACAGTTAGCTCTTGCGTTAACTCTACTTTTATCGCATGGTTCCACCGTCATTCTCAACGCATGCTATATAACACTAAATGACATTTGACTAACCCTCGCTGCATCCACCTCATTGTTAGTTGTAGAAAATTTTATTCATTCTTTATGTATAGTTTTAGGTACATAAAACTCATGCACATATTACATGTATAGTTCACCGCATAGTCATGCATCTATTCTCAACGCCTAGTTATTGCAAATCCCTACGTTCGACCCTGGACTCACCAGGAAACCTATAAGAGCTTATACTTGGGCTTTTATAGGAAAACTTTCTTATTCATGATCATACTTGAGTAATTCTCGACGCATCTTTGTATGGAAATTATAATATCTATTTATGCGCAATAAGCTATGAAACTCAAATCAAATCGAAAATAGAAATCCAACAACAGCGTTTAATGATGTCAATGCATCCATGGGTTGCTAACAGACCAACCTGCGTTAAAGCATGCGTTTTAGGCTAAAAAAGGTTCAAAACAATTATCTTCATCAATTTACAAGAGTAGAACGCATAAGAAGATTTATCAATAGAATTTAGCATCAGTTACAGCATGATTCCCTATTTAAACTCTATTTTTCTAGGAGAAAGACATATAATAACTTGTATTTCTACAAGTTATCACCTACTCATTGGGAATGATGTAGGTTTACTAACTGATGTAAAGAAATGGCTAGCTACCCAATTCCAAATAAAAGATTTAGGTGAGGCATAATTTGTTCTAGGATCTAGATCATAAGGGATCGTAATAACAAAACATTAGCTTTGTCTCATGCATCGTATATTGATAAGATGCTTGCAGGTATTCGATGCACAATTCCAAGAGGGGCTTATTTTCTTTTGGGCATGAATTATATTGTCTAAGAAACAATGTCCTAAAGCTCCTCAAAAGGTTGAGGAAATGAGATGAATTCCCTAAGCATCTGCTGTGGGTAGCCTAATGTATGCCATGTTGTATACAAGGCCTGACATTTGCTATGCAGTTGGGATTGTCAGTAGATGTAAATCCAATCCAGGATTTGATTAATGGACTGTAGTTAAAACCATTCTCAAGTATCTTTGGAGAACGAGAAATTACATGTTTGTCTATGGGGCTAATGATTTGATCCTTACAGGATATATAGACTCTGATTTTCAGACTGATAATGATTCTAGTAAATGCACATCAGGATCAGTGTTTACTTTTAACGGAAGAGCTGTAGTTTGGTGAAGCACAAAGAAAGGTTGCATTGCTGACTCTACCATGGAGGCAGAGTATGTAGCTACTTTTGAAGCTGCTAACTATCCGGCCTAAGAAGTTTTTGGCAGATTTGAAAGTTGTCACACCCCCTTCTGAGCTATCCTCTTAACTCGAAAAGGGGTGTGACGATAGCAAACATCGATCCTTTACGTCAGTCATTGTCTACTTAACTCTCCTCAACTTGCTTCACCAAGCACTTAGTAACATAATTTTAATTTACATCCAGACCATAAATAATACTAAATGAAACTTTATTGTCACACCCCATCCCAGATACACTCTATACCTAGGATTGAGCGTGATACTGTACTCCCTATACACACATATAGATTAGACGCAAGTTAAATCTCAAATTCAAAACAGCATTGCTATTAAAACAATAGGAAAACATACAACCTCTCAACAGGTATTTTCTGTATATATATATTAGATATGAAACAACTTCCCATCTTTTCTAAGAAACGTGTACGTTACAAAACATGAGCACAGACTAAATATTTACAACTATCCCAGAGGTTTGCTTCCAGATAGGCCCAGACGAGATACTTCTGTAGGCTAGGCGTCCCGGACACGCTCGCTACCTGAAATGACAAACAACAAACAAACTAAGTGAGCAAAAAGCCTAGTGAGTGACTAAATTCATTTAACTATCACTAACAAACATGAGCTAGCTTATCTATTTGTAGTCTTTACATATCGCATTTCAGAGAGTTACTAAAGTTCTCATTTCTAATTACACTAAATGTCAAAAACCATCATGTTTCACAAATTTGCAACTATCAAGTGCCTTCACATTCTGTCCCTCAGCACCGTATTCGATTACGTCTACATTACCATGTGCCTTCACACAAAGTCCCTCAGCACCGTAACCAATTCATTCTTCGCTCAAGTGCCTTCACACATGGTCCCTCAACACAAATTAATATGTGATGGACTACTACATGCTTTCACTCAAGTTCCTCAGCATGGAAATCCATTCCTCTTAACTATTCAAGTGCTTTCACACGAGGTCCCTCAGCACTTAACTTCATGCTTTCTTTCACATAGGCTTTCACCATAAGGTCCCTCAGCCATTACTATATTTAAACAATAGAACTAGTTTCCCTTTAACTTGCTGGCATATCATATTCACTATGAATACTGCAAAGTACCGCATTTTCTCATCAAATAAGTGTACTAAGGTAACCACAAGATATAATAAAAGGTCACTCACAACTTGTCCCGGCTCTAAGTGGATTATAAGCCTCCCCGAGCTCTTCCTGGCCTGAAAATACATATTTCTCATGTTCAGTTTCCATAAATCTTCCTTTCCCTTAACACACATTAATAGCATTATACTTCAGACAACTAAAGGCTACTAGCGAGATTCATCACATACTACTGTACCAGCGACACTAAGTTGGACGTAACTAGCGAGACTACCTGAGGAGCGATACCCAGCGAGACTTCAGCGAGAATTGTGAGACGCAAAGCCCCTCTTGCGTTACAGCGATACTTGCTTCGCTGCCCTGTCTCTCGCTCTCTCAGCGATACTATCGCTGCAGCAGAACCGTTTCCCTCTTCTTTTCCTCTTCCTTCTTCAACCTGCTAAACATTACATTTTGGTCAATTCCAGAACTTACTTCCTTCTACAAACTTGTTAAGGTGTAAGTCCTTCATCTTACCTCCAAATTTCATGAAGAGCATCCTCTCCGTTTAGGGTATATCCTTCAACAACTCCGAGTTACTCCTAATCGTCCGGCAAAAATCAGCTTTAATCTCTTCTATCTGAGTTTGACACACATTTATACAATTTCAACTCAAGCATTCTTCATGAAACTTGCTCAAAATCGAGTTAACTTACTAACCTTAGAAGTTCTGGCCCTAACCACCGTTTCTTCAGTTTGTTCTTCCTCCAAAACCGAGCATCACTCTGAGAGAGTACCACCAGCTGAATCCTCTGCCCAGCTCAAGTTTCCTCCACGGTTACGATGAGATTTCCACTCCAATTGACATGAACGTCTTCTTCTACCTCCCTCTGATGTTTAGCTTCAAAATGGACCCAACTTGAGCTCTGAAATGTAATCAAAACAATTGAATTCCCGATCCGCTTATATATATACCACCGACTTAATCTCCATTTCAACACTATACTACAATCTATTCAACGCATACCTTTTATGTTTAGCTTCAGCAACACACGACCTCTGATGGTGTTACTTTTCAAAACTCTCCCGCCAGATGGTTAACAAACGCATTACTCTCTCGACCAACCTTCTTTGTCTAACGCATACCCATTTTCGACGCATGGTAGTGTTCACTGCATAATGGCCTCATCGCAAATCAGCTCTCAACTCCTCGTGGCCTTTAACTTCCAACGCCCTGCAGCCTTCAATGCGTTTGTCGTAAGATAATCTTCGGTACAAGATGGCTCTCTACGCCTTATGACCTCAACGCATCGTGGCCTCAACGCCTAACAGTCTTCCCTCACCTTTGCGTCCACGCCAAAACTATTTCCATCAAGGCCCATTGCCACCAACACATAGCGGGTATTTAGTCATTTTTCCGCCCAATCACATTCCAGCCAACTACTCCTACCCATGAGTCCATCTCTTGGTCCCTTCTTACCTTATTTTCTCACAAGTTTAGGTACGGGGCTTACATTTATAATAATAACATTAGAGTTTTAAACGTATCCACCACTCCTTAGACCAAAATATGTACAATGCTAGGTCTAAGTATAAATATTTACAATGTTCAAAACTAAGAAGCAGATCCAGACAGGTTTAACGAGTAGGCCAAGCACCTCGGTTCCGCTCCGTACCTGGAAAGTTGAAAACATTTGAAAACATGAGCTAGGTTTCCCAGTGAGTGATAAGTTTATAAAACTATGCTTGGCTTAAAAGCTCAACAAAATCATGCTTGACAATCAAATAATAAAGCTTTCGGAAGCTTATAAACATTTGCATAGTTTGAAATATTTTCCCCTTAGTTGAGGCGAAATAAACTCAACGCTGCTTAACATCGAAAACAACCTTAGTCAGGGTGGAGTATTCTCAACATGCCCAACGTCAAAAAGAACCTTAGTCGAGATGGAATAATCTCATCATACCCAACGTCAAATAACCTTAGCTGTGTGGAGAAATCTCAACACAGCAACGTCGAATTTTCCTATATATGCACATAAGAATTATAATCTAGGCTGCCTGTGTACCTTCTCTAGTTCTTTAGTACCGGAGTCTCAATATTAAGGCTGCCCATATGCCTTCTCTATGTCCTTTGGCATTGGGGACCATCTATTGTATTTAGGTTGCCCATATGCCTTCTCCATGTCCTTCGGTATTGGGGACCACCTTTTGAAAATAAAGCATGATAAATCATTTATAAACATGAGTTAAATATTTTCTCAGAATTTCAAAGTATTTCTCAAACAGTATGCTTTTCACAAAGCTCGATATTATAAAACCTCATGCTCTAAATCATTTAAAAGCATGTTCAAAATCATATTAAGAAACACATGCTTAATCAAATTCAACTTATACCAAAAATCTCATATTCTGCAAATAAACCGACCATTCTAAAAATATCGAGAGAATAAATCATTTTAAATGAAATTAGGTCACTCACAACTTGTCCTGGGCTCTGGCCTGGAAGCAAAGTTTCCTTCCTGACATGTTTTAAGTCATTTTAGCTAAAAAAGACTCACTAATAAGCAAAAATTAGCCAAAATGTCCAAAAGTGGAAAACTGCCCCTAGGTGTGCCCAACAGCCCTACAGCATGCACACCTAGCCAACCTAACCTAAAATGGGCAGCAAATCTCGCACAACACATTGCCCTGCATGCCCAGTCACGGCCTTGCACACGCTACCCCTCGTGGTTGAAAATTCCCGCACACCTATTATCGAAATAACCTCAAAAGAGGTAGGGTGCGCACATCTTTGTGTCGACAATCTGTGTCATGTGCCTCAGCGAGACCAACGAGATTCGTCTCACTCAACTTCTGCATACAAGCGATGCCACCAGCGAGACCTGTCTCGCCCTCACAGCCTGCACATGGACAACAACGCCTCTTGCTCACCCTTGTGTTGCTAGTGGCATGTTAGCCCACCTCCTGGGCATCCAAAACTTGTCAAAATAACCTCAAAGGGTTCTTTCTTCCGGGTACTGCCGTTGCTTGTCTGTGCATACAGCCTCTTCAAAAATACACCTAGTAGCCTCAAAACACTGTCTTCTCTTCTAGCTGCCAAAAGTATGGTTTCTAGCCAAAATTATACTTTGCTTACTCTTACAAACTTGTAGATAATTGCCTTATCTAGCTTACCTCAAAATTTCAGCCTCTAAATTCTCTTCTTTCGACAGATATCACTAAATCTTCTTGCTTTGCTTCAGTTTACTCGATAGCCGAACAAGCTTGAGTTTTTGATGAATTTCGAGTTCTTTCATACAGAGTTTCTTTTCGACGGCCATCTAGGTGAAACTAGAATCAATTTAGGATAATTTGATCGAAGAAAATCGCAAATGGCACAAGGGATTTGCACACACTAATCTCATCACCTGACCCCTCTATTTATAGACTGTCCAGAAATCTGCATACAAAATCCTAGCTCGCCACCTCATGCTTGCAGCCATGCCAATGCCACACTTAACCTCAATTTGACACCTAATCTTGCTTGCTTATCACTTAAGTCTAGGCTTTACTTAACTAGGAAGAAATGGTGGACGCATCCTCAGGCAAAGCTTCCTCCACGCATCCTTTTGAAGTTAGCTAGCTGCCTTGCATGCAATCCCCCTTGGCTGACTTGGGCACCTAGCATGGATGCATAGCCACCATGCATCAGCCCTAAGGCCCTCATGGATGCATAACCTCAACGCATCACCCTTCCTACTAATTTCAAACGCATAGCCAAGTTTACAAACACATAGCCATTTGCCCAACACATAGCCATTTGCCCAACACATCAACCATCACCCAATGCTCACTATCATGGACACAGTCCTCAACCCAACCTTCCAACACCTTAGGCCTGCAACACACACCTACCACACACAACTCGACCATTCTAAGCCAAGGGCTCTCGGCCACCTTCATCTTACCACTTGTCAAGCTACTTGCTAGTGATCTCTCCCAAGTATGTTGAGAATAAAAGTATGGCTTAGAGAAGTTGTTCCAAACATGTCAATTCCCATCACACTTTATTATGATTATAGTGCTGCTATGGCAAATTCCAAGGAGCCTAGAAGTCACAAATGCGGAAAGCACATAGAGCTTAAGTATCATTTGATACGAAAGATTGTGCAATGAGGAGACGTCACCGTCATGCAGATTGCTTCGAACCACAATGTTGCTGATCCATTTACAAGGACTCTCACGGCTAAATTGTTTGAAGGTCACCTAGAGAGTCTGGGTGTACGAGACATACCACATCTAGTCTAGGGCAAGTGGGAGATGGGTATAGAGTTATGCCCTAGTTTATATGTATTGTACACCCACTAGCTTTAGGACAAGTGGGAGATTGTTGGGACGGGTGTGTCCTATATTTCTTGGGTCTTTTAGTTTTGTAAATTGTAAATACATTTTATTTATTGAATAAAATAAGAATTCTTCCTTGAGAATAGTGAGCTTGCCATTGTGGTGGTGTTTCAAAGAACAAGAAGAGTTCTTGTGATATAATTGGAGAATCCTCACCGGTTCGTGATTTGGAGAAGAATATACCCACATTGAAGATTGTCTTCAAGGGTGGGAAATCTTCTATCTCTTAATTCTTAAAAAGCATGCTAATATAGTTGTTTATCTTGCATTTTTTGTTTTCTAGATTTTTTTTCTAAAACAAATTTAATGACACGGGGTGATCCTTCGGTTTCGCTTGGAATTCAATTCCTTCAATTAAGGCTTTGACCAAAATCTTGATGAACCTTGTGTCTAAGAGAAAATTATCAATAGTTCAGTAGGTTTCTTAGTGTTGTATGTGGATGATATCCTACTCATTGGGAATGATGTAGGCTTACTGATAGATGTAAAGAAATGGTTAGCTGTCTAATTCCAAATGAAAGATTTGGGTGAGGCACAATTTGTTCTAGGGATCTATATAATAAGGGATCGGAAGAACAAAATGTTAGCCCTGTCTCAAGCATCGTGTATTGACAAGATGCTTGTCAAGTACTCGATGCACAATTCCAAGAGGGGCTTATTTCCTTTTCGGCATGAAATTATATTGTCTAAGGAACAGTGTCCTAAGATTCTTCAAGAAGTTAAGGAAATGAGACGAATTCCTTACGCATCTGCTGTGGGCAACCTAATGTATGCCATGTTGTGTATAAGGCCTGACATTTGCTATGTAGTTAAGATTATCAGTAGATATTCGTCCAATCTAGGATTTGATCACTGAGCTGCAGTTAAAACCATACTCAAGTACCATTAGAGAACAAGAAACTACATGCTTGTGTATGAGGCTAAGGATTTGATCCTTACAAGATACACACATTATGGTTTTCAAATTGATAAGGATTCAAGAAAAACCACATCAAGATCAGTGTTTACTCGTAACGGAGGGGTTGTAGTTTGGCAAAGCACAACGCAAGGTTGCATTGTTGACTTTACCATGGAGTCAAAGTATGTAGCTGTTAAAGAGGTTCTCTGGCTTAGGAAATTTTTGACGGACCTAGAAGTTGTTCCAAACATGTTAATGTCCATCACACTTTATTGTGATAATAATGGTGCTGTGGAAATTTCAAGGAGCTAGAAGCCACAAACGTAGAAAGCATATAAAGCATAAGTATCATTTGATATGGGAGATTGTGCAACGAGGAGACATGATCGTCATGAAAATTGCTTTGGAGCACAATGTTGCTAATCCATTTACAAAGGCTCTCACGGCTAAAGTATTTAAGGGTCACCCGGAGAGTCTAGGTCAACGGTACATGCCACATCTAGTCTAGGGCAAGTGGGAGATGGGTCTAGAGTTATGGCCTAGTTTATATGTATTGTACACCCCACTAGCTTTAGAATAAGTGGGAGATTGTTGGGACTGGTGTGTCCTAAATCTTTTGGGTCTTGTAGTTTTGTAAATTGTATATATATTTTATTTATTAAATAAAATAAGAAGTTATTTTATCTATTAATGCATTAAACTCAATCCAATAAACTAAGATTCCATGGTTATTTTATGTAAACTTAAACATGTATGTGGTTGACATACAAGGTTGGATCATGTTTAAGTAATAACCGAAAGGTCTGTAGTATAAGAATAAGGTTGGGTGTCTTATTTTGGTAACACTACGGATACGACCCACTTTTTAATTGTTATAGGGAGTTGTAAAGTGTTACAAACGATTTGATCCTAATCCTTCATGTGGAGACATGTGAGTGGGGGTATCCTATGCAAAGAGTTTGTATAAGACTGGCCGCTAAATGTTTAATTTCTCTTTGTAACGCCGTTAGTTGTAGAAATTAACATTTCATAGGATGACTATAGGTAACTCGACCTGAATCCTGACTGAGTTATTGTAAACCCTACTTTCATTCTCCTAGTACTAAGCTAAGTAAGTTGTTAGAAGTTGGGGGCCTAGAAAATTTTTCAATGTTCATGCTTGAAGAGGCATGGAAAAGGAGTGGTTCAAGAAAGGCTTTGTTGTGGACTTAGGAAAAATTTCATTGTTTAGGTTTGATGATGCGTGGAAGAAGGTGCTTTATGAAAAGCCTAAGAGATGGGCTGGGGATGAGGTGTTTAAAGGGACAAGGTGTTTGCTTGATGGGAGAGTAGTCGAGTGTCATTGAGTAGGGTAGGCGGCATGTGTGTATGCTCATGAGGTGAGTGGTTAACATTGAAAGAAGAAATATGTGAAAAATTTGACTAAGTGTTTGTTTGGGGCATTAAAGACTATGGAGTAACCGAGCCTAAGTGTGTGTGTATGATGCTACTGTAAACATGTTGTGCTAGTGAATAGCTTGAAGTGTGTAAGATGATGCGGTTTGGGTGTGCTTGGTACAAGGTAGTCGGCAAGGAGAGATGATGCGTCTTTTGTGAGTTGGAATTGCTGATGGGAAGCATGATGCGTTCTAGTGGGCATGCATTAGCCAAGATGAGGCTACGTATAAGTCACATAGTCGAAGGGGAGAAGAAGAACCTCTAAAGTGTTGTCAACCATGCATAAAAGAGAAACTTTTGGGGGATGCGTCCATGTCTTTTCCCTAATTGGACAAGTATGACATTTTAATATTAATTAAGTCTGATTAGGTGTCAAATTGAAGTTAAGTGTGGCGTTGGTAAGCAGAAGGTGTTAAGTTAAAATGTTGCATTAAGTTCCAGTGAAGACTATAAATAGTAGCTGGGACGTTGAAGTGAGGTTTGTGCTAATTACTCGTGCTATTTGAGAAATTCTTCAACCAAAATTCTCCAAAGTGAGTCTAGTTTTAGAGAGAGGGCTGCCGAAATGAAATTCATTGAGGAAAGAGTTGAAGTTCGCAGGAGATTCAAGGTTGTTCTGGCTGTCGAGCAATCTGGAGCAGGGTGGAAAGTTTTAGTGAATATGGCGAAAGAAAAGGAATTTGAAGCTAAAAGTTTGAGGTAAGCTAGTTAAGACATTTATCTACAAATTTGTAAGAGGGAACAAATTTTAATTTTGGCTAGAAATGTTACTTTTGACAACTTAAAGTGATGATAGTGTTTTGAAGATTGTCGGGTGCTGATAACTTGTAGAAATACAAGTTATGATAGCCTTTTTCTTAGAAAAATAGAGATTAAATAGAGAAGCATGCGGTAGTTGATGCTAAATTCTATTAATAAATCTTCCTTTGCGTTATACTCTTGTATTTTTATGAAGATAATGATTTTACCACTTTTTGAGCCTAAAACGCATGTTTTAACGCAGGAATGCAAACGATGCGTTGACGACTTCTTAACGCAGGACTATGCATTAGCAATCTGTTCTTCGTGGCTGCATGATCTAAACGGAACGTGAACAACCTGTAGATGCGTTAACAACTACTCAATGCAAGACTATGCGTTAGCAACTCATGACGCGTTGACATCGGCCAAATTATCCATGGACGCATAAACAACCATCAATGTAAGGCAGCGGACAATCAGATCAGAATCTTGAGAGATTGTCGGAAGATTGACATACATAATCTGTGGCTAAAGTGGTGGATCTTAATTGACTCGAGAATTACGCAATTAAGCGAGATAGACGCATGATATAAATTTCGCTGCCAATCAAGTAGATTTGCCATTGATTGCGAACGCAACATCTATAAAAGGGCAGTCCTGCAAGATCAAAAAGTGTTGTTTATTCTTAGAAGAATTCCTAAGTGACAATAGAGATCTCTCTAGACCTCAATCGGAGACAAATAGCTCGAGAGAGAAGAGTCTTCCCTCCGCCTGACCACTTCACAGCAGAACCTCACGCTTCCATCCAGGCGACTCAAGACATTGACGCCTTTTCCTGCTTTCCATCTTATTTTGCTACCTTGATTTTAGATTTGTGTCAAGACATTAAGCTTATCTAAAGTTGTATTCCGTTCATCAATATATATTTCTTCCATGTCTACTCATTTCTCTGTACTTTCCACTTTTTACTTTGAATCCATGAGTAACTAATCTATCAAGGGTCTAGGGTTGCGTTAGTATCTAACTAAGAACCATAGTGTAACTATTACATCTTGTCAATTGCAAACTTAATCCGATGCTTATGTCCATCTAGCTAATCGATATAAGTAGTAATAATCAAACTTCTCAAGAGGGTAAGTGATTGTGGAACTCAATTGACAAGGCCAAGAAGTGTTACCTGTTTATAGGAATAACCTTGGTTCTTAACACTCTCCTATGCGTTATAGACATATAACGCATAGTGGCTGACAACCGGGAGAAGAGTCGCAAGTATGAATAGAATACCACAATGCGTTTCCGATGTTAGATGTTAACCAACCCGAACCCTGTTTTTATCCATTCATTCAAATCATTAGCTGATTTTGTTGTGTGGCAATCCTTTCCATCTTCCACAATTTAGTTTAATGTACATGTTATCGCTTTCTTTAGATTAGAAACAAACACACCTCAACTTATTTCTTGGTTACCACTGCAACACATATAATCCACTTAAATATAGAATCAACATAATCCCTGTGTTCGATCTCGGACTCACCGAGAAAACCTACTCCTTTGCTTATACTTGGGTAAAGGATAAGAAAACTTGATAGATCACCAACGCATAGCATTAAGTATAGGTGAGACGCATAGCATGCTTAACACATAGTGTGTGAAACGCAATCATCGTAGCTTACTTGCACATTGCGTTAGTACATTTCCATTCCACAATTGCATACACAATAAGTTTTTGGCGCCGTTGTCGGGGACTTGAGATCTGTCTGTACAACAGGTGCGTTTGAGCCAAAGTTGAAGAAGGAAGGCATGCAAGAGAGGCCTGTCGGTAGCCGAAGATGAGTTTTTATTAGAGGTTAGTTTGGGTGTTTTAGACGCCTAATGGGCGTGCTGACAAGCCACCAATGATGTGGGTGTGAAGGTTGATGGGCGAGGCGTACTGGTGTGCAGAGTAGGCGGACGACGCAGGCATCGGGCAAGCAGGAGGCCGATGCCTTGTCGACATGAGCAGCCAAGGAATGCGTGCTTGTGCCCTACCCTTTGGAGTAAGTAGATGAATTCACTCCTTCCCATGTTTAGGGTAAGTAGATAAATTAGTCCTTAAGGGCTGATTCTGGGTCATAAACAATGAGGCCTCACCCTTTCACTGGCCTGAGAGGGGTTAGTTTATAATTGGACTATAAACAGTTTGTTCATGAGGGATCAGTGATACTTAAGGAGTTAAATATGATCCAGCTGTAGTTATGAGTAATTTGTGAAGGGTCGACTTATTGTTGATTAGTTAATGACTCAAAAATATATCTATAGTGCGAAGAGTGTAGCTGTAAGTTTTTAGTGGAGTGATCTACAATTAATGAATATTGATTAGTCTAATTAAAGAGTTTAATTGATTAATATCATATTATTGAAGCTTCTAATCTGTAGGTCCATAAGATCCCCTTGTAGCTTATTAAGGCTTTCTATAAGAATCAAACATTTTGGTTTAATTTGAAATGTTCAAATTAATAAGGGAGTTAATTGTATTTGATACTATTAGTATAATTTATATAGATACATTATAAATATTAATTTTATGAATGAGATTCATATAAAAACCTATAGGTTATGTGAGAGAAGGTTATTTGAATATGATTCAAATTTAAATCAAATATAAATTAATTAATTAATTAATTGTATTTAATTATATTTATTAAATATGATTTAATATATTATAATTATTTAATATTATGATTATTTAATATTAGTGGGGAGTTAGTTTGGCCTCTCTCTCTCGTAGTTGTTCACATAAAAAGAAAAAGAGGGAAGAAGAAGAGGGATACAAAAGTTACAGTTTGCAGAAAAGAATTATATGAAAAACTCTCTACTCTCTCCCTCTCAAATTCTCTCTTGATCTCAACTTCTTCTCCCTTACCAAAATCCATTGAGAGCCCACAACTCCTTAATTGGTTCCTCCTAGAGAATAGCAAGGAAAGTTTTGTTGTTGTGTTCCAAAGATAAGCCTTGTATTACTTGTAGGAGGTCTTTCCTACCGATACGTCAGTTGGTGAGAAGAAGAATTCCTACATCGAAGACGGTCTTTGAAGGTAGGAAACTTCTAACTCTTAATTCTTTTCAATAGCATGCTAATTGTTATGTTTATCTAAGTTTTGTATGTTCTCAGTAATTTATGTTTTTTTTAAAGAAATTTAATGGCACATGACGATCACTTGTTTCCGCTGAGGATTCAATTCCTTCATATATATATATATATATAAACCCTAATTTCCCTCCTAATATATAGGAGATTTGATTTAAAAATACTATTTGGCAAGCTTGTCACCCATGTTTGTTATTTTACAAATATGGCAAGATTTTTAAATCTGGAAGTTGGTTGATTTTTTGTTCCAAAATTGCCCATATTGTACCTTTTTTCTCCTGCATTTTTAACGTATGTTTCTTTCCTTACGATTTTTTTTATTCGATTTAAGAGATTCTTTTTTTTGTTTCGTTTTCTCCATCCTCCCCCAAAACCCTCCAGTGATTGAGATCTTCATTTAGAAGTTTATTAGCTTTCTTTTTTGCTTCAATATCCTCGATTTATTCATCTTGTTGCAAGGTCCTCCATTTTCTACGATTCCGATTTATTCTCCTTTCCTTTTTACATCGATTTCTTCATCGCCTTCATTGTCTCGTTCTGTCTCTCTCCTTCTCTCTCTCTCTCTCTATCTCTAAATTCTTCTTTCTGTTTGATTCACAATTTCTCTCATTCAAATTTGCGCACGTTATGAATTTTATTTTTGGAATCAACGTTTTGCTGGTTTGGGTTTTGTGAGCCGGAGGTTTCTTGAAGCCGATTACTCTAGTCTACCATTTGTGTTTGATTTGTTGCTTGAAATTCGTTCGTCTTCTCTCATTCAAGATTGCATTCACGTTAACAATTTTGTCTTGGAAACTAGCTTTTTACTGGTTTCGATTAGAGATTTCTTGAAGCTAATTTATCTATTTTCAATGGTTATTGTTTGATTTTTTGCTTGAATTTCATCATCACCTGAAGGTTCTTTGTAGATTATTGATTTTTTTTTTTTTTTTTTTTTGTTTTATAATTGATTTTGTGTTTAAGTTTGTGTTTGATTTATTAACAAGGAAGGAGGTCATATATCAAGACTGCAACTTGAAAAACATGTACGAGGACTATAGCTGAAAGTCATATAGTAGACACTCTTTAAATGTGGGGGAATTTTTTGGGTGGTGTCAATCTTGTAATGACCAAATTTACACTGATTGTTCTTTGGTAAAATCTTTACATTAAAGTTTTTCCAAAGAATATTGTTTCAAAAGAATAATTGTGTTATTGTGTTTTCCTTTTTCTATTTCATTAAGGTAATTTTGCTGGGATTTGAAGAGATTGTATAGTGTAGATTCATTAATAGGAGTCTGGTTTGAGTTTTCTTAGTTCATATTTTGACTGCAGATTGAGTATTGTAACTTACATTGTGATTGTTATTTGATTATCATCTAATTACCTTGGAATTGCTATTTGATTACTATCTAATTTCTATCAGATTACCATCTTTAATATTATATACTTGTATATAAATGTGAGTTATATCAATGTGATTGCTAACTGATTCCTATCTAATTCTTATTATAGTGGTGAATGACATTATATTGCCTCTGAAATGTCAAGCAAGAAGACTTCAGAAGAAAAGGATTCCTTAAATTGTTGAATTGACAAAGTACACAAAGTGTAGTTATTGTAAGCATGTTGGTCATAATAGAAGAACATGTAAATTTGCACCTATTTAAACAATGATCTTGTGGACAATCAGATAATAATCAAACAACAATTTGAGAGTAATTGATATCATTGACAATCAAATAATTATTAGTATCAAATAGTAATCGAACAACAATCATATAACAAATAAGTATCATTAACAATTAAGTTAAAATAGAAATCAGATAACAACCAGTATCAAATAGCAACAAAATAGCAATCATTATCATATTTAGTAACATTAAGAATCAATATCAAATAATAATCAGATTGCAATCAGAAAACAATTGGTATCATTGGCATTTTTAGGTAGTAATTAGACAGTAATTAATATCATTAGCAATAATATAACAATCATAGCAATCAAATTCTAGGCTGAAGTCATTGAATCATTGAGGGTATTTTTTACTTTTCCGTTTCAATGCAAAATTTAAAACTACTAACTATGTAATAAAAAATAGAAGGCAATGTTCAAGATACAGTCTAAGGATAAGGCTGGGTACCTTATCCTTATGACAATATGGATACGACCCACTTTGTATTTGATACAAACGCAATGATCTAATGTATTCGTGTAGGTGACAGGCGGGTGGGGGTATTCTATGCAATAAGTTTGTATAAAGCTGGATCATGAAATAGTAATCACTAGATGTAACTCCGTTGACTAGTTAGGTTTTTATTTCAATAGGATGACCTAGGCAATTTAATCTTAATCCTGAGTATATTATGAACTCTTGTCCACGAAGGATTGTCCTTTGATTTGTATGGGTGAGAGTGGTTGTTTGCCAACTCAATATGCCTACCATCTTGGGGACAAGACCGAGTGGAGAGCTAGGGACATAATTATACAAGATGGAATTCACTCATTCCCATCTTTAGGGTAAGTAGATAAGTATTCCCTTATGTGGTGTCTTCGAGACTTAAAAGGTCCTACCCTTTCACTGACCTGAGAGGGGTTTCTGTTTAATGGTTGGACCATAAATAGGTTGTTCATTAGAGAAGCATTGGTACCTAAGGATTTAGAAGTAACCTAGGGGTAAAACGGTAATTTGACCCAGCTAGTGTTATGAACACTTGTGAATGACTAATTTGGTGTTATTGGTCTATATCCATGGACACAGAAATATATCTACAGTGAGAATAGTGTAGCTGTGGGTCTTTAGTGGAGTGTATCCATAGTTAAAGAATATTGCTTAATGTGGTTAATGAGTTTAGTCGATTAATTTCATATGGTTGGAGTTTTTTATCTGTAAGTCCATTAGATCCCCTTGCCAGCTTGTAAAGAGTGATGAAGTATTTATGTCTTGAATGAAATTTGAAATGTTCAAATTTACTTAGGGAAATAATATAATATATGATGATACATTATAATATAAAGCTTAATTTGAACTTTATAATATAAATTTAATTTTAGATATGATACAAAATTAATTTTTGAGAGAATTAAATATTTGAAGGAGTACAAATATTAATATGACTTAGATTCCTATTAAAACTATGGGTTAAAATTAATGTGTATTAGATGCAAATTAAAACTATAAGTTATGAGAGAATAACAATTGAATATGATTCAAATATAGATTAAATTAAATATTAGATATTTAATTTGAAAATTAATTAATTAAGGAATTAATTTTGTTAATTAAATTTGATTTAATTAAATTAAATGAATTAAAAATATAGGTTATATGGGAGATGTTCATTTAAATATGATCTAAATAAAATAATTAATTAAATTAGATTTAATTATTAATTATTTATTTATTTGTTATATTACATAATTAAATTAATTAATTAATTAATTAAAAATGTAACTCCCATACGTGGGAGCTACGCTTTACGTGGTTTAATCCCATGTCTGCTACTCTCTCTCCCTAAATAGGCCTACAAAAGAAACATAGAAAAAATGTTATTCTCTCGATAAAAAAAATTCTCTCTGGTGCTCTCTCTTTTTTCCCATAGATCTAGATCAAGGATCCATAATTCTTATCACATCACTCAGAGTGTAGGAGAGGTTCATGGTTGTGGTGTTCAGAGTCGACAACGAAAGTAAGCTTCTATCTCTAAAACATGCTTAACCTAGAATTGATATAGGTTTTCTATATTTTTTTTCAATGTATTGGTATTTCAAAATCCCAATTTATTTCGAATTTAGTTCTATATTGCTTCTGGTGTGTTAGGGATTTCAACCCTTTCATAGGAGGCAATCAAAAGATAAATGACAATATCATAAACAACTATGTATAAAAAATAAACAACTATGTGTCAAAAATAAAAGGTAATGGAATGACAATGACAATCGTATGACAATATCAGAAACTAGTAACTATGTGTCAAAGAATAGAAGGTAATCAGATGACAATTAGAAGACAATCAAATAATATAAAAAACTACCAACTAATTGATCAAAAAAAGTAATCAGATGACAATTAGATGGCTATCAAAAGGCTAACTAATTGACAAAAAAATAGAAGGTAATTAGATGACAATAAAAAAGCAATCACATAACAATCAGTGAGAGCATTTTTGATTTTTCAGTTTCAATGTCTCATTTAAATTAGGTTGGGTTAACCGACTTTGCTGTTTTTGCAAAATTTATATTGTGTGGATATGTGCCTAATTTTTATAACTTATTTTCACATACTTGGAACTGCCGCTAATATATATACACACACACTTATACCTTTTCCTTTTTCCTTACAAAAATACTGAAAATCCTTATATATATATATATATATATATATATATATATATATATATATATTCAAAATAATATTCTTTCTTGTTTTTCTTTGTTAAATTTCAAAACTCAAATATAAATAAATTTCTTAAATCAAATTTCAAATTTTCAAATCTCCAAATAACTTCCAAAATAAATTCAATTTTCACTAATTTTATTAAATCCAAATCCAAATATTTTATCATGGTTAAATTTAAATTTGGATTATTTTCTAAAAATAACCCAATTAAGCATTAAAATTCAAAATACAACGCAAATAATTAGAGATAATTAAATTAAAATTACTTAAAAATTTGGAATGTCACATTCTTCCCTCCTTAAGAAACTCTTGTTCTCGAAAGTTTAATCCAGAAAGAGCTTTGGTTTCTTCGATCTCATCTCGTTCTCTCCCTCCCATGTCGCTTCCTTGAATTGATGAATTTTGCCAAAGAACTTTCATTTGCGCTATCTCCCGATTGGGTAAAGTTTTTATTTCTCTTGCAAGAATTTGAGTATGCTTCTCATAACTGAGGTTCTCATTCAATTATAAGGGCTAATAGTCTACTCTATGACGTGGATTTGTCACACACTTCCTCAACATCAAGACATGAAAACATTGTGAACTGTAGAAATAGATAGTGATAATGCTAATCGATAAGCCACAAGGTCGATCTACTCGAGGATTTCAAATGGCCTAATGAAATGGGGGCTCATCTTTCCCTTCCTCCCAAACCTTAGAACACCTTTCATAGGTGCCACTTTCAAAAACACTTTATCGTCCACCTCAAACTCTAGGTCTTCACGCCTAACATCAACATAACTTTTCTACCTACTCTAAGCTGTTTGCATATGTGCTCGAATCTTCTGAACTGCCTCATTGGTAGTTTGCACCAACTCAGGCCCCAATAACATTCATTCCCTAACTTCATCCTAGTAAACTTGAGATCTGTAACTCTTTCCGTAGAATGCTTCAAATGAGGCCATGCTAATAGTAGCCTGATAGCTGTTATTATAAGCAAACTCCACGAGATACAAGTGAGAGTCCCAACTCCCTAGAAAATCCAATGAGCAAGCGTGCAACATATTTTCCAATTTTTGGTTCAAACGATTTGTTTAACCATCAGTTTGTGGATGAAAAGCTGTACTGAAATCCAATTAAGTGCCTAGCATTGGCTAGAGGCTCCTCCAATAACTGGATGTAAAGCAAGGGTCTTAGTCAGATACTATTGGACCTGGCACCTAACCTCACCACCTCCTTCATATAAATCTATGCCCACTGATTCACTAATATATGTGGACTTGCTTGGAATAAAATGCGCTGATTTGGTGAGTCAGTCAACTATAACCCATATCATTATCCTTGGTAAAACCGTGATAAAGTCGTGCATGGTCTTTCATTATCCTTGGTAAACCCGTGATAAAGTCCATAAACATTCTCTCACTTCCATTCCCGTACGCCTAGGGGCTGCAACAAGCTTGTTGATTTCTACCTCGAGGCTTGCACTTGCTAGCACATCAAACATTTACTGACAAACTTTGCTACCTCTCTTTTCATATTGTGGCACCAGTAATAACGTTTCAAGTTTTAATACATCTTGGTACTACCAGATTGTATTGAGAATGGAGAGCTATGAGCTTCTATCAACAATTCGTTCTTAAGATCACTATTTGCAGGCACACATAGGCGCCCCTGATAATGGAGACCATTATCTAAGGATGCCGAGAACTTGTTATCTTGTCCCGACTCCACTTGGAAAAACTTCTCAACAAGGTAAGTGTCACACCCCCTCCCGGATTATCCTCCATAACCCAAAAGGAGATGTGAAGACAGCAACTTTGACTCCTCTGTAAGGTTCACTGCCCAACCTCATCGTCCGCTTTCTCTTGACAAACCTCGACTTCGATCGGCAACGGGAACTGTCATGCTACCTGAAAATGGAAAACATATGAAAGCATGAGCTAACAGCTCAGTGAGTAACAGTTTCTGAAAAAAAACATTATACTTTAGCTGTAAAACTGATTTATCTCATATAAAAGATTTCACTGAAAATCAGTTTATAACATGGTCACTTCTTGGTTATATCATGTAAACATATCTACTTGGAATAAATAATATAAATCTCATTCATTTCAATTCCTTTTTCCTTAGTTGAGGCGGAGCAGTGCTCCACGCTCCTCAACGTCGATTACCCTTAACTGTGTGGAGCATCTCAACACATAAGTGTCGTATATATATATATTCATTCTTCTATGTGCATAAGCATACTATTGCTCAGGCTGCCCATATGTCTTCCTTCTATCCTTGAGCATTGGGTCCCATTCTATTTTTCGGTTACCCATTTGCCTTCATCTAGTCCTTGAGCAATGAGTTCTCTTCGTAACTCGGGTTGCCCTCAATGCCTTCTACGAGTCCTTGAGCATTGGGGTCTCTATTCCAAGCTTTATAAAACACTATACATATTTTGGAAACATTGTATTAACAGCACATAACTTAACCGTTTCTCAAGTTACAAGTAAAACGCATACATATGTTACCGAACGCGTGCTCTTATTTTCTATAAACAACATAGTCATGTGTTCTTTATATAACAACGCATGCTTTATTTCATTTGAAACCATGTAATCAGATTCATTAAGAACTCATTTAGATTTTTATAAAACGCAGGTGTTACTCACCTCTACTT
The DNA here is from genome assembly GCA_030954485.1 of Citrullus mucosospermus. Taxonomy (NCBI): domain Eukaryota; kingdom Viridiplantae; phylum Streptophyta; class Magnoliopsida; order Cucurbitales; family Cucurbitaceae; genus Citrullus; species Citrullus mucosospermus. Next base: position 5,921,802 of record CM062062.1, read on the forward strand.
GCCAAAGAATACTTCTTCTTTCTTTCTATTTCCTCTTCCCGAGCTTTTGGACGCAGCGTTCAAATCTCAGAAACGCAAAGCTCCACTTCCTCTGTCAGCTCGGTTGAACGCATCTCGACTCTTCTTACTTCTCCTTCGAATGCGTTGTCTTCTCTTGGACGCAAGGTCCATCATGGACGCATCTTCTAGCTTTGGACGCCGCGTTCACCTTGGACATTATGCTTGTCCTCAGCGCATAGCCGATTCTTTTAAACACCAAACAACTTCTTTACATAAAATCACTAAGTTGTCAAATACAGTCTTTCTTGGCCGCATCTCCCTACCACAGATATCCTTCTTGCCTTCTTCTCTTTTTCTCTCCAGAATTCTCCTTTCAGAGTCATCAGTCGCTCCTTTTCCCTCAAAGTTCTATTTATAGGGAGTTTTCCATCCAACTCTTTCTCTCCTTTTGCCACTTGTTTGCCACATGCCACGCTGCATGCTTAATTAACCATGCATTAAACCAAGTGTCACCTTGCATGAAACACTTGACATGCCTTCAACACCTCCTTCTAATAAGGTGTCAAATCTATATAAAGCCACCTGGCCTTTATAAGCTGATCTTATGCGTCCAACAGTCACAATGAACAACTTTTATTCAATACAACGCCCTCATGCGTTAGTTGAATTTCCTTTAAGCTTTGATCCTTACTGCTCACTTTTCTAACTCTCAGCCAACTATACTACTGTCTTTGACGCATAGAGATAATTGTCTTCAATGCATAGGGACCTTAACGCATAACAACCTTGCCAACGCATGGTAAGCCAAGTACGATCCTTTCCCCCGCCAACGCGGCGACTGCTTCAGCTCACAACACCATTTGTGATTTCACCTTTAGCGCATAACCGCGCTATTACAAACCAGTGCTTACCTATGCCACTAGGCTTCAATGACAAATGTGCAATACTATGCGTTATACCTCATCGCATCATACCGTGCGTCCAACTATCATATTCATAACGAATAAATCCTTCTCCATTTCTTCCTCTATGCGTTTCACATCTTTCCCTTCTCGATTTACTTCCATGTGTCCACCCCTACCATGCGTTACCTAGTCCTGACCATGCGTCCAACATGGTCTTTTACCTCATTTCTTCAGACTCTTCAACGCTTCATTTTCTTAAAAAAAAAAGTAGGGTGTGACAATAAGGATCCCCTTGTTGTGCATCAATAAGCTTTTGCCTCAAGGTCGGTTGAACTATCAACTGTGCCAACTTTGAAGTGACTTCTACCGCTACTATAATTTCTGCTCGCTTAAAGTCATTGCATAAATGAATCTGTTTGGTGATTAGAGTTGCCGAGTGAACTGCTTTTGTAAGCACTGATTTGCATTACCAAGCGTTGGGGTGCGGCCATGCGTTTGTGGCTATGCGTTTTAAAGGAAGTGGCCGAGAGTGAGAGTAAGAATTTTTGGAAAGTAAAATCTTGGTTAAGTGTTGGACAAGTCCATGCGTTGTGGTTGATTCACGGAGGTTAGTGAGTTGAAGTAGCTACCCACGTTGAAGGATAAGTAATTCTGGCGGGGGAGGAAATGTGCTTGAACAATGCGTTTAAGTCACTCTGCGTTGAGGACAATTATGCGCTGAAGTCGATTCGTTGAAGACAGACATGTGTTGGAGTCACCCTGCGTCGAAGACAGAATGGACTTGACGCGACGAAAGTAGTATTGTATGACGGAAATGTATGCGTCAAAAATAGGAGGCGTTGAGGACGACACCATGCGATGGGTGTGGTCAGTTGCTGGAGGCGTTGGAGGAGAAGTTAACATGAATACCTCACGTTGAGATAAGAACCCTACGCTAGTCTGCGGGTGAAGGGTAAGTCGGCAACATAAGTTCTAGTGGTTGTAAAGGCTAGGTCGACAGTATATATAGCTGGATTAATTAAATGTTTAATCATTTTTAAGACATTTCGAGAGCTTAAGTCGGTTCCATATTTCAGACAAACTTCAGAAGAAGATTGAGGAAAGTGTTCTTGCGGATTTTGGGCGAGATTCGACTCATATTGATGTTGACAACGAAGCTGGAACAGAGGAATGACTGAAGTCGCACAGTTTGGGCAGTGATTGATATTCAGAGTAGAACGTGTAGAGGAAGCCGAGTTTAGAGCTGAAAATTGGAGGTTAGTAAGTTAACATAATTCCTAACAACTTTTGTGAAGGACAGTACTGCTGAAATTGAAGATTTACTATGTGAATCCTTAGGAAAGCAGAGCTTACAAGATTGATACGCAATCTGGAACAGCATGAGGTGATTCCGGAATACCGAGAGAACGAGGAGGAGTTAAGCCTTGAAACTTTGAGGTAAGCTATAGAACTTAATTTCCTATAAGTTTGTAGAAGAGAAGAAGTCCTGAATCCGTATGGAATTGTGACTTTTAATAGATTGAAGTAAGAACAAGAAGAAAGGAAGGAATAACGGTGCAGACTGCCGCTAAGAATCAAGTATCGGCACACTGTCTGGGTACCGATAGCGAGACGGGTGTCGCTGAGACGCAAAGGAGTCTTCCGTCTCACAGATCTCGCTAGATAACGCTGAGTATCGCTGCTAAGGTAAGGTAACGCTAGTGTCGCTCCATCAAGTATCGCTAGTAACGGCTCTCGTTGGTTGGTATCACTAGAATTCTCGCTTATAATGTTAGTTTAAAAAAGGAAGAAGATTTAACGTTAAATAACGCAAGGTAAATGTCTCTTGTAGGCCAAGAAGAAATAGGGAAAGCATATAACCCACGTAAAGCCTAGAAAGAGTTGTGAGTGACTATTTTGTTCTTCAATCCTATTTCATTAAAAATGTTCTTATGAAGTATGATTTACAATGAACTGTTTAATATGCTTAATGTTGATTGCATTACTTATAAGGCATGTTATATATTTCTAAAGTTGATAGAAAGCATTTTTATGAAATGTTATTGAATAAAGTTTTGTATGATTTCTATGAAAGGGATTTTTCATATGAACTATTATGTGAACGAAATTCTAAAACGTTTTAGAGGAGGCTCAGTGCTCAAGGACACGAGAAGGCACGTGAGTTTCCCCGGGACCCAGTACTCAAGGACATGAGAAGGTACATGGGCAACCCGTCATATTCCTATGTGCACATAGAGGTTGATTTGGCTGGTGCGTCGAGTTTGCTCCACATTGAGCCAGGGACGATTTCGACGTTGGGAGTGTTGAGCCTTGCTCCACCCCAACTAAGGTGGTTTTCGACGTTGAGTGCGTAGAAGCATTGCTCCGCCTTAACTAAGGGAAAAGTTTGAAAAACTAAATTGATACTAATAAACTCCTTGGAAACCACTCATGTATGATTTAAGATTGATTTATGAGATTAATGGATTTTATGGAAAGCATGTTTAATTTGAACAAAATGTTAAACTCTTACTTATTCGTTATACTTAACATACCTGTTTTCAATGAATGTTCGTTTTACAAAGATTTGTGACTCACTGGGCTGTTAGCTCATGTTTTCAAATGTTTTCCTTTTCTTCCCTCCCCAGGTAGCAAAGACGTTCCCGGTGCTTAGCCTACTTCAGCTCACCCTGCCTAAGTCTCGAGTTCTCAAGATACAGTCAAGTCTGAGAGTTGTATGTTGCATATAATCATATGTAGATGGCATGTAGACCATGTAGTTTTGAGTGAGGACTGCGGTGGAGTTTTGTACATTGTATGATGGATATGGAAGTGAAATTATGCTATGTAATAAAAGTGTACTCTATACAGGGAATAATATTATATTATAAGCATGTGTTGTATGACTGAGTTCTATGTATGTATATGAGCAGAATGTGTGCAGAGATAGGAATGTAAGATGGGACAATATGCATCACAAGAGGGGTGATGTTTATTGTCTTCACATTCCCTTCCAGGTTAGGTGGGTAATCCGGGAGGGGGTGTGACAGCCTTTCTACTAAGTGCATCTGCCACCACATTCGCCTTGCCTGGACGATACAAAATCTCCACGTCATAATCTTTTACTAATTCCAACCATCTACATTGTCTCATATTAAGCTCCTTCTGAGCGAAGAAGCACTTCAAACTCTTAAACTTGTATCTTTTCCCCATATGAGTAATGCCTCCATATCTTCAAAGCAAAGACAACGGTTGCGAACTCCAAATCATGAGTTGGGTAATCTCGTTCGTGGTTCTTTAACTGGCTAGAGGCATAAGCAACCACTTTATTATGTTGCATCAACACACACCCAAACCCCTTCTTAGAGGCATCACTATAAACAATGAAACCTCCCGATCCGTCTGGTACTATAAGTACTAGTGCAGAAACTAGTCTCTACTTAAGGTCTTGGGAACTTTCCTCACAAGCTTTACTCCAAACAACAGAAGTATCTTTCCTAGGCAAGTGGGTTACGGGAGTAGCTATGGGGGAGAAGTCTTTAACAAATCAATGATAATAACTTGCTAAGTCCAAGAAATTGCGCACTTCATCGACTATTGTAAGGCGAGGCCAAGTCATAATTGCCTTCATCTTTGCAGGGTCAACGAAAACCCCATCCTTCAACACTACGTGTCCCAGAAAGGACACCTGCTTCAACCAAAAATTGCACTTGGAGAACTTGACATATAACTTATTCGACTACAAAATTTCCAAAACTTTTCGTAAATGCTTTTCATGTTCTGCTTCTGCCTTAGAAAAAACGAAGATGTCATCAATATGAACTATTACAAAAGTGTCCAGAAACTCCTTAAACACTCTGTCATCATATCCATAAATACTGTTGGTGCATTAGTCAAGCCGAACGACATTACAATGAATTTGTAATGGCTATATCTAGAACAAAATGCAGTCTTGGGAATATAACTATCCTTTATCCTCAATTGATGGTACCCTGAACGATGATCAACCTTAGAGAAAATTGTAGCTCCCTGTAACTGATCGAACAAGTCGTCAATTCTAGGAAGAGGGTACTTGTTCTTGATTGTTACCTTGTTCAACTCTCTGTATTCAATACAGAGGTGTAATAAACCATTCTTCTTCTTCACGAACAACACCAGCGCACCCTGTTCGTGGAATTTGTTCATTAAATTTCTATTCCAATTAACTTGAGTTTCTTAGCTCGTTGTACAAAAATATATTTATCATTTCCGTACAAGCATGCGTTGAGAATTACTCTAGATGTGATCATGACTAAGCGAATTTTCCTATAAAGACCCAAGTATAAGCATTTATAGGTTTCCTGGTGAGTCCAGGGTCGAACGCAGGGATTTGTAATAACTAGGCGTTTGAGAATAATTGCATGACTATGCGGTAACTGTACATGTAAATATGTGCATTTGTTGATTATGTGTGTCTAAACTATACAAAAAGAATGAAAAGAATTTCCTACTACTAATAATGAGGTGGACGCGGCGTTGGGTAGTCATATGTAAAACAATGCGTCAGATAGCATGCGTTAAGAATGAATGGAACCATGCGATAGAAGTAGAGTTGAACGCAAGGGCTAGTCGTTACCTAAACTTTCTAAGTACAATTACATACCTACAAACTGCGTGTGTGAATCCATCTCTCGATGTTTCGACGCCACATTTATCTTATCTCTAAGACGCATGGTACGTTTGTGTTGGCAAAAGATGAATTACATCTCTGCACTCATCTAGTCTTAATTAATGCTAAAGATTAACTATCCACTCTCTCAAGCTCGACAGTCATGTTTACTACGTTTGTTTGTCAGACAAAGTTATGCAAGCTAAAGATATGCATTAATCAAGATGTAACATACTCAGAATTGCTCAAGAAAAACTAACTTTTAACATTTAACTCATTTAGCATTTAGACAGCATGGTGTAAAGTATTTAATACGGAAATAGACGAAAGATGATAGTCAATCAAACTCATATTAAGACAATAAATCATTCTCTCGAATGTCATTAACAAAATATAAGCAAGAAGGAGAGAAATAGAAATAAAATAGAGACGAAGGGCGTCAAGCCGCCACTGGCAATGTCTTGCTTCATGGAGGCTTGAGATGGTTGCTATCTGATACATATATTCCATAGGGTGGAGATTCTCACTCACTGGGAGACGACTGTGAAGATGCTCTGAATCCTTCTCTCAGAAGAGCTCGAAATGGAGGCTGGTTATGGTGAGGGAGAAATAGTGTAGAGCTTTCGCCTCTTGAACTAGTCTCTCTTCCTCATTTTTGGAGAAGCTTGTGGACTATTTATAGGCGTCAAAAAGTTGATATCATGACGACCTGACACTTTTGCATTAAATTTTAGCCACGCTGCGTAGACTTTTCAAATTGTCAGCCTATTTGTTCTGCCATGATCTGATTGGGTGTTGTTCTTTTTCATAATGACATGACAGCTATTTGAGCATGCGTCTGTTTCTACTTTTCAGATTGTCAACGCATAGGCTCGACGCATGGTCTCAACGCATAGGCTCGGCGCATGGGTTTCCACTTGTCCTCGCAACAGCTTCGTCTCTTCGTACTTCGATTATGTGCGCTTCTTTTCTTCTTAACCCTGCGTTAGGAACATAAAAGCTTATCGTTTTTCAGGTATTTTCTTTTGTAAGTAGTGCCAACACATGGTGATACATTTTTCATCATTCAACTACCAAAATCATGCGTTTAGCTCCAAAGTTAATCTAATTAAATCAAATAGTGACTATAATAACTTGTATTTCTACAAGTTATCACACCCCCAAATTTGAGTTAATGTTTGTCCTCGAACATTTATTTGAAGATTTATTAAATTCTACAGCCCAAGTCTAAGTAAAAGCGCACCCTCTCAACATGCCTTCTAATCCTTGACTATATCAACAATCAGATAACCATACCAAACCTTTTTCAATCGACGCTTTGAAAGTACTTCTAATTTTTAGATGCGGCCAACTTATTCCTCAAAAATACCCTTACTCATTTCCAGCCAATCTGATGTCCTCATTTTAGAAATGTGCCTTGGAGTTCATTCATTCATAAAGTTTCAATTTTTTTTTTTTTAATTAGTGGACTTGCGTTGATCCGGGCTATCTACCTTCATTTTGACATACCAACGATGGGGTGCATGGAGGCAGCCAACATCGAGCAAATACCCTTTCACAACTTGGCACTTATCGCGTTCCTTTTTGGTTGCGTCGTTTACTATGCACTGATCTTGGACTCTCACCTTTGATTATGGGGTGTTAAAGAGCCAATCTCAACTCAACTCTTAACAGACTAATTTTATGCGTTGTCAGCGGAGTTGTTTATCCAAAGGAATTTTTTTTTCATTTTTATTATTATTATTATTATTATTATTATTATTATTTATTTATTTTTTATTTTGAATTCTGAATGCATGGCTCAAACCTTTCTTACCCCCAAATTTGAAGGCAGCAAGGTCCTCATTGCTGAAATCGCGTAATGAGATTGCCTTAGAAAAATTTTGTAAAAGAGGTTTGAAGCAAAGCTTGCAACGCATACTAACTCTTAGAAGTAATTTACCAAGTGTAATATCCTAAGGCTTGCGGGTTAATCCTCTTATTTCAATAAGTCTACAGGTGAAGCGCATAAATTTTTATCATGGAGGTTGGACGCATAAACAAAAACAAGGCGGAGAGAATAATAAAGCAAGAAATAATGAAAAGTACAAACTAAAGAGAACTAAAAGATTCATGATGATATGACATTGATGCAAAAGTACTATGCGTTGTACTAATTACAAAAAAGTATCCAGAGTTAGGGTCGCCTCAACGGGTGGTGGTGGTGGTGGTGGAGTTGCCTCTCGAAAGGTGGATACTTGAGGCGGGGAGAGGCTTAACTCCAGATGGGGCGAAGAAGGCGGCGACACTTCCTTCGACTCTTCATTTAAATCAGCGATAGGAAGCTGAAGAGGCGTTGGAAGGCCGCATTTGGTGGTAGGGAGATGGAGTGGCTCATTTTGGATTTTAGGGGAAAGAGAAGGGGAAGTTGGTGGTGAAGAGGGCTCCTCAGTGATTGGGGCGATGGGAGAAGTATAAATGATCAAGGCTTGGGTGTAGGCGTCGAGCTGAACAGTTGCTTCGGCTTCACCAGGTTGTGAACTCGACGCCTGAATCTCAAAATTCTTCTTGACCAGTTTCCTCTTCTTTGGTTGAGGAAGTTGGGGGGATAATGGTTCTTGTGACTTTGGCGACCTCTTCTTTGAGTTGGCTGCGTCAAGCAGATGCGGTGAGTCCTTTAATATTCGTCTCAGACTCTGCACTGAAAGGACTCCGTTCACTGCTCTGACTAGCGCATCTTCCATGAATTGTGCGTTAGCGCACAGTCTAGTCACAAGAAAGGGGAAGAATAACTGTCCCCTTGGCTTGAAGAATAACCCCCGTATTTGTGGGGCAATGATGCGTCCCACGTCCAGTTGAATTCCTCGCATTATGCAGTAAATGACCATGGCACGGTCTCTTGAAATTGAGGCGTCATGCGTTGTGGGGAGCAGCGACCGCTTGATGAAATAAAGCCACAGGTTGGCCTCGACGATCAAGTAGTTAGGCGCCAATGACTGAATGCCATTTGGGGAAGTGTTCCACTCTGACCCCGGTTTGGCGATGATTGTGAGGGCGTCATTCATTTCGGCGTCTGTAGGCGTCGACATTATTCTGTTACCTTCCGCCGCCGCGATGTTGGGAAGATCAAACAACGCGTTGATCTCTAGAGGCTCGAAGGAAATCACCTCATCTTCAACTTTGACCAAATGTGCCTTGCGGTGAATTGTTCCTTCGTAAAATGCCTCCACGGCGGTGGGTTGGATGACTTGGCCACTTTCACAAAATTGCCTCCAACCCAATGCATTGACTCCTTGTATGATGAAGGCGGGCAGCTTAATGGCTCTGGGAAAAATCCCACTTCAGTGTAGAGCCCACTGTACTGTTTCTTTCGGCTCTTCGCCGCCTCCTTTGTTGGTTCCTCAACCAATTTTTCTTTTCCTTTCTCATTCCTCTTGATGGGATTAGCAGGCGTTCTCCTTGCTCTGCCTGCGTCCATGTCCCTGATAACAACTCCAGGTGCCTTAGCCACCTCATTCTTCTTGTTTTTCTCCGGTAGCTTTTCCTTGGTGAATGCTACCTCTTTTTCTTTTTTCTTCTCCTCCCTTATCCTTTTCACATTTTTCTTGATGTGTTCAGCTTTTGGTGGCCTCTCCGCATCACTTACTTCCAACTCTACTTCTAACTCTGTTGCAATCTCTGCTATGCGACGGAGAAACTCGGCTTTTCTCACGGCCTTATCAAGAGCTTGTTCACTAGCTGCAATTTCCTCTTTTATTTTTTTCTTTGCAGCGAGAAACGACTCCGTCTTTTCCTTCATCCTTTTGATGTCGTCTATTAGCTTCTTAGACTTCTCTGCCGCTTTCGCTGCTAGCCGCTCAACAGGTGATGCAGCGACCGATGATGCGATAGCCTCAGATGTCCCCGCGTCCTTTGCTTTTTCATTTTTCCTTCTTAGCGGAAGGAAATCTTCCTCGGCTTCTTCTTCCCTGGCCCTGACTGGCCTGATTTTCTTTTCCTTGGTGGACCTCTTCTTTTCCACCGCCGCTATTACCTCGCCAATAGGTATTTCATCGGAGTCCGACTCCTCTAGACCGCTCATCGCAGGGACTGACCCACGCGATTTGTTCTTCGTCCTCTGGTCGACCAACCCGTCAACCAGTCATCGTCTTCTTCATCGATGGTGTCTAGAATATCTCTGAAGATGGTAGATTCGTCATTCCTCCCCACCTTTTGAGCTTCAGACAGGTCTCTGGAGCTGGTGAAGATGGGGATGTCGCTTCCAACTCAGGACTGTTGGGGCGAACAATGGCAAGAGGTTCAGGTGTGGTGGAAGTAGTGAACAGATTCCGACTACCCTGCCTCGAGGATGAGGCCATAGGTTTAGGGCTTTTGGAGGAAGTGGGTTTCTGGGAAGCCATGGGTATGGTATCGGTGAAAAGAGAGAAAAATGGGTGAGAATTGGAAGATTTTTCAAACAGACCGAAAATTATGCCGGAAGTCTAAGAATTCGGAGAGATATGAAAGCGTAAATTTGAAAAAGGGTTGAAGAGGGGTTTATAAAGGGTTTTTGGCTGAGCGCATGGGTTATCGGCTCGATGCGTGACATCATAGCCACATTAAATGGTCTGACATCCGTCAATATCAGCCGACTTTAGCGCTGACAGCCTTTTCGAATTCTTGATCTGAGCGATCTAACAGAATCACTTCAGATCCCCCTCTAGGCGTCGAGATACTTGTATCGCATCGTTTTAGATGTCGACGCCTTGCGGTTCAGTTTTCACTCAACGCAAGATAATAGATAGCACCCAAACAAAAATTTTCAAAGCAGATAATAATAAAAAAATAAGATAAAATCAAATCAAATCAAATAAATCAAAATAAATTAAAGATAAAAAAATAAAATAAAATCAAATAAAATGACGAAAAGAACGGGAGAAATAAAATGATGCGGTAAGAATTGAAACAATGCGATAAGAAATAAAACAATGCGGTAAAAAAAAAAGTTAGGACGCATCCCTGAGATATGAATGCTTGTTGTCAACGTAGGGCGCGTCCATCTTTTCCTCATTCGATCTTTGCTAGGTGAACCGTTACTTTGTCGCATTCAAGGCAGTCTCCAAAATATGGTTTCACGCGTTGACCATTAACTTTGAATGCGTTGGTGCCGTCTGCATTCATTAACTCTACGGCACCATGAGGAAAAATTTCCTTGATCACAAAGGGGCCAGACCATCTTGTTTTTAGTTTTCCTTCATCGCTAATAAGGGCTCTTGGCGTTCCAAATCTCGTGAATATGTTCTTCTGAAGAAAATTTGAGACTGTCGCCGCGTCATTCCTAGCACATGAGATTGCTTCGACCCATTTTGATACATAATCCACAGCTACCAGTATATAGTTGTGGCCGTTTGATGGCGGAAATGGGCCCATAAAATCAATACCCCAAACGTCAAAGAGCTCAACTTCTAAGATAGAGGCAAGTGGCATTTCGTTCCGACTTGAGATATTTCCGATGCGTTGACATCTGTCGCATCGATCGCATAGTCCCTGGCGTCTCTAAAAAGAGTTGGCCAGAAGTATCCGCTTTGCAATACCTTGGCTACAGTTCGCTGTCCTCCAAAATGTCCTCCATAGGGGGAGTCATGACATTGAGATAGGATGCGTTGATACGAAGTCTCTGGGACGCAGAGTCTGAAGATGTGATCCGGCCCCCTTTTGTAGAGCTGGGGCTCGTCCCAATAATAAAACTTCTCGTCATGCATCAACTTCTTCTTTTGCTGTGCGTTGAAGTCTTCGGGAAATTGCTTGCACACCAAAAAGTTGACAATGTTTGCATACCACGGCGCGGACTCTGTGACTTTTAGTACAGCTTCATCTAGAAAGCTTGCGTTTACGTCCAGCTGTTTACGATCGTGTTCCATATTTTCAAGTTTGGAAAGATGATCTGCCATGTTGTTCTCTGTACCTTTGGGATCAACTATCTCTGCGTCGAACTCTTGAAGAAGTAGAACCCATCGGATGAGCCTCGACTTGGCATCTTTTTTAGTCATTAAATATCGGATAGCTGAGTGGTCAGTATGGATGATTACTTTCGACCCTAGAAGATATGCTCTGAATTTTTCCACAGCGAATACTACCGCAAGCAACTCTTTCTCTGTAGTGGTATAATTTGCTTGAGTTGCGTTGAAAGTTTTGCTGGCGTAGGCTATAGGGTGCAACATTCTGTCTCTGCGTTGAACCGACGTAGCGCCCATCGCATAGTCGCTTGCATCACACATTAGCTCGAATGGCTGCGACCAGTCTGGGGCAATTAAAATTGGTGCTGACACCAGTGCTGCTTTCACAGTCTCGAACGCCTTGAGGCATTCTTCATAAAAAATGTAGGGTCGATTTTGCTCCAGCAATGAGCTTAAAGGGCGTGCAATTTTTGAAAAGTCCTTGATGAACCTTCTATAAAAGCCTGCATGTCCCAAGAAGCTGCAAAGTGTCTTGACATTTGTAGGCGGTGGGAGCTTTTCTACCGCTTCAATTTTGGCCTGATCAGCTTCAGGGCCCTTCTTGGATATCTTGTGGTCGAGGACAATTCTTCATTCACCATAAAGTTACATTTTTCCCAATTTAACACTAAGTTGGTGTCCTCACATCTTTTCAATACTTTTTCCAGATTGGCTAAACACGCTTCAAACGAATTTCCAAAGACCGAAAAATCGTCCATGAATATCTCCACAGATTTTTCTAGAAATTTAGAGAAGATTGCCATCATACACCGCTGAAAGGTGCCTAGGGTGTTACATAGTCCAAACGGCATGCGTCGAAATGCAAATGTACCATAAGGTCATGTAAATGTTGTCTTCTCCTGGTCTTCTGGAGCAATCATGATCTGGTTGTATCCGGAATAGCCATCCAAGAAGCAAAAGAATTCATTTCCCGCAAGTCTGTCTAACATCTGGTCAATAAAGGGCAGTGGGAAATGATCCTTCTTCGTCGCCGCGTTGAGCTTCCTGTAGTCCATGCAAATTCTCCACCCTGTGACAATGCAGGTGGGGATCAATTCGTTATTCTTGTTCGGGACTACAGTCATACCTCATTTCTTGGGAATGTATTGCACATGACTTACCCATTTACTATCAGAGATGGGAAAGATAACGCCTGCGTCCAACCATTTAAGTACCTCTTTCTTGATGATTGATGCGCACTTTTAGTGTTTACCGCAAGTGTACCGGTCAAGTTATAATATAAAACGGTTAAGTCCGAGTATCGTTTTCACTAGAGATCCAATTGGGAAGGTCAAGTTACTTAGCTATTCTAGAATTGAATCAATTTTATTTGAGGATTGAAATTCAATATTTCAATTTTGGGGAAAAAGAAGAATCAAGCAAAGAAAATATCAAAGGGAGAATTGCAAGAGTCAAAGAGAGTTCTAGGGATTCGAATCCTTGTTTATTTCATCATGCAAAATTATAGATTTCATGGATTTTATTGTAATTCTTATGCCTAAGTCTAGAAACTTAACAATGAAAAGCATAATTTATTTAAACAAGACCATGAGTCTACAAAATTAACATGAATTCACAAACAATTCATCAAAACCCTAAAACTAAAGAGTTTAGCCACTCATAGCTTGAAGCAACATGTTTGAGCAAAAATAATCAAAGGAAGAGTGTAAAGAATAGGGAAACTCTACTGAAAAGAGGTTCTTGATTGCGGCACCACCGTCACGAACTCCTTGGCTCTGACGTCGGACTTCGAAAGGCACCAAGACTATCTCGAACTATTTTCCTCTTTCTTGCGGCTAACTCACTCTTTGAACTCGCGCTTAATTCTCACCTTTTTGGATCTCTCTTTCGGTCTGCAACTTTCTTGCTTTTCTTGATATTTCTCCCCCCTTTTTTGGCTGCTGAAAATCCCTAAATTTATAGAGTTTGGCTGCCTAAATTTTAACCTAAAATACAAAACTTTTCGTTTAATTAACGCTGGCGTTGCGGCGCTAGGGTTGCGACCAAAAATAAGTTGCTCTCGGGTTTTAGCGCCGCGGCAACGCCGTCTTAGCACCGCGACGCTGTCATGCGTTCACCAAGAATGCGTCGAAGCAGCGCCATCTCGGCGCCGCGATGCTACTCTGCGTCCATGCTGATGCGTTTATACTTCAGCGCTGCCTTAGCGCCGCGACGCATCATGCGTTTCAACAAGGCTGCGTTTTTCAGCTCCTTTTCGCCGTATTCTTGCTCAGTTTTGATCTTTTAGTCATTTCTTCTAATTTTCCTCGTTTTAACCTGAAAATCACTAGCAAACAAGTGAAATCTAACATAAAACTCCCTTAATTTGAGAGAATAATAAGCACTTTTCAAGTGCTTATCAACACCCCAAACTTAGAGATTTGCTAGTCCCGAGCAAAGAATAAAATCAAATAATAGGGAGTTTTAGATGAAGAAGTGTGCAATTGACTCATGTCTCAGAGAATAGCATTCAGAGCTTAAGTAGAAACATGCAAGCATATCTATATTGTTATAATCATTCAAGGCCAAATCTTGCTATCTCCCATGTGTGTGTGTGCAAGCCTCCTTCAATTTAAAATACTAGAACTCAAATTAGGACTTAAGAGTTTCTTTAGTTTTCCCCCTACTCTAGCTCATGCACCAATCTTCAAGCTTTCATGCATTCAAGTGAGTAATATGTCCACTAAGGTGCCTTTCAATCATATATATTTTTTCATGGGCCCAAACTTGCATTCTTTTACCTAGAGGCACTAGCTTTCACACATCCACTGTAGGGACTCTACCTAGTCAATTCCCAGGCGTCCTTACTGATCACAGCAAAGGCAGCTCTTTTTACCCCTATCCATGCATACTCATTACAAGTTTAACATTTAAAAAGATAGACAAATAAAGCTCATATATTTTGTGTACACTTCTTTTCTTTTCTCAAGGCATGTATACTCTTTTCTTTTTCCTTAGTCTAAGATTACAAGCTATCATGCATTTCCACTCTCTCACCGGTGGGGCCTTTCGAAGTGACAACCAAATACACCCAACTTAATCCTTTTTTCAGTTAAAGATTCTAAATAAAAATGGCTACGTGGTTAAGAATATGAGAGATTTTAAGAGGGACTTCAATGAATTTAACTCCAGATAGTGCTATTCTATTTCCACAATAAGTCATCTATCATGCAAATTCGAATCTCATCATGGGCAATCAACATCAAGGCGCACAACCATAAACAACATTCCCATTAACTTTGAAAGCTCCAAAATTTTCAAAAAAAATTTTTCAAAAAATTGACATGCATATGATCATTAAAACCTTCACTAACATGCATAGCAGGATAAGAAAACACACAAAAGTACGAAAGACACCTCCCACCCCAAACTTAGAATCATGCATTGTCCCCAATGCATAAGAGCATCTAACAAGGAAAGAGCAAGCCTGGGAGCAAGCAGGAAGCCACCAAACAGGCTTGGTGTAAGGAGTACTTTGTGTGATAAACCACGTTCCTAAGAGATTAATGCTAGCCCCTAAATCACACAACGCTTTTCCTATGTGAATTCCTCCAAAAGAACAAGGAATGGTGAAGCTCCCTGGATCTTTCATCTTTGTGGGGACGTGTTCACAAACCATGTCACTGCATTCCTGCGTTAGAGCAATGGTCTCATATTCACCCATTCCTCTCTTTTTAGACAGTATGTCCTTGAGGAATTTAGCATAGGTGGGCATTTGTTCCAACGCTTCCACTAGTGGGATGTTGATGTGCAATTGTTTAAGTACATCCAGGAAGCGTTTGAATTGCCTCTCATTATTTTTCTTCCTTCTTAACTGCTGTGGATAAGGAGGCGTTTGCAGCTCGGCTGACATGCTTGTTGATGCGTCTTTCCCTGATAAACTTCTTTGCATGTCAACCTGTTTTTGTTGCGTTGATGGGTTAGAATCAGTTGTGGGATTGGAAAGATGAATTGTTGGTTGAGAGTTCTCTGGGCGGGGAAGTTCATTCATAGCTCTTCCACTTCGCAATGTCACAGCTTGACATTGTTCTTTTCCTGAATTGCCTGTACCGCGTGGGGCTTCGGTGTTGCTCGGAAGAGAACCTTTCTGCCGCGTCTTAAACTCTCCAGCAATCTGGCCAATCTGAAGCTCTAAATTTTGGATGGATGACGCCTTGGTTTGCAACAAGGCATCATTCTTCTGCATATATTCCTTCAGAAGAGCTTTCATTGGTGATGATGGACTAGGCGCTGATTGGTGTGAATTTTGCCTCTGATGTCCATGGGGGAATCCAGATGATCCTCCCCTTTCGTGCGTAGGCGCACCTTGCTGCTCAAGCTGGCGGTTACCACCCCATGAGGAATTCGGATGATTCCTCCAGCCAGGGTTGTAGGTGTTGGAATAGAGGTTATTGCGTATAAAACATACAGATTGAGGGTTCTATGGACATATCTCATATGCATGCGGCCCCCTGCATCCAGCGCATCCTGCGGCGTTCACTTGATTCACTGCGTTCACTTGGCCGCCGCCTCCTGTATTTGACTGATTCAGGGCCATAGTCTGTAATAGGTTAGTCATGGCAGTGACTTGAGCTTGGAACGCAGCAACACTATTATGCTCTGGTGCTCCTGACGCATTGTTTTGCCTGCGGCCAGATCTACTATATCCATGGTCCTCCCAATCTTCGTGGTTTCTTGATATTCTATCGAGAATTTTCTTGGCCTTAGTATAAGTTTTATCTAGTAGTCCTCCCGCTGCGGCAGCATTTGCAGCGGTCTGAGATTCCTCGGTCAAACCATCATAGAATATCTCCATTTGAACACAGTCAGGGAAGTCATTATGCGGGCAGTTTCTCACCAATCTCTTAAATCTTGCCCAAGCATCGCTCAGGGTTTCTGTCTTTTTGCTGAAAATTGGCGATGTCTCTTCTTCTTCGAGCATTCTCCGTTGGTGGGAAGAACTTTTTCATAAACTTCTCTATCATTTGGTTCCAGGTGGTGATCTCACCTGGTTCCAAAGAATGCCCACTGTCTCGCCTCATCTCTGAGGGAGAATGGGAACAACGTCAATCGGATGTCATCTGCACTTATGTTAGGGATGACGAAGGTATTGCAGATTTCAATGAAGCTTTTAAGATGAGCGTAAGGGTCTTCACCAGGTGATCCCCTAAACTGTCCTGCTGTTTGTAGCATTTGAAGCATGACTGGCTTCATTTCCAATCTTGAACCTTGAGACTCGAGTCGCATAATTCCAGGTGAAAAATTGTATAAGATGGGCGACGCGTAATCCCTGATCGGGCGATTCCAATCATGTGCCAATAAGATAGGATGAGTTTGTTGATCAATCTGCAGCTGAGCTTGAAGCTGCGCTTGAGCTAACGCATGGTTTACTGCTTCTTCACGTCTGTCGTTAGCCCCGTTGTTAGCTCTCAAAGGCTGATTGGCGTTGTTTGCTTGATTTTCCATTTTTTTCTCTCTGTAAAGTTGTCGCCGCCTTTGGAATGTCTTACTTCTTTTCTGAAAGGTTCTCTCGATCTCAGGGTCAGAAATGAACGCAGGCTGTCCTTTGTTCATAAACTGTCAGGAACGTCTTTGACTAAACGCTCTGTACGGACCAAGATTGAGATTTTCTGCATAGATCAAGAAATAATATCAAAACCTAAATTATTAATTCAAATCCCCGGCAACGGCGCCAAAAACTTGTTCGTGGAATTTATTCATTAAATTTCTATTCCAATTAACTTGAGTTTCTTAGCTCGTTGTACAAAAATATATTTATCATTTCCGTACAAGCATGCGTTGAGAATTACTCTAGATGTGATCATGACTAAGCAAGTTTTCCTATAAAGACCCAAGTATAAGCATTTATAGGTTTCCTGGTAAGTCTAGGGTCGAACGCAGGGATTTCTAATAACTAGGCATTGAGAATAATTGCATGACTATGCGGTGACTGTACATGTAAATATGTTCATTTGTTGATTATGTGTGTCTAAACTATACAAAAAGAATGAAAAGAATTTCCTACTACTAATAATGAGGTGGACGCGGCGTTGGGTAGTCATATGTAAAACAATGTGTCAGATAGCATGCGTTAAGAATGAATGGAACCATGCGATAGAAGTAGAGTTGAACGCAAGGGCTAGTCGTTACCTAAACTTTCTAAGTACAATTACATACCTACAAACTGCGTGTGTGAATCCATCCCTCGATGTTTCGACGCCACATTTATCTTATCTCTAAGACGCATGGTAAGTTTGTGTTGGCAAAAGATGAACTACATCTCTGCACTCATCTAGTCTTAATTAATGCTAAAGATTAACTATCCACTCTCTCAAGCTCGACAGTCATGCTTACTACGTTTGTTTGTCAGACAAAGTTATGCAAGCTAAAGATATGCATTAATCAAGATGTAACATACTCAGAATTGCTCAAGAAAAACTAACTTTTAACATTTAACTCATTTAGCATTTAGACAGCATGGTGTAAAGTATTTAATACGGAAATAGACGGAAGATGATAGTCAATCAAACTCATATTAAGACAATAAATCATTCTCTCGAATGTCATTAATAAAATATAAGCAAGAAGGAGAGAAATGGAAATAAAATAGAGATGAAGGGCATCAAGCCGCCACTGGCAACGTCTTGCTTCGTGGAGGCTTGAGATGGTTGCTATTTGATACATATATTCCATAGGGTGGAGATTCTCACTCACTGGGAGACGACTGTGAAGATGCTCCGAATCCTTCTTTCAGAAGAGCTCGAAATGGAGGCTGGTTATGGTGAGGGAGAAATAGTGCAGAGCTTTCGTCTCTTGAACTGGTCTCTCTTCCTCCTTTTTGGAGAAGCTTGTGGACTATTTATAGGCGTCAAAAAGTTGATATCATGACGACCTGACACCTTTGCATTAAATTTTAGCCACGCTGCATAGACTTTTCAGATTGTCAGCCTATTTGTTCTGCCATGATCTGATTGGGTGTTGTCCTTTTTCATAATGACATGACAACTGTTTGAGCATACGTTTGTTTCTACTTTTCAGATTGTCAACGCATAGGCTCAACGCATGGTCTCAATGCATGGGCTCAGGCCATAGGCTCGGCGCATGGGTTTCCACTTGTTCTCGCAGTAGCTTCGTCTCTTCGTACTTCGATTGTGTGCGCTTCTTTTCTTCTTAACCCTGTATTAGGAATATAAAAGCTCATCGTTTTTCAGGTATTTTCTTTTGTAAGTAGTGCCAACACATGGTTATATATTTTTCATCATTCAACTACCAAAATCATGCGTTTAGCTCCAAAGTTACTCTAACTAAATCAAATGGTGACACACTCGGATGTATGAAACCCTTGTCAAGCAATTCTTGCAACTTGGTCTTAAGTCTTTCAATTCTGCCGGAGCAATTCTATATGGAGCTTTTGAAATAAGGGTCGTGCCCGGTTCTAACTCGATAGCGAAGTCTATCTTCTGATACGTTGGCAAACCCGAGATATCCTCAGGGAAAACATCTAGATCATCCCTTACCACTTGCTATGAAGTCAAGGAGACCTCAGTTTCTCTGGTGTCAACCACATTGGCTAAGATACTCCATGTACCTTGTTTAAGCAGTTTGTTGGCTTTTATAGCTTAAATTACTTTTGGGCAAGACCAGGGTCCCAACCCTTTTAAACTTAAAGTCAGCTTTTGTAGGAGGGTTGAAAATCACCTCCTTATCGGAACAGTCTATATTGGCATGGTTAGCAGCCAACCAATCAATGCCCAATATAAAATCAAAATTATGCATGTTAAGACTATCAAAATCACATCTAACGCATGATTTTCTATTACTATCTGACATGCTTTTATCTTTTTCATTTGCTAACATAATTTCTCCAAACGGAGTAGAAATTGATAAGACATTGCAATGGTTCTAATTCTAACATAACATGTTTCACAAATGCTAATGACATAAACAAATGAGATGAGCTTGAATCAAACAACACCAATGGATAATGTCCCAAGATTGGAAGCATACCTATCACCACAGTGTCTTACTTGTCGGCCTCTTGCCTAGTGGTTGAATAAACATGATCTTGTTGTTGCTGACCGCTTGAACCCTTTTGACTAGAACTCGAGGGTTGGCTCTTGTTGCCCGTTGTGTTTATGTTGGGACATCAATCAACTCTTTGAATCTCTTTTTTTGCAATGAAAACAGGCCTCAGTGCCAGCCAAACAACGTTCCTAGTGACACCTTCCACAAGAGTTACATACTGGTCAATTTCTTTCTACCATCCTTGATCCGGTAGCCCATTGCTAGTAGGGTCGTAGGGGTATGTCCGCATTTTGGCTCTTCTACAAAGGCTCTATAGCTCTCTGTTCGACTTTTCTTTTTTGGCCCAAGGTGGATTCCACTACCAATGCTTTCATGTACTTGGTCCCTGTTTTGCAGCTTACTCGTGCTGCCGTGCGGAATGCTGGTGCATAGACAGCTGGCTCAAGAGCTTTTACGATGCCTCACACCCATCCCGTAGTCCTTGAACAAATCTTTCGACCTTTTTTGCCTCTGTGGATCCCATGTCAAAGTGAAACAAGACAACTTATCCAACTCCTCCTCATACTCTTCCACAGTCATGACCCCTTGCTTCAAGTTCATAAATTCTACCTCCTTATCGTATCTCACGTAATTAGAGAAGTACTTTTCATAAAATCTCCCCTTTAATTGGTCCCATGTTGCTTGTCCACCGCTAGCATATATCATTCTTTCTGTTGATCGCCACCAATACTAAACATTTTCAACAAGCAAGAAGACTTCACACTGAAGTTTCTAGTCTTCAAGGCATTTAATATACTGGAAGATGGTTTCCACGGATGACAACCACAGTTCTGCTTTGGTAGGGTTCTTCAGTGACCCATTAAATGTAGGGGGATTATATTTCCTAAAATCTCTTAGGTGCTTGGCCTTATCGAAAGATCTGACGTATTCTGGTTCTTTGTTTAGATCTGAGCCTAAACTTGTGACGTTTAAACCTGTAAGGGTGGTACTTGTTTGGGCTATCTGCTCTACCATAATGTAAGCCCCTACCTAACATTGGGAGATGGCAAGTTAAGAAGAGACTATGAGACGGGCATTGAATAGAGAGAGTTGGCAGCAAAAGTGGCTAAGTGTTGGCCATGCGTTCGTGGGGCTATGCGTTGAGAGTATGTCTGAGGCTTGACGAGACCACTGGTAGCTATGCATTGAAGAAGGGAGCTCGGCATGGACGCAGATGTGAAGGCCACTATGCGTCGAAGGCCACTAAGTGTTGAAGGCCACTAGGCGTTGAAGGCCACTATGTGTCGAAGGCCACTAGGCGTTGAAGGTCACTATGCGTTGAACGCTACTATGCGTTGAAGGTTCGTGCATAGAAGAGTGGCCAAGAAGGGCTATGCGTTGAAGGTTGGTATGCGTTGGTGCATAAAAGAGTGGCCGAGAGGACCATGCGTTAGTTAGCTATCCGGCGATGGGGCGTTGGGCAATTTTAACACAGTAAGTTGAGACTATGCGTTGCTGAACCCATGCGCCGAAGGTTTGCTAAGTAGGAAGGTGATGGTGGTGCTGGTGAGTCGGTAGTCTATATTTATATATAAGTAAGTACACTAAATAAATAAACACTTTAGACACATTTCAAACTCAAATTGATCCCATTTCACAGAGGAACAATGAAGAGAGGTGGAAGAAGGTGTTTATATCGAATTTAAGTAGAGTTCAAATCATTTTCATGGTGAAATTGAAGTTGGAACCAGAAGCTTGATTGTTGTTGATAAATCTGAACATCATTCGGTATTTGAAGAAGAGTGAGCTGAGGAAGTTGAAGCTAGGGCTGAAATTTTAAGGTTAGTAAGTTAATTAAATTCTTAGCAACTTCCATGAAGGATGTTAAAGTTGAATTTGAGCAAAAATATGTTAAATTCTAGGAGGAAGTAATCGGAGTTGAACTGCTAGATGATTTAAAGCAGCCGGAGTTATTCGGGAATATCTCCCAAACGAAGAAGAGTTATGATTTGAAATTTTGAGGTAAGTTAGAAAACTCACTTCTTTACAAGTTTGTAGAAGAGAAGGAGTTCTGAATTTGGTTGGAATTCGATGTTTAACAGGTTAAAGAAAGAGTTAGAAGGGAAAGAAGAAGGCAGTGGCCATCAGGTGTCATTTAGACAGGGATATCGCTAAAGAGCTGGAGAGTGAGCAGCGAGACGAGTGTCGCTGGTAACGCAAAGGAGCTTTGCGTCTCACAACTCTCGCTGAAGTTTCGCTGAGTGTCGCTTCTTAAGGTAATATCGCTAGTCTCGCTAAGCTGGGTCTCGTTGGTGCCACATGGTTATAAGTAGGTTACCCTAATAATCTCGTTGATACTTGTGGATCTTGCTCATTATGAAAAGTTGTAAACAAGAAAGAGACTAGTGAAGAAACCCATGTTTGAGATGTTTAAGCAAATATAGTGAATATAAAGAGGAATATTAGAAATGTCTAACACGAAAAAGGTGTGTTTACAGGTCAAGAAGAGCTAGGGAAAGCGTATAACGTGCTCGGAGCCCAGAATAAGTTGTGAGTGATACTGTGGTTGAGATAAGCCAACTTGGTTATATTTTTTATATATATATGCTTAGTAATATCTATGAAGCATGATTTGAAGTGTACTCCTATGTATGAAACTAGTACATATCTTATATGTAAGATAGAGCTTGAAAATGTATTAGTTAATGTTCCTAAGTTTTACCAAGCTAGTTGTTTGATGAATGCTCTGAGAACTTTGAGGTATCATGATTTATGTTATTTTATGATTAATGTGCATGTCAATACCCTAGAAAGATGGAATTTGGACCCAATGCTAAAGAACATGAGAAGGCATATGGGCAGCCCTAGTATTTCTATGAAGCTCTCACCAAAGGACATAGAGAAGGTGATTGAGTATTCATTGGGACCCTAGTACCAAAGGACATGAGAAGGTATACGGGCAGCCCGAGATCAAACAGACATATATGCATAATAGAAAGCATTTGAGGCTGATATGTTGAGATTACTCCACACAGCTAAGGTTTATTGACGTTGGGTGCGTTGAGTTCACTCTGCCTCAACTAAGGTTTAATGAAAAGAAACTTAATTGTGTGATTATAATTAGTTACAAGTTTACAGTGCATGACTAGGCAGATTATACTAGTGTTTGTAGTTATGCATTATTGAGTTATATTTTAGATAGTCACTCACTGAGCGTTGTAGCTTATAAATTCTTGTTTCTTTGAGTTTTCTTTCCAGGTAGTGAGCGTTTTCGGGGTGCTTAGCCTACCATCAAGACTCGTCTGAGCCTAATTAGGATTTTGTACTTGGGAACTTGTAAATCCCATCCCTATGTAGATGTTGTACTTATTTTGAGTGGCATAGTGAGAATCATCAGGCATCCTTGTAAATATTACACATAGCCTCTTAAATCTTACTCATGGTGCTATATTATCAGTAGATCTTTGCATAACTATTGTAAAGCTAAGTCTAATATCAGTAGGTTATGATTTATAAATGTGTATATAACAGTGTTAGCAGGATAAAGAATAATTTTAACACTCACTCCTAGGTAAATATATATATATATATATATATATATATATCTAGGATAGGGGTGTTACACATAATGTCCTTTATCTACCCCATCACAGCCTTTATGACGACTTCTTCTATCATCGCGGTCGTTGCACTGTACTCAGCCAAGACGGCTAGGGGAACTTGTGCCTGTAGAGGTTCAGACAAATTCTGGGTCCGACTCCTTGCCCTAACTCTTTGCCATATTGACCCAGAAGGGTCACTGAGCACTAGGGGTTCCTCTGGTGCAGGAAAGTCCTAAACTTCTGGCTCTTGCACTTCTGGGTTTTAGACTTGTAGATTTACCTCTAGGTCCTGTACTCCTAGGCCTCGAGCCTTAGGATTTTGTCCTCTTCTGGCATTCAAACCATAACTACACTTCCTCTAACTCGTGGTGCTATTTCCTAACAACCACACGTAACAACCCTTAGCAAAAGGCTTTAAAAAACATGTCGATTACAACTATAATAAGGTAAAGTAGTACATCTAATTCTAAGGATTTTTGAAAACAAGCGCATACTTGGCGATGATGGAAGAATTCATTATTGGCCATATGGGATAATCTAGAATTACATGGTAAGTAAGTATACAAAACCTAAAAACTGAGGCTCTGATACCAACTGTAATAACCTAGCTTCCTAACACATTGTAACAAGATGTTACTACATGCATGCGAAAGCTTGAAAACAACTTCTTGAAGTTTTAGTAAAAGGATTAAAACCTTTTATTTAAACATAAATTTTTTAGTAAAATATACCATAAAAACCTTCGCTAACACAATGAAAATAAATTAAATCAATAAATTAGTAACCATTAAAAACAATTGAAAACTCAAGACATTTGTTTGCTACACTAAAACATGGAAATTCCCCTAAAAAAAATATATGCAGAAATGTAAATCTAGTCCCATAGGCTTGATCACAAATTCTTCATATCATTCGCCACTCTGTCCTTGCATTTACCTAAAAAACATAATAGAGGAAAGGGTGAGTATAAAATACTTAGTAAGTGACCCCTTTACCGGATCAGGCTATGCAACCACATATAGTGAATGTCTGAGATTAATGGGACATGCATACTGTAACTGTTCCTAGAAGTCCATCATCTAAGTGGATAGTTTGTCCAATCCCATCACTCATGTCTAGTGGCTTGAAGGCACACCTGTCAAGACATGGAAGTGAACCCATCGGTTCACACATGTGTTGGCCTGATGGCGCATAGTTGGTACATGGTACCATAACATGGGACGTGACAAGACAAAGGATCACCATTACTTGTCTAACATGCATCTCATACACACAAGTATATCTTGTAACAACACTGTCCCACAACAAATCATAAGGTATCATAAATTCACTTGTTCAACTTTCATGGTTTATAAAAAACATCAACATAATTCAGTTCTAATACATGTTATCAAAATCTATTAATTAGTTGATAATTCAGAGTTAGGGTGCTCGGCACAAAGGCACCTCGATGATAGCATCACTTACACAAAATTAAGTCTAAGTAGTTAGCAATTAAATGTACAAATCTTTAGTTTAACCTTCAAATATTAAGAAAAAACAAGATTTTAGGTCTAACATATGCAGGGTGTTCATGAACCAACCAACGCACCTATTGAAACCAACCGAAACCTTACCCAAATGGGAATTTCGGTGACTATACGACTATTGGTCAACACTACAAACCAGATATGTCAGAGAAACCAAAGTGACAGAAATGTGGGGATTCGAAGGAGAGAGAAAGTTGGCAGCGTGACCAACTGGCCACTGACAAGCGACCTAACAGTAGATGTTGGTGGTTAAAGAATGAGCGAGGCTGGTGCTCCCCCAAAACGAGCGGCAGCGCGCTGCTTCTTCGCACGATACAATAGATGTTGGGACTTGCAGGTCCCACGACGAACGAAGGCGGCTTCGCGTGACAGGAAACGTCGAGCGGTCGACCTGGTGGCAGCGTACAAACATATTTGCCACCAGTGCTGGTGACGTTGAAGGGAGGGTGCTTCGCAGTTGACAAGGGAGAGAGAGAGGGAGAGAGAGAGAGATCGGTAGAAGGTGAGGAAGACTGAAGATTTTTTTTTTAAATTGCACGCTTCACAGGGTTCACTATATATGTGTGTGTGTGAAGACCCTACTTTCCCTCTTAATATATATACACACTTATACCATTTCCTTTTCCCTTACGAAAACACTTAAAATCCTTATATATATATTCTTTCTTTCTTTCTCTTCTTAAATTTCAAAACCCAAATATAACTAAATTTCTTAAATTGGATTTCAAATTTCCAAATCAACACCAATTGATTTAAATCCAAACGCCCAATAACTTCAAAAATAAATTTAATTTTCACTAATTAAATTAAATCCAAATCCAAATCTTTTATCATGGTTGAATTTAAATTGGATTATTTTCTCAAAACAACCCAACTAAGCATTAAAATTCAAAATACAGTCCAAATAATTAGAGAAAATTAAATTAAAATTACCTAAAAATTTGAGATGTCACATTTACCATTTTTTTTCTAGAATTTACACGTGGAGGTTAAGATGTGAAAATCTAACATTATAATTAAAAGAAAACATATGTTTTTTGTTAGCACTATTTTCAAATATAGCTAAATGAGCTAAAATATTTATAAATATAGAAAAATTTTACTGTCTATCAATGATAGTTCCATTGCCAGCGAAGTCGAAGTGTGCCACAATATTGTCTAACAATGGGTTGTATGTCCTAAAAACTCATAGTTTTTGTAAATAAATGAATTTTAGTACATATGAAGTTATTCAAGTAAATTAATTATTTATTAACTCGAAATCCAATTAAACTACAAACTCTTGGCTATTATCATGAGTACTTGGACTTTATGTGGAGACATAAACAGGATCAAGTTCGAGTAAGTAGCCTAAATAAGTCTATAGTACATGGATCAGGTTGGGTACCTCTTCCTGTTGACACTATTGAATATGACCCGCTTGATGATTGTTACAAATGTTGTAAGGTGTCATAAATGAAGTGATCCTGATTTGTTCATGAAGAGACATGTGAGCGGAGGTATTCTACATAATAAGATTGTGTAAGACTGACCCCGAAATAATCACTGTTACGTATTAACACTGATTTATTTCACTTATTGATGATCTAGATAACTTGATCTGAATCTTGAGCTATCTATGAACTCCTGTTTATTCAGAATTATCCTTTGATCTGCATAGTTGAGAGTAAGCTCAATAGCGCTGCTCAACATTTCTCCCATTTCAGGAATAAGATCGGTAGATAACTGGGGACATAGAATTTACAAGACGGAATTAACTCCTACCCGACTTAGGGATAGTAGAGAGGTTGTTCTCTTAAGTGTTGTTCCCAGGACTTGAACAAGGGGCCCCATCCTCTCACTGGCCCGAGAGGGAATGGATTTAGTGATTAGATCCTAAATCAATTGTTCATTAGAGGGACAATGGTACTTAAGGAGAAAAGATGTAACTTAGAGGTAAATCGGTATTTGACCTAGCTGAAGTTATGAACGACCTATGAAGGATTGACTTATCGATGACGGTTATATCAAATGGACATAAATATATCTACAGTGAGGAGAGTGCAGCTACGGGCTTTAGTGGAGTGTCCCGTTAGTTAACGAATGTTGGTTAACTAGGTTAAAGAGTTTGGCCGGTTAATCTCGGATCGTTGGAGCTCATGATCTGTAGGTTCATTAGGTCCCTTTACTAGCTCATAAACGGACTAAAATCTTAGATAGTGTGGTGAATAAGTTTGAACCGTTCAAATTTTGGCTTAAGGAATGAAAGTCAGATATATACTATATATCAAAGTTTAATTACGAATTAAACGTACAAATAGAGTTAATTATAATATTTAAATATGATTTAAATATTAATCATATGAATAGGGAATCATATCGGTTTTTAGAAAAATCGGGACAAGTGGGAAAAATAATATTATTTTATTATTTAATATTAAAATAATATTCAATTAATTAAATATTAAATTATTTTTATTTATTTAATTATTTAATTATTTTTTGGAATTAAAAATCAATTTTAATTCAATTTTTGGAAATTCATTGAAAATTAATTTTAAAATTGATTTTTGAAGATTGAATTTTCTCGCTAACTAAGCTAGGAGCTTGGTTGTCTTCACAATTAACCAACAAATTAACCATTTTTGTGTTGTCAAATTTTGATGCAATTGGATTGCATGTTATTCTTTAATAAATAGAGACCATTTTGACATAAAAATGGTTAAGAATTTTGTGAAATTAAGGGTTAGTTTTGCAAAATTCCATCCATTGTTCATTTTTTTCCCAACCTTCATTCCTTCTAAAATTCACCACAAATTTTGGATCCCACCATCCAATCTAAGTTTAGAGAATAGTAGAGAATACTCTTGTGGTGGTCTACAACCAAGTGGTGCTGAAATTCATCAAGAATTGAAGGAGAATTTGGAGCTTCAAGGGTAGGTCTTCTTGAAACTTTGGTTTTTCTTTTTAATTGCATGTTCAATCCTCTAAATTGAGCATCTTAGAGTGAAAATTGATCAAATTAACTTCCGCTGCATGCTCATTTATCCATCAAGTGGTGTGTTGTAGGTGTGCAGGTACAAGCAGAAGCGCAGGCGTCTAGAAAGGCACGTGGGCATCCGAAGAGGGCTGTCGACGCCATGTGTGCAAAAGTTCGATGCCCAGTTAGCGTGCGTGTGCGAGGACGCGTGCGTTGATAACTTGTAGAAATACAAGTTATTATTAGCTTTCCTTTAGAATAATTGGGATAAAGTAGATAATCGTGCGGTAGTTTAGGCTTAAACCTTCTTACCTCTACTTGATCAATTGATTGGTGTTAAACTACATTCATCCATGGATGGCACTTTGCATTCTATTCATTACATCCCCACAGACACTTTCAACGCATTGTACACCATTCTCCATCATTCATCCCATCTACTTTCATTCTTTCTTTAATTATTTTGTTTACATTTATTCTTCTTACAAAAGTCTTCATTTTTATTGATCAACATCCCCGGTAAAACTCTCTGCAATCAATTTTAATTAATTTACAAAGTCTCTGAGTGTTGAGTCTTATGTCCTAAAACTTGTTATTTCTAATTTTTGGAACTTATTCTCAATAAAGTTGTTATTGAGATTTATTCAGTAAAGCTGTTATTGAATATATGAATTGCATTTATTAAATCCAATAAACTAAGAACCCTTGGCTATAGGTTGAATACTTAGACTTTATGGATAAACATAAAAGTGGATCAAGTTTAGGTAATAGCCAGAACAGTCTATAGTATAAGGATCAGGTTGGGTACCTTATCTTGGGGACCCTATAGATGTGGCTCACTTTGTATTTGTTATAGACGATGTGATCGTATATCGTACATTTGGAGACATGTAAGTGGGGGCATCCTATGTAATGAGCTTGCATAAGACTGGACCATGAAATAATCACTTTTACTTTATAACATCGTCTCCTGTTAAAATTGATTATTTCAAAATTGATGACCTAGGTAACTTGATCTTAATCCTGAGCTAACTATGAACTCTTGTCTATTTGAGATTATCCTTTAATTTTAATATGTGAGAGTGACTCGTGTTCGCCGACTCAATATGCCTCCCATTTTAGGGATAAGATCAGATAAATAGCTGGGGACATAGTCTTGCAAGATGAAACTCACTCCTACTTATTTCTAGGTTAGTAGATAAGTTGTTCCCTTAAGTACTGATTTCGGGACTTGAATAAGGGGCCCCACCCTCTCATTGGTCTTAGAGGGATTAGGTTTGTTGGCTGGACCACAAACCAATTGTTCATTAGAGGATAAGTGGGACTTAAGGAACGAGATGTAATTACATGGGTAAAACGGTAATTTTGACCCAGCAGTAATTATGAACAACTTATGAATGATCGACTTATTTATTATTGTTGTGGACAAAAATATATCTGCAGTGAGGACAGTACAACTACTGAGCTTTAGTGGAGTGTCTCGGTAGTTAATGAATATTAATTAACTAGGTTAAAGAGTTTAGTTGGTTAATTACGAATCGTTGGAGCTCATGATCTGTAGGTTCATTAGGTCCCCTTGTTAACTCATGGATTAAGCCTTAGAAGAAGCATGTTTATTCTTCAAAATTGATGTAATTATAGCGGTTTAAATCTTAATTGGTTCTACTATTATGTTGTTAACTCCTTCAATTGGTATCAGAGCATGATTAAAGGACTCAATTGATAGATAAATGAGCATGCAGCAGAAGTTAATTTGATCAATTTTCACTCTAAGATGCTCAATTTAGAGGATTAAACATGCAATTAAGAAGAAAAACCAAATTTTCAAGAACACTTACCCTTGAAGCTCCAAATTCTCCTTCAATTCTTGATGAATTTTAACGCCACTTGGTTGTAGACCACCACAAGAGTCTTCTCTACTATTCTCTAGGCTTAGATTGGATGGTGGGATCCAAATTTGTGGTGAATTTGAGAAAGGATGAAGGTTGGGAAGAAGATGAACAATAGATGGAATTTTACAAAATTAACCCTTAATTTCACAAAATTCTTAACCATTTTTATGTCAAAATCATCTCTATTAATTAAAGAATAACATGCAATCCAATTGCATCAAAATTTGACAACATAAAATGGTAATTTGTTGGTTAATTGTGAAGAAGACAACCAAGCTCTTAGCTTAGTTAGTGGGAAAATCCAATCTTCAAAAATCAATTTTAAAATTAATTTTCAATGAATTTCCAAAATTGAATTAAAATTGATTTTTAATTTCAAAAAATAATTAACTAATTAAATTAAAAATAATTTAATATTTAATTAATTAAATATTATTTAATATTATTTTAATATTAAATAATAAAATAATATTATTTTTCCCACTTGTCCCGATTTGTCTAAAAAAATCGATATGAATCCCTATTCATATGATTAATATTTAAATCATATTTAAATATTATAATTAACTCTATATGTACGTTTAATTCGTAATTAAACGTCGATATATCGTATATATCTGACTTTCATTCCTTAAGCCAAGATTTGAACGGTTCAAATTTATTCACCACATTATCTAAGATTTTAGTCCATTTATGAGCTAGTAGAGGGACCTGATGGACCTACAGATCATGAGCTCCAACAATCCGAGATTAACCGGCCAAACTCTTTAACCTAGTTAACCAACATTCGTTAACTAACGGGACACTCCATTAAAGCCCGTAGCTGCACTCTCCTCACTATAGATATATTTATGTTCATTTGATATAACCGTCATCGATAAGTCAATCCTTCACAGGTTGTTCATAACTTCAGCTAGATCAAATACCGATTTACCTCTGAGTTACATCTTTTCTCCTTAAGTACAATTGTCCCTCTAATAAACAATTGATTTAGGATCTAATCACTAAAGCCATTCCCTTTCGGGCCAGTGAGAGGATGGGGCCCCTTGTTCAAGTCCTGGGAACAACACTTAAGAGAACAACCTCCCTTCTATCCCTAAGTTGGGTAGGAGTGAATTCCGTCTTGCAAATTCTATATTCCAAACTATCTACCCGGTCTTATCTCTGAAATGGGAGGAATGTTGAGCAGCGCTATTGAGCTTACTCTTACCTATGCAAATCAAGGCATAATACTGAATAAACAGGAGTTCATAGATAGCTCAAGATTCAGATCAAGTTATCTAGGTCATCGATAAGTGAAATAAATCAGTGTTAATCGTAAACGGTGTTAATACGTAACAATGATTATTTCAAGGTCAGTCTTACACAATCTCATTATGTAGAATACCCTTGCTCACATGTCTCTACATAAGCAAATCAGAATCACTTCATTTATGACACTTTACAACATTTGTAACAATCATGAAGCGAGCCATATTCAATAGTGTCTCCAGGAAGAGGTACCCAACCTGATCCATGTACTATAGACTATTGAGGCTACTTACTCGAACTTGATCCTATTTATGTCTCCACATAAAATCCAAGTACTCATGATAGTAGCCAAGGCTTCGTAGTTTAATTGGATTTAGAGTTAATAAATAATTAATTCACTTGAATAATTTCATATGTACTAAAAATCACCTATTTACAAAAACTACAAATTTTAGGACATACAACCCAACATCAATTTACATTATTTTGAGCTTGGTGGGTGCAATTTCATGAGATGAATGTTGTGGTTGCTAAAGTTGGGGATTTTCTGGTTTTGTCATCTATTTCAGCTTTTTTACTGTATAATTGTTGTAATGGGCCACTTGTTTATGGTCTTTAATGAGTGAAGAAGGGTCTATCTTTTTATTGGAGTCAATGGAGTTGAAATTAGGCTGTATTTTGACGAAATTGGAGAAGTCAACGAATTTGAGCAGTAGGGAGTGCATTCTGCCTTAGAGCACTTCGATGTTGTTCTTCATTTTCCAGGAACACATGGGTTGAAGAAGACACGGTTCAGTTAGACCGACGGTAGTTCAGTTCAGTTTTTTTCGTCCGGTTTAGCCTATTTTCAGCGGTTTCAACTCGATTTTCGTCATTGGAGGTCTGGTTCAGGTGGTTTTGACTCGATTCGGGCCGGTTCGAAGCATTTGAGGTCGATTCGAGGGAGTTTTCCAATTTCAATTGTAATAATTTAGTTGTTTTAAGCCATTAGATTTCAAAATCGGTCAACTTTAGTGTGTTTAATTAATTATGCATTTAGAATGTATGTTTTAATTAAATTAAATTTATTTGTATAGGGGAAGTAGTTTATAGTAAGTGGGTGAAGGGAATATGTCAACACATCCTATGATTTCTTTCATTAGGTCACGCCGTGAGATTCCCATGATGTACCTGCAAGTCATTTCTTAACATGACACTTCCAATCGGAGGGTTTGTATCATGGGATTTAGAACACCGTGATCTCCATAAATGGATACGATTTTTTAGGTCCATTTTCAGCATTCTCTTTCCCTCGAAAGGATGTTGATTCCGATCTCTAAAATCTGAAAAATGGAGGGTTACACTTACAAAATTTTACTAAGTGTTAGTAAATATTTTTTACCGAATAAATAATAATTAAATATTATAGGAATAAGAGTTATACTGGTATTATTATTTAATCAAGAAAGTCTTGATTTAGTGAAGGAGTAATTGATTGCCCCTCGGTTGCAGTTATTTTAAATCACTAAAGTATCATTACAAGAGAATAATAAATTTTGGGTATATTATTACTTGCTAAAACTGATTGGATAATATAGAGTTATTTCTGCAATTCACTAAACATAGATTTATTTCTTTCCAGCAATGTCTACTTCTTTCATACAGCTACTAGCGTCCGATAACTTAATGAAGATAGTTATAGTACTTGAAAATCAAACATAAACACTATACTAGTTATGGATGATAGAAGGTTTGTTTTAACAGAGGAATGTACTCTAGCTCTCGCACCAAATGCAAACCGAAATGTTCGGTGTCACACCCCCTCCCAAGTTACCCTCCTAACCTAGGAAAAGGTGCGAGAACAGCAAACATCGACCCTTTTATGACATCTACTGTCAGCCTGTACAATCTTCAAATTAATACTAAGCACCTAATAAACAGTTTATAATTCTCAATCAAACATCAATCTCAAAACTCAAGATAAGCTAACATACATTTATAGGCTTTCATTCATCAGCTTACAAGCAGCATATGATTACAAACTTCCTCTCCTTATACCTCTATATGTACAATGTGTGTCTTATGTACAAATATTTACAATGTGTACAAACTAGTAGTAGACCCAAACAAGTTGTTGTGTAGGCTAAGCACCTTGGTTTCGCTCCCTACATGGGAAATAGAAAAACAATAGAAAATGTGAGCTAGGTTGCCCATTGAGTGACAAGTTCAAAAAAACTAAGCTTTAAACTCAGCAAAATCATGCTCGGTAAACAGTAACAAGACAGTAAACATTTCATCATCGAAAACTTATAAAATTTTGCATAAGATTTTCCTTAGTTGAGGCAGAGCGGAGCTCAATGCTACTCAACGTCAAAAACAACCTTAGCTAGGGTAGAATAATCTCGACAAACCCAACGTCGAATAGCTTTAGCTCTATGGAGTAATCTCAACACAACAACGTCAAATATACCTTAATGTGCACATAGGAATCATAACCTTGGCTGGCCGAGTACCTTCTCGAGTCCTTCAGTACCGGGGTCCCATATCACAATATTAAGGCTGCCCGTATGCCTTCTCCGAGTCCTTTGGCATTAGGGACCATATTACCGTTTTAAGGCTGCCTATATGCCTTTTCCATGTCCATCAACAAATCTTCTGTAGTATCCTACTAAACCTAGGAAACTACGAGCCTCTGTCAGAGTCTTAGGCTGTTCCCACTTCGCTATAGTCTCGATCTTTTGGGGATCTACTGTCACACCCCCTCCCAGGTACCCTCCTAACCTAGGAAGAAGTGTGACGACAGCAGACACCGACCCTCTTACGACATCCACTGTCAACCATAAACTCTGCCTTTACCTAATAAACAATTATAAACCATAATAGGTTGCAAGTTTCCTTGCGTCCCCTGATTTTGCACTGTGGGTTGGGTAGTTTCCCCACTTATCAATGTCACATCTTGACATTGTTCTTCTGTTGTACTTGGCAATGCTTCTTGCGTTTCATTCTTGAACTCCTCTGCAATTTGACCCATTTGAACTTCTAAATTGCGAATTGCAGTGGCTTGGCTTTGGAGTATCGCTTCATGCGAATGGCGCGTTGCTTCAATCTTACTGATATATTCTCGTAAAAGAGATTCCATGGAAGATGATGGGGATGATGCGTCCGCTTGCGGATCCCTCGGAAACTAATGATACTGGCCTTGATTCCATTGGTTGAAACCAGGAGGGTTACCTCTCTGCAGCTGCTGCTCAGCCCTCTACGTTTGTTGTTGATTTCTACCCCATCCCAAGTTAAGGTGGTTCCTCCAATCAGAATTGTACGTCTCACCGTAGGGGTTGTTTTGAACATCGCAGATTGATTGGAGGTTGTAGGGACACATGTCATATAAGTGCCTCGCACCATACTGCGGGCAACTTACAGATGCTGTCGGATTCATCGCGTTCATCGCGTTCATTGCAGCAACTGATCTACCTTGATTATTCAAGGCTGTCTTCAGCAGAGATGTCATGGTTATCATCTGCGCTGAGAGATTGGTGGCAGCATCAGCTTCAAGCATTCCAGCTTGCGTTTGCCTTCT
The DNA here is from genome assembly GCA_030954485.1 of Citrullus mucosospermus. Classification (NCBI taxonomy): domain Eukaryota; kingdom Viridiplantae; phylum Streptophyta; class Magnoliopsida; order Cucurbitales; family Cucurbitaceae; genus Citrullus; species Citrullus mucosospermus. The sequence goes on from CM062062.1 coordinate 5,956,060, forward strand.
ATCGGTGGAGCGAAATCCATATCCATCGTCCACCCACTCATTGGTTGATAACTTGTAGAAATACTAGTTATTATAACCTTTTTCAAAGATAAATAGAGTTTAAATAGAGAAGCATGCGGTAGTTGATGATAAATTCGAGTAATAAATCTTCCTTTGCGTTATACTCTTGTATTTTGATGAAGATAATGATTTTATCATTTATTGAGCCTAAAACGCATGTTTTAACACAGGAACGCAGACGATGCGTTGATGACTTCTTAACGCAGGACAACATGTTAGCAATCTATTTTTCATGGACGCATGGTCTGAACGGAACGCAAACAACCTGACGACGCGTTAACAACAACTAAATGCATAACTACGCGTTAGCAACCTACGACGTGTTGACATCGGCCAAACTATGCATGGACACATAGACAACCGTTACGGCAAGGCACTGAGAATCAGATCAGAATCTTGAGAGATTGACGGGTGATTGACAGACATGATTTGTGGCTTAAGTGGTGGATCTTAATTGACCCGAGAATCACGCAATCAGGCGAGATGGACGCAGTGTCAATCTCGCCACCAATCAAGCAGATTTGCCATTAACTGCGATTTCATCATCTATAAAAGGGCAGCTCTGCGAGAGTAAAAAGGTTGTTGATTCTCGGAAGGACTCCATAAGTGACAGCAGAGTTCTCTCAGACTTCAGCCGGAGACAAATAGCTCGAGAGAGAAGAGTCTTCCTTTCCGCCGCACCACTTCACAGCAAATTATCACGCTTCCATCCGGGCGACTCAAGACATTGACGCCTTCCCTGCTTTCTTTCTTACTGTTCTTGCTTGAATTTTAGATTTGTGTCAAGGAATTGAACTTATCAAAATTTGTATCTCATTTTCATCAATATAATTATCTTCCATGTCTATTCACTTTTCTCAACTGTCCGCTTTATACTTTCAAACCATGAGTAACTAATCACTCAAGGGTCTAAGGTTGCGTTAGCATCTAACTAGGGACCGCAGTGTAACTATTTTATCTTGTCAATTGCGAGCTTAATCCGATGCTTATATCCATCTGACAAATCGATATAAGTAGTAATAATTAGACTGCTCGAGAGGGTAAGTGATTGTGGAACTCAATTGACAAGGGCCAAGTAGTGTTACCTATCTACGGGGACAACCTTGGTTCTTAACACTCTCCTATGCGTTATAGACATATAACGCATAGCGGCTGACAACCGGGAGAAGAGTTGCAAGTATGAATAGAATACCACTGTGCGTCTCCGACGTTAGATGTTAATCAACCTGAACCCTTTTCTTTATCCATTCATACACATCTTAGCTGAACTTGCTGTGTCGCATGCTTTCCATATTCCATAATTGTTAGTCTAGTGTACAAACAATCGCTTTCTTTAGATTAGAAACACAATTTCAAACAATTATTGGTTACCACTGTAACGCATGTCATCCAATTAAAAACCAAATCAATATAATCCCTGTGTTCGACCTCGGACTCACCGAGAACACTTATTACTTTACTTATACTTGGGTAAAAGAATAGGAAAACTTGACAAGACCAACGCATAATAATAGAACGCATTGCATGATCAAAACATGACATGTTGAACCATAGCCACATACTTTAACACTTTGCGTTAGCCTGATTCCCACATACAATATTCTCACAACAAGTTTTTGGCGCCGTTGCTGGGGATTATTCATTTATTTAATTATTTTCTTTGGATTATTGTGTTGCAGAATTCCTCAATCGACGAAGTATAGCAAGCTTCTCTTCTGTCAGAGGCTTCTAACAGTATATGAGTGAAGGGGATAACCCGACATTTGATATTGACCCTGAGATTGAGAGGACCTTCAGAAGAAGGATAAGATAGAATAAGCAAAGAAGGAGCAATCAGTCTACTGAAGAGAACATGGATGCTCAAAATAATCAACCTCAAGCTCCTCAAGCTGAGGTCAGGCGGAACGCAAATGCGCAAGAGCACGCAAACTATGATACAAACCCGATTCTCTTGGCGCATGATAGAAATCGCCCGATGAGGGAGTATGCGTCGCCAAATTTATATAATTTTGCGCTGGGAATTTTACAACCAACCTTCGAGGGTAATGGAAGGTTTGAAATGAAACCAGTAATGTTGCAGATGCTGCAAGTCGCAGGGCAGTTTGGGGGTGCAACGGGTGAAGATCCACATGCACACCTGAAGAGTTTCTTGGAAATCTGTAGTGCATTCCCTATGGCTAGAGTACCGCAAGATAGCATCAGACTGATGCTATTCCCATTTTCTCTCAGAGATGAGGCAAGACAGTGGGCGTATTCATTTGAACCTGGTGAGATTACAACGTGGGATAAAATGGTTGAAAAGTTCATGCAGAAATATTTTCCTCCGACGGTAAGTGCAAAGAGGCGACGAGACATTGTCACCTTCGAGCAAAAGGACTCGGAGACGCTTAGTGAAGCATGGGCCCGGTTTAAAAGGCTGGTAAGAAATTGTCCCCATAATGGTATCCCTGATTGTGTACAGATGGAGATTTTCTATGGAGGACTGAACAAAACATCACAATCAGTGGCTGACGCCTCTACAGTAGGAGGTTTGATGGACAAAACTTACACGCAAGCCAAAGAGATCCTCGACAGAATTTCGAGGAATACAGATGAATGGGTGGATGATGGATATGGATCCAGGTCTATGGATAAAAGACTATCACAAGCTGGAATGATTGAAACGGATGCGACTAGTAACCTTTCAGCTCAGATCGCCAACATGACATCCTTGCTGCATGATAAGCACTTGAAAAGTGCTTATTATTTTCTCAAATTAAGGGAGTTTTATATTATATTTCACTTGTTTGCTAGTGATTTTCAGGTTAAAACGAGGAAAATTAGAAGAAACGACTAAAAGATCAAAACCGAGCAAGAATATGGTGAAAAAGAGCTGAAAAACGCATCCTTGTTGAAACGCATGATGCGCCGCGGCGCTAAGGCAGCGCTGCCGCGGCGCTGAAGCAGAAACGCATCAGCATGGACGCAGAGTAGCAACGCGGCGCTGGGAAGGCGCTGCCTCGACGCATCCTTGATGAACGCAAGACAACGTCGCGGCGCTGGGACGGCGCTGCCGCGGCGCTAAAACCTGAGAGCAACTTATTTTTGGCCGCAACCCTAGCGCCGCAGCGCTATGCGTCAGCGCCGCGGCGCCAGCGTTAATTAAAACGAAAAGTTTGTATTTTAGGTCAAATTTTGGGCGACCAAACTCTATAAATTTAGGGGTTTTCAGCAGCCAAAAGGGGAGGGAGAAATATCAAGAAAATCAAGAAAAGTTGCAGAACAAAAGAAAGATCCAAAAAGGTGAGAATTAAGCTAGAGTTCCAAGAGTGAGTTAGCCGCAATAGTTTTAGTGCCCTTCGAAGTCCGACGCGAGAGCCAAGGAGTTCGTGACGGTGCTGCCTCAATCAAGAACCTCTTTTCAGTAGAGTTTCTCTATTCTTTACACTCTTTCTTTGATTCTTTTTGCTCAATATGTTGCTTCACGCTATGAGTGGCTAAACTCTTTAGTTTTAGGGTTTTTGATGAATTATTTGTGAATTCATGATAATTTTGTAGACTCATGGTTTTGTTCAAATAAATATGTTTTTCATTGTTATTGTGTTTAATTCTTGAAGATTGGCCACCTTCACATGTTAGGTTAGATGTATGATCGAGAGATTATATGTTTTATTTGAACTATAACAATGATATCACGAGAGTAGTTAGGTTGACAATGAAAGTTGCTAAAAACTAGTTTTAATGCCATGTAATCTTTGTATTGGTTTTAAGAGATTAACTATCAATCAAGTTGCATGAGAAAGAGTTGTCTTTGAGATAAGATAACTTGGGCATAAGAATAAAATCCATGAAATCTATAATTTTGCATGATGAAACAAATAAGGATTTGAAACCCTAGAATTTGACTCTTGCAAATTCTCCCTTTGATATTTTCTTTGCTTGATTTTTCTTTTCCCAAAATTGAAATATTGAATTTCAATCCTCAAATAAAATTGATTCGATTCTAGAAGCTAAGTAACTTGACCTTCCCAATTGGATCTCTAGTGGAAACGATACTCGGACTTAACCGTTTTATATTATAACTTGACCCGTACACTTGCGGTAAACACTAAAAGTGAGCACATCACTGCAAACAATTGCGTTGAACAACCAAGGAGGAACAATGCGGTGAGGGTCACTTGTATGATATGTGTCCCTACAACCCACAATCTGTCTGCTATGTTCAGAACAACCCGTATTCTAAGACTTATAATCTGGGTTGGAGGAACCATCCTAACTTTGGATGGGGAGGAAACCAATCACAGATGCAGGGGGCTGGACAACAGCCACAGAGAAACAATAATCCTGTGTATAACCAAGGTATTCAAGGGCATCAAGTACCACGAAATCAGTCAGCAAATTCATCATCATCATCCCTTGAAGCACTTATGCGTCAAACGATTACTCAAAATGAAGAAACGCGTAAGTCGCTGGAAGCGATGCTCCAAAATCAGATGGGAGAAATAAAGAGCTATGCCATTGCAATTAGAAATCTAGAACTTCAAGTGGGATAAATGGCAAGTGAGCGCAATACGAGACACCAAGGAGCATTGCCTAGTAATACCGAAGCCCCACGAGGTAACGGTAAGGAACAATGTCAAGCTGTGACATTGAGGAGTGGGAAGGTTCTTCCCACTGAATCGCAAGAGCAGAGGATGCAAGGAAATCTGCAGCCTCAAATCACTCCACTACAAACTCCCGCAACATCTATCCATGAACTGCAATCTTCATCCACAACCACAACCTCTAAAGAACAAGAAAATGGAAAGAGGAGAGAAAAAGCAACGCAGGCAAACCCTGCGTCGGTATCTCAGAATATCAATCCCCTTATGCGTCCACCCTTTCCTCAACGTCTAAAGAAGAAGAATGATGAGGGCCAATTCAGAAAATTCCTGGACGTTCTCAAACAACTTCACATCAACATTCCGTTGGTGGAAGCCCTGGAACAAATGCCGAGCTATGTCAAATTTCTGAAAGACATACTATCTAAGAAAAGAAGGCTCGGAGAGTTTGAGACAGTCGCATTGATGCGGGAATGCAGCGCATTGTTTAAAAGCAATATCCCCGCTAAAATGAAAGATCCAGGGAGTTTCACATTGCCCTGTTCTATAGAAGGAATGGACGTAGGTCAGGCACTATGCGACTTAGGAGCCAGTATAAATTTAATGCCACTGTCTATATTCAAGAAGTTGGGTATAGGGGAAGCACGGCCAACTACAGTCACACTTCAGCTCGCTGACCGTTCCATTAATCATCCAGAGGGGAAAATCGAGGATGTTCTTATGAAGGTGGATAAATTTATCTTCCCGGTTGACTTCATAATTCTGGATTATAAAGCTGACAGAGAGGTGCCCATCATCTTGGGAAGACCTTTCTTAGCTACTAGACGCGTTCTGATTGACGTCCAGGAAGGAGAGTTAACTATTCGAGTGGATGACCAGCAGGTAAAATTTAATGTGTTTGTTGAAATATCCTGATGATTTTCATTCTTGCCAGATGATCGAAGAGATAACTGAAGAAAAGGTAAGCATCATCGACGCATGTGCGGAAAACGAAACACTGCTGGATGAACTGGATGAAGGAAGAGAAGCAGAAATAAATATAATCTCCAACGCAAGCTTCGAACGGTTAGACTTGGGCAACAAAACCACGGAGAAAACAAAGTCGTCCTTAGAAGAACCACCAACCCTTGAGCTTAAGACACTGCCAACGCATTTAAAGTATGCATATTTAGGGGAAGAGAGCACGCTACCGATCATCATATCCTCTGCGTTGACGACAGAATGTGAAAAGGCTTTGCTGGATATCCTGAAAAACCATATCAAAGCCATAGGATGGACCTTAGCGGATATTAGAGGAATAAGCCCTTCGTACTGCATGCACAAAATTCGGTTGGAAGAGGGTAGGGATGGTTCAGTTGAGAGGTAACGCAGGCTTAACCCCGCAATGAAGGAGGTTGTAAAGAAAGAGATCATCAAATGGCTCGACGCAGGGGTCATTTATCCAATTTCCGACAGCAGCTGGGTAAGCCCAGTGCAGTGTGTACCGAAGAAAGGGGGAATGACAGTGATCATGAACAGCAAGAATGAACTGATACCAACAAGAATGGTCACTGGCTGGTGCATCTGTATGGACTACCGCAAGCTGAATGCGGAAACAAAGAAGGACCATTTTCCACTGCCATTCATCGACCAGATGCTAGATAGGCTGGCAGGTAATGAATTTTTCTGCTTCCTGGACGGATATTCCGGCTATAACCAGATCATGATAGCTCCAGAAGATTAAGAGAAGACGACGTTCACATGTCCATATGGCACCTTTGCGTTCAGACGCATGCCATTCGGGCTATGTAACGCACCAGGGACGTTCCAAAGGTGCATGATGGCAATATTCTCTAACTATTTGGAACAGTCAGTAGAGGTGTTTATGGACAACTTCTCAGTATTTGGGAAATCTTATGATGAATGCTTGACCAACCTAGAACGAGTGCTAAAGCGATGCGAAGACACAAATCTAGTCCTCAACTGGGAAAAATGCCATTTTATGGTGACTGAGGGTATTGTGTGGGGCATAAAATCTCAAAGGTTGGATTGGAAGTGGATCATGCAAAGATAGATGCGATAGCAAAACTCCCAGCCCCCACAAATGTTAAGACTTTGCAAAGTTTCCTAGGTCATGTAGGCTTCTATAGAAGATTCATTAAAGGATTCTCGCAAGTAGCAAAACCACTGAGCGAGCTGCTGGAAGTCAACAGGGAATTTAATTTTGACGGTAAATGCTTAAACGCATTCGAGTCTCTAAGGCAAGCTCTGATTTCAGCACCGATTTTAGTTGCACCTGACTGGTCCCTTTCATTTGAATTAATGTGCGACGCAAGTAACCATGCGGTGGGAGCAGTATTGGGGCAAAGAAAAGAGAAAATAATGCACCCCATCTATTATGCTAGTAAAACGTTGAATTCGTCTCAGGAGAACTACACTACTACTGAGAAGGAAATGTTAGCCATAGTCTTTGCGGTTGACAAATTTAGAGCATACTTGATAAGGTCAAAGGTGACCATCCATAGTGATCATTCTGCGATCAAGTATTTGATGGCGAAAAAGGACGCAGAGCCTAGACTTATCCGTTGGGTCCTACTGTTGCAAGAATTCGATTTGGAGATTAAAGATAGAAAAGGAACCGAGAATCAGGTTGCGGACCACCTATCTCGGTTGGAAAATAAAGAGGTCCAGGAGAGTTGGAGTGATATAGAGGAACAATTTCCAGACGAGCATGTAATGAACGCAGAGAGTCAGGAACCGTGGTAAGCAGACATAGTCAACTATTTGGTCTGCAACCAATGGCCTGAAGAATTTAACGCTCAACAAAAGAAAAAGCTCGGACATGAAAGTAAGTTCTACTGCTGGGATGAGCCATATCTATACAGACTTGGCCCTGACCACATACTGCGTCGATGCGTTCCAGAATATGAAACGCATAGCATTCTGAGAAGCTATCATGAAGCACCTTACGGAGGACACTTTGGAGGGCAGAGAACAGCTGCAAAGGTGCTGCAAAGTGGGTATTTCTGGCCCACATTATTCAAAGACGCAAGGGCATATGCAGTAGCTTGTGATCGTTGTCAGAGAACAGGCAACATTTCCAACCGAAATGAGATGCCTCTGAATTCAATGTTGGAAGTTGAGTTGTTCGACGTATGGGGAATCGACTTCATGGGACCATTCCCTCCTTCTTGCGGCAATCAATATATCTTAGTAGCGGTCGACTACATATCCAAGTGGGTAGAAGCAACAGCCTGTGCAAGGAATGACGCAAACATAGTGTCTAAGTTCTTAAAGAAACAAATCTTCTCTCGATTTGGGACACCAAGGGCCATAATTAGTGATGAAGGTACGCATTTTATAAATCGCATCATCACTAATTTAATGACTAAGTTTAATGTCTCGCACAGGGTAGCAACTGCCTATCACTCACAGACAAACGGCAAAGTTGAAATAACAAACCGGGAGATCAAGTCTATACTTGAAAAGGTCGTGAGCACATCAAGAAAAGACTGGACAGAGAGATTAGATGAAGCTCTATGGGCCTACAGAACGGCATTCAAAACACCGATAGGCATGTCACCCTATGCGTTGGTGTTTGGTAAAGCATGCCATCTCCCACTTGAGCTGGAACACAAGGCCATCTGGGCCATGAAGAAGCTCAATTTAGACCAGGAGGCAAGGGGAGAAGCCAGAAAGCTTCAACTAAATGAACTTCTGGAGTGGAGGCACTCAGCTTATGAAAACGCAAAGTTGTACAAAGAAAGGACTAAGAAATGGCACGACAAGAACATTAGTAAGAAAGCTCTATACGTTGGCCAGAAGGTCCTGTTATTTAATTCAAGGTTGCGTTTGTTCCCAGGTAAGCTGAAGTCTCGATGGTCTGGTCCATTCATAATCAAGGAAGTGTTCCCGCATGGTGCGGTCATGCTGACAAATGAAAATGGAACCACATCCTTCAAGGTCAATGGACAAAGGGTAAAGCCCTACCACATTGGAGAGTTCGAAATTAACAAGACTTCCAGTGACCTACGCGAGTGTAATGACTGAGCTTGCATCGAAAGGTCCCTGCGTTGTCAAATGTCTACATTTCCAGGGACGCTTTCTTTTACCCTTGCTTTATTTTAATTTTATTTGAATTTGTTATAGTATTTAATTTTATTTTATTGTATTTTGTTTTCTTGCTTCTGTTTGTATTTTGTTTTTAGCATGTATTTATTTTTTTAATTTCAGTTTATAAATGTAAATCAGATAAGCATGAAAGTAGGAGTTGAGTTTTTGAACAATTTGATTTCATCGCATAATCTATTATTCATGCATGCGTCCAACGCATAAGTAAACTATGCGTTCATCGATAAACGATTTCTGTGTTTATCGAATTAAGGTTAGAGGAAAGGTTCGAGCCGTACATATTTTGTCAAACGCATCATACTTAGCTTACAACGCATAATCTAACCTGAGAACCAGGTGTTCATCAGTATGCGTTTATCATTATTTTACTGCGTTTAGATAGAGCACTAGGTGAAACGTAGATGTCTTTTCAGCCTACGCGTCTTTCCTAGAAAAATACTCAAGTGCTCTGTGTGCGTTAATTAGCCGCCCATTACACGTAATGGGTGTGCGGCTCAATAAAATTTTCCTTGATCAGTGGGATTTCGGATATCGCGTATCCGCATTAATTACCGACGGCTAAATTAGGCCTTTATAAACGCGATCTAATTTCCCATTTTCCATTTTTGAAACCTTTCATCTTTTCTTAAATCTCCGGCGATCTGTGTTCGAGCAGAAAGCATATGTCTAACCCACAAAATCAAGAACACCTCGCCGGAAACAGTTCCCCAAGACCTTCTTCACCATCTACACCAAACCCTCGATTCTCATTCTTCTCTCCACCTACATTTTATCCTTCCAGACCTGTGAGGCCTTTTGCTTCTCCGGTCAGACCAAGAAATCCAAACCCTAACCCACCATTCATCCCTAACTTCTCCACGTCTAGACTCAGGGCCACTGCCGAGAGACCACCCATCTACCCATTTTTCCAACCATTCGCCAGATCCCCAACTCGTCCACCAGTAGTCGACGACTCTGACGACTGTGTGGAAGTTCTCAATATCAGACCCTTGAGCCGAATCGACCCAATCCCTACCCCAAAACCCAAAAGCCGGGTCAAGTCTTGCATTCACGGCCCAGGATGAAAAACATGAAGGAGTTTTCTGCCGCAAACTTCAATGTAGGAAGCCAACGGTTAAGCGCGGAGAACTCCGAGGCTGAGCAATCGGTTCCTGGAACGGTACGTGATGAAGCCAGTACACTGCACGGTAGCAGTGAGGTACGCCGAAGGGAAGAAAGAGATGTATTCGGCGACATCTTGGATCAGATAGCTCAAGAAGAAAGGGAGGCGAAGGGTCGGGAGGATGACGGGGAGGTCAACCAGCCCTTGCCTCTATCCCGTCCACCAAGCACGAGAGGGACGGAGGAAATGGGAAGAGGAGAAGAAGAAGAGGTGGCTGTCACCGTGGGGGAAGTAAACTCTGCAAAATCCCCAGACGAGTGGATAGCTCAAATTCTGAGCGGACTGCGTGATCCGATGGACGCAACCGTCTCAGATGCCAGAAGGGAATCACCCTCACCGGTAAAGGAGGTCCAGAGTCAATTGAAGGAGACTCGGGAGGGTGAGCATAGTGGGGGAGATAAGGAAGGAGAGGCTGCCTACAGCAAGGAGGACGTAGGCGAGCCACGTGAAATGCAAGGGTCTGTCCCTGCGTCGATCAGTCCTGAGGAGATGACATTGGACTCCAATGAAGGACCAATAAGAAAAGTTGTGATGGCCGCAGATGCCAGGAGAAGAAGAGAGGAGGAAGAAGAAGTGGTACCCCTATTGAGGAAGAAACGAAGGGTTTCACCGGACACTACCGAGGATGAAGAGCCGAAAAGCACAGAACAAGGAGACAGACCTGAGTCTCCAATTATGGCCACATCCTTCGATAGGCTAGTAGAGAAAGAGAGGAAGAAGAGGGCCAAGTTGAGAAAGGAGCTCAGGACCCTAAGAAAAGGAGTTGAACAAATTGCGAAAGACGCATTGTCTCGCAAAAAGGCGCGTAGGGAAGTGCGGCCTCAAGAAGTCGGGGAGACGCAAGACCTTCCTGATCCTCAACTAGAAGCAGTCGCATTGGCATTTGAAGAGGAAATGATGGAAGAAGAAAGACTAGAAAAAGCAGCTGAAGAGCTTGAAAGAGAGCTACAAATTGAAGAAGATGCAGAGCTGGCTGCTAGAATAAATGCCCAAGAAGAAGGGGAGGTCAAGAAGAAAAAGAAAAAGAAAAAGGAAAGTAGGAAGGAACGCATCGGGGAGGATGCGAGGGAAGAACAAGGTGTGCGCACCTTGGAAAAGAAGAAGAGGAAAGAAAAGGAGGTGGCGGTCACCAAACTCCCAAGCACGAATAATGAGAAACGCAAAGGGAAGGAAAAGGTGACTGAATCACCAGCTAAAGTGGCCGAGAGCAAAAAGAGAACCGTAAATGAGATTCCAGCTAAGGCCAAAGGAAAAGAGAAAGTGGCTGATGCGTCGCCACACCAGCAGGAAGGAAAAGGGAGACGCAGGGCGTTCCCGGACTTAATGATTGAGGTGGGATTTTTCCCTGAAGAAGCCCTAGTGCCGCCATACATCACCGAAATAATTGACCACCACGGCTGGAGAAACTTCTGTACCAACACCCCTTGGATCCAACCTAAACTAGTCCGAGATTTTTATAACGGATGCATAGATGAAGAGGAGGACGTGGTGGTGGTGGATGAAACTGAAGTCCCATTCAACGCAAGGGAAATCAACGTTATATATGAGTTGAGGGACAACCCGGATGCGGAAGGAAATAAGATCATAGAATCAACTCCAACGGAGTTAATGGAGGACGCACTCCGGGTAATGGCGAAACCAGGGGCTGAGTGGGATGTTTCACCCACAGGTATAAAAACGCTCTCAGCAAGCAGCCTAACACCAGAGGCAAACCTGTGGGTGTATTTGGTGAAGAAGCGGCTGATCCCTACAACGCATGACAAGACAGTGTCAAGGGATCGGGTGATGACAGCATACTGCATTATGCGTCGCATCACCCTTGATGTTGGACGCATAATTGCCGCACAGATAAGAGGGGTGTTCAGCAAGCCAAGGGGCCAACTCTTTTTCCTCGCTCTTATCATGAACTTATACGGCAATGCTTCCATCGGAGGGCCAACGGAAGTGTTAGACGCAGAGAAGATAATTGAAGTTAATGGCGTAATCGCCAACAAGACTCTGCGTCGGTTGATGAGAGGATCGCAATATTTGCCAGAGCCTACCAAGGCCACCAAGAGACCTCATCAACCCGTTCCGCCTCCAAAGCCGCAACCGCAGAAAAAAAGGGAAGCCGTCCAAGTTGAAGGTCGTGGCAAGTCCTGATGCCACCATTAGACCTTCCCCAACCTCAAGCCCTTCACCCTCACTTCCAAAAACCAGAAGGGAACCAACTCCACCTCCACCTCCTCTTGAGACGCATCGCCCTAAGCTACCTCCATCTCCTCAGAAAACGCATTGCCCCAAACATCCAAAACCCCGACCTTCCACAAAACCCTCTGCCCCAATAAGAGTTGATGACTCACACTTAGAGGATTTTGGCACGACTTTTATGCGTCCATCATCCCCTGCGTTTGACGAAACTCCACCCACTCCCCCGCCTCAGCCAAACCCGCCTACCCCACCAACGCAACCTTAACCGCAAGAAGGCCCACTTGACCTTGAGTGGGAGACAGTGCAAACATATCTGCAGCAAGCGATCTTGCGTCCTATGATGCACTCATTAAATATGTTAGCACGCCGGCAGACGGAGCAATTCCAATTCACTTTAAATTATGTTCACCAACTGCTCTCAATCCGTCCGGAAATCCCGCCCCCTGATATTCCAGAACGCCTCCAACAACCTCTTGCCTTCCCAGTGCCGCAGCGCCCTACATATGAGCAGCAACGCAGACCGGATGAAGACGAGACTGATGGTTAAAAAAATTTAGGGGTGTAGTCAAGAGTTGTAATTTTCTTGCAATTTTGTATCTTCACATTCAATTGTATGTGTTGGTGAAAATCAAATTAATAGAATGAATATTTCTTCATCGCATGGATCTTTAATTTCCTGTTTGCGTTGTCTCTTGTTATAAATTTATCCTAAGTACATTTAATTAGTCTCAACCTTTATCTTTACGTTGAAAAGTTGGTCCCTGTGATGATAATCATGCTTACACTTTTTGTACACTCTTTAAGTTAGATTACTTTCAATGCGTCTGCATACTATTCCTTAGAAATGCAAACCTACTTTGAATGTATGCAAGCAGCCAATTCAAACCTCATTTACAAAAGTTTGCAACTTAATCTTTGTTTACAATTTAAGCAATGAGGACCTTGCTACTCTCAAGTTTGGGGGTGGAAGAGGTTTGAACTGTCAAAGATAAAATTATGAGGAACTTAGTTCAATCATTAAAAAAATAATAATAATAAAATAAAATAAAATAAAATAAAAAAATTTATTCTTTGAAACGCAAAACTCCGCTGGCAAGACTAATATATTTATCTTGTTAAGAGTTTAGCTAAAAACGACACCTGCTCGTAGTTGGCCACCTCCATACACCCCATAGTTGGTGTGTCAAAACGAAGGTGGGTAATCGTAATCAGCGACGCATAGATAAATAACAAACTCCAATGTCTAGTGAGGAAACCGAGCTTAGATAAGAGTTTAGTCGAGAAGGGCACTTGCTCGTAGTTGGCTGCCTTCATGCACCCCATCGTTGGTATGTCAGAACGAAGGTGGGTAACCCTACTCGACGCATGCTTAATAACCATGTAATAAAACCAATGAAAGAAAAATGAACTTTATATCTTCATCTTTTCAGACTCAGTGTTAAAAGAAGAAACAACAATTTTGTAAATAATGAGTTAAAGAGTTTTGAAAAGAAAGCTTGCCGCATACAAATTAGACCTGTCCTAAAGAAAAGAATATAGAGGTAGAGAAATAATGTAACTAACGGGTAGCTGATTGAGTATAGCATTCTGAGAGACTAGTCAATGCGTTGAGAAAATGTTTAGATAATTAAAGTCTCTTAGATAGAAGTTATGCTTGAGGACAAGCATTTATCTAAGTTTGGGGGTGTGATAACTTGTAGAAATACAAGTTATTATAACCTTTTTCATAGATAAATAGATTTTAAATAGAGAAGCATGCGGTAGTTGATGATAGATTCTAGTAATTAATCTTCCTTTGCGTTATACTCTTGTATTTTGATGAAGATAATGATTTTATCACTTATTGAGCCTAAAACACATGTTTTAACACAGGAACGCAGACGATGCATTGATGACTTCTTAACGCAGGACAACATGTTAGCAATCTGTTTTTCATGGACGCATGGTCTGAACGGAACGCAAACAACCTGACGACGTGTTAACAACAACTCAACGCATAACTACGCGTTAGCAACCTACGACGCGTTGACATCGGCCAAACTATGCATGGACGCAAGACAAGCAAGGCGCTGAGAATCAGATCGGAATCTTGAGAGATTGACGGATGATTGACAGACATGATTTGCGGCTTAAGTGGTGGATCTTAATTGGCCCGAGAATCACGCAATCAGGCGAGATGGACGCAGTGTCAATCTCGCCACCAATCAAGCAAATTTGCCATTAACTGCGATTTCATCATCTATAAAAGGGCAGCTCTGCGAGAGTAGAAAGGTTGTTGATTCTCGGAAGGACTCCATAAGTGACAGCAGAGTTCTCTCAGACTTCAGCCGGAGACAAATAGCTCGAGAGAGAAGAGTCTTCCTTTCCGCCGCACCACTTCATAGCAAATTATCACGCTTCCATCCGGGCGACTCAAGACATTGACGCCTTCCCTGCTTTCTTTCTTACTGTTCTTGCTTGAATTTTAGATTTGTCTCAAGGAATTGAACTTATCAAAATTTGTATCTTATTTTCATCAATATAATTATCTTCCATGTCTATTCACTTTTCTCAAATGTCTGCTTTATACTTTCAAACCATGAGTAACTAATCACTCAAGGGTCTAAGGTTGCGTTAGCATCTAACTAGGGACCGCAGTGTAACTATTTTATCTTGTCAATTGCGAGCTTAATCCGATGCTTATATCCATCTGACAAATCGATATAAGAAGTAATAATCAGACTGCTCGAGAGGGTAAGTGATTGTGGAACTCAATTGACAAGGGCCAAGTAGTGTTACCTGTCTACGGGGACAACCTTGGTTCTTAACACTCTCCTATCCGTTATAGACATATAACGCATAGCGGCTGACAACCGGGAGAAGAGTTACAAGTATGAATAGAATACCACTGTGCGTCTCCGACGTTAGATGTTAATCAACCTGAACCCTTTTCTTTATCCATTCATACACATCTTAGCTGAACTTGCTGTGTCGCATGCTTTCCATATTCCACAATTGTTAGTCTAGTGTACAAACAATCGCTTTCTTTAGATTAGAAACACAATTTCAAACAATTATTGGTTACCACTATAATGCATGACATCCAATGAAAAACCAAATCAATATAATCCCTGTGTTCGACCTCGGACTCACCGAGAACACCTATTACTTTACTTATACTTAGGTAAAAGAATAGGAAAACTTTACAAGACCAACGCATAATAATAGAACGCATTGCATGATCAAAACATGACATGTTGAACGCATAGCCACATACTTTAACACTTTGCGTTAGCCTGATTCCTACATACAATATTCTCACAACATTGGTATTCCACGAAATTCTGTCAAGAATATCTACGGCTTGCGAGTAGGTATTATTCATTAATCTTCCTACGTATGCGGGTAATTCCTCACTAGCCGTGTGAATCAGGTCCAAGCTACAATTGGTCCTTCTTCAATTCTACCTTGTTCTTCGGGTGAAGGTCCTCTCAATCTTAGGGTCAGTATCGAGTTCTGGATTGCTCCCGTCACTCAGATACTGTTTGGAGCTTCTGGCAGAGTAGAAACTCACAATATGCCGTTGACTGAGGAATTCCTATAACAAAAATAATCCAAAAAAAAAATTAAATCAATGCGCCAAAAACTTGTTATTTGATAGATTGTGAAATTAAATTATATTAACGCAATGCGCAAGTTAAGCTACTATTATGCGTTTCACATACTATGTGTTGGACATACTATGCGTCTTACTATGCTTAATGCTATGCGTTTAAGATCTGTCAAGTTTTCCTATCCTTTACCCAAGTATAAGCAAAGAAATAGGTTTTCTCGGTGAGTCCGAGGTCGAACACAGGGACTATGCTGATTCTATAATTAATCGAATTATTTAGAGTTGCAGTGGTAACCAAAAATAGTTGAGAAGGATGCGTTAATCTAAAGAAAGCAATAACATGTACACTAGACTAAAATATAGAAGATGGTAGGTATGCGACACAGCAAAGTCAGCTAAGTGGTTTAAATGAATGGATAAAAACAGGGTTCGGGTTGGTTAACATCTAACATCAGAAACGCATGGTGATAGTCTATTCATACGTGCGACTCTTCTCCTGATTGTCAGCCGCTATGTGTTATATGTCTATAACGCATAGGAGAGTGTTAAGTACCAAGGTTATTCCTATAGACAGGTAACACTTCTTGGCCTTGTCAATTGAGTTCCACAATCACTTACCCTCTCGAGCAGTCTGATTATTACTAATATCGATTAGCTAGATGGACATAAGCATCGGATTAAGATTGCAATTGACAAGATGCAATAGTTACACTATGGTTCTTATTTCGATGCTAACGCAACCCTTGACCCTTGATAGATTAGTTACTCATGGATTCAAAGTAAAAAAGCGAAAAGTGTAGAGAAATGAATAGACATGGAAGAATTGTAGATTGATGAACGAAATACAATTTTAGATAGCTCAATGTCTTGACACAAATCTAATATCAAGCTAAAAACACAAGATAGAAAGCAGGAAAAGGCGTCAATGTCTTGAGTGGCCGGAATGGAAGCGTGAAGTTCTGCTATGAAGTGGTCAGGCGGAGGGAAGACTCTTCTCTCTCGAGCTATTCGTCTCCGGTTGTGTTCTGGAGAGAACTCTGCTGTCACTTAGGAATTCTTCCGAGAATCAACAACCCTTTTTCATCTTGCAGAACTACCCTTTTATAGATGCTGCGTTTGTAATCAATGGTAAATCTGCGTGATTGGAGGAAATTGATGTCGTGCGTCCATCTTGCCTAATTGCGTAATTATCGGTTCAATTTAGATCCACCACTTTAGCCACAGATCATGCATGTCAATCTTCCAACAATCTCTCAAGATTATGATCTGATTTTCTGCTGCCTTGCGTCTTTGGTTGTTATGCGTCCATGGAGAATTTGGGTGGATGTCAACACGTCATAGGTTGCTAACGGATAGTCCTGCGTTGAGAAGTTGTTAACGCATCTACAGGTTGTTCGCATTCCGTTCAGATCATGCGTCTATGAAGAACAGATTGCCAATGCATAGTTTGTGTTAAGAAGTAGTCAATGCATTGTTTGCATTCCTGCATTAAAACATGCGTTTTAGGCTCAAAAAGTTATAAAATAATTATCTTCATCAAAATACAAGAGTAGAATGCATAGGAAGATTTATTAATAAAATTCAACATAAACTGCCGCATGATTCTCTATTTAATCTCTATTTTTCTAAGAGAAAGACTATAATTATTTGTATTTCTACAAGTTATCACCTTCTCTCAGCCCTTCAGTACTGGTTCCCAGGATACTCAAGTGCCATCTCTACATCTCTCAGCACTGAGTTTTCAAATACAAGATTGCCCACATGCCTTCACATTGTCCCTCAACATTGGGTTTCTTACATCACTGAATTTCCCACATGCGTTCACATCTTCCCTCAGTATTGGGTTTCTTACAACACTGGGTTTCCCACATGCCTTCACATCTTTCCTCAGCATTGGGTTTCTTACAACACTGGGTTTCCCACATGCCTTCACATCTTCCCTCAGCATTGGGTCCCTTACAACACTGGGTTTCCCACATGCCTTCACATCTTCTCTCAGCATTGGGTTTCTTACAACACTGGGTTTTCCACATGCCTTCACATCTTCCCTCAGCATTGGGTCCCTTAAAAGAAAACATTATAAAGCAAATATGCTTTGCATGAATAGTTCTTAATAAATCATTTCATGATAATCAGAACAATATTAGCATGGAGCTAAATACATACACAAATATCCCACATGCTTTCTCTTCGTCCCTCGGCATTGGGAGCCATTCAAATAAGAATATAATATAACATAAAATCATGAGTTTGTAATATCTCATACATCACAACACTTTTCATATGCCCACACGCTTCCTTTATTCTTACGATATAATTCATATTCTCGTTCATACTTTAGTAACATCTCATATATCACAATACTTTCCATAAACTCATATACTACTTTTAGTCTCATCATCGTAAATCACATTTCATATGCTCATATGCTTCCTTTAGTCTTACCATCATATATCACATACTTAATCATACTCTTGTGACCTTTCATACATTACAAGACTCAATATAAGCTCATATGCATCCATCTGTTTTATCCTTATTATTCACATACTTCCGCTCAGTCTGTATATATAGATATATATCGAAACAACTCATTATACCACACATGGAACACACATAAGGTTCATAGAATTCGATTATGTAAGCATTATCAACAAATATTATCAAGAAACTATGTTAGAATTAAACACTTTTAGATAGAGAGTCACTCAGGACTTGTCCTAGGCCCTGAGCGGATTATATGTCTTTCCGAGCTCTTCTTGGCCTGTAAATACACATTTCTCACGTTAAGCTTTCCTTAAACTTCCTTTCCATGATCATTAAGTGTGCATACTTAAACTCTAATCATGTTTCATCACCGAGACTCTCCTTTTTCCCAAAGTAATCATAATAAGCGAGATTCTGTGTCACTAGCGAGATTACCAACGAGATTCCACATTTCTACCGAGATTACTAGCGAAAACACACAACAGGACACAGCACTAGCGACACCAAGATGAGCGAGACTAGCGAGATTTAGCTGAGGAACGAGACCTAGCGAGACCCAGCAAGATTTGTGAGACAAAAAACTCCCCTGCGCTCAGCAACACTCATCTCGCTACTTACACTTCAATTACTCAGTGACACCCGATAGCAGAGTTTCCTCCTTTCCTTTTTGTTCTCACTTCTATCTGTTAAAAGTCATTTTTCCAACCAAATTTAGAACTTCTTTCCTTCTACAAACATGTAGAGAAATATGTTTTCTAGCTTTCCTTAAATTTTCGTCACTTAACTTCTCCTCGTTCATCAGATATTCCAAGATTTCTCCACGCTACTCCAGATTGCACAGCGATTCTGTATCAGTCACTTCCACCTAAAAGTTTACATATTTTTCTTCCAGTTCAGCTCAAACATCCTTCATAAAAGTTGTTAAGAATTAAGTTAAATTACTGACCTTAAAATTTCAGCCCTAAATTCGATCTCTTCAGCTCGTTCTTCTCCAAACACCAGACCATGCTCGGATTGCACGACAGCAACCAGACTCACCATTCCAGCTTCAGTTTTACCACGAAAATGATCTGAATTCTCCACAACTTTGCCCTAAACACCTTCTCCTACCTCTCTTCGTCTCTCAGCTATGAAATTCAACTGATTTGAGCTTTTGAATGTGTTTAAAATGATCAAACACTCAACTTACTCACTTAAATAGGTCGCCGACTTAACTTCCACTTTCTTTCCTTTAAAAATGAATTGCCTAATGCATACTTTAGCTCACCAACGCATAGCAGCCTTCACAAACGCATGGCACACCCTCGCCAACGCATAGCAGCCTTCACAAACGCATGGCACACTCTCGCCAACGCATAGCAGCCTTCACAAACGCATGGCACACTCTCACCAACGCATAGCAGCCTTTACAAACGCATAGGACACCTTCAACGCATGATAACTCATGTCTTAAGGCTCTCGGCTACTCTTTACTTACCTTCTTTAACTTGTCATCTTCCAAAACCAATCTTTATAGCTTGCTAACTTCCTAAGCTAAGTGTGGGGCTTACATCTACACTAACTCCTACAGCTGACACCACATGGCCTAACAACACATCCTGTTCCAAACAAAACTCACACTTGCTGAACTTAGCATATGATAACTTATAGAAATACAAGTTATTATAGTCACTATTTGATTTAATTAGAGTAACTTTAGAGCTAAACGCATGATTTTGGTAGTTGAATTATGTAAAATGTATCACCATGCGTTGGCACTATTTACAAAAGAAAATACCTGAAAAATTATGAGCTTTTTTGTTCTTAACGCAGGGTTAAGAAGAAAAGAAGCACAAATAACCCAAATACTAAGAGACGAAGCTGCTGCGAGAACAAGTGGAAACCCATGCATCGAGATATGCGTTGAGATCATGCGTTGAGAAAAAGTAGATACAGACGCATGGGCAAAAAGTTGTCATGTCATTATGAAAAAGGATAACACGTTATCAGATCATAGCAGAACCAATGGGCCGATAATGTAAAAAGTCTACGCACCAGGGTAGGGAATTTAATGCAAAGTGTCAGGTCATCATGAGTATCAACTTTTCAACGCCTATAAATAGCCCAAAACTTCTCCATTCAGAGGGGGGAAAGAAAAGAGAGAAACAAGTTCAAGAGGCGAAAGCTCTGCACAAATTCTCCCTCACCATAACCAGCCTCCATTTCGAGCTCTTCTGAGAGAAGGATTCTGAGAACTTTCAGAGTCGTCTCCCAGTGAGTGAGAACCTTCACCCTATGAAATTTATGTATCAGATAGCAACCATCTCAAGCCTCCATGAAGCAAGACGTTGCCAGTGGCGGCTTGACGCCTTCTATTTCTGTTTTATCTCCATTTCCCTCCTTCTTACTTATGTTTTGTTAATGACATTCGAGAGAATGGTTTATTTTCTTAATATGAGTTTGATTGACGATTATTTTCCATTTATTTCCATCTTAAATACCTTACACCATGTTGTTTGAATGCTAAATGAGTTAGATGTTAGAAGTTAGTTTTTCTTAAGCAATATTAAGTATGTTACATCTTGATCAATGCATATCATTAGCTTGCATAACTTTGTCTGACAAACAAAAGTAGTAAGTACGACTGTCTAGCTTGAGAGAGTGGATAGTTAATCTTTAGCATTTATCAAGACTAGATGAGGTGCAGAGATGTAGTTCATCTTTTGCTAACGCAAACTTACCATGCGTTTTAGAGATAAGATTAATGTGGCGTCGAAACATCGAGAGATGGATTCACAAACGCAGTTTGTAGGTATGTAATTATACTTGGATATGCTTAAGTAACACCTACCCCCTGCGTTAACTCTACTTTTTTCGCATTGTCCCATTCATTCTCAACGAATGCTATCTGACACTGAATAACATTTGATCAACCATCACCGCGTCCACCTCATTGTTAGTTGTAGGAAATTTTATTCATTCTTTATGTATAGTTTTAGATACATACAATCATGCACATATTACATGTATAGTTCACCACATAGTCATGCATCTATTCTCAACGCCTAGTTATTATAAATCCCTGCGTTTGACCCTAGACTCACCAGGAAACCTATAAGAGCTTATACTTGGGCTTTTTATAGGAAAACTTGCTTAATCATGATCATATTTGAGTAATTCTCGACGCATCTTTGTACGAAAATGATAATATCTATTTTTGTGCAACAAGCAATGAAACCCAATTTAAATCGAATAGAAATCTAACAACAACATACAACTTCTTTTCTCTCAAGGTCTACAAAACAATCCTGCGATGTTCACCATGCTTCTCTCTATCACCAGAATACACCAGTATGTCATCAATGAACACAATAAAGGACTGGTCCAAATAAGGATGGAATATCTTGTTCATAAGATCCATGAATGCTGCTGGTGTGTTCGTCAAACTAAATGACATCACCAGGAACTCATTATGTTCATACCTTGTTACTACACTCATCAATCTCTTCTTTTCAACTAGAGTTTCCTTCACTCTTATATAGCCTTAGCTAAATCTTCATAATCAACCCACTCCATACTAACTAATCACTAGATTACGATTCCTCCTCTGCAAGTCTTACTCATACCGCTTACACATAACTAACACGTCAGTTATAACTATCATAACATACTTTACAACTTAGTAAATCTTTCCTCATAGTTTATAACAAACATAATTTATCTAACCTTAAAACTTTTTTCTCTTTACAACATTGAAATCTTAATATAATGCTTATCCTGTAGTCATACCCAGGTTTACCACACCATAGCAGACTAAACATATGGCGTAGCATAGATCAGACATATCTAGTACCGTCAGCAATTGTGAACCTTGGTTAATAACTACATCAAAAATCTTTCTAAACCAGTACACAACCTTTAGCATCTGTAATATTTGTGGTACTCATAAATACTATGGCACATAAGGCTTTAAATTCTCCTGATCCCTGCTCTCCTCTCAAGATCTACCTCATACTATTTTGACATTATCAGCTAATCTAAGTTATCCAAATAAATATTTAATTTTACTAGCTCATACCTACTTGAAGATCATCAGAATTCTCCTTCAAACTTTTCTAAGCCATTGGTAGCTTGCAAAGTTTCGGCGTCTGCTTGCCAACCTCGTCTGTTCGCTAACTATAATTCCCTACAATCTTACTATATTATGACTCTCATACTTTAAACTTACAACATACAATCTCCCTTTCCCAAAATCTTATGTTTTGATACCGACTAGTCACACCTCCTCCCAAGTTACCCTCACACATTTTCTTAGGTTAGGAGGGTAACTTGGGAGGAGGTGTGACATTCGGGATGAATATGACAGGTGGATAAGGGCTAATGAGAAAGCCGCCCGAGTCTACATCTTGGCAAGCATATCTGATGTGTTGTCAAAGAAGCATGAGAACATGTTGATTACCAAGGAAATCATGGACTCATTGCAGGCGATGTTTGGCCAACCGTCCTCATCAATCCGACATGATGCTATCAAATACATTTACAACTCCCGCATGAAGGAAGGAACCTCTGTTAAGGAACATGTCCTGGACATGATGGTCCACTTCAACATTGCAAAGGTAAATGGAGTTGTCTTAGATGAAAGGAGCCAAGTCAGCTTTATACTTGAATCTCTTTTGAAGAGTTTTCTATCATTCCGCACCAATGCGGTGATGAATAAAACAAAGTATAATTTGACCTCTCTTTTCAATGAGCTCCAGACGCTTCAGTCCATGATGAGATCAAAAGAACGTTAAGGAGAAGTAAATATTATTTCTAAGAAGTCCTAAAAAGGATCGTCCTTAGGGAAAACGGAAAAGGGAATATGAAGAAAAAAGGGAAAAGGGAAAGCCATTGTAAATCTCAAAGGCAAGAAAAAAGTTGCAGATAAAAGAAAATGTTTCCATTGCAATGAAGATGGGGACCGGAAGAGAAACTGCCCTAAATATCTTGTAGGGGAAAGAGCTGAAAAAGAAATCCAAGATAAATATGATTTACTATTTGTTGAATATTTGTTGAAACTTGTTTAATGGAGAATGATAACTCTACCTGGATACTAGATTCAGAAGCCACTAACTATGTTTGTTCTTATTTTCAAGAAACTAGTTCCTGGAAGCAGCTTGAAGATGGCGAGATAACTCCCAAGATTGGATCAAGGGAGATCATCTCGGCCAAAGGAGTGGGAGATATGAAAGTTTTTCTTCAGAGATAGATACATTTTATAAGAAACTGTACTTTATGTTCTTAGTATCAGTAAAAATTTAATATCTATCTCTTATTTGTTAGAACATATGTATAAAGTTTCTTTTGATGTAAATGAAGCGTTCATTAGCAAATTTAAGTTAAAATAACTTATATAAGTTAAAACCCACCAAGGAAGGCTATTTTAAATACTGAAATGTTTAAAACAGCTGAAACGCAAAATAAAAGATAAAAAGTTTCTTCTAATACCTATCTTTGGCATTTAAGACTTGACCACATTAATTCAATAGGATTGGGAGGTTGGTAAAAAGTGGACTCCTAAATTAGTTAGAACATAACTCTTTACCTCCTTATGAATCTTGTTTTGGGGGGAAAATGACCAAAAGATCTTTTACTGGAAAAGGTCTTCGAGCCAAAGAACCCTTAAAACTCGTGCATTCAGACCTTTATGGTCCTATGAATGCCAGAGCACGAGGAGAGTACGAATATTTCATTAGTTTTATTGATGATTGTTCTAGGTATGGCTATGTTAACGTAATGTATCATAAGTCTGAGGCTCTTCAAAAGTTCAAAGAGTATAAGGCTCAGGTTGAGAACCTATTAGGTAAAACTATTAAAACACTTCGATCAAATCGAGGTGGAGAGTATATAAACTTAAGTTTCTAAGACTATATGATAGAACATGGAATTAAGTCTCAACTCTTTACGCCTGGTACACCTCAATAGAATGGTGTATTAGAAAGGAGAAATAGAACCTTGTTAGACATGGTTCATTTAATGATGAGCTATGCTCAGTTGCCTGATTCGTTTTGGGAACAAGCAGTAGAGACTGCTGTATATATTTAGAACAATGTTCCTTTTAAAACTGTTTTAGAAACACCTTACGAATTGTAGAGAGGACATAAATGTAGTTCACATCACTTCAGAATTTGGGGATGCCCAGCACATGTGTTGGTGCAAGATCCTAAAAAGTTAGAACTTCGTTCAAAATTATGCCTATTTGTAGTGTATCCCAAAGAAACAAATGGTGGTTTATTTTATGAACCTCAAGAAAATAGAGTGCTTGTATTGACAAATTGCTACTTTCCAAGAGGAAGACCACATTAGAGATCATCAACCTCGTCGTAAACTAGTATTAAGTGAAATTTCCAAAGAATCTACAGATAAGTCAACAAGAGTTGTTGATCAAGCTGGTCCTTCAAGAGTTGTTGATAGAATCCATCCATCTCACGTAGTAGAAGGGTTATCCATGAACCCAACCATTACATGGATTTAACAGAAACTCAAGTCGTCATACCTAATGATGGCGTCGAGGATCTATTGACCTATAAACAGACAATGAATATTGTTGATAGAGACCAGTGGATTAAAGCCATGGACCTCGAAATGGAGTCGATGTACTTCAATTCAGTCTGGAAACTTGTAGACCAACCGAGTGGGGTAAAACTTATTGGTTGTAAATGGATTTACAAGAGAAAACGAGACCAAGTCGGTAAGGTATAGACCTATAAGGCTCGATTAGTGGCAAAGGGTTTTACCCAGATAGAGGGGGTAGACTATGAAGAAACCTTCTCGCCTGTTGCAATGTTAAAATCGAATAGGATACTTTTGTCCATTATCACATATTATGATTATGAAATATGGCAAATGGATGTCGCGACAGCCTTTCTGAATGGCTATCTTGAAAAGAGTATTTATATGATTCAACTCGAGAGGTTCATAAAACAGGGTCAAGAGAAAAAAGTTTGCAAGCTTGAACGATCTATTTATAGGTTAAAACAAGCTTCTCGGTCTTGGAATAGAGGATTTGATACTGCGATCAAATCTTATGGCTTTGAACAAAATGTTGATGAACCTTGTGTTTACAAAAAGATCATCAACACAATTGTAGCATTTCTAGTATTATATGTTGATGATATTCTATTCATTAGGAATGATGTAGGATCTTTGACTGACATTAAACAATAACTAGCAACTCAATTCCAAATGAAAGATTTGGGAGAGGCTCAATATGTTCTTAGAATCCAAATAGTTTAGAATCACAAGAACAAGACGTTAGTTATGTCTCAAACATCATATATTGACAAAATGTTGTCTAAATATAAAATGCAGAATTCCAAAAGAGGTTTATTACTATTTAGACATGGAATTCATTTGTCAAAGGAATAGTGTCCTAAGACACCTAAAGAAGTTGAGGATATGAGACGTATTCCCTATGTATCAGCAGTTGGTAGTTTGATGTATGTCATGTTGTGTACAGGACCTAACATATGTTATGCAGTAGGGATTGTCAGCAGGTATTAGTCCAATCCTGGATATGATCATTAGACTGCCATTAAAAATATCCTCAAGTATCTAAGGAGAACGAGGGACTATATGCTCGTGTATGGTGCTAAGGATTTGATCCTTACAAGATACACTAATTCTGATTTTCAAACCAACATAGATTCGAGAAAATCTACATCAGGATCTGTGTTCACTCTAAATGGAGGAGCAATAGTATGGAGTATCAAACAAAGCTGAATATCTGACTCCAACATGGAAGCTGAGTACGTAGCTGCATGTGAAGTGGCGAAGGAAGCAGTATGGCTCAAAAAGTTCTTAGCGGATTTGGAAGTTGTTCCAAATATGCATATGTCTATCACTCACCATTGTGATAATAGTCATGCAGTTGCAAATTCCAAAGAACCTAGAAGCCATAAACGAGGCAAACATATTGAACGAAAATATCATCTCATAAGAGAAATTGTGCAGAGAGGTGATGTAATCGCTAAGAAGATTGAGTCAGAGCACAATATTGTTGATCCGTTTACAAAGACTCTCAGGGTTAAAGTGTTTGAGAGTTACCTAGTGAGTCTAGGACTTCGAGTTGTGTAAACTAGGACAAGGGTGAGAAATCTATAGGGTATCCGATGCACTAGTTTATTGTATTTATATGCTTTTTCTCTATAAACTCAACATTATATACTTTTACTCACTGGAGTTTTAGTCCAAGTGGGAGTTTGTTGGGTTTTATGTCCTAAAACTCGTTGTTTGTAATTTTTTGAACTTATTCTCAATGAAGTTGTTATCGAGATTTATTCAGTAAAGCAGTTATTAAGTATATGAATTACATTTATTAAATTCAATAAACTAAGAACTGTTGGCTATATCTTGAATACTTAGACTTTATGTATAGACATAAAAGTGGATCAAGTTTAGGTAATAGCCAAAACGGTCTATAGTATAAGGATAAGGCTGGGTACTTTATCCTGCGGGAACTATGGATACGGCTCATTTTATACTTGTTACAGACAATGTGATCCTATATCATACGTATGGAGACATGTAAGTGGGGGCATTCTATGCAATGAATTTGCATTAGACTAAACCATGAAATAATCACTTTTACTTTATGACACCGTTTACTGTTAAAATTGATTATTTCAAACCTGATGACCTAGGTAACTCGATCTTAATCCTGAGCTAACTATGAACTCCTGTCTATTTGTATCCTTTAATCTGAATAGATGAGAGTGGCTCATGTTCATCGACTCAATATGCCTCCCATTTTAGGGATAAGATCAAACAGATAGCTGAAGATATAGTCTTGCAAGATGGAATTCACTCCTACCTATTTCTAGGTTAGTAGATAAGTTGTTCCCCTAAGTATTGACTCCAGGACTTGAACAAGGGGCCCCTCCTCTCATTGGCTAGAGAGGGACTAGGTTTGTTGGTTGGACCACAAATCAACTGTTCATTAGAGGATAAGTAGGACTTAAAGAAGGAGATGTAATTATAGGGGTAAAACTATAATTTTGACCCAACAGTAATTATGAACAATTTGTGAAAGATTGACTTACTTATTATGGTTATATCAAATGGACAGAAATATATCTACAGTGAGGAGAGTGCAGCTACTTGACTTTAGTAGAGTGTCCTGGTAGTTAATAAATGTTAATTAACTAGGTTAAAGAGTTTAGCCGGTTAATTTCGAGTCGTTGGAGTGAATTTGAAATTTTCGAATTCAATTTAAGAGCAACGTTTATGATTTGCTCATTTAATTGTGAATTAGATGAAATTGGAGAGTTAGAATATTTAAATGTGATTTAAATATTTTTTAGGATGAATAGAGATTCATCATATTGGAATTTGCCGGGAAAAGTGGAAAAATAATTAATTTAATTTAATTAATTATTAATTTAAATAATTATTGTTTAATTAGAAAAATTATCTGAAATGACAAAATTGTTGAAAATATTTACAACTAATAGCAAAATACACAGTCTATCTGCGATATATAGTGAAATTTTGCTATATTTGTAAATATTTTGGCTCCTTTTGTTATATTTGAAACAAGCCCTTTTAATTAATTATATATTAAATTAATTTTATTTAAAATTAATTTTTAGAAATTAATTTTGAATTAAAAATCAATTTATGAAATTGAATTTAGAATTCCAATTTTGAGAAATTGGGAAAAATCACTATGCCTGGTGAAGGAGGTGGTGTTCTTCATGCATGCTTCTTCCCCACCTTCTTGTTCCACCTCCAAATTGAGTGTGTTATTCAGCTAATTAGTTGTCTTCATGCATGCTAATCTGATTTGCATGCTTTCTTCTTTAAATAGAAGAGAGAAATTGAAGAAAATGGTTAAGCATTTTAGCTAATTTGTATTGAAACTCTCCCCTACTCAAAACTAATAATAAAAAATAAAAAAAACAGTGTGTTGATCACTTTTTTGTCTTGTCTTAGGCATCATATATTGACAAAATGCTTATTAAATATTCGATGTAGAATTCCAAGAAGGACAATTTATCTATCATGCATGGAAATACATTTTCTAAGGAACAATGTCCTAAGACACCTCAAGAAGTTGAGAATATGAGAAAGATCTCCTATGCATTCGTTGTTGGCAGTCTTATGTATGTCATGTTGTGTATAAGGCCTAACATATGCTATGCAATTGGGATTGTCAGCAAATATCAATCAAATCCAGGATTTGATCACTAGACTGCGGTCAAAACAATCCTCAAGTATCTAAGAAGAACAAGGGACTATATACTTGTGTATGAAGCTAAGGATCATTTAATCCTTAAAGGATACACTAACTTTGATTTTCAGACTGAAGAATTCTAGAAAATCTACATCAGAATTGGTGTTCATTCTAAATGGATGAGCTATAGTATGGTAGAGCAACAAGCAATGATGCATTGCAGAATTAACCATGGAACAAAGTATATAGCTGGTTATGAAATTACTAAGGAAGATGTTTGGCTGAGGAAGTTCCTGACTAATTTGGAAGTTGTTCCAATTTGTCTTTACCCATCACACTTTATTGTGATAATAGTGGTGACGTGGTAAACTCTAACGAACCTCAAAGTCATAAGAGAGATATAGAGAGAGGAAATATCATGTCACACCTTCTCCCAGATTACCCTCTTTAACCTAGAAAAAGGTGTGAAGACAACAAACATCACCCTTTTGTGAGGCTCATTGTCCACTTGTACTTGATTAACCTGTTGGAAATGTCATCATAACATAACCACCCACAATATCTTTTTCGCAAAGCATTTAACATACAAGACCAAAATCTAAAAATAATACAAGATCATGAAGATTAAATATTTACAATAGTTGCACCCTTCAAACCATCTAATACAAGACTCATGATACATATATAATGTACATTTCCAATCCCCAACACTAAACTCATCTAGTTATGTCTACATGTCACATTAACTCAAAACCATTTACACATACAAAAGTTGGAAAGGAAAAGTGTTTGTTGATATCCTGAATCTTGAGCAAGACAAGGCTTAAGTAGCTAAGCTCTGGAACTCTTCCTCTACCTGGGTGGAAAAGAAAACATGGAAAAATGTGAGCTGGAAAGCTTAGTGAGTGACATAATACTGAAAACATATTGTTCAACACAAAAATCAGGCTCAGGCTTTAGAGAAAACAAACTAACAATTTACTGAAATAATGCTTTAAAAAACTCATAAATCTTTATCTTTGAGCTCAAGATAACCTTAG
Source organism: Citrullus mucosospermus (assembly GCA_030954485.1). Classification (NCBI taxonomy): domain Eukaryota; kingdom Viridiplantae; phylum Streptophyta; class Magnoliopsida; order Cucurbitales; family Cucurbitaceae; genus Citrullus; species Citrullus mucosospermus. Next base: position 5,985,473 of record CM062062.1, read on the forward strand.
TTGAGGTGGCGAAAACTCAACACTCTCAACATCAAAAACAAACCTTAGCTAATGTGGAGTAATCTCAACACAACAGCGTCAACTCTCTCTATGTGCACATAGGAATAATTAATCCCCGGCTGCCCAAGTACCTTCTCAATATCCTTCAGTACTGGGTCCTAGGGATACTCGAATGTCTTCTCAACATCCTTCAACATTGAGTTCCTCAATAATCTTAGGGTTACCCATATGCTTTCTCAATGTCCTTCAACATTGGGACCTTTTATAAAACATTTTAAGAAATACATGCATGCTTTAAAAGTAGTCATTTCAGCACATAACATTTCGTGGAAAATATTAGATTTCTCAGAAACTAGCATTAAGTAACCATGCTTCTTCAAGGCTTTAAGAAAACAAATAAAGCATGTTGTTCAAGCTATAAAAATTCTAGTATAAATCATGCTTTTTAAACACATACTTCATAAGGGAAACATCTGAGAATAAGAAAACATGTAACTTTCCTTTTTAAGTTTAACATTCCATACTGTGTATTTTAAGTAAAATTAGTAGACCATGCTTACTACTTAACAAAATCAGCAAGAGAAAACATTTTCATAAGAAATCATGGCTAGAAATAATAAATGAATTCCTTTTAAAGAAAACAAATGTCACTCACAACTTAGGCCTGATCCTTTAGGGTTATAAGTTTCTTCAACCTCAATTTGACTTGAAATATCAATTAAGAGACATTAGATCATCTCCTTGAGGTTGCCACACTTCCCTTAATAATTAAACTTCATCCATATTAGCCTGAATCAACTTAACTTTCACTTCTTCCTTCACAATTGCCATTTAGGGACCTTTTTGTAAAAATTTCCACAATTTCTTAAAATACCCAAAAATCAGTTTAAAATTCAAAATTATTCATTTTAAGGCTAAAAATTCAAGAAAATATCAACTGGGCCTTAAAAATGCTCACCAACACCCAAATTGGTCGTGGGCATGCAGCATAAGCAGCAGGTGAGCAGGGGTGGGCAGCAGGGGGAATGCTTGGGTAGGCATTGGAGGCGTGGGGCATGTGTGGGTAGGCATTGGAGGCGTGGGCGGCGTCTGCTACACAGGGGAGTGCAGGTGTGGGCGGCAACTCCCGCACAAGGTGTGCGACTGGCGTGTAGGGGGTGGGCGGCAGCCTGAGCTACTGTCTTCAACCTTCGGCCAGTAATCCCATGTTTTTTACTCGACTTTTCAGAGTTCCAAAACACATTTTCCAATCAAATAAACTCTAAATAAATTTTATGAAACTCAAAAGCAACCTCTTAACTTACTTACCAAGAAATTTAGGCACTTAAAACTCCTCAAACTAAAGTGCTCTGGTTTACCCGATTTCAGCGACAACCTCCACTTTCTTCAACTCAAGCTTCCCAACTTTGATTCACTCCAGCAGCCCTAGGGTAGATTTCTGACTCAATTGGCTTTCATTTGGCACAAAAATGACAAAAATGGCATGAGGGAATCAGGAGAATCAGACCTTTCTTTCAGTTGAAGTTGCTGCTTTTTCCCTCCAATCAAATTCGGCCATCCAACTGCTTCCTTATCTTCAATGTGACATTTCCTCTCTTCTCCTCATCCTCATCACCCTAATCAAAATTATCTCTTTTAATTTTAATTTAATTAATTTAGTTTATTTATTTATTCATTTATTTAATTATCCTTTTTTAATTGACTTACTTGGCACCTAGGAAAATCTCAAACACTTAGAAAATTTTCTAACTCTCAGTCACTTCTCCTTTTGATCACACACCATTGGCTATATTCATTTTTCCTTTGTTAAAGGCTCAATGAAAATTATGCTTACTTAAACAATCACTAGAATTCCCATTTGAATTTAGGTTCAGTCGAGCCATCTTAGACCAACATTTAACCATTTGTTTTTAACTTGAACTTAAGCAAGGAAAATTAAGAGTTAGGGCTTACATATCCCCTGATAAGAGAGATTACTTCGAAGCACTTGCATGGGAAGGTGGTGATGTGCTCTCACTTTTAGAGAGGAAAAATTTGAGTTCTCACTCAGAGCTCCTCAAAAAAAACCTCGAGAGGTTGAAGATGGTGGTGGAGTTGAAGGAAAATTCAGCAAAGTTTCAGCTAGTTCTCTAAAAAATTGATTCTTGGAAGTTCATGCCCTGTTGCGCAGACTTCTTTGCATCATAGGTTCATTGGCTCTGTCACGACCTTGTTAAATCAGTCATCCACTTGCACTTTGACATGATAGTCACGGCTCATGTTCATCGCTTCCTTTTCTTCATGTTTCACTTCAACCTTTAGTCCTTCGACATGCGAGCTTGCTAGCTGATCTGATCTTGACTTCGCCCAATGATAGCATCTTAATTCCGTATTCTATTCTCAGCTTCTCTTCATCAAAATCATGCATCCAAAAGATACAAATTTTACAGTTTTCAGGATAAAAGGTTTTGTAAACAACTAATCACAGAGTTGATCTTTTTACATCATTTTTATTTCAAGTTAATGCATTTTCTTCTAAATTATCCTAATTATTATAAATAAAGAACTGCAATAACATGTATTTCAAAAAGTTATCACTCTTTCGAAGCAAGCACCAGGAAGAAAATTACAAAGATGAAAAGGATAAGAACAACCCTTTGGGTGTGTTTATAAAAAAATAAAAGACAAAAAATAAGTAAAGCCTCTAGGTACCTTGAGCTTGTAAAATGATGCCACTGAGGAGAGCAAACGATGTCTTTTATAAACTTCAAAGGGGTTAGGGTATCTTTAGAACATCCTACAACTTTTTCCTAATCAATATGGACGAAGTAAATACAGATTTGATATGATTTGGATCCTACTTGAGAAGAATCAGCAAACTCCAAAAAATCTCGAATTTTTTGTTTCTGGCAGGTTGCGACCACAATCCAATCACAACCTAGATGTAATTTGGCTCTTCCCTATTTTGTCATCTAAAGCCTTGTGACCGCAATTCAATTGCAACTTTGACAGCTTTCGTCAAAATGATATAAAAACACAAGAATTACTCAATATTTGCCTCTATTTGTACGTAATTCGCATTATTTCACAAATCAAGGCTAAGACACTAAGTTACCCTCCTAACCCAAAAAGAGGCGTGAAGACAGCAAACATCGACTCCTTACGACATCTACTGTCAATTAACTTCCCAAGCACAACTCAACCAAGCATAAATTTATAACTCACATCTAGGCCACAAATGATAATCTCAAAATAAACCTTTATAAAATTAACAATAGAGTATTATACACAACACCACTCTCTTAGATCCTAAAATGTACAATGCTAGGTCTAAGTATAAAATATTTACAAAGCTAAAAAACTAAACAACAAATCCAGACGAGTACAACGAGTAGGCTTAAGCACCCCAGTTCTGCTCACTCCCTAAAAAGTAGAAAAACATTTGAAAGCATAAGCTAAATAGTCCAGTGAGTAAAAAGTTTTGAAAACTATTTTTAGCTTAAAAGCTTAATGCAATCATGCTCGTCATTCAAATAGTAAAGCATTAAAAGCTTAAAATATTTGTATATGCTTAAAATATTTTCCTTAGTTGAGGCAAAGTAATCTCTATGCTGCTCAACGTCAAAAACAACTTTAGTTGGGATGGGATAACTCATCATACCCAATGTCAAATAACCTCAGCTGAGTGGAGCAATCTCAATACAACAGTGTCAAATTTTCCTCTATGTGCACATAGGAATTATAATTTAGGCTGCCCATATGCCTTCACCAAGTCCAGCATTGGGGACCAATTCAGGCAGCCCAGATGCCTTCTCTTAGTTCTTCGGCATTGAGGACCATATTCAGGCTGTTCAGATGCCTTCTCCTAATACTTCGACATTAGAGACCATATTTAAGCTGCCCAGATGCCTTAACCAAGTCCATCGGCATTGGGGACCAATTCAGGCGACCCAGATGCCTTCTCCCAGTTCCTCGGCTTTGGAGATCATATTCAAACTGCCCAAAAACCTTCACCAAGTCCATCGACATTGGACACCAATTCAGGTTGCCTAGATGCCTTCTCTTAGTTCTTTGGCATTAGAGATCATATTCAGGCTGCCCAAATGCTTTCTCCCAATATTTCAGCATTGCGGACCATTTTTAATTAAAAGCATGCTAAATCATCCACAAACATGAGTTTAAACAATTTCTCAGAATTTCCAGAATATTTTCAAGCAGCATGCTTTTTCACAAATTTCAGCATTCCAGAGCATCATGCTCAAAACTATGTAAAAACATGTTCAAAATCATATTGAAGAAATACATGCTTATCAAATTCAACACATGTCAGAAATCTCATATTTTCAGGATAAACCAAACATTTATAAATATTGCGAGTACGAATCATTTAAAACGAATTTATGTCACTCACAACTTGTCTTGAACTCTTAATGGGTTATATGCTTCCCCTAGCTCTTCCCGGCCTGGAATAAATAATTTCTTTGTCAAAATTCCTCAAAATTCTCTTCATAGTGTATCTGAAGTCATTTTAGCTCAAAAAGGCTTACCAACAAGCAAAAATTAGCCAAAATGTCAAAAAATGGTAAACTGCCCTACAACACATTCACCCAGCCGAAAATAAACTCAAATGAGCAGCAACCCTCGCACAACACGCTGCCCGCACGTCTAGCCGCTGCCTCACACACAGCCCCTTGTGGGCGGCAGTCCCCGTACCCATAACCAAAATAACCTCAAAAGAGGTTCGGTCGTCCACGCATTTGTGTCGCCCTTGTCATGCGTCCCTGCAAGACTAGCGAGATGTGTCTCGCTCAACACCTACGCGCACGCAGCGCCGCCCTCTGCACACCAATGACACCTACCACGCCCCTACGGCTTGCATACAACACCAACGCATCCTGCCCACTAGTATGCACACCTATATGGCCTGTGGCATGTCAGACCAAAATTTGTCAAAATAACTTCAAATGAATTCTCACCTTCGACCACAACCCTTGCCTAACTGCATGCACAGCCACTCCAAAACTCACCTCAAACCCACTGCCTTTACTTCTAGCTATCAAAAGTAATATTTCTAGCAAGAATTAGAGTTTTCCTCCTCTATACAAACTTGTAGAAAAATGTCTTAGCTAGCTTACCTCAAAATTTCAACTTCTAATTCCTTTTCTACCCTAGATATTTTCAGATCTTTACGGTCTGCTCCAGTTTACCCAATAGCCGGAGCAAGCTCGAGTTTTTGATGAAATCCGAGTTCTTTCTCACAAAGTTTCTTTCCGGCAGCTCTTTTAGTAAAACTAGACTCAATTTGGGAGAATTTAGTTGAAGAAAAATACATATAGCATGAGCAAATTGCACACACAAACATCTTCAACTAACCCCTCTATTTATAGACTTTCCAGAATTCTGCATGCAAACTTCCTGCTCACCACCTCATGCTTGCATGCATGCCCATGCCACACTTAACCTCAAATTGACACTTAATCTGGCTTGCTTAACAGTTAAGTCTAGGCTTTGCTTAATTAAGAAGAAATGGTGGACGCATCAAGACCTCCTCCATGCATCCTTTTGAGGTTAGTTGGCTTTCTTTCTCGACTACCACTTAATGCGTCAACCCCGAAGGGCATTGCAGATACACCAAATGTAGCCCTATGAGGTTATGTAACATTTGAATTAGATACATTTCCAAACTTCAATAGAAAAATAAAGCCTGATTATTGGTTCGAGACAAAAGCCCTAAATTGGCCACTCTTGGCATTGCCTACTAATTCAAAGCATAAGAGTTGGGGAGGGAAAAATTGAACACATTAAGTGCAAGCTTTAGGAGGTTGAGTAAAGTGTGAATGGGCAGAGGACAGATAGAAGTAGAAGATAACTCCAATTAAGAGTTTGTACTCCCAACTTAAATTTTAAATGTCCAACCCACACAAAACTTAGACTAAACCGTGAATCCCAATTAGGAGTGGGAGTTAATGTTATGTGCAAATTTGAGCCTAGGTAAAAACAAACATTACTTAGACCCAAAATGGATAATATTGAGGCTCAAGACCGAAGAACTAGGCCCAAGGCCCAAATAGGTCGTGGGTAAGATAAAATCATGGGCTAGAATGTCTATTGGCCCACTTTGGTTAACAACCGACCAGGGCAAGACTGGGGTTGGTCTATTTGGTTCACGGGACTACAAATTGCACGCCCAAGCTTAGGATAGGCCCGAAGAAAGAAGCTAGACTTGAGATTCCCTAATTCGAGAAGGAAGAGGAGAAACCATTTTTTGTTTGGTTTGGGTTTTGATTTATAAGAATTGGGCCAATTAAATTTGATTCGTGGGTTCATAAAATAAAATCTCGACTAAACCTGAACAAAACTAGTCATATTTAATTTAATATACATACATACAAACACATATTAGCTTTTAGGAGTTATTGCTTTTCACCATTTTTACTCAACCATTGTTCTCTTTTATCTCTTTCTCTATCTTCATAAGTTGTCAACATGTCTCTCTTATTTCAACTTTCGTCTCTCTATCTCTTGTTTGCTGACAGATCCAATCAAATGGTGAGTTGCCTTGCCTCACCAACGCTTATCAAATCTCATGGCCGACCTCGCCTTACCAAGTTGATATTTGAAATAATGCTGGTCAATCCTCTTACCTTATCCACTTCTTTCGAATGCCTCATTTTTACTTTTGTTGATTCTAAGTATTGAATATCAAAATACTCTATTCATCCCTACCTCGAATGAGACATGGGTTGGGTTGTCCATTTTACTTACGTTACACTAAAAACTATCTTGGCCAAACCCAATCCAACTCATACATTGTTATGCCAAACCCTCTTGCATATTTCCCTCCAATAGGAAAAACATTATTTTTCTAACCTCCCACCGTTATTTAATTTGCTTACATTATTTTAATAATAAAAATTCACAAAAAATTTGTTTAAGAACAAATTCAAAAATCAAAAATTCAAGTGAGGCTTTTCAAAGTCTAGGAACATAATCGAAAGGAAACTTATTGTTTTACAAAATTGAACTGTAAATCAAAAAAAGTGAAAAACTTATAACCTAATTTTTTGAAATCTCATTTTGAACTTTCAATCTGTATATATCATAAGTGCTTAAAAATTACATATCATATACATAAATAATGAGCAACATCTTAAATTTTATGAAAAATTCAAAGTAGGATAAAAGAGTATAATCATTCTAACAATACAAAGATAAAGATGAGATAATTAATTAAAACTCAATATTAATTGAAATCATAACATAAACCTATGATTACATACATATTCCATACTCAAACTTGGAATTTCTCAAGCTGAACATCCCTAGGCCTTAAAGGCACGTACTCTCCCAACAAATACACCTCAAGATGGTCTGAAAGGGCAGATTTGTCAATATTCTCATGATGGTATGATTTGCACACGAAATACAACACCGTCTCCGTCACCAGCTTCAATAAAAAGAAAATAAAAAACAATAAGAAACACAAAATCCCCAAAACACCCTTTGCCAATATTCCCAGCGACGCCGCTCTGACCACCAAATGCCCAAACACAAAGCGCACCGTTCCGAGAGGAAGGCTCAGACAAAGGATTATCACAACCGAAATCCCTAATTTCCCTTTCACTAAACCGTAGCTTTTCCCCATCGCTTTGAATCCGTAAGAATCTTCCAGAACGGAGATTACGTTTGAGAGCTGCCAGATCGCCGTCAAGTAGAAGGCGCCGGCGAGGTACAGGATCTGGACGGCGTAGAGAAGGAGGATCGCGCCGGTGCCGGCGCTGCGGAAGGCGAGGATGAAGAAGAAGAGGAACGAGATGACGAGGAGGCTGGCAATGGAGTAGCCGACGAAGGAGATGAAAACGCAGAGGAATGTTAGGAGGAGCCGTTTCCAGACCTTCGGTACGACGCTCATCACCGGCTTGAAGGCGACGTCGCGGCCGGTGTAGATCGACGCGACGGTGTAGACGACAGCGGAGGTTGAGAGGAGGGATAGAACGATGAAGATAACCAGGTACGCGATTTGAAATAGAAAATAATAAACCTTCTCCGACGAGACGACGTCGGAGAGTTTATCGAATGTGGATGTACTGGTTTGCGTTTGGTCCAATACGAATTCGTCGAACATGATTTTTTTTAGGAATATATCGGAGATCTCCATGTGAGCGAGGAACAAGAAGGAGAGAGGGAGAATTAAAGCTAGAGTGATTTGGGAGAAAATCCTTCTCCATGTGAAGATTAATTTGCTAGTTTCTCTGAAAATTCCATAGATTCCGAGGAATTGCATCTCTTCTTGTTCTACATCCATGATTTCGCGAAGAAGAAGATGGGAGAATTTGGAGAAGAATGGATATGGATGATTTTTGGAAGAGTGAAAGGATATATAAGGAAAAATGGTTCTCCTGAATGTTATTGAATTGAGTTTGAAAAGTCTTTGTTTGGAATGGACTAAAGAAAAACAAAAACAAAAACAAAATCCATTTGTCTTTTAACAATATGTAATTTAAAAATAGTAAACTCTTTAACTATATTTCAAAGAAATATAAATAGACTTTTTTTTTTTGGTGCCTCTTAGTCTTCTTCTTTGATTATTCCAAATATTATTTTATCTTCTTTCTTGTTTCTAAAACAATCATTTTTTTAATGTTTGAGAATGTTGACAAATTTTTTGTTACTTGCAAGGTTTTACATTAGAAGTGTTCATACATTGGTGTAGGTTGGACTTTGGGTGGGATTTCTAAGGGCATCCTAATTGTTTATGTTATAAGTTTGTCTAACCTAGTTTTTTAATTTTTTTCTTTAAGTGGAACAATTATGGGATAGGAGATCAAACTTTCGACTTCTAGGGAGAAAGATCATGTTAATTGGCTCACCTTGGCTAATCTAAGTGATGTTAATTATGTTAAATGATATAATATTAAATTTATCTTCACCTATCATTTTAAATTTTTGAGTCAATTGATGATTTAAGAAGAGTAATGGTCTCAATTCTAGTTCCAATTTGGTGGTTGAAATAATATTTAGATTGAGTTGGGTTGCTTTATTCGAGTAAAAGTAGTGATGGAAAATTAGATTGCCATTTCATGACTCGAGATAATTTGTAATATAATTTTCTTGACTTGTGAGGAAAAAAGTCTTTGTGATTAATTAGATATGAGTTTATCAAATACTAAATGATAATTAAAATTTTTAAGTATTTATTTATTTTTTTAAAAAATATTGAATTAAAATTTGTAAATGCTGCATTTAATCTAAACATATCTTATTGCCCATCTAACTGGTACAATTTATGTCAAGAAGAAGGGTAATTGATGACATCATTTTGAAGATATTTACAAGTACATAGTTCTATAAATTAAATTATACTAAAAATATTGCAAGTTCAAATAAGTAATTGAAAATATAACCTTACTAGAAATTTATTAACCATCAATATATTTTTATTTAATTTGGATATCAATTATTATAATGATGGAGTAGTTATAAATATAGCAACAAGATTCAAAGTATTTAGCGAAGTCTATCATTGATAGATTTTGCAATTTTTTAGAAGGTAACTACGCACTTAATTATTATCCCTAAAAATATTATCCAATGCAATTACCCTCAAATAATACAACAAAAATATTGTGAAATGACAAAAAGCTTAGCCCATCACACAAAAGTACCTCCCAAACTTGCCCACGTGTGAATGATTTGTCAAAATAATCGCTGAAAGGGAAAAAATCGTAAATAGAAGTCTATGTGTGTCTATTAGCGGTCAAATAGACTTCTATGTATGTCTATTTGCGATAGACACATCTAGAATTTCTATTAGATATAGTTTTCAAACTTTGTTTTTGATACATAATTAGTAATATATATACTAGTATGCAACACAATTAGATTGTTGTTTGTGATTGAATTGAGCAGCTTTAAGATGGAATTGGGAGTTTCTAATGTTGTTTGAAGGTTATTTGGTTAAAGAAGATGTATGAGTTGTGTTTTTTTATATATCGTGATAGTCACCGATAGACTTTTACCATTATCTATCAATGATAAAAACACAGAAGGTGTGAATAGACTTTATTAATGATAGATAGAGATAGACTTCTATCAATGTCTATCGTTGATAGACAATGATAGACTTCTATCTGTGTATATCCGCGATAGACATAGCTAGAATTTCTATCAGATAGAGTCTTCAAACTTTGTTTTTGATACTTAGTCAGTAATATACAGAGTCTTCAAACTATAATTTATTATAAGATAAAGTCTATTTGTTTATGACTCAAGAAGATAATAAATCAAAAAATAATTTTGATAACCAACAAACAAGATTATGTGCATGTTTAGGAACAAGGATAAGAAGACAAAAGATGAAGAAGACAATGAGACAAAAAATGATGGAATTATATCACTATAATAGACAGAGATAGAATGGTATCACATTTGGATTCCAATTAGCCAAGTTTCAAATTAGCCACATTTAGATAAGTTAAATTCCAATAAGTTGAACACAAATCAGTTGAATTTAAGTTAAATTTAAATTCCAACCAAATGAAGAAGAAGAAAAAACTAAATAACATTCTGAAAAAACATAACAATTGAAGAAGAAGAAGAACCTAACTATTGAAGAAGAAGATAAAAAAGAAGAAAAACATAACCATTGAAGTAGAAGAAAGAAGAGGAGGAGAAGCAGAAGCACAAGAAGAAGAAGAAGAAGAAGGAGCTAGCAAGTATCAGTGAGTAGGTATCTCATTGATTTTTTTCAACTCAATCAAAGACGGAGAAGAAATCAATTGTAAAAGTCGAAGAAGAAGAAGGAGCCGATCGTTCATTTAAATATTGAGGATGAAGAAATTGGCAATTAGAAACGCATGAAAATGAGACAGTTTGGGTATTTAAAAAAAAATTAAGGTTCTCCATATACTGTATTTTTTTTTGCTACTCTATAAATAGTTTTGCACATTTGCCATCTACGAATTTCTCAAAAAATGTGGTCCAAATTTTGGAATATTTGTAATCAATTGTCATACATTTATTTCCCTACTTTTTTAATATATGGTTTTTCTTTTCCCTAACAAGTCAAGCCTAATGTAATTTGAGAGGGTTTAACACTTTAACTCGAGAAAATATCAACAATGAGTCCCAAATTTATTAACCATGGAGTGAGTGTTGATGACCGAGTCAACACGTTCATGGGCAAATTTCTCAATAGAATATTCAAGGAAATTGCACTAAAATAAATAAAGTTAAAGGACAATTCATCTTTATTATTTATTATAAAATGATTAAGTCCACGTCAACGATGACCAAAGCTGATATTGACTTTATTTTTCTATTTTTATTTTTTATTTAGAAATCAAAAGGCTCCTAAATTTTTAAGAATTTAGGGCAAACATCACATGCATCCAACTTTAGACATGTTAGTATCAAGATTCCGTAAGATTATCACAATTTGGTTAACCATTTTTCATTATTAAATTCAAAAAGGGAAATATCTCAAATTTATATCTAGTGGTTATTAAGAAGTATTCATATTATTGAATTTAAATCTGTCGGTTATTATGAGGCGACAATATTGTAACAATCTTATTAGATTATTATTCAAGTTTAAAAAAACACTTTTGATCCCTAGACTTTTATAAAAGTAATAATTTAGTCTCTGAACTTTGATTTGTAACGATTTGGTCCATGTAGTTCTAATTTTGTTAAAATTTAGTCCTTTCAACTTTACTACGTAACAATTGAGTCCTACTTTCAAATTTGTAATAATTTAACCCTGCATAAAAAAAAAAAAAAAAAAAAAAAAAAAAAAAAAAAACCTTATCAAAGTTAGGTGTCAACTTATTTTATGATATAGACTTTTTATTTTATAAAAAAAATACTGAGTCTCTAATTATTGACAAATATTTATGTGATATTAGTAAAAATCATCAAGGTTGATTTTTGCCTACGCTTAACTTAGTTTCTCCCCACGCAACATAAATTTTTAGTTTCTCCCACGCAATTTAAGTGGCTAAAAACATTTTAAATCTCATATTTTCTTTTTCCCCACATTTTCTTAAACCCTACCCACCTTCATTTTTACCCACATTTTCTTCCCCCCCCCCCCCCCCCTTTTTTTTTTCATTTCCCTCCTCTCACTCTCCCCTTTTTTTTCACTTTTCGTTTTATTTCTTCCTCTCCACACAAAACCATGCCTGCTTTTTCCTCTCCACAAAGAAGAACATTTGTGCTACACCCCACAAGAAGTCATGCTCGACGCCACACAAGAATCACGCTTCTGCGAGCGGACTGCTGCTTGTGCCGCCGTCAAATGCCACTCCTAATCGTTGTCGGTTACTGCTCATGCAATCGTCAAGTGCCACTCTACTCGCCGTTTTAAGTTTGGTAAGTTCTCTATCTCTAAATGTTGAGAAGATTGTAAATATGTTATCTAGACTATATTATCAATTAAACCTTTGTTATTTTCTATTTCAATGATTTGTATTTGGTTTGTTATTTATTTCTTTAGTCTTTATGTACAACTATCTTGTAATCACTTCAACTTAGCTATATATATGAAATATTCGGCCTCAGTGTGCAAGGCTGTGAGCTTATTCTCTTTCTCAATATGTTTGGGTTTCCTTTCTCTCTACTGTATCACAAAAGACAACACATGTTGCACACCTCAATCACAATGCATATGATAGAAGTCAAATAACTAGATAAGTAACCATTTTTATCCATTCTATTTTAGTTGCTTTGCTTTGTTTTTCTTCAACTTGTTTTTGGGATTTTTACTTTTACTTTCGTTTATTATTCTAGTAAAAAGTTTAAACTAAAATACAAAATATATGAATTTTTATGATTAGGTTGTTTAGAGAATTATCGATAATGGAACACTCTTGTAGTTGGACTGATATGAACGGAGAAACCTAAATCATGCCATATGAACATCATGCAAGATGTCAAGGATGCACAAAATATGCTATCAAGATTCGCAATGAGAATAACTTGCAATTATGTGAAGTCAAGTAGAATTTATGAAGAATCAAGTTTCATTTAATGAACAAAGACTTCAAGCTACTTCAAATGAGATGTCATTTACTCTTGGATGGTTACAAATGCATGGAATATGGATAAAAAATACTAATCTCGGATTTATTGTATTTATTAAATGTATTTTTCAGTTTTGAGTTATTTTATGTATTTTTATGTTACAATTAGATCATGGCTTATAATGATCATTAATTATGAGTGTTAAAATTCTTTGGAATGCCTCATAGAATGTCTAGGGTCAGATTTTGAGTCCTATATAATCCCATGTAATTGTTCAAAAAAAGAGACATGGAAGAGACTTGGAAAATGTAGAAAAAAAAACCTTGGAGCTTTCTTTTAGCCTTGTGCTATGTTTCTTTTGCAATTCTATGGTGTTTAGGTTGTAATTGTTCAAAAAAAGAGACATGGAAGAGACTTGATCAATCGTGCTTGTGGAGTGGTTCGAAGATTAATGGTCGATGGGAGCTGCAAGCTTTGTCCGATCTGTGGTTTTTGTCGATCGTCTAAGTAATCAATCGTCTAGCCATTCTTAGGGGCTGAGATCATCTTGATTTGAGGTGTTTGAGTTTGAGAACTAAAGGTCTTGTTCGTCAACAAGGTTGTTAGACCCAAATCCTCAAGGGTTACTTATCGTTGGACAAATAAGACTTTTAAGTGTAACTTTTCATTACTCAATGTGGCACAAAATTAATGGTTTGTAGTTGGACAAATAAAACTTTCAAGTGTAATCTTTTTATTAATCAACATGGCACAAAATTCTCTTTGATACTTTTTAGGAATTTAAGGCATTTTGAAGTTGTTTTGGGAGTTAAAGTGTCATTTAGACACTTTTTAAGTACTTTTTAGTTGGTTTTGAATATCAAAAAGATACTTAAGAACTATTTAGGTTGTTTTGGGTGTTAACAAGTCAATTAGACACTTTTTAGGTTGGTTTTGAGTTTGAAAGTCACACTTAGACATTTTGAAGTTGTTTTGAGAGTTAAATTGTCATTTAGACACTTTTTGGGTACTTTTTAGTTAGTTTTGAATATCAAAAAGACTCTTAAAAACTATTTAGATTGTTTTGAGTGTCAACAAGTCTCTTGGACACTTTTTAGAAACTTTTTAAGTTGTTTTGAGGAGTTAACAAGTCTCTTATGAGTTTACACACTTTTTAGACATTTTTAGTTCGTTTTGGGAGTTAAGCTGTCATTTAGACACTTTTTAGGCAGTTTATCTAACTTCTTGCCCTAATTCTTACAGGGTTTAATTTTCTCAATTCTATTTGAATATGGATAGAGACTGGATTAAACTAAAAAATAGATTTTCAAGAGATTATATTGAAGGAGTTTACCAATTTATGGAAGTGGCAAAGAGGCATGTAAACGATGTGGGAAAAATCAGTTGTCGATGTAAGAACAGTCAAAATTCAATGACACAATCATTGGACGGAGTAGAGTGACATTTGTTTACAGATGGAATATTTCCTTTATATAGTAAATGGATTTATCATGGAGAAGCAATGAACTTATGTCTATTTGAAAGAGGTGGTACTTCTTTAATAGGTGATGGATTAAGTAAATAGTCTAATGCTGACGATGAAGACGATAACATTTTTGATTTTCTAACTAATTTGCAAGGGCTAATGGTAACAAGTGAAGAAAATGTTGATGGTGAAGAGGATTTTGAGGATGAAATTCCATAGAATGTTGAAGAAATGAGTAACATTTTCGAGGAGTTGATGGATGAAGCACGCAACCAATTGTACCCCTGGATGTACCAAATTTTCCTCATTAAATTTTTTGGTGAAATTGATGCATATCAAGATTCTCAATAATTGGAGCAACAAATTGTTTAATATGTTACTAAAGTTGCTAAAAGATGCATTTCCAATTGGTACATCGATGCTTGGATCATTTTACGAAGCTAAGAGAAAACTATGTGACTTAGGGCTAGGATATGATTCCATCCATGCTTACAAATACGACTGTGTATTATTTTGGAAAGAACTAGCTAATTGTCCAAATTGTCCACTACGTGGTAAATCCCGATATAAAACAAATAGTAGAAAGGGTAAGAATATTCCAAATAAGGTCTTGTGCCACTTTCCATTAATACCTTGGTTGAAAAGATCCCAAATAAGGTTTTGCGTCACATTTCTTTTTTGTACTTTTTATGTTTGTTTGATCGTGAAAGTGTTACTTATACACTTTTTATGTAGAACAATTTGGTTTGATATAAAAGTTGCACTTAAGCACTTTTAGGTTGTTTTGAGAATCATGTTGACTCATGAACTATTTACACTTTCTATATAGCATATGTCACTTGAAAGTCATGCAAATACATTTACTTTATTAATGTTGAGCATGTTGTGCTTATTCGACTTTAATATTATGCTTTTCAGGTCTATATAATTTGAAAAAGGCCAGAAATGTCATTTTTTGTGAAGACCAACTGATTAAGCAAAACATTTTTTTGTGTATTTAAATTTTGTTCATTTTGTATAGCCAAGATGAAAGCTAATAGCTTAGAAACAAACATCAAGGATAGTTTTTCAGATTTTATATGGTCAAGGAACTAGGGGTTGAATGCATTATCTAAACTTGTTATGATGTTGAACATATTTTGTTATAGAAAATTGAAATTATTTTTATTTTAAATATTGATCCCGAAGCATATAATATAATAATAATAAATGCATTAGCAAGTTATAGAGTTGTGGCGACGTTTTGAACCTGGGCAAAAATGAAGCTTTTGGCCACGTTTAACTGTGTGTAGGCATAAAACACTATCTACCGACGTATCATGTAGGCATAAAATGTGATTTTTGCCCACGCATAAAACGTTTCTACCCACAAATGGTGATGCATGGTTAGAAATTGCATTTTTGCCCACGTTTTATGCGTGGGCAGAAAGGCTATTTCTACCCACGTTGTCTGCCCACACAAAAAAACGTCGGCAGAAGCTTTGCCCACGCATTTTTGAAGATCTGCCGACGTTTTCTTGCATGGGTAGAGACAAACATTCTTGTAGTGTATTTATGCAAAAAAAAAAAATCTCATTAAATCTTAAAACTAATCTCTACAATATGGATTAAATTGTTACAAATTTGAAAGTACAATGATTAAATTGCTACACACCAAAGTTCTAGGACTAAATTGTTACATAATTGAAAATTCACAAACCAAATCATTACGAACTAAAAACCAGACATTAAGTTGTCACTTTTATGAAAGTTGAAGGACCAAGAGTGAAATTTTTTCCAATGTTAAGCCACCATTAAAGGTTCTCATTGTGCAAACTCTTATGTTTCGGTTCGAGGCAATTTCAAAGAATAGTTTATAAGCTTTATATATTTTTTATTTATTTTTATTTTTTTAGTTATCATATCCATGATTATCTAAAACATATTGATTTAAGTACTTAATTCTATGATATTTGGTAGTAAAAAAAATTGTAATATTTTGATGTATTCAACAAATAGACTACCATGGAGAAATTTTGTAAGAATATCATCTACTATATTACCCAGTCAACTCATGTTGGTTAGATTCAAATTTTCATTTTAATTTTTGAATGTTTAAATGTACTTTGTTTCATTTTTTTTTATTAATTAAATGGTCATTTTGCTTTTTTATTTTGTCATAATGTGTTTAATAGATAGATGATGTTTGCATTGTTTTTGTATATTAATATATTGTCCAAGATATGTGTTGAAACCACATATACTGACAACAAGATGAGTAGCAGTGAGAGAAAATGAATGATAGAAAAATACTGAAAGACAGGTTTGAGGGTGATTTCTATCATGTTGTCATTATCAAAATTACTTTTATTTAGAATGGTGATGTTTGACAATATAATTGAATTCTAAATTATTTTAGGCTAGTTTGCGTGTTCAGTTGAGTTTATATATTTGGTATTTATATGTTTGCAGAATTTATATATTTGTGGAGTTCATATGTATGTGTTTTGGAGGTTTGGGGTGCTGAGCCCATATGTTAAGGGTATCTTGGTTTTTTTTTTTATTTTTTTTTATTTTTTTAAATTTTTTAAATTTTTTTTTATTAATAATATGTTTTATGATGATTATTTTTGTTTGGAAATTTTTTTATTCAATAATTCTACATATATTTATAAGGGAATTTGGAATGGGTGGCAAATCTAAAATGTATAATTAGAGACGTGTTTTTAACATATGGAAAATTGCACATATGGAAAAATTCTTAAATTTAAATTTTCGTTTATTCCGTATTCCAATTTTGCCCTACGTCTTTTGATATATCAGTCAACTAGTATACCATATTTAAAGTATATCAGTTGTGTATTTTTTCCATTGATTTGTATACTTTTTGTATTTTTTGTTTGCAGCAATATGAGTAATTACTCACTTTAATTTTTGTATTTGCTACATTATTTTTATCCTTTTTGTAGTTTTTTTTTAAAATGAGTTTGTTTATTTCATTTTTAATTACAAATGTACAATAAGCCGAGGAGATTCAACCTAAAACTCACTAACACTCAGTTTAGTACTAGTATACTCACCTTGACAATTTGGTTGTGTTTGGAATAACTAGAGAAAAAAGTATTTTTCAAAAAAATTATTTTTATGATTTTTTTAATAACACTTAAATAACTAGTTATTTTCAACTATATATCAACAGTATATTAAGTGTATCAAATGTATCAAGTGTCTATCAATAGTGTAGTAAGCGTGTATAAGCCGTGTGTATCAGGCATATACTAGTAGTGTATCAAATGTATCAAGGATACACGTGAATCAAGCGTATAAAATGCATATCAATAGTGTATCGGAGGTATCAAGTGTATTAGGTGTATCAGGTGTATCACGTAGGTTGAGTTTTTTTTGCTATTTTTGCAACAACAATAAATCTTGGCTATGGATCTAATTTCTTAAACTTATTTTGTCAAATATGCAAGAAGCCCTATTTATAAAATGATTACACTTTATTTTATTGTTTTTAAGCATAAATGTATTCTTGGGAGTTTTGGAAAATGAGGTTTAGAGTTTACTTTTAGATCATGCATTTGGGTTTAGGTTTACTTTTGGATCATGCATTTCATTATTTTTTTTTTTTAATTTAAGCAATCATTTTATAAATTTGCGCATGTGATGTTTCTAGTAAAATCATTTTTATTTTAACACCTTTGATAATAACTTTTCAAAATAAAAACACTCGTGTGTTTGACAATTTTTCTCAAAATTGTTTTTACATATAAGTTTGTTTGATTTCTTACATGATAAAAGTGATTTTTATTAATGTTAAATTACGATAAATAAGGCCTATAAAATACTATAAACTAATCAAAAGATCGGGCATTCAACGTCTTGACAGAACTTATGTACTTTTGTGTCAACAATGATGTTTTTATTGATAATTTTGTGTGTCAACTTAAATATAAACATTTATTGATGTTTTATATGTATTTTTAAATTAATAGTTATTTTTAACTTTAATTTAAGGTTTTATTGATAGTTTTATGTCACGAGCATCAACAAAACAAAGAAACTCATGTGTCAACAGAACCCAAATTTGTGGTAGTTATAATTTAAAATAATGATCTTCAAAGTTGGTGGAGTGGCCGTCGATGAAGGTCGCTGAGTTGGCCGTCAATAATGGTGGTTGGATGTTGTTGGTGTTGGCCGCAGCCGGTAGTTTCTAGAGTTGGCTGTCAAAGGTGAACGTCGGTGGTAGTCGCTAGAGTTTGGCCGTCGAAGGTGGTCAGTGGAGTTGACATAGGAGGTGGTTGCCGGAGTTGGTCGCGAAGGTGGTTGTTGGATTTGGCCATTGGAAGTGGTCGTTGGAGTTGGCCATTGGAGGTGGTCGCCGAAGTTGGCCGTTAAAGGTGGTCGTCGAAATTGATTGTCAGAGATAGTCGCGGAAGTTGAGCAATAACGCGTCGGTGGTGATGAGAGCTGAATGCACTGTTGGTGGACATGATATAAAATGTCGGTGGCATACGAAGTTGACCTCCTAAACAATGAGTTAGTTTATATCTCAAGTACTCATCTCATCTCACCTCACAATCACTTGGAACTTGATTCTCGAGTGAATTTTTGCAATTGATTGTTATAAATTTTACTTTTAAAATTATTTATATTTCAAATTTAAAAGTTATCTTCTACTTCACTTTCTTTTTCCTAAAATTATGTGCAAAGTTAACTTTTTTTTTCCCTCTCTTCTATATATATTTTTTTGGTTTTGTTTCTCTAATTTTCCCCTCTCTAATATTGTTTAAACCCCTCCAACTTTTTCCTATTGCTAAATTATATTTTTTTTGTCAACAGTTTTCTCTATAATTCTTTATTCTTTGTGATTTCCCTCTTATGTTCACTTTTTTTTTTTAAAAAAAAAAAAAAAAACGTTTTTCTCCCAATTTTTTTAAAGTCTTATGTTAAGTGCCAAGCGAAAAAGGTATCGAGTGTTTGTGGGATTTTGACTTAGGGCAAAAGAGAGCAATGTTGGAAGAAAATCAATATATAGCTCCAAGACGAGACGAGAGTTGAAGGCCTGTAGATTGTCCAGTCAATGTTGGGTAAGGAAGATTACTTCATCTCAATTTAGTTCGGTTCTTGTTAATTTGTTTCATATGGCTATTCTTGTCTTTGATGATGTGATGGATTATTGTATCATGGGTAGTTAGACTACTTTTCTAGGGTTTTGAATGTTGTCATGAATTAAATTATGGATTGATGTGTTGATGTTTGGATGCTTATTAAGTCAATTGCATTTTAAATTGTATGCATTTACTATATTATTTCGATCAACTAGCCACTGATTGAATGTGTTTGGTTGATTTCTCTACTTGAGAGAGATTGAATTTAGCTGGACATGATATATTAAATTGTTAGGGAAATATGCATGAAAATGATAGAAAAATTGTAATTAAAGAGTCTTAATAATTGCACTAGCAAGAAATTGAGAAGATATTTGAATTTGAATGCTAGGGTTAGAACGGACTGAGCTTGAAGAAGGAAATTTCAAATTAAAAATTTTAGATTCATGCCATTGTCAATAGTTAATCCATTCACTGATATGTTAATTTGGAAACTCGTGATTGAATAACCCCCTAGAAATTCATATCTCCTTAAATTGCTTGTTTTTCAGTGCTTTGTTTAATTTAGAATCTAAATCAAACCATCGATTGCCTAAATAAAATTTGTGAGCTTGTAACCATAGTCAAGTGATTTATAATTACCAATCTTTCAGAACGATACTTGACTTGGCCGTGTTTGTATTACTTTGACGTATACACATTTTTTTTTTTTAATTTAGAGTTCTTTTTTACTTAATATTACAAGATTTGATGTTGTTTGTTAGTGATTTTAAATAGTTGAGCAAAATAACCATATTTGGAGTTCAATAGAGTAAAAATGGTTGATCTTTGTCTAATAAAGACAAGAACGGTTGAAAAAGGGTGTTGTGGTGCTCAACGGTGTTTGGCCGATGCCCAAATTTGAGTGGCATTGCGGTGCTGTGATTGAAGACTGCAGAAGAATGCATGCCAGCGTTGCGATCATTTTGGAAAGATTTCGCTATTTATTTTAGTGTTTTCAGCCTTCTTTCATTTCAAATTTTTGAGACCTAAAGAGTGTTTTGGTCGCAAAGGAGAGGTCAAAAAAGTAAGGAGAGTGGTTGGAGGCTATTTGTTTATCTCAAGGTGCAAATCAAGGAGTTGCTAACGTTCTTAAATGACGGGGATTCACTTCAATAGTATTTTCTCCTTATTTTTTTCACTTCTTCTTCTTTGTATGGTTGTTAATGTAAACCCTACTTTCATTCCTACTTTCATTTCTAAGTACTTAACTTAAGTGAGTTGTGATATTGTTGTGGACTTGGAAAAATTTTCCTTGCTTAGGTTGGAAGAGGCTGGAAATAGTAGCTCAAAGATGTTTTGTTGTGGACTTAACCGTGAGAAGAAATAGTTGCAAGTGTCAAGGCGTGTTGATTGAGAAGAATGGTAGCCAAGGGTTGATTTGGTGTGAAGTAGGTGGGTTATGTTCCTTTAAGTATGGCCGGCATTGAGGGAAGAAATAGGTAACATTTTGGCTAAGTATTGGAATTGGACGAGGAAAACCAATGGGTAGCCGAGCTCTCTAAGTGTGTGTGTGTGATGTAGGCATAATGTGTTCGATGAGTAGGCTGAAGGATGCGTTTTGCTTGAGGTTGCTGAACGATGCGTCCTTGTGAGGTTAGTAGGAGAGGGAAGGGCGTTCTTTGATTTATTAAAAGAATTAAAAATACAAAAAGTAAAGAAAAAGTTAAGCATCATATATTTGCCAAGGATCTGGTTTGTGGGAACCACTTCTTTGAAAGAATGGGAAGAAGAATTTTCTTAGGAAGATTTTTAGAGTAATCGTAGAGATTATTCTCTTTCAGGGTGTGTTTTATGAAGGCTCCCAAGGGCCCTATTTATAGAACTCTATGGATTAATCCTAATTCTATTAGTATAACTCCTCTGCAGATATTTTAAATCAAATATTTAATAATATCCAATATTAATGAATATCTACCCAAATAATATCTTTAAAATATTTAAATCTTATTTATTTATTTTTTTTTTTTTGCAGAATCTTTAGTTTGGATCTCATCCAAATTAAAAGATTAATTATTTGAATCCAATTCAAATTAATTAATTAATTCTCCCTCTATCTATTTTTTGCATAATCAAATAATTAATTATTTGAATCCAATTCAAATTAATTAATTAATTCTCCCTCTATTTAGTTATATGGATTTTATCTCTCCATATTATAAAGTTATAATTTAAATCACAACCAAATAAAATTTATAATAAATCATGCAATTAATTGTATCCAATACAATTAATATTTTCCCTCATAAATTTGAACATTTCAAATTTTTATTTCAACATAGTTGATCCTTGTTGGTCTGTAGTGAGCTAGCAGAGGGACCTTATGAACCTACAGATCAGAAGATCCAACAATATGAGATTAATCGATTAAACTTATTAACCACATTAATCAATATTTGTTAACTGTGGGTACACTCCACTAAAGATCCACAGCTGCACTCTTCTCATTGCAGATATATTTCTATGTCCATCCATGGATATAGACCAATAACAACAAATTAGTCCTTCACATGTGTTCGTAACACTAGCTGGATCAAATTACCGTTTTACCCCTAGGTCATTTCTAAATCCTTATGTCACACCCTACTTTTTAAGAAAAAGATGCGTTGAAGAGTCTATGAAGAAAAGAAGTAAAAGACCATGTTGGACGCATGGTCAGGACCAAGATAACACATGGTATGGATGGACGCATGGAAGTAAACCGAGAACGAAAAGAAGTGAAACGCATAAGCAAGAAAGGAATAAAGTTATGTTGTGAAGTGTTGAAAGAAATCTAAGTCTCGGAAAGATAGAATACTATAGCTAATTGAGTAACGCATAGACTATTAGCAAAGAATATTCACGAGTGTTGGATAAAGTGGAAGGTGAGAAGTGAGTTTAAAGATTGGAACAAGAGGTGGACGCATACTACTTTATTATCAGAAAAATGTTTTAGTGCAAGGAAAAAGGGTTAAATGAATAACCTTGGAATACAAGCACAAGAACGGATAGAGGGATAATTAAGGAATCCTCAAGGATAGGAGGAAGATCATGGACGCCTGATAGTATGCGGTTCAGGCTGACGCATGGTATTATGCAGTAAGACAAACGCATAGTAATGTGTGTTGAGACGTTGACGCCTAATAGTATGCGGTGGAAAAACGAGTTTAAGGGAAGTACGACCGAGAGATAGGGAACTAAATAATGAAGCTCAAACCTTGAAGGAAACTCAATAAATGCATGGGGGCGTTGTGTTGAATGAATGGTTGTCTATTGGAAAATGTTGGATGCATAAGATAAGCTTAATAAGGCTAGGTGGCTTCATATAGACTTGACACTTTAAAAGTAGGAGGTGTTAAAAAGGCATGTTAAGTGTTTCATGCAAGTTGATGCTTGGATTAATGCATTGTTAATTAAGCATGCAGCGTGACATGTGGCAAACAAGTGGCAAAAGGAGAGGAGAAGTTGGATGGCAAGCTCCCTATAAATAGAACTTTGAGGGAAAAGGAGCGACTGATGACTCTGAAAGAAGAATTCTGGAGAGAAAGGGAAGAAAGAAGGCAGAAAGAAGGAATTCTTGCGTCTATAGTAGAAGTCTGCGGCCAAGAAAGAAGGTATTCTTGACAACTTAGCTATTTTATGTTAAAGAAGTTGTCTTGCGTCGAAAGGGTGTTGGCCTTGCGGAGAAGACAAACACTATGTTCAAGATGAACGCGGCGTCCAAAGTAAGGTGATGCGTTCAAGTTGGACCTTGCGTCCGAAAGAGGGCGACGCATCCAAAAGAGAAGTAAGAAGAGTTGGGATGCACTTTTCGGAAGTAATCAACCTTGCGTTGAAGGGTAGGGTTTGCGGTAGTTATCAACCTTGTGTTGAAGGGCAGGGTTGCGTTCAACCGAGCTGACAAAGTAAAATGGAGCCTTGCCTTCTAGAGTTAGAACGCTGCATTCAAGAAGTTCGGGAAAGAGGAAATAGAGGGAAGGAAGAGGAACTATTCTTTGGCAAGTATAGGTGAGTAACACCTGCGTTTTACAAAATATAAATGAGTTCCTTATGAATCTGATTTCATGGGTTTTCAATGAATAAATGCATGCGTTTTACTTGAAAACTTTGAGTATGCTGGTTACTTGCTATGAGATTATAAAACGCATGGTGATTGATTGATACTTGTTTTCATGATTTTTCTGAAAAACATGGTGTTATACGATTTCAAGAAAGATTTGAAAATAAACTTGTATGAAAAGCATGTTGTTTGATATTAAAGCTGGAAATTGAATTTAGTATGCTGATGATGTGAGATTTAGAAACAGTTAATTTATAAGTTATTAATATATTGTTTCCAAAATATGTATGGTGTTTTATAAAACTTTGAAAAGGGACCCCAATACTCAGGGACTCGTAGAAGGCATTGTGGGCGACACGAATTATAAAGGTACCCAATGCTTAGGGACTCGTAGAAGACAAATGGGTAGCCTGGATATAGAAATGGGACCCCAATGCTCAGGGACTCGTAGAAGGCATTGAGGGCGGCCCAAATTCTAGTACCTATGTGCACATAGAGGTATATACGACGCTGATGTGTTGAGATTACTCCACACAGCTAAGGAAAATCGATGTTGAGGAGCGTTGAGCACTGCTCCGCCTCAACTAGGGAAAATGGTTTTTTTTTTTAAAAAAATGAATGAGATTTTTTAGTATTTACTCTGAAACGGACAAGCATGTTTTAACAACGGTATTTTAGTATATTTTAATATGATTTGAAGTGTTATATTTTCTGTGAGTTAGATCAGTTTACAGATTAAAGTATATTGTTTTTTAAAAACTGTTACTCATTGAGCTGTTAGCTCACCCTTTTTATATGTTTTCCATTTTCAGGTAGCATGACAGTTCCCATTACCGATCGAAGTCGAGGTTTGTCAAGAGTGTGTTAATGGTATTACTGTCCTAGGGAGGATTTATATGAAAGTGAGGTAAATGTGACAGAAAGATATGTGACAGGGTAGTCGGTACTAGTGTCCTCACGTTCCGCCTCAGGTTACGGGAGGGTAGTCCGGGGTGGGGTGTGACACCTTAAGTACCAGTGCTCCTCTAATGAACAACTTGTTTATGGTCCAACCATTAAGCAGAAACCCCTCCCGGGTCAGTGAGAGGGTAAGACCCTTTGTTCAAGTCCCGTAGACACCACTTAAGGGAATACTTATCTACTTACCCTAAAAATGGGAATGAGTGAATTCCATATTGTATAATTATGTCCCTAGCTCACCACTTAGTCTTGTCCCTAAGATGGTAGACATATTGAGTCGGCAAACGGCCACTCTCACCCATACAAATCAAAGGACAATACAGAAGTTCATAATATACTCAGGATTAAGACTAAAGTTGCCTAGGTCATCCTATTGAAATAGAAACCTAACTAGTCAACAGAGTTACTATTTCGTGGTCCTGTCTTATGCAAGCTCATTGGATAGAATACCACCATCGTATGTCACATACACGAACGTGTTAGATCATTGCATTTGTATCAAATACAAAGAAGGTTGTATCCATAGTGTCACAAGGATAAGGTACCCAGTCTTATCCCTATACTATAGACCTTTTAGACTGTATCTTGAACATTGATTTTCATATGTCCTCACATACAGTTCAAGACTTATAAAATAGCCTAGGATGTTAGTATTGGATTTAGGGTTATTAAGAGAAAACAAACAAAAACAATCAATAACTCTTATTGAAGTAATGCATCAATAACTCTTTACTAATGATTTAATTACGGCCAAATTATGACATTTACTATTTACGAGTTTTAGGGCATAAAACCCAATATTATCTACTTACCCTAAAAATGGGAATGAATGAATTCCATCTTGTATAATTATGTCCCCAGCTCGCCACTCGGTCTTATCCCCAAGACGGTAGGCATGTTGAGTAAGAAAACGGCCACTCTCACCCATATAAGTCAAAGGACACTCCTTCGTGGACAGGAGTTCATAATATACTCAGGATTAAGACTAAGTTGCCTAGGTCATCCTATTGAAATAGAAACCTAACTAGTTAACGGAGTTACATCTAGTGGTTACTATTTCATGGTCCGGTCTTATGCAAACTCATTGCATAGGATACCCCTACTCGCATGTCACCTACACGAACGCGTTAGATCATTGCGTTTGTATCAAATACAAAGTGGGTCGTATCCATAGTGTCACCAGGATAAGGTACCATGCCTTATCGTTATACTTTAGACCCTTTAGACTATATCTTGAACATTGATCTCCATATGTCCATACATACAGTTCAAGACTCATAAAACAACCTAGGATGTTAGTTTATTGGATTTAAGGTTATTAAGAGAAGAAAAACAAAAACAATCAATAACGCTTATTGAAGTAACACATCAATAACTCTTTATTAATGATTTAATTACGGTCAAATTATTACATTTACAATCTACGAGTTTTAAGGCATAAAACCCAACACCTTATTCCTATACTATAGACCCTTTAGACTGTATCTTGAACATTGATCTCCATATGTGCCCACATACAGTTCAAGACTCATAAAACAGTCTAGGATGTTAGTTGATTTGATTTAGGGTTATTAAGACAAAACAAACAAAAACAATCAATAACGCTTATTAAAGTAACACATCAATAACTCTTTATTAATGATTTAATTATGGTCAAATTATTACATTTACAATCTATGAGTTTTAGGGCATAAAACTCAACATTTCCAAGGGGTAGACTTGTGTTGGATGATGCGTGCTAGAGTAGTTTGAAGGATGATGCATCTTGGTGTGCAAGGGGAGGTTGATGCGTCTTTGAGGCTGTTGATGAGAAGGAGGTGAGGCGTCTATATGGGGCGTCCATCAGCCAAGAGGAGGCTACGTGCTAAGTGGTAGCCGAGTGAAGGAAGGGAGAACCTCTAAGCTGATCAACCATGCATAGAGGAGGTTGTCTTTAAAGGATGCGTTCATGACTTCTTCCCAATTGGATAAATATGACAATTAAATATTA
Source organism: Citrullus mucosospermus (assembly GCA_030954485.1). Lineage (NCBI taxonomy): Eukaryota > Viridiplantae > Streptophyta > Magnoliopsida > Cucurbitales > Cucurbitaceae > Citrullus > Citrullus mucosospermus. The sequence goes on from CM062062.1 coordinate 6,012,061, forward strand.
ATTAAGTTTGATTAGGTGTCAAAATGAGGTTAATTGTGGCGTTGGTAAGTAGGAGGTGTTAAGCTGAGAGTTCACATGAATTTTTTTGGAGGACTATAAAGATAAGGTTGAACGGTAAAGTTTGGTTTCCACGAACGACTTGTGCTATCTAAGATTTTCTTCGACCAAATTGCTCCCAGGTGGATCTATTTTCAGAGAGAGGGCTGTTAGAGAGAAATTTCGTGAGAAATGATTCAAAATTCGCTGGAGATTCAAGGTAGTGTAGACTATTGAGCAATTTGGAGCAGGGTGGAAATAATTGTTGATATGTGGCGGAAGAAAAAAAATTTGAGGCTGAAAGTTTGAGATGAGTTAGTTAAGATATTTATCTACCAGTTTGTAAGAGAGAGCAACGTTTAATTGTGGCTAAAAATGTTAATTTTGGCAGCTTGTAGGGACGACAATGTTTTTTAGGCTGATGGGTGAGTTTGAGCCAAGGTTGAAGACGGGTTGCGTGCAGGAGAGCGTGGTAGTGGATGAAGGTAAGAATTTCTTAGAGGTTATTTGAAGTGTTTTTAGATGCCTAGTGGGCAAGCTGACATGCCACCGACACTGCAAGCGTGCAGGCAGTTGGACGAGGCGTGTTGATGTGCAGAATGGATGTACGATGCAGGCAACAGGTAGGCAGGCATATCACGCGGGCATCGACAGACAGGAGATCGATGCCCTGTCGGCGTGCATAGTTGAAGGATGCGTGTACGCCCTGCTCTTTAGAGGTTATTTTGCCTCTGTCTGTGCGGGAGCTGCCGCCGGCAAGTGCTAGTGTATGTGGGGCAATGAGGTTGTGCGTGATCTACCACACATGGTGGGCTAAGCAGGCTGGGCGTGGGCTGTTTTGGGTTGTTGGACATGCTTAGGGATAGTTTGCAATATTTGACATTTTTAGCAAGTTTTTGATTGTTGGCCGAGAAGAGCTAAGGGAGGTGTATAATCCACTAGGAGCCTGAGATAAGTAGTGAGTGACAAATTTTATTTAAAAAGAATTATTTACCCGATATTATTGGTATGCTTAAAGTTGTTTTTGAAGCATGATTTTAAGTGGTTTTTCTCACATGTTCACTGAGCAAGTATGAATTTCCTAGCATGAGTTTAAAGTGTGATTTGTACTTGAATTTGAGTTATGAAGCATGCTGTTTTATTATGTTAAATTTATGAAAGCATGTTTATTTGATAAATGATTTGAGAAACTCTAAGAATTCATAAACTCTTGCTTGTTATTGATTTATTCTCAACAGCATGCTTTATTCAACTAAGGTTATCTTAAAAGCTAAAGCAATGTTTATAAGTTTTCATGACAAGTTGCTTTAATGATTTGCTATTTATTTATCGAGTATGATTTTTTGTTAATGCTTTTATGCTAAATAAAGTTTCCTAAGCATGTCACTCACTAGGCCACCTAGCTCATAGATTTCTTTGATTTTCTATTTTCTAGGTAGCGAGCGAAACTATGGTGCTTAGCCTACACCAACCTTGTCTCATCTAGCTATATAGTTTGTAGACATTGCAATTATCTATAATTAAGACTTAACATTGTACATAAGAAGATTTTGAGGAGTGAGAATTTGTAGTCAGGAGGATGTTTATACTTGAGTTTGTTGAATAAATGAAAGTATGTAAGTTATGCTTGGCATATCTATGAGTTTGAGAGTGTTGCGGTATGTGGATTATAAACTGTTTATCAGGTGTTATACATTATGAGCTCAAGAGGAGTATGGGTTGATAGTAGATGTCGTAAAAGGATCGATGTCTACTGTCCTCACATCCTTTCCTAGGTTAAGAGGGTAACTTGGAAGGGGGTATGACAGTTAAAATATATGCAAGTATGTTTTTGAAACAACGAGGTGCACAGCATGTAAGGTTGAAACTATAAAAAAAAATAATACTCCCAAATCAGAACCAATCAAGGCCTCACTAGAGGAGTTTGTCTCTAAAAAGGTTTTAGGGGAGCTAAAATAGAGAGCGATAGGAGGCTTTGGTGCTTGAGTGGTGCTGCTCGGCCTCAGGCTCCAAGACTGAGGCTGGCTTCGAGGAGCCAAGCCCGTTGCCCTATGATGGTTTAACCTAGAATTCATCAAGGTATTCATTCTTGTTTTAGTTTAAGGATCATGAGATTGAGCCCTAGGTTAGCTTATGACCCCCAGGTCGAGGTGAAACCATTCTTCTACGAAATCTAAAACTAGTTGAGACACTTAGTAAAGGTTTTAGGGAGCTGAAATAGAGAGCAATAGGAGGCTTTAATGCCCGAGTGGTGCGACTCAACCTTAGACTTCGAGGCTGAGGCTGACCTTGAGGGGCCAAGCCACGTTGTCCTACGATAGTTTAACCTAGAACTCATCAAGGTATTCATTCTTGTTTTGGTTCAAGGATCATGAGGTTGAGGCTCAAATCAGCCTATGACCCCGAGGACGAGGTGAAACAATTATTCTACAGAGCCTCAAATTGGCTGAGACACTTGATAAAGGTGTTTGGGGAAGAGAGTGATAGGAGGCTTTGGTGCCCAAGTAGTGTGGTTTGCCCTATGAAGGTTTTGACATATAAATCACAATGTTTCACTTTCTTAACTTTATTCAGGGAATCAAATTGGATGATTTTGTGAGCATCAAAATAAAGAAAACGATAAATGATCGAATTAGAGTTTCACTTGGCAAGAACATCTTAGGGTATTGATCTCATTCAACAAAATTTGTGGATCTGAAAGGTTCTCATTCAACTAATTCAATTTATTCATTTAAGCCTAGAAGATTAATCCTAGGTTTCCTCTTTCAAGCTCAATCCCGTCTAATGTCTAAAAGTCAATTCATTTTGATGAAATCGAATCTAAAAGACATAACATTAAGCCTTTTCTTTTAGCCTCTAATAATTTCCTATCACTCTCGTGCATAATTCTTTGTTAGTTTATCATGCTAGTTCTTGTTAATAAATCTTTCTCTCAAGCAGAATTAAAAACCCTAAATCAATCAAATGGTGATCAAGCATTTGATTGGACAAGCATAAACATGGTAAAAAGTAAATATAATTCAATCAATTAAACTAATGAATAATCATCCACAAACAGATATCGAAATCGATCAAACCCTAGAACTAAGAAAATATTTAGCCACTCATGTTCTAAGAGAAAATAAACTTATCCATTGATTCAATCTGTCGTCGACATTGGATCAATGTCCTTGTCTCAATCCAACTTCAATCAACTCCACGGTTAAGCTCTAAAAATATCTCTGAACAACATCCTTTTGGTCTTTGTACAAAGCCCTAAGTGATCCCCAATCGAACCCCCTTTAAATGACGGAAAAATAACATAATATAGGCTAGAGTCATCATAGTGTCGTGACACTATAAATGAGTGCCACATGTAAAAGTTGGAGTGACGTAGTGCTATAGGGCAGCACCACGATGTTACTCTACATCCAACTTCTCAGGTTTAGGCATCGAGCATTTTTTACCCCTTTTTGACTTCTTCTTTACCCTAGGGAAAATTTTGACCTATTGTAGGGGTAGTCCTTTTACTATTGGGATTTGTGCTCTAAAGTCTCGTAATTGATTAGTTAATTACTTAATTTGGTTATTATTTATGCAATATTGATCCATTAATGGAAAAATCAAAGGTTATTGCATGAAGTCTTGAACATGAATGTAGTTGACATACGAGTGGATCATGTTCAAGAAATAACCTAAAGGTCTATAGTATATGGATAGCGTTGGGTGCTTTATCCTAGCGATACTATGGATACGACCCACTTTGTAATTGTTACAAATGGTTTGATCCAAACCGTTCATGTAGAGACATGTGAGTGAGGGTATCCTATACAAAGAGTTTGTATAAGACAGGACCACAAAATATTTAATCTCTCTTTATAAATCTGTTAACTGATGAGATTAAATTTCATAGGATGATCACATGCAACTTGATCTTAATCCTAAGTGACTTATGAACTCCTATCTGTGAGATCGGTCCTTTGATTTGCATGAGTGAGAGTAGCCCAAGTTGTTGACCCAATGAGTCTACCATTTTGCGGACTTGACTAAATGTGGCACTCGGAACATAACTTCGCAAGATGAAATTCACTCCTTCCCAGATAGGGTAAGTAGATGAATAGTTCCTTTAAATGTTGTTTTCTGGTCTTGAACAAGCAACCCCACCCTCTCACTGTCCCAAGAGGGACTTAGCTTATGGTTGGATCATAAACAAATTGTTCATTAGAGAAATCAGTGGTACTTTAAGAAAAGAGGTAATTACAGGGGTAGAATGGACATTTGACCCAGCTGTAATTATGAACAACTCATGAAGAATCGACTTTCTTCTACTTATTATATCCATGGAGACAACTTGTCCTACAGTGCATAAGAGTTCAACTTTGGTTTTGGTTTGCCCTATAGTTAATGAATGAAGATTAATTTAATTAAGGAGTTTAATTAATTAATCTTGGATTACTGAAGCTTAAAATCTGTAGGTCCATAAGGTCCCTTTGCTAGCACACCACGGACCAAAAGGATCAACTATGTTGAAAGAAAATTTGAAATGATCAAATTTATGAGAGAAAATATTGATTGTATTGGATACAATTAATTACATGATTTATTATAAAGCTTATTTGAATAAGATTCAAACTATAACTTTATAATATGGATAATTAATTTATTTGTATATGATTCAAATAATTAGTTATTTATTTGGATGAAATCCATATAAATAAATAGAGGAAAAATTAATGAATTAATTTGAATTGCAGTCAAATAATTAATTATTTAATTTGGATCGGATCCAAATTAAAGATTCTACAGAAAATAAATATTTAAATAAGATTTAAATATTTTAAACCATTTAATATGAGATATTATTTGGATAAATATTTATTAATATTAGATATTATAAAATATGTAATTTAAAATTTCTGACGGGCTATCTCAATAGAATTAGGAGTAACCCATAGAGTTTTATAAATAGGGCCTTAGGAGCCCTCATAAGACACACACTCTCTACAAGAATAATCTCTACAATTACTCTAAAACTCTCCCTCTAGAAGTTTTTCCAATTTCTTAGAAAAGTTCTAGAAAATTCTTCTTCCCATTCTTTCTATTCTTTCAAGAAGTTGTTCCCACAAACTGGATCCTTGCCAGAATTATAACAAGGAAGACTATAAGGAGAAGACTATTAGTTCGTGGAGAAGATTTTGCTGAAATTATAGATCAACAAAGGTAAGTTGTTTAACCTTTTCTTAATTATTTGTATTTTTAATTCTTTCAAGAAATCAAAGAACGCGATCACACGCTTCCACCGGGATTCAATTTCCTTCATTTACATCATATTTGGCTCGTTCTGAACTAAATACTCGTTTCCTACCACTTATGTAAGTAGTTAAACTAACTGACATCTAAGCTTAAGAAAGCACTTTTTAGGTGCCTTTCAAAAAGCAAAAAGTCAAGTTGACGAGCTTGGCATAGATTATTCCTGACAAATCATGAAAATAAAAAAATCAACTTTTGAAATCCAAAACTACTAGGGCACATCATGTAGGGCTGAGGCTATTAGGTAGACTCCCAAGTAGGGACCAATGAAAAACAAATCAATGATTTTGCCCATCGAAGTCCTAACTAAGGTGCAGGGGCTAATGTTATGTGTCATCTTGGACCAAGAATTCTGAGTTTAGGAAACAATCGCCACATGAGGATTAGAGAAGTGTAGGAAACGGGCTAACAAGCCAAAGGAGGAAAAGACCAAGAGTAAGAAGGGAGTTGGGTCGAATGGCCCAACTTGCCGGCCTCAGTCTCAAAGGTTGAGGCTGAGGTGAGCTCCATTCTATCCCCAATGGCACACTTCCTATGGGCCATGGTTCATAGCGGTGTTCAAATGACCCGACAACCCGAACAACCCGGACTATGCAACCCGAATAATAAGGGTTGGGTTGCGTTAGTTTAAAATATGGGTTGGGTTGGGTTAATTTTTTTTTGTATTTTTCGGGTTGGGTTGGGTCTTGGATTGCAATTTTGAAAATTCGGGTTGACCCAACCCAACCCGAATTTCTAATATTAATATTAAAAATATATATATATTAGTTTAAGATAGTGTTAAGAACTATTTTATATTTTTTTCTTGGATCAATGTATTTTATATTTTATCTTGGATTAATGGATATGTCAATTAGTGTTTTACCAAAAAATAGGGGGAAAAGAAAAGAAAAAAAAAACACACACACACATACATAACCTGACAACCCAACCCAACCCAACCCAACCTGAATTTTATGGGTTGGGTACCCTATTCGGGTTATTCGGGTAGCCAACCCGACCAACCCGAAAATCCAAAAAATACCCCCAACCCAACCCAACCCAACCAGTGTACACCCCTGAAATGAACAGATATGACTTGACAATGCTATTTGAGCATGTTTTGCATTGAGCATAACTTGAAATCGATGTTTTACACACATTGTTTTATAATGTTTACACTATGATTAGTTTCTGAGCTAAAGGGAAGTTTTTACAAAACAAGTCACTCACTAGGCAACCTAGCTCATGTTTTTCTTCTTTTTCTATTTTTCAGGTAGCGAGCCAGTCCGAGGTGCTTAGCCTACACCGAAACTCGTCTGGGCCCATCATCATTGTTTAGTATTTTGAGAATTGTAAATATTTGAACTTAATCATGTGTTGTACATATAGAGAGTTAAGGGTTGTGTTGAGAAACTTATGTTATTATATGTTGAGTGGAAAACAATGTCTGTATGATAACTTAACCCTGATTTAAGTGTGTTGTTCAATTATTGTGTTTAACAGCTTATTAGGTGATGGTCAAGTTTTATGGTTGCAGTGGATGCCGTAAGAGGGTCAGTGTCTGTTGTCCTCACACTCTCTCCTAGGTTAGGAGGGTACCTGGGAGGGGGTGTGACACGATGCACGAATCTGACGAACCCACAATAAACGAATCTGTTGAACAGACGAACGTACGATGAACAGATAGCAGGCCAGTGAATCAAACAACCCACAATGCAAAAATCTGACCTGGTGAACAGATTAAAACAAACCCATGAACGTCGGACAAACAGATCTGACGAATCGAAGGCCAATGATGCACGAATCGATGGATGAACAAATTTGATGAAAACAAACCCACAATGGCGGCTAACGACGACAATAGATCTCGCGAAAAAAATGGGGGACGACAACAACAAATATCGCGAAACCCATGAATGGAAGATGCAGCACGAATGACAAACGACGACAACATGAACGATGGTGACAAGCGGATCGATTGGGAAAATTGCACAAAATGACCCAAAAACCAAAAACTTGTTTATGGATAACCTCTTTTTACCATTGGTGACCTTTTTGCCATGTGAAATACCCATTTTACCCCTAAATTTGAAACTTTCTCAAACCAGAAAACTCTCCCGCAAAACTAACTCCCGAAATTAATTTTTGTATTGAATGCTATGGACTTCTTCACCAACATTCTACTAAATCGTTTATTGTCAACTAACATTCTAACAACAAAATTGAATGTGGAGATATTAATGGAAGGTCACTCTCACGCATTCATTTTCGGTCAAACTCCTGAACTTCTTCTTTCATTGTTCTCTGAGAGTTTCAGTCTAACATTCTCCAATTTTGATCGCTTTCATCTTCGTTTAATTTGTTTTTTCTTTTGGTACAAATCAACATCATGAGTTAGAACCAGAAACGCAGAGAATGTAAGTGTTTTTCTTTCTAGATCGTTTGATTTTATATAAACGATTAGTTACATACAAGTAAACGATCGCTTACATTCATATAGGTGATCGCTTGTTACCTGGTGGACAATCATTTATAGCTAACTGGTGATCGTTTACCATTATTAGGCGATCTCTTATATAGAGTTGGGCAGTTGCTTACATTTTACTAGACAGTTGCATATAACTAGATGGGCAATCGCTTATATTTTACTAAGCGATCACTTACAACTAACTGGGCAGTCACCTATAACTTGCTGGGTGATCATTTCAAATATAATCCTTAAATTTGGTGTTCACAGATCAATGACGCTACTTCGCATATCTTTGTATGATTTGGTAGGAATGAGACCAGTCCGGATGGAATTATGTTGGAGGTCATATGAAAGGTGTGAAGGTCAAAAACGATATAACTTATAGTGAATTAGTGAGCATTATGCAGCAATGACTAAGCATCGATCCTTGTTTGTTTGATATACACATCAAATGGTGTTACAACCTATTGGTCCAAGTTTCCCTAATGAACATAGTGGATGATGAAGACCTTAGCTTTTTTTAGAAGGTAGTGATGCATCCTGGATGCCATTGTTTATATTAGTTACACCTCATGAAGGACACGGAGTAGACATAGATAATATGCACAAAAAATGCAATCCAACAGTTAAAGCCTTTCCAAACACTCCAACACATAATATTCTCACCACATCTTCCCTAGATGAGAATATTGAGACATGTAATCTGAGAGATGACAGAAATGAAGAATGGATTGGTCAGAACGTCCAATCTAGGTGTAGTCCAGAATATTATACTAACTATATGTATGAACAATGTTCATGACCACAAACAATTCCAACACCTTCCATTCATGTTCTAATCCTACCTGTGGCAATGCCTTCAATTCAAATGAACCCCACTAATCCAACCCAACCATTTATAGATATAGTCAAACCATTGGAGGGCTCATCGTATGATGACCTCATGACAATACTCTATGATTGTTTGAATGACGAAGATATAAAGAAAGGCCAAATTTTCTTTTCAAAATATGATGTATCAGTTAAATTGTCAATACTTGCAATAAGAAAAAAACTCTGGCTACAATTCAAGAAGTCGACAAAGAGCTTACTATCTAAACGGTATTTGGTTGAGGAACGCAAGTGGAGGGTTCGTGCAAAAAAATTGCAAGGAAATGATTCTTTCAAAGTGGTGAAAGTATTCGAGTGTCCATACATGCGCACTTGAAATGAGAACTAGTAGTCACCAACAAGCAAAGGATATAATTGAAGATGTTCGATGAGATTATGAGATTAATATAAGCTACGAGCAGGCGTACCAAGCAAGAGAGTATGCATTGGTGTTCGCACGAGGATCACTAGAAGGATCGTATGCTCTTGTTAATGCATAAATTGAGGCACTAAAAGTTGCAAATCCATGTACAGTCTTTGAGGTCAAAGTAGAAGAGTAATACTTTAAGTACGTCTACATGGCATTTGGTCTGTGTATTAGGGGATTCTTGAAGGTCATCCATCCTGTAATCTTTATTGATGGCACCCATTTGCATGAAAAATACAAAGGCATGTTGTTAATAGCAATATGTATCGACGACAATAACAACATATATCACATATTGCATTTGGTATTGTAAATGGTGAGAACGATGCATCATGGATTTGGTTTATGACTCATTTGAAGGTCTCGATTGGAGACATTCCTAATTTAATGATTACATCAGATCGTCACATCTCTATTGGGAAGGTTGTCTCCAGTATATCCCCAGAGGCATTTCGTGCCCTGTGTATATACCACATTCAGAATAATTTGATAGACAAATTCAAGAATGAGGACATAATCCCACATTTCTATCTTGCCGCCAAGGCCTACAGGTTGTCTGAGTTTCAAATATATTGGGCTAAGCTTCATAAATATCCTAGGGTGATAGCTTATCTTGAGGAAATTGGATTACAAGGTAGGCACGGGTGTATCAAATTCATTGTAGGTATGATAAGATGACAACGAATATAGTAGAATGCCTCAATAAGGTGTTAAAAGATGCACGAGAACTACTAATTATGAAGCTACTTGAGCATATACATGAGTGGTTACAGGCCTGATTCTATGTCCAACGTACACATGCAATGGCATACACAACATCATAACTGATTATGCAATGACTATTCTTAAGGAGGCAGAATTGGTGTCTAGAACATATAGTGTTTCTCTGGTGGATATGTATGTAATTAATATAGACGATGGACATTTCGGGTGGTTGGTTGATCTTCGTTCATGGACATGTACTTGTATGGAGTTCAATTGCATGGAGATTCCATGCTCACATGCAATAGATGCAGCAACCCTTCGAAATATTAATGTTCAAACATTGTGTGCAAATGCTTCGCTTTCTACGCGATCGCTCAGACACATACTATGTGATCACTTTGTACTTAATACATGATTGCTTATTAAATGATTAGTTACATTTTTTTTGTGTAATTTGATAATTATTACTACACTCTGTATTACATGGTTTATAAATGAAATAATATAATACAATTGCAAAAAAATTATTTGTACAGCAAACTTGATTTAATATTACACTAGCATAAATATTTATTTTTCCACAATTGGGCTACATATTGTTTTCTAAATAATAGCATATGCTCTTGTTTGAGGTCATCCCTCTCCTTAGTTACAAGATATTCAATGAATTTTGCACAAAAAATGTCATAGTCGAGCGATTTGCCATATTGGAGAGTGACCTTTGACCTTTTCACTTCCCATGGCCCATACCTAAATCGCGAATGTATTTTATCAAATCCAATGACTATCAAGTGGGATGGTATTGATATGGCCACTAGTTGCAGTGTAGCACTCATGATGTCCTCACGGATGTAGTTTGGCATTGGGTCAAAAACGTAAATCGTGCAGGAATGTAGGTCAATTGCAGCCATTAGCTAATGTTCGTTCATGTTGATTGGCCCAAATATGAAGTCCACTCTGACCATGTAGACTTGTAATCTTCATGTTCTCCGAGTGCATCGTCAAGGATGTACAAACTGTTTGACTAGTACTTCATATGTGCTCCCACATTTGTCCAGGCTGCCACGTTTCTGTCACACCCCCTCCCGGATTACCCACCTAACCTTGAAGGGAATGTGAAGACAATAAACATCACCCCTCTTGTGACGCATTTTGTCCCATCTTACATTCCTATCTCTGCATACATTCTGCTCATATACATACATAGAACTCAGTCATACAACACATGCTTATAATATAATATTATTCCCTGTATAGAGTACACTTTTATTACATAGCATAATTTCACTCTCATCTCCATCATACAATGTACAAAACTCCAACCGCAGTCCCCACTCAAAACTACATGGTCTACATGCCATCTACATATGATTATATGCAACGTACAACTCTCAGACTTGACTGTATTTTGAGAACTCGAGGCTTAGGCAAGGTGAGCTGAAGTAGGCTAAGCACCAGGAACGTCCTTGCTACCTGGGGGGAGAAAAGGAAAACATTGGAAAACATAAGCTAACAGCCCAGTGAGTGACAAATCTTTGTAAAACGAGCATTCATTGAAAACAGGCATGTTACGTATAACGAATAAGTAAGAGTTTAACATTTTGTTCAATTTAAACATGCTTTCCATAAAATCCATTAATCTCATAAATCAAATCTTAAATCATACGTAAATGGTTTCCAAGGAGTTTATTAATATCAATTTAGTTTTTCAAACTTTTCCCTTAGTTGAGGAGGAGCAATGCTTCTACGCACTCAACGTCGAAAACCACCTTAGTTGGGGTGGAGCAAGGCTCAACACTCCCAACGTCGAAATCGTCCCTGGCACAATGCGGAGCAAACTCGACGCACCAGCCAAATCAACCTCTATGTGCACATAGGAATATGACGGGTTGCCCATGTACCTTCTCATGTCCTTGAGGACTGGGTCCTGGGGAAACTCACGTGCCTTCTCGTGTCCTTGAGCACTGAGCCTTCTCTAAAACGTTTTAGAATTTCGTTCACATAATATTTCATATGAAAATCCTTTCATAGAAATCATACAAAACTTTATTCAATAACATTTCATAAGAATGCTTTTTATCAACTTTAGAAATATATAACATGCCTTATAAGTAATGCAATCAACATTAAGCATATTAAACAGTTCATTGTAAATCATACTTCATAAGAACATTTTTAATGAAATAGGATTGAAGAACAAAATAGTCACTCACAACTCTTTCTAGGTTTTACGTGGGTTATACGCTTTCCCTATTTCTTCTTGGCCTGCAAGAGACATTTACCTTGCGTTATTTAACATTAAATCTTCTTCCTTTTCTAAACTAATATTATAAGCGAGAATCCTAGCGATACCAGCCAACAAGAGCGGTTACTAGCGATACTTGATGGAGCGACACTAGCGTTACCTTACCTTAGCAGCGATACTCAGCGTTATCTAGCGAGATCAGTGAGACGGAATGCTCCTTTCCGTCTCAGCGACACCCGTCTCGCTATCAGCACCCAGACAGTGTGCCGATACTTGATTCTTAGCGGCAGTCTGCACCGTTATTCCTTCCTTTCTTCTTGTTCTTACTTCAATCTATTAAAAGTCACAATTCCATACGGATTTAGGACTTCTTTTGTTCTACAAACTTATAGGAAATTAAGTTCTATAGGTTACCTCAAAGTTTCAAGGCTTAACTCCTCCTCGTTCTCTCGATATTCCGGAATCACCTCACGCTGTTCCAGATTACGCATCAATCTTGTAAGCTCTGCTTTCCTAAGGATTCACATAGTAAATCTTCAGTTTTAGCAGTACCGTCCTTCACAAAAGTTGTTAGGAATTATGTTAACTTACTAACATCCAATTTTCAGCTCTAAACTCGGCTTCCTCTACACGTTCTACTTTGAATATCAATCACTGCTCAAATTGTGCGACTTCAGTCATTCCTCTGTTCCAGCTTCGTTGTCAACATCAATATGAGTTGAATCTCGCCCAAAATCCGCAAGAACACTTTCCTCAATATTCTTCTGAAGTTTATCTGAAATATGGAACCGACTTAAGCTCTCGAAATGTCTTAAAAATGATTAAACATTTAATTAATCCAGCTATATATACTGCCGACCTAGCCTTTACAGCCCCTAGGACTGATGTTGCCGACTTACCCTTCACCCGCAGACTAGCGCAGGGTTCCTATCTCAACGCGAGGTATTCATGTTAACTTCTCCTCCAACGCCTCCAGCAACTGACCACACCCAACGCATGGTGTCTTCCTCAACGCCTCCTATTTTTTATGCATACATTTCCGTCATACAATACTACTTTCGTCGCGTTAAGACCATTCTGTCTTCGCACGTAGGGTGACTCCAACACATGTCTGTCTTCGACGTATCGACTTCAGCGCATAATTGTCCTCAATGCAGAGTGACTTAAACGCATGGTTCAAGCACATTTCCTCCCCCGCCAGAATTACTTATCCTTCAACGCGGGTAGCTACTTCAGCTCACTAACCTCCGTGAATCAACCACAACGCATAGACTTGTCCAACACTTAACCAAAATTTTACTTTCCAAAAATTCTTACTCTTGCTCCCGGCCACTTCTTCCTTTGAAACGCATAGCCACAAACGCATGGCCGCACCCCAACGCTTGGTAACGCAAATCAGTGCTTACAGTTTCCGTCTCCCATCACCAAACTCTCCGGCCGAACATTCGCAGAAATTCCTTCTGCATTTATGACGGCATCCTGTGGAAACTCAAGATTACTTCTGCATAATGATAAGGAGTAATTCTATACATACCATGAAGCTCGAGTCCCCCACGATGAACCTATATGCAAGAGATCAGGTCGGAAATGAAGCTTCCGGTGCACATGCATAAGTAGGATGTCCATATTCCATTAGACAATACCATTATAAGTGATCAAGTATATAAAGTGGAATAGATAATGATAAATGATGGTGTAGAAAAAGCTGTTAATCTTTGAGGATTACCTAAACAATTGTTTACCAAATGCTAAGCGATTATTTATAGCTACCTGGGTGATCGCTTAGTAACAATTAGGTGACCGTTGAGGATTATCTAAACGATCATTTAACAAAAGTTATACGATTTGGTGTAACAACTAGGTAGTGATCATATACGACTAAGTTTAGAAATACTTACATCCCCAATCACCCATGTGTTCTTCTCAAGTGTTTTGAAGAACTCCTTGGTACGAAAGGTGTACACCACCGTTTGCTCCTCGTCCTTTGTCTTAGGATTACTCTTCCAATTTTTATATGTAGACCATAGCACATCCGGGACTGGGAACAAGGGGTCATAGGATCTGACTGAACTGGGGGTGGTTTCGGTTGAGAGTTGGTTGCTTGGTCCAGTATCTCTACTGATGGTTGTGATGCATTTGTTTGGGCCTGAGACTCGCCTTCCTTCTTAACAACTGCAGAGGTCTACTTTGCCCTTTTCACATCCTCTGGTAAAAATTTTGTCGGCTTATTTCTCTTTCGACGATCGGGGCATGCCTTTTTCTCTAGTATTTAAATTGTAAATCAGTTAATATAAATTAAACGATAATTAATATGTATAAACAACTGTGATATGATCATCTACCTTTACTATCACACCCCCTCCCAGATTACCCTCTTTAACCTGGAAAAAAATGTGAGGACAGTAAACTTCACCCCTTTTGTGAAGCTCACTGCCCATCTGTACTTAACTAACCTGCTAAAAACATAATTTAACATAACTGCCCACAGTGTGTAACCCTAAATCATAAAACATTTAAAACCACCAGTTTGATAGTAATAGCAACATAATGATACATATTTACTCCAACAGAAACTCCAGCATGATTACAACTAAACTTAGACCATATACATAGTGTCTACTCTCACTTCCTAACAGCTAACAAGCTATGTCTACATGCCACATATACATCGTTATTTACACATACAACAACAGTGATGGAAAGTATTCTAGTAGGATGAGACTCGTGTAGGCTAAGCATTGGGAACTCTTTCGCTACCTGGAAGGAATAGAAAACATGGAAAACATGGGCTGAATGCCCAATAAGTGACATAGCATTGAAAACACAAATTTAGAGTTAAAACATGCTTAGCATTAGAGGAAAACATAGTTATATCATAAAAATCATGCTTAAGCAACGTAGAAAACATAAGCAAAGCCATTCAATTAAATACAATTTATAAACTCATTAAACATCTCTTAGCATTCAAAAGTGCCCTTAGTTGAGGCAGGGCAAGCTCAACACACTCAACGTCGAAAACAAATCTTAGTTGGGGCGAAGTAACCTCAACACACACAACGTCGAAAAGCCTTAACTGATGTGGAGTAATCTCAACACAACCACATCGTACCTCACTATGTGCACATAGGAGTTATCTGGGCTACCCAAGTACCTTCTCCATGTCCTTCAGTACCGGGTCCCTAGGATACTCAATGCCTTCTCAACATCCTTCAGCATTGAGTTCCTTCATGTCATAGGGTTGCCCATATGCCTTCTTAACATCCTTTAGCATTGGGTCCCTTAGAAAAACATTTTAGGAAACAGGTGTGCTTGTACAAATAGTTCATCATAAATTATTTCATGGAAAATAAAATCATTTTTCAATAGTAAGCATCAATTTAACATGCTTCATAAAACTCGGGGAAATAGATAGAATATGCCTTTCATGTCATAAAATCAAGTATAAGCAGTAATCATGCTCAACATTGAGCAAATCATCTTAAATTCACATTTCATAAGAAATCATGGCTAAACATTATAAATAGAATCCTTTTAAGGAAACAAGTGTCACTCGCAATCTGGGCTTGTCCCTTAAGACTTATAAGCTTTTCCAACCTCAACTTGACTTGAAATATCATTTACGAGCCATTAGATCATCTCTTTGAAGTCCTCACAAACATTATTTAACTAAATTTCATCCACATTGTCCATATCAAGCTTATTTTCTACCTTTTTCATCCTTTCCACTCCTTTAGGAACCATTTTGCAAAATTCTCAAAATTTCCAAAAATATCCAAAAATCAGCTTAAAATTCCTATTTTCCCATTTTAAGGCCAATTATTCAAGAAAATATCAATTAGAGTCCAAAAATGTCCAAAATTACCCAAAATGGTCGTGGGCACCCTTGGTGGGCAACAAGTGGGCGAAGGGTGTTGGCGTGGGGCGCTGGCGTGTGGGGTGTAGACAGGGCGTGGCGCTGGCGTGTGGGGCGTGTGCCGCACAAGGTGTGCGGGTATGGGGCATTGGCAATAGGCATGGGCAGGCTGTGTAGGCGTGAGCAACCACTCTAGGTAGTCTCCAGCTGACTGTGGCCAGCAGTCTCTTATTTTCAACCTGATTTTTCAGAGCTCCAAAACACCTTTTCCTTTCAAACAAAATTCAAATAAAAACTATGGGGCTCAAGGGTAACCTCTTAACTGACTGACTTACCAAGAAAATTGAGCTTCAAAAACCTTCCTGAGCGTCCTTAAAAAATTCCTCAAAGTTAACTCGTCTGGTTTGTTCAGTTTCTGCAACAATCTTTAGTATTTTCAAATTTACTCATGCTTCCCGACCTCAAATCATTCTGACAGCCCTAGGTTGAATTCCTAACTCACAGAGCTCTCTCTGGTCAAAAAATGACGAAAATGGCACAAGTAAATCGGGAGAACCAACGTTGTAATTGAGCTGCTTGCTTATGATTCAAGCTGCTGCCCAGTCCAACCAATCACCTTTGGCCACAAGATTCCTTGCTTCAACGTGGCTTCTCCTCTTTTTTTCTCATCCTAACCACCTAAATTAAATCTTATATTTCTTTAAATAATTAATTTAATTTAATTTAATATTTATTTCTTAATTTAACATTTTTCCTAAATAAATTCCAACTTCTTGACCTAGTTTGACTTGAGGTTCTTCTTCAACACTTAGAAAAAATTTTCCTAAGTCCAGCCACACTCCTTTATTCAACTACACCATTAATTCCATCCCTTTTATTCCTTATTGAAAGTAAATGAGAAGTTCATAGTTACATAAACATGCACTAGAATTCCTCCTACATTCCTACTCATTCAAGCCAACCCTAGCCAACCTTAAATCATGATTTTTAACTTGTGCTAAAGCAAAGGAAAATAGAAGTTAGGGCTTACATCTTCGTCGACTTGTGATTCATTTGTCGAATTCAAATCCAAAAGGCTCCTTAAATTGAACGGTTGAATAGGGAGCACTTGTATGGGGAGTGGTGGCTATTCAATGGGGAGGTCTTGCATGGTGACTTGTTATATGGGTAGTGGAGACTGTTCGATAGGGTGTTTTTGTCACATCCCCTCCCAGATTTCCCTTTTAAACCTGAAAGAAGATATGAAGACAACAAACTTCACCCCTTTTGTGAGGTTCACTGTCCAACCATACCTATCTAACCTGTCGGAAACATCATTATATAAGCCGCCCACAGTAACTTTTCCTAAGGACAATAAACATTCAAGCCCACCATTCAAATAATTACAAGACCATAAAGATAAATATTTACATTAGCTGAACTTAAACATCAACTTCAACAAAACTTAGATTATAAACACAGAGTACACGCTCTCTCTTCCCAACCAACCTATGTAGATATGTTTACATGCCACTTTATGCAAAACCATTTACACCTATAACTCAAAGAGAAGCTTGCTGAAGTCTTGAGCAGGACAAGGTTTGAGTAGGTTAAGCTCTGGGAACTCTTTCGCTACCTGGGTGGGAAAGAAAAAAAAGGAAAAGGTGAGCTGGAAGCCTAGTGAGTGACATAATATGGAAAACATAAACTTTAATATAAAACCATCAAGAGATCACATTTCATAAGAAATCATGGCTAGAAATTATAAATGAATTCCTTTTAAGGAAAACAAGTGTCACTCACAGTTCCGGCCTGATCCTTAAGACTCGTAGGCTTTTTCGACCTCAATTTGACCTGAAACATCATTCAAAGACATTAAGTCATCTTCTTTACGTACCCACAATCCTCATTTAGCAAAATCTCATCCACATTGTCCATATCAAGCTTAATCTCCACATATTTCATCATTTTTGCCCTTTAAGGACCTTGTTGCAAATTTTCTCAAAATTTCCTAAAATACCCAAAAATCAACTTAAAATTCAAAATTACCCATTTTGATGCTAAAAATTCAAGAAAATATCAATTAGAGTCCAAAAATATCCAAAAATACTAAAAGTGGTCATACGCACCCTAGGTGGGCGTGGGGTGTTGGCAGGGGCGTGGGCATAGGTGTGGGCATTGGGGTTGGCAGTCGTGGGCGTGGGTGTGGGCGTGGGCACTGGCAGTAGTGGGTGTGGCACTGGTAGTTGTGGGTGTGGGCGTGGGCAGAGGTGTGGGCGACACTAGCGGGGCGTGTTGCTGATGGCCGGCAGCACGGGTGGGTAGTGGGCGTGGCTGGTCGCACAGGGGCGTTGGGGGCTGTGGGCGTGGCTGGTCGCACAGGGGCGTCGGGGGCTGTGGGCGTGGCTTGCCGCACAAGGGTGCTGGAGTGGCTGTGAGCACCGGTAGCACGCGTGTATGGCTGAGGGTGAGAAGGCTTGGGTGACAGCCCTGGGCAGTCACCAGCTAACTTTGGCCAGTAGTCACCTATTTTCGACCCGACTTTTCAGAGCTCCAAAACACATTTTCTTTCAAATAAATTTTATAAAACACAAGGATAACCTCTTAACTGACTTACCAAAAAGATTGGGCTCCAAAAACCTTCCTGAGCACCCTTGAAAAATTTCCCAAAGCTAACCCATCTGGTTTGCTCAGTTTTAGAGACAATCTTCGGTTTTTCCAACTTTTTGCAACCTTCCCAAATCTGAATTGTTTTGACAGCCCTAGGTAAGAATCCTGACTCATAGAGCTTCATCTGGACCAAGTTGCTGCCTAGTCCAACCAATCCTCTTTGGCCACCAAGCTCTTTGCTTCAATGTGGCTCCATCTCTTTTCTTCTCATTCTAATCATCCAAATTAAATATTATTTCTCTTAAAAAAATTATTTTAACATATTTTAACATTCATTATTTAATTTATTGTTTTTCCTTAATTAAATCCAACCCTTGACCTACTTTGACTTGGAAATTTCCCCACACTAAGCGAAAATTTTCCTAAGTCCCAACCACACTTCCTTGATCAAATACACCATTGTCTCCATCCCTTTTCCCTTATTAAAAGCTAATGAGAAAATAATAATTACTTAGACATACACTAGAATTTCCATTTACATTTACACTCATTCAAGCCAACCATTATCCATTGTTTCTAACTTGAACTCAAACAAAAGAAAATTAAGAGTTAGGGCTTACAATTCTTAAATGGGGAGGTCTTACATGGGAACTTTAACCAATGGTTGCACAGAGACTTCAATTAATGTTTTCTCCCTCATGGTTTCTTCAGTAGGATGCACGGTTATTTGAAGTTCGGCAGGTTGCTCATTTGTGCTTTGCTCGGCGGGTTGGTTAACAACTACCATTGCCAGTTCCTCTCCGCCATCTTGGTTCCGATCAGTCTAATCATCCTCACCACCTCCTTTGTGTTACCCATCATTCATTTTAGACTACCCTTCATCATTCCCCTCATTCTGATTCTCCCTGCCACCCCTTTCATGTTCCCCATGCTTATTGGTTTCATCGTCATCGGGGGCGTCATCAAGGGTATTTCTCTGAATATAACTATCTTTGTTGCTACCCTAAATCAAATAGAAAACTATTAGCTAAATGATCGCATTGAAAGTAATATACGATTGCTTGTGATTGTCTAAACAATTGTATATAAATTAATACACAATCGCTTAGATATCATAAACGGTCGCATAAAAATTAATATATGATAACTTAGATATCCTAAACGATCGCATAAAATTTTAAATGAACGCTTAGATATCCTAAACAATCGCATAGAAATCATAAACGATCACATAGATATCCTAAATGAGCACATAAAAATTCTAAAAAATCACATAGATATCCTACGCGATCACATATCAATTCTACACGATTGCATAGATATCCTAAACGATCACATAGAAATTCTGAAAGATCGCATAGATATCTATAGGATGAACACGATTTCTAACCTGGCATAAGCACTGAAGAAACAACTTCACTTCATTTAGTTGTTGGCTTAATTGTTCATGTTGCTCACAAACCATGGTTGTCAAGTTTGCCAAATCCTTGCAAACTTTAGATATTTTCTCTCTTGTGATCCTATATGACTTTGAATGTTTATGTCACACCCTCTTTCTAAGATTATTTCGTGGAAGAGCTTATTAAGGAAAGAAGTAGGACAAGAATGGTTGTGTTCGAGTGTTAGTTTACCTGCCATTAAGGGAATTAGAATTAGAAGGATTTGATAGAAAGGTTGAGTTGAACGAATCTTGAATTTTGAGAAGTTAAGAATTATTTTAAGTAGGATAAATAGATCAGGAGAACGCAACCATGATTTTAAGCCTAGAAGTAAGGCCTTTGGAAGAAAGGAAACCTCATCAAGTGATGCGCAAGGTTAAAAGGAATAGTTCAGAAGTAAATGAAGTTGGACGCATGCTTAGTGAAAAACCATGTTGGACGCATGGTAGAATTGCTTGATAGCATGTAATTGAGGCAACGTATGGTATTATGCGGTAGAGAAACGCGGCGAGCCTATCGGACATTTGGGAAGTTGAGAAGAAACTATGAAATGGGCAGTAGTTAAAAAAAAAATGGCCTAAATAATATGGAGCAGAAGTGGCTAAGTGTTGGCCATGCGTTCGTGGAGCTATGCGTTGAGAATTTGCTGAAGGTCACTAGGTGTTGACGGCTATGCGGCGTTAAGGGCCACAAGGTGTTGGAAGTCACTATGCATTGAAGGTTGGTATGTATTGGTACCTTAAAAGAAGAGCCGAGAGAGTTATGCATTAGGTAGCTATGTGACGACTGGGCGCTCAATAATTATAAAACAAGTGTAAGCTATGCGTTGCTGAAGCTTTGCACAAAAGGTTGAGTCGGCCAACCTAAGTAAGGAGGTGATGGCCGTATTGGTGAGTCGGTGGTATGTATATATATAAGTAAGTACGCCAACTCAATCAACACTTTTAGACATAGTTCAAACCCTGATTTACCCTTTTTCACAGAAGAATGACGAGGAGAGGTCGAAGAAACTGTTTAAGCCGAAGTTAAGTAGGAACTAGACAATTTCCATGGTGAAATTGGAACTGAAACCAGGGGCTTAACGGTTGACGAAGGTTTAGATATCATATAGTGTTTTGAAGAAGAGCAAGCTGAGAAGTTGAAGCTGCCGCGAAGTTTTAAAGGAAGAAACATTCGGAATTGTTCTACTGTGAAAGCTGTTAGCTGATACGAAGCAATTGAAGTTGTTTAAAGATGGTTTCCTTAGCGAAGAAGAGGTAGAGTTGGAAATCTCGTGGTAAGTTAGGAAGTTCACTTCTTTATAAGTTTGTAGAGGAATGATAGATCTAATTCTTTGGCTGGAATTCAATGTTTAGCAGTTTGAGAATAGGTTAGAGAAGGAAGAAGAAGAACAATAACCATCGGGGGTCGCTAGGAAAGGAGTATCGTTAAAGAATTGGAGGGTGATCAGCGAGACAAGTGTCGCTGGTAACGCAAGGGGCCTTGCGTCTCACAACTCTCACTGACTCTCGCTTAGTATCGCTGATGAAGGTAATATCGCTAATCTAGTGAGGCTGAGTATCGCTGTTGCCGCATGGTTAGAAGTAGTTAGTCTAAAATCTCGCTCATTATAGGAAGTGGTAAACGAAAGAAAAATTAGTGATAAAAACCCATATCTAAGATATCTAAGTAAACATAAGAAATATAAGGAGGAATGTTAGAAATGTCTAACATGAAAAAGGTATGCTTACAGGTCAAGAGGAGCTAAGGAAAGCGTATAACCCGCTCGAAGCTCGGAATAAGTCGTGAGTGACTTTATGACTTGAGATAAAGCTTAAATTCAGTATCATTTTCTATATGTTTAATGCTATCTTTAAAGTAGAAGTTGAAATGTACTTTTGTATATGAACCAACACATATCTTGTTAGATATGAGATTAAACTTGAGACATAACAGTTAACGTTCTGAGTTTTATCAAGATAGTTATCAGATGAATGTTCAAGAATTCTGAGATATCATGATTTCAGTTAATTTATGTTAAATGTATTATATGTGCTTTTGTACTAGAGAAAGAGTCAAATGGGACCCAATGTTGAAGGTTAGATGAAGGCATATGGGCAACCCTAGTAATTAAACTATATGAAACTCTCACCTAAGGATTTAAAGACGGTGAGTGAGTAATTTCCTGGGACCCTGGTACCGAAGGACATGGGAAGGTACATGAGCAGCCCGAGATCAGATAGATTTATGAGCAAAATAGTAGGAAATTGACGCTGATGTGTTGAGATTACTCCACACAGCTAAGGCTTATTGACGTTGGGTGCGTTGAGTTCGCTCCGCCTCAACAAAGGTTAAATGAAAAGAAAATCAATTATGTATTGATAGAGTTTTATAGGTTATAGTCATCTATAAGGTTATAAAGCGTGATATAAGGCATGATTAAGCCGTTCATATCAAAGATTGTAGTTATAATGTTATTGAATTTATATTTTAGTAGTCACTCATTGAGCAATGTAGCTCATAGATTTTGTTTCTTGTTGTTTCTTTTCCAGGTAGCAAGCGTGTTCGGGATGCCTAGCCTACCATCAAGATCCGTTTGTGCCAGAATAGAATTTTGAAATTTGGAAATCTATAAACCCCATCTCTCAGTAGAAGTTGCACTTAGTTTGAGTGGCATATGTGAATTTCACCGGACATATTTGTAAACTCTAAACATGGTCTTTTAAAACTTACTTATGATGCGATCTTATTAAGAAATTTTGTACAATGTTGTAAGGCCGAGCATTTCACTGTCTAGTTATGATATAATAACGCATTTACAACAAGGTATATTAGAATACAGATTAGGTAACACTCACTCCTAGGTATAGATATAGAAGTATATATAATATCTCGGGTGGGGGTGTTACAGTTTATGCCTTCTCGAGGACTTGGAAGGCTTCTCTAAAGATTCGACACGCCTTTTCTTACCCTTCTGGCCATTGTGAGACCTAGTCTACGTGTTGCTGGCTCAATGCCAAGCTGCTCCGTGATAGGGTGGTCAACTTGTTCTTTATGTGACTGAGGGGGTTCATGCTCTGTAATATGTTGCTCTATGATAGGCTGCTCGACTTGTTCTTCATGAGACGTCTCGTGATTTTTGGTTTCAGTGTCAATAGAATGTTGATCTTTTAACGTGGTGTTGACACCTGGCATTAGCTCAAGTCCTCTTACTTTATCCTCCTTGTACTTATCTTTCTCTTGTGTAGGCACAAGTTTCGCCACAATAATAGTCTGTAAGGTAACGATGAGAACAAGTCAATGCATATTGAAAACAACTGACTACTAAGTGATCATATAGATTACTCTAAATGATCGCTTATTCTTAACTAGGCGATCGTGTAGATTACTATAAATGATCGCTTATCTTAACTAGGTGATCGTGTAGTAAAAGTCTAAACGATTGCTTATTCTTAACTAGGCAATCGTGTAGATTACTATAAACGATCGCTTGTCTTAACTAGGTGATCGTGTAGTAAAAGTCTAAACGATCACTTATTATTAACCAGGCAATCATCTAGATTACTTTAAACGATCATGTAGATTACTCTAAACGATCGTGTAAATTACTCTAAATGATCGTGTAGGTTAATCTAAACATATAGTTAATTATAAACGATCCATGATCTTCTTCAGTTGGAATACATTCCTCTCCAACAACTTATAGGATAGAGCTTGAGAACAAGTCTACTTAAGGATTCGTGGTATTGCATTCTTGCTCACTTTGGTTGCTACGAACTTACTAGATATGGACGTAATTCTGCAAGCCTAACCCTATAACAGACAAACTTTGTTACACATACATATTCAATATCACAAATACATATTGAATTGACCTAATTGGTAAAGCACGTACCTGGAATGCAAGCATAAATCCCTTTACACAGTAATATGTGATGTGCTTTGGATTGTCTGCCTTCTTTATATTGGGGGTCTCATTCTTCCCGCACAAAATAGTCTTTATACTATTCAATAGATGCTTGAACAAGACAGACGACCAATATTAATGGGTGAAGACTTCACGGTCATCAACAATCCCAAATGTATTCATATCAAATTGGGTCTTCTTGTCTTTTTCCATCATGACCGTTTCAATGTATAATGCCAGCGTAACGTTCACGACATCTTGGTTGTTTGTAAACCTGAACTTTTCAAACGTCAACATCCTTGCAAATTTTTTCCTTCATCTCAATTGGGTCCTTTGGTCCAAGGATAAGATGTCGTAGTCTCTCACCGCTCGTATCTCTTTCAATTCTTTCCTCTATCGGCCACAACCTAATTATAAGATTAAAAGCTTCTTGTGTGAATGTTACTTTCTTCTCCAATATGTCGAAACTTATAAAGTCTGAGTTCTCATCTCTGACCTCCCATAAAAAGAAATGGTGGAACGACTGTCCATTAAACACAAGGTGTAAATCATACTTTCATTTGTAAGTACTAAACTTAAGTACATACTATCGTTGTGGACTTATTTGCTTTCTCTCGTGTAGATTGAAGGAGGAAATGAAGGAAAGCCAAGAATATTTTTGGTAAGTTGAATTCTAAGTTATTATGAGATAAATCGAACTTGGAACCTACTTTGATATAACACCATTCGAACCAAAGTGGAGAGTTATTGTAACTATTTGTGTTACTACTATTATTGATGTAAGTAAATGGGGAAAAACATTACATATTAGTTTGTGGATAAATAAAGAAAATATATATATATATAAAACACATTGAGTTTAATTTGAGGATTAATGAAGTTTAAAGAAAGAAGAAGAAGAAAGAAAGAAGACAAAGAAAAGGAAAAAGAAAAAAAAAAAAGAAAAAAAATTCGAAATTTGATTGTCGATTATAGTGTTTATCAAGCTAACCAGATGTACAACCAACATTTCTCCTCTTTTAAATCTCAAGCCAACTTAACCTTTCAGCTTGGCATTCTGGAAGAAATCGTGGTGGAAATTTATGCAGAACCGAGACTGGTCTGGTGCTCGCGCAATCTGTGCAAGATCTGGTATTTGGAGGATAGCGAGCTGTAGAGATCAAATTTAGGGCTAAAAAAATTTGAAGTTAGTGAGTAAATTCATTTCTTAACAACTTTTGTGAAGGATGATTAAGCTGAATGTAAAGGGAAATAGGTTAAATTATAGGTGGAAATGATTGGTTCGAAGTTCTCAGGTAATCTGAAGTAGAGTGAATAAGATCTAAATATCCTACTAACGAAGAGGAGATAGACCCTGAAATTTGGAGGTAAGTTAGGAAACTCATTTCTTTATAAGTTTGTAGAAGGAAAAAAATGCTAATTTCAGCTGAAAATACTACTTTTAGCAGATAAAAGCGAAGACAGAAGCAGGTGATAAGCACTTGAAAAGTGCTTATTATTCTCTCAAATTAAGGGAGTTTTATATTAGATTTCACTTGTTTGCTAGTGATTTTCAGGTTAAAACGAGGAAAATTAGAAGAAACGACTAAAAGATCAAAACCGAGCAAGAATATGGTAAAAAAGAGCTGAAAAACGCATCCTTGTTGAAACGCATGATGCGCCGTGACGCTAAGGCAGCGCTGCCGCGGCGCTGAAGCAGAAACGCATCAGCATGGACGCAAAGTAGCAACGCAGCGCTGGGAAGGTGCTGCCTCGACGCATCCTTGAAGAACGCAAGATAGCGTCGCGGCGCTGGGACGGCGCTAAAACCCGAGAGCAACTTATTTTTGGTCGCAACGCTAGCGCCACGGCGCCAGCGTTAATTAAACTAAAAGTTTTGTATTTTAGGTTAAATTTTAGGCGGCCAAAAGATAGAAATTTAGGGGTTTTCAGCAGCCAAAAAAGGAGAGGGGGAAGAGATATCAAGAAGATCAAGAAAAGTGCAGAACTAAAGAAAGATCCAAAAAGGTGAGAATAAAGCGAGAGTTCGAAGAGTGAGTTACTCGCAAGGAAGAGGAAAAGAGTTCGAGATAGTTTTGGTGCCCTTCGAAGTCCGACGCGAGAGCCAAGGAGTTCGTGACGGTGCTGCCTCAATCAAGAACCTCTTTTCAGTAGAGTTTCCCTATTCTTTACACTCTTTCTTTGATTATTTTTGCTCAATATGTTGCTTCACGCTATGAGTGGCTAAACTCTTTAGTTTTAGGGTTTTTGATGAATTGTTTGTGAATTCATGATAACTTTGTAGACTCATGGTTTTGTTCAAATAAATATGCTTTTCATTGTTATTGTGTTTAATTCTTGAAGATTGGCCACCTTCACATGTTAGGTTAGATGTATGATCGAGAAATTATATGTTTAATTTGATCTATAATAATGAATCGTTGTTAATTTATCACGAGAGTAGTTAGGTTGACAATGAAAGTTGCTAAATACTAGTTTTAATGCCATGTAATTTTGTATTGGTTTTAAGAGATTAACTATCAATCAAGTTGCATGAGAAAGAGTTGTCTTTGAGAGAAGATATCTTGGAATTAAGTTTCTAGACTTAGGCATAAGAATTAAATCCATGAAATCTATAATTTTGCATGATGAAACAAACAAGGATTCGAAACCCTAGAACTCTCTTTGACTCTTGCAATTCTCCCTTTGATAATTTCTTGGCTTGATTTTTCTTTTTCCCAAAATTGAAATATTGAATTTCAATCCTCAAATAAAATTGATTCAACTCTAGAATAGCTAAATAACTTAAACCTTCCCAATTGGATCTCTAGTGGAAACGATAATCGGACTTAACCGTTTTATATTATAACTTGACCCGTACACTTGCGGTTAACACACAAAAGTGGCACATCAGCAGGGTGAGACGAGTATTGCTGGAGAGATTAGCGACACTACGGTCGTGAAGGAGCAAGAGCAGAAATGGATCTCGCTGGTGTCGCTGGTCAATTTTTGTCTCACAAATCTCGCTGGTCTCGCTGGTCTCGTTGGTCAAATAAATCTCGCTAGTGATAGTCTCGCTAGTACAATCTCCACTACAAAAAATTATACATTAAATGACTCTTGAATAGTGCCAAAAATAGATGAGAAAGTGAAAAAAGAGTCATTAAATCCAAAATCACGCGTTTTTGGATTTGGCGGAATACATGACTGTTATTATGTGTCATTGATTTATGACTGGAAAAAACAGTCACTGAATGTGGGTAGCAGTAACATCCACGATTTTGGGCGGGAAAGAACGCGAATTTTCGGATTTTTCGTACTATTTTGACAAATTTTATGTGTCACAAAATTATGACTAAAATTAAAAGTTATTAATTTGCGAGAATTTTTCCAAGTCATTAAAATTTTCCTAATATCACAACTTTTATGACTATTTTAGAATTGTTGTCAATATATAACTCGTATTAATAATCATCAAAGAGCATGAACCAGAAATGATAATTAGTTATATATCTATATATAATGTTAGATAAATTGACTTGAGAAAAACATGTTGATAATAACTCGCATCACCTTTGTCCCACGTTGGAAAATTTGGGAATTGTGAGATAGTATATATATATGACCACGAACTTGAATAAATGTGGAGACTCGGAGTAAAGTGGAGAGATTGGCTTGATGCGGCTCGGGCAATTGTGAGTGCAAAAAAAAAAAAAAAAGAAAAAAATAGATTCATTTTTTTCAATTAATTTTTTTAACTTAGAATTTTTATTTCTTCAAAAAATTAGTTATATAAAATATCTTTTCTACATTTTTAAATCACTTTTTTAAAAGATTTTAAAAAGAACATAGTTTAAAAAAAAAAAACACTTATTAATAATTTTTTAAAAACAAAAAACTATTCTTAATATATTTTTTTAAAACAAACTAAATTTTTAAATCACTTTTTTAATATATAACTCTATAGTTATAAAAAAAAAAAAAACAAACAAACCAAAATTAATTTGCGCTACTTCCGTCCACTCCCTTGACTGAAAGGAGAAAAAATCCCTAAGTGGATATTTTTAGCACGTCTTCTACTGAGGTCTAAAAGGGGAAGAAATCCCTAACTCACGGACACTCCTTGCATCGGTCTTCCGCAACGTCGCCCTTCTCCAGTCGTCCACGGTCAGAACCAAATGGCGAATCACTCCAACATCCCTGCCATCGCTGGTCGTCTGAGGTCCGAAATCGTCTCACCCACCAGTCGTTGACGCTCTGCTTCCATCGTTGCTCGCCTCACCCTCGCCATCACCAAGGTATCAAGTTCTTCCTTCTTTTCTTCCTTCTTTTTCTTGCTAGAAATCTGAAGGTGGTCTTGATTTAGATTGTACTTGGTTTGAATTTGAATTAAACTCTCACCTATACAAAGATTGGAAAATACAAAAATTTTTGTTTTGAGCCAAAATGAAGAATTCCAGTAGAAGTTTGATATTGATCTAATTTGATTTTTTTTAGCACCAATTTTGATAATTTGGAGTGAAATTTGTGAGGAACCACAAAAATTTGCGGTAAGATAATCAAAAGTTTTCCATTCTCGGCTTGGAGTACAGGTAAAAAAATATCTGCCCATTAAATCTTTGAATTTTGGGAATCACTTAACTTAGGATAGAATCACCACCTTTAACAAAATTTTAGGACTTAGTTGAGAAATTTTGGTCTAAAAATAGAGAGAGATCGGCTCTTCCATCTCTAAAAATAGATGCAACACGAATTCTTCATTGCAGACTATGAATTCCAATGCCTTTTGTTGATCGAAAGATTGCTTATACATTACTTCCATTGAGCTATTTGATTGGAGAAGATTCTTTTTCTTCACTGCAGTCTACAGTTTTTTTCCTTTTTTCAATTTTCGTCTGAAGTATGTTTCTTCCTTTTTTATTTTTTTATTTTTTATTTTTTATTTTTTTCTTTCAATCAGCAAGCCAATAATTTGTCCTATAAGTGAATCAGCTGGTTCGTTGGTATTTTACAATCTTTGAATGGTTATTGTCGGTTGAAGACAACATCTAAACAAAAGGTTATTGTCTCTCCATTGCTCCCATTTGCTTGGCTCCAATTTTTATTTAATCTTGCTTGTCTTTTAATCTGGTCAGGATTACGAATTTTATGTTTCCTCTATTTTTAGAGATGGAAGAGCCAATCTCTCTGATCGAATCTTGTGTTATTTGTTCTTCAGCGCCATTGTTGGGTAAGTTTCAAACTGCAAACCTCAATTACTTTTTTTTTTTTTTTTTTTCATTTCTTTGTTGATTGGTTTGTTGTTTGTGTTCTTAATTTAGGGCTTCACTAACTCATTATTGTTTTCTTCTGGGAATTCAACATACATCTGCTACTTTCACTTATGCATTTGTTAACATTGTCCCTGTGGTTACTTTCCTACTTGCTTTTCCATTTGAGTAAGTTTGGTCTTTTCATTCTCACTTCAATGTCACTTCTCTAGTTTTCGGGGGAGGGAGTGTTCTTTAGTATATAAAAAGAAAAAGAGAGAGTAAAAAAGTGGGTTTGTTGATAGGATAGTGAATTGATTTTGATTTTGTAATTAGTGGAATAGTATGTATGTCACTTTGTATGCACTCTGTATGACGAGCTGAGGTTGGAACTGTTACTTACGCACTTTTTGTCTTTGTTTTGAGCTGAGAAGTGACGCTTAGGCGTCCTTTTAGAAACTTTGACGTGCAAACTGTCCATGTACCCAATTCTTATTTCTTTTTACTTGGTTGTGCATATCGAAAGCATGCTACCTAGCTAACTTAACTTGTTAAATTAGATTGCCATTTATACCTTTCTATGATAGAAATGATCTTGAAGAAACTAAGAATTAACCACCTTAGATAAACGACTATAGATGGACTTGATAAAAGTTATTGTCTAATATTATGATCTTATCATCAGGTTCCTTTTTTTGGGGAGGGGAAATTAACAAATTCTAAATTCCCTAATATTATGTGATGGACAAATCATGGATGGTCAAAAGTAGATTATCTAGAGAATACGAGGTGGGAGTTGAAACTTTCATTAAATTTGGTTTGCGTCATGGCAATGGTTCCAATTCCATTCGATGCCCATGTTTAAAATGTGGAAATTGTATATCTAAGGATGTTTCGATAGTTAGGGTTCATTTATATGTCAATGGAATTGATCAAAGTTATAAGTTATGGTTTTGGCATGGGGAAGATTTAGCCACACACAATGTTAACAACAATTCAGATCCTGTGTTAAATGAAAACTATGAGGATCAATACGATTTCTTTAATGTAATTGATATGGTTCAAACTGCTCATGATCAACTTCTTGGTGCACCAAATATCTTTGACACTATGTTTGACGATGCTAAAAAGCCATTATACCCGGGATGTAAAAGATTTACAAAGTTGTCAGCACTTGTGAGATTGTATAACCTAAAGGTTAGATTTGGATGAAGTAATTCAAGCTTTTCTGAATTACTATCTATAATAAGTAAATTCTTACCTGAGAAGAATTAGATGTCAATTTCTATGTATGAAGCTAAAAAAACATTAGGTGCCCTAGGTTTGAGTTACCAAAAAATAGATGCATGTCCAAATGATTGTTGTTTATATAGAAATGAGTATGCAAAAAGCACCCAATGCCCTATTTGTAATCTATCGAGATGGAAGATTCTTAAGAACTCAACAGAAGAGATAAAAGGAATGCTTGCTAAACAGTTGTGGTACTTTCCAATAGTTCCAAGGTTCATAAGGATGTTTAAGAGCGCTGAACATGCAAAAAATTTGTGTTGGCATGCTACAGATAGGAAGGTAGACGGTATTATGCGATACCCAGCTGATTCTCCATCCTGGAGGTTAATAGGTCACCTATGGCCAACTTTTGGTTTAGAACCAAGAAATCTTCGTTTGGGTTTATCCACTAACGGAGTCAACCCATATGGAGATCTAAGTATCAAATACAGTTGTTGGCCAGTCATTATTACAGTGTACAACCTCCCACCATGGTTGTGTATGAGGAGGAAGTTTTTAATGTTATCAATGTTGATATCAAAGCCAAAACAACCAGGATATGGTATTAATGTGTATCTAGCTCCGTTGATTGAGGATTTGAAGCTTTTGTGGGAAGTTGGAGTTGAATGTTTTGATGCATACAGAGAAGAGTCTTTCACTTTGCGAG
Source organism: Citrullus mucosospermus (assembly GCA_030954485.1). Lineage (NCBI taxonomy): Eukaryota > Viridiplantae > Streptophyta > Magnoliopsida > Cucurbitales > Cucurbitaceae > Citrullus > Citrullus mucosospermus. The sequence goes on from CM062062.1 coordinate 6,043,016, forward strand.
CAGTCTTACTGTGGACTATTAATGATTTTCCTGCGTATGGAAATTTATGTGGTTGTACTGTGAAAAGGTATAAGGCTTGTCCAGTATGTGGAGAGGATACCAACTCAACTAGGCTACATCATGGGAAAAAAAATGTATACATGGGCCATAGAAAATTTTTGCCAAGACATCACCCGTACAGAAGACAAAAAAAGGCCTTCGATGGTAAGCAAGAGAATGGAAGTCCTCCACATCCAATGTTAGGTGCGAAAATTTACAATAAATTGAAGGACATAAGTTTTCCTAGTGGAAAGAAGTGTGGCAAGAAATTGAATGACAAAACTTCAGATAACTACTGGAAAAGAAGACCTGCATTTTTTGAACTGCCTTATTGGAAAGAGTTGCATGTTAGACATTGTCTTGATGTAATGCACATCGAAAAAGAATGTGTGCATGAATATCATAGGTACCTTACTCGAGGTTCCAGGAAAAAATAAAGATGGAATGAGTACTAGACTTGACTTAGTTGAAATGAACCTTCAACCTGAATTAGCTCCTGTACGTAGGGGAGTAAAATGTACATTCCTGGAGCATGTTATACATTATTGAAAGAAGAAAAGTATCGTTTTTGTAAGACTTTATTTGAAATAAAGGTTCCCGAAGGTTATTTCTCTAATATTAGAAGTTTGGTTTCGTTAGAAGATTTGAAACTTAATGGCTTGAAATCATATGACTGTCATGTTTTAATGCAACAATTCCTTCCAACTGCATTACGTTCAGTGCTACCTAAGAATGTGAGGTATGCTATTACTAGATTATGTTTCTTCTTCAATGCAATATGCTTCAAGAGTGTGCGGGTACCAGAGTGAGATAAGTTGCAAAATGATGTAGTTGTTACATTATGTCTACTTGAGAAGTATTTTCCACCTTCTTTCTTCACAATAATGTTGCATCTCATTGTTCACCTTGTAAGAGAAGTGTTTGTGGGCCCATCTACCTACGATAGATGTATCCATTTGAACGGTATATGAAGGTGTTGAAAAGTTATGTAAGAAATAAGTCGACCTGAAGGTTGCATTGCGAAAGCACACATATGTGAGGAGTCTTTTGAATTTTGTTATGAATTCCTACATGGGTTAGATTCAGTTGGGCTTGGTTCATTCAAGATACAAGAAGAAACACGCATTGATAGACCTTTATCAGCTGGATGTCATATTAGACCCAATGTGCAGGAAATAAAGCAAGCACATCTCTATGTACTTGAGAACACAGAAGAAGTACAACCGTATAGAATGTAAGTATATTACAATTCTCAAATCATCTACTTGTTGAATGTATTATCACCTAAAATCTAGTATATTTTGTAAACAACATTTGGAGCATTTGAAGGTCCAAAATCCAAGGAAAGAAAATAATGAAAAATGGTTACAAAATGAACACAATCAATCGTTTACTAGTTGGATACGCAATGAGGTATTGAATTTTCATTCCCCATTTTTTGCTATATCCATTTAATATAGTCAACACTGAATGAAATGTCTGCCTGTAATAATAGGTAATGCAGGAAATACATGATAGAAAACCGGTTTCTTCAACTGTGCATTGGTTGGCACATGGCCCCAACCAAGGATTGATGACATTTGAGGGTTATAGGATTAATGGGTGTAGTTATAGCACAAAGTCTCGTGACAGTGGTCGCACTGTCCAAAATAGTGAAGTTACATTAGTTGCCACAACAATGCAAGTGTCCAGTGCGAAAGATAAGAATCCGATTGTTTCAGACATGTCTTTTTATGGGGTTATTCAAGAGATATGGGAAATTAACTACAATACATTTAAGATCCATTATTTAAGTGTGACTGGGTTGAAAATCAAAATAGGGTGCGAATTGACGATCTTAGATTTACCTTGGTGAAACTCAATCGTATAGGACATACTTCAGATCCATTCATCTTAGCCACTCAAGCAAGGCAAGTTTTTTATACAGAGGATCCTATTGATGCACAATGGTCAATTGTTATCACACCACCTTAAAAAGATTTTGCCGATACATGTTATGATGACGAGCTTGGAGATACTTCTTTGGATTGTTCTTCAGTTTCAAAATGGACATCACCAACTGATATAGATGAAATTGAGATTCCATATGTAATAGATGATTGTGAAGGCACATGGGTTGACACTTGAAAGTTTATAAAGTATGTACATCTAAATAACACGATTGTTTTCATGTTATTGTTAATGGAAGAAGGGATCGCTCCAACAAATATGATTCTTTAATTTTTAGTGGGAAATGTGTCACTTATTATTACTGGACCTTTTATTTAATGTACTATTGTAATCAAATTTTTACCTTTGCCTTTGCAGTCATACTATTAATTGTTATTTAATGTACTGTTGTAATCATATTATTAACCGTTATTTAATATACTGTTGTAATCATATTATTAACTGTTATTTAATGTACTGTTATAATCATATTATTAATTATTATTTAATGTACCGTTGTAATCATATTATTAACTATCAATTTTCTTACATTTACAAAAATACTAGTGAACAGATGGACGATACGATTGATGATACACAGGATGAGCAGTTGGATCGTTTGATGGATGATACATTTGACGATGCACAAGACAATGACTTAGACGATATAGTTGACGATGAACATGATAGTGATGCAGATCCCCTAGTTAGAAATGGCAAAATTAAGAGAAAGAAAACTAGAAGACCTACTGGAATGCATGAGATCACTCGTGCGTACAGTGAAGGTCATAGGAGAGTGGTGCAATACAATGAGAATGGTCAGCTATTTTGGTGCAATGCAATAAAAATGAAAAGTTTCATAGGAACGTCCATCCGATCCCATGTTCCAATTACATACAATAGTTGAAAAGCAATGCCATTCGAGATAAAAGAAAAGATTTGGGACCTCATTTAGGTATACACATAGGCCACAAATGGTATTTAGATTTTATTTGCTTTCATTAACATATAACATTTGGTGTGGATTCGTAGGGTGGATTTGTTGTTGACCATAGATCGAAGAAGAATCTCATGCAAACTGCGGGCATTTGTTTCCGTCAATTCAAATATGCTTTGACTACGAAGTATATAAGGCCATTTAAGGATGATCTGGAGAAATTAAAATGTCCCCCGATTGAGTATTCCCATATTGATCAAGAACAGCGGGATGTGTTTGTCAGTTTTCGGCTTAAGGAAGAGTTCCAAGTAAGTATTGTTGTTTGAAACATTCAGACTTTGTATTCACTTACATTGAAGATGCAAAGTATCAATATGACATTTTATTATGTAATTTTATTAAGGTGGTCAGTAGTAAGAACCGAGAAAAGAGGAAAAAGCATATGTATAATCATCAAATGTCACGGAAAGGGTATGCTAATCTTTCGGAAGAGTTGGTAAGATACTAATTCACTAGTATTTATTTTTTTATACGACCTATATATTACATTTGAATCCAAATTCATGTATGATGGTTTGTTATTGGTGCAGAAGGAATCGTAACCAAATGAAGATCTAACTAAGCGATGCGTTTTATGGAAAAGGGCTCGGATGGATCGAGAGGGAAAAATTTCAGACAAGTAAACACAAGAAGTGGTGGATCGTATAGTAAGTATTTGTTGACTACCTATATTTCTTTGCATTATGCTTAAATATTGATTTTTTTTTTCAATAGGATGAAATGTTGGTCACTCATCATGTCAAAAGTGACAACACATCTACGGTGGAGATATCCTATCACAAGCGTTGGGGAGCAAAGATCCTCCAGGAGTAGTTAGAGGATTGGGTAAGTTTATCATGCCCAGTAAATATTTTCATACCCCAAAACAAGTGAAGAAGGAAGACAAAGTTACATTTGATGCGGATGAGAAGGCGAAGATGACTGCACGTATAAAAGAGTTGGAAGAAGAACTTATAAAACAAAAAAAGATAACCAAATGTTCAAACAAGGATGGTTCTTCAGAAGATATTAAAGAACAAGATGGTGAACCTGTTTCCAACAATGAAAAGGTCAAATGTGGCATCTATTCATCCTATTTAGTGTGTTAGTGTAGATGTTAAATATTTAATGTGATTTAATTTGTTTACAGGTGAAGAAAGGATTATTGGACCAAAATAAGACTTCACAAAGAGGAAAAAAGGATGGTTCTCCAAGTGATATTGAAGAAAGGGGTGAAGTAGAAAAGAAGAATGAGAAGGTTAATGTGTTTCAATTCATCTTCTAAGTAGTTTTTCATAATCTTCACAATAACAATTCATCCGATAATGAAATTTTTTAATCTAGGCGAAGGTAAAATTGTTAAAACACACCAGAAGTTCTCAATATGTTGAAGTGAAGGTTGAAAAAGAAAAGGTTTTATGTCTATCTTATAGCTCTTTACTTGGTTGTAATATGCATTGACAATAATATATGTAATGTAAGTTTATTTATTCCCTACAGGTGGATGAATGTAAACAACATAACTCAAGCCAATCTGTCGCCCCAAAGCCCATTAAGGTAAGTTTTTCACTTTAATTTAGTATATATTCTACATAATATACGTTAGTAAACATTAACAATTACATTTCAACTTATCCATGGTAGGATGGAACTTCTTGTTTGTTGGCAATCGGATCTAAAAATAACGTCGTCGGAGTGGGGACTATATTTGACTATGACATTAATAGTGATAAAGTGAAGGTTTCACTTGACGTAGTTGTTCATGGTGATTGTTCTATCCCAATACCAACAAAGGGAGAAGAAAATATGTAATCTCAAGAAGTAGGCTCACACTTGCTATGGCCACGGGATCTTGTAATAATTGACAATGAAAAGGTAACATTTTCCATCCTTGTTGGTTTTTATTCTATATAAGTAATTTATTCTAATGTTACACCATTTGTTAATAGGAGGAGGAAAAAAATTCAAATAAAAGTTTAGGAGTTCTATCAATGACACCCATTCAAAGTTCACCAGTTGCTTTACGCTGTTTACTCCGTGAACTTGAATATATTGGATCATCAATTCAAATCACTGTACCGATGCAAGTATTTGGAATCCAACACAAGTGTTGCATTTTGGTTGAGGTCTTACGAGATTTTTGTCATATGCGCCCAATATGCACTCCTTGTCTTGATGCATATATAATGTAAGTAATCTTAATATATCATGGTTTAGTATTAAAATATATATATTTAGTACTGTATAAAGTTTAATTAATATGATAGGTACTTATACAAACTAATGGAGAAATTGAAGACTTTGAGTTTGTATAAGTTTTTAGATGCTGGTTCCATCTCAATCTCAACCAAGAAAGAATCTCGAACTCAATTGTTATCCTCAAGAATGATAGGATTGGATAATCAACTTCTCATCTTCCCTTACAATTCTGGGTATGTTGTATGAAATGCATTATACAATATTTTGTGCAATGTATAATTTTTTTATGATTTTTTAAATTTGTAGGAATCATTGGACTTTGATCATTATTGAACATTCAAAAAGTAGCATATTTTGGATGGACCCTTTAAAAAATCGACTCGACCAAGATATCATCAATGTGATAGGCATGTACGTATGTTATAGCTAGCATTTCACAACTTTAACTAATATGAATAGATAAAGAAACATGTTACATTTAAAGTCATTTTTAGGTCTTTCAAGATTGTTGACCCTAAGAAGAAAAAGTTCAATTAGAAATCAATTAAGGTATGTTATTTCATACATAACATAGTTTATCCAATAAACATGTACAAAATTAACTTAACTTGTGTTTTGCATTTTATACAAACAATGCCCTAAGCAATCGGGTGTGATCGAATGTGGATATTATGTCATGCGATACATGCGTGAGATAATATTATCAAGAACCACATCAATTTTAGATATAGTACGTATACAAATTCATACAAATTTAAGTTACGTATTTAGTTCTTCGAGTTTATTTGGATTTCTTTGTTTATAGATGAAAGTTGTGCCACCTACATACTCACAAGATGACATTGACGTGGTATGAATTGAGTGGGCAAAGTATGTGGGATCGCACATGTTCTTCGCATAGGATTTGTGCTAGTAACAGTTGTTGGAGTATGGAGAAAACAAACCTTTTTTTGTGGATGGAGTACTTATTTTTTGTTACTCAATACAGAATGGAATGCATTTGCGAAATACTTTTTGTAGAGTTGAAGCATGAATTAAACTGATATGGGTATGATCGTTAAATGTCGTCATTTTTTTTTGGAGGTATTGTAGAATTCTGATGTGTTTGATCTGTTATATAACTCCATTTCTAGTTTTATATTAACATTTATATTTTTTGTTTGGAAAAGGTTGGCATGACACATGATATTGTCTATGGTTGGGTAACATCACAAATGATTTTTTGCCATCGAAGCGGAGAAAAAACTTTCAAATTGATTGTTAGCAAAAAGGTAAAATAGGGGTGTTGGAAATTCGTAATTGTTGGATTTGTAATATGTTGAATTTCTGATTAAACTTTATAATTTTGGTTGACTCTTACTCTTTTATATTTATCTTATTTGTAGTTCATATTTCGATATTTTGAGAACAATGTTATGTGTAAGAAGTAGGTCGAAGGAAGAAGTTTTGAAGTTGCAGTATTTTTTGGTGCTTAAGAGGTATATATCATATAACCCAGAATTACATGTTTCTTTGAATTGGTTTATGTTGTTAAGATTTCAGTTCAATTGTTGGCTCACATTACTAGATTTAGGTAGGCTTAATTTCTTCTAATAGTTATTAGAATCCTTTCCAAATAGTTATTGGCATTGATTGACTTTGGAAGTGTCTATGTTGTGGATAGTAACCTAATAGTTATTAGAATCCTTTCTAAATAGTTATTGGCATTGATTAACGTTAGAAGTGTCTATGTTGTGGATAGTAAGACTAATGTGAGTATTTAAATTATACATTTGTTTTGCTCCTACTGTATTATGTTTCACTTGCCCCCCCTCCTCCTCCTCCTAAACGAAGCAGTTTTTCAATTAACTCTTATTCTTTCTAGTAGAGTAGTGTATAAGTTAAATTTAGAGGTTATTCATGTTATTAAGGTTGAAAAGTGAGATTATAATGTGATTTTGAGCCTATTTATGTGGCTATATTGTGATTCTATGCCTAATTTTTGTTTGAAAGTGTTCATCGAAGCTTACTTGTATGACTAAAGTGGGTTTTCAGTATAAATATACATAACAGAATGATATTGTCACAGTATAATCAACATATATATAACCTGCATATTGTTATTATTGTTAACCTTTATATATTGAGTCAAATTCTAAAATGAATGTTTTTTTTGTAAGGTTCCTAGACAATGCCATTGAAGTAAGGAAACCCACCAACCAAGATATTTAAATAGGTGTTGTATATATATATATATATTCGGTATTATGCTAACATTTAGTTATAAATACTAAATTTGTAAATGATGTACCTAGAATTTGATTACTAGTGTTGTTATTAGTTTCCTTGTATTAACGATAGAAACTATATTATTATATATGAAAGTTACTTTTTATGTTTGTGTACATATTTTGTGTTGAAACTGAAGGAAACACAGGTGTAATAACATGTATGAAACACAGGTGTAATAACGTGTATCATGGTAATGGTTTCTTTGATATCTGATAAAAGTCATGAGATGTAATTTTATGACAGTAGAATATTATCATCTATCAGACTTCTATGACTACAAATAAGTGACAATGTATGTAATTCAATGACCTCAAAAAAAATGTCATAATTAAGGTGTTATTGACACTTTAAATGTGTCATTATTTGTTGCTTGATGATATAATTTTAATGTCAAGATAACTCTTTATTTGACAGAAAAAAGTCAACATTTTGATTATTTAATGACGGTAGAAAATTGTCACGAAAAATAGTTACCATGACTTATAATAAATGTCAATACATATTCATTGTTGACTGTGTTTAAAAGTCATGAAATTATCAATGATAACTGATTTCTCATGTGTCATCTATATACTTTAGATGATGAGCAATTAAATGACTAAAAAAAAAAGTCAAGAAATGTCGTAATGACTCTTTTTTAGAGTCATAGAAGCATATTTTTGTTGTAGTGCTCGCTGGTTCCATGGTTTCGTTAGTCTAGTCTCGCTGGTGGCCTGAATCTCACTAGTTAGTGAATTTTGTTATAAAGTTTGGTCTAAATAGGGACATGTGCATCAATATTTAAGGCCTATTTGCTATTCTAATGGGAATTCTAAGGAATCTAACAAAGGAAACTAAACCATTTCAGGCCGAAAGGAGCTAGGAAAGGCATATAATGCTTTAAGGGCTCGGGACAAGCAGTGAGTGACAACTTTATTTAAAATGAGCTTGCTTTAAACAAAGTTTTCATGATATATGACTATGTTTAGAAACATGTTTATATGTTTATGAGTTTTCATGAGTTTAAATGTATTACGATGACTATTTGTTTGAAAGAACGCATGTGTTTCCATGTAAATGCATATTATGGTTTTGCATTGGAAATATTTGAAGCATGCTAGTTGTTAACCGAGCTTTACAAAAGGCATGCTATTTGTTAATCTATGGTTTTATGGAAGCATGATGATTTTTAATGGATTTGTGAAAGTTTGAGATGTTATAAACTCGTGAATTTTTATTATGTTATTTTCAAAGCATGTTGCTTTTGAATTATGTTTTTGAAAAGGCTCCCAATGCTGAAGGACTCAGAGAAGGCATGTGGGTAGCTGGGATATAGAAATGGTTCCCAATGCTGAAGGACTCGAAGAAGGCATATGGGTAACCTGAATATAAAGATAGCCCCCAATGTTGAAGGACTCGGAGAAGGCATGTGGGTGGCCTAAATCTCGTATATAGAACCCGATACTGAAGGACTCGAGAAGGTATACGGGGAACCCAGGATATGATATCTATGTGCACATAAAGGTATATCAACACTATTGTGTTTAGATTACTCCACACAGCTAAGGTTATTCGACGTTGGGTGTGTCGAGATTACTCCACCCCAACTAAGGTTGTTTTCGACGTTGAGTAGTCTTGAGCTTCGCTCCGCCTCAACTAAGTAAAATGTTTTTGAAATATGTTGTATTTTCAGGGTTTTCTGGAAATGAAACGTATATGGTTTGATAACATTATTAGAGCATGATTTGCCTGGACGTGGATGACCACCTCAACAAACTACAACAAGCCAATACATTACAATAGTCAGTCGAAGATTCATTTAATAAAAAATAGCATATTCGTTTAAAAAAAGATAGGTGACTGTTTACCAAATCCTAAATGGTCAGTTAATAAAACTAAATGATCGTTTAATTTTGACTACGCGATCATTTACCAAAACTTAACCGATTGCTTACTGAAACTAAACGATCATTTAATTTTGACTACACGATCGTTTGCCAAAACCTAAACGATCACTTAGTAAAAGCTAAACAATCGTTTAATTTTTATTGGATGATTGCATACATAATGGTAGGTGATTGTTTAACCTAATATGGGGCAATCATATACAAAAAGGTAAGCGATCTTTTAACATAATCTGGTCGATTGCATACAAAAACGTAATCGATCGTTTAACATAAATTGGGCGATCATTTAACATAAACTCAAGGGAAGTCAAATACCTTTTAGATCATGACGAAGACGAGCAATCAACAAATTGTTGGGTGTTATGTCCTAAAACTCGTAAATAGTAAATGTAACATTTTACTTAACATTAATAAAATGTTATTGATGTTTTTTTTTTAATAAAGTGTTATTGTTTATATTATGTTTATCTTGCCTAAATAAATCTAATCCAATAAACTAGCATCCTAGGCTATTGAAAGAGTCTTGAACTGTATGTCGAGACGTACGGGGATCAGTGTTCAATATACAACCTAACGGGTCTATAGTATAGGGAGAAGGTTGGGTATCTTATCCTAGTGAAACTATGGATATGACTCACTTTTTACAAATACAATGACCCAACACATTCATGTAGGGGACATGCGAGTAGGGGTATCTTATGCAATGAGTTTGTATAAGGCCAGATAACGAAATAATAACCGCTAGCTGTAACACCGTTGATTAGTTAGGTTTCTATTTCACTAGGATAACCTAGGCACTACGACCGTCAGCTTATTGATTGGCGTTACCTATGGAGTTGTCCAAAATACATGACGTATTCCATGTTTCTCTACTGAGAAAGTACATTCTAGATTCCACACATGTTTTGGAGGCTCAACCTATTCAGCTAAATGAAGACTTGTCTTATGAAGAAGAGCCTGTGCAAATCCTTGATCGAAAAGAGCAAGTGTTAAGATAAAAAAACTATACCACTTGTTAAGGTTTTATGGAGAAATCACCAAGTGGAAGAGGCAACATGGGAAAGCGAAGACCAAATGAAGATCAAATATCCTTATCTTTTCTCGGAATGATCTTACTTGAATTTCGAGGACAAAATTCTCAAAAAGGGGGTAATGAATTGTAAGCCCTAACTTGTAGGACATGCTTAGCCTTGGGAGAAGGCAAGCTATGAAGAAGTCATGTGTTATGCTTTGAAAAGAGGAGTGGTGGCCGAGAGTGAAGGAGCAAAAATTGTTAAGTGTTGACCACTGCTATGTGTTGGTAAGGTTGAAGAGTTGTTATATTTTGATAGGACTACTATACGTTGAAGGTGTCACCATGAAAAAGTTACTATACGTTGAAGGTGTTACCATGCGCTGAAGGTGTCACAAGTGTTGGAAGGGAAGTTGGAACTTGGCCGGGAGAAGTTGTACTTGACCTACCATGCGTTGGTAAGGTTACTATGCGTTGGAGAGTAGCTGTATGCGATAGACTGCAGCTATGCGTTGAAGGTTGTTGCCATGCGTTGAAGGCAGTTGTGTGTGGATGACTGCTGTGGGCGTTGGAGGTAGGTTACGTCGAGGGTGGTTACGCGTTGGTGTGTTGGTGAAAAAGTCCGCGCCGGCCAACTTATTTTAAAAAAGAATGGAAGTGGAGGTTATGTCGACAGCATATATATATGAGTGGGCTAAATATTTAATCATTTTAAACACTTTCCAGAGCTCGAGTCGGTTCCATTTTTAAGACAAACAACAAAGGAAGGTAGAAGAAGGTATTCATGTCGAATTCGAGTGAAATTTTATTCGTTTTGGTGGTGTAACTAAAGCTGGAATAGAAAGTTTGATTGTGGTCGTGAAATCCAAGCATGGTCTAGTGTTTGGAGAAGTGAGAACTGAGGAAGTTGAAGATAGGGCTGAAATTTTGAGGTTAGTAAGTTAACTCAATTTCTAACTATTTCTATGAAGAATGTTTGAGTTAAATTTGCGGGAAAACATGTAAACTTGTAGGTGGAAGTGATTGCTATTGATTCGCTAGGCAATTGAGAGCAACTGGGTGTTATTTGAGAGTATCTCTCAAACGGAGAGAGAATCATGCTCTGAAATTTCGAGGTAGAAGTGAGAACAAAAGGAAAGGAAGAAACCGTGGCTGTCGAGTGCTGCTTGTGTTGCAGTGTCGCTGAGAAGTTGGAGAGTGAGTAGCGAGACGAGTGTCACTGGAAGCGCAGAGGGCTATGCATCTCCCAAATCACGCTGAGTGTCGCTAGGTATCGCTACTCAAGGCCAAGAAGAGCTAGGAAAGGCGTATAATCTGCTCAGGGCCTAGGACAAGTAGTGAGTGACATTTTTCTTTCTTTAAAAAATGATTTTATTGAGAATGTGTAGTTCGGTTTTCTTATGATGATTTGAAAAACATGATGGATGATTGTATTGATTATAAGCAGGCTGTCCTATTAAATGTAATTTATGATGAATTGAAAAGCATGATGGCTGCGTATCCATTTCTGTATGATTTTTCTAAAACGATCATGTATGATTTAGCAAAGGCATTTGAGCATGTTTTTCCAATAATTATGATTTGAATCCATATTTTATACGTATTGTGATAACGGTTTTACCATTTTGGTTTCCAAACGAAAGACAGTTTTACAAAACTAGTCACTCACAGGGCTTTTAGTTCATGCTTTCCATGTTTTCTTTTCCACCTAGGTAGCGAGGACGTTCCCGGTGCTTAGCCTACTCCAGCTCGCCCTGCTTAAGTTTCGAGTTATCAGAAACAGTTCACATTGTGGTTGTTGTATGTGTAAATAACTTTATATAGGTGGCATGTAGACCTAGTTATATATATGTTGAAATGTGAGATGGGTTGTTGTATAAGTATATTGTGAACATGTTGGAATGTTTAATTGCATAAACATAAGTTCTTATGGCTTTGAATCTATGAGTAGATATGTATGAAATAATTTAACAGTTTAATCAGGTATAGATAGACAGTATATGTCACAAGAGGGGTGATGTTTGCTGTCCTCACATCTCCTCTTGGGTTGAGTAGGGTAATCTGGGAGGGGGTGTGACAGCTATCCTTCTCCTTGGCACCTGTCTAGCCACTAGCTTGGAAGCACACCACGACTAAGTCCACAAGCCTACCTTCCTTGGCTTCTCCTCCACACCTCCTTCAATCTAAACAAGAAAAATTTTACCTAAGTCCACAACAATAGTACAAAACTTAAGTTAAGTGCTTAGAAATGAAAGTAGGGTTTATATCTTCTAGTGTAATAAACTATCAAAACATGTATTTGATTGACAATATAAAAGTGTCATTGTCACACCCCACCCCGAACTATCCTCCCGTAGCCCGAGACGGAGTGTGGGGACAGTAGTCACCGACTACCCTGTCACAAAACCCACTGGCACATTTACCTCACTTCTCTAATAAATCCTTCTTAGAACGGTAATACCATTAACACTCTCGACAAACCTCGACTTCGATCGGCAACGGGAACTGTTATGCTACCTGAAAATGGAAAACATATAAAAAGGGTGAGCTAACAGCTTAGTGAGTAACGGTTTTTGAAAACATTATACTTTAATTGTAAAACTGATCGAACTCGCATAAAATATAATACTTCAAATCATATTAAAATATGCTCAAATACCATTGTTAAAACTTGCATGTCCGTTTTAGAGTAAATACTCAAAAATCTCATTCATTTTAAAATCATTTTCCTTAGTTGAGGCGGAGCAATGCTCAACGCTCCTCAACGTCAATTTTCCTTAGCTGTGTGGAGTAATCTTAACACATCAACGTCGTATATACCTCTATGTGCACATAGGTACTAGAATTCGGGCCACCCACAATTCCTTCTACGAGTCCCTGAGCATTGGGGTCCCATTTCCATATCCAAGCTACCCATCTACCTTCTACGAGTCCCTCAGCATTGGGTGCCTTTTTCTGTATTTATATCTAGGTTACCCATCTGCCTTCTACGAGTCCCTCAGCATTGGGTACCTTTTTCTCTATATCCCGGCTACCCTTTGGCCTTCTCCGAAGTCCCTTAGCCTCAGGTGCCTTTTCAAAGTATTATAAAACACAGTACATATTTTGGAAACATTATTTTAATAACTTGTAAGTTAACCGTTTCCAAATCTCACATCAACAGCATTCTAAATTCAATTTCAAGCTTTAATATCAAACAGCATGCTTTTCAAACAAATTTAATTCCAAATCTTTCTTGAAATCATATAACACCATGCTTTTCAGTAAAATCATGAAAACATGTATCAATCAATCACCATGCGTTTTATAAACTTATAGCAAGTAATCATCATACTCAAAGTTTTTCAAATAAAACGCATGCATTTATTTATTAGAACCCCATGAAATCATGTTCATAACATTTTGAAAAACGCAGGTGTTACTCACCTGTACTTGCCCAAAGAATAATTCCTCTTCCTTTCCTCTATTTCCTCTTCCCAAGCTTCTTGGACGCAGCGTTCTAATCTTAGAAATGCAAGGCTCCATATTCCTCTGTCAGCTCGGTTGGACGCAACCCTGCATTTCAACGCAAGGTTGGCAACTACTGCAAAGTGCAGCCTCTCTTCTTACTTCTCTTTTGGGATGCGTCGACCTCTCTTGGACGCAAGGTCCAACTTGAACGCATCACCTATCTTTGGACGCAGCGTTCACCTTGAACGTAGTATTTGTCTTTACCGCAAGGCCGACCCCCTTTCGACGCAAGACAACTTCTTTTACATAAAATAGCTAAGTTGTCAAAATATCTTCTCTCTTGGCCGCAGACTCCTACTACGGACGCAAGGATTCTACCTTTCTGCCTCCTTTCTTCCCTCTCTCTCCAGAATTCTTCTTTCAGAGTGATCAGTCGCTCCTTTTCCTTCAAGGTTCTATTTATAGGGATCTTGTCATCCAACTTCTCCTCTCCTTTTGCCACTTGTTTGTCATATGTCATGCTGCATGCTTAATTAACCATGCATTAATCCAAGTGTCACCTTGCATGGAACACTTAACATGCCTTTTTAACACCTCCTACTTTTAAGGTGTCAAGTCTATATGAAGCCACCTAGCCTTTATAAGCTTATCTTATGCGTCCAACATTTTCCAATAGACAACCATTCATTCAACACAACGCTCCCATGCGTTCATTGAGTTTCCTTTAAGGTTTGAACTTCACTACTCACTTTTCTAACTCTCGGACATACTTCCCTTGAACTCGTTTCTCCACCGCATACTACTAGGCGTCAAAATCTCAAACGCACACTACTATGCGTTTGTCTTACTGCGTAATACCATGCGTCAGCCTGAATCGCATACTATCACTCGTCCATGATCTTCCTCCTATCCTTGAAGATTCCTTGATTACTCCTCTACACGTTCTTGTGCTTGTATTCCAAGGTTGTTCATTTAACCCTTTTTCCTTGCACTAAAACATTTTTCTGATAATAAAGTAGTATGCGTCCACCTCTTGTTCCAATCTTTAAACTTACTTCGCACCTTCCACTTTATCCAACACTCGTGAACATTCCTTGCTAATAGTCTATGCGCTACTCAATTTGCTATAGTATTCTATCTTTCCAAGACTTAGATCTCTTTCAACACTTCACAACATAACTTTATTCCTTTCTTGCTTATGCGTTTCACTTCTTTCTCTTCTCGGTTTACTTCAATGCATCCATCCATACCATGCATTACCTTGGTCCTGACCATGCGTCCAACATGGTCTTTTACTTTTTTTCTTCATAGACTCTTCAACGCATCAGATTCTTAAAAGTAGGGTGTGACAGTCATGAATATGAAATTTTGTGTTAAAAAAATGTGTTACTGTTGTATGACAGCTTTCAAGTTCAAAAACTTGATGCTGTGTTTGTCTTTTTATTATTATGCTTCCTATGCGTTTACCATACTATGCATTGAACATGCTTAATGTTATGCGTTTGAGATCTGTCAAGTTTTTCTATCCTTTACCCAAGTATAAGCAAGGAAATAGCTTTTCTCGGTGAGTCCGAGGTCGAACACAGGGACTATGCTGATTCTCTAATTAATTGGATTAATTGAGTTGTAGTGGTAACCAAAAATATTTAAGATGGGATGCGTCTAACTAAAGAAAGCGATAACATGTACACTAGACTAAAATGTGGTAGATGGTAAGGTATGCGACACATCAAAGTCAGCTAAGTGGATTATGTGAATGGGTAAAAATAGGGTTTGGGTTGGTTAACATCTAAAATCAGAAACGCATGGTGATAGTTTATTGATACTTGCGACTCTTCTCCCGGTGATATGGTCTATAACGCATAGGAGAGTGTTAAGTACCAAGGTTATTCCTATAGACAGGTAACACTTCTTGGCCTTGTCAATTGAGTTCCACAATCACTTACCCTCTCGAGTAGTCAGATTATTACTACTTATATCGATTAGCTAGATGGACATAAGCATCGGATTAAGTTTACAATTGACAAGATGCAATAGTTACACTATGGTTCTTATTTAGATGCTAACGCAACTCGTGACACTTGAAAGATTAGTTACTCATGGATTCAAAGTAATAAGCGAAAAGTGTAGAGAAATGGATAGACATGGAAGAATTGTAGATTAATAAACGAAATACAATTCTAGACAGCTTAATGTCTTGACACAAATCTAAAATCAAGCTAGAAAAAGATTTAGAAAGCAGGAAAGGCGTCAATGTATTGAGTCGTCGGAATGGAAGCGTGAGGTTTTGCTGTGAAGTGCTCAGGCGAGGGAAGACTCTTCTCTCTCGAGCTATTCGTCTCCAGTTGTCTTCTAGAGAGAACTCTGCTGCCACTTAGGAATTCTTCCGAGAATGAACAACCTTTTTTTCATCTTGCAAGATTGCCCTTTTATAGAGGCTGCATTCGTAATCAGTGGCAAATCTGCGTGATTGGAGGAAATTGATGTCGTGCGTCTATCTCGCCTAATTGCGTAATTCTCGGTTCAATTTAGATCCACCACTTTAGCCACAGATCATGCATGTCAATCTTTCGACAATCTCTCAAGATTCTGATCTGATTTTCCGCTACTTTGCGTTTCTTGTTGTTATGCGTCCATGGAGAATTTGGGTTCATGCGTTCACTTTTGTCGACGCATCCATATGTTCTAACGCATCATCCTGCATTGAGCGGATGTCAATGCATCCACAGGTTGCCAGCGCATACTCCTGCATTACAAAGTTGCCAACACATCTACATTATACTTGCGTTCCTGCGTTAAAACATGCATTTAGGCTCAAAAAGTTATAAAATAATTATCTTCATCAATTTACAATAGTAGAACGTATAGAAAGATTTATCAATAGAATTTAACTAATACTACCACATAATTCTCTATTTAATCTCTATTTTTCTAAGAGAAAGGCTATAATAACTTGTATTTCTACAAGTTATCAGTTACGATAGAACATTTGTTGACATAAAATATTTGTCACAGTTCATATATTCTCGACAATAAAAAATGTTATGGTTCAGATATTCTTAACAAGAAAAAAATGTCAATATACATTCTTTTTTGACATTTTATAATTGTTGTCAATAATCATCGTGACAACAATAAGCCAATTTTGAGGCAATTGATAACAATGATAACCTATTCTAGTAAACTTGACAATGACAATTTATAATTGTCAGTGATTGTTCATCTTTGAAAATTATTTATTGTCATTAAAATTTCAATTATGACATTTTTCAAAACTGTCATTATTACTCATAACTTTACAAGGGATACAATGACACAAAATAAGTGTCACAAATTTGAATTGTGACAATTATAAATGTCATGAAATCCCAGTTTTGTAGTAGTGGTCTTTAGTGGTATGACGCACAGTTAATGAACACTGATTAATTTAATTAAAGAGCTTAACTAATTCAATCTCGAATAATTAAATCTTCTAATCTGTAGATCCATTAGGCCCCTATTAGCTCACTAAGGGTAAAACAATGATCAGTTAATTCTTGGAATAATTTCAATTGTTCAAATTATTTAAGGAAATTTTATATTAATAATAATTAATATAAAGTATAATGTATAATGATACATTATAGTATATAGTTAATTATAAATTGTTGGTTTTTATGTCCTAAAACTCGTAGTTTGTAAATTTCGTATTCTAATTAAAGTTGTTATCGAGATTTATTTAGTAATGTTGTTATTGAATATGTGAATTGCATTTACTAAATCCAATAAACTAAGAACCCCTAGCTATAATTTGAATACTTAGACTTTATGTGTAGACATAAAAGTGGATCAAGTTTAGGTAATAGCCAAAATGGTCTATAATATAAGGATTAGACTGGGTATCTTATCCTCGGGACACTATGGACGTGACCCACTTTGAATATGATACAAACAATGTGATCCTATATCATTGATGTAGAGACATGAGAGTGGAGGCATCGTATGCAATGAGTTTGCATGAGACCGAACCATGAAATAATCACTTTTACTTTATAACATTGTTTACTGTTAAAATTGATTATTTCAACATGATGACCTAGGTAACTCGATCTTAATTCTAAGCTAACTATGAACTCTTGTTTGTTTGAGATTATCTTTTAATTTGCATGGATGAGACCAGGCAGAGAGTTGGGGACATAGTCCTGCAAGATGGAATCCACTCCTACTTAATTTAAGGTTAGTAGAGAAGTTGTTCTCTTAAGTACTAACTCCAGGTCTTGAACAAGGGGTCCCCCTCATTGGCCGAGAGGGACTCGGTTTGATGGCTGGACAACAAACCAATTGTTCATTAGAGGATCAATGAGAATTAAGGAATGAGATGTAATTACACGGGTAAAATGGTAATTTTGATTCGGTTGTAATTACGAACAACTTGTGAAGGATCGACTTACTAATCATGGTTATATCAAGTGGACATAAATATATCTACAGTGAGAAGAGTGCAACTACTAGGCTATAGTGGAGTGTCCCAGTAGTTAACGAATGTTAATTAACTTGGTTAAAGAGTTTAGCCGGTTAATTTCGAATCGTTGGAGCTCATGATCTATAGGTTCATTAGGTCCCCTTATTAGCTTATGGACTATTCCTTAGAATAGTGTGACGAAAGAATTTGAAGATGTTCAAATTCGGTTAAGGAGCAAATTTTATGGTTTGTTTGTTTAATTATGAATTAAATAGAATTAGAGAGTTGGGGATATTTAATTATGATTTAAATATCAATCGAATGAATAGAGATTCATCGGGTCGGAAATTGACGGGATAAGTGGAAAATTTATTAATTTAATATTTTAATTTGATATAATTAATTAAATTTGTTTAATTAATTATTATTTAAATTAAGAAAAATCATCTTAAATGGAAAAACTATTGAAAATATTTACAACTAATAGCAAAATGCACAGTCTATCTGTGATAGACAGCGATAGACTATTATCTGTGCTATTGTGACACAGATAGTAGTTTATCGCAATTTATTGCGGCTTATCACAGATAGACAATGAAATTTTGCTATATTTGTAAATATTTTGGTTATTTTGCTATATTTGAAAACAGCTCTTAAAGTAATTATATATTTAATACTAAATTAATATTATTTAATTAAATATTATAATTCATGAAAATTGGAAATTGGGAATATCTAATTTTGCATGGAAGTAGGAGGTGGAGTTTTTGAAACTCACCTTACCTCTTCACTTTCCACCTCCTAATTGAGTCCCTTAATCACCATGATAAGTGCCAATTCCATAGCTAATTAAATTGGCTGAAGTTCTTCTTGATATAGGAGAAAGATTGATGGAATTGTGTTTGAGTTCTGAGTTGAATTTGGCTGAAAATTCAAGAATACCCAAACTCTCCAAAAATCTCTTTTCTCTCAAATTTGCTCCAAATTCATCAAGATTGGCATCCCACAATCCTTTCTAAGGCCAGAGAATAACGAGGAAGATCCTTATGATAGTTCACGAAGTGTCCGTGACTAAAATATTGGAGGAGACAACTTAAATTTTGAACTACAACAAGTAAGTTTTAATCTCTGTTTTTTCGGTTTTAGAACAAGCATGTTTAATCTTCAAAATCGATGTAATTAGAGTGCTTAAGATCCTAATTACTTTCGCTATTAAGTTCCTAACTCCATCGTAAATATGATTTATAATTAAAAGGAAATTTATTATAAATAGAAAAAATATCAAATTATTCATAAATATAGAAAAATTTCACTATCTATTGCGGTCTATTGCTGATAAACAGTGAAATTTTTCTATATTTGTAAATAGTTTGACTCATTTTGCTATATGTGAAAAAAACCCTAATTAAAACTATATAATTTGAGAGAATAATATTTGAATAAGATTCAAATACTAATTTAATATGAATTTGATTCATATTAAAACTATAGAGTAAAATTAATATGAATGAGATTCATATTAAAATTGTAGAATAAGAGAGAGATATGCATTTTTATATGATTGAAAGACATAAAATAAAAAATATATATATATATATATATATATATATATATATTTTTTTTTTTTTTTTGATATTTATATATTAATTACTTATTTATTTATTATTGTTTATTTATTATACATTAAATTTAATTTAATATATGTATATATATAATTTAAATAAATAACGACAATTTAAAATAAAAAGAAAAAGATAAAGGAAAATAAGGAAATAACTCCCTATACTTTCAGGTGAGTGGTAAGTGGGGTAATTCCCCTCACGATGTTTTTCCATATTAAGATACAGAGAGTTTGTTTAACACTCATCTCTCTACAAAAGAATTCTCTCTTCTCTCTCACTCTTTAATAGAAACTCTTCTCTAAAAAATTTATCAAATTTTTTTTTTTTTTATTCCACAATCTAATTGATCTTTGCCAGATAATGGTTGGGTAATGTACTGGTGGTATCGATTTGTTTGTGATCATTGGGATTTTCATAGAGAGTAAGGCTCGTTTTTTCATGGAGAATTGTTCTTCAACAAAAGGTAATTTCTCAATTTACTTTTGTAGCATGCTTAACCTTAATTTTGTATGAATTAATTCTATATTTTTCTATTGGGATTCAATCTCTTTAAATAGATCTTAGTTTAGATCTCGTAGTTCAACTAGCGAGCCAAGAATAGAATTGAGCATGCAATCTTTGTGTTTGATGAGCAACCAAGCAAATGAATGGGTTATAAATCCCTAAACTAGACCTTTTTAATCGATTCAATTCCCGCTTTAATTACGCTTGCTTTTACATTCATACACTTTAATTTCAATTGCAATGAACAACACACAAACCCTCCCCCTTATGACCATACGAGTTCATCAATAGGCTTAAACATTTCAAGGTTCCTGTGCAGACGATCCGGTCTTGACATCTATATTGCATTTTTGTAATATCAATAGTATAGTTCGGAGGTTATAAATTTATTTGATTGAGTATTTTGGGAGTGACACCAAAAGGGTTTGTTAGACCTTTAGCAATTTTCAAACTAAAAAATTTAGTTGCAAGACGCCCTTTCTTGTTTACTGGAGGCGTTTCATACATGTTTGACAAAGCTATCATCAGTCCTATTTTGGTCGATGAACTCCCACTCCACACTACTTTAAAGAATGTGTGGTTAGATTTTCTCCATTTTATAGAAATTTTGTTATTTTTTCTCTCTCCTCCTCCCACTATAATAATTTTCAAATTAGAAGTTAAAATATTCATTAATAAAACATACCAAACTCCTTAACTAAAATAGTTAAGTAAAGTAGACAAACATTAAACTCCAAAGGTATAAAGATAACAAACAAACATTAAACTCCGAAGGTATGAAGATAACAAACTTAATTCAACATAAAATAAAATTTCAAAGAGATTTATGTAAAATGGTTTACATACTATTACATTAATTTATTACAAACAATAATGGTATCAAACAACTTGCAATTTCTCAAGCTGAACTTCGTCATCAACCTTCAACTGGTCATAGTGATGAGCTGATCGATAACCTTGAAGATGGTTCCACAGAGCCAACTTATCAACGTTCTCGCAATGATACAATTTGCAAACAAAATACACCACAGTTTCCAACACAAGCTTCACCAAAAAGAACACCAAAAACAACAACACCCAGCAAATCCCCAAGATACCCCTATCCACCCATGCTGACCTAACAACCAAATAGTGAAGAAACACAAACTGGATCACTCCCAAAGGCAAATCCAGCAACATCCATAACTTTATAACCATCTTCATGTTCCCCTTAAGCAAAGCCTTGCTTTTCGCCATGGCTTTGAATCCGTACGACTCTTCCAAAACCGACACGACGCTCGACAATTGCCAAATTGTCGTCAAATACCAAATGCCAATACAATAAGAGATGATAAGGAAGAAAAGAATGGTTCCAATGCCAAGTAAGAAGTTATGGTCATTATTTGGGCCATAGATTATGATTGCTATCACAGGTATCAAGAAGAACACAGCAAAAGCAATGAAGTTAAAGGCAAAAATGGTTGCAAAATAGCACAAAAATGTGACAAGAAGTCGCTTCCAAACCTTAGGGAGGACGGCGATCACGTGAGCGAAAGAAACATCACGTGCAGCGTAGATACACGCGACGGTGTAGATAACAGCGGAGATGGAGAGGAGGGAGAAGACAGAGGAGATGATTAAGAAAGTGAAGTTGGAAAAAGAAGAATAAATTATTTCGGAGGATACGAGGTGGGAGAGTTTAAGGAATTGGGGTGTGGACTTTTTAGTGTGTTGTAAAATGGTTTCCTCTTGGGAGATTTTTTGAAGGGAGAAATTGGATATTTCCATGTTGGTGAAGATTAAAAGAGAGAGAGGAAGAATGAAGACAAGGGTAATTTGGGTGAAGATTTTCCTCCATTGGTGTATCAATTTGAAGGTTTCATGGAGAATTCCATAGATTCCCAAAAAATTCAGGCTTTCTAGTTTTACTTCATCCATGGTGTTTCTGGAAAAATAGGCAAAACTGATGAAGATGATGAAGATGAACAATTTTTGAGAAGAGGGAAGATATATTGGGAAAAAAATTATTGAATGATTTGTTAGTGTTTTTTTTTTTTTTCCCATGATTGAAGCTTCTATGAAATGAAGTTATTGTTGAATATTCTAAGTTTTCATAAAGATCAATGGGTTCTTTTTCCAGAATTTAATTGCTTCGGAGAAAAAAATGGTTAAAGGATTGGAAAACCTCATCCAAGCATTGACTTCTATAGTCTCCTCTCTTATCCATTTTGTACACAATAACTAATGCTCAAAGACATTTTTGGTCATTATTTTTTTAATAAATACCTATGTTGCCCCTTGTTGAATAATGATGTGATTTCTTTTTGGTGTCCTTTTGAGAGACACCTCTCCAATTTTCACTTTACAAAATAAATTCATATATTTTAAAATTATAATTTTAGGTTGAATAGGTTTACTTGATGTTGATGGATCTGATTCTTAAAAAATATTTTTCTATTGAGCCCAATAGATACAACTAATGCTGATTAGATAAATCTGTTCGAGTCTAAGTCGTTACACATCAAATTAACGCAACAACTTTTCGTTGTATATGTGAGATGCATGTTTAAAATAAAAACAAAATAATACTTATGTTAACATTTTTAAAATAATAATTTCATGCGATCTAAATTTAGTGAAATATAAAAAAAAAGAAAAATAAATTAGAGAATTTAATCCAATATGAAAGTGGTTATAAGGTGAAAAAAATAAACCGTCAATTCCTTTATGAGAGTGACTTTGATGGTATATTTGTGAAAACATGAAAATAAAAATTGTTGCTTTATCTATATTATCATACTAAAATATTAACATATTTATTTGATAATTTAATTGGTTGCACAATTTTTCTCTCTTTGTACTAGAAGATTTTTTCTTTTTTTTTTTTTAACCAAACGATAATTTGAAAACATTAAAATAGAAATGTTACATTGTCTAACAGTTACAAGTTTATGGTAACTAAAACAAACCTGTATAATATAATTTTGGGTAATTGTTTTAAATAACAAAACAATTGAAAATATTTTAAAATATAGTAAAATGTTACTTTCTTTAAGTGATAGACAGTGATAGATGATAGTAGTTTATCAATGTCTATCATTGATAAACAATTACATTTTGGTTTGTTTGTAAATAAGTTGATTCATTTTGTTATATTTAAAAATAACTCTAATATTTCTTTTATCACATCTATTTAAAAAAAATTAATTACAACTACAAGATTTCACAAATGCTCGTGTTTCTTAACTAGTCTTAATAAAAACAAATATAATTCAAAGTTCTTTTAGGTTCTTTCATTTAAAATGTCATAAAATTTCAAATAGCATAAGTGAAATTAGTAAAACAATTTGAGTATTTAAACCTCTAACCTCAAGGATATAAAAATAAATATATTAAAT
Source organism: Citrullus mucosospermus (assembly GCA_030954485.1). Taxonomy (NCBI): domain Eukaryota; kingdom Viridiplantae; phylum Streptophyta; class Magnoliopsida; order Cucurbitales; family Cucurbitaceae; genus Citrullus; species Citrullus mucosospermus. The sequence goes on from CM062062.1 coordinate 6,066,722, forward strand.
TAGATGTTTGATATATTATTAATGGGCTATTTTTAAATAAAGCAAAATGAGTTAAATTATTTACAAATAGAGAAAAATTTAATTGTATATCAGCAATAGATCGTGATAAACTTCTATCGAATAACTGCGATATGATAGAAGTCTATCGTAGTCTTTTGCTAATAGACAATAAATATTTTCTATATTTATAAATAATTTGATATTTTTTCTATTTATAATAATTTTTTTCATTTTAGTTAGATAAATGAATATGCCACCCGAATATTCTTGGATACACATGAAACTCGATCCATGTATCAACTAATTTTTTTTTTCCATAGAATACTATTGATTCCAAATATATTAAAAAAATAACATTTCAACGACTGAAGAGTAATTTTTCAATAGATTATTTTAAGGAAAGAACTTTAATTGACAATTTTTAATAAGCGTTAAAATACTGGCCTATGTAGTTAATTTTGAGACTCATTCTTCCTAGTCAATGTACTTTCATTAAATTTAAATTTAATCCCTATACATACATAAAATCTTAAGACTAGTCCTCATTCTTTGTTTAAATTAATTTTTCTTTTTTATAAATTTTGGTAAAATAATAATAATAATTCTTGTTGATACCAAAATTCGAACATAAAAACACAACTAACCTTCACATGAACACCATTAGTGAATTTATTTCAAATGGAAAAGAATGTGACTTGCGAAAGAGAAAACTTGTATGTCGATATGGTGATTGCCACGCTCACTCTCATGTCTAAATTAGAGAGTGAAAAAATGTGGAAGCTACGGAGTTTGAGAGTATAATTCAACTGGAAGTATAATGAATTTATGGAAATATTTGACATAGGTTATATTGAAAGAGTTTTAGAGTTGCTTTTAGACAGAGGGGCATGATATAAATTCCACCACACGAGCAAACGTGTCAAATACAAGAAATAAACAAGCAGACGAAATACATCCAAAGGGAAATTACCTATAAAATAAGGCTTTGTCGTTTTTGTACCTAGACATAGGGAAACACGAAAGTTGTTTTCTCTTCTTCATTTAAGTTCAATTAACTATATACATGTGTTTAAGTACTTAAGATCTAAAAAGAACTTAGAAAAAAAAAAATAGGTGTTGAACTTTCACTCCTGGTTATGATTATCAAAAAGGGTTGGATGCGGGTGCAAATCAGGTAACATTCTTCTCGAATCATACAAAACATGATCGAGAATGTGAGATGCAAACGAATATGGGCGGCAATCATTGATATGCATTGCTTACTTAAGCAAATTGCGGACATATAGGAAAACAAAGTTAGATCCCCCTTCTCTCATTAGTGTTTACATATTCAATTTCCCTTCTTGACTTTTTTACTCTCATCTTCAAAACCCACAACATTTTCAACTAATTTTTTCTTGCCTCATTTGTAAGCTTAAAGGAGGTTCTTGTTTTAAAATTGGAATTCTTTAACATTTATTGCACGCAAGCATAAGTAAACAAGTGTCGTTGCAATAAAGTTATGCATTGGTGATCAAAGATAAACAAAGTGCCACCACAACAAAGGTGTTTAGGGCTATGTAAAAATAAGAGCCACATGACATAACACGTTAAGAGTTAGAGATAAACAAGTCCCTCCTAACAAGAGTAACAAGTTGGAGGCCGAAGATAAACAAGAATCACACTACAACAAATTGAACATTTCATAACATATGAACATAGTAATTTTGGGGAGGAGAGAGAAAAACAATCATTAAAGCATTATTGCCACTATAAATGTGACATTATTAATGTTTTGTGGCAGATTTTTAATGCCATTTTAATTTACAGATTTCTTTATCGAAACTAAGCAAAAAGTGAAGATAATCCGCTAAGCACCAATTTTGGGGTACTTGTGATTTCAATAATCTATTTTTTCATTTCCCTATGATGTTGAAACCTTTATCAATATTAACTAATTGTCAAATAAGCTCAAAGACCATTTAAAACCATTTTTTAAATCCAAGAGATTAAAAGTGTATCTTTTGAAATAGCGGAGATTAATTAGACAACCTCAGAACTAAAAGTGTATTTTATTCAAAAATTTGCAATGCAATTTTACAATTTATTATTTAGGGTAATTGCAATGAGAATCACTTTTAGAACTAATAATTAAATGTATAACAATATTTTAAGAATTGCAAATCTAACAAATTTACCAGTTATATGCTTCTATTAGTGATAGACTCTATTGCTGATACCTCCTATTAGTGATATAATCTATCACTAATAAACTTCAAGAGTTAGATCTAAATTTTGCTATATCTATAAACTAATTTGCATTGTGCTATATTTACAAATACTTAAACTTGATTGCTATATTTGCAACTGTCTTTATTATTTACCTCCTTTCTACAACAACTCATATAAGATGGAATTTCATATAAGTTTTCAACAAACACAATAATGAGAGCCCTTTCCAATGGGATAACATGCTAAGATCGTGTACTTGACCAAAATATTAGCAAAAATTAGAGCACTATGAAAATGATTATGCCTTCTATGGGACCTCGTGATTTTGAATGTAAATCCTACTTTTATTCTCCTAGTGCAAAGCTAAGTAAGTTCCTAGAAGTGGTGGACTTATAAAATTTTCCAAAATTCATGCTTGAAGAGTCGTGGAAAAGGAGTGGCTCAAGAGGGGTTTTGTTGTGGACTTAGGAAAAAGTTCATGGTTTGAGCGAGATGATGTGTGAAAGAGGTATCCTATGAAAAGCCTAAGAGGTGGACTCAGCGGTGGAAGTGAAGTGTTTAAGAGACAAGGTGTGTAGCTTGGGAAGGAAGTTGGCCGAGTGACATTGAGTGGTGGAGTAGGCAGCTCATGTGTGTGTGTGCTCATAAAGAAAAGGGCTGACATTAAAGGGAGAAAGTGTAGGGAAATTTGGCTAAGTGTTTGTGTGGGGCGTGGAAAACCTAAAGCTAACCGGACTTAAGTTCCATGGAGGATGCATGCTTATGAGTGCTAGTTGGGTGATTGTTGATGCAAGCATAAGTGTCCTTAAGGCTAGAGGAATAGGCTTGTGAACGTTGACAAGAAGAGGTGGATGTGTCCTATTGTGAGTAAATGGAGGATGCGTCTTTAAAGCTGTTGATGAGATGTGTAAGGATGATGCGTCTTAATGTGTAAGGAGAGGTTGATGCGTCTTGGGTGCTTGATGGAAGTTATGGACAAAAGGAAGGCTAGATGCGTCTTGAAGCTGTTGGTGAGAAGGAGAAGAGGCGTCTTGTGAAACCCGAAATCTTGACCTAGTAACTTATATGCAATAAAGAGAAGAAACTAGGGTAATACAAGGGAACGATGAGTAAATGTCACACCCCCTCCTAGATTACCTGTTGTGGTGTAATTGTATGTGTAAATTAGCCTAACGCAAAGTGTTAAAGGATGTGTTTATGCGTTCAACATGTCATGCTTTGAACATGCTATGCGTTCTATCACTATGCGTTGGTGGTCTTGTCAAGTTTTCCTATTCTTTTATCCAAGTATAAGCAAAGTAATAGGTGTTCTTGGTGAGTCCGAGGTCGAACACAGGGATTATATTGATTAGTTTTTAATTGGATTTCATGCGTTACAGCAGTAACCAATATATATTTGAAAGTTGTGTTTCTAATCTAAAGAAAGCGATTGTTTGTACACTAGACTAACAATTGTAGAATATGGAAAGCATGCGACACAGCAAGTTCAGCTAAAGATGTGTGTGAATGGATAAAGAAAAGGGTTTGGGTTGATTAACATCTAACGTTGGAAACGCACAATAGTATCCTATTCATGCTTGCGACTCTTCTCCCGGTTGTCAGCCGCTATACGTTATATGTCTATAACGCATAGGAGAGTGTTAAGAACCAAGATTATCCCCGTAGACAGGTAACACTACTTGGCCCTTGTCAATTGAGTTCCACAATCACTTACCCTTTCGAGCAGTCTGATTATTACTACTTATATTGATTTGTCAGATGGACATAAGCATCGAATTAAGCTCGCAATTGACAAGATAAATAGTTACACTGTGGTTCCTAGTTAGATGCTAACGCAACCCTAGACCCTTGAGTGATTAGTTACTCATGGTTGAAAGTATAAAGCGAACAGTTGAGAAAAGTGAGTAGACATGGAAGATAATTCTATTGATGAAATGAGATACAATTTTCGATCCGTTCAATTCCTTGATACAAATCTAAAATTAAGATAGAACAGTGAGAAAGAAAGCAGGGAAGGCGTCAATGTCTTGAGTCGCCCGGATGGAAGCGTGATGATCTGTTGTGAAGTGGTGCGGCGGATGGAAGACTCTTCTCTCTCGAGCTATTTGTCTCCGGCTGAAGTCTGATAGAACTCTGCTGTCACTTATGGAGTTCTTCCGAGAATCAACAACCTTTCTCATCTCGCAGAGCTGCCCTTTATAGATGATGAAATTGCAGTTAATGGCAAATTTGCTTGATTGGTGGCGAGATTGACACTGCGTCCATCTCGCCTGATTGCGTGATTCTCGGGCCAATTAAGATCCACCACTTTAGCTGCAAATCATGTTTGTCAATCATCCGTCAATCTCTCAAGATTCCGATCTGATTCTCAGCGCCTTGCCGTAACGGTTGTTTACGCGTCCATGCATAGTTTGCCGATGTCAACGCGTCGTAGGTTGCTAATGCGTAGTTATGTGTTGAGTTGTTAACGCATCGTCAAGTTATTTGCGTCCCGTTCAGATCATGCGTCCATGAAGAACAGATTGCTAATGCGTCGTCCTGCGTTAAGAAGTTATCAACGCATCGTCTACATTCCTGCGTCAAAACATGCGTTTTAGGCTCAAAAAGTGGTAAATCATTATCTTCATAAAAATTCAAGAGTATAACGCAAAGGAAGATTTATTATGGAATTTAACATAAACTACCGCATGTTTCTCTATTTAATCTCTATTTATCTATGAAAAGCCTATAATAACTTGTATTTCTACAAGTTATCACACGCCCAAACTTAGATAAATGCTTGTCCTCAAGCATAACTTCTATCTAAGAAACTTCAATTATCTAAACATTTTCTCACACATTGACTAGTCTCTCAGAATGCTATACTCAATCAGCTACCCGTTAGTTATATTATTTCTCTACCTCTATATTCTTTTCTTTGGGACGGGTCTAATTTGTATGCGGCAAGCTTTCTTTCCAAAACTCTTTAACTCATTATTCACAAATTTTTGTTTCTTCTTTTAACACTGAGTCTGAAAAGATGAAGATATAAAGTTCCTTTTTCTTTCATTGGTTTTATTATATGGTTATTAAGCATGCGTCAAGTAAGGTTACCCACCTTTGTTCTGACATACCAACGATGGGGTGCATGAAGGCAGCCAACTACGAGCAAGTGCCCTTCTCGACTAAACTCTTATCTAAGCTCGGTTTTCTCACTAGACATTGGAGTTTGTTATTTATCTATGCGTTGCTGATTACGATTACCCACCTTCGTTTTGACACAACAACTATGGGGTGCATGGAGGTGGCCAACTACGAGCAGGTGTCGTTTTCAGCTAAACTCTTAACAAGATACATATATTATTCTTGCCAGCGGAGTTTTGCGTTTCAAAGAATAAAATTTATTTATATATATATATATATTTTTTTACATAATTGAAATAAGTTCCTCATATTTTATCTTTGACAGTTCAAACCTCTTCACCCCCAAACTTGAGAGTAGCAAGGTCCTCATTGCTTAAATCGTAAACAAGGATTAAGTTGCAAACTTTTGTAAAAGAGGTTTGAATTGGCTGCTTGCATACATTCCAAGTAGGTTTGCGTTTCTAAGGAATAGTATGCAGACGCATTGAAAGTAATCTAACTTAAAGAGTGTACAAAAAGTGTAAGCATGATTATCATCACAGGGACCAACTTTTCAACGCAAAGATAAAAGTTGAGACTAATTAAATGTACTTTGAATAAATTTACAACAAGAGACAACGCAAAGAGGAAGTTAAAGATCCATGCGATGAAGAAATGTTCATATATTAATTTGATTTTTACCAACGCATACAATTGAATGTGAAGATACAAAATTGCAAGAAAATTACAACTCTGACTACACCCCTAAATTTTTTTAACCATCAGTCTCGTCTTCATCAGGTCTACGTTGCTGCTCAGGTGCAGGGCGCTGCGGTACTGGGAAGACAAGGGGCTGTTGGAGGCGTTCTGGAATATCAGGGGGCGGGATTTCCGGTCGGATTGAGAGCAGTTGATGAACGTAATTAATGTGAATTGGAACTGCTCCTTCTGCCGGCCTGCTAACATATTCAATGAGTGCATCACAGGACGCAAGATCGATTATGCAGATATGTTTGCACTGTCTCCCACTCAAGGTCAAGTTGGCCTTCTTGCGGTTTGTGGTTGCGTTGGTGGGGTAGGCGGGTTTGGCTGAGGTGGGGTAGTGGATGGAGTTTCATCAAACGCAGGGGATGATGGACGCATAAAAGTCGCGCCAAGATCCCCAAAGTGTGAGTCATCAACTCTTATTGAGGAGGAGGGTTTTTGGGAAGGTCGAGGTTTTGGATGTTTGGGGCGATGCGTTTTAGGAGGAGGTGGAGGTGGCTTAGGGCGATGCGTCTCAGGAGGAGGTGGAGGTGGAGTTGGTTCCCTTCTGGTTGTTGGAAGTGGGGGTGAAGGGCTTCAGGTTGGGGAAGGTCGAATGGTGGCATCAGGACTTGCCACGCCCTTCAACTTGGACGGCTTCCCTTCTTCTGCGGTTGCGACTTTGGAGGCGGAATGGGTTGATGAGGTTTTGGTGGCCTTGGCAGGCTCTGGCAGATGTTGTGATCCTCTCATCAACCGACGCAGAGTCTTGTGGGCGATTACGCCACTAACTTCAATCATCATCTCTGCGTCTAACACTTCTGTTGGCCCTCCGATGGAAGCATTGGCGTATAAGTTCATGATAAGAGTGGGGAAAAAGAGTTGGCCCCTTGGCTTGTTGAACACCTCTCTTATCTGCGCCACAATTATGCGTCCAACATCAAGGGTGATGCGACGCATAATGCAATATGCTGCCATCACCCGATCCCTTGACATTGTCTTGTCATGCGTTGTAGGGATCAGCGCTTCTTCACCAAGTACACCTACAGGTTTGCCTCTGGTCTTAGGCTGCTAGCTGATAGCGTTTTTATACCTGTGGGTGAAACATCCCACTTAGCCCCTAGCTTCGCCAATACCCGGATTGCGTCCTCCATTAACTCCGTTGGAGTTGATTCTATGATCTTGTTTCCTTCCGCATCCGGGTTGTCCCTCAACTCATATATTGCATTGATTTCCTTGCGTTGAATGGGACTTCAGTTTCATCCACCACCACCAGTCCTCTTCGTCTATGCGTCCATTATAGAAATTTCGGACTACGTCGAGAGGTTGGATCCAAGAGGTGCTGGAACAGAAGTTTCTCCAGCCGTGGTGGTCAATTATTTCGGTGATGTATGGCGGCACTGGGGCTTCTTCAGGGAAAAATCCCACCTCAATCATCAAGTCAGGGAACGCCCTACGTCTCCCTTTCCTTCCTTCTGTTGTGGCGACGCATCAGCACCTTCTCTTTTCCTTTGGCCTTAGCTGGAATCTCATTCACAGTTCTCTTCTTGCTCTCGGCCACTTTAACTGGTACTTCAGTCATCTTCTCCTTCCCTTTGCATTTCTCATTATGCGTGCTTGGGAGTTTGGTGACTGACACCTCTTTTTCTTCCTCTTCTTCTTCTCCAAGGTGCTAACACCTTGTTTTCCTCGCATCCTCCCCGATGCGTTCCTTCCTACTTTTTTCTTCTTTTTCTTCTTGCCCTCCCCTTCCTCTTGAGCTTTTATTCTAGCAGCCAGCTCTTCATCTTCTTCAATTTGTAGCTCTCTTTCAAGCTCCTCAACTGCTTGTTCTATTCTCTTCTTCCCTCATTCCTCTTCAAATGCCAATGCGGCTTCTTCTATTTGAGGATCAGGAAGGTCTTGCGTCTCCCCTTCTTGAGGCCGCACTTCTTGAGCGCCTTCTTGCGGGATAATGCGTCCTTGGCAATTTTCTCCACTCCTTGTCTTAGGGCCTGAGCTCTTTTCTCAACTTGGCCCTCTTCTTCTTCTCTTTCTCTGCCAGCCTATCAAAGGATGTGCCGCAATGGGGGACTCAGGTCTGTCTCCTTGCTCTGTACTTTTGGGCTCTTCATCCCGGCAGTTTCTGGTGATACCCTTCGTTTCTTCCTCAATAGGGGGTACCACTTCCTCTTCCTCATCTCTTTTTTTTGGCCTCTGCGGCCATCACAATTTTCTTATTGGTCCTTCATTGGAGTCTAGTGTCATCTCCTCAGGACTCATAGACGCAGGGACAGACCCTTGCGTTCACGTGGCTCGCCTACGTCCTCCTTGCTGGAGGCTCCTCTCCTTCCTTATCTCCCCCACTCTGCTCACCCTCCCGAGTCTCCTTCAACTGACTCTGGACCTCTTTTACTGGCGAGGGTGATTCCTTTCTTACGTCTGAGACGGTTGCGTCCATAGGGTCACGCAGTCCGCTCAGAATTTCGGCTATCCACTCATCTGGGGATTTTGCGGAGTTTCCTCCCTCACTGTGACAGCCACCTCTTCTTCTTCCCTCTTCCCGTTTCTTCCGTCCCTCTCGTGCTGGGTGGACGTGATAGAGGCAAGGGCTGGTTGACCTCCCCGTCATCCTCCCTACCCTTCGCCTCCCTTTCCTCTTGAGCTATCCGCTCCAAAATGTCGCCGAATACATCTCTTTCTTCTCTTCGGTGTACCTCACTGCTTCATGCAGGTTGCTGGAGTTTTCCGTGCTTAACCGTTGGCTTCTGACATTGAAGTTCACAGTGGAAAACTCCCTCATGTTTTTCATTCTGGGCAATGAGATGCAAGATTTGACCCGGCTTTTGGGTTTTGGGGTAGGTATTGGGTTGATTTGGCTGAAGGGGTGGATGTTTAAAACTTCCACACAGTCGTCGGAGTCGTCGACTACTGGTGGACGGGTTGGGGCTCTAGCGAATGGCCGGAAGAATGGGTATATGGGTGGTCTTTGGGCAGTGGCCCTAATTCTGGATGCAGAGAAGTTAGAGATAAATGGTGGGTTAGGATTTGGAAGTCTAGGTCGAACCGTAGAAGCGAAAGGCCTCATAGGTCTGGAAGGATGAAATGTTGGTCGAGAGAAAAATGGAAATCAAGGGTTAAGAAATACCTTGGGGACTGATGTAGATGATGAAGAAGGTCTTGGGGAAATGTTGCCAGCGAGGTGTTCTTGATTTTGTGGGTTTGACGGTTAGACATATGAGTTTTGCTAGAACACAAATCGCCGGAGGTTTAAGAGAGATGAAAGGTTTCGAAAATGGAAAATGGGAAATCAGATCGCGTTTATAAAGGGCTAATTTAGCCGTCGGTAATTAATGCAGATACGCGATCTCCGGAATCCCACTGATCAAGGCAAATTTTATTGAGCCGCACACCATCAAGTGTGATGGGCGGCTAATTAACGCACACAGAGCACTTGAGTGTTTTGGCACTTGAGTGTTTTTCTGGGAAAGACGCGTAGACTGAGAAGACATCTACGTTTCACCTAGTGCTCTATCTAAACGCAGTGAACTAATGATAAACGCATACTGATGAGCGCCTGGTTCTCAGGTTAGATTATGCGTTGTAAAAAGTTAAGTATTATTGATGCGCACTTTGAGTGTTAACCGCAATTGTATGGGTCAAGTTATAATATAAAACGGTTAAGTCCGAGTATCGTTCCACTAGAGATCCAATTGGAAGGTTAAAATTACTTAGCTATTCTAGAATTGAGTCAATTTTATTTGAGGATTGAAATTCAATATTTCAAATTTGGGAAAAAGAAAAATCAAACAAGGAAAGTATCAAAGGGAGAATTGCAAGAGTCAAAGAGAGTTCTAGGGTAATGAATCCTTGTTTATTTCATCATGCATATTATAGATTTCATGGATTTTATTGTAATTCATATGCCTAAGTCTAGAAACTTAATTCCAAGTTGTTTTCTCTCAAAGACAACTCTTTCTCATGCAACTCGATTGATTGTTAATCTCTTAAAACCAATACAAAATTACATGGCATTAAAACTAGTCTTTAGCAACTTTCATTGTCAACCTAACTACTCTCGTGATAGCTTAACAACAATTCATTGTTATAGATCAAATTAAACATATAATCTCTCAATCATACATCAAACCTTACATGTGAAGATGGCCAATCCTCAAGAATTAAACACAATAACAATGAAAAGCATAATTTATTTAACAAAACCATGAGTCTACAAAATTAACATGAATCACAAACATTCATCAAAACCCTAAAACTAAAGAGTTTGGCCACTCATAGCTTGAAGCAACATGTTTGAGCAAAATAATCAAAGGAAGAGTGTAAAGAATAGGGAAACTCTACTGAAAAGAGGTTCTTGATTGAGGCTGCACCGTCACGAACTCCTTGGCTCTCACGTCGGACTTCGAAAGGCACCAAGACTATCTCGAACTCTTTTCCTCTTCCTTGCGGCTAATTCACTATTTGAACTCGCGCTTAATTCTCACCTTTTTGGATCTTTCTTTCAGTCTGCAACTTTCTTGCTTTTCTTGATATTCTTCCCCCCCTTTTGGACTGCTGAAAACCCCCAAATTTATAGAGTTGGCGCCCAAAATTTAACCTAAAATACAAAATTTCGTTTAAGTAATTCTGGCGCCGCGGCGCTAGGGGTGCAACAAAAAATAAGTTGCTCTCGGGTTTTAGCGCCGCGCAGCGCCGTCTTAGCGCCGCGACGCTGTCATGCATTCACCAAGATGCGTCGAGGCAGCGCCATTCGGCGCCGCGATGCTACTCTGCGTCCATGCTGATGCATTTATACTTCAGCGCCGCGATGCGTTCAACAAGGATGCGTTTATGCTTCAGCGCGTGGCAGCGCCGTCTCAGCACCGCATCGCTACCCCAAAATTTGTTCTTTTGAGTTTTTCAGCTCTTTTTCGCCGTATTCTTGCTCGGTTTTGATCTTTTAGTTGTTTCTTCTAATTTTCCTCGTTTTAACCTGAAAATCACTAGCAAACAAGTGAAATCTAATATAAAACTCCCTTAATTTGAGAGAATATAAAGCACTTTTCAAGTGCTTATCAATTATGCGTTTGACAAAATATGTGCGGCTCTAACCTTACCTCTAACCTTAATTCGATAAACACAGAAATTGTTTATCGATGAACGCATAGTTTACTTATGCGTTGGACGCATGCATGAATAATAAATTATGCGATGAAATCAGATTGTTTAAAAACTCGACGCGTACTTTGCTTATCACATTTACATTATGAACTGAACTTAAAGAAATCAATACATGCTAAAAACAAAATACAAACAGAAGAAAGAAAGAAAGAAAAATAAAATAAAAATAAAAATAAAATACTATAACAAGTTCAAATGAAAATAAAGCAAGGGTAAAAGAAAGCGTCCTAGAAATGTAAGCATTTGGCAACGCAGGGACCTTTGATGCAAGGTCAGTTATTACACTTGCCAGCCTTTATCGCGATCAGGGTTCAATGCAGAGGCGACAATGAAGTACATTATGACCTCCCTCAAGCGTCCACAGTTGAGATGCGTTGGTCTGGTTTGTAGCTCATGCGTTGAAGGCTCTTTAATAGCGGCTCGATCTTTGCTGCGAATCTATTGCTCCATTCTGATTTCTCTAATTGTCGATCGGAGATAAATTAATTTCATTATTGCGTTCATTTGACAAAATTGAAAATGATCAGTATCGTTCAATGCGTTAATCACATTAAATTTTACCTGATCACCCACGCGGGGCGTTGAGATTTCTTCTTGGACGTCAATCAGGACACGTCCAGAAGTGGTAGCTTCATATATAGACGCAGGTTCTGCCTGCGTTGCTTTTCTCTCCGCTCTATATTTTCCTCATCCTCTGATTCGGTGGATGACGATGGATGCTGAACAATATGCATGGTATTCTCCATGGTGACTTGTTGACTTGTTTGAACATTAAGGATTGCAAGTTTCCTGCGTCCCCTCATTATGCTGTGAGAGTGATTTTCCCACTTAACATGTCTCACCTTGACATTGTTCTTCTAAGTTCCCTCGTGGAACTTCGGTTGTACTTAGCAATGCTTCTTGCTTTTTCATTTTCGAGCTCCACTACAATTTGATTCATTTGAATTTCTAAATTGCAAATTGTAGTGGCTTGGTTCTGGAGCATCGCTTCGTACAACTGGCGCGTTGCTTCAATTTTACGGTTTTCTTCTCGTAAAAAAGATTCCATAAAAGACAATGAGGATGATTCGTCCGCCTGCGGATCCCTCGAATACTGATGAAACTGGCCTTGATTCCATTGGTTGAAACCAGGAGGGTTGCCTCTCTGCGGCTGCTGCTCAGTCCTCTGTGTTTGTTGTTGATTCCCACCTGATAACTTGTAGAAATACAAGTTATTATAGCCTTTTTCATAGATAAATAGAGATTAAATAGAGAAGCATGCGACAAGTTATGTTTATTTTGACTAATAAATCTTCCTTTGCGTTATACTAATGTATTTTTAGGAAGATAAATGATTTACCACTTTTTGAGCCTAAAACGCATGTTTTGACGCAGGAATGCAGACGATGCGTTGATGACTTCTTAACGCAGGACGACGCGTTAGCAATCTGTTCTTTGTGGACGCATGATCTGAATGAAACGCAAACAACCTGACGATGCGTTAACAAAACAACTCAACGCATAACTACGCGTTAGCAACCTACGACGCGTTGACATCGGCCAGACTATTCATGGACGCATAGACGACCATTAATGCAAGGCGCTGAGAATCAAATCGGAATCTTGAGAGATTGACGGATGATTGACGAACATGAATTGGGACTAAAGTGGTGGACCTTAATGACCTGAGAATCATACAATCAGGCGAGATGGACGCATAGTATCAATCTCGCCGCCAATCAAGCAGATCTGCCATTAATTGCGGACGCATCATTTATAAAAGGGCAGCTTGTGAGATGAGAAACGTTGTTGTCTCGGAAGGACTCCATAAGTGACAGTAGAGTTCTCTCAGACTTCAGCCGGAGACAAATAGCACGAGAGAGAAGAGTCTTCCTTTTCGCCGCACCACTTCACAGCAAATCATCACGCTTCCATCCGGGTGACTCAAGACATTGATGCCTTTCCTTGCTTTCTTTCTTACTGTTCTTGCTTGAATTTTAGATTTGTATCAAGGAATTGAACTTATCAAAATTTGTATCTCATTATCATCAATACAATTATCTTCCATGTCTATTCACTTTCTCATCTGTCCACTTTATACTTTCAAGCCATGAGTAACTAATCACTCGAGGGTTAGGGTTGCGTTAGCATCTAGCTAAGAACCACAGGATAACTATTTTAACTTGTCAATTGCGAGCTTAATCCGATGCTTATATCCATCTGACAAATCGACATAAGTAGTAATAATCAGACTGCTCGAGAGGGTAAGTGATTATGGAACTCAATTGACAAGGGCCAAGTAGTGTTACCTGTCTATGGGGACAACCTTGGTTCTTAACACTCTCCTATGCGTTATAGACATATAACGCATAGCGGCTGACAACCGAGAGAAGAGTCGCAAGTATGAATAGAATACCACTGTGCGTTTCCGACGTTAGATGTTAATCAACCTGAACCCTTTTCTTTATCCATTCACACACATCTTAGCTGAACTTGCTGTGTCGCATGCTTTCCAATTTCACAATTGTTAGTTTAGTGTACAAACAATCGCTTTCCTTAGATTAGAAACAAACTCCTTCCCAACTTATTTCTTGGTTATCACTGCAACGCATGAAATCCACGTAAATACTAAATCAATATAATCCCTGTGTTCGACCTCGGACTCACCGAGAAAACCTATTCCTTTGCTTATACTGGGGTAGAGGATAGGAAAACTTGACTAGATCACCAATGCATAGTGTAGGACGCATGGCATGTTGAACGCATGACATGTTGAACAATAATCACATCATTTAGCACCTTGCGTTAGCCTAATCCCCACATACAATATTCTCACAACAAGTTTTTGGCGCCGTTGCCGGGGATTATTCATTGATTTAATTCTTTTCTTTGGATTATTGTGTTACAGAATTCCTTAGTCGAAGGAGTATAGTAAGTTTCTTCTCTGCCAGAAGCTTCGAACAGTATCTGAGTGATGGGAGCAATCCATAGGTCGATATTGACCTAGAGATTGAGAGGACCTTCACCCGAAGGACAAGGTAGAATTGAAGAGGGGCAATTGCTTGGACCTAATTCAAACGGCTGGTGAGGAAAATTGCCTGCGGTAGCAGGAGAAGTATTGAAGATGATTACTCGTATGCCAGAAATCTTTTCGACAGAACTCCATGGGACACAATGAGTGGGTGGACGACGGATATGAATTTCGTCCACCAATAGAAGGCCAACGCAAGCTGGAATGCTTGAAGCTGATGTTGTCAACAATCTTGCAGCGCAGCTCACCAATATGACATCCATGCTGCAAACACTAGTCTTGAGAAATCAAGGTAGACCAGTTGCTGCGATGAACGCAGTGCATGCGATGAACTCGACAGCATCTGTAGACTACCCGCAGTGTGGTGGGGGCACTTGTATGACATGTGTCCCTACAACCTCCAGTCTATCTGTAGTATTCAAAACACCCCTACGACAATTTGGGTTGGAGGAACCACCTTAAATTCGGATGGGGTGGGAATCAACAACAAATGCAGAAGGCTGAGCCGCAGCCGCAGAGAGGCATTCCTCCTGGTTTCAACCAATTGAATCAAGACCAGTATCATCAGTTTTCAAGGGATCCGCAAGCGGACGAATCATCCTCATTGTCTTCCCTGGAATTTCTTTTATGAGAAGAAAACAATAAAATGGAAGCAACGCGCCAGTTGTACGAAGCGATGCTCCATAACCAAGTGCTGCTGCGATTCGAAATTTAGAAATTCAAACGATTCAAATTGCAAAGGAGCTCGAAAATGAAAAGCAAGGAACAATGCTAAGTACAACCGAAGTTCCACGAGGGAACTTAAAAGAACAATGTCAAGGTGAGACATTGTCAAGTGGGAAAATCAATCTCACAGCGCATATGAGGGGACGCAAGGAAACTTGCAACCCCTAAACACTTCAACAAGTCAACCGCTAGAGAGTGCCATACATAATGTCCAGCATCCATCATCATCCACTGCATCAGAAGAGGAAATAAGAGAGCGGAGGAGAGAAAAAGCAACGCAGGCAGAACCTGCGTCTATATGAAGATACTACTTCTGGACGCGTCCTGATTGACGTCCAAGAAGAAATCTCAACGCCCCACGTGGGTGATCAGGTAAAATTTAATGTTATTAATGCGTTAAACGATCCTGATCATTTTCAATTTTGGCTAATGAGCGCAGATAACAGTAAAGAGACAAGACCTGTGAACGCGGCGTTGAGAGATGAAATCCTCAAGGACGGTGAGGACGGTGAAGATGATGCGACCAAATTACTCTCCGATGGTATAATTAAGAATTCAGACCGGAGCAAAAGATCTGCGGCGAAGATCGAGCCGCTATTAAAAGAGCCTTCAACGCATGAGCTATAAACCAGACCAACGCATCCCAACTATGCACGCTTGAGGAGGTCATAATGTACTTCATTGTCGCCTCTGCGTTGAACCCGACGCGCGAAAAAGGCTCCAATGATTCACGCAAGTGAAATAACTGAGCTGCGTCGAAAGGTCCCTACAGTTCTGAACGCCTACTTTTCCAGGGACTTTTCTTTTACCCTTGTTTTCTTTTAATAGTTCTTTCTTGCTATTCGCACTTGTTTTAGTATTAATTTAATTTATTTTATTTTATTTCTTTTGGTTCTTCCTTCTTCATACTTGTTTTTAGTATTTATTTATTTTCCTTAATTTCAGCGTCAGTAGTGTAAATTAGTGAGCATGAAACTAGGCGTTGAGCTTTAATGTAAAACTTTTGATTTCAACGCCATCATGAACTATGCGCTAAGCGAAATGATTTTTGTGTTTATCAAGTTG